>CM030027.1:0-1240000 GCA_017639485.1 Pluvialis apricaria | reverse complement strand
GGCAGTGTCTGCCTCTATGCAGAGCCCCTGAGGCTTCGACTAGCCTGGCTAGCCATGGAGCTCCCCCTCACCCCCAGCTTTCTTCCTGAATTTGGGCCCCTGAGACTTCCCAAGGTGCTGCTGCATGGACACATGGTCCCAGGAAAGCCTCCTGATAAACTCTGGAGGGCTGAAGCTGAGCAGAGGGAAGTGCACGGAGCTGGAGGTGAAGGGAGGGGGCAGAGGAAATAGTGACTACTGCTTTTCCATGCACTCAGCACAGGGAATTGAAGTGACTTGCTGGGTCATCACCAGCGATTCATACCTGCAGGGTGCAAAACCATCACCCACTGTGCAGCATGTGAGAAGATGATTTTCTGCAGAGGTTATCCAATGACATGGGCAGTGCAGTGAGGAAAAGGCATTTGTGCCATGTGTTCGACTCTAAGCACCTTGGGGCAGGGCTGGATCTTGATCTTATGCTGGTGCCACGGCTAGCATACGAACCCCTGATGGTGTCAATCTCTCATACCAACAGAACATCTGTATGGCCCGTAGTCTGGGGTCCTAGGAGAGGGTGCTTTCCCTAGAAAGATCACAGCCCAAAAGAAAAAAAGCGGGGTGAGAAGATTAAAGAAGGAGTATTTTCACCAGAAGGATGTGAAACTGATCCAAACTGCCTTGCCCACAACATCAGACCAAGTCAGACGCAGGTAGGAGCAGACCCCAGGACCCAGCGCTTTATATTGACCAATCTGTCACCTTCCACAAAGATGCTGTCTCATGCCCTCCTACATTTCCCTTGGTGCTTTCCTTAGTACCACAGCCCATGATGCCACCACAGAGCATCACTCACATGTGGGTGATGAGAGGGCACCTGGACAGAGACAGAGCAGGGCCTAATCCGTCCAGCGAGGTGGTCATGCGATACAGCTCTGCAGATGAGCAAAAAACACTTATATCATGGCTGTCCAGAAAGCTTCACTCTCTCCAGGCTATTCAATTCCAACCACATATGCAAGAATTCACTTGGCTTCCACAAATGCAGAGAAGTGAACAGGAAAACCTCACTGGAGCCAAAGTACTTGCAGGATAGATGAAGCAGGATGAAGAGAATGTGTCTCCAGAAAGTCTTCTCTGCAATGCTGGGTCAGCAGCAGATTTTATTCCACACCCTTGAGGCTGTGAGGACAGGGCAGGCAGTGGAGCATGCCGCAGCATCCTCCCTGCTGGCTGTTATGGTGTGAATGGGAAGGGACTACTCTACTCTTTCCTCTGGTTTGGCCCAGGGCTTCTTTGGACAAGGATGGAGCTGCAGGGCTGGAGGTTTCACCATTTTCCTCCACAGCCAGCTCTGAGAATGAGTTGGAGACACAAAGCACAAACGGTAACACTCTGTTTCTGCACCAGTGGTGTCAGGACTGCAGTCCCAGAAAGGAGGTTTGCCCTGGGGCGTGTCTCTGCAGACATTTCCAAAAGCAGCAGACCATGGCAGCCATGGGAGATGCTGTGGCAGTGCTGCATCTTGGTGCCACAATGCCCAGCACAAGCCTGAGGGATGCTCCTCACTTGTACCACTGCAGCAGGAGCGATGGGTCTCCCTGGTACCACTGGGCAGGGTTAGTGGGTGCAGAAGAGCAGTTTTGCTGCCAGCTGGGTTAAACAAACCCCGTCCCGTACTGCAGTGAACTAGTTGGTTCATGAACGGGTGTGCAAAGGGCATGGGGCAGGGCACCGGGCAGCAGACTGATGCATTCACTGCTCAAGGCAGTCGTTTGTTTTAGGGATACCAATGGTGGCATCACCATGAAAGGAGCGAGCAGGGCCAGGCATGGGGCCACCCAGGGCTTCCTGGTGAAAATGTGGAAGGAACACCACCCTGGGTCTCCCCATCCCTCTTCTTGGTCACCTGCTGTATCTCCCCAAAGCAATCCCCCTTCTCTCTCATTCTCTTCCACTTTTTCTCCCTCGTTCATTGCCCTAACTGTGCATGCAGACAGCCTGACCGGAGGACCTGCAGTGACCCGACTGATGGGGGTCTGTGAGCATCAGCTCCGTTGTGTGCTGGTGAAAGGCAGGGCTGGTGCACAGAGGAGGATGCCTGGTGCAGCCTTGAACTCATCTTCACAATCTATATGTGGAACTGTGCTGGAGGCAGGCTGGTCAGGGCTGTGGGTCACGCCTGCATGATGGATGGTGTCACACCAGGGGCACCGACACCCCTGGGAAGAAGGATTTGGCTGCTGTGGTAGTGTGGGGACTTGGAATGAACCAGAGATAGCATGTGTGCTTGCTTTTCTTTGCGGTTCCCATTTGAGACTGCTGGGAAGCTGGACAGGGGAGAGACCTTCTCTGCCACAGGTTACACAGTGTGCCTGTGCTCTGGGAAAACAGCCTTCCTGGCCTTCTTTCCAAAGATTAGGCCAAGAAAACTACAAAGACAATGTGGTTTGGTTTTCTGGTCAGGAGGGAGAACTTCACCCCTCTCGAGGCCGGGGTTTCTGCTTGATCACAGCAGATCCTGCAGTAAGACATCCAAGTGAATGAACAGCTTTGAGTGATGGAGAAGGCACCAGAAGCTGTTCGAGGGGTTTATCTCTCTGACTGTTAACACTGGCACTCAGTTCCCACTCCCAGTTTGCCTGGCTGTACCCTCCAGCTGCTAGCTGGTATTCTGCCTTTGTCTTCTAGCCAGCTGGCTTTTTGGTATCTCCTCCTCACAAAGGCACTTCTAAACTCAGACAAGTCAGATATTAATGTTGTCTTGGATTTAGCAGTGATGTTAATACCTTGCACTTCTTCCCTCTCTCATTGCACAACAGGTTTCCAGCACCTCAGACCATCCCTTAAGTTATTTTCTGCTGATTTCCAAATTTGCCACCAGTATTCTAAAAGCATGGATCTCTGGCATAGGCAGGGAGTTGAGTGGTTGCCTTTGGAAGCCGTGTCCAGAGGTAATGCCATGTCCCTGCTGCAAACTGGTATTTCCCTGCTCATGGAGCCAAGAGCTGTCTCAGGTCTGGCAGCCGCATCACGGTGGCTTCTGGTTTGTTCATTATCCACAACATCCATTTCAAGGCCTTTACTTTGCAGGATGCAGTCACCTCTCTTTGTAGAGGCCAGATTGTTCCTCAGGTTTGGAAGGGGTTTTTGGCCTTTTTTGAAATCCTAGAAAATTAAATGTGGTTGTTTTTTTTTTTTTTTTGCAACACGAGCTGCATGGAAAGAGATTCCATTTAGTTCATTTGCAAACTGTGCATTTGTTTGTTTGTTTTTAATGTTATTCAAGCTTGGAACAAAGATAAAGGTTTTCCAAATTATTGTCAAATTGATTTTTAAAGGGTTTGGAGTCAACATTTCATTTGACAGTATCGGAATACTTTGCTTCAATCAAGCTTTTGGATTTTTCAAAATTAAATGAAAGGGAGTTTTTAAACTGAAGAATGTTTCAGACCCAAAAAATCAAAACATTTCATTCTGAACATGTCAAAACTGGCCATTTTAAATGTTTTCACATGTTTTTTTCTCCAATAAACAAAATTGGGCAAAATCACCATAATTTTGCAAAATACTTCAGAGCTGACAAACTTGCATTTCCACGAAATGCGGAAATTCCCTTGCAGAAAAAAAAAATTCATTAATCTCCGCTCCCAGTGTGGCATTCAGGGGAAAAAGACCTCCAAAAATGCAAGCACTGGAATTCCCAGGAAAAAAAAAAAAAAAAAAAAAAAAAAAAAAAAAACAACATAAAAAATTCACCCACTCTTTAGATAAAGAGCATTTCCCACTCCTAATTTTTGTTGATAAATCGCAGCTTGCCACATCAGCATGCACAGCACACAGCACGCAGAGCCAGCCGGCAGCGTGTGATTTCTGCCCTGCTCACCTGCCTGCTGGATGGAGACTGTTTGTGTCTCCACTGGGCTGCAGTGGTTTGAACTGGGCAGCATCCCCTCCGTGTCCGTGCCCCGGTTTATCACCGCGGATAATTGCCCTTCCCTCCCTGGCTGGGAGCTGCGTGGAGTCCACCGGCCTCATTTCACTGAAAGCCTCGGATGAGATGTAAAAACACCTCGGCACAAATCTAAACAATGTGTCTGCTTAATGGTCGCCGAAGGGGCATTTTCCTTTGGAGCAGATCCATCACCGCGGCGAGTGTCAAACTCCAAGGGTTGGCTCTTTAGGCTGAAAAGGCTCTGGCACGCTCTACTCCGCTCGCTGGCTGCAGCAACACGCGCTGCTGCGCTCCTGGGTGAGACGGGGTTTCTACGAGATGTGACTAAGCACCCTCCAAATATTAATGCTGCGAGTCTGAGGTTAATTAGTCACCACAAATCAACGCAAGGCTAGCTCCGGGCATGGGAGCAACCCACGCCTGCTCTCCAGTAATGTGTTCCTGCTTTCTCCCCCCCTCGGCTCCTGCCAGCACCTCTTGGCTTGCACGGGGGGCACGTTGTGGCAGGGGACAGAGACCCCCCACAAGCCCCACACCCCTTGGCACAAGCTGCCCAGCTCTGCCCAGCCAGGGCGAGAGGAGCCGATCTCCCCTGCTCCCCAGCTCGCTTGCTGATTGATTTATGGAGTGTGAGATTACGGGTTGGAGCTGGGAACAGGGAGCTTTGAAATGAATGAAATTGCAAAGAGGATTTATAAGTGTAGCCGAGCTGCTCTGGCAGCGACACTACGCAGGCACTTTGTGCCAGGTGGGGAGCACAGAGGAGCAGCGGGACTGCAGAGAGCGCTGGGACCCAGCAAACTGCTGGTCTGGGGCAAGCTGGGCAAGCTGGGGCGAGCGGCTGGGCAGGCAGAGTGTCATTCCCCATTCCTGCTGTGCAGTAAATGACCAATACAGGTAAGAGGGTATCACAGGAGCATCGTGGGGTTTGCCTTAATTAAGGCAATGTGCCTCCGCGGGTGTAAGAACCTCTGTCCTTGGGGGTTTTGTGCCTCAGTTCCCTGCTGTGCTGTGAACAGCCACCCACGGGCACCGGACAACACCTGCGGGTTTGGTGTCATCTGCACATTGCGTCACTTGGGTGGATAGGCCCTGCATCACTGCAGGTCAATTAAAACATTGTAAAGCAATTGCAAAACACCTTCAGTCACCTGCTTTCTTGCATGTGCTTCTGATACCTGCATTGTGGGTTCTCCATTGGCCTTGAAGCTTCCCTATGGCTTCCTTGGAGCAGTGGGACGCCCTCACATTTCTTTACCACTGAGGACACTTTGCAGTCCAACAGGGAGGTCTGAGTACTATGAGCCTCTTGGGTCATGAGGCTTAGATAATGGGAGGTCTGGCTGTCTCCCTTACATGTCAATGATTAAATTTTGCCCTGAGCTCATCACAAGCTGCCAAAGCAGGAATGCGAGCCTGAGGCGGGTTTGTATTACACTGGGCATCTGAATACGCGCGTGAGGTTTTCTGTATTGCTTGAACAATGCCCAAACCCACCATTTCATCACTTCTTGTGCGCTCTGCTTTCTTTCCTAAAACTCTAGCAGCAGAAATTCTGGGATCCAGGGTGAATTTTGCCTCTCCCGTGGCCTTGAGCTCCTGCGGATCCTGCAGCAGCATATAGATGGAAAAGCAAGTCCATTTAAAAACTTGCAAACCGGCAACGAGGAAACCCAGCTAGCTCTGTCTGAGCTCTGGCATGGGAAAACTGTTGCTTTTACCCTTCTGCAGCAAAGCTCCCACACAGCCAGTGGGGATGGCTGGTGAGCAGCAGCGGGACCCTACGGGGGTCTCAGGGAAGAGCAGCGCCCGGCTGAGCAGAGGGACCCCAGCCCAGGGACGGGCCAGGGGAGCAGTGAACGTGCCTTTCATGACAGCCAGCTCAGCACCGAGGCAGTCACACACCAGCCCTCCGCCAGCCCCAGCGCAGCAGGACACGGCTGATCGAAGCCCGATGGATTGAGGAAGATCAAAGCTCCCCTTTTATCTCAGTCTCCCTTCTGCCTTCTTCCACAGCTGGAGGGCGTGTGTTCCCCTTCTTTGTAGATGCTCCATCCCCTTCTTTAAATCTTCACTTAAAGCCTGCCTTTCTTCTCCAGCATGCAGCTGAGTCCTTTCCGAGTGTGCTGTTGTAATGCCCATGGAGGATCCTATTCTAAAGGCATAAATTACACTGTACCGTGTCGGCTCCCTCTTGCTGAGCATCTTTTTCAGGTAACACTTTGTGTTAAGTGCACATTAACTAGTCCTGAACTGCTCCAGCATCACAAAGAGCGGCTCAGGGGGACACCCCTCTGTCTGGCGTTCATTAGGATCAATGTCGACAGCGCAGCCCAAACCAGGGTGAAGTCTGACCCCCCCCCCCCCCCCCCCTTCTGCTGCTGGGCCTGCCATTACCTAATTGGATCCAATGTAACATATTAGAGTACACATTATGAGATGACACAAATTGGGTTTGGCTCTTTCTCAGCAAACGAAGGGGCCTCAGTTATTGTAATGAGCACAGCAAGAAGGAAATACATGGGCGTCCATGTCATCTCCGGTCTAAGGGAGCCCTCTGGGCTGAGGCGCCTGGCCCAGAACAAGTCGCATGCTGCTGCTGACCCCTTAAATCTGCAAAATGGGATGGAAGTGCTGCTTGGGCAACCCCTTGCAGCTGGCTACAGCAGAAGGGCTCATAGTTCACACAGGTCTTGAGGGCCATCCCAAATGCCTTGACCTAACCCTGTTGATGAAGGATGCATTGAGTCATTTACAGGGGCCTGGTTGACTGAGGAAAACAAGGCATCCCAGAATATAACTGTTTTTGGCACTATGGGCTTATGCCTGAGGTCGGTTCTTCATGAAGTGGCAGACCTTGCAGGATTGTAGGGCTTTTTTGTTGAAGACCAAAGACGAGCCTCAGTGACGTCTGAACCAGATGAGCTCCAGACTACTTTGGTTTTAGATTGCTCAAACCAAGGGCTGCTACTCATAACCCCATCCTACCGCTGTCTTGGCCCTTCATCCGGGATCCACTGAGCTCCTCTGGTAAAGGACAAGCCCAGAGCATCTCTCCTCTAGCGCTCCTGCCTGCATCCCCAGCAGAGGCATGGGGGTGCAGTATCAGACAGAGGGTTTCATTAATTCTTAACACGGTCAGTGCACATTGCCCTCTGGTTCCTCCTGAAGAAGCTCTTTTCTAACCACAAGCACAAGAGTGGTCAGCCTATGCTGTGTAGAAAGAGGGTTAAAGTGCTTAACATTTACTGTGTTTATAGTAACTGCAGATGATGGTGTTCATATGCACACCCAACCTCTTTTAATATCTTGTGGCAATAAGCTCCGCAGATTAACCACACGCTGTATAAAAACTTGTATCGGTCTTGAATTTACTGCCTTTTAATTTCCTGCATTATGATTTTCTGCATTTCCTGAGTTTAATTTCTTGCAATCCTTATCTTTTCATCACGCTCCAAGATCAAATCTGGGATATTTTCTTCTTACCACTGAGACTAAAAATACCACATAACCACAAATTCTTGCAATATTTTGCCATTTGCACCTTCAGTGGGGTTTTTTTGCCCCACCAAAAAGAAAAAAAGAGGAGCTCCTTAGCAAAGCACTGCAGATTAGCTTCTGAAGGTGGGTGCAAAATTGGAGTTTCTGCTCAAGATGTTCCTAATTGAGCAACAAAATAAATAAATTGGTGTTGGGGGAGTGTTCTCAGCAGATACACACCATGAGGACCTGCTTTTCTTTGCTGAAGGGAGTCAGAGGTGCTGGGGGGAACTGGCACAGAGCTGCTTGAGTTGTAAGAGGTCTCCTCAATCTACAACTCCCTTCACTGCAGTTTCTGGCTCTTATCCTCACAGTCCTCCTGTGAGGTGAAGCCTTGATCTGCGGTATAGATGGAAGACGTGCTCAGTGGAGATAAGGCTTGTCCTGTGGTCTGCGACAAGGAGGTCTTCTTGGCCCGCGCCCCAGCGGGTGTACAGCTGTTTCAGTGCATCCCTGAGCCCAAGCGCTTGCAGTGCCTCTGAGCATGAGGTGCAGGCAGGTGCCTGCAAAGGCGCATGCAACCCACTGAGAGAGTCATCCATGCCTGAGCACCTAGCTCTGCCCTGCAGACAGCTCAACCCCCTCACTTCTGCTCTCAGCATCACATACCAGCACTCAGGTTCCCTCTCTTCTTCCGAATCAACGTTAACAGAAAAGCATGAGGCGGCAAAACCAGTGTCATCTCTATTCTTTGTGCCACATTGATCCCACTGCCCTGGCTGCAGTGGTTGTGGAGCAAAGCAGGGGCTGGGTGTTCTCCAAGATGAGTCCAGGACACAAGCGAGGCATCAGTGAGTGTTGGCACCAGGTTAGCACAGGGCCAGCACAGGCAGGGTAGTCAGAAAATACAGCACTGGACCAAGATTAGAAGTTGTAAACTGCCAGGCAGACACAGGCGTGGTCCCATCTCTGCAAGACCGGGCTGAGGAGCTGCTCCTGGATGCTCGCGAGGAAGATGAGGGTCTCCCGCTGAGCACCGTGACACTATGCTAAAGTGTTCAGAGAGATCTTCCTTCCCAACCCAGGCAGCTAATGGCTGGTTTATGTCCTGAAGCGTGAGGGTTTAGGTCCCCTGCAGATTTTTATCCCATTTAATGTAACTGTAGATATCCTCTGTATTCATATAAATGAATAATCCTTTCTGAATCCTTCTAAGCACTTTGCTTTAGCAGGCTGGATATTATTAATCATAATGCTCTGCACTTAGACAGCATTTTACCTATTCACAGCACTGAACAAACACTGGCTAATTAACCCTCCCCATGCCGTGGGAGGCAATTATCACCCTTGCTGCCCGGAGGGGGAAGGTGGCACTAAAAGTGGCAGTGAGTGGGGATTTGGGGCCAATGCTGCCTCTCTTCCCACAGCGCGGCAGTGGGTGCAGCGGAAACAGGTCATTATCTCTATGGCTATAGACCTACTTAAAACTTAGACTTCCTCTTCCCTGAGAAATGTGGAAGAATATAATTTTATGCCCCCTACAACAGACTGGCTTTCTTCACTGAAAGCGCAGAAAACTGAAAAGTAGAACTAAAAGTATTTAATTAACTAAACAGAAATCAACATTCAGAAAAGAGAGAAGTTCTTGGGGGCAATTTCTGTCTAGTCAAAGCAATGGGGAGTTGGGGTGGGTGGAGGGAAATGCCACCAGAGCAGCTCTGGATGGTTTTGCTGTGCAGCCACCGCCAGCTGCAGGGGAATACTGATAATAATAATAATGATGCTAACGATAATATTTCTGTGCCTGGTTTCCCTGCAGCATCCTGCACAGACGGATCCCAAAGCGCGTTATAAATGGAGTTGCTGTTGTCACTCCTTTTTCACAGGCTGGGCTATCACAAATGCCATGCAGCTGAGAGCCAGACTTTAGCTGTCTTTGCATTAGGCAGCTGCCAACTGCCTCTGTTGTCCCCTGAGGGGACCAAGTCTCGGAGACACTTGCTAGCAGGGCTGGCACGTCCATCTTCTTTCCCTGATGATGAGGGACTTAGCACCCCTTCCTTCCATGTGCTGCTCCACTTCCAGATGGATCATGTTGGTGGAGATGAGTCTTACTCTCCCTTTGCTCTTTGCCCCATCACACACCATTTATTGACCCTTCCTTCCCCAGAGATAAGGCCCAAGCCCATGCATGAGGAGGAAGCACCCCATGGCCAGGGCACTGGCAGCTCACCCCTCCAGCCAAAGTTCTCACTACAGGATGAAACCAGCAGGGCAGGATCTGTCCCTCGAGAGCAAGAGGGCAGCTGATGGGGAAGGCATTGTCAGGAGGAATGACTTGGGGCAGCAGGGTGGGCATCAGGAGCAGCAATGTCCTTTTAACCCTTACTGGGCATGGATATGCTCTTCTTCCCTGATAATCAGCCATGGGGAGAAGCATCCTCCTGAGGGACAGTCGCTGAGGGAGAGGCATCGTGCTCGGCTCCGTGCGATCCTCCCTGCTGCGGCGGCTGCACGCTCGCTGGCAGGCTGCAGCAGCTCCCCTTCCCCGGGCTGCCCTTCCCCGGCCACCTTGGAAAGCAGGTCACGGGGATATCTCGTTCAGTCGGGAGGACAACGCGCCTTCCCAATCAGATTTCACCTCCGGGCACATCTCCAGCTGAGCCAAAACTGCCCATTACTTTCCCAGCTGAAACCCTCATTTTGCAGACAGAAGGCCGTTTATTGCCAGATAAATAACGCTGCAGCTTGCAGAGCCAGCTCAGGGCAGCACAGGGACATGGAATTGCGAGTCAGGATAATCACAGGTGTATATCATATCTCAGGGGGATATTATATCAAAGGCATGCTCCCCTGTACGAAGACAGCAGCCGGGATTTGACTCAGATATCAAGTGCTCAGTGAGCATGGCATGTCTACGCCTCTTCCCTTCTATCTGGTGCACTTAGCTGCCCTCTTGGTGGATTGCTACTGCCCTTATCTATCCCGAATGCTAATGCACCAGAATATATTCGTATTGCCCC
This sequence comes from Pluvialis apricaria, assembly GCA_017639485.1. Lineage (NCBI taxonomy): Eukaryota > Metazoa > Chordata > Aves > Charadriiformes > Charadriidae > Pluvialis > Pluvialis apricaria. The sequence goes on along the minus strand of CM030027.1, from coordinate 1,229,563 downwards.
GATGTCATTTCTGTGGCTGGTAAATGTGATAGATGAACTACCCCGCTCGTGCTGCTAATGGAAACCCAGCACAAGCAAGAGCCAACAGAAATACTCATAAGTCAAAAGAGATGCTGCAATTTTCACTTTGGTGCCTGAAATCCCGGCCTCCCTCTCTCCTCTCGAGAAGGAGAGGGGCTTCATCTGCAGATGTTGGAGCTCAGAGCGCCCGTGTGAGCGTGGTGGGGAGCAAGCTCTGCTGGGACCCAGCCTGGAGCCGAGAAACAGCCCCTTTCCCTGCGCCCCAGGCTGGATGACAGAGAGAGGACAAGGTGCTTGTAGTGCTTTGTCTCCTGCAGCAAAGTGAAGGGAGGAGGCTTTCTGTGTGTGGTGGTACCAGGATGTGTTCTTGCTCCGTTACGGGGGGCTGAGGAAGTTCCCTTCACCTCTGGCACTCAGGGAGCTCTCGGGCTTTGCTTGCTTTAATGCCCTGCCATCCCTGGGAGATGAAGAATCACCTTCTAGCAGGGCACCTGTCCCTCCCAGTGTGGCCGGCAACGCTTTTTCCTTCCTTTCTCTTCACAGACACTGTGATGCCATGGCACAAGGAGGCTTTGCAAAGCCCCCAACAGCCAAGGGCTGGAACACTATTGTGCCCCTTTGGGCAGACATTTGCTGTCCTGTCCCTGACAGCACCTGAGCCAAGTGCCCGAGGTGCTGCGTATGCTCCAAATCAGCCCATCAGCCCCGGCTGGAGGTTTGTGCTATTTGTAGCCAAATCTGCCCAAGGTCTGAGGGCTGGGCTTGCTCAGTGCCCCTGTCTGCTGTGCTGGATGATTTGCAGCAGTAGCTTGAATCCCACCGAAGGACCGCTTGGAGGGAAGGTCTTTGTCAGCCAGGCCCCTGCTCTAATGCTTAGGAGACCTGAGTTCGAATCTTTGCTTCTTTTCAGGCTTGCAAGTTGTTTTTGCGTGCCTCAGTTTCCCCAAGCGGTGACATAGATGGCAGTTCCGCACTGCGTCCCAGAGGCCAGGAGGGAAAGCCATTTGGAGAGGGTAACAATACAGAAATGCATGTGTTCTGGAGATGGGGCTTCCACAACAGTTCTTTCATGCCAGGGAATTTGCTCGGGAAGCCTGCACAAGGGAGAAATCCCCTCTCCCCCGCGGTCTACTCGGTTCTTACCCTGGGAGAGCTCTGCTGGGTGATGAATTGCTCAAGTGGGAAGGCAGTGGTGCCCTTTCTGTTTGTGTGGAGTGTGTCTAATATACTGATATATGCTGCATTCATCCCTTTTAAATATAAATCAATAAGCTGCTATATTTCAAAAGAGAAGAGAGCACAGGCCAGTCAATGTGGAGTATAAATGTCTTCATTCCCCGGGGTCCCCCTGGCTGGGCTGGAGGGCCATAGCACACAGTCACCGAGGGAGAGGGTACGTGCTCAGGCCTTTCCAGTGAGCTGTGCCAAGAAGTGAGTGAAAACATGTCAGGGTTTTCCCCATGTCCTGATGCTGCCAAGATCCTCAGCAGCAGCCACGCACTGAACCAGGCTGGCCTGCAGGGAGGCACCTGCGCTCTTAGAAACCAAACTTGCCTGAGACATGGACCAAACAGATCAGTGCCCCTTTCTGCTGTGCAGGCTGGATCATTTGCAGCAACTCGAATCCCACATTTCAGTCTTCCCTTGCCTTGGTCCAGTGGATGTGGGGCTCTGTGCATGCGTGTGTAGTGGCTGACCCAAGGCGTGATGCTCAGTTATACCAGCCTCATGCTCTGCAAGAGGAGTGAGGACCTCATGTGCATTTACGTCTAAACTGTTGGAGCATCTATCCTTTCGGCAAGGTCTGAAGGTGTTAGGGGCCTTGGAGTACACGTGCGTTTGTGGATCTGGGCCATCCTTTCTCCAGAGTCCGTCTGCCCCTCCATCCTTTGCCTCTACTGCTTAGCCTGGAAAGCCTTCTGGGCACGGGCTGTGGCTGCACTTACATGACCAGACCCTACACCCCAGGGCAGACCCCAACCACCCCGTGTCCCTCCTGGCAGCTGAGTGGGCAGGAGCCGCGGGCTCAGCTGGGTGAGCATCCTGAGGCGAAGCATCTCCCTTGCCAAGAGGAGAGGGCTGGGAACCGGTACCCGGGACCAGGCAGAGCAGGGACGGCAGTTCTTCATGGCAGAAACTTGTTCTGGCTCAGGTAACGCCTATAGTACAGTCAGATTTTGCTCTTTCATTTCCTGCCACTGTCATGGCTGTCTGTCCGTACCCACGCAGGGGCTCTCATCTGCCACCGCCAGCGCTCGGCGGCCGGGGGATGAGCTCTCAGGGGTCACTGAATGATGCCTTCAGCCACCGTCGCTGGTGCATGAACACATCCACTCCTTACTCTCTGTTATCCTGCTGAGAGCTGGGCAATATTGCCGGTGTTATTAACATTACAGTTAAAAAAAAAAAAAAAAAGAAAAAAAATCTACTCTGCACAATTGCAAAATGGTTGCAGATCCAAGAATTGCTAATTATACAGCAGTTTCAGATCTAGACTATTATTTATGATCAAAAAATGTCAATTTGTATAGACTCCAACATTTCACCTACTAAAAGGCTCACCCATTAATTCATGTTGCATTTGAATGTTCGTTTTAGGCTCTCTGGTTAATGCACATGATTCTCTTTCAAGTCCTTTGGAAGCCAGAGTTGAAGTTGAAAAGAAGAAGTAGCCCCATTTCTGGAATCTTCTGCTAAGAAAAAAAAATGTTAATTATCTCTCAATATTTTATTAATAATCAATTTCTTATGATTATTTTTTTAATGAGATGTCATTACATAAATGCCCTCATTTTCTGGAGTGCATTTGGTATTTGTAAGAGTCTGTGATAGGGTTTGCATGAATAATTCCCATTCAATTGACTATTCCCAAACTGTTCACTTCAATCCTCTGCTATTTATTACTTGAGATGTGTGGCTGGCCACTCCACTTGCCGGGTATTATTGCTAATTGGATGACTGTAGTTTTTCAAACAAGATAAATTTAGGGTTAGTGGGTAGCGCAGAGGAAAGCATGCAACCACCAGTTGGCAATATGGATAAATACTCAAATCTGGGAAATTTCAGGATAAACAAACATTTCCCTGAATGTCTGGGCTTTGTTTAAATGGTCACATCCAGCAAAACTGCTCACACCTGGGCCTGGAAAGCCACGGTGTGAGTCCTCTCTGAAGTATGGTTTTCCCATGGCATGTAATGGCTCCAGGAGGGGGGACTTGATAGCGAGGTCCAAATTTGCTGGCTTGACCTGAAGTAAAAGGAAAAAAATACCATTTTGGGATTTGTATTGGTATGGATTCTTTCACGGTTGTGTGGCCCAATGTAATTTTTTTTAAAAAATGCCATTATGGATTTATAAAGGCACAGATCCTTTCAGCACTGTGTGATGCATTTGTAGTTGTGCTAGAGAGCATCTTGATAAGCAAAATCAAATCTTATGCCTCTGGGCATAGGGACATGTTTCTCGGGGTCAGGAAGCACCTTTTCCCCACCAGCTGAGGGTGGGCCGGATTTCAGTCCATTTTTCACTAACTCTGAGGTTTTCAGCCACACTTCGCACAGGGCAAAAGCCAGTGACCCTGCGACGGCTGCCCTGACCTCGGATCATCTCCCCGAGCCAAAACCACCCACCGTAGGAGACAGCTCACGACCGAGCGACCGCACATCGCGCACAGGCGAGCCCGATGCACCAGCGCTGCGGAGCCGCTGGAGGTGGGAGGGAATCCCTGCATTTCTGCGGAGGAGGGGGGAAGACGTGGGTGACAAGACACTGGCAGCGTTCAATAAGTCTCAGAGCCCACTGCCTAAGTGAGACGTTGACAGAAACAAAAGAAACCCCGTTAGGAAATCTCTCCCCCTCCGCCTGGAAGAGAGCGAGGGTTTTGTTGGGGGGGGGGGGGGGGGGCGCGGAAGGTTTGCATACATTTCAAGCCTCAGCCGAAATACAAAGTGCTTTTTGTGAACGCAAGAGAAAAGGACGTGAAGCAGGCAGAAGAGGAGGAGGAAGAGCAGGGGAAGGATGCCTCAATACAAAAAAGCTTAGCCTGATAAAATATTTAGGACGGGCTCACACATCAGAATATTAATGCTCTGCATTCCTTGTGCTTGCACTCTGTTGATCTTCATTCTCCAGTGACCTTGTTTACAGTATCTGAATTTGCAGTCTGCATTTTAATAAGGCCCTGAGAGAAGGTCTGAGACACAGCGTCTCACTGAACCAACTTCAAAACCCTCCTCCGACTGGTTGAAATTCTGGAGGATGGGCTCTGGCTCCGGGGTGCCTCTCGCCCGCTGAGGGCAGACCCTCCGGAGAGCCCGGCCACTGCCCACCCCACCTCAGACCGGGAAACTGGGGCGGCACGGAGGGGCTCCTCCGTGCAATTAATTTCCTTTCCCACCTTGCTCAAAGGTTTGGTGGAAGCCCGACCTCCTCCGCACGGTGCAGGCAGCCCCCGCACCATGTCTGGTCCCCGTCCTCTTCCCCCTGTCATCACCAGGTGACCCACGGGAGATCGAGCGGCTGCTCCCCACGGGCTCTGCCAGCCAGCGCAGGGCTAAGCAGCTGGAAGTGATGGGGAGCCACGGTCCCCTCAGCAGGCACAGGAGGGGTCCGGAGGCGGCCGCCGTCTCCTGCAGCCGCCGGGAGAGCGAAGCGTGTTCCCGAACCTGAATCGCCTAATGGGCTGTGAAGGGGTCTCAGCAGGCAGAGCCCAGGCTCCGGGGGATGTGGGGGAGATCGTGCAGTCGGCGCGTTTGTCACATCTGCTGGCTGCTTCGGCGGAGATGCTGTCGAAGATGGGAGCGTGCGGGAGGGCAGACGGAGCCAGGGAGCTTTCCCTGGGGATGTGCCAGCGTCCAGCTCCGCTCGCGCAGGGACTGCCAGCATCAAACCTGCCTGAGCCAAGCTCTGGACATGAGATGGCAATGGCACAGGGGCCGTCCCGCACCGGTCTGCGTCCACCCAGCAGAGGGTGGTGGCTGCCCGTGGACACGCTGGCTGTGCAGCTCAGGGCTGGCTGGCGCTGGAGACGTGCGAGGAGGTGCTGGGCTGTGCACCGGGCTGCCCAGGACTGGCGGTGTCCTGTGCAGTGGGGCAGCAGCTGGCAGCTCCTACGAAGCCTTGACATCCCCGGGGACAGCCCTGCCCTGCTTGCTTGTGGTGCGACGTGCTGTGAGATTGGTGCGGTGCCCAGGCACGGCACAGTGGGCACCCTGGCACCACAGCTCTGGGTCGGAGCAGAAAAATAACAACAGGGCATCTGGGGTTTTTGGCTCAACCCCCTTGAAAGCTGATACTGGAAATGAGCTTGAGGCCAGGCACACCCTTCCAAACACCCAGATCCAAACCATTCAGAGGGTGGGGGAGACCCTTCCCCAACCCCATCCCACTCCTACTTGTTCTCACTTTTAGAAGAAGCAGAAATGCCCCATGATTTGAAAAGGCATCATCCCTCCTTCTCATCGTCCACACCATCTCTCCTTCTCGCTCTGCCCACGGACCAGTTCTGTGTTGTGCCGTGCCTGGTGCGTCCTCTTGGTGCCACAGGCAGGGGACTGCGCACAGCAGCACGCTGGAAAGCCGGCCCGGGTCGTGCTGCAGCACGGTCAGCGTGGCAGGAGCCAGGAGGTCAGGCATCTTTGCATCTACACAGCACTTTGCATATTTTCACTCTGACATAAATGAATGAATCCTCGCAGAGACTCTGGGAGGGAAGGGAAGATGGGGTTTTTCCTCCATTTTACAGATGGGAAAATACAATATGTAGTCACTGGCGAAGCAGAGATAAGAACTTGGAGCAGCTTCCTTCCAGCCTTACCTCTCCCATTGCGATAACGCCTCAGCAGCCGTAGGGCCGGGCAGCCGGCTGGGTGTTTCTGCTCCTGCATAGCACTGTCCAGGCTCCTGAAGGAGACCTTCACCGCTTTACCCCTGCTTTCCCCTGGGAAAACTTTATCAAGTCTCTCCCCTTTGATTTCTCACAGAGGAACAGCCCAGGGTAATGCATCATCTTGCTTGAGGAGTCATAGGACCCTGTGGCACGTGGGGTCCCCTCTTGGGGGAACGATGACGCGCCACGCTCCACTGCCTGGCACTCCTCCCCCACGCCAAAAGGGAGGACTTGCTGCCTGGGTTTGGGAGGGCTCTGAGGGCTACACTGGTCAGCAAAGCAGGCAAAATTTGCAACTCCAGCTCAGGACATAGTCGTTGTCCTGCCAGGTTCAAAGATGATTTTCAAGAGCAGCAAGAGGTGTTCCCTCCTCCCAAGTGACCTTTCTTCCTTCTCTGAACAGCTCCAGGCACAGAAGTCTATCATGTCCCAGTGTCTCCTCAACATGTCCTCAGCTTCCTTGGGTTTATGTGCAACACAAGTGCAGGCTGGTGAAGTTTGGCCCTGCAGTGTCCTGCTTCCTAGACAGCTGCTTGCTCCCCCCCTAGCATTTGCTTTTTTTTGGATTACAGAACTGAATTTGAATTCCAAACTATTATAAGAGGGATCTTGTGCATTCACCTGTTGTTCTGGAGACAATTTCCCCCAGTACCATCCTTGCCACTGACTTCTGCCCACGTGGCTGTAAGTGACCTTCCTGGCAGATGCCAAGAGCTGAGCTGGGTGTCCGTGTTCCCATCATGGTCAGTGGAGACCTGGTCAGTTCAACCGCTGGACCTTAGAATATGGTTCAGGACCTATTTCCCACGGTGCTATGAGGTTCACATCTCTCTTGGTTTAACACAAATAACAATGAATGCACTGAAGCAGGTAAGGCATAGTTTTGATGGTATTTAATGACCCAAGCAGAGGGAAAGTGTGATGAAAGCACCGTTATTCTAGTCTGAGCCTCCCTCAGAGCTCAAGCCTGCACAACCTGCGGTGGTCACTTGTGTTTTTCAGAGGAGGCAGAAACGCAGCCAGTGCAGCGCAGACCCAGAGGTGGCCTTATTCTGTCTGTGATTGCTTCTGTGCATCGGTTGCGCTACAAATTGGGAAATGTTCAAAAGGCAGAGAAATAAACCTTAGCCATTCTTAACTACATTTTTAGAAGTCCCACTTGGACTGGGACCCACAATCATGCTGGGGATGGACTGAGGAAACTCATCCAGCCCCAGCTTTGAGATGATTGGAAAAAATGATAGAGCTTGCACAGCTCAAGGCTGACTTTTGTTTTCCAGTTCGGAGCCTTTGGCACAGTCTCAGTCTCTATTTCCAACTTGGCTGTGCACCATCAGAAAGGCCAGAACGTGGCTTCTCATTAAGGAAAAGTCCCATTCTCCCCAGGCTCTGTAGCTTGGCTCTCAAAACAGCAGACAGGCAACATCAAACTCCCAGGAAGGTCTGATCTCCAGGGAAAAGCCAGAATCAGTTCACAGTGAGACACAGTGTCCTCTGAGGCTGTGCTGCACCTAGCCCGCGGCACCCCCCCCCTGCCCCACCGCAGCTTGCTGCTCCCAGCAGAAGGGTCTCTGCTCTGGGAAGTTTCCATTGTGGCCACCACTTTGTCCAGAGAAGAGATGTCCTTTGGAAGAGCAGGATGAGGCCATGGAGTACCTTGGCTTTGGGAGCAGGGATGTGGAAGGGGAGGTTGCTGTGTTGCTGGAGCCTGTGCAGGACCTTGAGCACGAAGGTGTCCGCGGAGGGGCTGCAGAGTCCTGTGGGGACTCCCAGGCTCACTGCACATCTGCTGAGCTCTGAGAGGCATTTTTGGGGCACAGAAGTGCAATCTCCAGAGAAAGGGGTACAGATATTGGGGCAAGGGATGGCTGCACTGCCTGGGATGCTGAGTACGTAAAGGATAACTGCTGGCAGCTGATCCCCATGGCTTGGGACGAGCCGCAAGAGCTGTCTTGGGCATCATGTTCCAGGGCAACCTGCAAAATGGGCAGGAACTATACCACCAGCAAGGACTCCTGCTGCCCCTGGAGCTGCTTGGTGCAATGCCTGCCAGGGAAACTGGGATTTTACCAAAGGCAGTGAGGCAGGGGAGCAGAGGGCTTCAGCTGTGCCAAAATACCCAGGACACCGGGGTGGGGATGGTGTGCTCCAGCCACCAGCTTTGCACGCTCTGGTAAAGCTGGTGCTGAGTTCCCAGCACACAACACGCGTGGGTGACACCACACCATGTGTGTGCCTGGGCTTCCTGCTGTGCCCTTACGTGGGCAATTTGCCTTAGGACCATGGCCAACCAACAACCAGGACCCCAGCAACCCAACCGCTCTCAGAACCCTTCAGCGGAGGACAAGCTGGAAGGGACCGGCCGGGGGAGCAGGGGATACCCTCCCTCAGTCATGCTGTAGGAGCAGAGACACCACCATCAGCAGCACTTCTGGGTGGCCAAAAAGTGAAGGGCTGAGGCTTTGTAAAGCTTCAAACTTTTCTGGAAGAGCTTTCAGAGCTGCCTCCATCATGTCCATGTCAAGGTGTCGGGAGTGAAGCTCAGCAACAGGCTGAACTACTGTGGCTCATGGGGGAAGGACAGGGCAAGGGATTTGGAGATAACATCAATGCAGAGGAAATTCCCTGTCCTCTGTGTGCCTCGGTTTCCCCATCTATTAAATGGGGTCATTGACGTATCCTCCTGCACCATTTGAGATCTAAACATGGGCTTTTAAGCGTAGAGTAACTGCACCTTTCCCTCTTTACCACCTCACTTCCCAGTGTGACAGGGTAGAGATTAAATATTAGGACCAGGTCAGTTAAGGACAACTTCTCCCAGCAGCACTGGAGCTAGAGGAGGGTGTGCACAGCTGCCTGTATTTGCCCAGTCTCAAGGCTCTCCCACAGGTCCTGGAGCAAAGCAAAGGCCATTTATTTACACACCACCACCCCATTTCTAAATAATTATCAAGCTGGAAAGGAGCCGAACTGCAATGCAGAGAAAACACACATTTCTTGGGTTTCTGTAAAGCTCCTTGCCTCCTTGCCTGGCCCCGCTGTGTTAGCAGGGTTAGGGCTCAGGCAGTGAGGTGAGGGGATGGAGCTGGAGGACCAGATGTGTCTGTCTGTGCGCAAGCTCTCCAGCACATCTGTGGCTCAGAACAGCAGCGAAGTGCCCTGATCCACAGCTGAGAGGGTCTCACCCTCGCCCTCAGCTCCTGGAGGTGCTGATCTCCGTTAGCAGAAGCCCCAGGCAGAGGCAGGCAGCAGGGAACTGGGAAGGGGGGGTGCTCCCCTCAACCCTCCAGCACTGGCACAGCTCCAGGTGGTAGGGACAAAACCCCAAAAGCAACAAAGGGTTCCCCAAACTGGAGCTCTGGGGACATGGGCCGTACCCCAGGGCAGATTCAGACGTGGCATGGGAAAGGGAAGGAGGTATAGGGCAAATCCTGGCTGAGCCCCTGCCTCTGTGAGGATTGCTCCTGGCCACCCCGGTGGATGAGTTTGGGGAAGGTTGTGCTGCTTGGTGCCCCTATCTCCTTTTCAATGTGCTCAGCACATGCGAAGGTGTGCGGAACAAGTGGGTCTCTAGCTGAGAGATATTGAGTCCCAGTGCAAGAAATGCAGGGAGAGAAACATAGGGAGCCTGGAGAAATCCTTGGGGGACGGCACCTTTGCTGCCTGCTGCCTGCCGCGAGCTTACCCCCAAGGCAGAAAGCCCATGTAGTGAGTGCACTTGGACCCACGTGCGGGTCTGCACATGCTGTACCCCCACGCCAGCTCTCCAACTCACTCTCCTTCCTGCCCCACTCCCCTGGCGCTGGCAGAGCCCCGGGTGAGGGATAGCGGTGATTTATTTCGGAACATTTCTTGCCTGTTGAAAGCCTGACCTCAGATATGGAGAGACGACGTGGGGAAGATGTACGAGTGTCTCTCAGCAAAAGTGCATCAGAGAAATTGAGCGTGAGCTGCCATCAATCTGCCCAGGCTCAGTGGCCCCGCGCAACAGCGAGGGAGACGGGGACCAGGAGGGATTCTGCGAAGGTCACCTGGGAGCTGACTCAGCCTCCGCTCCCCGCTCCTGCCATCCATCACGCCCGCTGGGGAAGAGGCAGGGAGCAGAGGCTGGAGGCAATCTCCTTCTCATCCCTCATCCATTCCCCTTTACAGCTTCATTTAGGAGACTGAAACGACATATAGGCACAAATGTCACTGGGAGCATGGTCAGCGATGATCTTTCGGCAGCCGTAACAAGCCCTGACAGGCTCCCTGGGGAGAGCCATCGCCCCAGCCAAGCCTCCTGCCCTGGGGGCCCCGAGCGCTGGGACAAGGACAAGATGGATATGGACATGGGGACAGAGGTGGCAGGTGGGTTTTTCCCTCTCAGTGGCTCCAGCTAGTATAGCACCAGCATTTGGATAACCTACAGAACCTCCCCTAAGTCTGGTGAGGACTAGAAAAGAGCTGAGCTCTCCTCAGTGGTTTCTAGGACAGCCAGAACCTGAGCAGGCCTATTTCTGGGGTAAACACCACAACATGTATTTGCTCTGCCTAATCTCTGCAAACTGACTTCAGCGTCCCGTAGGCAGGTTTTTCTCTTTTACCTTCCGGGAAGCCCAGCCTCTGCCAGGACCCCACATTCCCTCAGTGCAACTCCCGTCTGCGCTGCAGATCTCAGACCCAGGCTGGGCTCAGGAGAGCAGGTCAGCCGAGCTCAGGTAAGTGAGCGCCTGGGAAACAACGCTCCAAACTAATCTGAAATTTGTGCGAAGGGCTCAGGTATGGGCATGAGCGTGGGTGGGGGTGACTGTGTGATGCTCCCTGCAGAACGTCTGAACCCCCTTCTGGAAGAGCTTGTCAGAGGGTGGCCTCAAGAACCAGGGTCTGGGTTCAAACCTCCATTGGTTTTTTTTTGCTGATCCATAGCATTCTCACTAATTCCCACTCAGGATCGCATTTCTATACATCACAGTTAAGCACATGTTACCTGCCTGCTTTACCTGCCCAGATGCGCACCAGTCAAGCAGTTCCCATTTGGCTGCCTGCACTCGTGCTCCATGTACCTGCTCTGATTTACGGAGACGGCTCCCGCAGAGCTGCTCTGAATGCACAAGCAAGGAAATGATGCTGAATCCAAACCTGAGTGCAACATCCACCATGCCAATAAACATTTTTTGATTTTGACTTTCTGCAAAGAGCTTGCCCTGATGATACCAAACGGATAGCTTCACGTTAGGAAGAAATGCATCTTTCTTCATTTCTAGATCTAAACAGAGAAGCCCAAAACCAGGTGCTAAACTAAAAACCACCAGTAAAGTCCACGCAATGCTCCATATTTATTCCTGTAAAGTCGCTGCAATGCTATGTTCTTATATCAGTAAAGTTCATGCAATGCCCCATGTTTACACCGGTGAAGTTCATGCAGTGCTCCAGAACTCCAATGAGCTCCCCCAGTGCTTTACTCCAGTAAGCTGTGGTTTCTCACAGCCCAGTGTGAAGTCTGTCCCCAGTCCTGTACCCCAATCCACAGCAGCACCAAGAGAGGAGCGGAAATCTCAGTGCCAAGGGGACAAGAAGCCTGATCTCTCACCTAGAATCATAGAATCACAGACTGGTTTGGGTTGGAAGGGACCTTAAAGACCATTCAGTGCCACCCCCTGCCCTGGGCAGGGACACCCCCCACCAGCCCAGGTTGCTCCCAGCCCCGTCCAACCCGGCCTTGAACACCTCCAGGGATGGGGCAGCCACAGCTTCTCGGGGCAACATAGGCCAGTGCCTCACCACCCTCAGTGAAACATTTCTTCCTAGGCTGGATTCAAGCTGGATGCCTTCTGGTTACAGCAAACAGCACCTACAAAAGAGATTTTTCTGCATGTGATTAGGGACAGTTGACAGCATGGCCCATCATAAGATTTTCAGAGGTCCTCAGTTTAACTAAGACTGTACGTCCCATTTTCTGGAAGGACCTGGCCTTGTCTGAGCATGACTGTTGCAGACTTTTAATGAGTGTCTTTGGAAAAGTGCAAAAAAATACATCTGCAAAACGCATTTGGTGGTTTCTGTCAAGTGCCTCTCTACAGTGTCAGGCACATTAATACTTCTGTGAATCTGGCCCCAGATTACCTTAATATCTTTGCAGATTGGAAGCTGTGAGAGTAATTGATTCTTCACTTCATTAGTTAAACTGAAAAAGGAATTAAGAATTACTGAGGGTATGACAAACTGGTTGACCAAACACTTATTTTGCTGTGAACCAGTAAACTTATTTACCTTTTCTTTTTATCAAATGTGAATGATTTTGAAAAGAAAACACTAGGATTTAAAATGGGAAATCAAAACCTCATTACTTTTTAGAATTTCCTGTTGCTAAAATGATTCAACTTTTCTGTTACTTTAGGGAATTTTGAAAACGGATTCAGTCACAGCAAAATATCTTTTTTCTTTTTTTTTTTTTTTTCTGGCGAATAAACTATTCAGCCAAAAGAAGCCTCATGACTGCCCACAGCCGGCTGTAGGTGAAGCCAAGAGGCCCCTAATACACACAGGACCTTTGAAAATATTTACTTTAGTTTTCGTTCTGTGCTCCAAAGCACTGGTCATTAACACAGCAAATCCTCCAGGGTCAGGCCAGTGGGGTATCGCCTCTGCCACATCCACCCCTGAGCCTGGAGGAGGATCCTGGCACCAGGATTTGAGGTTAAGTGAAGGGAAAGGTGCCCAGAAGGACACAGAGGAGGACACTGCATTTTCCAGGGACCTTGTTGGATGTGACTGAGGAACCTGAGCTGGGAGCAGGAGGTTCCTGGGCAGAGGAAGGGGCTCTCACACTGTGAATGTGCATCCCATGCAGAACAGAAACGTGCCTCTGAAGGGAATGCCCCAGAGGGGAGCTGCAGGGCAGGAGAAGTCAGGCAGAGGCAGGTCACGTAGAGACACCAGTTGTCACCATGTCTCTCTGAGTGGTGTGGATTCAGGCTGCAGCGAGCACAAGCTTGCACTCTCACCTGCTGCGTGTTAGCTTCCCGCATGTAATTTCCAGTCTAATTAGTCCTTTGCGCTGCTACACATCCTCCATGGAGGAGGGTTCCCCTCCCTTAGCGTGAATGTCTACATTAGATTTCAAAGTCAGAAATGAAGCTGACTGTCCTCACTACAGAGAGTAGAAAGACACCAGGACCTCCAAAACCAACCGGCCCTTCGGTCGCCTGATGGAAGAGGCGCTGAGAGATGCTCTGGAGGCACCAGCTCTTCTCTGCTGACTGCAACGGGAGAGGAGAAAGCTGGGACCCACATGAGCTTTCAAGGCCATCTTTTCCAGGCAGGGAAATGCACGCCAGCCCACCTCTGGTCTGTCAGCCCCGGTGCCGCAGCCGGGGCAGTGTCTGCTACGGGGATCCCGGCTCCTCGCTGCACCGAGCACAACGGCACTCTCCCGGAGCACCGCCAGCTCCTGGGGCTGCGAGGCAGATTGAGCTGTTTGTTTTGCCTTGTCTGTCTCTTTATGCATCCCCAAGTCCCCAGTGACTCTGACAGCAGCTTCCAACACTGAAGGCATCCTTGTTTTCAAATATCTGTTAAATAAAATGTCAGCGGGTGACAACACATGCTTCATTGGTGCTGTTCTGTAATTTAACAGAGTTAAGAATGGATCAGAGCCTGGCACCACACTTAGAATTAGGAAATAGTTTAAATTTTGGCACTATTTGGTATAGACCCACTGCACTGCATCATCCAGCGTGCAATGACAACACGTCCTTACTCAGGCTTCATTTTGCACTGGTTAAATCCGTGTCTGATAAACTCTTGCCTCTTGTAGGACAGCATTCATTCAGGTATGCCTTGCCTAGGAAAGACGGGTTGTTTGGGCACAGTTATCTCTCTAGCAGTAGTGTCACTTAGCAAATCTGACCCCAGGAAAGCAAGAGCAAACAAGGGCTGGAGGTTTTTCCAATCATCTTCTCCAAAGGCTTGTTTTTCCTTTTCACCAAACCCAGATATAATTTGAGACCAGTGTAATACAATCTGGTCCTTTCTCTTAGATGTTCTAATTTAAAAATGACTTTCATGTAAGTGTTACACAGAACCTGATGTATTAACTAAGAACTTTTCCTGTGCTGGGACCAGGAGGTGGGAATGTGCTGTATGAGCCCCTCAGAAATAGCTGAAGACCTGTTTGAAGGGTCTCATCCAAAGCAGCAAAGCTGTCAATCAGAGACCATGTTTTGGGGAGAGTAGACAGATTTTTTCCTATCAAAGTGACATGTACAAAACCTATCCCGGCCTTTGCTCCCCTGAGCTCTGCCTAATACTCTGGAAGATCCCCACAGCCAATGGTTGACTTCAGGTGATCATTCGATTTATAAATCTTTCATTTTGTAGCTGAAATAAAAAAAAAACCCAAAACTGTGCATTCTGCGTGTGGGGAGTGTTTAACACCATCCTCTAGCAATCCTTGCTTTCAGCTGACATTGCTCGTGATGATTAAACATGAAATTTTTAATACCAGTTACTATGGCCATGAACCTCATTTCTATTGTAGTGTATTCACATCTCCTCTTTTGTTCATTCTGCAACACACGAGCTGCTGGACTCCTGACTGCCTGCCTGGTGGTAAGTGAACTGCCCCGATATTCCCCTTAAAAGCTAGCAGAGACGATCCTTTTTTACATTTATCATTATAGTACTGCGGATGTGTGAAGTATCAATTAGCTGTGTTGATTTTTCAACTCTTTAAGCCACCATGTAAGCACAGTGGTCAGGGGTTTAACCCAGCTATCACCTTCCCGCAATCTCTGTGGTGTTAATTTATTTCCAGACAGGTTATTTTGCAGAACAGGAGTTTGCAGTTTGGCTTGCTTAGCCAGTAGCTGGATTTGCTCTGACTCTTTCTAAAACTTCTCCACGCTCTGGTCACACTTTCTGCCATTTCACCACAGATGAAAACATCGGTTATGCCAACCTCAGAGCCATCAGAGATTGTTGCGAAAACTAGCAGCAAACAATTGCCTAAATACACAGTGTCTTCCAACAGGCATGCTGAAGGTGTATAAAGCCTTCTCTTTTTCAAACAGGCCTTCCCGGGATCCTGTTGATGCAGCACGAACAGAAGAGCATTAATCATCAGCCATTTCTCCCCGAAACTCTTCTCTGCAGGTCATGGGAAATGTCCCCTTGTGACATACTCAGTTAATTAATTTGTGTCTATATGCATGAGAATAATTGAGTCTTCTTATTTTTTTTTCCCCGTGGTGTTCAGCAAGTATCTTCACTCTGTCGGTCTGCCGGCGTATGCAGGGCTAAGCAGAGCAATAAGGCCGCCTTCGCCTCTGCTGTGGGTGAGGGGAATCTGGGGATAGCTCCGGACCACACGCTTCTGCAGATGATACCTCTCACCCTGCTTCGCACACAGACCCACCAGCTCCAGGTCCCCCGTCTGTTGTGGGCTCTTGCCATGACCTCCCTGCCCAAGCACCACGCATCCTCTGGCAGCACTGGTCTGCGCTGGCTGGTTTGCTCTCCTTGGGGAACACAAATTGATTTCTCAAGAGTTCATTCTGGGTCTGGAGTGCTCTGTCCCAGCACTGTGTGCCAGCTCCCCATCGCAGCCTGGCATTCCACTGAGGACCCATTTACCATCCCCAAAATTGCAGAACTCAGGCTAGGTTAGTCGCAGGCTCCTCTCTGCGTTCCTCTCCTTTTTGTGTTCTTTGTGACAAACATCTCTTTCAGAGGTTCATTATCACGTGAAGTGCAGCTCTCCGCAGGGGCTGGTGCTGCGGTTTCACAATCTCCTCTGCTCGAGTTCGCTGAACACTATTAAAACCATCAAGTGCTTCAGAGCCAGCTATTGTCAGAAAATAGGGTTACCTCCCGAGTTGGCTCCCTTTTGGCTGGCAGACAGAGCAAAGCACTGTTTAACCTTGTCCAGCTGCCCTCTGCCTTTCTGGAGGGCTTCGGCTCCGAGGGGCTGTTGACTTGACTCACCCATTCAGCCTGCTTTCTTGGCTCGCTTTACTCCTGGCACTGTGGCCAAACTCCAAGGAGGTCATGTTCCTGCTCACATTGATTCATGCCCTATAGCACAACCCTTTAAACAACGCAATGGCTCATTCCAGTGCTGCACAGATGCAGAGGTCCCCACTCAGGCTGCGAGGATGGACCCTTTGCGTCGTCCCTTCCCTTGTCCCTCAGCCATTTCCACGAAGCAGACGAATGGAACCGGGCACTTCAGTGACCTCTTTATGAGCAAATATGACAAAAGCAAGCAACTGC
Source organism: Pluvialis apricaria (assembly GCA_017639485.1). NCBI lineage: Eukaryota > Metazoa > Chordata > Aves > Charadriiformes > Charadriidae > Pluvialis > Pluvialis apricaria. Next base: position 1,213,400 of record CM030027.1, on the reverse strand, counting down.
TTTGCTCTGCCCTAAGACAAGTCTGCACTGCAAGAGATGAAATACTGAGCTGGGCTCAGGAGGTCCCACAATAGAGAAATCTGCAGACCTGACACCTGGCTCTGCCGGGGACCGACTGCCTCCTAACCCTCTGTGTTTCCGCAGCTGTCACTGCCATCCAGCCCCCAGCCCTGCTCTCCTGAGCGGACGGAGGCTGTGTGCATCCAGCCCGTCGAGCTGTCACCATCTCGGAGTGACAGCCACTTTACAAGCTGTGCGACAGACAGGGCTCAGCACCCTGCCTTCTGAACCGGGGCTCGGGGCAGAGAAGGCAGAAGGATGCTCATCCAGCTTATTCCGGAGCTGAAACCAGGCCAGGAATTATACATGCAGACCAGCTGCCCTCTTTCCTCGCTGGCAGCACACACCGTAGACCCAGGGCTGCAGACTGGCCAGGGAGGCCCCCTTGACTTCTGCAGAGAGGACACCTCTGCAGACATGTCCAAAGAACTGCTGTCCCAGCAAAGCACGTGCCTAAAACTCCCTTTCTTGGCTGAGCCATCCACCACTTCCACAGCTTCAGGTCAGAAATGTGGCTGTAGCTGGTTCTGCCTCTGCCTTTGCCTTCCTGGGTGAGCGTGGCTGCCCTGGAACAGGCCAAGGTGGCCCAGCCAGTTGGACAATGACGTGCTTTGCACCTGCAGAGATATTTCAGGGGCAACACCAGAAAATAAGAATGTGAAAGGAAAGCACTGCACAGCAAACCTCCTGCTTTGAGCGTCCTGGAGTTGTTCATCCTCTGGAAAGGAAAACAGAGCATGAAAACACTTCAGAGAAAACCCTCCAACAGCCAAAGCTGAGCTGGTGTGGAGCTGCAGCGGAGACTCAGGCAGCCCCAGACGTGAGAGTTCCTGAGTATCGTGAGTGTGTCCCTACAACGCAGTCGCTGACTGTGGGAATCACACACTGTGCTGGATAATAAAGCACAGGGCGGCTCAGCACGGTCACCTCTGCACCATGTGGGATGTACTCAGCTTTACAGCTTCAGCCCTACCCCTTGAACCATATCGGAGTGCAGCTGTACTGCTGGGTGAGAAGAAAATTCATTAAAAGACATTCCTGTGAAGGAATAGCACTGATATTAAGGGTCTATCAATAATGATTCACTAGGCCATGATAGCAATGAAATTGCAGTGATAAAGGGTGACAAAATATTGTAAGATATGTGCATTGAGGTTGCGGAGCAAATTATCTGATCTGAGAAGCAACGTGTTATGATGTGCATGAAACCATCTGCTGCCCACAGCTAAGGCTATGGGAAGGCATGGGGAATACGCTAGGCTGGTGAAACGGGGATTCGAGCCGGGGACAATTCCCTTGGGATGGGGACTGACCACAGCACAGTGCTTGCACAGTACCCCCCCCCAGGAGACCTTGCTCTGGCCGTGTCCCCAGACTTCACTGCAATACATGCAATTAATCACTAATGACTGGTGACGAAAAGCACTACTCCTCCCTTCCAAGTGCTCTGATGTGGAGTCACTTACTGTTCAAAGCACTTCTCTGGGGACATCCTTGAGTGTCAGCAGTTGGACTTTGGGTTCCTCCTGTCATTCACAGAGCAGGCTGCAGGCACAAGCATGCAATTGCCTGCAGCCAGGCAGGACAGGTGAAAACCCACTGCCAGGCTGACGGCTTTGCCTACGCCAGAGCTCTGAAAAGCTGGGCTGTCTGCTAAAGAGGTGCCCAGCTATGTATGGTGGGACTGGGGGTAGCAGGAGGAGCCAGTCCAGGTCTCCACATCCTCCCAACAAACCTCTCTCTCACCTTTCTCCGGGCTGGGACGCCCTGTTCCCTCTTCAAGACACCAAGGTGCAGTGCTGCTGGTGCTGCTGAGGAGCCCTGTGCTGGCGCTGGCTGCTCGCCCAGCCCTGCTACGAGGCAGCAGCAGAGCAGCAATGCAGATGTGCTGAGGGGGACTCCCCGGCTGGGAATCCCTCACCCCCCCAAGCACACCCTCTGCCAGTCACCCCCCTTGCCCACCCTTCCAGCCCCCGGTGCACAGCAGCCTGCTGCTCGCTGCCCGGTACCGTCGAGCCCCCAAGTCTTTCCCTTGGTGCTCGCTCTGGATTGATGGGGTTTAGGATTGCAAGCAGTAAAAACATGGTGCGGAAACTGCAGAGCATAAAAGCTGCCCCATAAAGAGCAAAGGCTTCTTCTTTTTCTCCTCGCAACCTGTAAAACATCTAGTAAATCCCAGCACGCGCTCCCGATGTGGCACGGAGGCCTAATCCAGAAAGCCCAGGAATATCCCGTGATTAGGTGCACGTTATGAGTAATGGTTTTAGCGAGGCCCGGTGGAAGCTCATCTAACTTGCTTACAGCTTATGCGATCTGACTGGGGGGATCTCCTGTGCTTGAAATAAAGCCACCTGTCCATAAGTCATTGCTCTGCTTATTCCACAGCATTAAGGGAATGTGCTGATGTTACGATGGGGCAGAACGTGTCAGCCTGAGGCTGGCACAAGAAACCGAGGGGGAGATGGGGAAGGAGAGTGCTCCGGGAGCCACGCTGCTTTCTCCTTCCCCTAATGGACTCGGTAATCGACTGGCGGTGGGAGTGAAAGTGCTCTGGCCAAGCAGCGGTGGAGTGGGCTTCTCCCCTGCCAGCACACCGTGACGAGGGTCGGAGGCATCTCCTGAGAGGGATGGCGGGGCCAGGGGCTGAAGGAGAGGGCAGCCGGAGTTGCTCAGGGATGCAGTGGGAGACCTGGGGGTCTGCGTGGGATGGCTGAAGGGGGGCACTTCACCTTCTGTCTCTTCTGCCTGCAGGAAAGATTTGCCACGGGGGATTGCTGCAATTTGACCTGCTGGGGGCATGTCCTGCCTTGCTGACGCCGAATCAGCGGATGCTTGGTGGAGCAGGGAGGGAGGGTGGGAGATGCCGGGGTGTGTTGCCAGCCTGCACACAGCTCTGACAAGGGGTGGCTGCTCAGGATGCGGAGAAATAGGTGATCCTTGGTGAAGGTGGCCATGGAAAGCAACCATGTCCCCTCTCCCCTGATCTCCCTTACATAAAGCATCTGCTGAGGTCACTGCTGTCCCCAGCTCCTCCATGGTGGCTCCTGGAAGGCCTCAATGACATGATTATCCCTCCTTAGCAGAGCATTTTCAAAGCCCAAGGAGGGCTTTGCTCACTAATCTGGCATTCAGTGCAGATAATAGGCTTTGAGACAAAGCCCTCCTGGAGTCTATTTTAAGGTGGTTTTTTAGCATGTCGCCTGTCACAGCAAGAGCCATCTTGTTGCAGCGCTCCGGGGACACACTCTGCCATGGCACAGTCACTCCCACCCATTGCTCCCTGCCAGGCAAGCTCCTTCTCATGTCCATGTGCCTTTGCTCGAGGACTTGTGGGCTGAAGCAGAGTGCAACCTATGGATGCCATGCCCATTCCCATGCCCTACAACTGCCCGGCCTTGCTGGGCTTCTGTCTTCCCCTTTCCAAAAGCTTTAAGGGTGTCCCCTTCATTTGGGTCTCCTCAGCAAATGGGTGGAGGTGGGAAGGGCATCTCCCAGCCCCAGAGCAGGGCGTTTGCCCGTCGTCTTTGGCTGCAGGGGGTCACTCTAGCAGGGACAGCCTGCCCCAGCCCTAGGACGTGGCTTGGGCAAAGAGGCTCTACACTTCTGGCCAGGAGCATCTTTGGTAGCTGGGCAGTAGCTGAGGCTGTTTTGGGAGGGGACGCTCCTTCCAGAGACACTTGGGGACACACAGTAACCCCCCTCCAGGGTGGTACCCGCACAGGGATGCAGGGGAAAGGGAGCCCACTCTTACTGGCATCACTTGGGATACGGGGACCCTCTTCTCCCCCATGACGCTCTCCAGACTGTTTCTGCTCCCGTTCCCCCTTTCACAAGTCCACGTACCCCCACCTTGATCGTCAGGTTCACATCACTTTTCATGTCATGACACAAAGCTGGGGAGAAAGGCCAAAGCCAGGGGACAGCTCCAAGGTGGGTGTTGTATCACATGCACCCCACAGCTCACACAGCTCTCGGCTCCCTAAGGGCTGCAGAATCGGGATCGCCCAGCCTGCCCGAGTGGAGCCAATGCATTAGCAGCTGCATGTGGGAGCCCAGAGCCAGCTTGACACTGGGGAAAGGATGACGAATCTGCTCTTTCTGCTCCACTGGGAGCCACAGGGTGGGAATTCATAAGGCAGGCGCCTTGTGCCAGCCTCCGAATTCAGGACAGTCTCACCCCAGCCCCAGCCCTGGTGTGACACCTCCAGCAGCCCCAGAAGTGTCGTGGCCACGGGGTGCTGTAGTCAGGCAGCCAAGAGGGAGCACGTCAGGGCTGGGGTTAATGCCAGCCTCGCTGCGCGCACAGGCACCTACCCATGTGGGACCTCGTCTCTCTGACGATGCCAGGAGGCAGGAAAGCTGCCACAGGCTTTGCCTCTCCGTGGGGGATATATTAGCACAGGCAGGGCCGGCCCTGCTGCTGCACGGCAGAGGTGACAACAGGGACTGGGCTGCGGAGGGATGCGGCGATGTGAGTCACGCTGCAAAGTGCTGCCGCGGGCTCTTGGCCCTTGGCACACACCCCTGGAGGCTGTGTCTGGGGACGGGGTGTTGCTCCTTCCTGGAGACTTATAGCTTAGGGGTCTCCTTAGTCTCACCTGCCTTATCCACCCTACTTCTGCCAGGAGGGCAGGAGGAAAAAGGCATCGTGGTGTGGTAGAGCAGCACCAGCTCACAGCACAGGCTGGGCTGGCGGAGGGGTGGCAGAGCCGCGTGTGCCTCCGGGGCTCTGTGGTCCATCACGGTGTGCACTGGCAGAGCTGTCAGTATTTGTGGACTGGAATAGCATGAAATGATGCTGAAAATCCGGGTTAATCTGAACCGGCTCCAGAGGCCAGCTCTGCAAGAGCTGCCTCCTTATCTCCAGTGTGAACCCAAATCCACCGCGGGCTTAACTTGGGTCTTGGCAGCTTTACGTCGGCTCTGATTAGTTCACATCACCTTCTTTACAGCTTCCTGACCCTCTGTTGGGGAGGCTGTCTCCAGACTTTCAATATTTTATATTTACACAACAGTGAAACCGTCCTCAGGAGTCCCCTGGAAGGGCAGCTCCCAAAAATACCTCCTGGCCTCCTGCCTCCCTGTGGACCACTATCTGGAAGATGTTGTGCAGTACCCTCTGACAACCAGCACGGGTGGGAGAGCATCCTGCACCCCTGAATCCATGTCTAAATCCAACCCAGCCATGTGGAGCTGGCAGCAGCCAGGCTGTTGTCTGATGGGTGGTGGCCCTCGTCGGGAGCCGGCAGCCAAACCACCCCCCATGGGACCGGCAGTGCCAGGAACGTGGGTGTACCCCGATGAGGGAAGTGCGATAATGGGAAAGCATTTTGGGACACGGCCCTCTAACCAGGACGTCAGAGAAAATGGGGGTTGTTGTTGTGGCCCACCACTGTCAATCCTGGGAGAGAATCAACCCCAAAATACAACCGGAAAGATCATGGGAGAAGCAGGAGCACAGACAGGTTTGGGTGCCCCAGGGACTCCTCTCTCAGTGGGAAGAGAGCTGGGAGCCAGACTGGGGCTTCTCTACAGGTCTGAAGTGCTGAGCTTGCAGGGCAGACACCTGCGAGTGATGAGGATGCAGAGGGTGGAAGGAGCTACCACCATCACCATCATTAAGGACAAAGATGAGGGCAGCAATAGGGTGCACAGCACCTTCCTTCAAACAGGGGAAATTTGGGTGGTGGTTCCTGGTTTTCAACTCTCCAGAGCTCCTGCTTATCCTTCTCCTCCATCCTGTCTCATTTCTACTGGCACATGGGACACCAAACTGGAGCGCTCTGTTTCCATGCATGTGAACATGATGCTGCATGGAGCTGGACCGGCGAAGCCCAGGGTTAAGCAGACAGGGCAGTAACTTAGAGGACAAAAGAAGGAAAACCACTCCTTTCCCTAAATAGACAAGAGTTTAGGCACTCCACAGAGCAACCACTACAGTCTCCAAAGAAGGAGAGGCCACCCAGCTGCTGTCTTTGGTTACTGAGGCCCCCAAGCTGGAGTCCTGTGGTCTCTGCAGAGCCTTTCTGCATTCAGGAGTGGCTCTCCCTGGAGATCAGAGGCGAGAGGTGGGAACATCCAGCTGGGAGGTAGGGCAGTCGTCTCTCCCTGTGCCCAGCGCTGCGCAGAGCAGAGCCCCCCCGCAGCGAGCTGTTAGCCAGCGGAGTGGGTCTGACCAGCTCCTTTCTGGAGCGGATCCCCAGTCCCCAGCTCCCTGGGACACTTGTGAAAGCAGACACAATAGGCATGAAAAGTGCAACACAACAGCAGAGAGCGTGGTCAGAGAGGGCAGCAGTGAATCGGGCAAGAGTTTCCTCCTGTGAGCAGAGACCCTTGTCCAGTACCTGCCACGCTAACCCTCTCCTTGTCACCTCTGTTCCCCTCTCCCTGGCCGCAGCCTCTTGGCACCAAGGCTGGCAGGGACAGAGGTATGCTGTCAGAGAACCCGACGATCTGCACTCATGTTACAGATGGCTGCAGAAACAGTGGCATGTGTGAACAGAATCCTTGTAAAGAGTCAGGGACCTTCCTTCAAGATAAAAATTCTCCTCTTTTCCCATTAGCGTATAAGCTTACAGCTCCAGGTCCCAAGGAAGCCAACTGGGACAGGAATATGGTGAACTCTTTGTTCAGACATATGAATTATCACTGCTCTCTGTCGGACAGCTGGTAAGGTCAGTCCTTCTGTGCCACCTGAACACCCAAAGGTGTGCCTCTGATTTCTCAGTAGATGGTGGCAGAGATCATCTTCTCCTCCAGTCTCTGCCCTCGCATTTGATGGGTCCATTTTTTATTCCAGCAGCAAATACCAGGGACCTGGAATTGTTACAGGGGAGGTGGGCAGGGCTGGAGACACAGAAGACGATCAACCTTGCAGCCTGCAGGCAAGACACAGCCCTTGTGTACAGCTGGAGTGAAGACAGACGCAGCCAGATGTAGGCTGACACATCCCCCCCTCCTTAGAGACACACCAGGACGCTCATTGGTGCCGAAACACAAACGGCCATAAAGTCCAGAGGAGGGTATCCCCACGCAGAAAGGCGTCACTCGTGCAGGCACGGGCGTGTGCACACCCACGGGCACACAAAGGCCAACACTTTCAAGAGGATTATTAAAAGCACGAGGGAAGGTGGGGCAGTGACTGAAAAAATATGACAACCAGAAGCATCCCACTGCCAGGGAGGAGTGTGCACACACAACTGCCACCTTCCTGCAGGCCCAGCCCCACTTCTCAGTCACCCACCGGAGCACTGATGAACCCAATAGGTGCTGTGATTTCCGATGTCCCAGCAAGAGAGTGAGCGGCAAGACCCAGCTCTGCTGCTGCTGTCTGTGGAGCAGGGAGTCCTGGCAGGGAGGGGATTTTGAAGACCCTTAGCTGTAATCCTAGGTGGGGCATTGAAACCAAGGCGAAGTCATCAGCACAGAGGTTCCCCACTCTGCGTTCCCCTAAAAGACCCTTGGGGGCCCATGGAGAAGGGATGCCTCCACAGGACACTGCTTTGCTTGGCAAAGAACAAGAAGAAAAAGAAGAGAGGAGTGATGCTCAAGAGGCTTCATCAGAGAACACAGCAGACCACTGAGAGAGTTCAGGCTGCTGTGGACAACTAGAAGCCCTTTATACTGGCCTCAGCTGAGCAGCGATGCTGAGGAAAGTCTGAAGGTTTCCACCAGGTGCCAGTGGCACCAGCATGGAGCCAAAAAGCAGAGATTGTGTCAGCTGCTGGCATAGAAAATGTAGATCCATGGATGTTGGCTGAGAAAAAAGCTGACCTTGCTGCCCTAAATTATTCTTTCTTGTCTCTCCACTGTGAGGTCTCCAGCTGACTGTGCTGGGTCATCCCTGCACCAGCGGGGGTTGGCAATATGCTGTAGTTAAGTGGGCACAAGTCTAATCAGTCTCCAGTGGCATAGAGACTCGGACAAAAACGTTGCTAATCTCTGGTATCCCCCCTCCACCAGGGACAGGCAATATGTTAAATTATGGCAAAGCACGGCAAAACACAGGTTGTCGCCTGATGACTTTTTCTGTTGCAAAGAGAACTGCTCCAGCTGAAAACGATGGTCTCAGCAGTGTGTGCAGAAGGCAGCCCCTGAGCATGTCGTGCTGGGCAGGAGGAGAAGCCAGCACCTCTTCCAGAGCCCAGCAAGGGGACAAGGGGATCCAGCCCTGGCCTTGACTCAAGGTTCTGTGACAAGGAACATCCTCAGAAGAGCAAAGCAACAGCATCCCCAGGAAGCAAACGTGCAGCCCTCCAGGAGCAGCAGCGCTGTTTTTCCCAGTGAGTCCCAGGCTGGTGAAACACTAGTAGCAAGTTCAGCTGGCAGGATGCTGCAAGCCCCTGTAACTGTGTGTTACAGCTGAAATAGCTTTTAGGTGTTCTTGTCCTTCCAGCTAGATGGCGGATGCTGGGCTCTGCCCCTGTCCTGCACTGTTCAGACAGGCAGCGTGGGCAGGCTGCAAGTCGCCGTCCTGTAAAGCAGAGCTCTTGCTGCCTTTCTGCGCTGACAGTGCCTGCAGCGGGGCACGGGGATCCGTGAAGGCATCGGTCCTCCTGCCCCCTGCCCGCTGCCCCTTCCCACGCCCGGTGAGAGCCAGGGCAGCAGAGGGGTTAAGAGTGTCTGTATTCTCCACCATCAATCCATCCTGCAAATCTGACGGCCCCATCTCTTCAACGGGCCCAGATTGATTTCTTGACTGGGAGCAATGAGCAGCTTCACATGAAAAATGAGGCTTTGCGCCGTCAATAGAAGTTCTAATTACAACTTAAATCCAGGACATTCTTTACAGCGCAGACCAGATTTACAGCGGCTTGCAGGTGGGCGTGCAGCCCTTTCTAATTAAAAGCAGCGCGCATTGCAGATTGCTTCAGACGGGACATTTCCAGCCACCCGGCACTGCAAGGGCACAGACAGCTTCTGGCATTGAGCTTGCAAGGGAGGTACCAGGCACCACAAGGGCACACAGCACCGCTTGCTTTGGAGGAGTGGGGGAAGGACAGAAAGCTGCATTTTCCTCCTTTCTTTTTCTCTGTTCTGCTGCTGATTATGTTGCCCACACCGGGTGCTGGGCCTCGGCTGAACAGCACCGCATAACCAGCACCGGGTCCCCTTGTCCCACCCCATTTCTCCATTGCACACACCATGCCATGTGCAAAGGGCAGAACTGCTGGGTCTGACGGAGGGGATCCAGCAAGCTGGGGGGCATGTGCTGGGACATCACGGGAAGCAGCCTGAGAGCTGGCTGGTGTCCCCAGGGGACCATTCAGAGGCCCAGTGTGCCACAGCCTGGTGTGAGGATGGATGCTCTGTGGGATCTGTCACCAGGAGCTGGGGCAGGGTAGGTCCCAAGGTGGTGACCAGGGAACTTCCCAGCTCTGCCGCCAAGGCACTCTGAGGCTTTGCACAGACTGTGCTTGCCTGTACCTCAGCTTCTCCATATCTGAATTAGGAGAAATGTCCTCCTGAACAGGGCTGGAAAATCAACGGGCTTTAGAAAGGCAGGTAGAAAGTGTCTGGTTAACTGGGGGAGCTCCGTCACAGGGAGGTGGCCCGTCTCGAGCCTGGATGTCTTGCATGAGTACCCAGAGAGGTGCTGCTGTGGGGGTACCCTCACTGCCCGGGATCTTCCTGGGGAAGGTGTGTCCTTCTGCACAGTGAGACCTCACGGCTGGTGCTCCCCCCTCCTCCAGCCCCCTGGGCACTGCGGTCACTGCTCTGCACTGCGGCGTGCCGGCGTTTTGCAGGCGGCTGCCGGGCTGTTCCCTGCTGCTCTGCAACGCTGTTCAGAAAGAGCGTGCTGCAGCCCATCAGCCCAGGGCATGCAAGAGGGCAGGATCCCTCTGCCAGACCCTGAGGTTGCTCAGAGGGGTATGGGTGTCTGAGAACAGTGTTTCCTAAGAAAGCCCCAAAAGGGCTGGAGTTGGAGGAGGCCAGAGGTAGAAAACGTTGAGCAAATCTCCATCATCTGATGAGAGATCCTGGCTCCCTGGGCAACGCCGTGGTTCCCAAACGGCTTCCACTGGAAACCTGGCTGCCCCAGCAGTAGGAAGTAGCTCAATTCCTCACAGAGGGCACTGGTATTAGGGGACGAGCTCTTTCTGGTGAGTGTCAGGATCCAGCATGACCAGAGACATTGCCATTGTGGTGATGGGGACAAACTAGCCCCATCCCACACGTATCTCAGCTCCCGCTGGCTCCCATTGCTGCGTGGTGGGCAGCCTGAGCACCGCCTCAGCCAGCTGCCTGGGCTGCGCAGTTCAGCCAGCCCTTACGGTTTCTCCTGGTGTTCAGAGCATCCTTGCTCCCAGCTCTGCTCCTAGTGGAGTGGAGAAGATCCTCCTGAGCCATTCCTTCTTCAGCACAGGATTTGTGGAGCTGAGGTGGGTTACAGTGAGCAGGGAGAGCATTGATTTCACAGGGACGGAAGTTAAATTACTCTTGCCATGAGCAGCTGCTTTTGAGGAAAGAAAATCCCTCCACAAAAGGGCTGTTGGAGATTAGTGGTGATGAAAGTGCAGTGTCTCGGGGCTCTCCAGGAATCACCCCTGCTCCTGCTGGAGCCTGAAGATGTAGAGCTGGGTTTAGAGTCTAGAAGGTCGGTGGTAAGACTGATTCTCCAGAGCTTTTTCCATTGGGAGCTTGGAGAAGCAGAACGGTGATGCTGGAAGATACTATCTGAGGAGCCTACCTGTGTCCTGGATCAGAGTCTGTGACTGCTGGCTGATAGCAAAGGGAACTGCCCAGTGAACAAAAGCAGCAAACTGCCATTGGGACTGAAGGCACAGGCTGCTGCGGTATCCTGCAAGAAAAGCCACCATCAGCCAGGAGACAGATTTATAGCCACCAGTTGGTGGGATGTGACCGTGCAAGGAGCCTGCCAGCTCAAGAGAGGCCGCAGATGCCTGTGAAATGTGAGAGAGAGATAGGAACTCTATGTTAGGATGAGCCAGAAACTGGCCTCATGACTCAGCCAGTCTGGACCCAACCTCGCCGCAAACAGCTGTGGGGGCCCAGGGCTTCCTGCATGAAGGCAGAACCTCAGGCTCCTTCCTCCTTGGTCTTTCAAATTTCCTGCCTAAAACAAGATAAAATAGGACAGTCCCTGATGTGGGTGAGCAGCTACCAAGCCCAGATGTGACCAGCCCCGTCCTGACACGTCTGCTACGATTTATCAAAGCTGATGAGGATGCCAGCAAAGTTCATCCATGTGGTCCTCGTCACTCCCACATGGATCGGGAGTGTCCTGTTGCACTGAACCCATTAGGATGTGAAAAGACCAGCGCCTGTACATCACTGGGCTAGACACACCAGGGGAGGGTCCCCCAAAGCTGATGTGCCTCAAACCTGTCTATTATTTCCTTTGAGTTGCTCATGGCACAACAGGAAAAATGGGGGATAGGACTGTTTCCTGATCCAAAGATGTCCAATTTCTGCAGCCCTCTGGGTCAAAAGGCCATGAGGGGTACTCAGGCACAGACATTCAGGCCCTCCATAAGATGCCTGGGGCTGCCTGAGGGTGAAAAGAATCATCCTGTACACTAAGGCTGAACCTTGTGCCCCAATTGAGACTAGCTCTGTCCATGTCTCAGTCTTGGCCACATCACATCAGGCTGTCGTCCCTTAGGGTGAAGGAGGTGGAAGGCTGTTCTTTGGGATTCAAATGGAATTTCTGTTGGCTTTTAGAGGTGCACCAAGATCCCATCTGCATCCTTGTAAGACTTCAGCCCTAAAGAGGAGGAGTCTGTTGGATCACTGTCTTTGGAGAATTTTGCTTCTGTCCAGGACCTTGAAGCAGACGCTCTGCATGTTTGGACTCAGTCTGCATGGAGAGCTATTGGAGAAGATCGGGTATAGATTTGATACAGCGGATATCTGGAGCTCCTCAAACATGAGGCCATAGGTGATTGTATCATCTGCAGTTCTTGTGAAGCTGAGCTATGTTTTCGGGAAAAGTTTCTGTCCTTCAAAACAGTATGTTTTTTGCTGTGCTAACCTACCTCCCATGTTTTGCTTTCATTGCTCTGCTGTGGAGTGACCCACGCTCTGATGAGGGTTTGGATGCACCCTTCAGCAACCTCCCAGGTGGTAACTGTGCCTGTCAAATGGAGCACCAGAGAAACAGGCCTGCGGGAGCCCTTTCCCAGGAAAGTATCGCAAGAGGCTCTTGTGGGTGGATGAAGGGACTTTTGGGGGGACTCCAGGCAGCCTTCAGACAACAGCGTTTGCGAGACTTTGTGATAAGAGTGAGAGGATACTTTTCAGCTGACGAACACATCAGGTGCAATTTCAATGGGGCAAGGGCCCTGAAGATAAAATGTGGTTTTTAGAAAAAAATAATTTTTATCATGGATTCATTGTGCGCCCTGTCTCCCAGCTGAAATCATCCCCACGCTGGGCTATGCAGAAGGCTGATAAGGAGGCAGAGAATAGGAGCTGGTTTCCTGCACTCAGCAGACAACGCCTGCGCCTCCCTCTGCCTTTGCTTTTATGTAGTTTGGAAGTGCTCTGAAACTGCTGGGCACAGACACTTCTGAAGCAGCAGCAACTTTGCACGGCGCGTTTGTTTTATGTCTGAACTGTACATACAGCAGTGAATAGAGCTCATAAAAGATGGATGTATTCTTGTTCTTTTTGCTGGTTTTGATTTATTATTTACTTCACTTTTTTCAACTCTTCCGAAGTGCTGTAAATCATCTAAATCATTTTTCTCCTCTGCTTGGCTAGTTTCGGGGAGCTGAAGTGAGATTATTGTGCCTAGCTCCTCTGCGTTGCAGGGCTTGCTGTGGGTTTTTCAGGAAGAGAGAGAGAACTAGGAAATTTGAGCTCTTACGTCTCCACAAAGTACCTTGGAAAGACTTAAAGGTCTTCTTCCGTCGGCTCATTGCCTTTCCAGAGGCTGTATTGTTCAGCTTTTGCTCAGATATGCTAGCACTTGCTAGCGCAAGCAGTCCTGCCCATGTCTGTGGACGGTTCACGTCAATAAACGCTCCCCGATAGTGCAAGGGAGGTTTGCACGAGCTGCTCCTTGTGCCGCTGGGTGTTGCAGGTCAGGTGGGCCATTTCCCTGGGGCTTCAAAGGGAACACGGGTGGGACTCTGTGTCTGGGGACTCCAGAGATATGTTGGCATTTTTAAGCACACGGACACAGGTCCACGTCAGTGGAGCAGCCCTGAAGGCTGGATGGGAAAGGTGCAGAGGGTTTTGCTCAGGGTTGGTTAATGTCTGGGCAGTGCAGCGAGACATGTTCTCTTGGTCTGAAGTTCAAAGCCGTAAAACTCCGGCACCCAGGGCTTCTCCAGCAATGTCTCCCTGACCTTGTTCACATTGTGGGCAACTGAGCAGGAGCTTCAGCACCCAGAAAAAGAAGAAAGGTCTGTTTCCCCAGGCAGAACAGTCCCCAGAGAGCAGATTTTCAAGGGCACTTAGCAGATTATAATGCTGTTGGAGGAGCCTAGCACCCTTCATGCAGCCAACTCAGTCTGATGTGAACCCATGCCACACTGCTGAACTGAATTCTTCAGAAAACCGGGACAAAGAGACTTCTGCAAGACCCAGAGCCTTGCTCCTATGGCCTCCTCTTTGTCCTCTCCACTGTTTGTCCTGCCAACTCCTGGCAGCATGGGCACAGGAGGTAGAAGTCCGCTCACAATGCCTCTGAAGGGGGATTGGGGTGACCCCATTTACCCTGGACCTAAAGGGTTGGAGTCTGTGGTGTCCCCTGGACATCCACCAAGCAGGGAATAAATACAGCAGTTCAAACCCAGGGGAAGCACAGCATGGTCCTGTCTGTGGAAAGATGAGGAACTGGGCAGCAGAGCCCTGGAAGCAGAGAGACGTCCTCAAGAAGCAGTGGATGGGGCAAAGAGGAGAGCAGGGATCCCTCCAGCCCTTTCCCGCAGGGGCTGTGGGACAGGGCAGGACCAAAGGCCTCTTCTCACCGCCCCACACCTTCAGCAGGACCCAGGCAGTGCATCCCCGTGGCCAAGAGCCCACCAGGCTGCTTTGGGCTCGCAGCACTGGAGTCAGGGGCTCTTTCTCCTTCCTGTCACTTTGTGTCTTTTTTTTTTTTTTCAAGGGGAATTCAGCTGTAGGGGGAGAAGATGAGCAGGCTGCTAATGAAAGGGTAGCTGCTGCTCTGTGTCAGGCGTGTGAGACCCTACTGGGAGCTCAGCTGGACACAGTGGGTGGCTGGACACCGTTTATTTTTACATTAGAGCTATTTTCCTCTCACCCTGTCGGCTCTGTGCTCTTTATTTCTGAGTCAGTTCATCCCCTGTCAGATGGACATTGATGCAAGATGCGAGCACAAACCTTCCCAGTAAAGGCTAATTTTAGGATAAAAACTGATGAGGGGGGAGCGGGGGGGAAGGGGGGGTCTTGGCTGAGCATCCGTTAGCATCGATGGCATAGCTGTCCTTGATGAATGGCACTGCCTGCCTTTGCCTGGTTCTTACCAACACTGCAGTAAGCAGAGAGGCAAGCGTGCAACATCAGGCAGAAATTTACAGGCTGTTGGCCATAAAAGAGATTTTCACAGATATTCTGCTCCCCTGCTTCTCCCCCACGCAAATAAAATATCAGGAACTGCCTGTGAATTTAGGAAGCGACCATCCGGGGCTAGTTCCCTGGGCAGGGAGAAGGTTATCAGAGCACAAGGTACCTGTGCATCTGCAGACGGGCAGGTAGGATGCAACAAGCCAAAGCTGTGGTTGAGAACATGTAGTATCAGTCACAGGTTTGATAGCAACAGGGACATCTGCAAATAGCCTCCTCATGAGTGCTCCGAACATTGAGCTGATGAGTCCTCCTGATTCTCACATCACTGGCTATACTCAAGAACACTGATTATACTTAAGAACTTAAGAACTTTTTGCCTTGTGTTGGCTCCCTTTCCTGGACCCTTGAAAAAACACCCTTAATATTGCCTCTGTGATTGGTCAGAGATGCGATGAAGCAAAATACATCAGTCTGGTGTTCACTGGGACTACTGCAACCCACCTACAAGCAACGGGACCAACCACATGAACTAACAGAAGCTGCATTAGTGGAAGGGAAAGGAAAACACAGCAGAAGAGTCAATCCTGCTATCAGGGTACTGCAGCAACATTCACAAGCCCTGTCCCCCTCCTGCATCGGGCTGGCTCTCTGCACGACTCTCACAAGTCTCCAAGGAAGAGGGTATGCTCAGAAGCATCATCCCAAGCAGCCTTCCTGCAGAGCTGCCTCCACAGCTGCAGCTCAGCCCTGCTTGTCCCTGCAAAGTGTGCGTCACCACCCGAGGAGGAACCAGACTCTGGCAGTCCCCTGGCAGATCATGCACTGCAATGAGCAATATCTACACCATCTCTCCCTTCTGCCCCCAGCCAGGCACACAGGGTGCACATCTCAGTGCATTCGTTAACAACCAGGGACACAGCAAGTCACTTGCCCCCATTCTGGGTATAAATTACTGTATTTGACAAAAATGGCCCCACCTGCTGTTGTTCTGAAAAGTCCATGAGGTCAGCAGTAAGAGCCCAGTGCCAGCAGTCACTCCGTGTTGTCACCACCCCCGTGGTGCACTTTGTTTCTCCAGAAGATGCTGGGTCCCTTTCGGATGACAAGATGCAGAAAATATGACGGAAAATGGCCACAGCCATGCCATTACAAAGGGCATCACAGAGTTACCGCCTCCCCAGAGGAGCAGCTCTAGCTGTGCATGGTGTTGTCAGCTCCAGGTGATACCATATCTTTAACTCTTCTTGCATTTTAAAAGCTGCACTGTTCTTGTGTGGAAATGGGCCTTAAGTGGATAGCTTAACTTCACTGAAAAAGATATTTGAGGGCTGTGCAGGGCAATTAGATGCTGATGCTTCAAGAAACTAAACTGTCTTGGCATAAAATCTCCAGGTCATTCTTTTGTCCTACATTTTCAATGTCCCATAGGATTTTCTCCACATCTCCCTCTGAAGCTCTGTCTCTGAGAGGTGACACGCTTCCAGCGCTGGGTGGGCAGCAGGACACAGGGAGCCTAGCCCTCCCTCAAAGCTCCTCCATGTGACCCAGCCCTGGGAAAGCATCCCTTGGACCACAGCCTGATGAGACCCTTGACACAGTCCATGCTGAGACACATGGGCTCTTCTGTGGCCCAGGACAGAGGTTGTAAAAGCACGGTGAAGCTCCTTGCTCTCCTTGACTGTCTTGACTACCTGGTGGGCTCTGTGGAAGAATCATAGAATGGTTTGGGTTGGAAGGGACCTTGAAGACCATCGAGTTCCAACCCCCTGCCCTGGGCAGGGACACCTCCCACCAGCCCAGGGTGCTCCCAGCCCCGTCCAACCTGGCCTTGAACACCTCCAGGGATGGGGCAGCCACAGCTTCTCGGGGCAACCTGGGTTGGTGTCTCACCACTCTCAGAGTAAAGAATTTCTTCCTTATATTTAATCTGAGTCTCCCCCCTTTTAGTTTAAAACCATTCCCCCTCATCCTACCTCTCCACCCGCTGACCCAGAGTCCCCCCCCAGCTCTCCTGGAGCCCCTTTAGGCACTGGAAGGGGCTCTGAGGTCTCTGCGGAGCCTTCTCCTCTCCAGGCTGAACCCCCCCTCTCCCCGCCTGTCCTCCCCGCAGAGGGGCTCAGCCCTCGCAGCATCTCCGGGCCCTCCTCTGGCCCCGCTCCAACAGCTCCGTGTCCTTCTGCTGTTGGGCCCCCCCGAGCTGGAGGCAGCGCTGCAGGGGGGGCTCCCCAGAGCGCAGCAGAGGGGCACAGCCCCCCCCCCGCCCGCTGGCCACGCTGCTGGGGATGCAGCCTGGGATAAAAGGTCTTCTTGGTGCAGGTGCGATGCCGCAGATCCAGCTGGGTTCCCGCCGGTGCCCCAGGCGTCAGTAGAGCTGGACACAGCAGAAGCTTTTATTTCCATAAAGAACGGTCCTGAATTAGGAGGCAGGGAGAACCCAGCTTTGCTCTCAGACAACGATTAATCACAGGGACAGGGTGCCAGAGCAGCAGTGGATTCATCTCACCTAATTTCAGACATTTAGAAATTCAAGGTCTAAATCTAAGTTAGCCCTCTCAGCTCTCTCTAGTCTGAACAGAGAGAAATGGTCACTTCCAGAAGGCGAGCCTCTGCAGAGCAGAGCAAAGTCAGAGCCAATTAGCACTGCCAGGTTTATGAGCTTAGTGCCAGGGGCGGGAGGTGGGATGCTCAGAGGTGGAGAGTGTCATCTAGGAGAGGTGCAGAGTGGCAAAAGGTGTCAGGGTGGAGATGCAGTGGGACAGAGTGGGTGATGATGATGAGGAAGAAGACGTGGTGGTGATGTTGAGTACCACAGGCACTATGTGAAGTCCTATAGCCACGTGGCTGTGAGCCCTCTGGATCCACTCATCCCTGGGGGCGTTCAGGATGCTGACCGTGATCTGACACATCCGAGCACAGTGATGCCCCAGGCCGGCTGGGAGCACGGTGCCCACGCTGCTCTGCACTGAATCAGCCTGACAACACTCAGAGGAGTAACAGACTCAAACATCACATTTTAAATACCCATAAATTTGGAAACAGAGCCAGAGCTCTTTAATCTTGGTTCATTTTTTCATTCGTAACGAGATAACAAAGGAAGCCAAGCATGAGCTCGAGCCATGAATTATTTAGGGAGGGCACATCCATCTCTGGCGGTTTGGGGTTTGCTCTGCCATCCTGAGGTGCACTGGGGGACCACCAGTTGGCTGAAGGCCATCTAGTTGTAGGATTTCCCCACCAGGAGTGTGGTGTCCTGTAGGCACTGAGGAGGTTCTATTCCAGCCCTGATGGACACAGGAAGGTACAGCTAGGTCCCAGCCTCTGTCACAAGTCTTTGGCCTCCAGGATGGCTGTGAGGTGTAATGCAGCACTAGCCCCTCTCAGCCAGTTGTCGTTTGCCTGGGGCACAAAAGGCAGGGATTTTTCCTCCAGAAAAAGGTGGGTATTATCTGTTCTCCCAGGAAAGATACAGAGGAAAGAAAGCTCCCCCAAAGCAGTGGAAAGCCAGCAAAGCAAGGACCCACAGCAAGATATCTCTGCACGTGCTGCCCCTTGAGCACGGCCGAGACCTCCTGACACGTGGGAATGAAGGAGCCCAGTGTCCCCTGGCAGAGGTCAGAACCCTCTGACTGCACCACATCCTGGCCCGAGGCACGGCACAGCTCCGCGGAGGATGCTGTGCCAAAACACCAGGGTGGAGGAGCTGACGAGGGAAGCTTTCCCATCCTGCTCTGGAGCCCGGTGAGAAGGATGGAGGCTCCTGAGCAGCCTGGAGCACCAATTTCACGGAAATCCATTTATCTCTGCTTCCTGCAACCCTCACGACATGAATAAATGATGATTGCAGAAGTGATGAACCTGCCCCTGTTTAGGTGTGAAATGAATGTTTACAGGCATAGAATAAATCAAGTATCCCACGGGCGAGCAGCGGGATATTAAACCAAACACCTTTGTGTGCTTAGCACTTGCTGTTAGAGGCCAAGGGTTTGAAGCCTGGCCAGGTATTAGTCCCAGTGTGACAGGCGCCAAGCACCGGGTACCCACTCTGCAAAGGCCGAAAGATCTCGAAGGACAGGAGGCAGCCAACAGCTCTCAGATTAGCAGCTTGCTTCCCGTCTTCTCCACCTTCCCCCTCTGTTTCTCCACATACCTCTCCGCCTAACGCTACAATCTGCACAGACTCTAAGAAGTCAGGAATACAATGCAAATTCGTGAAGGATTGGCAAGAAATTGCGTGTGTGCTAGTTGCCTGTCAGCATGCAGAGTACTTCTAATCTTGTCACATAAATAATACGATTATGTAAAATATCAAACAGTTGGAATAAACTTAAAAGCCACAATGTTCTAGTCACAGACTTAATAGAGGGGAAAAAAACAACAAAAAATAAGTAAAATCCTTTTCTACTCTTCAGCATGGAAGGGAAATGGCTCCTCACTGAAATCAACTGGAGCATACCAGGGACAAGGAGATGGGAACTGGTTGGGGAGACAGATCTGCTCCTTAGGATAGCTGGACACAGCCCCCAGCCTCGCCTAGACAGGACTGATGAAGAGGAGAGACAGCAGAGCTGTGGAGTCAGGAGAACTCTCCCCCAAGGTCACTGAGGACTTCTGCGACAGTCAGGACAGAGCCGGTGTCCCCTGCATGCTAATTTGCCTTGCCACCACCAGAAACCCACTGCTGCGGTGCTACTGGCATGGAACACCCCTTCTAACCATGGGAATTGGTCGGCTGAGAGGAAAACACTGATCCAAAAGACCCCGAGCCAGCTGCCTGCATTGGACTTGTCCTTGCCCCCCAGCACCCAGCCCGTGCTGGCTGCCGGGACCAGGACACGGCACGGAGGCAGCTGGCAGGGAGGGCTGTGTGCTTCTGGAGCACAATTTCCCTCTTGGCTCTGCATCGCTAATCCTGCCCTCTATTTGTACCGCCTGCAGTGTTTCCGGCATCGCTACAGGATGAGAGGGGAGGGAACGGTGCCCAGGGACCCGCTGGGAGGATTTTGCTACTGGCCCCAAGATCAAGAGCAGCATGAAAAGCCACCATCCCTTTGTTAGAGCTCACTACAGAGACCAGGCTGATTGAGATGGAAAACAAAATCCTTTCCTCTTCCTCCGCACAGGCACGTGCACAGCCCTGCCCGTGCAAGCTTGGACCCCTCGCATGCACCGAGATGGCTTATGACCGTGGATCCCCCCAACTCCAGCTGGGAGCTGAAGGCAGAGCAGCCTCGGAGGTTCACCCGCAGTCACCCCACATCATGCAGCTGGGTCTCCCTTGAGATCCGCCTTTCCAGACTGAGCTCCGAGCACCACTGAGGCAGGACAGAGACTGTCTCTGCCAGGGAAGCACCAGGCTTAGTCGCATGGATGAGCTCCTTCCCTGGCCTGCCTTTGGTGGGACACGGAGGAGGAATTTCATGGTGTGGACCACCTTCGCAGAAGGCACCAAGCAGCCATCAGCTGCACCATCCCCACAGCGCGGCTGGTAACTTCTGCCCTGGAAGCAAAGGGCTTGTTCCCGACCAGCCACAGACTCGGCTCTGGACAGATCAAAGTGAAGCCTGGCAGGGTCTGGGCTGCAAGTCCCTGCCCTTCACACCCATCAGTGCCCACAGCACTCCCCACGGCCTCCAGAGAAGGTGCTGTGATGGGAACAGATGAGACGGCATACCTTTGGGCCAGGAAAGACCATCACTGTCTGCTGAAGCATCTGCGCTCAGCTGAGGTCCAGCTGCCAAGCTGTGCTAGCACTTTGCATTCATGTTCCCTGCTGCATCTCCCACGGGTTCATCACCAAGACTGATTTGCTGCTCCCAGACCTTGACAAGTTTTGGAGACCCATTGCCTTGGGACAAGGCCCTCCCGCTTCCTAGTCAAGCTCTGCAAATTCCTCTTGGAGCGCAGCACAGGCTCCAGCCGCTGCCCTGCTGCCTGCAGCACCCTGCTCTCACACGTGCCCGGGCAGCCAGGGACACGTGGCCAAGGCTGGTGCAGCGGCAGGGCCATGCCCGTGGAGCACTGCCAGTTTGCAGATGTGTGCCCTGCTTGGGGCAGTGTGTAACTTACACACTGAGCTGCCCCTTCTGCTTAGGAGAGCGGCTTTGATGAGCCAAGCTGCAGGCAGGGTTCCTGCCTCTGCGTGGTTGACTACCCGAGAGGGAACGCAGGCACTTTCCCTGCCCGCCTGCTGCCTCTGACTCACGCCTGTCTCCCTCCGGTTTGCCCTTTCTGGGTGGGAAGACAGTCAAGGCCACTGTATGGAGCTGCTTATTTAATGAAAGAAACAGTTTCTCTCATCTGGTCTTTTTAAAAGAGGGAAGAGAAATTGCTGTCTTCAGGGTATCCACAAACGATGCCCCCCTACTATGCTTTAATGGATGACAAAAGTGGGAAAACTTGCATCCCATCTCCTATGCTGAGCAGACCTTCATACTGAGGGCCAAGCATCTTTGTGAGTGATACCGAGCCCAGTTTCTAAGGAATTCTTCTCCTTGGCCATCCCTATAAGGGTCAGCTGCCCCACTTTTCTGGGCTGGAGTAGGCTGAGACCGGCCACCTCATTGCACACGCGGCAGAGCAGCGACCCAGCAGCAGGGGATTGCACGTCACATCCCAGCCAAGCCTCCTCGGATCAGTGCTTTGAGAGTCTTGGCCTCGCTCCTGCGTTAATTCCTGGAGGAAAAGCCCTCTCTCTTGCCAGATAACTGCACCTGATGCCCACGTCTTGCCACTGTTGCCACAGTGCCCGGGGGACCCTGGCTGGGGGAGCAGCTGCCTGCTCCATGTGTGCTCCTCTCCTCCCAGCTCTCCGCTCCTGGTCCACCTCCCCAGGCAAGGCAGCAACCTGAGTGTGCTAGAAAAAAATGCCAAAGCTGTGCCAAGGCAGCAGTATGCCCTCCAACCTCCTCTTCACTCACAATATCTTTCCTCTACCCCCACTGGTTGCCCCCCAGATCAGACTGGCAGCCCCATGGCTGGGAGCAGACTCGCTATCCCACCCGCTCTGCGGTCACATCACCCCCACACACCCCCTTCCAGGGCTCAAAATGACTGTGAATGACAAGACCCACTCACTCCAGGGACTTCTCATCTCCTCCTGACCCCATCCATCTCCCTCCTGCAGGATGCTTGGGACTCCCCACATTGCTCTGCGGGGAAGCTCTGCAGCCTGCCCTGTCGCAAGAGAGCAGGGAGCAACCCCTCCTCCCCTCCCCGGTTTTCTGAGGTTTAAGGCAGCTGCCGGGTGTCACTGGGAAGTTGGGTTTATTTTAATTCACCTGTAATTGCGTTATCTCTACCCAACTCTCTGCAGAGCGTACTGCAAATATGCCTGTATCACACAGCCCCTCCCCTAATGGATTGCTCAGCAAGGCAGTGCTCCAAGGCTGTCCCCTGCTCTCTCATAACTTAACAACCCTGGTTTTGGCTTTGTGCAAATGCTGCTCAATTCCCTCGACTCCTGGCATACAGCTCGTTCCCCGCACTGCCCTGCGGACACGTCCTTTACAGCATGGCTCCCTGATCGCTTGCTGGCAGCCGCGTGCTCCAAGCTGACCAAGCATGGGAGAGCCCGGATTAACGCAGCTGGGAGCAACAGGTAATGCCGCCTTTAGGGCTTGGAGCATGGGCAGAAAGAGTTCAGCCGCGCAGCAAGGCTGTATGTGCAATGGCAAAGGGGAGATGTATTATCTTCTACCCCAATGCAATGGGTGCTGGGACCCTTCCATCCCTCTCCCCTGATATCTTTCCGCTCCCAGTGGCTTTTGCTGATCTCACTTTGCAGTTGAGTGCAGTCCCAGGATGATGCTATGAAAGTTCATTAGAAGCTTGGCCAAAACCTGAATTTCTTAGTTAACTGTTCTTTCAAAAAAATGTGGGAGAATAGCGTACTGTGGCTGTCAGCAACAGCTCCTGGGGCTTCCAACACACAAGGAGGAGAAATATTGTTTCACCCGATCCCACTGCATCATCCCTATGTTTGAAGCTCATTTCCAGCCTGAAACCAAGGGCTATAAATCAGAATATTTTAATGAAGCAGTCTGGCACCAAGCATTATGGTCTCCCATGAAAAAAACCCTGCCTTGCTTTTCCTCAGCAGAAATACTTCACCAAAGCAGAGGTGATGCCACAAAGTTTTCCCACGTCACCAACTGCAATCTTTCGCAAAAGGAAGACAAGGTTCCAGCCCAACCCCTGGTGTTTCACTGGCACCAGGGCCAGCCCCATCCCTGCCATCAGCTCCACTGCCACAACAGCAACCAAGGTCTCTTTCCTCCCAGCCCACTGCGGCCCACGACAGAGCTTCCTGCCTCTCCAGACATGAAACCCTTCCCCACAGATATGGGGCAAAAGGAGAAAGCCCCTGAACATCCCCTGTCTCACTCTGCGTGCAGCCATCCCCTCCTCAGCTTTGCCGAGCACAGATCCAGTGGCGGACCCCAGCACCTCTCCAAGCACTGAGCTATTGCTGTTATTCAAAACCAGGAATTTCTTTTTCTGAGTAGGAAAGAGCATCTTCCCAACGCTGCCTCCCCTCACACATTATGAAGAGATACAACTCTCTAAATCTCATCTTAGCCAAGGGCATTACCCCATGCCAGTTAGCACTAGATCAAACCCAGGTTTATTCAGCCTCCCACTAATCCCTGTGCAACAAGAACCACCTGCAGTCTGGAGTCCAGGATTTAGCAGGGATCAGTGTGCAGGTGTCTCTGATTTGATCATCCCTCTGGAAACGGCTGCGCTCTGCAGCCCAAGTGAAAAGCAGCCTGGGGAGGGGGAGCAGGGACAGGGGGCAGGTGGGAGAGAAAATGTGTTAGCATGGGTTAAGAGAGCAACGAAGTGGGCACTGGTGGTTTCCCCCCACCCCCTCACCCACCCTCTGACACCTCTGAGAGGCTAAAAACATTGGAAAAAGATGGGGGAAAAAAAGGAAAAAATATCTTATTTTCAAGAATTCTCTGGTACTTAAAAGCTTGAGACCCGCAGGGGAAGCTAATAAATTTTAAATAGTTTGGAGAGTTGAGACCAGCAGTTTAACTTTGTGCGGCTGCTGAGTTGTTTTCCAAGTGTATTTAATGAAACCCTTCATTATGTTCAGATAATTATGATCTCTGCATTTCTGTTGCTGTTGGAGTTTACCATCTGTGCTTGCAGGTACACGCTCCATCTCGACACAGTGGGCACTGTGAGAGATGCTCGCGCTGGGCTTCGCTGGCAGCCCATGGGGCTGGGACAAATTTTCTGGGGTTGTGTGTTCAGGTAGCGTCCTTGGCTGCTGTCTGCCCCGGGAGCCATGTGCTACGGCCACCAGTGGAGATGTGGGCAGGACCATGACCGGCCTTGAGGACTTCACGCGTGTATCCCCCAGGGTCCTGTGTGGAGTTTGTCTCTTCGTGCTCCCCTGGGATGACGGTGGGATGAGGGGGTCTCATGTTAACAGGTCACTATGGGGTGAGCAGGACCCTGCTGTCCCTCCGGCTCTGTGCTCACCTCCAGCCTGGGTATATGAATTATCCCAGGAAGAGGTTTTGGCTGCCCAGGACAAACAGTGGGCTCTGCAGGGGTGGGGTTTACTTTGGTATCTCCTGCCCCCTGCAGCAGCCAGTATCCCCATCCCCTGCCTGTGGGCTCCTTCTACCTGCCCACCCCATCTTCAGCCCCTCTTCCAGGGCTGCACCCCCCCAGGGACCCCCAGCCCAGCATTCCTGCTCCAAGCTCTCTGCCCATCCACCCTCCCTCTTTCTCCAGGAGGTGAAGCTCCAGCTTTCCCTCTATCGGCCTGCTCCTCAGGGGTACGTGGCTCTGCAGGGCACAGGCTGGGGTTTGTGGCTGAGCTTTGACAGTACTTGGGGGGCTTCACCTCCTCTGCCCCACAGCCACAGAGCTCATCCACCAGATGCTCCCAGCTGGCCCCGCAGACGTTCCTGCCCTGACCGCAGGGCCCGGCAAAGCCTGTGGTTGCTCACCCAAGCTCTTCCTCCAACAGTGGGAGGGTGAGTCACCTCACCAGAGAGCCGGAGATGTCTGTGGAGCGGGGCTCCAGCTCCCACTGAGTCAGGTTCAGCCACCCACTGGGAGCTCAGTTTGGAGGCTGCCTTGGCTCCCAGTCTTGTGGGATGGAGTTTTCCACATGGTCGCTTGCAGGGAGGGTGTCACTCAAGGATGGGGCAACTGGGGCTGCGAGGATCCTCAGCTTGTGGTCCTCCATCAACACAGCTAGACTGGTGCACAGCATCCTTCTCCCAGGTGTTCTCTTGCACGGCAGGGCTGGTCCTGCCCCAGGACCCCATGGGAGCTAGAAGTGCAGCTCCCATCCCAGGCCAGCCTTGCCCTGCATGTCCCACGCTGGTGGGGATGGGAAATGCCCTTGATCCTGTGGCTGGCACGCTTTGATCCACAGAGATGTCTCTGCTCCAAAGGAGCTGGGGAGAGCCGGGACCGAGCGGTTCTCCACCAGTCATGGTGAGCAGCCATGGCAGGAGTGTGGCAGCCACGGGCTGTTTTGTAGATGCTGAAGGGAAACAGCAGTGGGAGATGGAGCCAGTGGTGAGGCATGAGAAAGGGGACTGCAGCCCTGAGGGGGAGGAGGGCTGCTGGAGTACCGGGTGCTGCTCTCCCCGCCTGCCAACTGGGCGCTTTTTCCCCCACTCTTAAATGTCAACGATGATGTTTCCTGCCCAAGCCAGCTCTTCCCCTTGGGGACCGGCCAGCAGGGTCTGTTTTATACCCACTCCCAACAGCTTGGGTGGCTTGGGACTGGGGCTGCCGCCTGAGCCATGCCAAGTTGGCAGCATCGCCAGGCTCCCCAGCCAGCTCCTCTCGGAGCCTGCACCCGCGCTCAGCACTCGCCTGGCTCCAGGACTCCAGCTCGCCTCTCTGGGGTTTCCTTCCACGGTGGATTTCCACAGGCAGTTTAGGAAAGCAGCGGGTCTGTTAGAGGGGAAAAAAAGAGGACCCTGTGTCTTATCCTGGAGATCACCCTCCTGCTGGGGTGGGCAGAGCAGGGTCCCTTCTGTACAGCCTTGGGAACATCACCCCCTGCTCTGCATCCTGCCCCCCAGCTGCCTCTCCTCAATTTGCAGAGGGAGGCATGGGGTGTCCCCAGCAAAACCCAGGAGATTTTTACTGGGTTACCCCAGTAAGCCTGCGGTCAAGAAAAAGCCTAAAGCTTCTGCTCCCCGCCTACAGCACCCCTCAGGGACCTGTGAATCCCTGGCCCAGGGTGCCCAACAGCATAACGTTGGCACCTGAGAGCAAGTGGTGGGAATGGCCTGAGGCTGCCGGGTCAGAGCTGCTCCCCTCAGTGCCCGCGCAATGCCTGGCGTAGCGGGGCTCCTGCTATAATGCACATAATTGTCACTTTCTTCCCTCCAGCATCCACAGGGTACAGAACTTAACAGCTCCAGCTGATTCCCTTATTTAGCTCAGAAGACATCTGCGCTGCTGCGGGGCGCTCAGTGCAGCGCCAGGGCGTGCAGGGCTGGGGCACTGCTTGCACTTGCTTTTTGCAGGGCTGGGAGTTGGCTGAGTGGGTGGCTCTGCCCTGGGATGCTGGCGGTTCCCGGGGTACGCGGGGCACATCTGGCAGAGAAGGGAGTTTTGGGGACAGCCCTGTTGCTGTGTACGGCACAGCAGGGGTCTGGGAAAGGTGACTGAATAGGAGGGCGGTATCATGGTCTGCACATAGGAAAGGGACTGTGGATGTGCGCAGGGGATTGCCTGCAAGACAGAGGCCTGGGAAACAGAGGGTCCCTGGAAGGGGAAAAGAAGCGGTGGTTCAGCCTAGACCCCAGTCTCAGAAGGTCCCAGGAGGGAGTGGGTGTGTGCCAGCCCTGCCTCAGGGCAGGGACAGGTTGCATCCAGGAGCAGCGGTTGGCAGCAGGGTGATGCCAGGCAGGGCTGAGGTGTGACAGCAGAGAGAGGGCAGAGAGCATGTGGGATCCTTGACTTACCCTTCATGTTCCCCAAGTGTATAAAATCCCCCTGCACATGAAGTCCCAGTCCCTGTGACCCTCACTGTCCCTATGTGGTGTAGAGCATCCCTTCTCCTCTGAGCCTGTACCGAGATCATCCCGTCCAATGCACACCTTGTGCAAGGCTACTCGCCTCAAATCCTCGAGGTACACAACTACCCACCGCCTGCCCAGTGTCCTTCCTTGAGCTATGGCTGCCTCCACAAAGCAGAGCTGTCTCGCAAAGAGGGCTGCTGTGCTGGAAGGGATCATGTCAGGCTTTGTAAAAGACTGCCAGACAGCATGTGAGTCGTGACAGTTCCTGCAGGACTTGGGGACTGGTGCTGGGTCTTCCCTGCAGAGATACCCCTGCCTGGAAGCTGCTGGGGAACCGGTGGGAAGGGGGAGCACTAGGCACTGCAGGTGTGGCTTCAGGCACAAGCTTCCATTTTGTCTGGTTTCGACAAGGTTCCCATAGCCAGGATTCCCAGAAAAGGTTCCCACTTCATGCCGGAGTGTCCTGGCTCTCTAAAATGTAAGGGAAGGGAAGGAGCAGCAGAGAGGAGATGGAGAAAGACGCCCGTAATGTGTAATGATCCTTTAATGCTCTCTCTGGCCCCTTCCCAACACATATGGGAGCTGGATGAGCCAATTAAACTGACACCAATTAAATCAGCATAAATAACATCCCGTAAACCAGAGGTGGGGCTCAGGCAAACACCCCCGCTGCGAAGGATGTCAGAGCTGGCCTGAGGTTGACCCTCACAGCCCAACACCCTTCCAGTTCAAAGAAAGCCAGACCATGGAGGCACCATCAGGGAGGAGAAAGGGATGGGTGGGGACCCATATCAGAAAGGGGGAGGGCAGAAAGGAGATGGGGAACGGTGTGATGGGCAGAGGTGATCTCCCATTTGGAGCAAGGGATGCCCGGCCACAGATACTAGCTGGGACAGGCATCTCCCTGCAGTGGAGGTCTTCCACAGGGTCACCCTTGTCCCTGTACTGCAATGTTCCTTATGCCAGTGCATCTCGCCTGCCCTGAGCCACTCCTCCTTCCCTGGGGTCAGCCATGCAGAGATCCTCCGTGCCCTCAGATGGGCTCCAGCAGCTCTGGGGTGCCGTGTGGGGTGGACTTCCCTGGCGGGCTGCATAGATAACTTTGCCCTTGTGCATTCGTCCCAGGCCCGTCCTGAGCAACCGGGATTGCAGCTGCCAACCAAGGGGTTTGAAAAGCGTGTGTACGAATTCCCCTTTCCTCCCCTCCCTCCCCTGCTCACGCTCCTTGCTTTCCTCTCCCTTCCACCTCCCTCCCTCTTCTCTGAAAAGAGGCTTTCTCTGTTGGGTGCCGGCCAGGCAGCCACCCTCACCTTGGCTGAAGGAGCCTTTTCCTGTCCCCCTGGGGTTTTGGGTCCCCCTGGGGTTTTGGGTCCCCCTGGCTCTCGCAGCCAGGCAGCCCAAGGGCCAGGAGGTCACAGGGAGGCTGCAAAGCCGTTAGGAGAGCAGTTGCGAGTGGCTGTAGCTAACCTGCATGTTAAGAGATCCAGATGGCATTGGAGATGTCCCGATGTCAGAGCTGCAAAGCGAGGTCTGGGGCACACAAGTAGAGTGGCAACTCTTGACTTAATCCAGACGACTGTCACTGAACCACAAAGGAGCGGGGACTCTAATTAAGTCCCACAGCCCTTTGGGAAGTATCAAACCAGAAAAACAGTTCGAAAGCTTTAGGCAGGGTGATTTTAAACAAATGAGGAAGTGCCTTAGAAACAGCTTAAGATGAAAGCTACCAAATTAAAATCCTTGCAATCAGTATGGAGGCTACTTATGCAACAACCTCCCGAGGAGGAATTGGAATCCCAGAGATAAAACTCTAAACAAATAAAGAGACAGGAGATGAAGGAAAAAGAAAGGAAATTTGGTCAAAAAGTGATATACAAAGGGCTGCTTGAGCCTCCTTTGAAAAGTGGAAATCTAGCGTCATGAAGGGTGCTTTTGCAAAGGTGCAAAGCCAATGTCAGGTAAATAGGGGAGCGTGAGGATGAAGAGGGTGTCCAGCTCTCCAGTATGTTTGCTGCAAGCAGAGAACTTCCCCGAGCAAGCAGGAATGTGGCTGTAGGGGCCAGTCAGGCACCTCTCTGCATGCTCGAGACCTCTGCATTTTGGTGGCATTGGTGTTAGGAGGTTGGGGTGAACCCAGAGGTCCCCGTTAGATGTTTTGGGCTGAGGGAAGAAGCTACCAGCAGAGCACCTTCCCATCCTTGCAGTGACGGCATATTGTCCTTGAGCTTTTGGCAGGGTTGGCAGATACGAGTGGTGGCAGGTCCAAGGGGTAGCCTGGGAAGCCAGGGCACCTCCAGCTTTAGGAGAGTCCTGCAAACACACAGCTTCTTCCAAGCTTTATCCGGGGAGAGCAAACACAGCACAAAACCTGCAAGTCAAGTGCAGGCGCCCGAGCCAGCCCCAGGGTATGTAACACGGCTCTGGGCTGGGGGGGAGGAGGCTGGGGAGCAGGGAAGCGCAGCCACACAGGGCAGCGCAGAGCCACCGCACTGGGGGCTGAGCCCTTGACCAGGAGTGCCCTGAGGGTTTGTATTTGCCCAGAGGGTCCGTGTCTCTACTGAGAGGAGGCGGTGGGTCCCATGATGACTCACAGCACTAATGCGCATTGGTTGCAGACTAAGTTGGTTGCACACTAAGCAGTGTGCGTTGGTTGCATCCTGGCATGGTGCTGCCTCTATGCCCTTCAAAGAGCAAGGCTGGGGAACTCATCACAGGGAGACGGTGTGCTCAGCTCCTTGGAGTTACACTTGGGACACCAATGGCAGCTGGGTGAGCCGGACCCAGTGACACAGACATCAACGTTGGCTTTCGAAGGATGCAGGGGCACAGGGACGATACGAGAATTGCCCGAAGTCACAGGTGACTCCTATGAGATACCCTTGCCCTGCTCCTGGCTGCACTTTTGCTGATGTCAAGCTGCGCTGCCGGGCGCCCTGAGCTCACCATGCAGTGTACAGCTATAGCCCGACCTGACAGCAGGGTGTTACGGAGCAGAGGAGGGCACTGGGCACACAGCGGTGCAGGGACAGGACCTGGCATGGACATTCGACAGCTGCCACACTGGGGCTGTGCTCACGTTTGGGATTAGCTTCCAAGGGCCCGGGCACCATCTGCATCCACCCAAGAGAGCTGCCGGAGGGCAGCCGGGGAACGTGCAGTCCTGGGTCTGCCGTGCCGTTGGCATCCTGCTGGCCTGGGAGCTGGGTGTGGGCAGGGTACCATTTGCCAGCCCTGCCAGCACGTGGGCTGCGGTGGGCGCGCTGCCACCTCCCCTGCCCTGCGGCGGGGAATGAAGCCGCGGGGCAGCGACGGGAGTGCGGCTGGCAGCCCGATGAGACGTTGCCAGCAGCCCTGGGTTACGTCCCTCCGCGCCAGCAGCAGCACGGCGGCGGTGCCCGTCCTCCCGCTCTTGCTTGGGAGACGGACAGTGGGCAGGAGTGTTTTGGGGCAGGGAGTACTCCTGCCTCCGCTCTCGCTTCAAATCTAACTGGAACAAGCTTAGGAAATTAGAAGGATGTGGGGGGAGGGAGGGATAAAATAAGATAAATAAAACCAAATAAAAATAAACCCTAAACCCTCCGTTCTTCTTTGATTCTTCCAGTTTTTTTTCACGCCAAGATTACTAATTGTCTAAGCATCTCAATTTGCTGGTTTCACTTAATCACAGACACTTTGGAGATTATCAGCCTTCCCCACATGTTCGGTACCTTGTTTCCAAACTACAAGACCCACGGGGAGCAGCCAGCAAGTGCCTGCAGGAGCGACAGCAGCAAAGCGCTCCCGCTCCCCTCTCCCCGCTCCCCCTCCGTCCCTCCGGCTGGGCTGTCAGAGTTTGATTGCCTCTGAAACCGCCGCGTATTCCCCCAAAGTTCCCGAGGATGGGGGCGGTGAGGAACGGCGAGGTGGGGGCTGGGGGCACCGTTGTCAGCTCCTGGCAGCTCCCAGCCTTTGATTTGCACAAAAGAAAGGAGGGAGGTGGGGGAGGGAACGGATATGATTTATTCAGCAAGTTCCTAACCGGTTTTTTTTTTTCCTCTTCTTCTTCGTCTTTTCCAGAGGCTGTGAAATAACTGAAGCCGACGGAAAGGTGAAGTGCTGGGAGAGATGAAGGAGGCGCATTTGAAGGCATTTTCTTCCTTTTTGTCACATCTCACTGCAAAGCTTTTAATTCCTGGAGCTCAGTTCCTTCCTGGAAAGTCTGAGCTGCTGTGATGGAGGGGGGTGGGCTCCCTGCAGGCAACTGGGGTCCTGCTGGCTGGGACAGGGCAGGCAGAGGAGGAGGAAGGAGGCCCTGGTGCTCGGGGTCTACCATGAGCCAGCAATGTGCCCTGGTGGCCAAGAGGATCAATGGTCTCCTGGGGGGCACCCAGCAGAGTGTGGCCAGCAGGGCGAGGGAGGGCATCCTCCCCCTCTGCTCTGCCCTGGGGAGGCCGCAGCCGGAGCACTGTGTGCAGTTCTGGGCTCCCCGGGTCAGGAAGGACAGGGAACTGCTGGAGAGGGTCCAGCGGAGGCTACAAAGATGATGAGGGGACTGGAGCATCTCTCTGCTGAGGAAAGGCTGAGAGCCCTGGGGCTGTTCAGCCTGGAGAAGAGAAGGCTGAGAGGGGATCTCATCAATGCTTATCAATATCTAAAGGGCGGGTGGCGAGAGGATGGGGCCAGACAGTGGTGCCCAGCGACAGGACAAGGGGCAACAGGCACAAGCTGGAATGTGGGAAATTCCATCTCAACATGAGGAAAAACTTCTTTCCTTTGAGGGTGGCAGAGCACTGGCACAGGCTGCCCAGAGCGGCTGTGGAGTCTCCTTCTCTGGAGGCATTCAAAACCTGCCTGGATGCGTTCCTGTCCAACCTGCTGTAGGTGAATCTGCTTTGACAGGGGTTTTGGACTAGATGATCTCCAAAGGTCCTTTCCAACCCCTACCATTCTATGATTCTGTAATCTGCTGGTCTGTCGTTGCCCTGTTGCCCACCCCAGAGCCTGGGGATCTACTACAGGTTTCTGGGAGGCAACTCTGCTCTTGGCCCCAGCACTGCTTGCCATGGCACATCAAGGACCTGCCCAAGTGATGAACTTAGCCGATCAGAGACAGCTCTGCTCCAGTCCCTGCAGTGGAGCGTCCACCACAGCATCCATGATGCCCGGCAGCAGGAAGCAGGGCACGTCACCAGCAGCGTGGGTGCCATGAGGGAGATAGAACCCAATAGCTGGAGTGGGTCATTTGCTGCACCCCTTTACAGTTGTGATAGTCCGGGTATCAGCACATCCCTCTCAGTATTGGAGGGTAAGGAAGAAGAATCGAATGTCATTTACAATATGAAAAAGTATCTGAAACCAAATTTTCTTCTTTGGAGGGGAAAAATAATATTTTTTTTTAAGGAAAAATGATGATTGGAATCTTGACTTTTCTTTGTACTTAATTTGTCTGCTTTGGGATAGCTGCACACTCTGTTAGTCCAATTGTATTTTTCACTCTTAAATAATAGAAACCACAGAACAGCTCCAGGAGCAGGGATACCTGGGGGAAGCACAAGGAAACCGCAACAACAGAGATGCCAGCGCCATCCAACACAGCCTTCCCTAGGTGGAAAGGGACCTCCACAGCCGTGCTCATCCCATCCACACCAGGGATCTCCGATGGCTTTTCTGTTCCATGGGTGCTCCAGGGAGGCAGCAAAAAAAGAGAGGGTCCCGTTCAGCAAGACCCACGGCTGGGTTTACCAGCTATCAGTACCCAAAAAAAGTCAAATTTCCAATAATTCTGCTCTATTTAGAAACCAAACAGTATTGTGTTGCAATGGTCTCATTTACAACCTAATCCCCCTTGGTTCTGTGTACAGACTGCCTGGGAGCTCAGCACCTCTCCTGTAGACCCAGATTAGATCTGCGACTCTGCATTCCCTACCCATTTCCTTGGGAACTCTCTGACACAACCCATGGCAATTTTTTAAATAAAATCACCACAAACCATTCATCACAAATGATCCTGGCGCTTTCTGACTGCACCAGAACATGACGCAGCCCTTCTCCACCACCACCAAAAGCATCTGCATCACTGGGAAGACAACTGTGGTCATGCAGGAAGAAGCTCCTTGTGCACGATTCATTGAAGGTTGTTTTTTTTTTTTTATTTCCCATTTGCAAGTTGCCGAGAAGCTGATCCTGATTTCTGCAAATGAATTTGTTATCTGCAAGTGTTCACTGAATAGTTTATGCAAACAAATTTCAGCCCATGGGGTGTTTGCAAACTGTTCATTTCATGGTATGTGATTAGTAGAAATGGTCAGAAAATGGGTGCAAAACAATTTTTAGAGCTGTCCTCACCACCCAGGCTCCTTAAGCCTACATTTCCATCATTGCCTTTTTTATTTTTTTAACTGGAATTAGAAATATATTAACTAGCACATGATTGAAGTTTTCATGCTTTGTTTCTAGCTAAAAGCTCTAAAAGGAGGGCAGGTGATGCTCACAGAAAAAGTGGACCTTTCTGAAATGCATGGATAAACAGAAAGCAAAGCCTGCCCCAGAACCTCCTCGAAGGATGAGCACGCGGGAGTGCAGCCCTGGCTGTGGCTGACTTGAAGACCATTTTTGAGACTAAACTCTTTTTTGTGAGCGCTGCATCTGCAGACTTCAGCCAGCCCTGCCAAGATGAACTCAGTGGAGAGGTATAAGGGATGAAATAAAAATGAAGGGGAAAATGAGAGTGTCCTCTCCCAAAAGAGCACAAGCACCCTGATTAGGTGCTTTTCCTAAAGAAAGAGGCATAAGCCACCCTGCAGGGATCCCCCACCCAGGACCCATTCCTGATGCCAGGATGAGGGTGTCTGGTCTCCAAAGTTGAGGTGGAGACCCACTCCCAGGCCCCAGCACCGTTCTTCGCCCGCCAAAGCTTTAAATGGAGCATCCCTCTGGGCACCCCTTGCCCTTCTCCTTGACATCCCACAGGGACCCTGTCCCTTCTCAAATCCCCGCAGCACTCCGCTCACTATCATAAACCATGAAATCTGTTCGCTTTACCCCTCCTAGAGCTACAGCATCCGTACTGTGGGCAGGGTCTCCATTACAGGTACATCCCTTGTGCTGAGAAAGACTGAGGGACATAAAGTTGGTTCCAAATGACCTGATGGTGATGACCCAGAGGTGAAACCCTGGAGAAGTTCAGTGCAGACCTGTCCATATTCCAGAGCCTGTGTCCGGGGTACACAGGGGGCTCAGACGGAGGTGGTACAGGCAGCTCGGAGCAAAGTCAGAGGCTTTCTCGATGGGTTTAACTGCGCTAACAGAAAACGGTGCCCGGAAGATTTATTCATTTAACGCATCTGGTAATTACATTTCGGCAGGTGGTATGTGGGGCCTGGATTCATTCCACGCACACCAGGCTCGGGAAGGCTCCAGTCCCACGTTTGATAAATCTCAGAATAGAATAAATAAATAAAATCAACAGTCCCCAGCTGCGAGTGTGGAGGAGGCATATCCTCTCCCCATGCAATGCGCTCTCCCTGCCTCCCGCGCTCCCCCGCGCCGGGGCTGTGATTCAGCACTACACCCCTCCTCCTGTGATGGGGATTCTCCCTGCTCTGACGGCGTACCGGCACCGGCACACGCACACGCACCGGCACACGCACCGGCACACACACACGCATGAGACAGGACGGGCAGCGGCAGTGTGGGTGGAGCGGGGGCACGGGGGCTAGCTCTCCTCCCAGGATCATGGGTCTGGCAGGGATGCAGACAGCAAGAGACAGTGGGGAAAAGCATGGGGGTGGACCAGGGAAGGCAGAGAGAGCTGGTGGCAGGAGGATCCAGAGCTGAGCAAGAGAAAAAGGAGCCGGGAATTGGTGGTGAGAAAGGGGACGGCCTGTGGAGTGATGGCAGGTGAGAGACAGCCAAAGGAAAGCACGGGGCAAAGGATGCTGGAGGAGGTCGGTGGATGGAGGTCGTGCTGGGGAGGCATGAAGGGGACAACTCCAAGAACCGGGCTTGGGGAACACCTCAGGGGCTGAGGTACAGCCAGTGCAAGGGGACCAAGCACATCCCGGGAATCCATCTGGGGTACCCGCAGTTGCACGCAGCACTGCCCACAATGACAGGGAAGGACGTAGGTGTCGGGGCCCTGGGAGGAGCTGGAGCTGAAGCCGTGTCCCCTCTGCGAGGAGCAGGGGTGGGGATGAGGAAGGCTGGGCCACAGCTTCCTCTCCAAGGGCCCTCAGACTTTCCAGAGCTGTCCCAGCAGGGGCGGTGGTGGTGCCAGGGTGTGGGCATTTCCCTGGACCCCACCCCAGGCTCTGCATGATGGAGGATGCTGTAAGCACAGCTGGGTGCTCACACCCAGCCCGGAGCACAGGAGATGTCTTGGCCCGACACGCAAGGGTTCAACAGGGACTGCCACCCTTGGCTTGTGCTTCTTGCCTGTGCCGGGGGTGCCCAGGGGACCCTGCAGGGCAGATGTCCAAGGCAGGAGCTGGCTGGAGGGCACCGTGTCCCACAGCACCCGGCAAGATGCCAGCACAAAGGCTGCGGCTAGATTTTATTTTTATACTTCACCTCCCTGCTCCCTTTGTAGAAATGACATAATTATGGGGATTTAATGTTCCACTGCTAAATTTCTTCATTTTTCAGGATAATTTCCACTATTTCATCAAGGAATAATTAATTGCATTGTCTTTAATCAGTTGTTTTACAAATCCAGCAGCGCAAGAAATTTTCATAGACAGACAATGCAGGCAGCTGCTCTTCCCTTCTGGGCGCATTAATGAAGTGAAAGAGCTCGAGCTGGAAAAAAATCGGCTGGCAAAAAAAGAAATCTATTGACAGAGAGATTGAAAAGATCACAGTGTAATCCCTTAATGTGTGCGATAGGGAGGGAGAGGGGAGAGACGGAGCCCACGTGTGAGGGCAGGAGGATTTGGGCTGCTGGTGGAGCTCAGGGCTGCTTACCCACGTCCTTGGCTTCAGGGAGCTCTGACACAGATTTTAACGTGTGGATGCACAAGGGTGTCTGCCCGTGTGAACATGTTTGTGCATAACAAATGGCTGTGCATGTGAAGGTGTATGTGTGCAAATGCACATATGTTAATCAAAGGGCCAAAATTTGGTTTCTAAAAGGCATCCAAAAGCAAAACCAAAATCTTCCTGACCCTGGGGTAGGGGATGTGATGGATGTGCTGTCACAAAATCAATGGGGTCAGCACTCCAGCCTGACTTTCCTCCTCTCTCAGCCCCTTCCCTCCCTGTGTTTCCCAGTCAGAGTTACCCCTCCAGGGCACAGACTGGGCCCCACGGACGTCCAGGGGATGCTATGGCATTGAGCCCAGAGCTGTCCCCAAGGCCCCTCTCTGGGCTCCTGCCTCTACTCGCCTTAGAGCGCACAACACCAGCCCGGGCATCTCCTGCCCGCCCTTGCACGGTGCCAGGCACACCGTGCTGTGCTCTCAGCCGGGGCTGGAGGAGTGAAAAATAAAAGACAGCAAAGAGGAGAAGCAAATGGGTGATGAGACATCCCAGATCCCCGGGTCTTTCCCTGCTCCAGCTCAGTGCAAGGCTGAGACACCCCATGTGCGTGGCGGGGGGAGGGAGAGCTGATGGTCTTTGTTGACCCCCTCCCCCCGAGCCTGTCCAGGCTCCAGGGTGCATTTTCCACCTCATTCACTGTGGTTGACCTTCTCTGTCCCTTTGCACTGTGTAATGGATGGTCGACAAGACGGGGCAGTTACACACTACTGAGGTCTGGGCATGGCCCCATCCCGCAGGGCTGGGTGGAAATTCAGCCCTCCCCAGAGAGGGCAGATGTCAGGGTCCAGCACTTTGATCCGGGCTGTGAGCTAATGAACTCCTTGCAAACTGCAGCTGTGAATTTGTCATTCTCAAGGCTGGAGAGATGACAGGCCAGCTCCTTTAACAAGCTGCTGCCTCCCCGCAGCCCAGCGCCGGGACACTGCCCGGCCCCGACACCTCCTTGTCTCCCAGGCACGGCACTGCTGAGATCTGGCTGAGAGACCCACATGCCTGGGGGGAATCTGAACACTGCTCCCCTTGCTGGGCTCTGTGTGTGCACTTCATTATTTCTTATGTATATACATTATATTATGTTATATAATAATATACATTTTATATATATTGTATATATAAATGTATATTTTATATAAATATTATTATACATTCATTATTCTAGTTCTTGCACAGCACTTTCCATCACTCAATCTGAGCATACTTTACAAAGGAGGTCATAACTTTTACCCAAAAAGACTGTGAGAGGCTCTGCACAGCGTGCTCGATATTTTTGGCACAGGCACAAGCGTGGTGATAACTCAAGGTGCTCTATAACTGGTCAACAGCCCTGCAGGTGCCAAATAACCTTGATTTAGCTCAGTTCAGTTTGGGTAAAGGGCCAGGCCAAAGGCAGGAGGTTGGCAAGAGAAGGAAAGACTTTCTCTCAGCCCTGCTTTGATTTCAGTCGGAAAGCAAATAGCTGGGTGTACCCGGTGGAAGGGGGTGTGAAGGGGCAGCCCGAGGAGTGACCCCGGGGGAATGATGATGTGTATGTGTGCAGCAGCATCTCCAACCCAGACGGACCAAGCCACCCCGCCGCATCCAGCTCTGGCAGCTCTGCTCCACGCATTAATAGAGAGCAGTTTTGTTTTCTGATGAGAAGATGCACAACATCAATGCCCTGAACCTTTGGGAAGTTTTTTGTGTCCAGACACATTTCCCCAGCCTACAAGGGCTCTGACACCAGATATGGGTAGCTGAGGATATAGCTGCTGCAGCCCTTACAATGCCCTGGCCAGCTGGCCGAGGATGCTGTGAGATGGTCCAGCTGAGAGAAGATCAAAGGCCATAGCCTGGAGAAACCTCTGGACCAAACATTCCTTCTGGGGCTGACTTGAAATCACAAGGAATGATGGCGATATATCTGTAAGAGAGAGAAGGGGACAGAGCTGCAAGAGCAGTGTGCGTTGCAGTTTTTCAGATGGTTTTAAGCATATCTGTTTGCATATATGTGAGGAAAAGGGATCAGGGTTGCTGTGGTTTTCCCTTGGTATCTGTTGCAATCAGGTATCTGAAAGTTTTCCCTAGAGGCCTCAGCAACAGTTAAAAAGAAACCGGTGTTAGGAGAGAGGCCCCTGTTCGTACAAGGAAGGTCATTGTCAGGCACTGAAAGAGACACATGTCTGCATGAGCAGGGTCTGGGGGCATCTCTCCTCCACAACCAGAGACAAGCAGCTGCACCGGAGATAAGAAAAAGATAAGGACCCCCCCCTTCTGTCCCTCCTGCCCTTGCTCAGGTGGAGAAGGGTTTTAATCCTGCTTATCTGAGAAGACTGGGAGAAGCTGGCTCGCTTTTCACCAGCCCCGTGGAAGCAGTGCCTCGCAGAGATGAGAACAGCCCAGCAGAGAAGCAGGATAGCATCTGTCCTAATTTGGAAGCAGCGTGTGCCGACGAGGGAGAGCGCGGGTGAGGGGAGGAGGTGCTGAGGATGCAAGCGAGAGAGGAGCAAAGCTGCAAGGCTGAGGACACCCCAGGCTTTCCCCAGCTGAGCTCCGTAATACCTTGTGCTGCTGAAAACGGGCGGATTGAATTGCCTGCGTGCGGATGACAACGTGGGGAGACGTGAGCATTGATGCTACGGCTCCGAGCAAGGCGCCCCGGCAGGCGGAGAGCTGGCCGCAGGCCGCAGCGGCGGCACAACGAGTAGGAAACTGCAGGCGCTGGGGGTTCACCTTGGGTGGGTTTGTGCGCGGCACCTGAACATTTGTGCCACGCTGGTTTCCTGGCACAACAGCAGTACCAAAGTTGCATACAGACATGCCCAGGAGGACTGAATTTCTAATTCGCCTTCATGAATATTCACAGTAAGTACCAGTGCATTCTCCAATCCAACCCTGGCAGCAGAGCCATGTGATTTAACATGACTGATTACCATGTGGCCAACACAGCTCAAAGAGCCTACATTAAATACCCACAGGATCCACAGAGTTAAATTATTTGAAGGAAAATATAACTCTCAGATAATTTTCCGTAACAATCACTACAATCGCAAGCAGCTTGCAAATATTCTGTGCATGAAAAGAAGCTGATTTTCTCTGGGGAACTTCCTACTCTGCTCTCGGAATAAGCTTCCTAAAGCAACACCTTCAACAGGTTTCCGTATTAGAAGCGTGTTCTTCGTTATTAAACTGCTTTATACAGTTATCACCCCAAACTCCTCTGCAGCGTAAACATATCATTCCTGGGAGAAGCTGTCAGTGGAGTGCCAAACTACAGCATGCAATTAAAGCCCTAAACAATACAACACAATAAATCACTGGCGCTATGGCCGGTCAGTGTCGCCAAGCATGGAGTAAGGATCTTAATTACATTTAGACCAAACAAGTATTAGATTATTTATGGGATACTGTAAGTGCTTGACAATGGGTAGAAAGTCATTCCACACGCATCCCTGGGCATTTCAGAGTCCGGATGAAGAGGTAGAGAAAGAGAGGGAGAGAAGTAGAGCCAATATCCATCACGGAGCAGTATTGGAAGGGAAAGAGCTGTTGCTTTAAATAAGGCCCAATTGCATCATCAATTTAAAAGCAATAGCAGCAGCATCTGAAGCAAGCAGCCGCTGCCACAGGTGGCCAAACAGCTGGAGAGCTGCCAGCACCCACAGGAGCCACCAGAAACCTTGGTACTCTGTCACGCTACGGCACGTTTTTAACCCTTCCACCCCGGAGCCCTCTGCCGTGCAATATCCAGGGCTGGAAAGAGCCCTGCTGCACCTGGGGGCTCTGCAGGAACCAAGGGGGGCTGCTGGGGGCTGTGTGGGGCAAGGCAGGTTAGGGCTCCTTCGCATCCATTACCCAGCATGCCCTGCAGCTCACAGCTGGATTTTAGCACATTCCAGATGTGGCCAGGACTTGGAGGATGTAACCTGGCTGGGAAATCACAGGGTTCAGCTGGGGCCATATGAATCTGCCTCCAACCATGGACCATCTCAGGGCCCATGGGTCCGTCAGAACAATGCTGTGTTTAAGGCCTGGCTCAGTGTGTATCTTCTGTCCAACGACCCTGGAAAGCAGAGACTCTTCTCTGCTCAGGATGACAATTTGAGAAGGACTTGTGCTTGCTCCCAGGCTGTTAAGGCAGATGAATCTTTCTGGAAAAGCTGTTTGCTCACAAGAACTTCCTCCAGGGAAAGATACTGAGACGTGAGTGGGTCTGCCCCACTGCCCTGGGCTGAAACAGCCCTCCCTGATGCTGTTCCAGGGTCAATAATACTGCATGTTGCTGTACTACAGACCTGCAGCCCCCAGCGTCTCCAGGCTCTGCAGCAGGGTCGGGATGTGAAAGGATGCCTGTCCATGTTGGCACCTGATCCTCACATGTGACCTGATGCCACCAGCCTTGTGGGTGCAGCGCGGTGCTTGTGCCCACATACACCAGTGAAGGGATGGAGTGGGGCAGCTGTGGAGTTTCAGATGAGATGCGGAGCAAGGTAATCTGAGGACAGACAGCTCATCCAGACCAGAGAGTGTTGCGGAGAGCCCTGGGGCACTCAGGCCACTGGCTGTAACCTGAACATCATGAGCATTGCTCCTGCTCTCATTCAGAAGGGTGCTGCCTCGAACCCCCTACAGCAAACCTCAGGGAGTGACTTAACCAGCGACTGTCCACAGCCAAGCCCCGGCTGCAGTCACGGTGCCCAGCCGCCGTCTAGTCGATTTGCCCCACGGGCTTGTCTGCTCGTCCACCACACACCACCGCGGTGCTGTATGCTCAGCCCTGGAAGCTGGGGGTGATGGCAGAACAAGGGCTGGCTGTCCGAGAGACTTCCGTTTTTGGTCTAAATCCTCCCTCTGCCATCCCGCACAGCCTGGGGCAGGTCAGCAGGGTCGGGTTCATCTGACTGCATTCAGACATCTGCAGCGGCACTCCTTGTCTAGACAGCCGTCAGTCCATGGAGGGATGGCTGGTGGGGTGCCCTTCAGCCCGTGGCTGTCCAAAGTAGGTCAAATGAGCCTGTTCTACCAGCAACTATTTATTGCTGTTGACCTTCTGGCATGGGACATCTAAGTCCAGCTGAGCTGCCTGAAATCAGGCAAGGTGATCACACCCTACATCACCAGGAGCCTTTGCTCCTTCTGCCTGCAATTATTTGACTCCCTGTCAATCCCCTCCATGTCTGAGTGCTCAGAAGTGACCACTGGGTTTGCCAAGCTCCTCACAAAGTGGCAGTGAGCTTGGGAGCAGCAGCTGCCAACAAATTTTTGTTTCTTTTAGGCAGTAGCTGAGATTCTGGCCCAGCATTTCAGGCCAAAGGTGGCATGGGCAGTGCCATCCATGCCTGCAGAACTGCGGTAACCACATGCATCAGGCATGGTTCACACCGCCCATAAAACAGGCATGAGGGACAACCCCCAAATGTGTCCATTCCTCGTGCCACTTTTTTTGACCCAGCTGAACCAAATTTGCTCCTTCTGCTCTGCCATGAAGTCCTGGGCATGGATCCAGTGTTGTGGGGCAGACCCATTCCGGGACCTGTGAATGGGGAAGCAGTTGGGCTGTTTGCAGAGAGGTGAGGCAGGACCGTTCCCGGGTCTGGGAAAAGCTGTGAGCAAGGCACGCGTGGCGGGTGTCAAAGAGGGAGGATGACACAAATCCCTAATTGCAGGGCAGACTGATTGATCAAGCTGACAAGCCCAGCTGATCTCAGGCGCTGGTTCGAGGCCACGCCATGCCATGAGGTGGCCACAGCTCCTGATTGATGTCAAGGTCATGAGAAGGCACAAGGAGGGGGAGGAACAGGAGCCCACTCATTGTTGGGGATTATTCACCAGCGCTGGACCACGCACAGCCACCGGGCTCCCTGTCCAGGCCAATCCGTGCCCATGGCCAGCTGGGGCTGGGGGATGCGCCTGCCGAGCCTAGTCCACACTCTGGACCCCTCTCCCATGGAGAAAACCACTTTCAGGAATTGGGAGTTAATGCTCCCCCACCACCACCCCCCTTTATTTTTTTTATTCCCCCCCCTTTCTGTCTCAGCAGCCGACAGGCAGTAAAAGACCCTTTGCAGTTGTCAAGGCAACGCTGTATCACGAAGACGGTGCTGTGAAGTGGCAGCAGCCAAGGGCTCTGCTCTCAATCTCTGCCGCTTCCCTCGCGAGGCCGCAGTGCCGCTGCCAGCAATGCTGCTCTGCGTGGGCAAGAGCCGCCCCGCGGGAAAGCGCTGGGTGGGCAGGAGGGGATCTGCCCCCCGGCCTGCCCGGCCCCGGCCCCAACAACCTGCACCAAAGACATCCACTTTTCTGCTATAATGATCCCTCCAAGAGCCTTCTCCCAGTGGAGACAATCCTTCTGGTGTGCAATGGGGGGGCTGTTTGCATCCCACAAACCTGCTGCATAGACTCACCAGGACCACAGCAAGCCCTGTGGTCACCATCCTGGGAAGCTGCCATGGGCAAAGATGAACACCTCTTTGGGCACCCTGGCAGGGACCCTCTCCATACAGCTCACCCCTTTCCCAGTCTGAAGAGTGATTGTGGCAGAGATTTCATAGTTTGTCCTTGTGTGGGCATTTTTCCAGGGGGAGATGCACTATGTCCATCCTCCCACCATCCCCACTGCAGGCAAGAGCATCCCTCCTGTTCGGGAAACCAACAGCATCTTCTGGGCATGGTAAAGAAGGTGGATGAGATTTTGCAGGCTGTCTCCCACAGGTCAGGCTCCCCAAAAAGTAAGACAAAATCTGAAGACAAAGGAGAATTCCATCTGGCAGCAACATTCCTGGAAGGAGGTTGCTTGAAATACGGGATGCCTCTGGAGATGAGCAGGAGAGGAGAGGAATCCCCTGGATGGAGACGTGTGGATGGGCTGACTCCTGTGGCTCTACAGTATATGCCTGATGCAGGATTCCCCACGTAGTGGCCTTCCAGAACATTCATCCATCTCACCAGCTCTCAGGCTTTGGTCCAAACTGCACATCTCACCCCAGCACATCCTACATTGGCTTGGCCCTGGTGCTCCAGCAAGACCAGCCAGAGGCATCTCTGCCACAGCTGCCTGCTCAGGCCATCACCATGCAGCACTGCCTGGGGAGCTCCAGGCACATGTGAGAGTGGAACCACACTCCCTTGGCAGCTGAGGGAGCTGGCATGGGCAGCCACAGGCGCCCACACGCTGGCTGCAGCATGTAAACAGCCAGAAGAAAGGGACCTGGGAGTCCTGGGGGCCAACAGGGTGACCATGAGCCAGCAATGTGCCCTGGTGGCCAAGAAGGCCAATGGCATCCTGGGGTGCACCCAGCAGAGTGTGGCCAGCAGGTCAAGGGAGGTCATCCTCCCCCTCTGCTCTGCCCTGGGGAGGCCGCAGCCGGAGCACTGTGTGCAGTTCTGGGCTCCCCGGGTCAGGAAGGACAGGGAACTGCTGGAGAGGGTCCAGCAAAGGGCTACAAAGGTGATGAGGGGACTGGAACATCTCTCTTATGAGGAAAGGCTGAGGGCCGTGGGGCTTTTTAGTCTGGAGAAGAGAAGACTGAGGGGGCATCTTAACAATGCTTATAAATACTCAAAGGGAGGGTGCCGGGGGATGGGAACAGTGTTTTTTCAGTGGTGCCCAGTGACAGGACAAGAGGGAACGGGCACAAACTTGACCATAGGAAGTTCCATCTCAACCTGAGGAGGGACTTCTCTCCTGTGCGGGTGGCAGAGCGGTGGCACAGCTGCCCAGAGAGGTGGGGGAATCTCCCACTCTGGAGCCATCCCAAACCCGCCTGGACGCCGTCCTGTGCCACTGCTGGAGGTGACCCTGCTCTGGCAGGGGGCTGGACTGGGGGAGCTCCAGAGGTCCCTTCCAACCCCCACCATTCTGTGAAGGAAGGTGGCATGTGTTCACCCATGCCTGCCAGCGCAGCCCCTTCCAGCACCCCTTAGGTGCTCACAGTCACATCCAAGCTCGTCCTTCTACCTCCCCCAAACCAGGGTGAGCAGCCCACAGCCCACCTCCTTGTGCACGGGGATGAAGCTCTGGAGGTTACCATGGAGCAGCACCTGCACCTGCAGCAGTCCAGAGCCACCGTCTGGGCTGTGCTCTCTGTAGCATCTTTGCAAAGTCCTGGAGCAGCAGCAGGAGCCCTGGGAGCCAGGCATCGCCATTGAGACCTGCTGTTGACACCTCTGATAGTCAGGGTTGGCTCATGATGGGCTGAAAGCTGAATACATGCTCAGGTCCCTGCCAGGCCCCTGCTCAGCGGGGGGTGCGGTGGGGCCAGCCATACACTGTGAAAAGAGGCAGGGGTGTCATTCCCATGGGAGCAGGAGTTTTGGAGCAGGGCGGTACAGTCACAGAGCCCATGGGGATGGATAGGGGCCACGAGCCCTCGTCTCAGGCCAGGCGCCCAGCACACCCATCTGCCTGGCTCCCCACATCATCCCGTCTGACTCTCCCAGGCTGGCATGTTTCCCAGCACCCCAAGAGAAAGGCGCTAAAATGGGACCTATGAACCCCGCCAGCCTGGGTGCTAACAGCGCTCAGTGAAGGGGCTGCAGGAGCAGATGCTCATCCTCCATACATTTGGCATTTTCTGTTGCTCTTGACTCCAGGGAAATGATTGCTCTGCTCTGAGGGATCTATAAATAGACATTGCCCACTAACCTCCACTCCCAGGAGGCCAGCAACGTGGCAGGAACACAGTGATTGCTGCCAGAGCTGACGCCCCAGCCTCCGCCTGGGTCAGCACTATCTGCCAGGCTCCCCAGACCTGCCCAGCCTGCCTCTGCCTTGGAGGAGAGGAGGAGACCAAGGAAATGATTCTTTGGAGGTAGGCAGTGTCTAGGGTGGTTTTAGAGAAGGGAGGATAAGACACAGCATCTCTTTGTGGTGCTCAGGCATTGCCCTCAGTGTCACATCACTCCTGGTTGAAGTCCCCTCCCCACAGGAGCGCTTTGCCTGGGCTGGGGCTGCCTGTGCATCCCTGGGCCAGTGGGCAGACAGTGGGCAGACACGAAGGGCCCCCCACTTTTGTCCTCATCAGGTCCTGGCAGATCTGTCCCCACTGCGCTGAGTGCTTTTTAGGCAGCTGCCTGCCGTGGAGCCACTTCCCCAGGAGCAGAGCACTTGGCAGTGACAGGCATTGGCATCTCCCCACTTTCCAATTCTCCTCTTTGGGACACGCAGTGGAAGGGACAGGAGCAGTAGAGGAACTGATTGCCATTTGTCTTCTACACTGACAGCACCAGGCAGCCCCAGCACCTGGCTTGTCCTGGAAGACACTGTGGGGCATCCTCTTCTTGGGGCTTGTCTCTCTTCCCTGTTGGAGGGG
Source organism: Pluvialis apricaria (assembly GCA_017639485.1). Lineage (NCBI taxonomy): Eukaryota > Metazoa > Chordata > Aves > Charadriiformes > Charadriidae > Pluvialis > Pluvialis apricaria. The sequence goes on along the minus strand of CM030027.1, from coordinate 1,168,528 downwards.
ATGTGGGCAGAGGGTGAGTGCTTGGAGAGACCTTCATGCCAATTGGTTGGGCATTCCCACCCCACAGAGAGATGTGGCCATGCAGGCATCTTCCAACCATGGGTGCAGCAATGCCAGCAGGCTCACTGCATGCTCAGGCAGTGATGGACTTCAGCCCAGCTCTGCAGCTCACCCAAATTGCCCTCCTGTCCTACCTCATCTCTGCTCTTGTCCTGTGTCTCAAGGGTTGGGGAAGCCACGTTCAGTGTGCGGGACACCTACTACCTGTTTTATGCACCCCTCAGAGAAGGGATCGTGTCTCTTGCTTTCTCTAAAGTCTTGTGGCCTCTGTGAAGCATGTCCCTCCTGCCCCACATTGCATGGGTGCAGGACCTCCCATGCTGGAGGTCTCTGCCTGTCTCACCTGTCCTGTCTCACTTTATAGTTGTGGATGCACACACCATGCCAGAGCCAGGCAGAGGGACGGGTTCCTCCTGGAGTGACCTTCATGGCTGGGGATTATGAAAGACCTTTCCCTTCCGGAGTTACTGAACAAGGGCCAAGTCCTCAGCCTGATGCACGGGCACTGGTATCGTTGGGCTAACACCATCTCCATGAAATGTTGATCCAGAAGCTTTCCACAGTTTTACAATCCCCAAATTAAAAATTACAGGCCAAGGAAATTGGAAAGGACTTAGCATTAATGACAATGAGATTTGAGCACCTAAAGCACTTGGGCTCAGACTTTGAAAGGATTTAAGCCCACTGTCTCCAATTGGAACTATATACAACAATCACATAGCAGCAAGCCTGGCTGGAGCTGCGTCTGCAGCATGCTCAGGCCTACAGTGAGTCTTCCTCTGGCTGTGCACCCAGCAGTCCTGAATCTTTCCATATCTGCTCCTGCTGCTCCTGCCCCAGCATGTGTGGCACCCCACAGAATTCAAACAGCCTGCCCTGCGTCTCGGGGGAGATGCTGGGAGGTGACACCTTCCCCATGTGGGATCACCTATCCGCTGTAACCACAGCTGGGGTGAAGATGGCCATCCCTTCCCATGAAACAGTCAGAGATTTCCAAATCAGTCCCAGGTGGCACTGGGATGAAATTCAGGCTTTTATCCATGGGAAATGACAGCACCAAGGAGGAACCCAGAATCAGTCGGCATGTGGGGACTCAGTGGCCTGTAGGATGCAGGTTCAGGTCTTGGTGAACACCAGGCTCTCCATCCCTACCAGCCCCAAGGTCTGGGATCAGCAAGGGACAAAACTTCATGAAGACGCTCTTCCCCAGCAGCAGTTCAGCTCTGGGGGCCCATTTTGAGCACAGTTTCCTCGGGATGCACCCAGGGTTTCTCTGGATCAGACAGGGCAAAGATTCCCCCATCACAAGCCGTGCAGATGCTATCATCAGGACCAAGCTCTGCTCTTGCTGGCAGCGGTGGAGGGGGAGGGGACCTCGGCTGGATTCGCGCAGCTGCTGGGGACAGGCAGGATGCGGCCGGCAGATGATCCTTGGTGAAGAGAGGAGGATGTCGGCAGCAGGAGGCTTTCGTTAATGCATCTCCCACTGTGTCCCTGCCCGGATGACGAGCTTCCTCAGAAAGGAGGGGAGAGGACGACCTCCCCACCCTGCCAGCTTGGAAAACCTCACCCAAGTGATGCCAGGATGTGTTGTATCGCGTTGCCACGGCAACTGACATCTTACGATGCTGAAGCAGGCGTATGCGGAGTCATGCCACATGAATCACGCGAATCATCTGACCTCAGCGTGATGGGGACAGACAAAGAGCAGAGATGCGCTCGTCAGGGCCGACCTCCCGGGCTTGGACTTGGTTACTACTGCGGGGATGGGTGCAGAGGAGGAGGTGTGGCACCGGTGCGGGCAGCAGCACCAACCCCACCTTCAGCACGAATCCAGAGCCTGGTGCAGCCCAGCTTGAGGGACGGTGCGGGCAGGAACCTGCAGGGATGCTGGGTCCAGAGCATCCTATCCTCTGGGGCTGTGTGGGGTAATGAGTGCAGAGGGGCTGCACAGTGCCAGCCCCGTGCGCTGGGCTGGGCACAGGATCTGGTGGCATTCCCCTTCTGCAGTGTGGAGACAATCCTGACTGGTGCTGGGCATCTCTTCCTCCCTGCACCAGCTGCCTTTGCAGCTTCACTCATCCTCAGAAAATCAGACTGGAGGATTCTCCCTAGAATCTCCCAAAGAAGTTTAGACCCATCTGGTTTTGCTGCCTGGTTAAGAACCAACTGGGCACACCCCCTGTGGCAGACGTGGACCTTTATGAGGCTGTTCGCCCGGGGAATATGACCAAGAGTCCCTTTCCAAACCCTGAACATCCACATGTTCCCAACGACAGGAGCATGGCTGTGCTGCCCAAGCACGATTTGTTCCTCCTGGGATGCTTGGCACGGGGGACCGCTCTCCGTGGGTGGATTTGAGGGAGGAGGAGCCTGCTTCCGTCTGTCATGTTATTTAAGTGACATCTACTAGGCGTCAAAGTCAAGGAGACCAAATTTTTCCATCTCAACTTGTTAGAGAGCTGAAATGTTTTCAATCCAGCAGTGGAATATTACCCCCTCTCCTCCTCCCAGATGGAGTGATTACAGTTTTCCTCCAAAAAATGAGGATGAAAATTAGTTTGGTAGTTTTCTATCACTTCATCCTCCTTCATCTTTTCTTGGGGTGAAAAAAGAGATGGAAAGAGAGAAGGTTTGAGGTGAGAGAGAAAAAAGGCTAAGCCCCAAAAGCTGCATTTAATTTCATGAAAAATTCTGACAAAAAAAAAAAAAGTGCATCTATATGTTTCTTTCCTTTCAAAGTGGAAAACTTTTTACCAACCAGCCTCGTGTGAGAGAAAGGCAGCACAGACTTTCCCCAGTCAACCTCTCTGGGAGCACTGGTTCTTGTTGACGGCAGAAATTCAATAGAAATTCATTTTCTAGCAAAATGTCCTTATGGTGGAGTCTTCCCTGTGTCACAGCAGCATTTCGCAATCTGTGAAGCCTCTGAAGCCCTGGTTTACAAACAGAGTCGTTTCTCCAGTCAGGAATAGACATGTTACCAAGGGATGACCCTGACCCACTGTACATCATGCAGAGAGGACAGCCAAAAGTGCTGCTGAGATGCAGAGCTTTGTACAGTACAAATCTTGTCTGGGGATACTTAGGCCCAAAAAAAAAAAAAAAAAAAAGGATTAATTCCTCTTCCAGCCAATTTATCCTGCTGCATCCACCCAGCTCTAGTGAGATCTCACTGGAGGCATCAGGGTGGGGATGCAGAAACAAGAGGGAGTGAAATCTGCTCTTCTGGAAGCAATAAATGCCTTCTGCCTTTTACAGGCAGTTCCTGACCCTGCTTCAGCTGATGGGCAAGTTTATAATCTTGCATTTTAGCTAAATGGAAGAGGTAATTATTCTGCCTTTTGGATTAAAGTGACTTTAAGAACAGAAACGCTGAATGAGGGAAGAGCCCAGCAAAAGCTGACCCAGGAGGAAAACTGGGGTCTCCTAGGACAACAACTGGAGATGGAAGGGCTGGCAGAAGGCAACTGTAGAGCAAAGGGCCGGCAGAGACACAGGAGTGATGCTGGCTTTAGCAGGGGGAGCAAGGCAGTGGGACTTGGTGGCTGAGCAGCCGCAGGCACTGCCAGCAGGGGAATTGCCTGCTGCTGTTTGTGCCACCCACATTTGATGGGGAAGGCCCCCATCTCCCACCCACATGCCAATAAAGGGCTCTGCCAGAGAAATCCCTGCTCCTTCATTGCTCAGAGCAGGCTACTGTGGCCTCAGGGCTTGCGCATCACTCAGACTAAAGTGATAACTGCACAGAAAAATACCCTGATGTGTTTCAGCTTCTCTGCCCGGGTGAGCTGGAGCCCTCCCCTCTCTGCTTGCAGGATCTTGGCTGCCAGCTGCTCTCCAGCTTTCACCCCAGAGGAAGATACATTCACCACAGCAAGTAGTCGGGAAGAGAGGGGGCCCTGAGCTCATCTGTACAAGACATGGGCACAGCTCAGGGATCAGTGGCCTTATGAGTGCTGGAGCCAGGCAAATCTGGAGCAGATTTCATATGGACATGAGGTCTCGCATCCTCTCCACACATACTGCCACCCATCAGCAGAGACGCAGAAGGAGGTTGGGAGTATGAGCCCTATGTGAATTTGGGGAGCTTTTCCCACTCTCTAACCCCCCACACTTGCCTCCATGCTATATGCTCAGCGGTCTGACTGCAGTGATGTGGACTGACCATCACTGGTCCCACCTGGACCCCAGAACTGGCAACTGGAATGTGCCAGGGCCCTGCTGTCCTTCCCCAGAGCAATGCTTCAGCACGGTTTGTCTTTGTGCTTTGCTCTTTCCTCCCCGAGGTACAACTCAACCCCGAGCATCTTTTTCTCTCCTTTTCTTTGCAGTAGCTGCCTGTGTTTCTGATCCGTCATTTCTGCAGTAGTGATACTGTCTGTAATCGGCTCCCCGGGTGACACATGGCCACAGGGTGAAGATGCAGGAGCACCAGGGATTTGAGGACGCACATTAACATTTCCTGAAATACAGGCAAACTTTGTGAGGCATTTGACTGCTGGAGCCTCTCCAAATGACTCTGACCAAGATCTCCCCACCTGGGTGAAGATCCTCTGGCTTTATACAGCCCCAGCACATGGACACACTTATACTCACATGCTCAGGAGACACAGATCGATGTGTACATGCAAGCACACATGCATGATCACACACACACACTTGCACACACATATGCACACTTTCCCATGAAGACACACTCCCAGGTATACACAAGAGCAGAAAAGCAGAGGTGGTCGGTTTGTGATGGGAGGTGTTTCAGGAGTCTGACCCCTCCGTGCATCCCCCTTCCCCCGGCAGATGCGGTGCCTGGGGCTGCCCTCCGCATGGGACAGGCAAAGGGCTGAGGGTTTGAGATGCGCGAAGGGCTGAGTTCCCAGCTCTGCTCCCACGCCAGCAGCTGTGCACACGCAGCACACCACGGGCAGAGACAGGAGCGACTGACCGCGACTGACAGCCGCCGGTAAGCGGGTATTGCCCTCCGAGGCTCACCGGCCCTTCCCCTGAGGGCACAGACAGACCGACGTCCTGCAGTCCTCGCTGCCGCCCACTCTCCCCCCTGCAGCCAGACTCGGTGCTGCTCTTGTCAGGGCCGGGCACGGACTCCCTCATTCTGAGGCTGCCTGGAAGAGACGTTTCTTCTACGGAAAAGTTCAAGCAAATAATGACACTTGGATTGAGATATTTTTCTTTGGGCAGCAAAAAGGTTCAGAGCAAATACGTTTTTAATAAGCATTTTGACTGAAATTGAGCTCTTTCCCTGCAGCAATTTGATTTTTGTCATAATTGCATTTTTCAACAGGGAGAATAAGTAAGTGGTCAAGTGATTCAGGTATCACTGGGCACCACATCTTGGGGTAGCCAGGTCCTGCAGGTGTGAGCAAAGGCTCTGGGCATCGCATCACTGTCTGCACCAGCATGGTCTGGCCAGAGGGAGCGCAGGGCATGGGTTTACTGCCAGCTGGCCCGCGATTTCCAGGGCTGGTGGTAAGAACAAGGGCAGCCCATGACCCCGGCTCCCGCCAGGCGCTGCCGCTCCCCACATCCTTGCATGCCCGGCTGTGCTGCGTGGTGGGAGGCTGTGCGCAGCCCTTGCAGAGAGCAGAGTCCTGCTCTCCATACAGCCTCTGGCAAGCTGCACATCTGCCTGTGCCTGGCCTCCACCTCTCATCTCTAGAGCTGATAATATCAGTCCTGTAGTTCAGTGGAGCTTGCTGAGCCAGGGCAATGCTGGGGCTGGGACACCTGGGCTGGCTGCAGGCTTGACCAAAGTCTCCTGGTACCTGTAATTGCTCTACATCAAAAGCTGCTGGCATGGAAATGGCTGGCGTTCTCTTAGGGCCATGCTGACTGAAGGCAGTCCAGCTCTTTCCTGGGCCATGTGTTTTCCAAACAGGCTGCTGTCCCTTTGTTTGGTTTTCTCTCTCCTCCCAAACGCAGCAGTTCCTTCGCCTTCCCCAGCCGGGCTCAGTCTGTGCAGGCTGCACTGAGATGGGGCACGTGGCCCTCGTGCCCTGGGAGGGATGTTGGGGGTCCGCTGCTTTGGTTTTCCCTGGTCCTGGAGAAAGCAGCCGCACGCGATGCTCGAGCTCGCTGGTAGCTTGGAGGCCTGATGGTAATAAATGAGTCAGGAGCACATCTGCACGCAGCGGAGACGCTCCCTGCCAAGTCGCTGCACTGCAGGACCACTCTCATCTGTCTCTCTTTAACAGGAACAAATGGAAATGAGCGAATCAATTAACACAGCACATTAGCAAAATGTCAGAGCCTCCCAATCGCACTTAACCCTTCCCTCTGCCAACCCATGCCAGCAGCACAGCACGGCCTGAGTCAGCAGCGCAGGTCGTCCCGGCCAGCGCCTGGCCACGGTGGCTGCAGCCAGTGGGACCTCTCCCGATCTGCCCAGGCAGCAGAGAGCGGAGCTGAGATCACAGCAGGGACCACCTCACTTGGGGATGACACGGAGGTGGGGAGCTGCCAGGGCTGGGGAGAGTGGCTCGCTGCCATGCGGACCGCAGCGCAGCGCAGCTGGCTTGCAGCTCCCACGGACCCCTTCACGGCTGCGGAGAGGCAGCTGGGAGCAGGTTTCCTCTGGATCAGGACCAGGAGAGGGACACGTCTGGGTGCCAGCTCCGCTATTTGCCCCCAGGCTCACCCTTGCCTGGAGAAACCCCGGTGAGGGCGTGATGTGGCCAAGGCATCCTGCATGCGCTGAAGCTTGTGCAGATGGAGAACGGTGCTGAGCAGGGCTAAGTCGGGCCAGATAAGCAGCATGGGTCTGGGCTTTCCCGCTGTGGGATGCTTTACAGCCCTGACCTCCCCTTGCCAGCGTGGGATAAGGGCTTAGAGGCTCTGTAGATCAGTTGTTCCTGCACAACAATGCTCGCACATGTGTGAGCAACGGGAGCATCAGGCCCTCTCTCCTCTTTGCCAGTAAGTGTCATAGGCAACAGGAGAGCTGTACTAAGTCGTAATAAACTCTCATCAGCTAATTAATAATTAGAGACACTTGTGCCTGAAAGCTTGGCTCCATTGGTGGGAAGATGCACCTCAGCTCTCCTGCCAGGCACAAGCATCAAGATCTCCAAACCATGCTGGACCTCAGGGCTGATGTACGCCCAGGGTGCCAGCGATCACAGTCTGCAGGTCACTGAGGGCTCCTGTGTTCCAGACTCAGCCACGGGTGGGCAAGGCATGTCTCACTTGCTTCTCCCAGTATTTGTTTAGGTGCAAACCCCTGGCCTGGCTGTCCGGGGTCAGGACATGGGCAGGGGGGTATCATTTCACCCAGAGGAAACAGGGCATGGCCATGTGGCTCGCTGAAGTCCTCACACCAGGTGGGGAGACCAGCCAAAAGTTCAAGCCATTCCCTCCTTCCTATGGGATGGAAGCAAGGCTCTGAAGTCTCAGACTGCGTTGAAATGGAGGTTCCCTGCGTGATGGCTGACCAGAGCTCTGGCCTGGAAACAGGCGGCCAGGCAGGAGCAGTTGCACTTGGCATCTCCATTCACTAGCTCGGTTCGTGAGCTTGAAATTTTCTTAATAACTCTTGGTGGAGGTGTGGAAATAAAACAAAACTTGCAGCATCAGTAAGAGAAAACCACAGACCTTGTCAGCAACAGCTGTTTCTTCGGCGGGTGTCTCTGAGCACAGCCCTGTTGTCACCCCATCTCCCCACGAAGGCACCGATGCACTTGCACACCAGTGTGTATACACGGACCCTGAGCTGCCAAGAGGCTCGTCACCCACCTCTGCACACACCCACGGGCACACACACGCTCTCAAACAACACTGCCAAGTGCTGTGGCTCCCATCTGAAACGGAGATGGAAACTTTCCGAGAGCCACTCAGAAACACTGGAAAAAATGCTGTAAATAGCCCAGGGTTCGACGCACTTGAAGGAGGAGAGAGCAGAGCTGTCTTTGGATAAGAGAGCTGTCATCTCACACACCCAGGAGTGCCAGCGATGGCAGGGTGCTCCTGGAGGGAGATGGGGATTTGGGGAAGAGCCTCTGCAACCCAGAATCTGCTTGCCTGGGTCTGCCCATCCTCTCCTGCCTGGGACATCAAGGCAAAGCTGTGATAAGCCCCAGGAAGGCAACACAGGGGCTCTGAATGACTGGGACACCTCCCCAGCCATCACCACCACTGCCCAGCCTAATGGCCAAGGGTCACACGTGCAGACCCATCACATCTCCCCTTCTCCCATAGACACAGGTGTGGAGCTGTTTGCAGCCAGGACTGGGTCAAGCCAGGTCCTTTCAGCGTTATTTTGGCTGCTTTTCTTCTTGCTCTGGGGATAGCCCGAAGACAGTGCAGGATGTCTCCCATACTGCTCACAGGGACCCTTTGAAATGCTCCAAAAGAAAAAGGCAGGGAGGAGCCCTTCTGAGCAGACACTGCAGAGCAATCCCGCCAGCCAAATTCCTGCATTGTGGTGCGGGGTGATTACCCGCCGTCAATGGCCTCTAATCCACTGCCATCGATTCCCACAGGAGCGCCCAGCTCCGCGCTCCCTGCTGCATACAAATCCCGCCCGCAGAATAGGGACGGATTGTCAAGGCATCACCTCGATTATGCGACGTGGCCCTGATAGCTCAGGGGACTTTGTGTCCGAGGCTTCCCGGGCCCTGGAGAGCGTGGGGTGTGAGAACTGCGATGCGAAGCCGAGGGCACTGAAACAATCATTGCCATGAATTAATAATGTTCTGCGTGTCTATGGGCTCTTCCAGCTGGAGATTTCAAAGCACTTTGCAGGCACTAATGAGGAGAAGCTGGGTGGACGCAGCCGTGGAAGGAGGTATCCAAGATCAGAGCACTGCAAGGCAGTGATGCTCCCGGATGCCGCAGTCCTGTCCCCAGTCCCGCCCAGTTCTGGGATGTTCTGGAGGGACTGTGCATGACTTCTTAGTGGGGGCATCTGTAATTTGTGCCTGCGCTCCCCATTTCAGCCCTGTCATGCTCCTCTGCAGGGGCTGTCAGGGCTCAGGGCCGATCCGCATCAGCGCTGCGGTTAATGGGCATGGCAGGGTCCCGGCTGTGCTGACTGACGCGTCAGACATCAGAGCTGTGTGAGACCTGGCAGCGCCGTCACGGAGCTGCGTTGCCAGTCCTCCCCACAGCCCCGTCCTGGGCAGAAGTTGCCTCCTCCCCCTGTAATGCCTGGCCATGTGAAACCAGTATCCGGGATGGGAACTGGTCCAGGCTGACCAAACCCCGAGAGGTCCCTCGCCTCCCCCTGTGCATGCTCCTGCCCGCTGCCACAGCACCTCTGTGCAGAACGGTGGCCTCCAGAGAGCTCTGGGGGCATCTGAGTCTACTTGAGACCAGGGAGAGGACACTGGCCTCTGTGCATGTCGCCTTTGGCTGCAGCCGTGTCTGGCTTTCAACCACCCAGGCCATGCAAACAGGGAGAGTTTGGGCTCCAGGGCAGCCTGCTTTAAAACCCAGAGCCTCTGCTGCAGTCTGGGGGCTGACCCTCCTCTTCCAGTGAGCCTGGAATATGTCCAGGGATGGCCACAATCCTCTGCCACCTTTGGATGAGGAGAAGAAACACACCAGACCGGTGGATCCACACTTGTTCCTCTGTGGCTGCAGCTGCAAACCTGCAGGGAGCCTCCGTGCGCGGTGCAGGGTGCCTGCCCGCCCTGCCTGCGCCTTGCACCCCTCGCGGCAGAAAACGTGCAGAAAGAGCAAGAGGGGGCAATTAAAGGCAGGAGCGGAGATGGGGCTATGAGTATCAGTCTGCTGCGTACCCGTGATGGACTGGCTGGTGGATCCAGCTTGCTGATATGGGGCAGCTGACCCGTAGCTGTGCCAAAACCAGGGCTGCTCGGCAAAGTGAATCCTTGGCCAAGGAGGACAGCGCTGCCTTCTTGGCCCAGTGTCACCTGTTCACATGGTGTCCCAGCCCCAGCCCACCAGGAGATGGGGTTTGTTGGAAGATGTTGTGATCTCCCTCCACACTCAACTCTCCCCTCTGCTCTCCCAGTTAGGAAGCAGTGTTGGTGGCACTGGTTCCCATGGAGGTGTAGATGCAGCTGCAGGTGCCACAGCTGGGCCACCAAGGCTCAGAGTAGGGGGTCTCCTGGCTCTTCACCCTGTGTCCCTGTGCTGGGACTATCACAGTCTCCCGATCCTTCAGCAGGAGTATCTTCCAGGTTGCTGGAGCCCCTTTCCCCTGGAAGGACAAGGGCTTCCTCGTTCACCAGCTCCCCGTGAGCTGTGACTGCTGTCTTCCACGGCTGGCATGTGACTCCATTCACTCGCACTAGAAATTTTTATATATAAATATATAGATATAGGTATAGATATACAGATCTAAAAGTGTATCACAATCCTGCTTGCAACCGTTCTAGTTCTCCAAGGGAGGGTTAAGGAGCACGGTGTCTGGATAGTCCTTGCACCCTGGGCAGTCTCCTTCCAAAGGTGGGGCTGGGCAGTTGCCTACTGAGCAGCCAGACCACATGTACCCCTGTCCACCCGCCGTGCTGGGTCTGTCTGCATGCCCAAACTCTGCAGCACCACAGGGCAGCATCAGTCAATGCAGAGATGTAAATACAGCCCTGTTGGGACCTGTGCTCTGCAAGTGATTATGCACAACCTTTATTTAAAAAAAAAAAAAAAAAAAAAAAAAAAACCAAAAAACAACATGGTAAGATTCTTATTTCCAAGCATGTTCACAATCCTTGACTAATCTGCTTCTCTACTCATATTTTTTTATCTAGCCGTCTATCCATCTTTTTATCCTTCCCCCCTCTCTCCAGTGCTTCACCCTACCTCTCTCCACAAAGATTTTTCCCCATATCCAGTACGTCTGTATGTAGCCATCTGTTTGTCTGTCTCTCTAGCCATCTGCGTGTCTGCCTACAGTGTTTGCTGTGTCTCTAAATCATATACAGGCTGCATGTATAGATCTATCAATCGGAGGTCTACTTGCCAGTCTCTCTAAGCTGTGTTCTGTGGGCTTGATTAACATGCAAATTAGCAAGATCTGACTGGCTCACTTAGCTGCTACTTCTCTTAGACAGCCATGCAACAATGCAAATACTAATGAGGCTCTGGAAATGGCACTTGCTCTATTGCTAAGCAAGCATGCACACAGAGCAGGCTTTGGCAATTTCAGGCATGCCATCCATCCTCACACCTGCTGGAGGACTCAGGACAGAAGGGATGGGTGATGGATGGATGATTAGGGGCACTGATGCAGAAAAAGAGGAGAGAATTCCCGCTCTGATGGGGATGCCAGAGCTCCCAGCCCCAGGATCCTTGGCTCCAAGATCCCTTTGTCCTCGTTGCTACACGCCACTGCTCTGGACCCCAGCCACCACCGGGATCCCCCCGCTCAGGAGCACACTGGCCCCGCCATCCCAGCTGACATGCACCCACAGCGTGCCGTACTGCCTTCCCACCACGCCAGCATGCTGGGTTGTACTTTCAGCCTCCTTTGGGTCTGAAGGCTCTGAGGTACCTGCGCTACATATCTCTTCTCCACACTGTGCTCCCTTTCCCCAGACAGGAGAGGGGCAGCTGGAAAGCTGTGGCACGTCTGCTCTTGCAAACTCCCAGACCTGTCTCCCGGCACAAAGAGTACAGAAAAGCTCTTGGGCAGCTGGGTGCAGCCAGACTCTGCCACAGGGCTCAGGAGCTGCTCCTGCCTCCTGGTCCCCCAGCCGAGAGCTGTGCAGGCTCCTGTGCTCTTCTGCTCTTCTCCCTTCAAGCACGTAACGTGAGTCCGGGTCGCCATGGGGGAAGTTTTCTGTTACTCTTTCAGCTCCATCGCTTCTTCTAATGATAATTCAACCATACACCTCCTTGTAAAACATCTAAAATGATCAAACACTGTGCAGGAAGATGAAGGCACCTCATCTTAGGAACCTGGTTTCCGTATTCCTTTTTATCCTGGAGATAAAATAAAGAACCATTTGCTCTGGTTGCTGCTGCCGTCTCTTGCCTCTCCTCACCCACGCCGCTACCCACCCCCTTGGGAAGTAACACTGCAACAAACCCAGGCTGCTTTACCCCCCAGTCCTTTTCATCTCGACCCTGACTGCTGTCACAGGAGAAGCACAGACTCGCTCTTGCAAGCGCTCGCCAGGGCCCAGAGGGATGTCCCTGTCTCTCCTCTGACAAGGTGATGTTATTGTGTAGGTTCCCACAGCTGCTTCCTGGTGGCAAAGCCAGAGCAGCCACCACGCATGTCTACCCCTCCTAGGGACAGCACTCCCCTCCCATGCCAAAAGATGCTCACAATCACTCTGGGTGCTGGGATGAGGGAGGAAAAGCAGCCTGGGATGAGAGAGGTGGGAGATTTTAGGGAGATGGAGCTGAGGCCAGGAGAGATGCTCTGGCGCTTGGAGATGAAGCACACCTGGTAAGCAGCTGGCTAAACGGGGAGGCTGACAAACCCTAGGCGGGAAGGGTGGCTTGCCCTCTCCAGAGAGCACCATGGTCCACGGGAAGAGTCATGTTTTGGTGAAGGAGGGACTGAGGTTCACGCTGGCTGGAGCTGGCCCAGCTCATCACAGACTCGACAGCAGCCCACGGCACTTTGGTAACTCCATGCTGTGGTCTCTAGGCTCTTCCTCCCTCCAGAAATTGTCTTAAAAGAATCTTTTGTGTGGAGGTCATCTCTGCCTAGGAGATAGGTCTTGTAAGAAGGTGAAATTTTAAATACAGCCTAGGAGGCAGAAATTCCTCCTGGCTTATAGACTCACTACCTGAGTTTAGGCAGTGCGTTTGTGGTGGAAGAGGGAGGTCAGGAGCTGTTGCTGTCTTTGTGGGAATTGCACTGGACAGAGATGGGCTTTCTGTGCTGAGCGCCAGCCCTGCAAATATCTCTGCCTCCACTTTTGCAGTCTGCAGTTGGGCACAGCTGGGACTTCAAAGCGCAGCAGGTAACGGGCTGTTTTCTGCTGGATGTCAGCTAGATCAGGCCGATGCAAAAACTCTGTGGGCTCCGGGAAATTCTGAGTCTTCTGCGATGTGCCATGCCTATCCCATTGCAAATAAAGTTTTCGGGCTAGAGTCCACACTCCTTGCTCAGGAAGATTGGCCACACACACAATGCATGTTTGCAAAGCAGACTGCCCGCCCGGCTGTGTGGGGACCCCCATGGATCAGGCACAGGCAGTTTCAGAATCACCCCTCTGTTTGAGGAATTGTCTGGGGTTGCTTCTCCTGGCAGGAGAGTCCCACTGCAATGCAGGGCAATAGGGAGGAGCTGTTCCCCTCCCATCACTTGTCTCTGCTACATCCTCAGCTTGGCAGTGCCCAGGGGCTCCACTAATGCATCCATGGAAGGGAGAGCTCCATTTTCCAGTCCCAGACTCTGTAAACTCAGTGCTTCTACCCTGAGAAATGGCATTACTCTATTGAGTAGATGTGGAGACCTGCTGCAGGGGGAATCTGTGGCAGGATAAATCTATCTGATGAAATTGCTCTGCTCCGGGGATGCTGGCATAATAGCACCCTGTGCTTGACTGCACTCTGTGTTTGCACATCTCTAGCCTTAGCAGCTCTCCAGGTCTCTCCCCTCTCAAGTGTGGCCTCCAGCACTGGGCTGGTCTCCTCATCCCGATGGGCTGGTGCTCATGGAAGGAGCCTTTAGTGAAAAGTGCCCCATTGGAAAGTGTGGAATGAATACTCCCTAAGTGAGACATTTCCTCGCTGCTCCAAGCTTCACATTTCCACCCCAACACCCTGATGCTCGGCTGTCCCTTGGCTTGGTTCTGGTGCCACAGCCATGTGTCTGGTTTGGCTTGAGGCTGTCTGGCTGCAGAGATGCCTCCTGAGGCTTTGTGTCCTTTCACGAAAGGACGGAAATAGCTTCTACATTTTTGTGGCTCCAGAGTAGCTTGTTACCAGTTTTTAAGCCTGCACAAGGCCTAAATATCCCCATGTTGCCACTGCAGTCTGGCTTTCAATCAGCCCCAGCTGGAGATGCAGCACTCCCCATCTCCCCTGCCATACACAAACTCAGAGCAGAGTCCTCTCCAGCCAGACCTGTGTTAAGCCCAAGAGAGGTCCCTGCTCACTGTAAGAGGCAGGAGCCCATCCCAGAAACTTCTTTTTGTGTGGCCAGAAACTAGCCTTGATGGTCTTGCCTTGCTCTTACCTTTCATTATCCATGCTTTGCTCTAGACCAGTGTCTAGGACCTAGCCAGGACAGGTTCCCAATGCACCCAGCTGACTTCTTACTGTGTCCCATGAACTTTCTTTTATCGCTGCTTAGCATGATTGTTATCTCTCCTCTTTCTGGGGACCACAAACACCCCATTTGCTGTCAGAGTGAACATCCTATAAAGGGCCACGGCATTTGGTGAGGTCGACAAACCCAATGGAGGCCCTGTTGAGCAAAGATGGGTCATTGCAGCCCTGTTGGGTTGGGAAGAGCCAACTCAAGGCATTTGGGTTGGGGACAAGGCAGGACAGGCCTTGTTGGGTCAGCCGGGCAGGAGCCACATAGGCTATTTCAAATAGCTGCTGTCCCCAGACATCTCTCCAGAGGATGAGACTGAGATGAGCTACTCCAGTGCTGAAGGCAGAGTAATTTCAGGGGGAAGCTGAGCAGTCTGGAGCCAGGAGGGTCTGCTCTTGGCTTGAATGGGTTTAGGACTGCACCCCATTGCATGGAGTGGTGAAGTCTTCCCCAGCAGTGGCAGCAATTAGGAGATCAATACCTGCACTTGCCCTGGGAGCTGGGGGAAGAGGTGAGGAGCACTGGTATCCCCCTTTGTACAGCTCCTTCTAACTGCAGCACACACACGTGCACACACATGCACACTGCACGCCCCTGGGCTGGAGCTGGATGGATTCTGCCTCGAGACGAAACACCTAAGAAGCTTGCCAGTCATTTACATGCTGTAAAAGAATAATGGAGGAAGGAAAGCAAGCTGCACCTTCATTTCAGCTTCTGTCCGTCTTGCACTCCAATCTCCGACAGTCGGAGATTGGGCAGAATAAAACATCTGCTTAATTTGACCTGTCGACTCTTCAGGGAGAATTGCTCATGTCCGCCAATGCGAAGGTCACCTCATTAAGAGGAGCGAGAGCCGAGTCCCCCACCTGGGGGAGGCTGGGTGACTCCAGCCTGCTGAAGGGTGACCTTTTCTCCAGGCGCACGCTGTGCGGGAGGAGACGGGTCCTGGCACGCGTGCTCCAACCCAAATGGCAGTTAGTTTCGCAGACACTTACACGTCCCAAGCACTGGTTTTGAACTTTTCATTCTCACAAGCTTGTCAGATCTTGAAAGCTGCAAGTGCCTGCGGTGTCTCTTGCTGGCTGCTGGGGCGAGCATGATGCTGGTGCGAAAACGCTCCCTCCCTCGCTGGCAGGCTTGGGGAGAGCAAGATCAGGCCCAAGGTTCCCATCCACAGGGAGGTCTAGGCACATCTTGGGCTCACCATGGGAGGACCTTTCCTTCTGCAGCGTGTCTGAGTACAGCTGCATCTCAGCTCTCCAGAAAACAGGCTGGATGTGACCCAGACGCAGCCGACGCATGGCCCATGGGGAAGCAGTGTGCATGCATGACTCCCCAGAGTAGCCCAGCTCACGGTGCAGAGCGAACAAGGGAGCTTAAGCCCCATGGGACACCTGCTGGGACACGGGGTGCAAGCCCTCCTCCCACCCCCACCACTCTCCCTTACCCCCAGTGGGTCCCCGGAGTGTGCAAAGCCGCAGCCCCTCCGAGCCCCGGTGGGCAGCAGGACACTGCAACGCCGGCAGCAGCGTCTGCACTGCGGGAAAGCAAATGCTCCTGGTCTCCCGTGCTGCCTCAGAGGGGACTTTTTTGTTTTTTTTTTTTTTGCCTTTCACATTATCACTGAGCTGGGGAAGGAGAACATCCCTTGCCAGCAAACGCAGCGTTCGGACGGCCGCGCTCCCCCAGCAGCTCGGCAGAGCGTGCTGGACTGCACACCTCCCCGGAGAGCTGCCCTTCCACCCCTTCCCGGAGCAGGAGAGGAGAGACATGCCCACCTCCTCCCTCGCGCTGCCCTCCACAGACCTTTAATTCTTTCTCCTCTGATGTTAATCTTGGAGGTGGTGCACAGGTCAAGTTTAATATGCTATCCTGGGGGAGTTTCATTTAGAGCCAGTGAGAGGGAGAGTGGGGATTCAATTAGGGTTTCCCATGTAGTCTGAGAGCATCACCAGCTTCAAAAGGCAGCAGGCTGCGCTCAGCAAATGCCAATGGAGGCAGTTTCCCGCAGACCTGGCTTTTATCCACAGCTCAGCCATTACCCACTGCTTCTCTGCCCCACACCGCTGCCCCCCAGCGCGCACACACCCCACAGCCACAGTTTTATTGCCCAGGGGCCCTCTCAGATGCCCGCCCTGACTCGCATGCCTGCCCACGCACACCTCCTGGCCCACGTGCACACGTGTGTGCCAGCGCCCAACCCTGCGTGCTGGGGGAAGAGCTGGCTGCAATGGCAATGGCACGGCCACCCACTCCTCCCTTTGCCTCAGTTTCCCCATCTGGTGGGTAGGAATCAAAAGGCATAGGGAGGTACTTATGGACGGTTCTTCTATGAGATCTATTGGGTGATGGGATGCACAGAGACTTCATTGGCACAGGTACCTGTCTGAAGCATTTGTCGGCAGTGTCAGGGGGACGCTGATGGATCCAGGCAGCCCAGTCCCCCCATGCGGACTGAAAGACCTCATCCCCATCCGCTACTTGGGCACGTGGCAGCAGCGCCACCCGTAATGCAAAAGGACAGGCAGTAAAAGACTGTGATGGGGATCATAAATATCCATTAAACCAGCTTTTAATTTATCCTGCTAACAACAGGGATGCCGGTGAGCGAGAGACAGGAGCCTGGCAGGCTGCATGCAGGGAGCAGGTGGCACGCAGACAGCAGGGCACCCCGACATCCCACCGCAGGCTCTTGCTTCCCAGAGAGGGGATGAGCCATCCCTGCAGAGCATGGAGCCAGGGGCAGTGCCCGGGGACAGGAGGGCATGCTGCCATGCTGCCTCCTCCAGGAAACGAGCTCCAGCCGTGCACACAGCCCTTGGCACCAGCTGCACAAGACCTGGTGTGACACCGATTCGTCAGGTGGAAATACAGTATATGCCCAGATAACAAGGTGAAGCCACAGCCCCTCTTCCACCAGCGCTGCTCCAGCAAAGGATAAAGTAGGTCAAGCCTTCCCTCAGTGCTGGGGAGCAGAGCCACGTCCTGGCCCTTGGAGGCTGGTGGTTCATGGAGGGAAGAACGTGGCTCCTCTCCATCACTCCTCAAGCAAAATCCCATGTAGAGCCCCTCAAGGAAACCCTGTCTGTGTGCTGCCACTCATCCCCTGGTACATGGTCCTGGCTCTTGCATCCAGCTTGTCCTGCTCCCCAGGGGCAAAAGACTCTTCCTGGAGCTCCTCTGGGTAATAAGGGCATCCTCTTTCCTGACTCCTATTGAGGAGTTTCTCTCCACTTTGTGTACAACATCTTCACCTCCCTCCCTGCCAGAGCTGCCACTCACTATTTATGGCTGTACAGCATGGAGCAGATCTCATCTGTTGTCCTTCCTCTGGCTTCAGCACAGGACAAAGTGCCCCTGGATTGCTGCTGGCCCTGCCACGATGCTCAGCTGGAGCCAGAGCCAGCTGCAAGATGGCAGTTCCCTCCCCTGGGAACCTGGGGTCTTCCCAATGCAGACTTTTCCACAACATACAAATCTGGGGGGGAAATCATTCCACCCAGAAATATCAAAATGTTTAGCTGGGTTTTGACGCTGCTGAATCATTAAACAGTAAAACGCTAGATAGAATAGAAATGTAGATTTGAAGTAATACAATAATATAAAAGCCCAAATGGAATGAAACCAAATGATAATGTCAAATTGAAATGTTCGTCTCTCATTGGAAAGAATCTTTTCGACGTTATTGAAACAAAATGTGAAAGTTGAAATCATTTGGTTTGACACTTCTCCATAGAAAAAAATCATCAGGATCGACATGTTCCCAGGAGATGTTCAGATTTTAAAAGCTGCTCTGCTGGAAAAATGTTGCCAGACAGAAATAAGACAGAGCAAAAGAGCTGGTTTCTCCCTCTGCCCCCTCTCCGCGCCAGTGGTTTGACAGGGAGGGAAGATTAATGCAAGGGATGCTCAAAAGGGACAGAGCAGTTCTGCCCTCGACTCTGCTCCTTTACCAACCTGTGCCCCGGCTCCGCGCCCAGGGAGAGCTGCTGGACCACGCCAGCCAGGGACTTGTATTTTACCCTGCTCCTCCTGCCTCTGTCTTTCACTGTTCCTTATCGCTGGCAGCAAGCAGTGTCGGCAGCAGCACCGTGGCTCATGCGGGAGGTTGTTCTGCAGCAGCAAAACCGGTGCTCTGGGATTTCACAGCCCATTGACTTGCCCAGTCCTCTCTCCCTCAGCATTTTTATATTTTTTTCATGACCCCTCACAAGTCTGGCCCACCTGCCGGAGCAAGACTAGCTCTGAGATGCTGACCTGGGTGGTTTGCACCCCTCGGGCACTTTCTGGCTTGCCCAGGGTGGAGGGGAGTGGTGAGTGACGCCCAAAGGCAGTGATGGCCCAGGGATAAGTGAGCTCCACCCCTCTCTGCACATGCGTTGATAACCTGGCATCTGTCTCCGGAAAATCCTGCCCTTGGGCTGCACAGAGCCCCCAGCCAGGGCCACTGCCCCAAAACCCCCTCCCTTGACATTACCTCCACCCTGGCCTGGAGGAGTGGGTATCACCATCCTCCCAAGCTGGTCCGAGCCCCCTGCTCCCCGCGACGTGTTACCGGGTCTCCAGGGCTTTCCCATGCTGGCAGGGCAAGGCAGGAGACCCGGCAGTGCCAGCACAGCTTGGGCAGCAAGCGCCCGCAGCAGAGAGCTCAGCTCCGCGCGCCTGGCTCTCTGCGCGACAGCAAAGCCGTCCTCGCAGCCCCCTCTGCAAGGGGATGGATGCCTGGAAAACCCAGCGGCAGCCAGGTTTTCTACCTCTGCCCCGTGAGAGCAGACTGCAGCTGGGGCCAAACCTCCCTCCTGCCTTGGTCCCTCCTCTCCGGGCTGCAGAGCTTGCCACGGCAGGGCTGGTGCTAATGAAGATTTCCTGGAGCGCTTGCTTAGCAGAAAATGATTGGTTACACCCGAGCTCGTAATTAAAAAAAAAGAGAGCGAGTGCACTAATGGGTATTTATTTGACTGTTACCTTGTCATGTATTTATCGATGCAGATAAATTCAAAATCATTAAATGCTTTACGGGGCCTGACAATTTACAGCCCCTGTCAGGGCTCTGCGCCCTGCCTCTGCAGCGGTGGAGCAGCGCGGTGCGGCGGCACGGCCACGGGCAGGGGACGGATCCCAGCTCCCCCCGCCTCGGCACGGGGTCAGGAGCCAGCCAGGGTGTGCGGAGTTGGGGGGTCAGCAGCCCAGGACTGAGTGTGGCATGTGAGAAAAGCCCCTGAGGCGATGCTGTGTCACGATCTCTGCTCCGCAGGGATGTGCAGCGACAGCGACAGGTCTCTGCTTGGGGCTGGAAGCACAGCCTGGCTGTGATGGGCACCTTCGGTGCTACATGGTGGGTAGGCAGTGATTTGAGCTCCTGGCATGATCCACTGTATCTCCTGCTCCCCACAGCCCCCATCCCTGACTCGGACATCCCTGTGTGGATGACAGCCCTGGGCAGATGGAGCTGGAGATGCCTCAGGGGCAAGATGGGGCTGAAATAATTTGTTATCTCTACGTGCAAGTGGAAACCTCAAGCCAAGCACGCAGGAGCTGCCTGGCATTGCTCAGAGGTCAAATATGAGCCAACAGGACCACAGCACAGGGGAACTCTTCCTCTGCTGCCTTGCTTGGAGTTGAAACCCCTTTCAATGCCTCCCCATCACAGAGCTGATGAAGACAGCAGTGCATGAAGGAAGGATGAACGGTTTTCTTGGCTCTGTAACAAGCAGCAGGGGCAGCCCAGAGTAGCCACAAATCTCAGGAGACCATCTCTCCAGAGACTTATCAGGTGTGCAGGGGAAGACAGGGGCATCTCTTGACTCAGTGTTTGCATAGCAACAAGGCCCTGCCTTCATGCTGATTATACAGCCCCTGATTACCTTATTATTTCCATTATCCAAGGCGGGGAGCCCTCTCCTCTCGACGGACCTGCAGGCAGCCTGGGCCCTGGCCTGAGTGTGAGCATCCCAGCGCTCCGACTGCCTGTCACCGGCATTTTATAGACCCATATATCAGTGCTCGTGTGTGGCAGCACCTGAGCTGGCACAGCCTCCTGCCCCATAACTCCCGCTCCACCCTTAGCACCCAGAGTGCGCACCCACGGGTGCACGTCTGTGCAGCATCATCTGCCTGTGCGCACATGGGTGCAGGTGCTGGACGTGTGTGCATGGTGCAGCAGCTCTCCCCCTGTTTCCCTTGGGATTTTTCAGGGATTTGGTTTTCCCCGGAGCAGCAGTGCTGACTCTGCGGGTCACCTGTTCGCCCCAGGATCCCCGCAGCACAGAGCAGACTGAGCAGCAGCCGCCCTGCTCCGGGACAGGGATACAGCTGCTGTGGCACCCATCCTGCCTGCTGCCAGCCCACCGCATCCCCATGACCCAAACCTGTCCACGGGTCCGGGTCCGACCAGCTTCGCTTCCAGTGCAGACGTGGCACCTGCCTCTCCCACAGCTCTGTCCTGGACCTGAACTCGGCACGGCAGGGAGGATCCCAGCTCCCTGTGCTCAGACCTGCTTCGCATTGCAGGGGGTCCCTCCGAGGGGAAACGTCTTCATCTTCCTCTCTGCCGTCCTTCACCATGGGGAACTGTCAGGCTGGCGTCGGCGTGGGGGTGAGCACAGCTGGCGCTGCTGCAGGCTGGCCCCGGGCACAGCTGGCAGAAACCTCTGTCTGAGCACCCTGCCTCTGAGCACGCCGAGCAGGCTGCCTCGCTGCCCTTGCTGTCTGCAGGCAGCCCGGGAGGCAGGAGCACAGCATCTCCTCTGCCCGCCAGCTGCAGTGGAGCAGGCTCCCTGCTAGGTGTCCCCCCCAGGACGAGAGCCCTGGGCAGCATCCACGCCAGCCGGGGTGCTGAGCCTCCTCCCGGCACCCGCCAGCGACAGTGGGTGCTGCGCCGGCGGCTGCGGCGCGGGCTTGGTGAAAGGCTCTGCGAGAGCTGCTCTCATTGTGCTCGGAGCACGCGGCACGGTAGCTTGGACGGCATCATTGTTCGGGAGAGAAAAGGCAAGAACTGGGGCTGTGCGCGTAAGTAGGTCACACGCGAGGCTGGAGACGAGGCCACGGGCACAGACTATAAATGCAAGAGGGAGAAAAGAGGGAAGAGGGGGGGTGGGGATGTCTGGGGCTGGACGGAGAGAACACGGTGGGGGCTCACACAGACAGACAGACGTGCAGGACCGTGTCCATACCCGCTGTGCGAAGGCATAGAGGTCTCTTTGCTGTATATCTTGCCATCAGCAGCATCCTAACTTTTTGCTCCATTGCTACCCTTGCATTGCAGGAGACAAAGTCCTGTCGTGACCTCCTTGCCCAGCACAGCCCAGTATCAGAGCTCTTGCCTGCTGGGATCTATGTGGGGAGGATGCTCACAGCGATGCAGCCTCTAGCTGTTCTCACTGCTGGGCGCATAACAGTCTTTATCCTCATGACAGCCACAAGTCATAAAATTTTACTGCAGCACTGAGTTGCACCAGGGGTGGGGGCAGAGAAGGAGCTCAGCCACCACGATTATGGGGAAATGTGCCCTGGTGGCCAAGAAGGCCAATGCTATCCTGGGGTTCATTAAAAGGAGCGTGGCCAGCGGGGCGAGGGAGGTCATCCTCCCCCTCTGCTCTGCCCTGGGGAGGCCGCATCTGGAGCACTGTGTGCAGTTCTGGGCTCCCCGGGTGAAGAGAGACAAGGAACTGCTGGAGAGAGTCCAGCGGAGGCTACAAAGATGCTCAGGGACGGGAGCATCTCTCTGCTGAGGAAAGGCTGAGAGCCCTGGGGCTGTTCAGCCTGGAGAAGAGAAGGCTGAGAGGGGATCTCATCAATGCTCATCAATATCTAAAGGGCGGGTGGTAAGAGGATGGGGCCAGACTCTTTCCAGTGGTGCCCAGTGACAGGACAAGGGGCAACGGGCACAAACTGGAATGTGGGAAATTCCGCCTCAACATGAGGAAAAACTTCTTTCCTTTGAGGGTGGCAGAGCACTGCCAGTCTGGGCTCCTGTGATTCTGTGTGAAACACATCCTTCCCTCGCTGGGCAGCCCTTGTGCCCCCGTGTCAGGCTGGAGAGACCAGGGTAATCCCCGAGACACCCCATGGTGGTGGGAGTGCACACAGGGGCTTCCTTCCCTCCACATCCCAGGGCGGTCCTGTAGCCACGAGTGGGTAATGAGTCATGAGCGCAGCATCGCTGCGTGGGACCCACGCCAGCAAACGCCCCACCCAACAGCAGGGCCGGAGAAACGCTCCCCTGCTGCCTCCCAGGGCAGCACCTGATGCTTCAGCACATGGTTAAACCCTGCATCCTGCAAACCGGTGGATTGTGAAGTGCTGAACGCAGGCAGAAAACGCCTTCCTGGCCCCCGTGGAGATCAGCTGGTGCCCCTAGGCAGGAGGCGCAATTAACCTTCTCTTGACAAGAATAACTACCAATGTTATTATTGATCATAAAATTATCCAGCCCTTTTCAAGCCCCAACCACACAATTGGAGTGGAGGTGGCACGGCGTGGGAACAGAGCGTGTGGAAAGGAAGATGCAGCATTTGCAGCATCCCAGCACGCTCCTGGTGCACGTGGAGGAGCGCTGGGAGACGTCTCCACAACCTCCCACCTTCGCACCCTCCACACTTTGCAATGGTCTGGCCCAGGAAGATGGGGACACATTAAAAGACAGCAGGAATTAGGAAATGGCCTAAAGGACCCTTGTCAAAGCTTAAAAATGAAAATGAAACAAAGCGAAGCCACAAAATAAAGACCTGAAAGAACTCCCTGGTCTAATCCACTTGTCTAGCTACTGGGGGATACAGCACAAAGGAAAGGTGAGGCTTCGTGTTCCAGCAGCGGTGCTTGATTACAGGCTGTGCACCAGGCGTTGCAGTCAATAAAAGATAAACGGGAAGTTCCCCAATTCCAAACCCCTCACCTCATACACATCTCATCCCATACATGGGTGTGAACCAGGGACAGGTCACTTGGGGCTGAATCAGGGTGACCCACGCTGGCCAGCCCTCGCCGTGCCCGCCCCACGCGGTGTGCCTGCAGCCCTGCGGGGTCTGGCTGCGAGCGGGGTCACCCCAGACGTCCCAGGGGGATGTAACAGAGATAGGGTGTTGTCCTTTGGCATCTGGAGCGAAACCGCTGCAAACAGTTTAATCACTGTGTAATTATGTCAAAACATCGGTCGCTCACTGAGTGACTTTTACAGAATGCTAATCTGGGGAAAATCTTTCCCTTTTTTTTGTAACAGAAACCAAGAAACTGGAAATTCTCAGGGTAAAAAATGTTTCTGGTCTTGGTGAGAAAAATCAAGTTTTGGCTGTTGGAAAGCCAGGCATTTTCACCATCTTCTGTCCTGACAGCTTTTGTTTGGGGTTTTTCATTTATGAAAGGAAAGGGGTTGGCAGGGAGGGGGGAATCTGATGGCAATGCAGGGAAAAGGGAGAAAAAGAAGATTTCTTCACAAAATTTGCAATGGAAAATAACCAGATATTTGTCTTTTTTTTTTTTTTTAATCTGCCTCCTTTGAACGTTCCTGCTGGAGGGGGGCACCATGGCCTCGCACATCGCACCCGGCGTACTGGGGCTTGCCCGTGGGGCAGTGCGCCGGCGGGGATGCCCTGCACTCCCACCCCTTCCTCCCCGCCGAGTCGCGGCTGTCGGCAGCGGCTGCTGCCAGCGCTAACCCAGATTCCAGGGGCGTCATGCTGCCGCGGCTGCTAAATTGGCAGCATGTAAGAGGCATGTCACCTGGGTGACAGGGTGTCTCTGACTACGGGAGTGTTTGAATACACTGCGCTGTGTGCTAAATACTCCCATCATTACAACTGAGCTGGAGAGACAGAGTGGGAAAGTTCCCTGCGGTATTCGGAGCAAGGATGGCGGCTGGATTTGCGGATTGCACGGGGCAGTGAGCATCCCCCTCGCGCCAGCACCTGGTCACGGTGGCCAGTGCCCTGCTGTCCCCATCCCCAAACCCTCCTGGCCTTTGGAAGCAGAGAGCTGGCGGCATCGCTTGCTGGATGGAGTTTGGGCGTCTCTCCAGGAGCATGCCCTTGCTCTCTCAACCATCGCCAAACTCCCGGCTGCTGGTGGAAGAGATAGTTATCTGCTGCTGAGGGCAAATGAGGGAGCAATTAATCACCCCTTTTCTTTAGAAATAACTGAGAAACCACAGACCAAGGCTAGAGTCAGAGCCGGGCCATGCGGTCGGAGGGGTTTCCCTGGGGGAATACAGACGCGAGGCAGTAGGAGCCGTGTGTCTCTGCGAGTCCGACGCAGCCGGAGAAGGTAGCGGGGAAGCCAAGGAGACAGTGAGAAGCGCGCTGGTAACCTGGCCCTGGGGATGGTGCTTTGGGCAGCATGGCAGAAGCTGGGGCTTGTTATGGAGAAGCTGCTTCCCACCGCCCGAGCCCCTTGGAAACATACAAAAACACCCCCATCTTCTGCATGGGAGACCTTTCCCCTCCGTGGGGCGATAGGCCAGTGAAGGTCCATGTTGGCTGGGAAGAGCCATGCTGGGTGGGCTCTGCAGTCAGTGGCTGCTGGTGAGCATCCTGCGTGTACAGCACCATGTGGGCGCCTCCATGCACACCTTCACCAGAGGCATGGAGGCTTCACAGTGGGCTCACAAGCACCAGTGTTGCCTGCACCAGCCCTGTCTTGCCTCTTCTTCAGAGAAACGGTGCTCCTCTCACACTGAAACTCTTTCAACCCTCTTGCAGGGGCCCTTCCCCACCCCCCTGCCAAAGGGCGGTCATTCATCCTGCCTGTGAAGACCTCCCTGAAGTGGATCCACCACAGCTCCCTCCTCTCGGTCAGGCAGACGTGGGTTCACACCAGCACGAGACCCCAGACCTCAGCCCCTCGCCCATGTTCCTGGCCCCATGGCACACAGGTCAGGCAGCTGGGTTGCCTGGGTCAAATAAGAGACAGCAGATCTGTGGGTCTTCAGGGGAACAGGCTGTGGCATCCCGAGTGGCCAGAAGCCCCACACTCCAGAAGCACCATCAAAGCAAGTAATTTGTGCTCCAAGCAGTTGGGTTTCCAGCCTCAACACAGACACTGCTGCTGCACCACAGGCCGTTTCCGCATGTGAGGAGGTGCTTCAACCACGCTCATCTGGATCAGAAAAACATCAGCCAGGTCCTGGGTCTGTTTCTCCTGCAGCCAAGCTCCAGCCCCTCTCCCAGCCCAGCTAAAGGCTGTAGCTGATGGAGAGAGAGAGACAGAGCAAGAGGCTCACAGATGTGTATTCTGCTCATTGCTCACAAATACTAATGGCCCAGAGTTATTAATATTGCCACTGTAGTCATATCTGGGTAATTACTGCCATTAACCACCAGCAGAACTATTGAGTTCCCCTAATCAGTGCATTATAATAATTGGGACCAAGTGTTTTATAGATCCGGACACCAATTCCTTCCTCGCACCTCTCCCTCTCTGGGAGCTGCTCCTCCCTGCTTGGTGTGAGCCACCCCCCAGCCCCAGGGGCTGCTCCCTGAGGCTGCCTGCTGGGGCACTCCTGTCACCCGCGTGCCGTAGGGTGGGTGACAGCTCGTGCAGGGATGCCCCATGCCTCTCGCCGATGGGAAATCATGGCTGTGGGAGATTTGGGTGTCTCGGTGCTCCCTGCTCTGCGCTTGGGCTGTCGCTAACAGACCCACCGGGACGTGAAGGTGGAGGTGGGTCTGCAAGCAGGGCTTGCAGGGTGGACATGGGTCCAGGACCTGCATTTGGGGTCCAGCGATACCGCAGCTCCCCAGTACTGGGAGGCAGCGGGGCTGGAGGGAGCGCTTTGGCTGTTCCTGTTCTGCAGGGACAGAAATCTGGTGTGGGTGAAATTAATTGCACAGTCTGCTATTTACACCGATTTCCTCTCGCTCTGGAAAGCTCTTCGCTACTGCAGCCATCTGGACCTTGGAGCCCAAACCTCCCTTGGCCCAGAGCTGGTGGCTGTTCAGGTAGTGATTCAACGGGTTGCACCAGGCGAGCATCTTCTCCTCCGCGCTCCCGGATGCGCTGAGCCAAGCGGGCAGCTGCCTCCGCACGGCCGCTGCCTGTCTCCAGTGCAGGCAGGAGGGCCCCCGCCTTGCCCAGCGTTTCGGGAGAGAGGTCAGCCGGGGCCAGCTCCTTTCCCAGCTCTGCTTTCTCTAAGCACCAGCAAGCCCTCCTTCTCCCCCAGTGGTGCCCGGGGCAGGCAGAGCCATGCTGGCTCCAAAATCAGCAGACAGGCGACTGCCACAGACCTTTGGGCCAGATCGGGGGTGACAAAGTCGGTCCCACACTGAACCCTGGCAGGGAGGGCCGGAGTCTGCGGGCAGAGCGGGTCTGCAACCCCCCAAGACACCTTTGTCCCTGTCTAGAGCAGGGCAACAGATCTGTGACTCGTTCGTGACTGGGAAAGCACAACCATATTGTAATTTAGAGCTGGCCTGCAAATGAAAATCCCTGGAAATGCTAATAAATCAAAAAAAAAAAACAAGGGGGGGAATTCTTGGGGGGTGGGGGTTAAACAAAAGGTTTTGTTGTGACCAACCCAATGCATTTTCTTCCAACCGCAGCCATTTCACAGAATTTTTTTGATGTTTAGAAAAATAAAATTAAGGGAAACTTTAAAACAAAGTCATTTGGAAGAGAAAAAAAAAATCAAAACATTTCACTCTGAAAATGCTGAAATGAAATGTTTTGATCTTTTGGGGTTTTTTTTCCTCCAAACAAACCGTTCAGCAGAATTGACATACTCTTCCAGAACCTTTTGGTGTTGTCAAATCTGAATTTTTTATTTTCTTTTTTTTTTTAATTAAAAAAAGAAAAAAAAAGCCCTCTCAGCTCTAGCCAGCCAGAGAGGCGAGCTCCCAGCAGGTGAAGAGGTGTGCTCTATCGTTGGTGGGATCTCCCTGCTGTTTTTGGGGGGACCTTCCCGGGTGTCCCCATGCATGGCTGTGAGTCCTGGGGAGAGAGGCTCACCCCTGTGGAGCAGAGATCAGCGAAGGAGCCATGCTGGAGAGCAGAGCTCATCCTCCTGCGCTCTCGGGGACACGATGGGCCGAGGGACAGTGCTGCGAGAGGGAGTGCACGGCCTCGTCACCCCGGGCAGGGGGCTCACCCAGATGAGAGTCGCTCCCCTGGTCCCCCGGGATCCGGCAGGTGAGAGAACAGAGCGATGCGATCAATAGTGCTAATTGCAAAGGCAATGCCTAGCAGAAATAAGATGGTTATTCTGCATCACTGGACACTCTTACAATCAAATCGTCCACAGACAATTAGCTGAGCAGGAGAAATAGGAATTAGATTTCTAATTATTCTGCTGGTGAAAGGCATTTCGGAGCACTTGGAGGACTGGAGGAGGGAGAGGTTTGCGTCTTTGCTGGGCTGCAGGAGCTGCAGCCCCTGCTGTCGTTCCCAGAGGGTTAGCTGAGCCAGGGAGCGGGGACTGCAGCTGGGAAGTACAGACGGCTTCTTGGGAGGCTTTGGCCAGTGCTTATTTTTCACGGCTGGGTTATTTATTTCTTTTATTCAGCCGCCTGCACGACTGAGCAAGCAGCGCTCTGTGCTTCTCCCCAGGCACTCGCACGCTGGCAGCACGCTCCCGCGGACCTTTGGGCATCCTCCAGCCCCATCCTGGACCAAGGACATCTCCCACCCATCGCCCACCCTGCCAAGAGACCACCTGCGTCCCCCAGCGTGCTCCCAACAGCACCATCCCCACGTAACAAGGCAATGGGGCAGGCAAGCAGGACCCGAGCTCCTGGTCCCGAACCCCCATCCTGCGGCTCCGTGGCGAGCCCATGTCCTGCTAGACGGCACATTGAGAAAGACGGGGGAGGGAGCACTATGATTTTTCTGTTTGTTATTAATGTTCACGTTGACTCACACTGGTGGGTGTTGTATGACTTGAGGGAGTCTCCTGATGCTGCAGCTCCTGGGGCTGCATCGTGAGGACAACGGGAAGTCCTCCCGCCTCTGCTCCCTGAGCTGCCGGGGAGCAGTCATGGCGTCCCTGGTGCCTACGGGATCTGGCTGTTTTGGAGGGTAGTCTTGGACCATAGAGGTTCTTGGACCATCGAGGTCCTTACACCCACTCCAACGTGGTGATTGCCCTTCAGTTGCATTCTCCTTCCGCAAGTGGGTATGGTGTAGCTGCAGTGTCCCAAGAGGGCCATAACACTCCCTTAGGTGTAACATCTGCATCAGTGCTGATGGCAACACATTGCCCTTGTGCAGCAAAAGCTGTGGGCTGGGGGAAAAGACCCTGCTATTTTTTGGTACCCACCAGTGCAGAGAGCAAGGAGCTCTGAGAGCAGTTTCCCTTTCGCCCCTCTGTCAGATTAAGTCCATCATCCAGCTGCTGATCACCGCAGAGAGGAGGGTCCGGCAGTGCTGAGGGGACCTTCTGAGGGACTGTCCCTGTCTGCTTTTCCACATCCCCACAGCCTGTTGGAGGGTGCTGGGCTCGAGCACCCTGGCCCCGCCAGGAGAACAGGGCTGGCTGTGAGCACAGTGCAGCTCAGCAGGACACCATGCAGGGACCCTTCTCTCCTGACCCCACCGGCGCTTTTGGATCCAGCATCCTCATGGGTTCAAAGATAACTCCAGCCACTCTCCCTCGTGATGCCACAGAGAGCAGAACCACCAGCATCTCTTTCCAGCAGGAACAGTGAAGGCGGTTATGTTACTGCCTGGGCAAGACCTGCTGTCAGAGCTGAAGCATCAGTCATCTGGAGACAGAAGCTGTCTTGGTCTCTCCTGCCTCACCACTGTCCCAGAGCGAAGACCTGGAGCAGCCTGCAGCAAAACGCTGGCAGCCAGATTCAGTGGTCAGGGGATCTCCTGCTGCTATTGCTCCTCTGATCATACCTGGTCCCTGCTGCACCCTGGAGCTGAACACTTCCATCTAACCGTAAAAAAAAAAAAAGGGAATCAAAGTCACCTCAGAGAGGATGTGGCTGCTGGTCAGCACATTCACACTACCCATCGCTTTGGGCTCAGCGCAGACCACCCTGGTTTTCTCACGTTGAAGGCTGGATGTCCTGCGTCCTCACCGGGGACTGCCCCGCACCTCGGACCCGCCGACACGCTGCCCGCGATGGGGCGGGTTGCGCAGGGGCAGAGGGGCCGCAGTGGGCACAGGCAGCACGGTGAAGGCTCCCTGCCTGCCACGGCAGAGACCAGCGCAGCCTCGTCTCGCGCTTTCAAAAATATCAGCCCCAGGTGCCGAGGCTGCCGTGGGAGTACAGCCAAATATAGCCACACATATGTATACGCTCATGCACACACACAGATGACTCCCCTTCGCCTTTGAGTCACCGGTGTTAGAAACCTTCTCTGCCAAGAGTCTTCTGAGAAATATTCCCCCCTCTCTCTCTGTTTTTCCCTCTCTCTCTCTTGCATACGGGCTAATTTTATCTTCTGTCTTTCATCTACCACTCCTGACAAAAAAGAGATTTTCACAGATTTTGCTAGTGCTCACCAGCTCTAAAAGCTTTCATCTCCCTCTGACGATGAGTGCATGTCATCTGCTCGCTCCAAATTACAGCGGAGGCCTTCACACTCAATCGGAGCATTTTCTGCCTAATTTCCCAGGCAGCAAGATTAAGTGTGGGCTCGAGGCTTGTCTGGCGCGATCTGCAGAGCAACGCGCCTCCCGGCTCCCAGGGCTGCCCCGGGGAAGCCAGGAGCACACCTCGCCCTGCCTTCTCCAGTACGCAGCCTTGAAGGAAGACGTGCAAAAGCGGTCTCTCCAGAAGGCAATTCCTGACCCCTCATACCAGAGGGCGATGCCTGAGTGTGCGCAGAGCCCTGAGGTCCGCCTGTCCAAACGAGGTGTGAGAGCAGCGCTGAGCATTGCAGGTTCAGAAACCCTCTCTGCACCAAACCCACCCTGGCAGAGGCTGGTGCAAGTCCCAGAGGCGACAGCAGCTTTTCTGTGCAATGCTCAGGCTGTCTGCAGCAGCAGGGAGAGGGGAGCAGCAGATGAGGGGTTAGCTCCCTGTCGTCATCGCTGTAGTGTTTTCATGGGGCACAGCTGGACCAGCAGGTCCCAGGTGGGAGTTAAGTGCCACCCTGCCCTCACGGCAGAGTCCCCTCCCTGCACCTCCTCTCTGCAAGGCTTTATCAGGAGGGACACAGGCTGGAGACAGGATGGGCTGGGCAAGAAGAGCCCCGAGCAGGGATCAGCTGGTACCCAGGGCATCGTTGTGGGTCCCCAAACCCTGCCAGCTCTTTCCCACCCCCGGCAGGCATCCCACACTGCCAGACCAGTCCCTGCCCTCTCTGCCTCCAGCACTCCCACCTGCACGGCAGAGCATCTCCCCGGTGCGGGCACACCGTTGGCCCAGGTGGGGTTCCCCTGGCAAAGCACACTGTCCCTGGGCACGGGAGCAGGCAGCTCACATGGCCCCTGTGACCCAGTGCCAAGCGGGAAGGATGCTGGTCTGCATGTGCAGGCTTTTTTTCTGGCAGAGGGGGCTGCGTGGGTTTGGGGGGTATTTGTCAATGTTTACAGCACAGGAAGATGTGCCAAGGTCTTATCATAACAAAATTGCACTGAGGCACTGGCTGCAGGGGTGACTGAGGACCAGGAGGATTAAGAAGACCTCTCCCCCTCCCCGTGCAGTGATCTGCACATGGCCAAGGTCTGACTTTCATCCCAAGGTCTGACTTTTGTCCCCGTGGTCAGGTGGCTGAATTTGAGCATCCCATTGCAGTGCCAGGGCATTTCAGCTCGCCACCTCCCTGCCTCTCCCAGCACTCCCTGCCCAGTTGGGGGAAACTGAGGTGAAACTATTCATTTATTTTTTGCAACCATCCCTCCATTCAGCTGTGCTGTTGGCAAAGAGACACCTCTCACAGGCAAGGAGCTTGGCCCAAATCCTCATTTTCTGACACAGCCAGTTTTGACAGTGGTTTCCAGGCCATTGACGTTGTCTCTGGGTGCTTTGCAGATGCATCTCAGCTCTGGTTACTGCCAGGGTGTGAGCTGTGGTGTCCGCACCAGGACATGCCAGCTCCTTCCCAACATTCACTCCGCTTCTCCCCGGGCAGGCTGTCCCTGGGGCACAGCCTTGGGGCACCACCCCGGCCTGGTGGTAGAGGCACAGTTGGTTCCTTAAAAGTGATCCTATTCTTGAGCAAGGCAGAAAAGCCAGCGCAGGGATGTTGGGTAACGCGGTCAGGTAGCTCCAGCCCAGGCACAGCCCAGCCTCCTGCCCATACCAGCCACCCCTTGCGCTTCCCCACCAGCACCCTTCATCCTGCCCCATGGGTGAGGTGGTCGGATCCCATCCCTTTAGGACTTCAAATCGCACACACTCCCGGGGCACATATATATGGTGTGTGCTGCTGGGGTGAGGGCACACACCGAGCGCAGACCTGGGACTCCCAGGCAAGGAGCCCTCTCCCACCACGATGGGGGTGGCGTGGGGAGCCAGCAGCTCCTCCCTCGGCTCCCCGGCAGGCAGAGCACGAGCTGAGATGGAGTGAGGAGCAGACGGCACGATTAGCTCTGCTCAAAAAGGTCAAAACACTTATCAGACACGAACGGCAAAGCTAAAAATACACTCGGCACCTCCCTGGCAATTCTCTCGCGGGGAAGTGACAGCCATGGCTGGTGGGGAAGGGGGTGTGGGATGTGAACAGGGCTGCTGCACTCCTGGATGGGTGCCTGGATCAGCAAGGGGGGCCTTCCCCCTTCCCCCATCCCTCTGTGTGACTAGGGAAGGGCAGGGTGACACCACCACCGGAAGCATTAGAGATGCTCTGATGGTGAATGGAACGGGTGGGATAAGGCAGGAGCGGGCTGATGCTGCAGCCTGGAAAGCCAGGCTGAAAGTCAGGTTGTGGAGGAGGCCGGTTGTGGAGGAGCACCTGAGCTGAGACATCAGGGACCAACAGGACAGAGGGAAGAACAAGGAGGTAACAAGATGCCACAAATGATACAGGTGGGGAGCTGGAGGCACGAGACATGCTCCCTTAGCAAAGAGCCAGTGCAATTACCCCAGCTCACCCTGCTGCGCTCGCGCTCAGGGACCCCTCGCAGACAGCCAGGCTGCAGGACCTTCAGGCAGGTGCATTCCCTTGATGTTCCTGGTCATACTCAGCCAGGCAGGAGATGTTCCCCATGGCCACGTGTCTGGGAGGAACCGCACCACACAGCACACACTCCCCAGGCACTGCAGTCCCACTGGGGCACGAGCGCTTGTGTGGCCAACAGAACTGCAGAGTATCCCACCATCTCCTGGGGACAGAGCTCCTGGAGAAGAAGAGGTGACATTCACCACTAAGACCTCCTCACCTGCCCTGATACAGGCACCATCTGCCCCACTCCCCTCAGATACGTGTTTTGGTGCTTTCCATCATGGTGCAGCAAATACATCTGCTAACTGCTCTGGAGCTGCCCTGCCTCTGCAGTTCTCAAAGTTGCGATGGGAAGGAAATTCTCAATGATGTTGCAACTCTTGGTCCTCTTTTTTGCTTGAGGTGGGAGCATGCTTGTTCACATCTCCCTGTGCTCCTGTTGCGCCTCTTTGAGCACAGCTCTTTCCACCTCAGCTCCTCCTTCAGCCCAGCACTGCAGCCTGGGAAGAGCCCCAGAAATGAATGGCTCCTCCGAGAGCCCCCAGCAACTTGGCCTCCCAGACCCAGCAAAGAGGGTGTGCAACCTGCTGGCTTCACAGGCAAAATTCAGTTGTGCCTCTTGGATTTCATATTTAAGGTTTTATTGCTGGCAGAGGCTGAGAAGAGGCAGCGTAGGCTGTGGTCAGAGGGCTCTGGGGTTGCTCTGGGCTAGCACGCTACTCCCTGGCTCCTGTGGTCACAGGGAGCCCAGCCCAAGACCCGAGGCCATCGCTCCACCATCAGTTCCCATGGTGGAGTTGCCTTGGGTGGAACTGAGGGATGAGAAAGTGGTACTTTCCAACCAAAATTGTTCCAGCCCAGTGCGTGGGAACGCGCAGCGT
This sequence comes from Pluvialis apricaria, assembly GCA_017639485.1. Lineage (NCBI taxonomy): Eukaryota > Metazoa > Chordata > Aves > Charadriiformes > Charadriidae > Pluvialis > Pluvialis apricaria. The sequence continues at coordinate 1,135,342 of CM030027.1, read as the reverse complement.
GGGAAAGCCTTGGGACACCGGGGTGACACTAGGGCCGGGGACCCAGCCGGGGCGTGAGCAGCTTCCCCGCGTGAAGCGGGGCTGCACCAGCACAGTCTGCTGCAACAGTGAGGAGAAATGACAGTGCCAATTTGCAGCAGGGCTTCTGAACGCTGTCACTGCCAATCGCTGTCACCACATAGCCTCGAAGACCTCACCTGGGCGATGGTTAAGCTCCTGGTCTCCTCGTCTCGTTAGGAACAGTTGCCATCATTATCACTGCATTCACTCCTGCCCCACACTGTGCAGGCAAGCGCTGGCCCCGCAGCAGCCAGCGCTGCCCCTGCAGGGGCGCGATGCTGGAGGAGGTGAGCTGCATGCCGCAGGGTCGTGAGCACTCTCAGGATTTCCCGGGGTGCTCAGGTGGCTGGGACCAGCCCCAACAGCTCTTTGCTGTCCTGGGCTACAAGACAATGCGATGGGGCCAGCTGTCCCCATCAAGGCCAGCAGTTGCCCTGCTCTCCTCCACCCTGGCACCCAGCGCATCAGTTCCTCTGGTGCACAGCCTGGATTAACCATGTGTCTCACGGAGGATAGCGCGGCCTGCCTCCACGTTCCACTGACATGGTGCTACCTCATGCCCCTGAAAGCACAGCCTGGGCTGCCCATGTCCCTGCCACTGTGTCGTGTCCAGCTCCAGACCTACAGCTGGGAGGTGAGCAACCCTGCTCCCTGCTCCATCGAGTGCTGCCATCTTCTAGGAGCTGTGGAGCCCTGATCATGCCTGGGACAGGAGGGGCCGGGAAAGGAACTCCCCAGAAGCCAGCCCCCAAGCCCTGCTGTCCCCAGGTGTTGGTTCTTGTGTCCTTGTGCCCTGTAATAGATCTTGTTCCCTCTTACACCCAGCACTCTCCTTGTGCCCTGGTTGTGCAGCCGACACAAGGACCCCACTGTGTCATCCCTCTGCTCATCTCCAGGGAGAAAAGCAGGAGGGCAGAGGTGCTTACTGCTTCACCTCCACTTTACCCTTCCTTTAGGCGAGGGCTTTTAATTTCCTTTTAGGGCCAGAGCAGCAAACACTAAATGATGTCAGATCCCTCGGTGCAAAGCCAGGGGATCCCCCAGCCTCTGGCTAAGCTCTGTTTGAGCGACAGCCCAGTACCTGCAGGTCAGAGACCTCCCCGGTGCTGCTGACAGCTCTGCTAAAAGCTCTTTGTTCCTCAACCCCTAAGGCCCCGCTAAGTGGCGAACAGCACAGAGAGCATCTGCGGAGCCCATGAGGAGGGTGTCCTGGTGGAGAGATGCTCTCTGGGCTGTTTTCCCCACTCTTCTGAGCAGCAACGGGCCATGGGCAGCATCGCGGCTCACCCTGCCTGCCTGGTGGGGTGCTGCATTTATATCCACAAGCGGGGTGAGCCCTTAGATCGGGAGGGCTGGCTCCTCTCCCTTGGGTGCCAAGCTTTCCATGGATGTGCGTGCAGAGGGGACGATGCTGTCACTGCTGGCAGACCCTGCCACCCCTCACCCCACCTTGGCTCCCCTACCCCCCTGCACCTCTCCCATTTAGCTCCGTGCCGAGTGTGCCGACCGAACCTGTTGATTACGGATGCGAGCGCTGCAGTTCGCTCTCCGTAATCACCCGCCTGGTGCTACCCCTCGTGGAAGAGCCACTGGAGAGCAGATGTGATTAGCCACCGAGCCAGGGCTCCTTTGGTGGGCGCCTACACCTTTAAATCAGGGAGGAAAAAAAAAAATCCTTCGCCTAGAGGGCAGTGGAACAATTTTGACTTTAAAAAGAGAGCGAGACAGAGAGAGCGAAGTGAGCGTTAACAACTCCTGATCCAGTCCCTGGGCATTCATTAATGTTTCATGGCGCTTTCAATTATTGCCTCCTCTGCCACTGCCGTCATCTGTCTCTTCAAATCGACGGTATAATAACCACTCAAGCAGAAATCCACTCTGCTGTCTGCCCGCCGCTCCCCTCCCAGCCTCCGCAACTCCCTCTCTCCGAGCTTTTCATCTGCGCCTCGCACAGCTCACCCTGGAAATGCCTTTGCCCCTTCCCCGCACATCACGGGTGGCCACGGCTGGGGACGGTGGTGACGGGGGGGACCAGGGGATGTGTCGGAGCCTCCTGTTTCCAAGTCAGGCTTTTATCAAGCAGATTCCACCCCGCACCGAGGGGTTCATGCAGTTGATTTGGCCACGCGCTCTGGGGCACAGTGGGGATCTGACACCCCAAAGTGGGTGACTGAGACCCTCAGCCTGCATGCACCCCACGTCACCCACCCCACCTGCAGGGCACATCCCACCCACCAGCCCACAGGCCCCATGTTCTTGGTCAGGAGACGTGCAAGGGCGCGCAGGCACGGTGTGTACTGCACACCCGTGCGCACACGCAGCCCTCTGCACCCACACACGCGTGAGCAAATCGCCGCAGAGTGAGACGGCTCTGCCTGCACGGCCCTGGGCTCAAACCCCAGCACATGTTTGCACTCCAACACGTGTCCCAAATCCCTCCCTCCCCTGGAAACTGTCCCCACGTTGCTACCTGAGCCCCTCCAGGACACGGGCGAGCCCCGAGGCAAGTGTGGGCTTCCTGGGTGTCCAACAGCAATGGCCTGGGAGCCTCTGGAGCAGTGCTGGAGGAGGTTGGCAGAGACTGTGAAACCAAGTCTGTTCATGCATTTCCCTGCAAGATGTCCTGGCTCAGCCAGGGGAGGTCTGCAGAGGGTTGGAGATGGGTGAGGAGAAGCTGAAGCACCTACAGCTCACTGTAGGTCGTGTGTCTTGCCCAGCAGTGAAACCACAGAGCTCAGCTCAGCCTTTCAGTGCCTGGATAGTCTCAGATCTGCCAGCACCAAGGCTGCAAACCTTACACAAGCCCCATAAATCTTACATTTGCCTTGCCCAGTCTTCAGTGCTCGCAAACACAGTGTCCCTAGAACTCAGCACCTCGGAGTGAAGGAGTCAGAGCCTTCAACTCGGGGCAAGGATCTGTGAAGGACCAAAAAGTGGGTTCCCAACTACCCTGCCCAGCATCCCCCAGCCTCTCTGGACACACCATTGCTGCCTGGAATGGGAGGAAGAGCTGTGGCTTTCACTGCAGACTGCAATGAACTCAAAACACCCCATTTTGATGTCAGCGTTTCTGGTCAGGAAGACAAAAGCATTTTGCTTAGATGAAGTCATGCCTTTCAATCCCACCCCTGCATTCACACCTCACAGAGGTGTTGGGACTGTACTTTTTAACATTTATTATTTTCTCAGAATGGAAATAGTGTTGAAATGTCAAAATTTCCAGTGGGACATTCCCTATTTAACTGTCCTCTCCGGTCTGGGATTTATTGCTGACAACTGAATCACCCACATCTTGTTGCTATTACCATAAAGCTCTTTTCACTGCTGGGGTCCTCCCCAGCTCTGGCGTCCAAGTGCTCTCCAAGAGGAAGAAGATGCTTGGAGATGTACCAAGGCCACCTGAGAGATCTGGTGGCAGACGGGCACCCGCAGGCTGGTCAGTGTAAGGACAGAGCAGCACCCCACACCCCTTTTTGACCATCTCGGTGACCAGGCCTGGCAGAGCTGGCTTGTGCTGCCATTCCTCCCCAGGGCAGATTTGCAAAGCAGGTCCCAGCCTGATCTCCTGCCACCAGCACTCCCAGCTGCGCCCACCAGCTCCAGCTCTGCCTGCTGCAGGGAGGCTGGAAGTGCAGAGCTCCTTGCGAACCCTCGCCACTCCTTCCTTCCTCCCCCTTACCCTACTGTGCCGATTTTCCTTTTGAATCTCGCTTCTCCCTTTCCTGGAACTCTTCTGGCTGGAGGGCAGCTGGAAGGAGGCGAGCGGGGACTTGGCCCCCGGGTGGAGCCTGGACTCAGCGCGAGGTGCTGGGATGCACAGGAATGCCCCAGCAGGAGTTTTACTCTCTCTTTCTTTTCTCTCACTCTTTCAAAGATATTTCGGAGTCCCTCTGATGGGAGCCAGATGTGCCCCAGATGTTTCTGCTTAGCAGAGTGCTAGCCTGCCTCCTGCGTGCTCCTGAAGGATGTGCAGCATGTGTTCTGGTGACGTCGCCGCGGTGCTCCTACGCACACGCACCACTCACCTCGGGTGTGCATGGGGCTGCCGGGGGTGCTGCACACATCAGCGAGCAAAAACGGGCAGGGACAGGCGCACACACCTGGGTTTGCACCTCCGGAGCCCCTCTCTGGGTCACTGCAGGCTGTGATGTTGGGCACGGGCAGATCCTGCATGGGCTACCCAGCAGCTCCCACTCCGAGAAGAGGTTTTCGAGCTCTGCTGGAGCCTTGCACCCATCACAGTGCAGCCACGTGGCATGGCCGCGGGGGGCTGACCATCAAGCACCATCACTCCTGAGCCATGCTGGAGAGAAGTGTCTCCCTCTCCCCCGCGGGGTCGAGCAGGAGCTGAGCTCACCTCTCTTTCTCCACATGCTGCCAGCATCAGCACAATCCCTGAGAACCAGAGCGGGCCAAAATCCCCCACCAGTGACAGCCCCAGGGGTGCCTGGCATCTTCCATGGAGTAATCAGCCACAGACCCTTTCCTCCATCACTCACCTGCCTCCCTCTGAGCAGCATCCAGCCCTCCCTCCCTCCCTCCCTCCCGACACACACACGTGCACACAAGATGTATAGCATTGCAATATTTCCCCCATGTGCTTCCAGAGACAGCCTCCTGCGCGCCCTGGGAGGAGGATCCCGCGGAGAAGCAGCCTGCCCGGGATCAGCCGTCCCGCAGCCTGCTCCCAGCACTTCCAGCGCTCACTGAGCTGGGCCGTCCAGCCCTGGGCTTCCCCGCACAGCGCTGCAGAGTTGGGCTCGCTGCAGAGGGGCAAGGATGGGGTTTGGTGGGTCCCAGTGCACCGGGGTCCATGACTCACAGGTGCCGGGGGCTGTTTCCTGGCCGGACCGTGTCGCAGGAGGTGGTGCCCGGGTGCCGGCCCTGCCACGGTCAGCTCTCAGACCCAGGACCAGTCTCCCTGTTTGGGCTTCAGTTTTCTTTCCCATTTATGGACTTGTGTTGCCATTCGCAGTTCATTGTGCAGCATAAATCTCAGCGATGCCGGGTGACATTTAAGAGCGGGCGGGTAGGGATGGGGGGGCGGGTACAGCGGTGCGGCAGGAACGGGGGGAGTGAATCCATCACATCCAGAGATGCTAAGCCTCGGATGAACCTGGAGCAAAGTGCCCGATCCAGGAGCTCGGAAGTGACCGTCCACTTGCCAAGCCAGAGAGCCGGTGCTGATGCCCAGGGGCAAGCGGGGCGGCTGAGCTGGGCATCCCAGCACTAAACTGTGTGCGTGGGGGGGGTTGGCACTGCCTCTCCCCTACCACCCCCTCCTCCGTTTCTCCCCGCTCACGCTCCCCTTCTCTCTCCTAATCCCCACAAATGCTAAGATATTTAAATGTGGTATTTTCAAATCTAATCAGCGTTCCAAAGCTGTGCTGCCGCCACTCAAATTTAATTTGATCCATTTACCAGCTTTGTGGTGCATCTAATCAAAGAGAGGGAACAATTAGGTTAATGTCAGGGGTCACCTCACAGCCTCCTGCGCCGCTCAGCAACAGGAGGCATCCGCAGCAAGGCCAGCCCCGAGGAACAAAAGCAGGAGCCAGGGGTCTCTGGGGCCTGGGCTGGAGGTGGCCACAGAGACGGAGGGCGTCCCGGGTCATGCACATCACAGGGATGGCTCGGAGGGAGGCAGCCTGGCCAGGGAGGGTGGGATGCTTCAGCCCTCTTAGCTTCAGCGCCAGCAGAGGCATGGGCTATGCAGGCCTGTCTTGTATGAGGGTGTGCGTCCCGCTTCAGCCGTCTCTTGACCTGTCCATCCCTAGAAGAGGCCGTCCTGTGCTGTGCTTGGCCTGGGACTGCTATTGCTGCTATTACAATTTGTTGACTCTTGACACAACAATCTGGATAAGATGAGCTTTGTGTGCCACCCGGTACCCACATGTGGGCCCTGGTCAGGGTTGGTAGATGTTCGGGTAGCAAAACCCCAGCCAAACTATCTCCCAGCTTAGCCAAAGCTGTAGTACCATGGGATCATCATGCATGGGATAAGACCACTCCAGCTCAGACTGGCCATCATGTTTGCCAGCTGCTGATGGGCAAACCAGATTGAATGAGAAGGACCAGACGGGATCTCAGTGCCAGCAAATCGGACAAGCCTGGTGAATGAGCAGTGCCATGAAGCCAGGGCAGATCAGAGTCCCTTGGGGCTGGGTACCTTTACCCTGCCTTACTGGGGGTCGTAGCTCTAAAACGGAGCCTCTTCACCATCGTTCATCTCACAGGCTTTGTGTGCTTTTCACTCATGCTCTGCCCCATTGGGAAGGGCCACTGGAAGGAGCAAGGGTTGTGTGTGGCGTTTGCCCTCTTGGGGTACTGTCTGCAGTTCGGTGCTGGGCAGCTTTGAAGTGCCGCACATTCCTGGGCCCAGACACAGTCAGGAGGAGATGAAGATGAAAGATAAGTGTCTCTGGTGCTGCATTTTATATCCCCAATAATGGCAGAGCAAGGGATCTCTCTCTCCTCTTCCCCACCTCCCTGCCGCCGAGCAGCACACTTTGCCTTGCTCCTGAGCCCTCAGCCCATCCCTGGCCCATGGAGACGTCCCGCTGGGTGTGCTTGTTGGGCTTGGCTTCAGCCCCCCCTCCGTCTCCCAACCCTGATCCTGCTGCAGGTTCCCTGTGGCGTGGATGCAAGGAGCTGGGATGCAGAGCAGGGCTGCTGGGGACGTTGAGGGCCAGCAGGACCACCAGCTGCACCACTTGGGAAGGGACAGAAAGAAATGGGGGGAAAAAAAAAGAATGAATAAGCTTTGAGAAGGTTCCTAATTTCTTTTTTTAATACATTCTTTGAAAGACACGAAGAAGAAGTCAAGGGGCAGCAGGTGTGGGGACAGATAGTATGTGTGATGCCTGCTGTCCCTCCATCCCTGTCACAGACCTGAGCCCAGAGGGACCCACACTGGGGTGGCAGCAGCTCAGGAGATGTCAAGTGGGTTTCAGGCACTCTTGGGGTGCCAGGGTGCCATCCCAACAAGTTTCTGCACTGACAGTCCTCAGCAACACCAGCACCTCTCAACACCCAGCAGATGTGCATCGTCCTCCTGCTGCAGCATTGGTGGAGTCCCTGATCTGAGCTGGGGTGGAGGTGTGGCAGCATCAGGTATTTAACTTGAAATGGACTGAACTGAAAAACAAGCTTTTTTCCCACCACCCATGAAATTCCTAACCCAAACTTTAATTGCTGTTGTCCAAAAGCCTCAATCCCTCAAAACCACAAGAGGGAAAAAAAAACGGGAGCAAATACAGGAACAGAGGCTGTGAAAAGCTGGGGCAGAAAACAAAACAAACCTACAGAAAATGAAAATAAAAACCACCCAGCTTAGATTGCCACAAAATACATTATTTTTTTCAGGATTTTCATTTTCCTCAGCAGAAATCCTCTGCCACTCCATGAGCAGCCTCAGTACCCTGACGCATTTCCCATGCCTGGGCTTCCTAGCATCCCCTTCCCCAAGCCACAGCCATGGAATTGCCACTCCACTGCTCCCTGCCAAATAGAACCGCAGCCCTGGAGATGGGCTCACACCAGCTGATCCATCATTGCACCTCCAGCTTGGCACTGAGAGGATGATGAGAGGGACAGTAAAATTCAGAGCTGGTACTGGAGAGGGGGGCAGCCCCGTGATGCCGGGCCCGAGCAGGTATGTCATCCCTGGGGAGGGAAGGCAGCGCAGGCAACGTGCTCCCACCGAGCCCCAGGATGTAGGGAGCAGATCCAGCATTGCCTGTGCTGGCTGGATGTTGGAGGATGAGCTTGTGGGCACGTACACACGCATCTAGCTGCACGCCTGTGCGCATTTTGTGTTTCCAGTGCCTGTTGTGGGTGTAACACTCCCATATCAGTACCTGTTGGGACCAAGCCCACCAACATCAAGAGGAGAAAAGGAGCCAGAGTGGAGGCTCAGGGCTTTAGCACTGTCCCCTGTGACTTTCTAATCCCCTCGTGTCCTAAGGAAGCAGATGGATACCTCCAGGTCTGAAGCATCCTCATGTGCCCTCCCTGCTCCATCCCATGTGCCCTCCCTCCCCACTGCCCAAAAATCCCTTTTCTCCAAGGTTGTTACAACCTTTCCTGCCAATTCCCCTGTCTGCTCCCCCACAGCAGCAGGATCGCCAGGACTGGCGCACACATGCCATCAGGTCCCACGTCACCCCTGACCACTCTGTGCCCACGCTCCCTAGGGCAGCAGCGTGGCACCTCCCTGAGCTGTGTCCCAGCCTGCGGTGGCTTTTCACTCCCCAAACGGGTTGCAAGGATGTTTCTGCACTGTGTGATTTCAATACACATGGTTTGCAATCTGTTGCAGAGTAGGGGTACTTGGCACGGCTCCCCTGCCCAGGCTGTTCAGGGACTCTTGGGCTCAGACACAGCTGGGGTTTCCCAGCACAGACCAGGCTTAACACAAGCGAGTAAGCGGAGACGGAGATGTGTGTCACATGTCCCCTGCACGCTCAGCTGGGTGAGGTCCTGCCCAGCACCCCCTCCACAAACCTGCCACTTCTTCCCAGCCTGTGGGTGCCCAGCAGGGTTTGGTGCCACCCAGAGAGTTGGGTGGGATGTGGAAGGCAAAGGAGGAATGCCCTGGGAAAAGGGGGATTAGAAGCAAACCTGTCACATTTATTCCTCTCGTGGGCAGGAGGGTGGGGAAGCAACAGTGGCAGGCTGGTACCCAGAGGCTCTGCCAGGACCTCAGTGCTCCCCATTCTCATACTGGTGCTAGCCAGGTCCCACGGTGGGACCCGGGAACTGCTACTCTGGGCCCTCTCCCATGCCTCCCTTGGGCTCTGTGCCCAGCAAACTGGCATTTACCAACGCCAGCACAGCCCACAGGCTTCCTCTGAGCCCTCTCCATCCCCAGTGGGTTGTGGCAGGGACCTGGGATGTTGCATTTTGTAGCCCACCTTCTCCAGAGAGCATCTCCCTGCCCAGACAGAGCTGTCCCTCTGGATCCTCACAGCCCCATGCACAGCAGCCCCAGGCTGATAACAAGACCTGGATCTTCACCCCTTTTTCCTGCACTTCAATGTGTGCAGGTCATGGGAGCATTGAGCTGCCCATTTCCTTGTGGACCACGATGGAGCTGGAGTCTCTTCATCACAGGGAATGGGGAAACGTGGAGCTTAGATGCCTCCTGGGGCCACCTGTGATTTAGGGCAGGCATTTTCTATTTCCTTGTAGCCTCCTTCCATCCTCTCTGCTGCCTGCTGGCTCCCTCTACCTCCCCTTCATCCGTGGTCTGTGTGTCCAACCCAAGACTGCAGTCTCCCTCCTCTTCCCCACATCCACCTCCACCATAAGGGTGCCTCCCCCACGGCACGTATCACCTGTAGACCTGTCCAGGGAGCAGTTTCTGGAGGGAGGATGGGAAGGAGAAGAGACAAGGGATTGGAGAGACCAAACTACCATGCAGTTGGAGAGACCTTCAGGGGTGACTCCCCTGATGGCATATCTGATGGAGCTGGGGAGCTGGGAGAAGGTGGCACACACTGGTGGCAGGGCAGACCCTCTTCTCTTGTGTCTCAATCCCATATCCTCTTGTGTATCATCTCCCATACCCTCTCCCTGTTGTTTTTCCTGCACGCATCCCTCTCCGTCATCCCCTTCCCTCTCCCGTCTCCCTGCCTGGCCCCCTCTTCCCTGCTGGGCGTGCAGCCCGCTCCCACACCGCGCTCTTCCCCAGCAGGGAGGAAGGCAGCGGGGGCCGGGCTGGGCTGCAGTGGTGAGGAGCGTGCGCGGGAGCCGGCGTGTGTGCGACGAGGACATGGGAACAGCATCAGAGAGACGACGCCAGGGAAGCGAGGAACACAGAAAGAGTTTAAAAAGCCTGCCCCCCCCTGTTTGGTTGCAAGGAGTTAATACTGTGATCTGTTGCGTGAGTTCTGATGAGAAGCTAGTTGACATGCAGTGCTGGAATAATGAAACGTAATACACATTAATAGGACCTCCCTCTGTGTGATTGCTTCTGCTCCACTAGCCCCATTGAAGATTTCACTTTTCTTTTAACAGTCAGAATAACAGAATGTGACATTAAGTCTTTTACATGCAGCAATTTATTTTAAAATATTGGGGCACTCAAAACAGTATCCAGAATGTTAAATAAGATATGCATGAGATGGAAATCAGAGCAGCACTGCAGTAAGGAGACAGGAGTCAGACAGAGCCTTTCGCAGGCAAAGGCAGCTCCACTTTTATTCTTAATTGCTGTTTAAGGCACAAAGAAGTAGCCAAGTTGGAGAGAGCTCTGAGGTACAGAGCATCTGATCCTCTTAGCTCACAGGTCCAGATGGGAAATCAATGGCCAGCGTGGATCCCACCTTGCCACCCATCCCCAAGGTCAGGCAGGTGACACAAGCAACCTGGTGAGGTGACCTGCGAGGCTGCAGGTTCACCAGGCGCACAGCCTGGCCGACGCTTGGCAAGCCCATGGAGGGTCCAAGGCTGCTGGGAGACAGCATTTTGGTTGTGCTTGCAATGAGAGAGGATCCCTCCTGCTTTGCAAAGCACACGCCTTTTGCTTCATCTTGGAAACGCAGCCACTTCTGGGGTGGAGCCCGTCAAAGCTAACAGCACCAGGGAGCATCGCAAGGCTTCCCGGGCTGGGGCCAGCTGTGAGTGGCGTGTCCTAGCTTCGCTGATGTTATGGCCACACTGATCCCACCCTCCAAGGACAAAGCTGGCTCAGCAATGGCACTGAAGCAGTGCAATATGCCAAGGATTCTTCTGCCTAAAGCAGAAACCTTCAGGATCTGCAGGCTTTGTGCAGCACCTCTTCACACGCTTGGTAACGTCCTTAGTCCTGGAGACATTCTGCCCCATGCAGCTCGGTCCCATCCCGTGAGCACTGGTGGGGTTGTCTTACACCATTTCTTTTACCCTTTCCATGGAGTTTCCCCTGCTCCTCCATGCAAGCACCTCTGCCCTGTGGAGCCTTCATCCATCCCATCACGGGTGCCATGCTGGGCTAAGACTGCCGCTGATCCACCACCAAAGCGTAACATCAACCTGATAAGCAGTAGTTGTTCATGGGGACAGTGACTCATGTCAGCCATGGCCTGGCCAGGCCTTTGTGCTCCCCTCTGCAATCCCCAACTGGGCAGAGACCACATTTGGCTGAGTCCCCTGGACCTCTGGCTCTGCGCAGACTGGGACAGCAGAGCCAGGAGACATCTTGCTGGCCAAGGGACTGCTCCAGCAGCCTTGACGGACCGTTTCCACCCCTTCTTGCCCGGCTCCTCTGTGGCAGCTGTGTGTATGGCCGTGCAGGGCCATTTCTTCTGTGGCTCAGTCAAGAGGCAGGGAGTCGTGCCCCCATGGCTACTTTTACCCTGGTTTTATCCTGTCCTCCTCAGACACCATTAAGGATTTGCTCATTAAGGATTTGCTTATTAAGGATTCAGCTGCTGCCTTGGCCTGGCAGCTCTTGTAGCCCATTTATTTGCCCCACAGCAGACACTGGAGCATCTCCAGATTGCAGAAGAAGGAGACTGGGGACAACATCTCTCCCAGCATCAGTGGTTCCCAGTGCAGGTGCTAAGGCCTGGTTACACAGCCTGGTGCATCCTTTAAAGGACACGTCCTTCAAAAGCCTCGTTGACTTCTGACCTTTCTGCCACATTTTCAGTTCAGTTTTTTCTCTGGGAGTTTTGAGCATGATGAAAAATATTAACCCACCCACTGCCTCCAGCAGCCGAGGCCAGGGAAGGATGGGTCTTGGTGAGGCTGCAGGACCCTCGGTTACCTTCCCCTTCCCTCCCAGTGGGACTGTGGTGGTGCCTCGCTGCACCCAGCAACACCAGCCTGGGGCAGAGAAACCCCTCGGTCTGACCCACTGCTGCCCATCCCTTGCCCTCCCCTGGGAGGGACAGACTCACCCCAAGCAGCCAAGTCCAGAGACATCAACATCTGTTCTGTCGATAGATTGCTTTACTGAATCAGTTCAAAGCAACCCAACGGGGGGACAGAAAACCCAGTGACAGCGATGGGGGTGACCGCATCCATCGACATAGAATCACAGAATCATTTAGGTTGGAAAGGACCTTTAAGATCATCAAGTCCAACCATTAACCCAGCACTGCCAAGTCCACCACTAAACCATGTCCCTCAGCACCACATCTGCCTGTCTTTTAAATGCCTCCAGGGATGGTGACTCCACCACTGGCCTGGGCAGCCTGTTCCAATGCTTGAAAATGATTTCAGTGAAGAAATTTTTCCTGATATCCATCCTAGACCTCCCCTGGCATAACTTGAGGCCGGTTCCTCTTGTCCTATCGCCTGTTACTTGGGAGAAGAGACTGATCCCCTCTTGCTACCCCCTCCTTTCAGGGAGCTGTAGAGAGCGATAAGGTCTCCCCTCGGCCTCCTTTTCTCCAGGCTGAACACCCCCAGGTCCCTCAGCCGCTCCTCATCAGACGTGTGCTCCAGACCCCTCACAGCTCCGCTGCCCTCCCCTGGACACGTTCCAGCACCTCAATGTCTCTCTTGTAGTGAGGGGCCCAAAACCAAACACAGTATTTGAGGTGGGGCCTCACCAGTGCTGAGTATGGGGGGACGATCACTGCCCCAGTCCTGCTGGCCACACTGTTCCTGATACAGGCCATGAAGGTAACGGGAGTGCAGGACGCGGGAGCTGTCAGCCCTGGGAAGAGGAGCCAGTGTGCCCGGACGCTCACTGGAGCCTCCAAGAGCTGGAACTCCACACTCCCAACAAGCTGCCTGGGGTCCGCGGCGTTGGCTGGACCCTGCTTCTCATCCTCCCCTTGATGTGCCGCTCCGGGCTGCCCCTGGGCAGCGCACAGCACACTGCCAGGAGGGGGGTGCATTGCTAATGCGGCACGGCTGGGCATGCCGGGGGCCGGGGGTCCTTCATCACCCTCATGGGTGGGGTTGGGACTGTTTTGGGAGCCCCGAGGCTGGAGGGAAAGTGGGGCTGCTCCTGCCGGTGGGGTGATGGGTGACGGAAGGGCCCATGAAGGAAGGGCTGGGTTTCTGCAGGTCCCACTGCTGCGCGAGAGGTGCTGGGCAGCTTCTCCAAAGCACGGAGTAGCCCAGTGTGACTCTGTGTGCCACTGGAGGAAGGACAGAATCAGGAACTTAGGGGTTTCTCTGCTTTTTTCAAGCTGCACATACACAACAAAATAATTTTAAATAAGAGCCTTGAAGGACCCATGATTTGGAGTTCTGAATCCCCCCACTGGATGCCCATTGATTTCTACAAGGATCGCAGGGGAAATCTTGTGCCCTGTTACGGCAGGCATCCAATTTCCCTAACGCGACTCCAGAAAAATTACTATGTCCCTAAAGCAGCCAGCAATTTGCTTGTCATCAGCTGGCACTGCCCTGCTGACAGGGGTTGGTGGCTGGTGGCTGAGTGGCAGGTCCCCCCCGGAGCTGCTCCATCTGCCCCATCCGGGATGGCAGCGCCTGCTGCCGTGGGTGACGATGGCTTGATGGCTTCTCTTCCGGCACCAAAATGTTTCTGTGTGGAAAATTGCCTGCTGATTTCTTTTTTTTTTTGCAAGGCGGGGGAAAGGTCGCAATGATACTGCCCGGTCCTTGCCTCCAGGGACTCCCTGTTCTTCTGCGTGCTGAGGTCTCCATTCTGCCGGGCTGGAATTTCCCCAGAAATCCTTTCCTGCCAAAACCCTCACGTTTTGTATTTGTCCTCACTTGGACTGAACCATGCCAGGGCATTTTTTGGGGGAGGGGACTGGTGCTCTGCAGCTGGCTCTCGTCACCGCGAGAGCTGGGGGGTCCCTGCGGTGCCACCCCAGGGTGGTGGCAGGGCTCCGTGGTGAGCCAGCCGCGGACCCTCTGCTGCTCCCGCAGCCCAGACCTGGCACTCATTTGCTCCTGACCTTTGCGGTTCCTCAGCCACTGTCCAGATACAGCCTTTCAAGACATCTTGAAATGGGGTGTTCGGTTGAGAATCTCCTCCTCAGTGACACCTGAAGTGCCTGAAGGACTCGGTGCAGTCACAACCCATGCACATCAGCCTTCAGCACTCTCCAAGTGGGAAAAAAAAAGAGCCAGCATCCTGCAGGAGAGCCGCTACAGTGCTCCCAAGAGCCACTTCTGCCAGCGCTTGTGCCTTCTCTGCCTGCGAGCAGGCAGCTGCCCGCGGGCTGTGTACCTGGGTGGGCAGATGCAGTGCGCCTGGGAGCGGGGCTGGGGGATGCTGAGCCAGGCGGTGGGGCCGGGTCACAGCCCTGGCCTCTGTCCCCTGCCTCCAGAGACCTGGAGACTCTTCACCCCGCAGAAAGCCCGACCCACCGCTGCGGAAGGGGCCTGGGAATTTGTTGGTGTCCTTCCTGCCTCCCTCGCAGCGCCAGGCTTGTCCCCATGCCAGCTTCACTTCAGTATTATTCTAATTTAGGGAACTGATGCAAAAGGCTGTCCTGGCAGTTCGACTTGGCTTGGACTGGGGTTATTTTGGTTTAGCTTCAGTCATCTGAGGACAGGTCATGCTTTATGCAAGCCTATCTCTACACGGCAAGGGTTTGCAGGGGGTCACAGACATCCACGGAACGGGTTAAAAAAACCTCGCTGCCCGAACCCGGCAGCGTTGAGGCTGCACAAAGCCCCCGAGGTGCAGCCCAGGAAAACTGCACAGGGCTTCAGCTGCGGTTTCAGATCATCCTCAGCCCTGCACGGACACCCCTGCTCCCCTAGGGATGCTCTAAAGCATGTTCCTGAGCTGGGAACAGGCTGACACGAGCCCAGCTGGTGACAGCCCCGTCCTAAGCCATGGTCACGGTCAGCTGCCCACCCGTAACGCTGCGCTATTGCAACCCCTCCACCAGTGCTGCTTTTATTCCCCTAAACCTTGGCAGGTCTCCGCAGCCTTGCTGGGGGAGGATTGCCTTCCGGATGGGCTGGACGGACCTCACCCTCTCCCGTCCCCGCGGCTGGGTGCGGCTGGCACCGGAGAGTCTGCCCTCCTCTGCCGCGGCCACCCACTCGTCCCGCGGGACGCACACGGCCCCGGGTCAGACGGCAGAGCGCTGGGGTGGGATAAGGTCTGCGGCGTCTGGGAGCACCAGCACGGAGGTGGAAACGGTCCCCGCTGGCGCTGAGCTGCCAAAAGCGGGGTTGGGGAGGAGGTGCTGCTGCGGGGGGATGTGTGGCAGGGCACGGCGTGCAGGCATGCCGCGGGCTCCCGGCGCTCACCTCCACCACATCCTGGCACGGCCCCAGTCTGACTACCCCAACCTCGTTGCTTCAGGGTTGGACACGGGGTTCACCCTCTCGGCTGCGTCTGTGTGGTAATTTCGATGTGCCCAGGGGTGTTGCTGCAGGCTGAGGACAGGGAAAGCACAACACAAGTCCGCAAGATGTCCAGGGAATCCCCTCAGCCTCCAAAGCAGGATGCTGAGTCCAACCCATCACCTGGGAATGGTCCCCCAGTGTGCTGTGTCTCCTCTGTGCCCGAGAGCTGGTTGTCTCAGGACAAAGCTGTGCTCTAGCTGTGCCGATGAATGAGTGCCTGTGCACGGGATCACACAGCATCACGGGGTGCTTTCCCAGCAGAAACAGTCTCTTCTGCACAGCTGGGACCACAGCACGTGGGGTAAATGCCGGTCCTGTGCTGGGGAAGCACCTGAGCCAGGGACAGAGCGGGGCTGCCCAAAACAGTGGCCGAAGGATCCCAAGTGTGATGTGCCGCTAGTGGGAAACCAGGCACGCGAATCAGCACTCAGCCCCGAGAAACATGCTTTTCCCTTGGATTTGAGCATGAGGGTGCTTCCCTCACACACTGTCATGTTGTCACATTGGAGCAGGCAGCATTGCTGAGCCCTGGTTTTTATTTAGCTGAAGGCACAATTCCCTGCCAGTCCTGGGGTCTCAGGCATGTGCCCTCTGCAGAAAGGGAAAGGAGCCACCGGGGCTTGGCACCCGCCCCCGCCCATTTGGTTCAGGGAGGCCCCTGAGGAGGTGCAATGGCAGGACGAGTTTCATGGCTGAGGGAAGGAGGCCAGAGCAACACCATCACATCTGGAATGAAGCTGCGAAGCATCCGGGAGCTGTGCGCGCTGCGGTCTCCTGCAGAGAAAAATTGCACCCACGTCTGCAAGCCTCCAGGCAGGAGCTGGTGTTGAATGGGGACAGCCCACAGCAAGTAAAGGCTGCAGCTGCCTGGGGGGACAGAAATGTCCCTGCATCATCCTCCAAGGGCCCAGCACTGGCAAAAGAAGATCATGAACAACTGGACGAAGATGGATCTGTCTTAGTGAGGTGATTCCTGGGTCAATTCAGTTTAACGGCACCACATCCCTCCCGCCTTAAGGACCACGGAGCCCAGGGCTGCTCCCGGGGCTAACAATGCCCATGTGCATGGAGCGCATTTTGCAAAGCTCTGCTCTAAAACCCCAGGAAACCTGGGACCAAAGACAAGCACGTCCCTTAGCACCCCCCAGGGGAACAGGGAGCCTGGGGGCAACTGGGAGCCAGGGAGGGCACAGTGTCCTACAGAGACCTCCTGGAGGCGGTGCGCCTGGTGCTCATGATGGTGTCAAGCACGTGGCATCCCCCGATTGCAGGCTGGGCACGCAACCCAGCAGGTGGAGCTCATTGGCACGTGGTGGCTCCGCTCCCCGTCCACTGCCCCCCAGCAGAGCCAAGGCCCAGCTTGGCATCCCAGCAGGTGCTGACGGTGCACAGGCAGCAGCCTAAAAAGGAGCCTCAGCCGAGTGCAGCTTCTTTCGCTGGAGCTGGCTGATGGCAGGGCTCCATCGCCCCGCTCGGCCGTGCCCCGCAAAAGCAGCTCTTACCCTGAGCAAGCACTGCAGTCATCGCAGCTCTGCAGGGATGGCTGACACCAACGAATGAGACCAAAGCGGTGTAATGCCCCCTCCGCCTGGTGCCCCTGGCATGGGGGGCCGGGATATGGCCATTAGCCTGGGCTGGAAGTGCTTTCTCCTGCTCTCTGTGCAGGAACATGTTGCCCTCAGGACTCAGGTGGCTGGTGGGAGCATCGCACTCCGTGTGTGTGTGTGTGTGTGTCCTGGCTGCTTTAAATGCCTGCTCTATGCAGTCATTAGATGATATTTATGGTCCTTATTAAGCAGCAAGGAAAAAAAATAATATCTGATACGTGCAGTGAGAACTTGAACTCACTTGGATATGCAGACAGCAGGCGCCATCCGAACAGGGATCCTCGACGCCCGCAGCAGCCCCGCGAGGGACGAGCTCTGTGTCTTTAACGGCCACGCGGGACGGCGGCGGGAGCAGGCTGGGAATGTTCCTGGCAGGGCCGCACAGCCCAGCAGCGCGCAGCGGAGCAGCGGCAGGGATAAAGCATGGTCTTGTTTAGCTGACGGAGAAAACGCCTCTTTCTGTGCCTATTTAC
Source organism: Pluvialis apricaria (assembly GCA_017639485.1). Classification (NCBI taxonomy): domain Eukaryota; kingdom Metazoa; phylum Chordata; class Aves; order Charadriiformes; family Charadriidae; genus Pluvialis; species Pluvialis apricaria. The sequence goes on along the minus strand of CM030027.1, from coordinate 1,117,923 downwards.
CACGTCCGGTGTCAGGGTCCACAGCAGGGGAAGAGCACGTGTTCCCATCTCAAAGGGCTCTCCTTGACTCGGTGCCACGCAGCCCCTGAGCTGCCGGAGGGGCTGGTGCGTGCGAGCCCTGCGTGCAACACATCCCGTGTCCGGGCATCGCCTGCTCCAGACCGGCCGAGGGCCAGGACACCAAGTCCCGAAGGTGCTGTGACTCCCCACGGTCACAGGGAGGACTGGAGGAAGCAGGAGCAACGCTCAGTCCCACCGCTCTAAGAAAAATCCCCCTCTTGTCTACAGCCACACGCAATCTAGCAACGGGCTCTGCCGTGCCTTGTCTGCTGGCAGCAGCACAAGCACCGAGGCGGCACGGGCCACCTCCCTCCCTCCAGGAGCCCTTGCAGCGGGGACAGACGTCGCCTCCCCCCCGGGTCCTGGTGCTGAGGTCCCCGGAGCTGGCGGCAGAGCCCCGGCTTTCGGTCCTGCCCTCCCTCGAGCGTGGTGGTGCTGGGGAGCGGCGATGCCAGCGTGTGCGGGAGACCTCCCTGCGCGGCTGTGACTTTGTAGCTGTGGATTTGTAGCCTGGCTGCTTCCTAGCTCAGCATGGAAGACACTCTACAATTTTTAATTTGCCAAAAAAGCCCTCTTTTTAGTTTACAGGGACAGAAGGGGGACTTTTATGTGCAATCTGTACAGCTCTCCAGAAAGCACTTACATTTATGATGTTCATGAAATTTATAGCCAGTTGGCAGTGCTGCTCTCTCCTCTCCTCTCCACCAGCCACCCTGGCAGGATGGCAGACTATAATAAGCAAGCCACACATTCAAGTGGCATAAAAGGCATTTCTACAAGTTAGCCTCCTGCCCAGTCTTATAAACTCTAACAAGTCTCTAACAAGTAGGCAGGATCTCTTTATACCCAGGGAGAAAAACCCCTTTCAGAAATGGCCTTTTCACAAAGCCCACACCTTTCTTCTAATTAAGGTTAAATAGCTCCATGTTTTCTGGCCAATTTCATTCTTTCCCCTTATTCCCCTCTTAACAAGGCAGCCTTTAAAAAGACATCACTAATTGGTGTCTGCTTCTCACATACCATGCGTGCTTTGATAGTCAGTTAGAAAGCCTTCCCCATCGATCAAACTTCCACTGAAAGGCTGCTAATGTGCTCCATGTGTCTGCCACAGGACAAAGCCAAGTGGCGGGTCCCCAGCTCCCTTCTCCTCCTGTTCCCATACTCCCTCCCGGGACCGGGGGTCCGCAGCCAGGTCTGCCCCCCGGCACCCCCGGCACCGGCCTCCCTGGGAATCGCCCGGCCCCGGCATTGAGAGCGGTGCGGGGAAGAAATGACTCCGCGATGTGTGTGGCAATTCGGAAATTAATGGGGAGTGGTTAAATGTTAAGGGTAGGATCTAAAACAGAGCGGGCGAGAGAGCAATTGTCATGCTGATGAGGCTGGAGGAAGGCCAGTGAGCCTTCCTGTGAATCCCAGTCTCCCCAGCGCTTTCTGGGCTATTCAGTGAGATTTTCCTGGGGAGAGGGCTGGGGAGGGGGATGCTGCCCTGGCAAGGGGCAGTGCTGCCCTTGGCCCCCCCCAGCCCTGCCAAGGGCGGGTTTGGGAAGGAGGGAGCGGGGCTCCTGGGCGCGCCGTTCCCCCTTCGCTGCGCTCTGGTTGTTGAACGGCACAGGCTGCGTCTGCAACTGGTGCAATCCGCAGCTAATCGGCCCTTCTCCAGCCAGCAGGTCTGAGCCGCCGCCGCAGTGCCCTTGGGGAAAAGCCACAAGAGATGGTTGTCCTTAGGAGAGCCCTGCAAGCCAGCCCCTCCCCAGGCCCTGCTCCCTCCAGCCCGGGTTCCTTTGCTCTGACCCTGCTCTCGCAATCCTACTCCTCACCTCCACCCGCCGTCCGGAGGACGATGCTCTGCCGTGGTCCCGCTCCACTGTGGTGGTCACAGTGCCAGCTCTGTGCCGGGCTCCCAGCTTTGGGCAGAGCAAAGCTTCCATCCTGTGCTGCTCCATGGGGTCTCAAAGCACCAATAGTTTAACTTTGGGTGGCTGCGGGAGACACCAACCAGCTGGGCTCCTGAGCTTGGGGCCATAGCGGTGGCCTTGGGTCTGGAGTGGGAGAGACCCAGTGTCTTTTTGGAGGGGACGGCAGCAACGTGCACTGGACAGAGCCCTTAGCAATCACCCAGGCATCTCCCTCCAGGCAGGGGATCAAAGCAACCACCTGAGAGAGGAGGAGGCAGGAGCAGACCTGCCTGGAGGAGGCTGGATATGAAGGATCACACCAGGGCTTTACTAGGATGCTCTTCTGACTGCAAACATCTCTCCATTCCCCCCATCTAATTAATGCCATTTTTTTTAAGAAAAGTTACCTTTCCCAGCTGCAACTCACTCCTGGTTGCCAGACCTCCCCCTAGGATGAAGTATTCACACTGCAGGTTTAGAGGTCTCTGGCGGGGCTGTTAAGTTAAGCCTGGAAGTGATGTCTTCCAGCCTGGTCACAGGGGCTTTTTCCTGGGGTGGGAGCCAAGGATTCCCAGAGGAGGCTTATAAGGGTGGCAGCCAAAACCAGGCATCTCTCTGGCATCACTGAGTGACAGGCACATGCTTGGCACAAGATGCTCTACAGAGCAGCAACCTATGACCGTACCGCAGTGACGAGGTGACGACGTGTCCCCAGAGGACACACACGCACACACCAAGTATTTTTTAGCGGCAATTTGCAGCCCTTTGTGCTGCCGGAGCCAAGGAGGAGAGAGATGGTTGGCGGCCAGACGCTGGCTCGCTCCCAATGCTCAGTGGGGTTTGTCAACACCATAGGTTGTGCAGATGGAGATCTGCCAAGAAACGGCGTCCCCAAACCTCCCAGGCAGGCTGGCAGGTGGCTTCCCAGCTCCGTGGCCAGAGATGTAGCTGGTGAGACGTGCAGAGCCCTGACACAGTTTGGGAAAGGCTTCTGCATGCTTGTGGCCCTGCCGTTCCGCCCCAGCACCCTGCGAGGGATTACCTGGGTTTTTACAGCTTCATCCCCATTTTTCTGCTGCAAGACAGCACAGGAGCAGGATCTCCACTGGGCTTGTCATGGAGCTCTCTCCTCCGGCAGGCACGGCCACCCAGCAGCTCCCATTCCTGGCCACAGCAGCCCTTCCCCGGGCTGGTGTGCCAGCGCCGAGGGCATCTCCCCGCTCCCCTCGGCAGTCAGTTGAGACACAGCCGGTTCCATGGGAAGCCTGCCAGGGCAGAGGCGCCATGCGTGCTTCTTGGTGACTCCAGACAATGGATAAATGGCACACCTGCTCGTGCAAAGTTCATTGAAATGGCACTGCTGGTGCTGCCGGCGGCCTCTCGCAGCGGTTAACAGGTGTGAGTCAGTGTCTACGAGCGCACATTTTCCGCTGCACAGCCCTTTGTTCAGCTCCTGCTGCTTCCCTGGCTCCATTCTGGCTGCTAAGCGCACAAATCTTCCCTTAATAGTGAAAGTTAAAGTCTTCCCAGTGTTTGGCTTCTTCAAACAGACAGCACAGTCCCATGACTCACATGAGCCCGTCTGTATCACCTGGGGTCTCCAGTGCCATGAATTGAGGTGGGACTGGCACATTACTCTCTCCCCTAAAACTGGCAGAGCCCTGAGGCGCAGCCGGCTTGGCTCACCGCCCGCATGTCCTCCGCAGAGGCCAGCACCTTCGTTTGCGCCTCCCGGGCAGCAGCACATTGCCTTCGGAGGAGATGGAGCCGCGGCTGGGGTGAAGGCTGTGTCCAACAAGGGCAGGCAGCACACGTGGGCTCTGCCTTCACCCCCCTGCACTGCTCCAGCACTGGAGAGGACAGGAGCAGCCAAGTCACATAGTCCCTGGGGACATGTTTTGGGGTGTTTTGGGGTGCCTAGTTTCCCTCACACAGACTGACAGCCCTTGGGGACCTTACCAAGCCTGGTCCCGCTAATCAGGAAAACCAGCCTCCCACTCAGCTGCCCAGGGTGCTGGCAGGACCTCCGACATCAGGGCTGGGGACGCCTTTTCCCTCTAATACCCGCTGATACAAACGTGCTTCAGGCACTAATGGATCTGGACCTTCAGCCCCACCAACCCCATTTTCACAGCACTGCCTGACCCACAGAGACCCTGCAGAGCTCAGACCCCCAGGTAACTCACGGGGGATGGGGATACCTGAGTACTTAAGCACCTCGTTACACGACTGAACTAATCCTTCGGTATCAGATGCACTGCCTGAACATCTGTGCTCTAACGCCGAGTGGCCACACTTGTGATACACGCACCGCATCGCACCAGCTCTCCGGCGGCAAGAGGGACCCTGCCAGGGGGCTTTGGATCAGAGCAGTCCTCGTGTTGGGCTGTTATAATGACGTGCCTGGGGAGAGGTACACGAAACACGGTGTAGCTCATCTGAGCGGTGCTGGGAGTGTCTATGCAGAGTAATTACGCTGCCAATAGCAGGGTTTTCAAATGAGGGGTGCAACTCAGCCACTCAGCAAAGGTGCCCAGTGCAATTCAAGAAGCTCTGGGGGACTTGAGACGTCTCCACAGGGCTGGCAGATGTGACACAGGATCTACGGGAAACCTGCGCCCTTCTGGCATGACAGATGGTGGCCAGGTGAGCTACCCCCGGGTGTCTCAGATGGCACTGGGTGTCAGCAGCGCGATGCCAAGGGACACACCTAAATACAGAGTCACCTGATACGCGTGTGTATATACCCAGCCCCCCGGAAACCACACGCACGTGTTTTAGACATCTGCCCCTCCTCGCCTCAGTTTCCCCACCTGCGTTACGTGGCTGCACTGCCACCGTTGGTCTGCACGCCCCTGTACGGAGAGCCAGCCCTCGCCCCCCAGCCCCTCCGCGCTGCCCTGCCCCACGCTCAGTTCCGCTCCTCGGCCAGGGGGTGTCCAGCCTCCGTCTGTCCCCCCAGCCACTCGGTCCCCTCTCTCCGCCTCCGGTAACAACGTGCCTCCTTTCTAAACACGACTCCCGTGGCTTCTGCTTCCAGCTGCTGGTTCTTGGTCTGTCTTTCACAGCTAGATTAAAGAGCCCTTTAGTACCTGGGATTTTATCCCCATGAAGGCACTTACACGCTGCAATCAAAACACTTCTCGGTCTTGCCTCTGATAAGCTGAGCAGACTGGGCACTGCGTGTCTCGCTGCAAGGCTTCCTCCTGCCCTCCAGCTGCAGGTGGGGCTCATCTTGGGGCTTCCTTCAGTCCCAGCGATGGGCTTGCCCATGCTCTGGGGTGATGACTGCTCCACTGTGTGCATTTCTGTGCGGCTGATGGACCTCCCTGTCTCACCTGCACTTCCTCGGCATTTCCTTCCTTGATCGCATAAATATGCATATGGCAGCTCTGCCTGGTACAAGGACTTTACAGCTAAAGGTACCACCCCCCGCGTTCCCCTTTACCTGAGGACAGTTCATGACCCACACCATGCAGATGGGGAAACTGAGGCACGGGGACACCAAAGGGTAGCCAATAAGTTTAATGCAAAGCTGGAAAGAGCCCCTGGTGCCCCAGCTCCTTTGCAGAGTCAGGGCAAGCTGCTCTCACCACTATTTCAGAGTCTGCAGAGGTGGAATTGGGGGTCACCCCACTCCGGTCATGCACCTAAGCCCCCCGGACATCCCGGTAGGGAGCATCTCCCCTGCTCTGAGCACACAGGGACAGCAGTGCTGCTGGCGACGGGCTGCCTCCCGGTAATGACCCAGGGCTGGGCAAATGGCACATCCAAACGGCATGGCCAAATGCCCAGATGTGAAAAAAAAATCCATCAAGGGCAGTGAACGAAGGACCTACCTGAAGTGAAGCATTCACACGCATGCTGGGTTTGTACCAGTCTCCTGGCCCCACAGTTGCACCAAGGAGGTGCAGCCCCTCAGAGCAGGAGAGCTCAGAAGGGACCTCAGGGCAGGATCCCCTAGACATGGTCCCCAGCTCACCCGCTGTGCTCTGGCTGGGGCAGGACTGCTGGGAGGCCTGGCCGGGCACTGCCGTCCCCGTGCTCTCCTCCTCCTCTGCCTCCCCACCATGGGGAGAGGAGTGCGGGGTGCTGAGACCCAGCCAGGGTCAGCCTCACTGCCTCATCCTCTGCTGAACCTCCCAAAGCCCTCTCCACCCCTGCTTGGTGCAGCCACCTCACCCACCTCCTCACCCACTCTGCTCCACCCTGAGCTCCCTGCAAGTCCCCCTGGCCCCTGGTGCTTCCCTGCCCCAGCTGAGGATGACGAGGGCCATGATGCCACCCCGTCAGCTCATCATCCAGCATGTCATCAGCTTATCCCCTATTGCTCCATTTGCTCTGTGCTCTGCACAGGCTGCGTCATCGTCATTGACAAGAGACACATTTGCTGGTGGACACGAGACAGGTCCAGCCTTCATCTCTCCTGCCCAGGTCTCCTGCAGCTCTTTGTGTGTGCTGCAGAAGACACCTGCCTTCGCAGAGATGCTCTGTACTCTACAGTGTGGTTTCAGTGGTATCCACACACTTGACCAAGGGCCCTTGGGCTTTCCAAGGGGAGTATGGGGGGTTGTCACGATGGTGGCACAGCAGAAACGTGCTTTTCCTCTTCCCAGGATGTGCCGAGGTTCTAGGAGATGGGAGAAGGCACATCAGGACAGGAGCCATTTGTACCCCCCCACAACACGCTGCAGCTCCAAACAGATGCCTTGGGGTGCCCAGGTACATCGGCACCAGAGCAGCCGCTCTGGGGGGCTCACAGACGGGACAGGGTCATCCTGGGGCTGCAACCAGCCGTGACGAGGAGCTCCTGGGGTTGGGAACTGCAAACTCAGGGAAGCAGAGCCGGGACTTCCCTACCAGTCAGCTTAACTGCGATTCCCTGAAAAGCACTGGAACAATTAATCAAACAAGCTATTGCACGCCTGTAGTAGATAACAAGGAAATGAGTAACAACCAGCCTGGGTTTGTCAGGAGCAAAGTGTGTCGCACAATCTAATTTCCTCGTACAGCAGAGCAGCAGGCCTGGCAGAGGGGGAAGCAGGAGGTGTCATGTATCCAGATACGCGCGAGAATTTTGACAGGGTTTCTCAAGATATTCTCCCAGGCAAGTTCCGGAAACGTGGATGGGAGAGCAGTCAGACGTCAGGCGGTACGAGGTGTTTGGGAGGCTCTGCAGGAGATGTGTTAGATCTTTACTTGGCAGCAGGACTGGGCTGCCCGAGGGACTGAGGGGTCCTCCTGGCTCCGGTATGATTTTTCTCTTCATTAGCAGCCTGGGAATGACACAGGGAAGGGGCCATGTAAGGGTAAACCCAACAGCGAGCTGAAGCAGTCCTACAGGACACCATGGCCCAGCATTTCCTGGGATGTGCACGCAGGAGCACAGCCTGGGAGATGCACCAGCTCAGCCCTGGGCTCTGCTGGGGAAGCCATCGGCTTTGGGACCCACACGTCAAGTGAGCAGCGGCCTAAAGGGGCTGAGCCCAGAGAAGAAGGGGGAGAAGATGATGCAGTGGGCAGTGGATGGACCGGGCGATATTGGTCCAGCCTTATTGTCCCTCCTGAGACTGCACACTCGAACAGCCGCTTTAGGGCCCACCTCTGGTCACTCTGCACCCAGGAGCACCCGCCAGACCTGCCTCCAGCTCTGCTGGATGCCTGAGCCTGGACACTGGGGGCTATTTCTTCTCCGGAGAGGGAGAGGCCAGATTCACCCCTGCACAACAGCAGGAGAGCGGGTGCTTACGCAGGGGCTGCTGCGCTTAAGCAAGGCTCCCATGCAGACCTCCAGACAGTCCCAAAATAGCATTTTTCTCTGCCTGAACACCTTCATTTTTAAGCTGTGGGTGCATGAGGCAGAAAGGAGCACATCGCTACCCCACCATAGTGTTATGAGTGTTGGGCTCCCAGCTCTTCCACAGAAAAAAACAAGATGTTTTTAGAAACTCAAATGCATGTTCTTATTTTGTCATTGCACCAATGAGCAAAATGTTGGAATACGGTTTTCGTGGAGGAGGGAGAGACTCATCAGCCAGGGAGCATCCATCTCTGCCAGCTGCAAGCCCGGGAAAAGGGACAGGCAATGACGGAGGCTGTCTCTGGCTGCAGGAGGGGATGCTGGCCAGACCTGGGGGAGAGCAGCGGCTGCTGGACAGGGCTGGGAGGAGGCAGCCGCCCCGCAGCCCTCCCAGTCTCACCAGGGCTAAGGGAGCAGACCTCCGCCGCAGCTCCTCGTTCCCTCCCCCAGCTCATCAGAGGCCATTGCAGCTCTGCGGGAGGGCAGCCATCACCCACCTTGTCAGATACATTTCAGTGCCTCTCTTCCTCCTCGTTCCGGTGAAGGGTTCCTTGCACGCGGCCGCATGATTGACTTTAAATATAAGAAGGCAAAACAACCGAAGGCCACCCATGGAAAGCCGCGTGCCAGCTCCTGACAGCACGCACGTCCTCCTCCCAGCTCATCAGCACGGCGCGGCTCCCCCTGACATGACACTTCTCTTTCTCTGTCAGCTGGCGGAAGTCATCTCGCCGAGGTCCCCGACGGGGAGGGGGGACCGGGATGCAAAAGAGTTTGTGCCGCCCCAGGTTGCTGCTTCGCAGATGAGCATCTCGCCGGATCAGGCTGGCTGCTTCCAAACCATAGAGAAGGGGAGCGTGCCCCCAAGGAGAGTGTGCACCAGCATCGCAGCATTTGATGGGTGGCTGGGGACGTGCCACCTCTGATGGAGACATGAGAGTGTGTGCTGCTGTCACACAGGGGAGAGAAGGAAGGATGCGAGACGAGAGAGCGTGGGTATCTCCTCTATGAGCATGCCAGGCGCTGCAGCCTGCCAGGAAGAAAAGCAGCGAGGGCAACGCACTGGGACGTGATCTTGCGCGGATTTTCAGGTTTGGAGATGCTTCAGGAGGTTGAAGCCTGGAGACAGGGAAGCAGTGGGAAGTCAGGATGTATCCACAGAGTGAAATACTCTGCTTCTGGAGAGGAAGATAACTTCCTTCAAACCCACGGGGTGACCTGAGCTCTGCCCCTGGGCCGCAGTGGCACAGCCGTGGTTACGTGGCTGGTTGCCTTTAAGACCAAGGTCACACTCACAGTGACAGGAGGAACCCACAGGGGAGACCGGGGACCAGAGAGTCATTACGAGAGCATGTCTATGCTGTGTCGCACTGCCTGCTCGTAGGTGTCCCCACTGGGCATGGGCGTGATGGTTTTCACAGAGAACAGAGAAACAGGAGCTGATGGGCATCTCTGATCTTACATCTGCTGATACCAATGGCACTTGGACAGCAAAGTGCCTCTGCTCGGCTGGTTCCCTTCATCCAGTAGGCGTGGAAGACTCAGGGAGGCACACTGGACACAGCAGCAGGCTTTTTGCCCAGGGGACATCCCTTCTCCTTGCTGTTTGCTGGAGCAGCTGGGGCTTGTGGCGTGGCTTCAGAGCAGCTGAGTTCCTGGTGTCTCAACCAGGCCAGGATGAGCATCCAGTATCCAACTAGAGCAGGACATGGGCAATATTGCCAGGTGAGGAGAAGCTTCTGCAGGAACAGGGAGGACCTGCACCTGCAGAGAGGAGGTCTTGCTTTGGCTGAAGGTTCTTCTAGATGGTCATCCCTGGCCACCCCATACGTCTGGCCAGTACAGGGCCACATGGGGTTTTCTGTGCCATGGGTTCATTCTTCTCTCAAGCACTTGCAAATTAGACTGTAGAAATAATGGTGGAGCAATTACGGTGAGGAACCACCTATCAGACACCTGCCAGGCAGAGACCTGTGTGCTCTGTTTGCAGCCGCAAAGAAACGGGGCCAAACAAAGGAGCAGCTATTTACGGCAGGTTTTAAAAAGTTTGGATGTGCTGGAGCGGGGTCAACAACTTCTCCATAAACCATTCTTTATTCTGCTCCTACATGAGCCACGGGATGGGGGTGTCAAGCTGGGGGTAACCATCCTGAAGGATGCCCATGGTGCAGTAACCACCCTCTGAAGGCACAGAGACAACAGCCAGCATCTTCAGAGAGCTGCCAGAGCAAGGAGCACTCCCCTCAAAATAACACGTTGCCCGGATCCAAGAGCTTTCACAGCCTATTCTGCAGAGTCAAGGCCTGAGAAGCATTTTGGACCCACCATCCTCACCTCATTCTGGCAAAATAACATGAGAAGAATGCGCCCATGGAGAACCATTACCTACCCAGGAAGAGAGGACAGACTTTGCTGAGGAAAGTGTTCAGCATTCTCCTCCATAAGACTGAGACACTCTTTGCAGATCAGCTGGAGTCTCCAGCAGGTTGGAGAGGCCCCAGGTTTTAATGACGGTGAACTGCAGGAGCACAAACCAGAGCCAGGAACCACTGGACCTCCTCAGGATGGGCTCCCAGCCCATGCACGGCCAGTGAACAAGAACCAGGGAGGCAGCCCCAGTCTCCTGGATCCCAGCTTGCTGCTCCGCACACCTGTGTCCTGGGCCAGCTTCTCCTCTTTCTGCTAATGCCAGAGCTCGCAGTGATGTCAAGATTCAGACGGTCACTCGAAGGAGGGGGAAATGGTCGGGACTGTTGGAGGAGGTATTGCTGAGCTGCTCAAATACGGGTGATTGAGTCAACACCCTGAAAAGGCTCGTTGGCTCGGCTGGTAGGGGTTTATTACTTCATATGTGTGTGTATAAAGCAAATGTCAATGCAAGCAGGCATTTAAAGATAAAATTGGTGTTAATAATAATGATTATGATAATGCTGCCACCAAGAATAACTACACAAACACTGACAGAGGGAGGGCAGGGAGATCCCGGTTTCTAACAAATGTGTGTACTTGGAGAGCTGCAGCTGGCCGACGGGTTTCGGCTGGGACTGTCTGGCTGGGTAACTGGGCTGCTGCTGCCCAGTAGCTATAGTCCTGGGGATTCCTGCACGTACATCGCAGCCATCCAATTTTCACAGCACTTATGCGAGGCTGGAAAGAGACAGAAATTGTGTCAACGTCTCCGGAAACCTCTGGGATTGATTTCAGGGTCTCAGTGCCGGTCCTGAACTGGAGATCGCTGCGAAGGCAGGAGTTGTGCTTGGTCATTCCTGGGTGCGAGGGGCTTATTTTGGGGTCTTTGTGGCAGGGATGGGTGAGTGTGTGCATGCACGTGTGCACAGATAGTGGCAAAGGGGGGTCTCGGTCTGTTTCTTTTTCCTGGAATCACACCTGCCCCATTCCTCCCCATCACGGGTGATCGCTCTGCAGTTTTTTCCCTCCTATCTCCATCTTATTATTACCCAGTGCAGGAGATGGAAGATTTTTTCCCTTGCCTCGGAGCAACTGTGCTCTTAAGTTTCTTCCAAGACTCACACCAGGGCCGCTTCTCTGCATGTGTGGTCTCTTGGACTGCGTAGCGCTCATAAATAAATAAGGGGAAAAGTTCTTAATCTTCATTCGAAAGCTCCTGGTATCACAATGCTGCTGCACAAAAGCCATCTTATTAGCCCCAAGTGCAAAATGCTGCCTTTTCTTGCAGAAGCTCATTAATTGCAGGTCACCATTCAACAAGAAAGATGAGGCACTTGAGTTCTTCAGGCTCTCATTAGCCACAGAGCTGAACAGTATGTGTGAAATTAACAGTCACCTGAGTACCTCTATAATTTCATAATTATTAGGCCTAATGGGTTAGTCTCTGCCAAATGGTTTTAACTCCTTCCTAGCCAAAGCAGGGACTCGCACGAGATGCCAAGGTTGGCGTATTTCACGAGTTTTATAACCATTTAACAGCTTTCTTGTGGAAATAATAATAAGGAGGGGAAGTTTCCAGGATCATGTACTGTTTGCATTTTTTAACATATGTTTAGCTTTTAATTATTCATATACAGCGCGCCAAGGAAGCAGATAGCCTGTATCCTGGAGAGTGGGTGAAAGAGCTTTCTCTGCAAAGGGATTTTAATTGGTTTTAAAATGTGTTCTGCGTGTGTGTTTATATTTGCGTGTGTATGAGAGTTGAGCCTTTGGTTTCTCTTCTCCTTGATGATTACATTACATTATTTCCCGTCTCCTACATTTTTATTTATCTTAGGCTTAAAAAGCAAAATCAGAGCTGAGATTTCTGTCTCCGTTTTTGAACTCAAGGATCTTGGAAATGGCACTGCCTTTTAATGGGGATTTTCTCCTACTTGAAACCAGCTTAGACGAGAAGCCGGAGGGGAAGGTTGCCTCTCACCTCCAAGTAGCTAATTGTTTTTCTTGTGTTTCGTATCGCAGTCCAGAGCGTGGGTGCCTCGTGCCAGGTGGGAACGGGCACAGCATGACTCCCCCCGATTTGGGGTGACCTGGTCAGGGACTCTGTCCCCTTGGCCGTCACGTTGCACCCCATGGGGAATGCACCGGGCAGCCCTCCCCACCTCCACAACCCGGGGAATCGGCCCCTTCCCTCCTCAGCACTGCCCACGCTGCTGGGACAACCCTCTCCCCTCCTTTTGCCCTTGCAAAGGCTGGATCCGGCACAGGACGGCTACTCAGGCCAGTCCCAAACACACAGCAGATTCAATACCTGTGAATTAAAGTTGCTTCCTAAAACATCTCTGCATCCACCCCTGAATGGGTCCTACTGGGAATGCCGTGCTTTCCTCCAAGACCCAGGATGTAATCCCCTTTCCCACTGCTTTCAGCCTTGATGGGATGCATAGCAGTGATGTGGAGACACAGGCTACATGAGACCAGGAGACCCAGGAAAGATGGAGACATTTAAAATCCTCCTTAGCGCCTTGTTTTGCATGAGGCAACTGAGCTCTGGAGTCAGAGGGTCATGCGGATGCTGCCTGGGATGGCGTTTCTCACTGCGTGGCCAGGGCTGATGGTAGAACTAGTGAAGAAGGAGCACTTTGACCGGAAGGGACCCATCCAACCGAGCCCAGGCAACAGGGTCCAACGCGCTCTTGGTTGCAGGAGTAAAACCCCGAGAGCTTTTGTTGGTGAGAAATTGTGGCCCCAGCAGTTGCTATGGTGTTAGCAGATGATGTCTGAGCTCCTGCTGCTGCACCAGCTCCAAGCTCTGCCCATCTTCATCCCACAGCCTCCCTGCTCTTTAACTCCATTACATTTCACAGGTTTCAGGGGGCTTTTTGGTTGAGGCTGTCCTGACATTTGTTTTCATTGTGCGAGAGCTAAGGAAGGGGGGCTTGGGGACTGAATTTCCCCCAGGACTGCAGGGAGGGTGAGCAGTTGGTAGGACATCACACAGCCAGTTCCCGGGGTGTCCAACCTCCACTAGAAGCCCCAGTGGCTGGGATGCTGGTGGCAGCATCAAGGACCTGGAGCATCCAAAGCTGCTGGCTCCCAATGAGAGCAAGGATGGGTTTCTCAGGACCCTTTTCAAGACGAGAACCAGCTGGGATACCTGCAGGCCATCGGAAAAGACAGATGCTGAGAGCTGGAGGCTTGGATGGACACCAGCATCAGACCCCATGAGCTAATGCCTTTGTGGTGGCGTTCAATTCCCTGTGCTGCCTGTGCTGGGAGATCAAGGCTGGGAGGAGGGAGGGTCTTTCTTCACTTAGGTGCTGGAGAAACGTCTCCTTCGATGATATTTCACCTTACCTCTCCTTGCCACATCTGTCAACTTCTGCTAATTACCGAGTTTGCTATCACCCTCTGCACTGATGTGAAGGGTAGGAAAAAGAGAAAAAGGAGGTTAAGGGATTCTACAATTATAAATGATGTCTGGCAGGCTAAGGTACCATATAATGCATTATAAGCACTTAAAAAGCTAACCCATTCTGTCTTCTTTCTTTGGCATAAATAATGGCTTTTTTATGAATAAATCATGCAGCCAAGGTCTCTGAAAATAGCAGGAACCTGGAGCAGAATGTCTCCATCCTCATTTTTGCTAGGACAGCAGAGAAGTCAGCAATCCACTCCATCACCACTGATAAACCGGGGCAAGCGCAACTCCCAGTAATGAAATAGGGAGATAAAGTTTCGGGAGGGTGAGCGGGGCAGGGGGATATTTCTGCCAAAGCACCGATTGCACCCGGGCTCCAAATGAAACATAATGGACTCTGAGGAGATAAGCATTTTTTTCTGCCCCATGAATAAAGCAAGACCTCATAACTCATAGACAGGCAAAGCTGCCAGCAACTTAAAAGTGCTTCCTTCTGCTTCTGGTTTGTGTTTCCTTTTAATGAAGCTCCTCCAAAGCCGAGGGGGGGCTTAGAAGTGGGGCTGGAAGCGAGCCCTGCCTTTGCGTGTGTGGAGTCCGACTCGCCGCGGGCGGCGGGGAGGGCTGGCTGGGCGGCGGTAGCCACCCAGACCTCGGCACAAAGGGCTCGCAGCTGGGCTGCGTGCTGGGGAGAGCCTGCCCCGGCAGAGAGGGAGGTCCTGCTGGCCTTCGAGGCAGGCGTGAAGGCAGGGGGGAGGTCTGCCTTCCCCTGCCTGAGGTCCGAGATGAGGGTTCGGTGGGGGCACAGTGCCTCTGCTCAGCCCCGGCTCCTTCTGCACCCTCCTTTATACCCCGGCAATGGCGCTCTCCTCTCTGGGCAGATGGACAACCAGCTGGCCCCCCCCTTGCAAAGGGTCCTTCCCATCTCCCCGGTTTGGCTGGAGATGTCCCTCTCTGGCCACCCAAAGGGACCGTGTCAGGGCATGGCTGCAGATTTGGAGGCTGCCTTGCAGGGCACACGTGGTCTGAGCATCATGGGACCATGCTCCCCATGCACAGCGCCCTGCGCCACGTCCCAGCCCTGGGTGCTGGGCTCTGCTGGCCACATCCCCCCTCCTCCAGGCACAGCCCACCCTCCAGCTTGTGAGAAGCTGGTGAGGAAAAGCTCATCCCCTAAAGAACATTTCCTATGTGGGTGCAGGGTAGGAGCCCCTGCTCATACTCACCATGCATCATGCAAGGAGGTTGGGATTCACGTCCATCCCAGGCACCCCGTGGATCTTAAACTGAAAGAGGCCACATTTAGATTAGATACTAGGATGAAATTCTTTCCTGTGCGGGCGGTGAGCCCCTGGCCCAGGTTGCCCCGAGAAGCTGTGGCTGCCCCATCCCTGGAGGTGTTCAAGGCCGGGTTGGACGGGGCTTGGAGCACCCTGGGCTGGGGGGAGGTGTCCCTGCCCAGGGCAGGGGTGGTGGAACTAGATGGTCTTTAAGGTCCCTTCCTCTTTAAGGTCCCTTCCAACCCAAACCATTCCACAATTCCATGACTCTCTGATCTCCTGCAAGACAGCGGTTGCAGACAAGGTCCAGGGTCTCAGCCCACAACTGTCATGCTCCTCTGCACAAGCCAAGCCTGTCATAACCCATGAAGCACTTTTGGGGTGGCCAGACAGCCTCCAGGCCTCCTGCATTTCACGATCATCTCCTGAGCTGCAGCACCAGGTGCCAGAGACAGTACAGCTCACGACATGCTCGTGGGCAGAGGGACTCTCCAGCACTGCTCCTGCCCCACGCCTGGAGGAAAGCAACACAGTGGGGAGCGGGCACAGCCCCCAGGAAGCTGTATGGGATGGGGACACCGGGTGTCACCCCCTCAGTTCACACACAGACAGGAGCAGCCCTTACTCCCCATTGGGACACACAGTTTCACTGCAAACCTTCACTTTCCTGGGACCAAGGGACACATTTTCAGTCAAGTCCTTTCCACACACAGGGCAGGACAGGCAGCATAAGAAGAGCAGAGAAACTTCCATAAAGAGGGGCTGATGCCCTCCATGGGGAGGAGGTTTGCATTTACAGCAAGCGTTCAGCAGCTGCCGGGTGTATTTGTCGCAGAGAGCTGAGCTGTGGGTTGTGCACCAGAGTTGCAAACAGACCTGGGACCAAACAGCCATCGGTGGCAGGAGCAAAGCTGTCTGCTAGCAGAGTCCTCTGCCGTGCCCACCTGGTTATGGCCCCCCCCGACATAATATTTGAGGGCCCAGCCCTGGGTGCTGGTGGGTTTGGGAAGGGGGATGCATTGCCACTGCTCAGAGAGCATCGCCCACACCGCTCTGCGCAGTCCCGGCCAGGCCGGGCCCTCTGCAGCTCTGCGTTAAACCCTCTGCAGCGGCAGTCAGGAAGGCCAGGAGCCCGCAGACTCACTGGCTATTAATCAGCCGGCCACAAGCCCTGAAACCCTGCTCTCGGGGCTGCAGCTTGAGTTATGGCTTCCTGAGGAGCTGCAGGGCACGGGCTTTGCAGAGCCGGCCGGGTGCTGCCGGGGCTGGGGTCGTGCTGGGGGTCCGGAGGTCAGCGCTGCGCAACGCCGGCTGCTGCAGCCTGGGAAGGCAAAACTCCAGCCTGTCCTTGGAGGAGGATTAAGGGTAGATGGAGGGGAAAACGGAGCAGAAAAAAAAAAATAAGTAAAAACCACTAAGGAAAGGGATTAAGGCGGTACTGGGCAGGGCCAAGTGCTGGGGCACCTTTGCGCAGCAAACCCCTGTGCCAGCGCTCTGCCGTCAGGGGCACGGCCGGGCTGTCCCCCTGGGGGGACACTGGGGAGGCAGCACCGCACCCCTCTACGCCCTGGGGGACACCTGAGTCTCTGCTCTCTGAGGACCTGGTCTCTGGGGACATTATACCATGCCAAGGGCTCTCTCCTGCTGTGACAATGTCCCCACGGGGTAAATGACACCTCCCTGTGCACGTACATGCCTGCGCAGGTACAAATGCACACACATGCGCACTGTTTGGAGATCCGCTGTCCAACTGTTGTGGGGGACAAGCTCAGTGAGAGCTCAGCACACGTGGGCACAGCCCCGAAGCCGCCTCTGCGCACACCACCGCGGCCATGGCACCTCGGTGGAGCTTCATTCCCTTCGAGCTGCCTCCTGACCCGGCTGCTCAGCGAAACCCCCTCGGGGGGGGGGGCTGTGAGATGCAAACACAGCTGACGTGAAAGCGTCTGGGGTGTGCATGCGTGGGTGGAAGCTCACCCACACCCCTCCTCCGGCAGCCTCCTCCCCGGGGAACCCGGCGTTTCCCGCAGCCTCGCACACCGGCAGCACCCCGGCCCTCGCACAGGCACCTGGGGTCCCGCGCTGCACTCACGGGCTGTGCACAGAGCCCCTTCCTGTTTTCCCAAGGTTCCCGCTACTTTCCCAGCAGATCCTTCCCTCTCTCCCCTCTTGCTTTTGCTGCGGGGAAATTAAGGTTTCCTGGGGACAGCACAACCGGGAGGCTCCACACTCCTCCTCCTCCTCCTCCGGGTCTCCCCATGCACACGCAGGTTATCAGCAGGGCAGCCCATGCCGAGGAGGTACGGTGGAGGACGGAGAGTGGGAAAGGAGCTCACTCTGCCCGCGTGCTGTCTCATCCGTCCTGCCTGCGCAGGCAGCCCTCAGGCCAGGTGGTTGGGTTTCTTCTTTGGGCTTAATTCAGCAAAAGCAGCTTGTGATGCTTCTCCTTCTCCCTGGGGTGGGCTGCTCATTTTTGCCCCGTAAGACAATGCCCTCTTTCAAAAACAAAGAAATTATAAAGTACATATGAACATATGGTAACATATATTCTAGGCTGCCTATGTGGCCAATTTTCTGTATGTTACCATATGGTGCCGCGTATTTAGCAAAAATATAACTTGACTGTTTCTCTTTCCATATGGGGATTCTTTTGCCTTAATTAATAACATTGAGCAAAAACTCTTTCTAAGGTTTCCAAGATTTCTGCAAGGGAATATCTTATGACAGACACATGCTCCTGAAGGCTTTCCTCCTTATTTGTCTATAGCCTTCTGTCCTCATCCTCTTCCGCATGCTCCAAGGGCGTCTGTGGATACATCTGCCCGTGGGATCGTGGGGAGGGGGATGCTGCACCCTGGCTTGGCTCCCGTCCCACCGGCGCCCACGGGAGCCCCTGTCCCCTCCACGGGACCTGACCTTTGGCTCCGGGGATAGAGCAGCGAAGTGCCTGTGGGTTGGATCCCTCCGGATCATCCAGGAGCTTTGAGAAGCCGAGCTAACGAAACACAGGGGCAATGGGGAGGCCGCTGATGCAGCGGGGAGAGTATTCATGGCCACGCAGGGACTGCTGTCTTCAAAGGAGTAGAAAGCAACACACTTTTGCAGCTCTCCAATTAAGCCTCTCAAGTGCCAGTTATCTCATATAATAGGAAAATATGTCAAAGTATCCTCTCAGGACAAGCCTGCAGCCAACGCCAGCGAGATGAAACCAGCCCCAGCTCTGCCGAGGCGGGATGGGGTGGGACGGGTCAGAGGCACAGCCCCGGCTGCTGGAGACCCTCCCGCTTTCCCGACCAAAGCCTGTAAATGAAGACAAATCTCTGTGCGGCTCCAGATGTGCCCCTTAGCCCCGCAGGGACGTCCCTGCCTCGCAGGCAGGCGAAGGCAGCAGGCGGAGCGGAGCTGGCGTGGGGTGGGAGAGCGGGGACAGCAGGAGAGATGCCGGATTTTCACCTCTCCCCGTTCCCAGGGTCTCGGTGGGGATGCCGAACTCTCTTTCCTCCCCCTGCATGCTCAAGGCGGGTGGGAAGGGACACGGGCAGTGCCTGGGGTGGCTCAGCTTTGCTGCGGAGCCGGCGGGATGAGCCCGTCCCTCCTCCTGCTCGGCAGCAGCACGTTTCAGCCAGGCGCTGCTCCCCATGGGGCTGCCCCCGCTTCCCGCCTCCCACCAGCACACAGATCCCTGACGATGCTTTGCTCGAATGGTCTCAGCCTTCCTTGGCTCCAAAACCCTTTTCCTCCCTTGTGCTGCCGGGATGGGCGGGCACTGCCTTTGTGAACGGGACTGGGCAGCGGTGGCTTGCAGGGTGGCGGGCGCACGGCTTTTCCTGCCCGTCACCCAGAGTACCTAGGGCAGCCCCCGTGAAGGCCTTTTTGTGGGAAGAATCAAGGCTTTGGTGTCAATGGGAACCAGGACCTTTTCGCCTTGGTCCCCCTGGCGCCTCCCACCACAGAGCTCCCCATGTCAGAACATTTGTCTCCTGAGGAGGCCAACAGGGACTCTACCAAACCCCCTTTGCCCCTACCCTACCCAGTCCATTCCCTGTGCTGCTCTCCTCCTGCCTTCCCGCAGCCCTCCCCTCAGCTCTGCATGGACGCTCAGGGGTCCACACGTTTCTCCCGCTCTTTTGGCAGGTCTCCTCGCTGGGATGTTTTGGGCATCCTTTGGAGGACAGGTCTTGGGCAACACTCTCTAAAGAGCAGCCCCTTCCCAGTAATGCAAATTAATGTCTTCCAGGCTGCACAGGCACGGGCCAAGCCAGCCACCTTCCTCAGCCCTGCTGACTTCATCCAGCTCACTTTGAGGGGCGGGATGGGAAGGAAAGGTTTTCATGGACACTTTGTGTAAGGCTTTGTGCAAGGCTTTGTGCAACTTCTTGAAGGGTTGCTTGGCCACTCAGGGCAGTCCTGTGTGAACTGGACAATCAGCTGGTGGATTAGCCGTCTTCATCTCTCAGCCATGTTCCGCATCCCCAGAGCTCTCCTCTTGGAGACCTGAGCTGAATTTGATCCCAGCTCTCTGCCCAGCTCACTGCTATCTGGTATCCCCTTCATCTCCAGCTGCACCCATCCTAGCTGAGGACCTCCACAGTGGCTCCTTGCAGACCCGGACACAAGGACAGCTGATAGGGCGGTAGTCGCCAGCACTGTGAGTGCAGCATCTCTGTTGCAATGGCTGCAGGAGCGGGACACTGCCAGCACCTTGCGTGCAGCTGATCCTGGCTTGGGACCGCACAGCTGCCGCATGGTCCTGCTCCACCATTTCCTCCCGATCCCCAGAGCAGGACAGAGGGTGGGACATGTGCAGAGCAGTCCATCTTTACAGTCAGATGGAAATCATCCATAGCCTGAACGTCACACTGGGGACATCTGGTTGATGGCTTCTCCATTTGCAGGGTGGCTTTGAGCTCATGGCTGGGAAGGAATATCCACAGACCAGGACACCATGGCATCACCAAAACCCCAGCTTCCTAAATCTGCATGATGGGCTGGACGCATCCAGGGCATCCATGTACCATGACAGAGGTACTGGTGGGACCCAATCCTTTACCCTTGTGTTGTGATGTTCATCTTCCCACCTGGTGAGGTGAGGCTGAGAAAGTAGCAGAAGGGAGGACTGCAGAGCAGAGCAGAAGGACGTGAGAGCTGCCAGGAAGCAGAGGGCTCGAGGTGGAGGCCAGCTCTGGGCAGACCTGGGAGTGTGAGAGCATAGGGAGTAGATGGAGTTGAGGACAAGAGTGAGGCTGAGCACAGGGTCAAAGGAAGCTGGAAGAGGTGAAGTTAGGGCTGAAATGACTGCAGGAGCGCAGCCCACTCCTCAGGAAGGACACTGCTGCAGAGGGGTGAGGGTGTCACCGGAGCAGGAGTGGGGTTGGGGGGGAAGCAAGCCAGGCTGCGTTCCCACTGCGTTTCAGACCAGAAGAGCCACTGACCCATCCTTACCAACCTCTCGGCACAACATCAAATCCCACCCTCGCAGCACGCTGCAACTCACGCTTGTATAAGGGCACTCAGTGCACCGAGAGCTGTGCAAAGGCTGAGCCTGCTGAGCACCTTGTGGTGGCATTAGGAGATGGCACTGAGAGAAGGTCAGTGCGTGCAGAGCAGGCAGAAGCTGTCAGCACGCAGCTCTGCTGAGCGTCTGGAAGGAGGACAACAACGGGGAGCAAAGAAATCGGCTCTGCTCAGGAGCTGACAGGAGATGCCCGGCGCTGGGGGTTTGCAGTCTTCCAGGGAGGACAACCACCGACCAGGAGACTTGGCTGGAGCATGTCCTGGACCGCTGCCGTTGAGTTTTGGTGTGGTGCAGAGCACATGGGAATTTCCGGGGCCCTGGGAGAAAAGTGGAGGTTGGCCTAATATTTTAAAAGGAGAAACAGGACGACGTGGGTAATTACAAGTCTGTCAGCCTGACATTGATCCCAGGCAAAATAATGGAACGGCTGATATGGAACGCAATGAATAAAGAATCAGAAAGGGTGATATAATTAATGCCAATCAACAGGGATTTATGGAAAACAGATCCTGTCAAACCAACTTGACGTCTTTCTTCCTGTTGGGTTTTTTTTTTTTTTTCTTTTTAAATCCAGGATTACGACTTTCCCCAGTGAGATAGAGGGGTTTGCTGAGGACACGGAGAACAGCAACGGGTCACCTGGGTGCCATGTGATGTTTTCTTACAAAAAATAGGAAAACCTAAACCACCATGTGGGGTGGTTTCAGACTGGAGAGGGCTGCACAGCAGTGGGCACAAACTGCCATTGCAGGGCTCTGCAGGGGACTCTTCCCCCTGGCATGTCCCACCAGCGATGGGGAGGATGCGCTGGGATATCCATGCCCCAGCAGTGCCCACTGTGAGAAGGGGGGTCCTGCTGGGAAGTCACCCATGGGGCTGGGGGGCACATTGCAGGTGATTTGCAGAGTGGGGAGCACTTTGCACCACACTGCCGTGGAAAGGACTAATAATGATGGTGGAAAGGGACAATGTGAATAAAAGCTATTTTTCCTCTGTTGTTGCTCTCTGGAGTTGCTTCTCCAGCACCCATGTCTTGTGCTGGATGGTGTAATATCTGGGCAGGGGTCCCGGAGGACACAGCCAAAGAGTGAAGGACCTTCTCTTGGTAAAAGCACATCCTGGCTTTGCATGTCCTGCATAGCACAGATGGCATGTAGTGATAGGATGAGGGGAAATGGCTTTAAGCTGGAAGAGGGCAGGTTTAGATTAAACATTAGGGAGAAATTTTTCACTTTGAGGGCGGTGAGGCACTGGAACAAATTGCCCAAAGAAGTTGTTGAGGCCCCATTCCTGGAGGTGTTCAAGGCCAGGCTGGACGTGGCCTTGGGCAACCTGGGCTGGTGGGAGGTGTCCCTGCCCATGGCAGGGGGGTTGGAACTCGATGATCTTCAAGGTCCCTTCCAACCTAAACCATTCTATGATTCTATGGTGACATGGAGGAGTGAGAGGCTGCCTGGCCCCGTCTGCCTCCTGGCCCCACTATCTGGGAGACCTGTATGATCTGTCCATCTCTCTGCTGTGTGCTAAGGGGGTCCCTGTTCCTCTGGCCCCACATGCAGCCACTGTCTCCTCCCCTGCCTCGCAGTGGTAGCTCATGCAATGGTATTCAAGCCCCCAAACCCTTCCTGGTGTCTTTTGCTCCAGCCCTGGTCGCACCGGACCTGGTTCTGCCCCTTTCTGCTATGAAACACTGAGCTAATCCCAGTTCAGAGCTGAGCCCCTCGCCTGTTGGCTTGCTGTGATCACCATGGCTGTGCCAGCCCTGTACGCTCTGCAGATGCTGCCAGCAGGAATCCTGTGTTACGTTGCAGGTTTCTTTACAGTGAGGAGTGTGTGGCTTCACGTCAAGCACAAATCCCCATGGAAACCCACAAGAACCACCTGGATCTCAGTGTCCTCCCCCAGATAACACCCAGCTTATGCCCCCAGCATTTGAGCCCAATGTGACAGCCGGGGTGACAGCCCGTTGGGCCCTGGCAGCTCACCAGTGGCACGTTCAGGCTGCTCCCACCTCTTGCCTGCTCAGGACACAAATGGCACATCCCATCCCAGACACCCTCCTGCCCCAGGGAGCTCAGCCACCAAAGAGGGACCCGTCGGCTTCCCTCCAGCTGGGCAGAGGGGTTCCCCTGCAGCACCCCTCCTCCAGCCCCACCGAGACAGACCCCACACTCTCCACAAGTGGTGAGCTTGTTGGCTCTGAAGCAGCTGCTGGTGCAGGACACTCATCACAGCGCAGCCATGCCAGGCCCCCATGTGCCCCGTGACAGCACAGTGCGAGGGATAGTGTCCTCTTGCACCCAGCCAGGCTCACTGTTGGGTCAGGGGCTGAAACCTCCTCCTCCATTGAGCCACTGCAATTAGATTCCGCACTAATTGAATTCTCTGATAGTAAAGTCTTTAGAAGTTGAACTCTTTCTTCCCCTTTCATCGTTTTGTCCAGAACTGACCTTTAGGGACCAGTTTACAGGGATGTGCCAGGCCTTTGGGAGCATCTCTGTGACATGACCGCCCTGCCATGCTGATGGCTTTTTCTCCAAGTTACCAAAAGGCCATCAGTGGACAAGAACTGGGTTTCTCGAGCCTCCTCACCAGGACTAGAGGACAGTCCTGTTAGCCCTGCTTAGTCTGGGGAAAAGAAGGCTGAGGGAAGACCTTATCGCTCTCTACAACTACCCAAAAGGAGGTTGTAGAGAGGTGAGTGTTGGTCTCTTCTCATAAGTTACAGCCCATAGGACAAGAGGAAATGGCGTCACGTTGCGCCAGGGGCAGTTTAGGTTAGACATTAGGAAAAACTTCTACACTGAAAGGGTTATCAAAGCCTGGCACAGGCTGCCCTGGGAAGTGGTTGAATTGCCATCCTTGGATGTATTTAAAAGTCACCTAGATATGGTGCTGAGGGGCATGGTTTAGAAGTGGGCCCAGTAGAGTAAGGTAATGGTTGGATGATGATCTTAAACGTCTTTTCCAGCCATAATGGTTCTATGACTCCCCATGCCTGCACTTCGCTATGTGGCAGTGCTGCATCCCCAAGAGCAAAAATGAAGAAAGATGCTCCACCTGCAACACCATCAGGTGGAGGTGGCTGAACTGGTGACACTGGGGTGCTTGGCCACAAGTGCAATATGATGGAGGCGTATCATTCAGATGCTGTGCATAGATGGACTCCTGCAAACCACAGCCAACAGCACCTTCCCCCAGGCACCACATGGATGGGGAGATAGTGGGGATATTTTGAAATAGGTTTGGAGGCTGCCTCAGTTTTCCCACCTTTCTTTCAGCTGTTTATCAAGGGAGAAGTTGAATTCTGGTCATGCACAGGATCAGGAGCTCAGGTGCCAAGTGGCCTGGACTGAGTCCTGCCTTTCCTGCAGAGCCCTCAGAGAAGCCATGCACAAGTCTCCCCAGGGAGAGGCAGGATGAGGAGGAGAGATTAGCTGGCCACACTGCTGGGGTGGGCACAGGAGTTTTGGAGGGCACCCATCCCCTTGGCCCATTTGCTGCCTGGCAGCAGGGCAATATTCAGCTTTATGTGCCCGAGAGCACCTAGAATCACAGAATCATAGAATCATTTAGATTGGAAAAGACCTTTAAGATCATTGAGTCCAACCATTAACCCAGCACTGCCAAGTCTACCACTAAGCCACGTCCCTCAGCACCACGTCTGACCGTCTTTTAAACACCTCCAGGGATGGCGACTCCACCACTGCCCTGGGCAGCCTCTTCCAGGGCTTAATAACCCTTTTGGTGAAGAAATTTCTCCTAATATCCATCCTAAACCTCCCCTGGTGCAACTTAAGGCCGGTTCCTCTTGTCCTACGGCCTGTTCCCTGGGAGAAGACACCGACCCCTCCTCGCTACCCCCTCTTTTCAGGGAGCTGTAGAGAGCGATAAGGTCTCCCCTCAGCCACTCCTCATCAGACATGTCCTCCAGACCCCTCACAGCTCTGTTGCCCTTCTCTGGACACACTCCGGCACCTCAATATCTTTCTTGAGGGGCCCAAAACTGAACACAGCACTCGAGGTAGGGCCTCACCAGTGCCGAGTACAGGGGGATGGTCGCTGCCCCAGTCCTGCTCACCACACTATATCTAGTACACGCCAGGATGCTGTTGGCCTTCTTGGCCACCTGGGCACACTGCTGGCTCATATTCAGCCATCTGTTGGCCAACACCCCCAGGTCCTTCTCTGCTGGGCAGCTTTCCAGCCACCCCGCCCCAATCCTGTAGCACTGCGTGGGGTTGGTGTGACCCAAACGCAGGACTGCGGCACTTGGCCTGGTTGAACCCCATACCATTGGCCTCAGCCCATCGGTCCAGCCTGTCCAGATCCCTCTGTAGAGCCCTCCTGCCCTCCAGCAGATCAACACTCCCACCCAACTTAGTGTCATCTGCGAACTTACTGATCCCCTCATCCAGGTCGTTGAAGAAGATATTAAAGAGAACATGCCCCAGCACCGAGCCCTGGGGAACAGCACTTGTGACCGGACGCCAACTGGATTTAACTCCACTCACCACCACTCTTTGGGCCTGGCCCAGCCAGCTTAACACCCAGCACAGAGTACGCCCACCCGAGCCATGAGCCACCGGTTTCTGCAGGAGAATGCTGTGGGAAATGGTGTCAAAGGCTTTACTGAAGTCCAGGTAAACAGTATCTACAGCCTTTCCCTCATCCAATACGGGAGTCACCTTGTCCTAGGAGGAGATCAGAGGGGTTTCAGCTTCTCCAGACGGCTTTGATGAACACTGGGGAGACTCTTGCATGGCCAAGCCCCCTTTTCAGGGCTGACTGAGGGGTATTAAAGAAGAGACCCATCCCTACACCTAAGCCCTGAGCCACAGAGGTTTTTTCCCAACCCGCTCTGATCCAAGACCCTAAATCCTTGCCCACAATAGAAGCCACAGCCTCCAATCACTTTGGCAGTTTTTTACAGGGCAGGAAATAAATTCACCCACAAGAAGGGGAAGTTTCAGTCCAAACAGCTCCAACAGCTGCTGAAAAAGGGAATTTCCAGGCCAGTGGCTGGGGGCTGTGCTCGGGGAGTCTCACCGGGGAGCAAAGGGGCTTGTGGCAGCGGATGCGGGGCACGAGCACCTCCCCAAGCTGGACACTGTCCCCTACCACTGCGCCGGGCAGCGGTGACACTGAGGCAGGCCGTCAGTCTCAGAAAGAAAATACATGTATTTATAGACTGCCCAGGATGATGTCCAGAAGTCTGTGTCCAGGTAGGACTGCATGTACATCCGCAGCCCAACCATCCTCATGCTGGGTGCAAGTTCAGTTTCTACCAAGCATCACATCTCCTTGGTGGCTCTCCCCAGGTCCCCTCAGCTTCACTGGTCCAGCTCTGTCCCTCCTGTCTCAGCTCAGACACACATAAGCATTGAAGGCAGCAGCCCCGCCTTGTAATATTTAAAACAATTTTATTCATGAAAATATGCTGTACAATGCACTATACACAGTTCTTTACATTGCCACATACACAAACTCTAATAGCACGATCAAGAAAGTTACCATTGCCTACGATAGATGCGTGGTGAGAGATGACGCCTGTCAGAGACCCTCCCCCCCAGTCTGTACAGTTATAAATACGAGGGAAAGGACGGACCGAAAACTGCCGTATGAAGCAAACCGGTGGGGTCCCTTCAGCATCCCCTCGACGCCGGCTCCTCGCTCCGGGCAGGGCTGGGGCTGGGCGGGAGCAGGGCTGGGAGCAGAGGATGCTCCTTGTCCCCAAAGGCTGTCCCGTGGGGTGGGAGGGGGCGGGAGGGAGAGGGGGGTGAAGGAGTGGGGAGGCTGAAGCCGAGCGAGGTGGGACATGAGGTGGCCTGTGCTCAGGGACCTGTTTCCAGAGAGGGAACCTGGAGCCTCTCCCTCCACCAGACAGTGAAATAAAGCCCTGGTTTCCCCTTCCATCAGCGGGGCGGTGGGAACCGCAGGGGGCACGACTGCGCCGGCCGCCCCCAGGACCTGCCTGCCCCATGGGCACCAAGCACAGCCCCGACACCCCCGTGTCACCACCACCGCCCCACCCGGGCACTGTGGTCCCAGCATCCCTCGGCTACGCTCCCCTCCGCCACGGCGGGGCCAGCCCGTCTCGCCTCCCCCTCCCCGGGGTGCCAGCCACTTTGGGGGGGGGTCTCTGTGCCTGCCTCCCGCTGCCCGCCGTCCCTCGCACCGCACGACGACTGTACACACGACGCTTTACCAACACGACTCCACCGCACACACGACAACCCCACGGTCACGAACCACAAAGACAGCTTCGCAATGGGACGTGCCCCGGGGGTGGATGCCCGGGGGCACCACGCAGCGGGGCAGGGGGAGGCGAGCGGGGGGCAGCGGGGCAGGCGCAGGACAAGAGGGGGGCATTCCTCCTACTGCTGGTGTGGCTTCCCCTCCGCGACGATGGTCGGCCCATATTTGTGTCACCGAAGAGGTTTTTTGGGGGGGGGGGGTCCCCGTGCCTGAGCATCCCATCCGCAAACGCCCGACTGCCGGGGTGAGTCCCGGCTGGCCCGCGCCGCCCAGCGTGCTGGTGTGCTGCTGGATGTGTGCCTGGAGATCGGACGCCGGGAAGAGCCGGGACCCCCTCCCTTTCTCCCATGCCTGGGGGGGTAGAGCCCCCCATTCCTCCCACGGCAGCCCCAGCTGCCCTCCCTGCCTCTCCTCGCTCGCAGTCCTTCGCACCCCCTGTGCAGAGCCGGGGTGCCGCGTATTAAATAACCATTTGCAATCGGTTTCCAACAATCTTAAATATGCCTGAAACGAGAGGTGGTGTATAAAACGAATGCGGTAATGATCCTGACCAAAGAATAATCCTTTTTAAAAAAGCATTCAAGAAAGATTATATATAATAGAATATATTAAATTCTGTACATGATCAAATAATGTAAACATAATTAATTAACCTGTAAGAATGTCTTTAGAGACTATGCCAGCCACGTGCCCAGGGCAAAGGTGAACGGTGGCACACGGGGCTCCTCCGTCACACTTTGCCACAGCCACGTGGGTCAGGAGAGGAGCAGGAGGTGCCCACCCACGGGTCCCACCCTGCCCCGGCTCCGAGGTGGGACCCAGCGCCTGCACCGCAGTAGAGGAGGTGGTGCTGGAGCGAGAAGGGAAGAGCTGGGCCGAGAAGATGTGCTGGTTCAGTGGCCTAACCCTCGCTGCATCCCAGGGGCAGGGGGTTCAGAGAAAGCTTGTGGTGCCCAGAAGGAAGGCGGGCTGTGCAGAGAGCCCCGTGGGACACAGCAGCATCTCCCACAGCCTCTCCTCCCAGCCCCACCAGCTCCTCTGGACCAGCCGCACCAGTTGCCCACCAGCCTGCCCAGCTGCCCCGCTCCAAAGCCCCCGCTGCACCAAGGGCTGAGTGCCCTGCAGTGGGCAGCCCTCGCCCCGGCTGCACAGGACGGCGGTGGGTGCCCGGCTCACCACTGCCCCGCAGAGCAGCGGGGCCGGTTCGGGCTCTGGACACGCAGCAGGACCACGGGCGACTCGCCCCCATCCCCACAGAGCACTGGCCCTCGGTAGATGGGTGCACCAGGGCTGACCCCTCTTGCGGCCATCCCCCCCGAACCAGCTCTCCTCTCATCCCGGGGATGGGACAGGCATGCTGGCTGCTGGCTGGAGTCACTCCTGAAACCAGTAGCGACCCCCCCAGAAGTCCCACAGCCCCGGCTGTGAGCCCTGTGGCACCTCCCTGAGCTCTGCACATGGGGGAAGCAGTGTGGGTCACCCAGGCTTGGGGCAGGGTGGACGCCACGCTGCCTCCAGAGGCCTGGCCACCGCATCCCTCCCCTCCTCACACGCACACACACCTCCTTCTCGAGGATGACCCACACCGCAGCCCCCAACCTTCCACCCCACCATCCAACACCCAATGCCACGGCCGAGCCAGGATGAGACGTGTGATGGGGCACAGCCCTCAGCACTGCTCACAGCCTCTCTCCTCCTCTCCCTAAGCGCGACCCTTTCTTCCTTCCAATGCAAAAACTCAATGGCAAAAGAGTGCATGAAATCAAATAAATACGCCCCCCTCCCCAACCCTGTGAGCCCCCCCTGAGCCTGCGGCACAGGGGACCCGGACCAGCAGCACGGCACTCCCAGCAGGACCACCCCGTGCCGGGCTGTGCGCCACGCGCAGGAGCATGCCCACGCCAGCTCCGGGCAGGGCACCGCAGCTTTCCCATAGGCAGGCATGACCATGGCACCCCCAGACACTGGTGGGCACATGCGTTGCAGAGATGCTGTCCCCAGGGCAGCAGGTTGCACACCCTTCCCTCCATCGCCAACCCCCCCCTCCTCACTGCTTGGTAAAAAAACCTGCCTGGAGCCACACAAGGACCCCGTGGTGGAGGTGGCCTGGGCCTGTGGGCTTGGCAGAGCTCAGATCTCCACCAGGACTTAAGGGTGACAAGCCCCTCCTTGCCCTGGGGCAGGGTCCCTGCTCCTGACACTTCTACTCAGAGGACTCATTTTCCACGCTGGCTCAGAGAAAAGGGTCCCTTTCCAGAGAGGGGTGCCCAGGCAGGGTGTTCCCACACCACCAGCCATCACCGCTCCGTCACCAGCCCATGGACAAATCAAACCAGCACCATCGCAGCGGGGCACTGGGACCATCTGGAAAGGCTTTCCCTTCCCGCGCCCCCCCTTCCTGGACCAGCCTGGCTCCGGCTGCCTCTCCCGCCCGCCTGCCCGGCGTCCTCCGGAGGATGCTCGCAGGAGGACCCAGCAGATCGGGCACACGTGTGGGCTGGGGGCTGGGGGCCCTACCCCATCTCAATATTTGACCCTACGGTTTGTGTTTTGTGTTCGACCTCAAGCTCAGACCGATGGCTCTAGCCCATCTTAACAAACAAAGGCAGAAGAGAAAGGAAAAAAAAAAAGTTAGTCTCAATGTTCCCCTCGTGGCTTCTCGGTGGCGAGCCCCCCTCCCCGGGGCGGGCGTCACCCGGGCACCCAGCTCTGGTTCGTGGGCTGCGGACCCCCAGGCAGCGCGGGCACATTGAGCCCGTTCTGCGGCGGGAGAGCCGAGTCGAAGTTGAAGTCCATCTCATCGCTGTCCATAAAGTCATTCAAGATGATTGACTCCACGTCACACTCCAGGCTCCCGTTGAACATGTCCAGGTCCAGGTCTGCTGGGAACCTGTCTTGGCCCAACACGGGGGGGTGGACAGCCCCCGGGTAGGGGCCCTGCAGCGAATCCAGCAAGCTCATGTGTGCCCCTTGGTTATTAGCATAGGAATGCAGATGCCCGTGGTGCGGCATAGCTGTCATGCTGCACGTGTCACTGGGCAAGCTCATAAGGCTGACAGGATTAGCTAAGGCACTGGTGTTGACCGCAGGGTGGTGACCGGCTGGTGACGGGTGGTACAAAGCATTGCTCTTCATGAGAGAGCCCGAGTGGGACGGGTAGGAGGACAAACCCTGCTCCCCGCTCCCGCACAGCAGCGGGTTGTGTCTGTGGCCACGGGCCGGCACCATGGGGCTGGCCTGCGGCAGGGGCAGGTCCCCCGGGACCATGCTCTCCTTGTGCGCGTAGGAGATGGAGGAGAGCAGGTCCTGCAGCGAGGCGTTCCTGTAGGAGCTGATGGGCGAGAAGGTGGCTTGCTTGTTCTCCTGGATGGTCTGCATGGGCAGGCGGCGCATGAGGCTCATGGCCGGCTGGCTGTAGATAGTCCCGCAGTAGGTGTTGGTGGCAGCCCCCATGGTGGAGCACTTGGAGTTGAAGGTGAAACTGGAGCTGCGCTGCCGCAGGGCAGCCGGGGGGAGCTGCTGCGAAGGGCTCATGGTGTAGCCATCCTGCAGGTCCTCCAGCATGCTCTCCCCGAGGCTCTCGTTCAGGCTGATGGTGCCAGTCAGGTCGGTCAGCCGGGGCAGCTCCACAGAGCAGCGGGCGTTGAGGGAAGGAGACATGGTGCTGGAGGGGCTGGGGTACATCAGTGGAGAGGAGGGGGTACCGTCATCCTCCTCCAGCTCATCGGGCTCGTGGTTGGACATGATGGGCGAGAGACGCCCGCTCAGCGTGCTGGCCGTGGAGTTGGCCCGCGTCCTGAAGTCCGCCCAGGCGTCGTACTCGTCGCTGGCATGGGACGCGGGGCTCTCCGACCACTTGGCTTGCTGGGAGGAAGGGCTGTCCTCCCCGCGCTCCTGCGTCACCTGCAGCTGCTTCTTCTTGCTGGCCTTCCCCTTGATCCGCAGGAACTTGCTGTTGTTGTCCATGGAGACCGCCCGCCGGCGGGGCGTCTTCCCCGTCTTGCCACCCTCAGGGTTCAGCATCCACCAGGAGCTCTTCCCGGTGCCCTCGTTCTGCACGCGGATGAAGCGGGTGTGCAAGGAGAGGTTGTGCCGGATGGAGTTCTGTGGAGACAGCAAGGACAGAGGGGGTGGTCAGCAGTGACTCCGGCACCCCAGGCAGGAGGGGGATGACTGCAGGGCTGGGGGGGTACATGGGACATCACGGGTGACCTGGGCTCCATCCCCTGGGGCACCACGGCTGTCTGAGCCGGAGGGGTCAGGGCTCAGAGGGCTCAGCTGGTGGGTCCCTCCCACAGCAGTGCTGGGCATTTCACCTCCAGGAGCCCCAGGGTCATGGCCCTTTGCTGCATCTATCACCTCTCTGTCATTAGCGCAATTACCGTCATGGCAGGGAGCGCATGGGGGTCTTTAGCACGTGCCCTGGGGACCAGCACCAGCCCTGCACCAGGCAGAGCCAGATCTCAGGGGACTCTTCTTCCCTGGCAGGAGCCTGGGGAGGGACAAGGTGAGCAGGCAACGAAAGCCGAGGCAGAGTCAGGACCGTGCACAGGGCCAGGTCTTCTCCGTCCCTGCCAGCCCTGGCCACCCACGCTCCAAGCAGAGCCCACCAGGGCGCTCCCAGCGCAGCCTTGCCCTCTGCAGAGGTCCCAGCCCGCTCTCCCCCCTGCCAGACATCCCACCAGCTCCACGGGCAGCACGACCCCCTTTGCCCACACACCACAGGCCACCAACCCTCTGGAGTTGGCTCCAAACCCACTTTCCCTGCCCGCCATCGTTCTGCGATGTGCTCCCCTCCTCCCTTAACCCCGGGGAGGGAGAAGCACGCGTTGTCGGCATCGCCATGGCCCAAAGCAACGTGTCAGCACCATGTAAGCAAGATCTTGTCCCCAAAACGCTTATGGCATCTGCCAGCAGGGCCGTGGGCCCGGGCGGAGAGGGTCTGCTTCCCTGCGTGTCTGCAGGCTGGGTCCGGTGGCAGGGACGGAAGGCACGCACCCTGCCCGAGGAGCTCATGTAGCACAGCACAGGGGGTTTGCAAACCCAGCTACAACCCCCACTGCCCAGACAGGGGCTGGTTGGGGACTGCTCTCTTCCCAGACGCTTCTGGCTCCCTGCGTCCACACCCAGCGCCTCAAGGGGGTTTCCTACTGAGAGCAACGCTCCGCTCCGCTGGCTCTCGCCTGCCGCTGCCGCGCTGACCCGCTCACTGGCCGGAGCGGGGATGCCCTTGCAGAAGGCAGGAGGAGGGATGGAGCTTGTGCCAGTCCCAACATGAGCACCCCCAGCTGCCACTGCTCCGCGGGGTGACAAGCTAGGGTGACCCCCTTGCATCTTGCACCCAGCAGAGTGTGGCCAGCAGGGCAAGGGAGGGCATCCTCCCCCTCTGCTCTGCCCTGGGGAGGCCGCAGCCGGAGCACTGTGTGCAGTTCGGGGCTCCCCGGGTCAGGAAGGACAGGGAACTGCTGGAGAGGGTCCAGCAAAGGGCTACGGAGATGATGAGGGGATTGGAGCATCTTCCTTATGAGGAAAGGCTGAGGGCCGTGGGGCTTTTTAGTCTGGAGGAGAGAAGACTGAGGGGGGATCTCATCAATGCTTATAAATACTTAAGGGGAGGGTGCCAGGGGATGGGAACAGTCTTTTTTCAGTGGTGCCCAGTGACAGGACGAGAGGGAACGGGCACAAACTTGACCATAGGCAGTTCCATCTCAACCTGAGGAGGGACTTCTCTCCTGTGCGGGTGGCAGAGCAGTGGCACAGCTGCCCAGAGAGGTGGGGGAGTCTCCCACTCTGGAGCCATCCCAAACCCGCCTGGACGCCGTCCTGTGCCACTGCTGGAGGTGCCCCTGCTCTGGCAGGGGGTGGGACTGGGGGAGCTCCAGAGGGCCCTGCCAACCCCCACCACTCTGGGATTCTGTCACCCTGAGGAGATGCCTTCAAAGCTCCATCCAGGGGAAGAGCAGGGGTGAGGACATCTGCCTCTTGCTGCTGATCTTCTGCAGCTCATGGGATGCTGCTCCAGCTCCGCCTCGGTTTCCCCAGGGCGCAGAGGGGAAAGGCAAGAGGCAGAGCCCAGGGGAGAGCATCGGTCCATGGGGCAGAGACCCCTGCTCCAGCACTGCCCGCGGGCTCGGGGCTGGGCAGGGACGACCGGAGGAAGGCAGCTCCTCCTGCCCCTGCCCAGCCGCAGAGGGATGGGGAGGGGGGAAGAAACCAAGGTGCCGGGGAGAAAGTTTGGTGCTGTTGCCGGCGTACAGTGGAATACTAATGAAGAGGCGAGTGAGCTCCAGCCTCATCTATCATATTATGTAATGGCTTACTTCTCTGCACTTCATTTATTTGGAGATTGCTCCCAGGCTGGCTCCTCGCCAGCAGCCACCAAATCCAAGTCTACAGAAATCAATCTCGCGCTGACTGATTAAGCCGTGTTTAGAACTAATTGCTCCTTCGTGTGTGGGGAGAATAAATTACGGGCTTTAATTTCACATCTTTAAAATGCAACTGCAGGTATGGGCTAGCCGTTAACCCCTTCCTGCGCGGCCCCGTGCACAGCTGGCGCGGGGGCAGGCCACGGCTGGCACGGACCGGGGAACAGCCTGTGACACGCGGCGGTCGGTGGCTGCCCATGCCGCTGCTCGTCACCTTCAGCCAGAGCAAGCCAAGCCCTGGGCCGGCCCGCCTGGCAGGGAGCGCTCTCCCTGACCGCCCCAAACACGTCTCCCTTCAGCCACGGGCTGACCCAAACTCCCCTCCGTGCGACCAAGCCGCCGTGCAAGCGGCTGGGCACAGCGCGCGTGGCCACCCCTGCCATTGCAGAGCCGGAGCCAGCCGGCAGCTCGGCCCCGTGGTGCCACCTTGAACCCACACACACCACCCGGGGGGCTGGGGATGTCCCGGCAGGGCTCGCTGGGGTGATGCCCAGCTGCTGCTGGCCCCCTCGCAGGATTGGGGACCCCTCGCTGCCAGCGCTCCCCGGGTCTGCTCAGCCCGGGAGGCAGCAGACGCCGCATGGCTGGGACTGCGACGCCGTGCCCGGCACAGAGAGAGGGGCCGGTGTTTGGGGGGTTCGGGAACGCCACGGCGGGACGGGGGTGACATTCAGCACGGTGCTGACCTCCTCCTCTGCTACTCCCTCCCGCGTGGCAGCTCCAGCGCAGGGCACCCAGCGCCACCCATGGGGCCAGGCTGGTGTGGGGCCGGGGACCAGGCTGGCGGGGTCGGGCTGCCGGAGGGAGAGGAGGGGAGGGGAGGGCAGGCTGCTGCCTCTTCTGCAGCGGGGCTTCATTAAGAGCCAAAAGACAGCAGCAATTAAGCACAAGGCGCGGCGAGCCCGGCTCTCTCCTCATTAGCACCCCGATGCGCTCGGCTGGCCGTGGCTCGGGGTGCACGGCGCAGGGCAGGGGGCTGCACGGGGGCGGGCCGGCAGCTTATTAACACCAGGCAGGCAGGGACCTGCTTCACCCACCGCCGCCCCGGCAGCCCCCACGAGCTCCCGGCATCCCACAGCCCCCAGCCCCGGGCTGGCGGGGAGCAGCGCACGATCGCATGGCCCGAAATGTGGGGCTCAGCTCCTGGCCGTGCGGTGACGTGCAAGGGGACATCAGGGCTGGCAAAACCTCCCTGGCGGCAGCTGCCCGGCACCAGGGTCTGGCAGATTTTGGCAGGGTCCAGGGGGAGCAGACAAAGGCTGATGCCAGTCCCAGGGTCTCCACGACGCCTCCGACACTGCTCTGCCCTGCGACCCGAAGCCCTGCACCACTCCTCGCAGCAACCTGCACCTTTGCAGGGCTGGCCGTGCCCCGCACCCTTGCTGTGTCTCCCTCCCCATCCCCGTCTGCCGCCGTGTCGCCCCTGCCCTGTTCGCCACGCTCTGACAGCTTCAAGCCCCTCACCAAAGCAGAGAGACCGTCCCAGCACCCTGACCCCACGTGGCACCGCAGCCCCGTGGTACCCAAACGGCGCAGGGATGCAGGAGCATCAGTCCCCAGCACACATCCAGACCACGCCAGGGGGTGACATCCACCACTGCTGCCACCAGCCCTCGCCCCCGTAGCTCTGGGGAGGGGCAGGGGATGCGGGGGCGAGGGCTGGAGGTGGCACCAGGGCTGCCACACGTTGCTGGTGGACCCAAGCCCTGCTCAGCCCTGGTTGACACCAAGGGAGGATGAGGCTGGAGCCCGTGCCAGCCCCTGGCTGCTGGAGGCTTTGCCAATCTGGAAGACCGCGATGCCATCCCGGTGCCCGTCTGCCGGGGGGCTGGCCATGCTGCAGGGCCTGGCACGGGGCTGGGGGGAGCTGTGGGCACCCACAGAGCCTCCTCACCCCCCCAGGAGCCCTTCTCCACGCAGCCTCATTGTCAGGGGAACAGCCAGTGTGAAATCGGTCTGATTAGCAATTAGTCCCATTGTAAAAGGATTAGCCGGACCCCATTGTTTGGATGAGTGACTTGACTATCAATTTGCATCTGGCAGCGATGCTGCTGCTGCTGCTGCGCCAGGAGCGTCCCCATGTCCTTTGGACCGGGCAGGCGCTGTCTGGCGAGGCTGTGCCCGGCGCGGTGGTGGGTGCTGGTGGCCCCCCGAGGTGGGCATCGATGCCAGGCACAAAGGTGCCCTTCGCGGGATCCCCAGCGCCTTACCCATCCCTACCACCAGCAGCACCCCCCGGCGTGTCCCGGGGACCGCTCCTCCAGCCTTGGGGTGCCCACGGGTCTCGGGGTGCGAAGCGGGGGCTGGACATCCCCCGGCGTGTCCCGGGGAGAGCACGGATGGGGAAACGAGTGCAGTTCAAGTGAGAGCAGGATTGCACAAGCCCTGGAGCGGGCCAGAGCTGGGGGGAGCAAACGAGGGGGCCCCGTGGACTCTGCCACATCCCCTTCACCCACCCACTGTCCCCGTCACTGTCCCTTCTCTGCCACCCCACCTCACCTGGGGGTTTTCCGAGCAAAACCCCCAAACCCCAGCGTCCTCCCCAGGCATCCTACCCCTCCCAATGACAGCAGAGCCCAGCTGTGCCCGCAGAGGCCCCGTGCGCTCCCAGTGAGCCCCAGCCCCATGGCCAGCATGTGTCAGGGTCCGTCTGTCTGTCCGGGCTGCTGGTCCATCCAGCTAATGAGCCCGTTAGCTGGTGGAGATCCGCACGCTGGTTAACAGGAGGAAGCAGCGACAGGGCCACTAACGAGCGCTCTGCCGGCTGCTCTCTGGCAGCGCGAGGATGGCTCCAGGGGTTAATTGATACTTATTTACTTCTCACACATAAAAATTGCCAGCATTGGAGGAAATATTCCAGGGGGCAGAGGCTGTTGACAGCCCCGCCGGTGCCTCATCCCAGGGGATGCCATGCAGGGGTGGTGGTGGCCTGGGACAGTCACTGGTGACACCCCCAAAGACATCGTAATCCCCCAAGAAACTGTACTGCCTGTGGGCACCAGCACCTAAGTGCAGGGCGGCCATCACCGTGGCCTCGGGGCACCACCCCCTGGGGATGGCCAGCCCTACTCCCTGCCATTGGCGTCACTGTGCCACTCGCCGCCCCAGCGTGGGCCCGTCCCCTCCGTCCTGCCCGAAGCGACTGGTGGCTGTGCGCGGCCCACCAGCCCTGGCACCGAAACGCCGCATCCTGAGCCCGGCCCACGCCTGCCTGGCGAGCAGATGGCAGCGGGCACGCCGCGGCAGCACGCCCCGCGTGCCAGAGGGATGCCAAGCGCCCCAGATGCTCGCAGCACCTCCCGCGGCCGGGATGGACACTCCGTGCCGACAGCAGCCGGGCCCCCGCTCCGCGCCTGAGGCAGGGAGTGGGATGAGAACCCCGTCAGCTCCAGGGCACATCAGCCCACCCCACGGCAGCCCTCCGTGCGCGGGCTCCGGGTGGGGAGAAGCGGCATGAAGAAAGCCGGGGCGAGGGCAGCCGGGCGGCTCTAAGTCCAACCTAACGTGTGATGGGGTTCCTACGGCATTGCGCCGGGCTCTCCCCGAGGACGGGACGCAGCCCGGCACCGGCAGCACGCCAGCTCAGGAGGGCTGTGAATCCCCGCCGGCCTCTGCGCTGTGAGCGGCCCCGGTGACCTCCCCGCTGCCCCCCGGGGACGGGGTGGCACATGCCAACTTGCTGGCAAGGAGCAGCCCCCGGTGCAGGGCTCGGGGAGGCAGTTTGGAGCTGCTGCCGTGCGCATGGGATCTCCTCCGCTCCAAAACTGCAGCCTCTGCTCTGCAGTGCCCCACAGCAGCCCCTGCGCCGCCCCCTCCCGCCCCCGGGACAGCCCTCTGCAGCGCCCTGTAGCCATGCAGCTGCCCCACAGCCAGAGCTGCAACGCCCGCGGCACCCCACGCTGTGCCCCACAGCCAGAGCTGCAGCGCCCGCGGCACCCCACGCTGTGCCCCACAGCCAGAGCTGCAGCGCCCCACAGCACCCCACGCTGTGCCCCACAGCCAGAGCTGCAGCGCCCGCAGCACCCCACGCTGTGCCCCACAGCCAGAGCTGCAGCGCCCCACAGCACCCCACGCTGTGCCCCACAGCCAGAGCTGCAGTGCCCGCAGCACCCCACGCTGTGCCCCACAGCCAGAGCTGCATTGCCCCGCAGCACCCCACGCTGTGCCCCACAGCCAGAGCTGCAGCGCCCGCAGCACCCCACACTGTGCCCCACAGCCAGAGCTGCAGCGCCCCACGGCACCCCACGCTGTGCCCCACAGCCAGAGCTGCAGTGCCCCACAGCACCCCACGCTGTGCCCCACAGCCAGAGCTGCAGCGCCCGCAGCACCCCACGCTGTGCCCCACAGCCAGAGCTGCAGCGCCCCGCGGCACCCCACGCTGTGCCCCACAGCCAGAGCTGCATTGCCCCGCAGCACCCCACGCTGTGCCCCACAGCCAGAGCTGCATTGCCCCGCAGCACCCCACGCTGTGCCCCACAGCCAGAGCTGCAACGCCCCGCGGCACCCCACACTGTGCCCCACAGCCAGAGCTGCAGTGCCCGCAGCACCCCACGCTGTGCCCCACAGCCAGAGCTGCAGCGCCCCACAGCACCCCACGCTGTGCCCCACAGCCAGAGCTGCAGTGCCCGCAGCACCCCACGCTGTGCCCCACAGCCAGAGCTGCAACGCCCCGCGGCACCCCACGCTGTGCCCCACAGCCAGAGCTGCAACGCCCCGCAGCACCCCACGCTGTGCCCCACAGCCAGAGCTGCATTGCCCCGCAGCACCCCACGCTGTGCCCCACAGCCAGAGCTGCATTGCCCCGCAGCACCCCACGCTGTGCCCCACAGCCAGAGCTGCAGTGCCCGCAGCACCCCACACTGTGCCCCACAGCCAGAGCTGCAGTGCCCCACAGCACCCCACGCTGTGCCCCACAGCCAGAGCTGCAACGCCCCACAGCACCCCACGCTGTGCCCCACAGCCAGAGCTGCAACGCCCCACGGCACCCCACGCTGTGCCCCACAGCCAGAGCTGCAGCGCCCGCAGCACCCCACGCTGTGCCCCACAGCCAGAGCTGCAGCGCCCCACGGCACCCCACGCTGTGCCCCACAGCCAGAGCTGCAGCGCCCGCAGCACCCCACGCTGTGCCCCACAGCCAGAGCTGCAACGCCCCACAGCACCCCACGCTGTGCCCCACAGCCAGAGCTGCAGCGCCCCGCGGCACCCCACGCTGTGCCCCACAGCCAGAGCTGCAGCGCCCCGCGGCACCCCACGCTGTGCCCCACAGCCAGAGCTGCAGCGCCCCGCGGCACCCCACGCTGTGCCCCACAGCCAGAGCTGCAACGCCCCACAGCACCCCACGCTGTGCCCCACAGCCAGAGCTGCAGCGCCCCGCGGCACCCCACGCTGTGCCCCACAGCCAGAGCTGCAGCGCCCCGCGGCACCCCACGCTGTGCCCCACAGCCAGAGCTGCAGTGCCCCACAGCACCCCACGCTGTGCCCCACAGCCAGAGCTGCAGTGCCCGCAGCACCCCACGCTGTGCCCCACAGCCAGAGCTGCAGCGCCCGCAGCACCCCACGCTGTGCCCCACAGCCAGAGCTGCAACGCCCCACAGCACCCCACGCTGTGCCCCACAGCCAGAGCTGCAACGCCCCACAGCACCCCACGCTGTGCCCCACAGCCAGAGCTGCAACGCCCCACAGCACCCCACGCTGTGCCCCACAGCCAGAGCTGCAGCGCCCGCAGCACCCCACGCTGTGCCCCACAGCCAGAGCTGCAGCGCCCCACGGCACCCCACGCTGTGCCCCACAGCCAGAGCTGCAGTGCCCCGCAGCACCCCACGCTGTGCCCCACAGCCAGAGCTGCAGCGCCCCGCGGCACCCCACGCTGTGCCCCACGGCGTCCCGCAGCCGTACCTCTGCAGCATCTGCCAGCAGACCCACTGCACAGCTCCATCGGCTCTCCGCAGTGCCCGGTAGCATCCTACACCCATCCTCCCTGCGATGCCCCAAAAGCCGCCCCCCCCAGCCCCTCGCACTGCCACGGGCACCCCGCAGCCAGCTCGCTGCACCCCAGCTGGTGCCCTGGTCCTGTCTGACACCCCCCCTTGGGGAGCCGGGGCTGCGTCCCCCCGCCAGCACGTCCTTCCCCGGGGCATCGCCGCTGGAGCCGGGCAGGGGGAGCGCGGGGGCTGCCCGGTGCCCCCGGGAAGGGCATGGCGGGGGCAGAGGGAGGGCACCCGCCTCCCCGCCGTGGGGGTCTCGCCGGCGGCTGCCGAGCGGAGGCGAGCGTATTCGGGTCAGTGCGTCGCCTGAGCAGAGCCGGTCTGACGTGCTGCTAATTGAACCAAATGCCCATTAGAGGCGTGACGGGCCGTGTCCGGCCCAGACCCTCCGTCGCAGGTGGCCGACACGCAAGGAGCCTGAAGGCTGTTCAGCATGGCCGGGCCAGAGCATCTCCCGCCTCCTCACGCATCACGGCCGGCGCAAAGCCCAGCCAACATCTCATTAGGAGCCGCTAATCACCCCCTAGGCGGGCGCCGGAGCGGGGGAGAGGGGCAGCTGGGGCTCACGGGGGACCCCATGGTGCAGTCCCCCTCCCTGCGCAGCCCCTCTCCGTGCCACCCGCGGGGCAGAGCGGGGCAGAGCCTGGCAGGGAGCGGGCAGGGGGTCCAGCCTTGCCCTGCCCCACAGATCCACGACGCCGTGGGGCAAAGGGCGGCTCCAGGCAAGCCCCGTGCTCTGGGGTGTAGGAGCTGGGAACCTGCGCTGTGGGGCCAGGCTGTGCCAGCCCGGGGCAGATGCTTGCCCAGCACATCCCTCTGCCATCCCCTGGGTCCAGGTGATGGCGTGCACAAGACCAACCTCTCCTAAAAGCGAAAGTCCAGGTGGAAACCACCACCGTGACCCCAACCCCCGGCCAGGGCTCACCAGCCCCAGCGCAAGCCCCCAAAGCCAGGAGGAGCCCGGCCGGGGCTGCCTGGGCTCCGGGCCGGGTTTCGGGCCAGAGATGGGTGCTGGATGGGTCCCCAGGGCGAAGCCCGCGCCCTGCCTGGCCCCGTGCCGGTCCTGGCCCACCTTTGCCACGCACCCCATGGCCCGCAGTGGGTCTGAGCCCCCCCAGCAGCGGCCCGGGCGGCACAGCCCAGCACAGCGCTCCCCCCTCGCTGCCCCTGCGGACTTGGCAGCCGAGTCTGTGTTTCGCAGTTGGCTGGGTGCCTCCCTCCCCCCTCCTGACCGCGAGCTCGGCAAGCGATTCCCAAACCCACCGGAGAAGGGACTGACGCAAATCAAACCACACACCGCTCCGCACGCCCGCCCCCCCATCCCGGGCAGCCCCCCATGCCCCGCGCTCGCTCCACAGCCCTCGGCTGGGGATGCTCACTGGCACATCCCCGCTCGGCAGCCCCCACGCACCCCCGCTCCGCGCGGGGACACGCCGGGGAGCCCCGGGTGGGTGCCACCCCCCGGGTGGGTGCTGGGCTCAGCCCTTTCTGCGCGCCGGGGCTGCGCAGCGGGGTGAGACCCCCCTGCGCACCTCCCGGCCAGAATGGAGCTGGCGGAGGGCAGGTCGGCCACGGCCTTATGGAACCACCCCAGTGGTGGCAGGGGTGCCACCGCAGCAGAGGTGGCCGGCACGGCTGAGCATCCCTCTCCCGCCCTGGTTACGGCTGCTGCCAAACAGCTGGTTGCTACCAAGTTCTGCAATGGGAGTGTTGCCGTTGCCATGGCAGCCGGTTTATTTTAGCCAGCTGCCATCACTCCATGTCCCCTTCAAAACCATCCTCCCTGCCCTGGCGCGTCTTGCCTTGCCCCCGTGCCCGTCCCCCTCGCTGAGAGCCCCCGGGGAGCCGCCGCAGCGCCCATCCCCCGCGGGACAGCCTTTCCCTATTGCCCAGAGGGCACAAACACACCACCAGCATCTTCCCAACTTCCCATGATGGCCAGTGGGGCTCACGCCAGCTCGGCCGACTCCCAGCGAGGTGGCTCAGGGGACAGGTCCCCCCCAGCCCAGGGGAAGGGAGGGACAGCATTAGCACTGGCATCGGGTGACTTCAGTGCTGGAGGGACACCTGGATGATAAATTCAGCTCCCACAGCCTGCTTAAAAACACTCCCTGCTCCGCTTTGCTCCTCCCTTGGCCAAAGCTTTGGGCTTCTCTTGGGCCCCAAAACTCCCCGTGACTTTGCTGGGGTTCTGCATGACACCTCCTCCTCCTCCAGCCACGGCCCTTGCAGGCTGGTTCAGGACAGGGGGGGCCAGAAGCGCCAGTCCCCGGTGTGGCTGGCGGGGAAAAGGTGCCTTCACCCCACGGTGTCTGTCCCAAGCCCTGTCCCGCCAGGTAGCCCTGACCATCACCCCGAGGCACCATTGCCGCCTTCCCAGCCGGGACCGTCCATCCTCGGAGCTGCCGGGCTTTGTCGGGGGCACCAGCGGGACCGCGGGGGCAGAGGAGGAGCCCCGGGGGTGATGTGTAATGCAGTAATCCCTCTGCGTCCCCGGCAGAACCGCCGTCTCCGTGGATCCCCCCAGCACCGC
The DNA here is from genome assembly GCA_017639485.1 of Pluvialis apricaria. Lineage (NCBI taxonomy): Eukaryota > Metazoa > Chordata > Aves > Charadriiformes > Charadriidae > Pluvialis > Pluvialis apricaria. Next base: position 1,076,343 of record CM030027.1, on the reverse strand, counting down.
CTGGCCCGCCCCACGCTCCCCAAAGGGCTCATTAGATCACACCAGGGCGGCTGCAGATAACGAGCAGGCGTGCTCGGCTCCCGGGGCAGCGGGCAGAGCGCGGGCAGAGCGCGGGCAGAGCGCGGGCAGAGAGCAGGCAGGGCTGGGGAGCTCGGGGACCCTCCTGCGGGAGCCGGGGGGCTCGGCAGGCGGTGGCCTGGCCCCAATAAGGTGTCACTGTCCCCGCAGTCCCCCTTGCTAATGGCACGGGCTGCGCTTTTGGGGTGCAGAGCCCAGGGCTGAGCTCAGCAAGGGACGTTCTGGGGGAGCCCAGCCTTTCCCAGCACCCTGCAAGCAGGCAGGAGTTGCGTGGGTGCAGTGGCGCCGCAGTGGGTGCACGGAGCCCCGCTGCAGGCTCGCCTGGGCACCGGGTGCCACCGAGAGACACGGCCCGGGCAGAGCTGGGCTGGTGCTGCAGCGTGCCCCGATGCCAAGGTGATGGGCTGGCTCCACACCCCCCCGGCCATGGGCTCCCTGCCCGCAGGCTGTGGACCGGTGCCAGCGCGGGGCTGGCGGGAGGCAGGGGACAGCCTGGAGCCCCTGCCCACCTCCTGCCCTGCCTGCCCCCAGCCCCACACGCGTCCCGTAGCCCTGCCCAGTAATACCGTGCCAAAAGAGGGAAGGGGGGGCTTGGCAGGGTGCTGGGAAGGGGGGTTATGGACCAGACGAGCTGTGGCCGTGTGTCGTACGTCTCCAAGCCGGCTGGCCCTGGCACGGCCGCCCGCTCGCCTTTGGGCTGCGGCAGAGCAAGAGGCTGCTGGGCCACCTGCCCTGGCCAGATGGCAATGGGGGACCTCGCGGCGCTGCCGGGCACGGTGCTGCTGAGGGCATCTGTGCCAGACCCCGCTGCTCGCCCTGCTCGTGCCCAGCCCCGCGGTGGTGCTGAGGATGGGCTGGGGGGCGGCAGCAGCAGGGGATCCCTGCGCATGGGGGGAGCACGGGGTCGGGCTCTGCCCCCTTTGCAGCATCCTACGAGAGCCCCAGGCAGCACCCACCCCCCGCGTCCAGCCCAGCATCCCAGTTCAGAGCGCTCCGACACAGCTGGAAACCACGTCCTCTCCCAGCTCCCCAGAAAACGTCGTGGCACCCAGCCACGCGCTGAGAAATCCCCCCAGCACAGATCCCCTGCGAGGCTGAGCCCACGCACCCCCTTCCCCGAGAGACCCACGCAGCCTGGCCGTGGGCCCCCCCGCACAAGCCACCCCAGAGCCGGATAAGACCCGGAGCCTCCCTCGAGGGTCCCAAGGGTGCTGGCGAGACGCGAGGCGCTGGCACAACCAGGGATGCTCTGCAAGGAGCCTACACCCAGCTGAGAGACATCACGTCCCCCTGCCTTTGGGGACAAAACACACACTCCCAGCACCCCAGTCCCAGCCTGCCTGGACCCCTCTCCAACATGCGAAACCAGGTGAGACACCTTGGAAAGACCCTCTCCACCATCAGCCACTTATCCAGTAATACTCTAATTACACCCCAGAGTTGGCCACCAAAATAGCTGCAGTAAATCACTCGGAGCTGCCATGTAATTTTTGCATGAAATTACAGTATTTTTTCCCCTGGGTTCAATTTCCTCCACACCAAGTTCTCACCGCAGCCAAATAATTAAAGCAGCCGCACTCCCTTTTCCTCGGGTACCGTTTTAACTCCCCGCTGGCTGCCCCCAGCTGCCCGGCACCGGGGCTGTGGCTGGCTGGGGACAACGTGTGCCCCGGCACCCGCGGCAGCCCTGCCTGCACCCGCACTGGGTACACCCAGAGCAAATGAGAGCCGCTCCAGATCTGAAGGTAAGGCAGATCAAACCACGCTGAGAGACCCCGGGGAGACCCAGCCCCCACGAGGGATGCAGAAGGCACCCCGAGCAGGATGCTGAGCCCCCATGGGGGTCCAAACCCCACCGGGCAGAGGAGCTGGCTGTTCCCGGGAGAGAAACAACCCGCCTCCCCTCCATCGCCTGCAGCCCGCAGGAGGAAGAGGAGGGGAGCAGCGGGGCTCAGCCGGCACCATCCCGCTTTACACAGTGATGCTCGGACACCCGTGGGAGACCACCGTCCTGTGGGGTGCCACGAAACCCCACCTCTGGGTCACTCGGCCAACTGGGAGAGACGCGGGTCCCAGCCACGCGTCACCTGTGCTGTCCTGACCGCGTGCAGCACCACGCTGACCTGAGCAGCAGCAGAAATCCCAAATCCTGGAGGGTTTTGCATCCAGCCCCATCCTCCCCCCGATCTGTTCAGTCAAGGCTGCCCTGCTTTTCAGCCTGTGATCTACATCAGAGCTGGACTGCACCCAAAAAAGCACGGAAGGCTGGGCATGGGGCCATGCACTGGGCCACACGTGTCCCCCAGGGACTCGCTGTGCCCCAGGCGCTCCCCGCCTGCCCCACGGCCCCACGGCAGCCCTGGGGACCAGCCCCACGGGGTGCTCGGAGGAGCAGTGGGTCCCTCTCTGTGCCTCCAGCTCCGGTCACGGGTCTTTCAAGGGGCCCCCATGGAGCAAAGCCAACCCCTTCTGACCCGCTGTGTCCCATCCAGGTCCCCAGCGGGTTTGTGCTGGCTCGTAGAGCAGGGACGGGCAGCTCGTGCCCTGCAAACTCCCCGGCAAAGGCAGCAAACCCTGGGCAGACGCATCTCAGGGCAGCCCTTGGAGACAGGGGGGCCGGTTGGGCCATGCACAAAAAGGTGCCTTTTTTCTTCCGAAATACCTGCAGAGATTTCATCAAGCACGGCCAGAGAGCTCGGCTGGCAGAGGCTTGGGAGCACCGGGGCTCTCGGCCCCGAGGTGGCTGGGGACCAGCCGGGCTGCCGGGACAGCGGGGACATCCCTGCCTCCAAACGCTCTTGGCTGGAAGATGTTTCACGGAAGAGTTGTGTTGTAATAAAAAAAAAATCCCAGTTGTTCAAGAAAACAAATATTTGTACTAATTTGCGAGTTTTAGGCCCCAAAGGTGGGGCAGGAGAGGGTTTAGTGATGCAACGCCTTTGGGTGAGAGGAGAAAATATTTGTCACGGGGACCGGCTGTACGCGCAGAAATGTTGCAAGAAGCACTATTTAAAAAACGTCTGTGACAATAAAGAGCAGTTTCCAGCCAACGGCGGGACCGGGTCCACCTGCTCTGGCCGAGCCCATGGCAGCCGTCCCGGCAGGCTCGCGCACTGTCCCCGCTGTCCCCATGCTGCTGTCCCTCACGCAGGACACTGTCCCTCGCACAGGACACTGCTCCACACCCCAGCCCACAGCAACTCCAGCCACGGGCTGGCTCCGTCCACCCCTCCTCGCTCAGCCGTGTGAGATGGCGCACCCCCGGCACCATCCGGGCTGGGTCCAGCCCTGTCCCCTCCACCAGCGCCAGCTGCCCCCACACCAGCCCCTTCAAGCCAGAGCATCCCACGCCGGCACACGCTGCAGCCCTGAAACCCTCCCAAACCTGCACGACTCCCTTCTTCCCACTTCCAACGTCCTTTTTCCGTGTGTGCACGGGACCCAGAGGGCACAAAGCCCCATGTCACCGGCGCAGCCCACCTGGGACACGCAGGAACCGGCCACTGCAGGCCGCGGAGACCCCCGTGGTCACCCGCCTGGCAGGGGCGAACGCACCATGCCGGCAGTCAGCATCCCACGAGGATGGGGACAGGGAGGCAGCGGCATGAAATGCTGTCACAGCTGTCACCGTGTCCCTGCAGAGCCAGAAGCACAGCGGGAAACGGCCTCACGCTGATGTCCCTCCTGGGCCAGGCAAGCCCAAAGGCACCAGGTCCTGATCCATGCACCCCGTCCTCCCCCAAGGGAAAGACAACTGGGAGATGCTGGCGTAGCTGAGATGCCACCAAGTGTGGTACCCTCTGCTGTGGGGACCCGAGGGACATCAAACACCTCTGAAACAGCCCCTGCAAAGCAGCCCTGTCCCCCAGGTCAGGCGGGCGCTGGTGACAACAGCAGGCGTAGTGCTGCCTGCGCGTCCCACGCAGGCAGGGAGGCCCGGCCGCCCGCGCCGTGTGCTCGCACTCACGCATGCACGCGCGGACCCCGGGGCGAGACGCGTCGGGACGGGAGCTCCCAGCGGGGCTGAGCCCGCCGTGCCTCTAATGTCACTCAGGCAGCCAAAAAGTCTCGCTCTGTGCCCAGGGCTGTGCCGTGCGGTCCCCAGCCGCACGCAGACCCTGTTGGAAGAGACAGCGAGACACCGGGGGGGGGCCAACCGGAGCCCCCTTGCCCCGAGCATCCCGCGTCGTGCGCTCATCGCATCTTGAAGCCCCCCCAGCACACGCTCGGTGAGCCAAAGTCACGCAAGCGGAGCAAGGTCACCGCGGGGACGTTTCTACAGCTCCAGCCCCATCGGTGGCAGGGAGGAGCGATGCTGCCCTCAGCCACACAGCCCGGGGCCGCCTGCGGTCGAGGGAAACTGAGGCACAGAGGGGGCTGTGGCAGAGGGAGCCGCTGGCAGAGCTGCTCCACCGCCATTGCTCCAGGAGACAGCTCTGCCCCCGCCATCTGCTCTCCGCCGTGTCCCGGAGCCCCAGGGCCAGCACAGCCCTCCCCAGCGTCGTGTCCTGACCCTGCTCACAGCTTGCAGGACCCACGGAGGTGGTCGGGGGTGTGACAGCACCCCGGGGTGCCCTGTGGGACTCCCCCAGGGGGATGCTCTTAGGGGTCACTGGCACAGCGCGTGGGTGAGGGGCTCCCGGCTGGGGGTGGCTCGGGAATGGGAGAGGGTCCGGGAGGAGAGGGATGGGGGCGGAGGGGGGGGTCCATCCCTGCTCTGCCCCACTTAGCCCCAAGGAGCACCCATAGCAGCGTGCCGTGGGGGCAGCCGGGGAGCTCCCCACTGGCCCCCTTTTGATGCTGAACAGGAGCCAAAAGCAAACACACTCTCGGAGGGGAGCTGGAAAGAGCTCCATCTCCTTGGGGGGCGGGGGGAAGAGCAGGCACCAGGGCTGGAGGAGCCCGAGCCTCCAGCCTGTCCCCAGCCTGCAGCGAGGCGTCACAGCCCTCTCCCTGTCTCACACGCAAGGGCACAGCACGCACCCACCCCCCGCCACAGCCCACACCTCCCCACTCATCCCCCCTGCACCCCATCCCCAGCACCCCCCCGTGCCCCACATCGCCCACGCCGGCGTGCACAGGCGCACGCCCCGACACGCACGCCGGCTGCGCCGTGACTCAGCTGACCCCACCGGCAGCAGCTTGCTTTGCACCTGCTAAGCACGGGCCCCCCCGTGCCACCCCTGCAGCTCCTCGCTGCCGGGGTCCCGCCAAGCCCGCGCTTACTCACAGCGCAGGGAGGAGGGGAGGCCTCCCCACGCACGTCAGCTGCCCAGACCGGGGGGCTTGTGAGCCCCCCCCGGGCCCCAGCGAGCGTGGGGGCTTGTGCCCCTCACTGCAGGGCAGGGTAAAACCCCGCGGGGCGGGAGTCTCCCCCACCCTGATGCTCCTCACCTATGGGGTGCACCACCGGCACCCGGCAGCCTCCAGGCACCCGCTGAGCCCTTTTCGGGTCAGCCGGCTTCCCGCACCAGTACAGGCTGGGGGCTGACCTGCTGGAGAGCAGCTCTGCACAGAGGGACCTGGGAGTCCTGGTGGACAACAGGGTGACCATGAGCCAGCAATGTGCCCTGGTGGCCAAGAAGGCCAATGGCACCGTGGGGTGCATCCAGCAGAGTGTGGCCAGCGGGGCGAGGGAGGGCATCCTCCCCCTCTGCTCTGCCCTGGGGAGGCCGCAGCCGGAGCACTGTGTGCAGTTCTGGGCTGCCCGGGTCAGGAAGGACAGGGAACTGCTGGAGAGGGTCCAGCAAAGGGCTACGAAGATGCTCAGGGACGGGAGCATCTCTCTGCTGAGGAAAGGCTGAGAGCCCTGGGGCTGTTCAGCCTGGAGAAGAGAAGGCTGAGAGGGGACCTCAATATCTAAAGGGCGGGTGGTGAGAGGATGGGGCCAGACTCTTTCCAGTGGTGCCCAGTGACAGGATGAGGGGCAACGGGCACAAACTGGAACACGGGAAATTCCATCTCAACATGGGGAAAAACTTCTTTACTGTGGGGGGTGGCAGAGCAGTGGCACAGCTGCCCAGAGAGGTTGTGGAGTCTCCCTCACTGGAGCCATCCCAAACCCGCCTGGACGCCGTCCTGTGCCACTGCTGGAGGTGTCCCTGCTGTGGCAGGGGGTGGGACTGGATGGTCTCTGAAGGTCCCTTCCACCCCGTGCCAGTCTGGGATCCTGTGATGACTTGTGCCACCGTGGCTGAGCAAGGCACCGGGCAGGCTGCGGACGCCTGGTGTCATCCCACACCGACACGCTCGCTCGCGGACACAGGGTTGCACTGATGTGCTTCCACTGTGCAGGGCTGGTGCTGTCAGCACAGCCCCATCGGTGGGTTTGGAAAGGGGGGACCCCCCCTTGGGACATGCCTCTGCCTCGGGGGCTCGGCAGGACAGGGCTGCTGGAGCCATCCCCTGCCCGAGGTGATGCACCCAAAGCAGCGGTCACGCAGGAGAGGGGCTGGCTGCCAGCCGGGCCATGCCTCCCCCAGGAAAAAAAACCCAGCAGACAGCCCCTGCCCGCGCTCACCTCCCCGGCCCCGCGCACGGGGCAGAGCACAGGATCCACGGGGAAATCCTGGCGACCGCCGCACCACAGGCTCCGATTTCATCCAAATACAATCCCCCCCGCCGGCCGCGGCGCCTGGCTGGGTCCCCGCAGCTGGCCCGGGCAGGGCCGGGGACTGCTGTGTCAGCAAGGGAATTTCCAGGCTCCCGATCCGCTGGTGGAGAAAGCACCTGGGGCTGCCACCATCCTGGGGTGCTCCCGGGGCTCCCCATCTCCCTGGCTCCGGGACCCAGCGCTTCGCCCTGCCACGGCAGGGCTTACCAGGGCTTCGGGTCTCTCGGAGACTTGCATGGGGAGCAGAGGGATTTGCCACTGGCGATGGGATGGAGCAAAGCTATTGGGGACGAGCAGCAAAGCTGTTTATAGACCGGCGGGGGGGGGGCAATGCCAGCTGCCAGGACACTTTCTGCTCAGTGCGTGCACCCCAGGACATGCTCACAGCATGAAGGGCAGCACCTGGGGAGGAAAATGGCCCCAGGACCAGCACAGAGTGGGGTGCTCAACACGCCTCACCAGTGCCCTGCTGGAGGTTACCACCTCCTGCCAAGACCTCTCTGCTCAAAGGTGACCAGGAAAGGGAATTACCATTTGTCCTGGATGCCCTCCAACCTCCATTGGCTTTTCTCCCCTTGGGAACGTCGGCTCCCCACGAGCCCAGCCACAGTCCCCAGCCCTTTGTGCCGGGATGGGGTGGGACCCAGGGTGGGCACCGTGTCCCCAAGCCGTGCCTCTCCTCCCACCCCCAAGCTGCCCATTCGCTGCGCTCCCCAACACCGGGCAGACCCAGGGGGCACCTTCGGGGAGCAGCGCATGGAGTGGGCTCTGTGCCTGACAGGCAGGGCTGCCGGCTCCCCCAAAGGCCGCTTGCCTCAGGTTCCCAACCCTGGCCCTGGAAACAACCCTGGGACCTGCCAGCCTGGCCCCACCGCTTGGCCACAGCCACCCAAGGCCACCGCGGGCCACCGCACAGGCACAGCCTTTCCACCGGTGCTCTTATTTTGGGTGGCCAACGGCTGGGCACGGCAGAAGGCGGTGGGTGGGCTGAGGTCCTCCTCTACCTGCCTGCCAGAGCCGGCTCGGGGATGCTGGGTTACCCGGGAAACGGCGGATGACATCGCAGGGGAGGCAGGGAAACTCTGCCCGAGGTGTTCGGGATGCCATCGCCGTTGCCAGGGAAACGGCGGGCGACATCCCGCAGGTAAGGGAGGGTGGCGAAGCTGCGGGGGGGGGGGGGCGGTGATGCACCCCGGCTTCGCCTGCCTTCTCCTCCGGCAAGGGGGTCCCCGCCGTGCGCCGGACGGGAATGTGCCCTGGGCGTGGGCAATGGGGCTGGCCCCCACCTTGCCACCCCCCCCGGGGCACTGGCAGAGGGATGAGAAAGGGACTTTCCCCTTCGGGGACATTGTCACCCTGCCTGGGGCTGCTCTGCTGGGCTGGTGGCAGCAGGGAGAGAGGAGCGGCTGTGGCCTGGCCCCCTGCGAGCGCTTTGCTGCCTGTCCCCCCCCCGCCGCCGCTGCCTGCTGGCACTGCCGCCCCGCAGCGGTGCCCAGGGACGCGCTCCCCCGCCTGCGCCTCCCCAGCATCAGCCCATCCTTCAGGGGGCTGCCAGGGGCCGGCAGCCATCCCGCCGCGGGCAGGGGGAGCCGCCCCCCCCCCGCACCACTCCCGGATTGCCTTTGCATTCATCACAGTCTCCGCTTTTCCCTCCGAGGGCTCGGAAGCACCAGGGGCGCCCCAAGATTTCCTCCGACGCCCCAAACTTCCCCGGTTGTAAATCTCAGCTGTTTGTCCCCAGCAGGGACACACCGTTACCCCAGGCAGGGTGTCCGTCCCCCCCCCCTCCGAGCCCTATCTGATCACACGAGGCGGCAGGAAAGCCACAGCCGCAGCCCGTCACGGCGGTCTCTGGGCTGCGCTCCCGCACGCACCGGCCGCAGGCGACGGGCAGGCAGCAGGGGGGCTTCCAGGCCGGGAATAAAACCAGCAGGACCAGGGGTAGCGGGTCAGTGGAGCCGCAACGAGAACTGCCGGGGGAGGGGGAAATGCACGGTGCAGCCTCTGCCCCCCCCCAGCACAGCTCCCGAAATGAATGAGCCACCGCACGCAGCCCGCGCAGGAGGCGCCGCGCCCGGGGAGGCAGCGGCGCTCCCGGGAGGATGCTGCAGAGCAACAGGAACACAACAATCCCCCTCCTGCCCGTCTCGGAGGAGCTCAGCCACCCGAGGCGGAGCAGTTTTACCTGTAATGGCAAAAATTACATCAGCCGGAGCCTTCCGGAGCCGTCCCGGTGCCGCTCGAGGGGGGATCCACCCCAGCGCTGCCACAGCCCCGTGGGGCCGCTCGGACCCCGAGCGATGGGCGCTGCGAGGGCGCCGGGTCCCCTCCCGCCAGCGGGGCCGGGAGGCGGGAGGAGAGGCTCCGTGTCAGGCCATGCAGCTTCCTCAGGGCTGGTTTTTAGCGCTGGTGAGCCCCCCTGGAGCAAGAGACCCTGAAAAGCTGCCCTGCCCGCACAGCGGCAGCGCTGCCGGGGGCTGCCCGGCTCAGGCACTCGTGGTCCCAGGGCCCTCCTTGGGTCCGCGCTGCCAGAGGGGCCTTCTTTCGGTCAGAGGAATCTCACACTTGCAAATAAAGCCACCAAAAAAAAGGTGTTCAAAGCGGGGGGTCACAAAATATCCAAAAAAGGGGCAGGAGGAACCGGTGCCCCAGGAACAAATCAGCCCTGGACTGCGGGGAGACGGAGCCCAGCGCCTGAACCGCAGGGGCTGGAACCCCATCCGCAGCCCTCCTCCTCGTTAATTTTAGGTTTTTCCTGGGGGAGTGAGGGGATGGGGACCGAGCAGGGCTGGGGTGGAGTGCCGGGAAGGGGAACGGGGGATGCCGGGGCACAGGGAGGAGGCATGGAAGCAATGGGAAGCAGGAAGGCAGCTGCTCCTGACTCCCGTCACCTGGAAGCTCATCCCGCGGGGTCCAAGCACCCGGGGTCACGCCTCAATACCTCCTAATTGGGGGTGACACCTCCAGCAGCTCCATGGGGTCCTTGGGCCATGGGCATCTGCCAGTGGTGCCAGCCTGGCTACGACCCCATGCCCGGCGTGCCAGCTCTGCCAGCAGCTTTGGTGGGCTGGGGGGGGGGGGGACGGGACACCCCCAGCCCGGTGACGTCCGGGCTGTTTCCCAGGGGACCTGGCAGCCCTTCAGACGGCCGCCTTCCCCGCGGGGGCCCCCACCCGGCTCCCCCGCGCTGCCGGCCTCCCGGCTTCGTGACACTGAGCTTTAATTGAATTAGACGCTGCTGCCTGGGCAGCGCAGCCTGCAAACCATCCTCGAATTCCTGGGCACGGCGCCCGCTCGCTGTCTGCAAGCCGGTCCCCGTCCCCCTCCCACCCCCGCAACCCCATCGCCTCCCCCCCAGCACTGACCCAGAACCGAGGAGCCCCCGACACCCCCCCCCACCCCCCCCCCGCAGAGAGGGAGTGGGAGAGGGGGGTCCGGCCGGTCTCAGGGGGCTCGTTACACAAATGATGCGGTCGGAGGGTGCAGGGCCCGGGGGGGGAGCCCCCCATGCCTCTCCCCGCCGGGGTCAGCTGTGCGGCAGCAGCCGGCGAGCCAGCCCGTCCCCACGCCAGCTTCCTCCGCTACAGAATGTACCGAGGGCCCCGGCAGCCCCAGCCAGGGACACGATGTGCTCCCCGCTCCAGGCCCTGTTTTTCCTGGCCGGGCTCCTGCTCCGCTGGCGGCCCCGCGCTGTCACTCAATGCAGCTTTTGTTCGCTCCCCGCTCGCCTCCCTTCACACCTCCATCCCACCCCTTCGGCCCCTCCGTGCGCCCTCCGGACCCGGCCATGACCGTCCTTGGCCGTGACCGTCCCCGGCCTCTCCCACAGCTCCATCACCGCCTTGTTGGCTTTTTCCTTCCCCACGAGCATGGCCGGGGCTGCTGGCAGCGGCAGAGGCGATGCCGTCCCGCTGGCAGGGCAGCCCAGCATCTCCGAAACCGCAGGCAGCGTCGGGTCCCCGCCAGAGCACCAGCTCCCAAACACCACCGCCCGGGAGGGAGGAGGAGGCTGTGCCCCTTCTCCTGCCCATGGCCTCATCCTGCTCCGTGCACGGACTTGCAGCCCATGGTTAACGGGTCCACCCGTAACTCGCGTGAGTGTATTACGCAGGGCACAGGGTACGGCCAATGCCAATGTCTCCCCCTCGCAGGGCTCAGCACCAGTCCAGCCCCATCGCTGCCCACACTGATGCTCTCCCGGCTGTACAGCACTGTGCTCCTCCTGGGACACCTGGGGACACCCAGGGACACCCGTCCCCACTGCCACAAGGGTGAAACCCATCCACGATGGGGATGTGGGGAGGGCAGGACACAGAGCTGCGCACACAGGAGAGCCGAGCGCATCCTTCAAGTCCTGACACCACTGGAAAACGCGTATCTGAAGTCCAGTACAGCAGTTCGTTTCAGCTTCCCAGTCTTTAAACATTTCCTATAGTAAAAGCAAAGTAATCTCTAGGAACCAAAACTGCCGATATGTCGTTTAACCCCGCGGGAGTTGGCTCCTCGCTGCCCAGCGCCGCTGGTTTTCCGTCCTTCCCCTTTCAGCCAATTTGCTATCTCGGCCGGTTGACCCCAATGTGCTTTTCCTTTGTGGAAAAAACCTCCTCAGCAACAAATATTGCCCAACTGACTTGAAACCGAGCTCCTCACGCCCCAAACCTTCACTGGCCCTAACAGCCATCCCCATGCCCACTGGCTTGGCCAACACGGCCAGCATGGGGATCCCAGTGCTGCGCACGCTGGGAATGGGTACAGATACACATTGGGACAAACCCCAAACGCTCGGGCGCAGCGGGGCACGAGGCCGGTCCTCCTGCCCGACAAACCCAGGCTGTGGGGCTGGAAAGGGTGATGAGGAATCGTAACCATGTCCCCAAGAGCATCCCTACAGCCACACGTGCCACCGCTGCCTCCCCGGCCCCCGGAGGGTGCACCCTGCTCCCAGGGCTTGGCAGGGAGCGAGAAGGGACACGCTGGCCTGAGCAGAGCCACTCCGGACCCTCACCACCCCCAAAATCACCGGCGGGTCTGGCTGCCGAGCATCCTCACGCCGAGCCGTGCACGTGGCCCCGCACTGGGGCAGTCGCCCATAGGGCTGCGAGCCCCCAGATCTGCAGTCCTGGGGAGCCCCCAGCAATGCAAACCCTCCCCGTGAGAGCACCCCACACCGCCCCCGGCACCACGGCAATCACCCACCGCCGCTCCCTCCATCCCTCCACCCGCTCACAGCCTGGGAACAGCCAAACCCGCTCCCACCTCCAGGCACCCCCCGCATTAAGCCTGGTGGCATCGCTCCTGTGTCCCCAAAGCCCCTCTTTTGTTTTTTCGCCCCCCTGCTCTTTTTGTTTCCCTCCCTGGCAGCGGGAAGGGGGGGTCTCTCCTGCATCCGTCTGGCAGCTAAGCCCCTGTCGCCACGGGGGCATTAGCACCAGCGCTGCAGGGAGCTCCCCGGGGAGAAGTAAGTGGATCAAAGGGTTTTAGCAGCAGACGGCTCCCAGACAGATCTGGATCGTCTTCAAGGCGGCCACTTGCGGCTACAAATGCACTTTCTGCCTGCAGCTCCCCAGCCAAAAAGTTTCACACCGGCTTTATTGCGTTTAACCCCTCACTGCTCCCGGCCCCGCAGCCACATCCCGGCTGGATGGGGGCTCCCCGCTCCCCGGGCCCGGGGCGAATCCAGCCCTGCAGCAACGGCTGGCGGGATCGGGGTGCCGTGTGCCTGTGCACAGACGTCCCCCTTAAACCCGGGGTGTCCTGAGCCAGGCAGTGAAACAACCCGCTTGCCGCTGCTGCCCACCGCGGCACCCTCGGCGCCGTGACAAGGGGGAAACTGAGGCACGCAGCGTGGGAGAGGATGAGGATGCTCCCGGGGGCACGCACACCAACCCGCTCCTCCACCCCCTGCCCGCGCCGCCCCTCCAAGCCCCGGCGGCGGGCGGCGGGTGACCCCCTCTGTGCCACCCCACTGCCCCAGCCCGCCTGCCCCCCCCCCAGTTTATGGCACCCCCAAAGGCAGCTTGCCCGGCAGCCTGGCGAGGAGCCGGGGCAGGGAGAGGCTTTGTTGGAGTAATGCTGCTATGAATTATTCAGAGCGCGATGATAATTATAGGAGCCCCCTGGTTCTGCTCGCTCTCCCCGGGCAGGAGCAGGATTCGTGCCGCGGAGAGGGCTGGGGGGCAGGGAGAGGGGTCCTGGGGACCGGGGCCATCACCAGCCCCATCGCCCTATGGCCGTGCCACCATGGGGGTGCCCCAGTGGGGCAGGAGGGGACCCTAGGCATCCTGCCCCCCGCTTGCTGAGGAGCTCCCTGCCCCAGACCCCCCCCAGCTGGGTGCCTTCCTGGTTAAACTGGGAGCTTGGGTGGCCCCACTGCCAGCGCTGCCCACCCTGCCTCTGTCTCCCCTTGCTGCCCCGTGGCAGCTGAAGCACCCCACGCTCCCCAGCCCCGCACCCCACACTGCACAGTCCCCGTACCCCCCAATCTCCCCGCACTGCACCCCGGTCCTCCCACAGCACGGTACCCCGCATCTCCCCTTCTTGCTCCCCAACCCCCAGCGGCGGGGTCACCCCCCCGGAGATGCGTCCCTGCCTCCCGGGGACAGGCAGAACAGGCACAGAGGTACCCGCCAGGGCCCCTCTGCGCATCCTGGGGGTACCCCCTGTGTCCCCCCACACCAGGTCTCCACCTCAAAACCCGCAGCCACCCCCGTGAGCCCAACGCGGGGCCGCCGCTGCCACAAACCCCGCAGCCTCGCAGCCGGCTCGGGGGCCTGGCAGGCAGCCTCCCCGTACAGCCGCTCCTTGGCTGGCGCGCTCAGGCTCTGGGATGGAGGAAAAACAAGTGGGGGTCAGCCAAAAAATACGCATGGAGGGTGAGCGGGTCCTACTGCCGGGATCTCAGCGCTGCCTGGCCATGAACGGGGCACAGGGAACCTCGGCCAGAAGGTCCCGGTGCATGGGAGGACACCTAAGGACACGCTGCTCGGGAGCCGGGGATGCTGTGCGGGTACTGGTGGCCACGCCGGAGCTGTGCCCGGTGCCACCCACCAGCACGGGGCAAGGGGGGGGCACGCGTGTGCCCCGCGGTGCTGGCCCGGTGGTAGCAGGGAGGTGGCTGGACCACCTCTGAGCAAGCGTCTTCCCGGCACGGCGTGCAAGGAGGGGCCCGTCCCGCAGTCCAGAGGGCTCCGAGGCGGCACCCCCCTGGCCCCATCCCCGGGGCCAGCCAGACCCCACGGCACGGCTGGGTTAGCTCCCCCCAGCCCCGCGTCTGACGCACCCGTCTGGCATCTTCTCATTACTCTGAGGGCTGACGGTTCCCTGCGCGCGTTTGCCACAGCGTTGTCAGCGGGGGGGAAAAAAACCTATTTTGCGGGCTTGGCAGCCCACGGTGGGCAATGGGGGTGAGCGGGAGTGTTCTCCAAATGCCCATCACACCCGTGTGGGCCGGAGGCAGGGTGTGTTGGGGACCCCCCCACCCCATCACAGCAGAGGGTGGTCCCCAAGGGACGGCGCTGCACCCCCAGACCCATAGGGGTGCACATCCCAACTGCTCGCGCTGGCGTGCCATGGGGCGAGGGGGCACAGGGGCGTCCCCTCCAGCCGACGCACTTTGCAGTAACACCCCCGTAACCCACAGAGCACAGAGGGGACGGGCAGGCAGAGCCCCACGGGCAGGATGGGCATCACCACCCACGTTCAGTGACCCGGGAAAACGGAGCTTCCCAGTGCCCAGGGTGCACTGGGCTAACTGGGAATCCCCCCAAAGGGCAGGCGGCAGTGCCCACGCTGTGACGCCAGGGTGCGGACCTCACTGCGGACATGGCGCGTGGGGCAGAGGGCAGGGGGCCAGCAGCTCTGGGGAACGACGAGCCGAGTGTGAGGGCACCCTCCCGCCCGCAGCCCCCTGCCTGCACCTCCTGCCAGCCCCAGCAGCCCCCCGTCAGCAGGGAGGGCACGGTGGGGGGGATGAGCTGCAGGTATGGGGTGGGCTGGGTGGGGGTAGGAGGGCGGTGGGGTGCGGGTACGGGGTGTCCTGCAAGCACAGGTGGGTTTCGGGGTGTGCGGGTTCAGAGTACGGGGTGCAAGGGGGGGGGTTCAAGGTACGGGGTGCACGGGGGGTGTGGGTACAGGTTTGCAATAAGCAATGTCTGGGTGGGAGGTGGGGTGCAGGGTTTGGGGGGTGCGGGGTTTGGGGGTGCAGGGTGCGTGGTGCCGGGTGCAGGGTTTGGGATGCAGGGGGTGGGGTGCAGGACGCAGAGTTTGGGGAGCGCAACGCAGGGTGAAGGCTGTGCGGTGCAGATTGCAGAGTTTGGGGAGCAGAGTGCGGAGTGCAGGTTTTGGGGTGTGGGATGCAGGTTTTGGGGTGTGGGATGCAGGTTTTGGGGTGCGGGATGCAGGCTTTGGGGAGCAGAGTGCGGAGTGCAGGTTTTGGGGTGCGGGATGCAGGTTTTGGGGTACAGGATGCAGGCTTTGGGGAGCAGAGTGCGGAGTGCAGGTTTTGGGGTGCGGGATGCAGGCTTTGGGGAGCAGAGTGCGGAGTGCAGGTTTTGGGGTGTGGGATGCAGGCTTTGGGGAGCAGAGTGCGGAGTGCAGGTTTTGGGGTGCGGGATGCAGGTTTTGGGGTGTGGGATGCAGGTTTTGGGGTGTGGGATGCAGGCTTTGGGGAGCAGAGTGCGGAGTGCAGGTTTTGGGGTGTGGGATGCAGGTTTTGGGGTACAGGATGCAGGCTTTGGGGAGCAGAGTGCGGAGTGCAGGTTTTGGGGTGTGGGATGCAGGTTTTGGGGTGTGGGATGCAGGCTTTGGGGAGCAGAGTGCGGAGTGCAGGTTTTGGGGTGTGGGATGCAGGTTTTGGGGTGCGGGATGCAGGCTTTGGGGAGCAGAGTGCGGAGTGCAGGTTTTGGGGTGTGGGATGCAGGTTTTGGGGTGTGGGATGCAGGCTTTGGGGAGCAGAGTGTGGAGTGCAGGTTTTGGGGTGCAGGATGCAGGTTTTGGGTTTGGGATGCAGGTTTTGGGGTGTGGGATGCAGGCTTTGGGGAGCAGAGTGCGGGGTGCTGGTTTCGGGGTGCAGAGGGGTGGCCCGGCACGGTGCTGTGCTGCAGGAAGGTTCCTGCTGGCGTGGGCTGACATTCCTGCCGCTCCCCCCGACACCCGGCAGCCGCCCCACACGCCACCCTCCCCGCTCCGCCTCGGGGCTCCTCGGGGCCGCGGCTGACCAGGCCTGTCCCAGCCCTGCCCGGGCAGGCTGCGCTCCCCGTGCCAACCATGCCGGCTGCGTGCCAAGCCTGGCACAGCTCCCCGCCACCGCTGCGCCCGTCCCAGCGCCGTGCGCGGAGCCCAGGCATGTCTCCAGCTGCCTGGCATCACGCCCCGCTCACCCCCAGCCCCTGCCCCGTTCCCACCTGCCTGCTGCCTCTGCTCTCCCCATGGGGCAGGGGCCCAGGCCCAGTGCCTGCAAGCACGGCACGCCAGGCACGGCTGCGAGGGCGCGGTGGGTGCCGGCGCTGGCACGGCGCTGGGTGGGCGATGGTTGGTCCCCACGCGCGGGCAGAGGCATCGCTCAGCCCCCGCACTGGGGCCAAGGACGTGGCAGGGAGGACACCCAGCATCCTCCATCCCACCACTCGGTACCCACAGCCCTGGCGACACGCTGCGAAAGGCATCAGCCGGGGGCTGCCATCGTGCTTCTCGTATTTGCCTTAAAAATACAAAATCCAGCGGGAAGCGGAGCGGCCCCCGCTGTCCCCATCACCCCTCGTCGTGGGCAGCCGAGGCCCCTGCCCTCCCCGTGCACAGAGAGCGCGGACGAGTGGTGCTCCAACACCATGCACACGCATTCACCACCCAGCGTCCCGCTAGAAATCGAACCGATGGGACCTGCAATTAATACCTGTGATAGAATAGAGCCGATGATTATAATTGGCACAATAATCGCGTCACACCTAGGGAAGGGTGTAAGCAGAAAGCCCTGCAAAAGAGACTCTTTGTCTTTGCTTTTTTGTTTTCTCTCCAGCTCCCAGGTAATAGCCAGGAATGGGCAAACCCTCTTTTAATGGACTCTTAATAATGCTGTAATTTCCCTTTGCAGGGAAAGTTTTCCAAACAGTCAAAGATTCAAAACAAAGCAATGATTGTTCCTATTAGCATTAAATTCTACTCTGGGAGAGAGAATAAATCAAGCAAGGGGATTCAATTCAAAACAGAACTATAAAAAATCCAATAATGATTTTTTAATATTAATAAGAAAAATATATTGTTATGCACCCTTAGCATTTAAACTTCTAATCCAATCAGCGCAAAGTGCAGAGATAAATCACAGCCGCAGAGGAGAAGGGAACAACCATCAAGCAGGCAGCAATAAAATGCTGTCTTACATCCCTGGGACAGGCATCGGTTTGACAGTCTCAAAAAAAAAAAAAAAGAAGCTGAAATTTATGAGCCTGTCGCTCCACAAGCTTGTTAATTCCTTCCCTGCATCCCCGCACACGTTCTCCACCTGGGGCAGGGAGGACGGACGCGCGGGCCGGGCAAGCTGCTGGCAGGAGGTGAGAGCGGGCGTCCCAGCTGCCCGAACCGGCCGGCGCGGGGATGCGGAGCCGGGCACTCGCCCTTCTTCGTCCTGCTTCAACCTGCTCCCCGCGGCCGGCAGCTCTCGGCCGCTCCGACTGGCTGTGCAGCAGGGTGGGATGGTTCCCGGGGCCCTGCACCCGCAGCGGGAAGGAGCCAGCGGCACCTGCTGCTAAAGGAGATCCCAAGCGTGGTCCCAAGCGTGGTCTCCCCACCTCTCCCATCCTTCCAATTTGCACTGGACGTTTCCAATCCCACACTATCAGACGCATGTGAGAGACTGGGCAGGCTCCAGGGATGCTCGAAACATCAGCGCCCACTGATGCGGTGCCCGCTCCCGCCAGCACCGACAGGCGCCCGTAGGGAGCCAAGGGGACGCACACGGGCCACCCGCTCGCCCGCCGCTCCCCGTCCCCGCGCGCAGAGGGGATGGCGGGCAGCCCCCCCCATCGCGCAGGTCCGCACGTGTAAAGCAGCGAAGCGCGTGGCCACATAACCCCCCCGCAGAGCTGGCCACCCCGCTGGGCCAGGAGGTGCCCCCCACTTTGCCAGGGTCACAGCCTGGGAAGAATCCCGGCCAGGCTCCCCCCGCGGCTCGCGCCGTGCCATCCTGGTTGAACTCATTACAGATAATGGCCCCACAATTCACCGCTGACGCAGCCGGGCTATTCCCCCTGATTTATCGGCTCCGGCAGAGGATGCGCAGCCACGGGGGCCAGTGATGAGCCTGGGCAAGCTGCAAAACACCACGAACCGTGGCCAGCGGGTCTCGGCTCCCCTTGGTCCCCCTGAACCCTGAACCGCAGCGTTCCTGCCAAAAGCAGCTGCATCCGAGGGAAGTGCCGAACCGCGGCAGCAGGGAGGGGGAGCGGCGAAGCACCTGCAGCTGGCAGCGCCGGCCGGGCCGTGGCCGAGGACAAAAGACATCTCAGCCACGCAGGGAGTTCCCGGCCGCCTGGCAAACTGCTGACGCCACCAACCCGGGCGAGAGGGCATTTGGGGACAGGGGGACGGACACGCTGCTCCTGCTCGGGAGCGCCCTGGGGCTTCGCTCCCGCAGGCTCCCAGCGGCTGAGCTCCTGGGGAGGCTGACGGGGGGCAAAGGATTAATTACAGCTATTACAGGCCCAAACCTGTCATGTTGTGGAGCATTTCTGCTCTGCTTTCGCTTCGGACGGTTTGGGCAGCGGGTTGGGGAGCAGGTGCCAGGCTCGTCCCCGTGCTCCCCAGCGTGACACCGCTTGGGTCCCATGCAGCCAGTGACATCCCGTCTCAGGGTAGCAAAGCGGCTCCCCCAGGAGCAGGGGGCACCCAGGCCCTCCTGGCACTTTCCAATATGGTTTAAGGATAAAAAAAAAAAAAAAGAGGTGATATATCCCTTCATCTGCCTTTTGGGCTCTCCCGCTGCCAACAGCCGAGGCCGAGGTGGCTGCACAGTCCTTGGCACAGACCGTCAGGCGGCACCGGGAGCATCGGGCTCGGTGGCCAGTCCAACCAGACGGGTGGCCCAGAGGCTCAGCCCTCCACCGCGGGGATGCCCAGCGAGCCCAAGGAGGGGGGGACCCGCATCCCCCCGTCCCTGCGCCACCCTGCCCTCCCTGCCTGCCGGCGTCAACGCCAGCGGTCCCCAGGGTGGCACAGCCACCAGCGCACGTGGCCGTGACTGGAAAGCACTTGGGGACCTCAGAGTGTGAGCAGTGCCACCGCTCACAGCATTGCAAGGCTTTCCCACTGGACTCCGAGCAGGGTCTGGCACCCCGGCACACAGCGCCCGTCCCCGGCACCGGCCCTCGGGGACCTCGGCGGCGCCAAGGCTGGGCACGGAACCGGCACAGCCCTGCGGGCGCCCATCTCCTCCGTGCCCCGGGGCTGGCCCCGGCTGCAGCCCACTCCCAATCCCGCCGGAGAGCAGCCGGGCTCCCCGGGAGACACGAGGGCTGCCCCGCGGAGGGCGAAGGCGTCCGGGCTGCCCAACCGCGGGGCTGCGGGCACGGGGACGCACCTTCTGGGGGGCACCCCCAGCCCGGCCGGGGGTACCGGCATGGGGCGGGCGAGCAAAAGGGGGTTTGGGGAGGGGGAGGTTGAACTTTTGAACCAGCAGGCAGGAGATCAGTGCATTACCTTAACGCGAGTTAAAAATAACCGTCTCGTCTCTTGAAATGAGCCTGTCTGCAATTACAGCCTGGCATGTCTGCTCCGGAGCGTCCCCGGGCTGGCACCACGCCAGGTGGCAGGCAGCTCCGAACAACCCTCGCCTTTCTTCTCTCTCTTGGGGTTGGCTTTTTTTTTTTTTTTTCCCTTTGGTTTTGGGGGTTTGGGGTTGGGTTGGTTGTTTTTTTCACCCCTCCCACCCCACCCCCCCAGCCGGCTCGGGCTCCCCCACCGCCTGCCAAGCCCCGGCCGAGCCTTCACCAGCACCCAGCCCCCCGCGGTGCCCACCACCCCCACGGCAAGGCCATGTTGTCCCCCCCACCCCCTGGGGACACAGGGACGCTGCCACCAGCTCCATGCAGTGGGGCGAGCCAGCCCAAGGCTCGCTCGAGGATCCTTCCCCGCACTGCCCTTGCACGCCCAATGCGCATCTCACTGCAACACGCGGGTGCGAGCGCACGTGGCGAGCCCGGCGCACGTGTACCGCGCGTGCACGCACCACGCCCCGAATGCACGGGCACAGGCGTGCGAGAGAACACGTGCGAATTCAAGACACGCGTGCACAGGCGGCGGATGCCCCGCGGCATCGCTGCCCACAGCTCCCTGTGCTCTGCCCAGGCACAGGCAAGGGTTCGCCTGCGCCAGGGAGCCCGGGCTGCAGAGCCAAGGCCAGCGCGCTCATCCTGGCATCCCGCCGCGTGCCCCCATTGCCAGCACCCGGGGCTTTTTGGGAAACCTCTGTCCCCAAGGTGGGCTGCGTCGCTACCACATCCCTGGCTTGGTGGGAGCAAAGCAGAGGAGGCGACGGGGACGGGCATCAACCCTGGCACCCACATCCAAGAGGGCCCGCGGGCAGCAAAGCCCAGTGGCCTCCCTGCTGTCAAGCCCCGATGGGTACCGCCGGGTGCACGGGGGTGGCAGGGGTGCTGGGCAGGGGAAGGATGAGTCCCCTCCTGAAAAAGTAGGCACCAGCCCCGCAGACCCCAACATCACCCCGTCCTGCTGCTGGCCCCTCTCGGGCAGCCCCCAGCCCCGCGGGACAGCCAGCGGTCGGGATGGGGGGTGTGGACACCCCATGGCCAGACCCATAGCAGCCAACAGCTCAGGATGCTGTGGGGTGCTGGAGCATCCCCACCGGGAGGGAAGGGACCAACCCACTTTGGGGGTCCCAGCACCCCCTCCCAGCGCCGGCTGCCTTCTCCTCCTCCTCCTCCTCCTCCTCCTCCTCCCCGCCGCGGGTGAAAGCAAGCTTTGTGCCGGGGCTTTCAGTTCTCCTGGCTGGCGCCCGGCCAAGGCACCACATAATAATGAACAGATGCTGTCCAAAATGAGCTTCAGCGGCAGACAGGCGAGCCTCTCCGCGTGTCCTTCCGTAACCCAAAGTGCCTTTCACCTCGGCACTAATCAGGCACCTTCAGTGGGAGAGAGGAGCCGCCGGGAAGTGTCGGGCTAATTAAAAGTAATGCGATCAGGGAGCAGGGAGCCCACGGCTGGTGGGTGTGGGAGGGCAGGGGGGGAGGCAGCTGCCTCCCCGCAGGCAGGGCCGGGGTGCCGTGGGGTGGCGGGGTAAGGGGGAGACCCCATACCCAGCCCCAGAGCATCCCCACAGGAGACCCAAGGGCATGGTGACACCACGGCTTGGGGTGGACCCCGGGGATGGAGGGTCCGCCTGTGCCCGGACCCTGCTGCGGCGGTGAGGAGGGTAGATTCATCCCCTCTCTGCATGCTCCCCCCATGAGGACACAGTGGTGACGGGGGTCCAACCCCACTCCTGAAGCTTGGGGGACCCCCAGCTGACGGCAGCATCCCAGCGAGGATCCCACCAGCGTGGGTAGCCAGGCCAAGGAGGTCCAGGTCGCTCCCACATCACGCCTGGTCCGACCCACGGGGGGCGA
This sequence comes from Pluvialis apricaria, assembly GCA_017639485.1. Lineage (NCBI taxonomy): Eukaryota > Metazoa > Chordata > Aves > Charadriiformes > Charadriidae > Pluvialis > Pluvialis apricaria. The sequence goes on along the minus strand of CM030027.1, from coordinate 1,055,040 downwards.
AATATTTACGAGGCTTTTTAAGAAGTACAAAGCCAAGCACCGGGAAATTCACCTCCCAGCCCAGGATGCTGTTCCTCCCATCACGGCACTGGGCAAGCAGGAGGGAGGGATGTGCACAGGGACGGACGGAGACAACGCAGGGTGGTGAGCACTCTTCTAGTCTGCAGGATCTTAACTGTAGTTTATATTCCAGTGGTTATTAAAAATAAAGGGGGGGGAGTGGGGGTGTGCGGTGGGGAAGCTAAGAGCAGAGCAAGCTGTTCATTTGGAGCCTTTCCCTTGGGTTTAATAAAGCCCCACTCACTGCTGTAGTATCATTTTTATGCTATCATAAAGCCGGACCATTTAGCAGGTTTGTGTTACTTCAGCAGTTAGCGCTGCATGAAAAGCGATTCCAGAAGAAGGAGGGGGGGAAAAAAAAAGAAAAATTAGAAGGAAGATGAAAACCTCCAAAAGGAGAGAGAAAAGCTATGCGGGAAGGAGGAGAAGAGCCTGGGGGATCCCTCGTGGCTGTGCACTGGAGCACATCACAGCAGGTCGGGGGGAAGCGAGTGGGCTCCCCCTTCCCTGTGTGAAGTTGGGGACAGAGGAGGAGTCCCCCGCTCCGGCCCCGGGATGCTAAAGGGTCGGGTACCCCAGCCCAGCATCCCGGGGGGACCCCACCTGTAGCACGGGAAAGGGTTGGGGGATCCCCTCGCACTGGGGGGACCCCAAGGGCATTGTATCCATAGGGATTCAAGAGCCAGGGCAGCTTCTCCGGGGGCTGTTCAGGGGGTGAAGCAGAGGGGTTCCCCCAGGGGGAAGGAGCCGGCAGCACCTCCCGGCCACCGGGACAGCCGGACTCCCCCGGCCCCTCCGCTCCGGGCCACGGGCAGCTCTCCGGGGAGCAGCGGGCTCTCCGTACCGCTGGAAAAATCTCCATATATGGAGAGGATGGGGATACGTGAGCCGAGCCGAGCCGAGCCAAACCGCCCCATGGAGCCCCGACCGGGCAGCCCCAGGCTCAGGCCGGTGCCCGGGGGCCGTGCCCCCCGCGGCCGGGTGGCACCCGCGCTGCCAACCCCACCGCAAATGGGAGCGAGCCCCCTGTGCCGCCCCGGAGCCGTGCCATCCCCAGAGCCGTGTCACCCCCATCCTCCCCCAGCGACCCCAGACGTCGCCGCTGTGCCACCTCGCACGACACCACCCGCTCCCTCGCTGGCACCCAGGCTGCCCGCTGCAAGGGGAAAGTCGTCCCCATTAGTCCCGGGCGCGGGGTTTGAGGGCGATGTCCCGGGCAGATGCGCGAGCCCCCGTGCCAGAGGGGAAGGGCAGGGGCTGGGGCAGGGGCTGCCATCAGTGCCAGAGCACGCAGAGCCGGGAGCAGCTCCCCGAAGGGACGCTCTTGCCGTGTCCGTGCGAAGTCCGTGGGGTTGTGCTCTGCCTCCCCTCGCTCTCAGGGACAGGGCCGTCCCTCGGGCGTCTCCGTGCCCAGCAGGGAGGTGAAGCACCCCTGGGTGCACCCAAACCCTTGGGCAGCACAGGGCACTCAGACCGCGCTCCCACCCAAACACCCTTTCCAGCCCTTTTTCTCCGGAAATCATTTCCATCCTGCCCTGCAAAAGGGGAAGGGGGCACTCAGAGGGGGTGGGCAGCCCCCCACCCTGCGCCCACAGTGCTCCCGGGTCCCGCAGCACCCGGCAGCCCCGGCCCCCTGCCCACCACGCTGCCGACCCAGTGATATAAAGGAGGAGGAGGTGTAGGGGAGGGCTGGGAAATTAAGGTTTTCAGCGCTGTCAGAGCCACATCAAACAGGCATCCACCAGCTGATTGCTTGATTGTTATATTTTGGATGTCAAACCGGAGCAAGCAGAAACCTTTAAAATGCATCAGTGCCGCTGCCTTTTTGACGGAGGGTGTTGGTTTCCCATTAACAAGTGGAAAGCGTGAGCTGGAGCAGAAAACTTCAAGCGCTTTGGAATTGATAAAATAACAACTCCCTAATTAAGCAGATCTGTCAGTCAACGGGCGCCTGCTGCCCTGCATGGGGAAGCAGCAGCAGCAGCTCCCGGTGCAGGAGCCCAACGTGCCGGCCCAGCCCGCTGCGGCACGGGCAGCACCGGGGGATGCGCAGCCCTGGGGGGCAGCGGCCGGAGCATCCCACCCTCCCCGCTAGATAGACCTGCGTCCTGCTCCCGGGTGTTTAGATGCTGTGCCTCGGTTTACCTCACCATAACACCATGTAATGCAGCCCGCAGCTTGGCGGGGAAGGAGAGGCCTGATCCGAAAATGCACCCCGTGCCCGCATCCTTCCCCTCCGAGCGGTAACTAACCCGCCTGGGCGAACACATCCCCCATGGACACATCAGACACCACCGCCAGGCACGGATGCAGCATCCCCATGGCCGGCTGGATGCGGGAAGGGGTCCTGCTGGGAATTCCGCCCCAGTGCCAGAGCAGGGCAGGGGGGTTTGGAGAAGTCCTGCCGGACCAGCAGCAGCGCAGCCAGCACCCCATGGGGATGCCGTGCCCTCGGCCGGGCTGCCAGACCTCCGCCGTCCCGCTCTCCACAGCACCGGGAGGCTGCAAAGGAGCTAATTAAAGGAGCAGCCCATTACCCGAGACCCCCCTCCGACACCGCTGTGCTGGGTAATGAAACGCTTTAAATCTGCGATGCTTCTCCCAGGCCTGGGGCAGGAGGGACGTGGCATCTCCAGGGGCTCTTTAATAAGCCGCCAGCAGCTCGTTACTACAAAATTGACTGCCCAGCGCTCTGCATGCTCCCCCGGCCCCAGGAGCTGCCAGCCCGCCCCGGGGAGGGATGCTGGGGGCACCCAGGGGGTCCAGGGCAGGGGACAGCCAGGAGGGACACGGGGCTGCGGGGAAGCTGTTTAACCCCTGACACGCCGGTGTCCAACGAGGCCGCCACGCAAAGGGGGTCTCCGCATGCCGCTTCTCACCCCGGGCTCTTGGTGGCCCTTCCACCGCCCGCCCCCGCCGGGGCTGGGGCACCTGCGGCATCAGGACGGGTCCCCGGGTACCGTGCCCGGCGTGCAGGCGGGTCAGGCAGAGCGTTTCGCCGGGCAGCCCTCGGCCCTCCCGTCTGCTCTGTGGCTGGCCGAGCGCCGGGCTGGGAGGTTTAAGCCCCAGTGCCAAGGCGGGGGCGAGGGGGGCTGCCGGGAGGCAGCCGGCAGCACCGGTGCCATCCGGGCGGCAGAGCCGCCTGCCACAGCCCAGGGGACGATCGGCAGAGCCACGGCGGAGCTGCTGTGACCTGGAGATAGGCCAGGAAGGTGGAGAGCATCCCAGCTCGGGGAGCACCCAGGTGAGCCCACCCGAGCGAGCGGCTCCGGCAAATGCCCCTTCGTGCCCAACAGCCGCTGGACGCTGACCCTCTCCTCCCCCCTCGCACAGCACACACCACGAAGCGTGCAGGGACACAGCCCCCTCAGGGAAGCCACCAAAGCCCGTGCCGGGTGACAGGGCTCCATTGGTAGCAGCCCAGGCAGCGCCGGTACGGGGACACAGGCCCAGCACCACCAATAGTCCAAGGGACAAGGGACACCAGGAAGGGCGTGGGGGGCAAGGGCCGGGGCTGAACAACCCGCGTTGCTCCCACACGCTCCCTGGTGGAGGCTTTGCCGGGAGAAGGTGTTGGCTTACGGGTCCCCCGTGGCTCTGGGGCACACCAGGGGAACCCTCGGGTGACAGTTGACTCAGGGAAAGGCCACTCCTGCTTTCCCCGGAGGATGCCCTCGGGGGTCGCCTCTGCCAGGAGGGATGCGGGCAGGCAGCGCTGCCGTCACAGCCTGTCCTCACCCGGGGGCCAAAGCCAGTGCCGGTGTAGGCAGGACGGGAAGGCTGTGCCACCTTGCACACCCGCACAGACACACCCGCGCATTGTCACTGTCCCCTGTGCATGCCCTGGCATGCCCAGAGAGGACACGGGTCACTCCTCCGTCCCACGCCACAGGTGGGTCAAACCCCAGCACTCGCCTGCGACAAGGACGGCTGTCCCCGGCGGGGGTCCTTCCCACCCAGGGCGGGCTTTGCTCCATGGTTTTGGCTCCTGCGCCAGCACCGGGAGACACGAGCATCCCCCTTCCCTGCCGCCGCCCAGCCCCAGCCGGGCACACAAACTTGGTCACAGCGCCGTCCCCTCGCCCTCGCTCCCCCAGGCTGCCCTTCAGGGACACCCGGCCAGGGGGGTCCCCAAGCATCCCACACCCTGGGTGACACGCACAGCTGCCCGGGAATTCCTTCGCTCCTCATCCCAGCCCTCCCAGCCGCCAGTCCAGAGGCCGGACAAACCTTGGCGTCATGTCCCCAGACCCCATCAGTGTGTGCCCCGCACTGTCCCCAGCGGGTGCCAGTCTCCCTCAACGGACGCCCAAGGCCATGCAGGTCTCGCCCCAGGTGGAGGTTTGATCAGCCCTCACGCAACCCCCACCTCCCGCGACCTCCGCAGCCCTGACACCCTCCCTGGGTGACTCTCCACACCGGGGGGGACGCCGCCTGCCCCCTGCCCACCCATGACCAGCGAAGCAAGGCAGAGAGGATGCCCGGCCTCCACGCAACACCGGCTCCCACGGCGCAGCCGCAGGTACCACAGACAGACGGAGTCCGCTCTCCCTGCCCCAAAAGAGCCCCGTTTGCAACCAAGAAGGACCGCCGGGCAGGCCGGGTCCGGCCACCTCCGACGGAGCCAGGGCACGTCGTGCCAGGACCGCAGGCTGGTGTTAGAGCCCCCGGAGCCTCGTTACACGCTAATCACACTGGAGGTGACAGGGCTTAGGGGAGGGCTCAAGAGAAACCGTCTCCTTTTTACTGACACCATCTGGACACAGGCGACCTCTTCCCCCTTCCCAGCGCGGAGCCGGGCGGGCACCAGCCGGGGGGGCAGGGGCCGGTGTGACCCCCAGGACCCGGCACCCTCGCCCGGTGCTGGAAGGGTCGGTGCGACGCAGCCCCAGCTGGCACCGAGCGGGACGGGGACGGCTCCCCGTGCCGGGGATTTCTAACCCGCCCGGCGGGAGCAGAGCCGGGGTGCAGCCGTGGGGGCCCTGTGCCGCCTGCGTGGCCCCCCGGGGAGGGGGACACGGCCCCGGGGAAAGCGAGGGCTGAGACGGGGGAGGCGCACTGGGTAAAAGTACGTCTTTTTACCCAGAACCGGGTAAAATCCAGCACGGAGACGCCTGTTTGGGAACAGCCCTCCCTTCGGCTGTCCTCCCGGGCATGCCACCGGCACTGGGGGACCTGGCAGGGCTGGGGTGCCCGCAGACAGGGACAGGCAGAGCCGTGGCGGCGGGATTGTCATTCACCGCACCCCGGTGCTCGCAGGCCAGCGGGAGAGCTGGCCACGGCCACCCTCCCCGCCGCCATCCCCCCCTCCCTGCCCTCCCGCGGGAGGATGCCGGCACGGCGCCCCGGCTCCACGCCACCCAGCCCAAGGCCGGCGGGTGAACCGGGGACAAGCTCACCCCCGTTCCAACGCGCAACGCGGCGAGGCACCGGCTCTCCCCAAAACTTAACTGAGCCCTTTCCCCCCCAACCACGAGGAAAGCAGGGATCCCCCCCAGCACCCCAGCCCGGGGCAAGCTCTGCCTGCCCTGGGAGAAGCATCCAAGCCCCGGTACGCCTTCAGGAGCAGGGGGAAAGTTGCACGGGGGTTCGGGTCGGGGGGGGGTGAGGTACCTTCCATCCGGCGGAGCTGTTGCTGTCTCCTTTATCCTTAAAGTAGGGGACGTATCGCACCATCCAGTCGTAGATCTGGGAGAGGGTGAGGCGCTTCTCCGGCGAGCTCTCGATGGCTTTGGTGATGAGGTCGGCATAGGAGAGGTTGCCCCAGGCGTTCCTCCGGGAGGTCTTGGCCTTGCGGAGCTGCCCGACGTCCGCGCCGGGGGGCGGCAGGGAGGCGGCGGCGGCGGCTCTGCGCTCCGCCGGGGCCGCCGCGTTCTCGGTTCCCTCCCCGCCGCCGGCCGCCAGCGCCGGGGGTCCTCCCGCCGCGCCCCCATCCTCCTCCTCCGCCGCGAAGTCGGGGTGGGGGAGAGGCCAAGTGCAGGACCGGGGCCGGCTCTGCGGCTCGAAATCCGGGTCGATCTCCACCTGATGCGCCTGGAGCTTTTCTTCCATGGTCCCCTCCCCGCCGCTCTTCCTCCCCCCCTCACCCACCCCCCCCAAAACAACCCCCTCCCCGGAGTTACTGTCGGTTTCCACCCAAAAAAAAAAAAAAAAAAAAAAAAAAAGAAAAAAAAAAAAACACAAACCAAAAAAAAAAAAAACAAACCCAAAAAACAGGAGAGGGAGAGGAGTGCGAAGAAGGGCTCCAAGCTCGGCTGGAGGGGGAGAAGGGAAGGAGGAGCCGCTCCGGACGCCCGGGTCCTGGCGGGGCGCAGGCGGCGGGGGTGCAGCCCCAAGTCCGGCGGAGCTCTAGCAGGCGGCTCCGCTAACGGGAGAGACGAGCCGGGGGGGATGCTGCATATTCATCGGTCGCCTCTCCGGTCCCGGGCGAGACGGGGATGGGGGGGTTGGGGGGGGAGGGAAGTCGGATTTTGGTTTGGTTGGTTTTTTTGGGGGGGGGGGGTTGGGTTTTTTTGTTGGTTTTTTGTTTGTTTTTTTTTTTACCAGCCGCGGAGCTCCGGAGTCGTTCCCGGCACAATGGGCAGCGGGGGCGGCTGCGGGCGGGCAGGGCGCGGGGGCTGCCGCATCCATCGGCGGAGGCTGCACCGGGCTGGCGGCGCGGTCAGGCAGCAACAGATGAACCGGAGCGACCGGCGGCGGGCGGCATCCTCGGCCGGGGACCGGCGTACTCCGGGAGCCGGGTGGCGGGGCACCTGGGCGGGGAGAAGCGGGATGGCTGTTGGGGGGAGCCTTTGGCACGGCGGGCGGCCGGGGGCCGCGGCGGGCGGCCCGGCGCTAAGTCCGGCGGCGCGGCGGAGCCATGCTGGCGGGCGGCACGCACCTGACAGCGCCGGGCGAGGGCGGCGGCGGGCGGGCGGGCGGGCGGGCGGCGGGCGGCTCCCCGCCCCTACGCCCCCCCCGCTCCGTTTCAGCGGCCGCGCACCTGCCCGCAGCCGCCGCCGCCGCCGCCGCGCTGCCGCCACGGCGCGGGCGGGCCACATGCTGGGGCGGCCGCCGTGCGTTGTTCGCTTCGTTCCTCCGCTCCCTCCCTCCGCCGTGCCCGTCCCCGAATGCGGGCGCCGCCGTGACACAGGGGGAGGGCCCGGAGGGGCGGGAGGAGGGCGGGGGGAGGGGAGTGCCCCAGCGCCGCACGGGGCAGCGGCGGGGGCGGGACGGAGCGGAGCGGAGCCGGCACCGGGCGCCGCGTTCCCCCCCTCCCCGGCCCCGGGCCGCGGACCCCCGGCGGCGGTGGCGGCGGCCCCACGTGCGCCCCGGGCGCCCCCCATTGTTGCCCCGAGCCGCCGCCGCCTCCTGATTGGTGGGAGGCGCCCGGCGGACACGCCCCCCCCCCGCCCGCCCATTGGCGCGGCGCCGGCGGGACGCTCCGCGGAGGGGGGGGATTGGGTGAGGCGGGGGGGGGGGACCGCGGTGACGTCAGAGGTGCCGGCTGCACCCGCGCGTCACCCCGGGCAACGCCGCCGGCGCGGCCGGGCGGCGGGACACGCCCCCTTTACCACGGGTCACGCCCCTTCGCCCACCGCGGCCACGCCCCCGCCGGCGCGGCCGGGGGAGACCCCCCCGCGAGCCGGCCCCGCCCCCAGGCCGCACAGCCCCGCCCCCTGGCTGGAGGACACGCCCACCCTGGCGCTAGCCCCGCCCCGGGCTCGAAGCCCCGCCCCTCCGCCCCCGCCCCGCCCCGCCCGCAGCCCCCGGGGTCCCGGCGGGGCCGGTGACTCCCCGGTGACGTCCACCACAGGGGTGTGAGGTGGCAATGAGGTCAGACCCGCCGAGCCCGGGCGGGAGGATGCAGCTCCCCCCCCCCCCCCCCCCCCCCGGAGGGGCGGCTCGGTTCCCTCCTGCCCCGCAGGCGCCGGCGGTGCTGCCCTCTCCGCCGCCCCCCGGGACAGCGCCCGCCGCCCCCCCCGCGCCCACCGGGGGCACGCTCCCGCTCCAGCCCCCGGTGAGGACGCCCGACCCCCCCAGCGCCCCGCCTGCACCGCGCCCGGACGCCCCCACTGGGGACACCCCCCCCCCCCCGCGCCCCCTGGGGACACCGGGGCCGTGGTGTCCCCCCCACCCACCCACCGCCGTCTCCCCTGCATCCCCCGGGGACTGCTGCCCGCTCCGCCCGCCCCCACCGCAGGCCCACCCCACCGCACCCGCCGTGCCTCGCTTGGCCCCGGGGACGCTGTCACCGAGCGCCCCGGGTGGCGCCGGGGCTTTGTCACCCAGCGGTGCCGCTGTCTTTAATGCCACAGTCGCAGGCGATGCTTTCCCTGCAGCCCCATCCATTGTCCAAGGGGACGGGCTAAGGTTACCCAAGCAACTACGGAGCCGATGGTTCCAGCCCTGAAGTGCTTGGCCTGACAGCTCTAATAATATAATAAAGTATAATATAATCTAATAAATATAATATAATATAATGAATATAATACAATATACAGGAGGGACTTGACAAGTGCTCTGTTTCACACAACCTGCAAGCGGTAGCGGTGGCTGCGGATGCCCCGGCCGTCCCTGGAGGCACGTCCCAGCTAGCTGGGGGGCTGAGGTCTCGCGTTCCCCAACCCCCTGCCACGCAGATGGGGACCCGCTGGCCGAGCCCCACATCTACTGGTTTGGGTGGTCCAGACGGGCTGAGCCGGGCTGGCACCAGATGTGCCCCGGCCAGCCTGGCTGCGGCTGCACAGGGAGTGCGGTGCCGGAGCAGCCTCGGGACGGACCTGACCCCAAACCCCTCCCTGACCCCACAGACCCCAGGGTGGAGCCAGCCTCCGCATCTCCCTGTGCCTCTCTGCTCCCCGGAGCGTTTCTCCTGGGATCTATCCCAAATTTCCCTCGCTACAGTTTACACCCACGGTCTCCTTCCCCCACCCCGCGGGCCCAGAGGCAGGATCGGTCCCTCCTCTCTCCTTTTGCCCACTTGGAGCCCAGCAGTGTTTCTGCTCTCCCACATTTCTCACCCGCTCTTCCAGCCTTGTTTTTCCAGCCCAGGCTCAGCTCCGCCGTGCCGAGCCGGCCGGGAGGGTCCCATCCTGCACACCCCTTCCCGTGCTGCTCCCGTGGGTGCCTCTCCCTGCCCGGTGCCACTCGGCTTCTCCAGCAGCATTTCTCCTCCTCTGCTGCAGCGGGTGCATCTCCCTGAGATGCTGTCACCCTGAGCCACCTCATCCCTTGGGTGACAGTGCTCAGTGCTGCCAGGTCACCGCAGCGCTTTATCACTACCTTAGGCTGCAGAAACATGCTGGTTCCCCTGCTGCCTCAGTTTCCCCACCTGTAAAGCAGTATTTACCCTTGCAGACAATGATGGCTGCTGGCGGTGAAGGTGACGGGCAGGCGTTGGATGGCTTCGTGGCTCCTTGAACCTAAAAACCACCAAAGCTGCTCAGTACGCCCATCCCTAGCTTGCCCAGGCTCCCATCCCTGCATTCCTCGCCCGGCCCCGAGGGTCGGAGCAGCACGTTTCTGGGTGCACGTGGCCCCGGCCAAAGGCACCCGCAGGTCCGGGGTGCGCGGAGGTGGGTGTTCAGCCCTTCACGCCGCAGCGGCAGCTCAGGGCTGGCTTCCAGCATCACCTTCCCCAGCACCTGGTTAATTATCACTTAACCGCCTGGCACCAGGCAGGAGCATCTCTATTAAGCCAGCTGCACGCTGCCACCGTCCCCGTTAAGCAGCAGGCCTCGCTGCGCATCCGTCGCTTTATGGTAAGAGGTGGTTTGGGGAGCAGAGCTGGGGGACACCAAGCTGCTGCATCTCTCCCCCACGCCGCGGGGCGCCTCATCCGAGACGCCGGGTGCCCCCACACCGCATGGCCGTGCCTGGGGAAGTGGAGGGGAGAGGGTCTGTGGGGTAAGCGCTGGGATTTCAGAGGTTTTTATTAGTCCAAACCCTGCCACCTCTCTCACCTGCTTCTCTAGGAGCCGCAGTGAGCAACCAGAGCAGCGGGTCCGGGGGGGAAGAGCAGAGCGGAGCCCGGCTGGGCGGCAGGGAAGGGGGTGCCGGGGGGGGGGGGGGGTCGTGGCTGCGGGATTCAGGCATGCATCTCTCCCCAGCATCCTTCTCCTGGCCAGCACAGCCCTCGCCCCATGCGACTCCCCGCTCCGTGCTTTCCCTGCTGGCTTCCAGCAGTGTCTGGGCAAAGGTGGTGCTGGTTCCCAGCTGGCCGGGACACGGGGCTCCTCTGTCCCCCGGCCTGTGGGACCAGAGCCAGTTTGCTCTTGATGATGATGATGCCACTCAACACCCTGGTTTATCGTGTGAAGCTCACACTTCGGGAGAGGGAGGGAACGGGTGACTTACAGGGATGTGTCCAGCTCCGGTAAGGTGCCCGGCACCTCCAAGGTGGGAAGAACAAGGCTGAAAGGGAAAACGGGAGCTCAATGGGAATGGAGAGAGCAGGACCAGCTCTGATACATCCTGCCACACGCGTGTGAGCTGCTTCGTGCAAGTGAGGGTGGCAGCGTGGGGGCCTGTAGCTGCCCTGTCCCAGCACTGCCCCCAGAAAGCACCAGATCTGTGCCCATCGCCAGCAGATGGATGCTCTGCTGCCTGGGGACTGGTGGATGCTCCAGTGCCTTGGCTGCTGCAAGTCACCTGCAAAACTGGTCAGAATGGTCTCAGAATGATCTGAACAGGAGGACCTCCAGCGTGCACCACGCTGAGCCCCACAGCGCGTGCTCCCCAGGGCAAACCCTCCTTGGGTAGGGGGAATCGGGACAGCAGGGTTTGGGCAGAGCTGGGGGGGGAGTTAAAGCCACCAACAGGAGGCATGAAGGGAGAGGGGCGAGTTGTGGGAGGAGGAGGAGGAGCAAGAGGAGAAGGAAGAGGAGGAAGGCTGCTCCAGGCATCTCCTCCCCCGCTGGATCCCGGGCAGGGTGGTGCAGCCTGAGCCCCTGCTCCACCATCTCCCCTGCAGCTCTGAGCAGAGCCAAGGCCTGGTGTCCTTGCCCGGTGCTGGCGTCACCGCCTGTCCTACCAGGCCAGCAGGACCTCCCCCTTTCTTCCACCTGAATGATTCCTGCAACATCCCATGCAGACCCCCTCTGCCTTCTCCCCCCCCCACCCCCCCCGCCCCCCGAGATTTACACCTGAGGCTGTTTGGAAACGCCCATCTCCTTCACCACCCCTGCTGGGGGATGCCCCGCAGCTCCAGGGTCCGGAGCAGAGCCCCACGGGTGGCGATGGAGCTGTGGGAGCTAGCATGGGAGCCGAGGAGGGACTGCGCTGGGCAGTGCCCCGCTAGAACACAGATGGGGATATCTGCCCACGCAAAAAAACCCACCAGCAGGCTCCAAGGGCTGTGTTTGTCACCGGTTTGTCTCACCACCAAGCAAAAATCCAGCTTTCAGCATTGCAACACCGGGTACCCAACTGGAAGGGGGCTCCCCTGGCACTGCGGTCCGGCCCAGTGACAGGAGAGTGAGCAGCAGCCAGGGACAGGGGAACACCTCCAGGGTGCTCATCCCACCCCGCAGCCCATCACCCTCACCTCAGGCCACCCCACCAGTCCCCCAGCCCTGACGGGAACCGGCAGGCAGCACTTCCCACGGGCGGCCAAGGAGAGCCACGGGGAGAATCCCAGCAGCGTTCAAGGCATCTGCTCTGCATTGAGAGGCAAAGCCACACGTGCAGCACGTCCTATGAAATGAAAATTCACCCGAATGCTAATTCGGGCCTTTGAAACGCCGCGTGTGACGATCCAGCGTCATCTCCGTGCAGCGTGCCTGGATGTCGCGGCGCAAAAGGATCTCAAGCGGCGCGTATTAAAAAATACTTTCACGGAACATAAAGTGGAAGTTAAGCGAATGAAATGATAAAGTCAAAATGAAATATTTTTACTTTCCTGAAATGAGCTTGGTGTTTTGACATGATCGGAATAAACATTTTGACACTGCTGAAACAAGAAAGTCAAAGTGATTCTGCTAGACTTCTTCCCGGAGAAAATGGCAGCAAAAATTGACAAGTTCCCAGGGAAAGATCTGATTTCTATAAAACCCTGTTTTCTGATGGCAAACCATTCCAGGCAACGTTTTCCTTCAGCCTGGTTCAGAGAGCAGGTTTCCAGGAGAGACCCGGGTCATCCACTTGCCAGGCATGCGGGTGGTTTCCCAGAGCTGCGGCGGGGGAGAGACGGAGCGCTGCCTCCATCCTGGCCGGGAAAGGGAGGGGCGAGGAGGGATGGACGCACCGCTGCGCACCTTGGGGTTGGATTCTCCGGTGTCTCGTAAGGGCTGACGCTGAGCCCTTAGTTCGTGAAAGGGGCATAGGCAGCCCAACAGCAGCGGGGTTTGTCCCCTCCTTCACGTCCATGCTCATGCTCACATCATGTCAAACCACGTGCATCATAGTGGGACTAAATTTTTATACTTTTACTTGGGGAAATATCAAGAACAAATGTTTGTAGTTGAGAACCAAAATCATTGCATTCTGAAAGGCTGGAATTTTGCTGAAAAACTGAGCAGACACTTTCGGAATAGTCTCATGTAGCTGATAGCTCCATGTTTTATGTGATACGAGTTGGGTGGAAAATTTGTGATTGACCTTTGGCGTACGCTACAGGTATTAAATTTTGCTCCAGAACAGCTTTCAGGGAAAAATCTGTTCTTTAATAATAGTAATGCTTAATAATAGTTTTCAATGCTAATCCTTGGTAGCAATTCCATGTAATTAAATACACCTTCGCTTGATAAAAAATGGTGTATGTCATGCAACAAGTTCATGAACCCTCTAATCTCACCTTCTGGCATAGCCACTGTGGCCAAACATGAAGGCAGTAAAATCTCTCCAGCACAGCACACTATTCCCTGTCTCCACACCAAAAGGCTGCATCAGCTCCTCTGGGCTCAGCATCACCCTGACAGCTCACAGTCACAGTCACAGTCCCCGTCTCCCCAGGCAGAGTCCCCCATCATCTAAGCGAGGACCATTTTGGCAAGAGACCTTAGCGGGATGTAGTTGGCTGTTTGCACTGGTGTCCCACAGGTGAGGCCATGAAACCCTTGCCAGAGACTCATTTTTTGTGTGGAAGCATCACCATGCCGTTAGGACCCATGAGGGCATTGGTGGGGCCGTGCCAATCCCAGCGGGGAGCATTGACTGGCAGCCGAGCTGCTTCGGGGAGCCCTCTCCACCTCCCAGGTCCGTCCGGGGCAGCGTACCCCACGTCCCTGTGCTCTGCTTTGCCCCGTGCCCTGCCAGGGCCCTGCTGACCTGGTGGAAATCGCCAGCATCAGCCACCTCCCCCAGTGCCCCTCCTTGTGGGTGCTGACAGTGGCCAACCTGCAGGTGAGCACCCCAGGGCACCCCAGCCCCAGCACCGCTCCGGGCACCGCACCCGGGGGTCCCCAACATCCCCGCTGGGCTTCGCCCTGCGCGATGGCAGCCACGCCGGGGGCTTGGTTACCCCTGAATTTGCAAGATTGATTCCTCAGACTGAGATCAGTCACAGCTTCTTCAATAGCTTCAACCTCTATTTGCATTTAGAAGCGAAAACATTCCTCTCGGAGGTTGCATGTTAATGCAGCATCCAGGAATCCCTGCGTGATTGCTTCCTAGTTAGTCTCATCTGCCTGAGTGAACTGAAAACTGTTAAACACATTGAGTGTGTCAGACCAGATATTATCAGAAATAAGACTACCTTTCGCTGGCACCCACGGCTTGCAGACACACACAGCAAAGAGTTATTTAAATCTTTTCCAGCTGTCTCCCATGTTTCCACAGAGGCTCAGCTCTGACAGGTCTTTTAACCCTTCCCTTCTGTTAGGTGATGTTATTTTGGTTTGCTCTTTCCTCTCCTGGGCTACAGGACTCACCTCTGGCCTTGCCCACCTCCCTGCGGTCCATTCACCCCTGCGGGCTCCTCTCCACCGGCGTCAGAGATGTCTCCCACCACCCTCCACCTTGCTCGCACACCGAGCAGCCGCTCCAGCTGGAGGCGGCGCTGGCAGCCTCGGACGCCCGCACCCAGCCCCCTCCCCTCCAGTTTTGGATCCCCCAAACTTCACTCTGTGCTTCACATTTCAATTACAAACCCCGAAGCCTCTCGGCTGCCAGCCCGCGGCTGCCTCGTCCCTCCCCACCCCAGCTTGGCGCTCTCCCCACCGCCGCCTCCTCGGAGCAGGGCTGCGTGGCTGCCTTCCCAGAGCACATACTGAATGCGCTGTTTCACGAGCCTGCCTTGGAGCAGGAGCAGGAATCAAGAGTAAAACCCCAGTTTGCACGGCCAGCGTGTTTGAGAAGGGCCATCTGGCCGGGCTTGCGGTCCAAGCTGAATTTGCTGGATGGTTTTGAAGGTCACCGAGCAGGGACTGAACACGCTTCCATATTTTCACATAGAAATACCTGCTCTCCACGGGAGGGATCAGCAGCATACGCCTGCAGGAGGGGGCCACGCACACCCTGCCTGGCGAAAGGGGAGGTGGGCAGGACCCCGGGGCGAAGAAACAGGGCCATAGGAGCACGGGCACACACGCAGACATGCATGCACACACATGTGCGTACAGACACTCACTGACACACCTGTGTGTGCATTCTCATGTGCACTCACACGCGTGCCACGTGGACTCACATACACGGGTGCCCGCACTCAGGTACATGTCCCTGCGCACACACACGTTTGCGCCAGGCAAACACACGCACGCGCCTGCTCAGAGGCCATGGTCCCTCCAGCCGGGACAGGCGCCTTCCCCCAGCCGGGTGGCTCTGGCTGCCCTGGGCCACACTGCTCTGGCAGCGGAGCTGTGCCCCCTTTTGAAGCAGAGCCCTCATGTCCGTGGGCTCCGGAGAGCCTCTTGTGTCCCCACAGCAGCCGGGAAGAGGACGGGAATGACCCAGCATCCCCGAGACCCTTGCAAACCCCTTGCTCCAGGTCTTCCCATGCCCTTTCGCAACAACCCAGCCTTGCCCTTCACTGCACAGCCCGGGATCCAGCACCCAGCTGTGGCGCGCAGGACCTTCTCCCAGCCATGCTGACCACTGCATGGGGACAGCCAACTCTGTGCCATTCTGAGAGGACCAAAGCTCTCTGCTGCTTTCCTGGAGAACCCTGGAGAAGAGCTCTGGGCTCCAGCTGCCCCTCGGTGGTGTCCTCGTGCCCGCACAATGCCAGCCGTGCCGCCCAGCCATCTCCCTTTGCCCCTGGGAGAGCAAATGCTCCGGGCAGGCAGCTCGATCATCAGCCAGGAATGAAGCATCCTCTGCGTGCGTGGGGCAGGGAGCCAGTGACCAGGGGGTGGAGAAGGCAGCGCTGCCGGTCACTGCGGCAGGGGAACGTGTTTCTCATCATTGCGTGCCACGAGGCGTGGGGGAAACAGTGTGGAGATGAGCACGGGTCAGTGTCGAGCCTGCTCGGAGCATTTCTCGCTATGGGCAGCTGACACTCTGCCGGGCGTTGCTGCCAGCACCACGCCACAAGCGGGAGGTTACCTCTACCAAAGGCACAAACCTGGCTCCTGCAGGGACCGTGAGGGTCTCATCCCGTCACAGCACCAGACCCAGCTGGGTCCTGCATCCCCGAGGTCACAGGGAGCTGCGAGCGTCGCTGTGCCAGCTCTGCACCGAGCGTGGGAAGCCGGGAGGGAGGTTTGCCAGGACCGTTGCACTCCTGGGTCTCTGCACCGGGGTTATGGCCATGCCCACTCCCACACACCCCCAGCCGGTGCTGAGGATCCTGGCTGCCTCAGGCAGCCCTGAAGGAAGGCTCTGGCAGGAGAGGGCACGCATGGGAGAGCCCGTCTGGAGGCAAAGAGGCAGCCCATGATGCCGCAGCCCCAGCGAAGCCTGCAGAGGAGACCGGGCTGAGCTGGGAAGGCACAGAAGGGACAGATGCTGGAGGGATGGGTGTCTCCCAGCGCCTCGGGATCCTCTACCATGCCCGGGTGAGGTGGAGGGCTGTGCTCCATGGCAGGGACAGGCACACCCTCCCTGGGCAGCCCTGTGGCACTGCCCCTCGAGCCAGTGCTCGCAGCCCGGGGCTGGCTGCCCGGTGGGTGTCTGCAAAGTTGGGGGGTCCCCAGGGCTGCCTCCAGCTCTCCGAAGGGGACTGAGTGCTGTCCCCAGAGCCGGAGCACCCAGCCTTGTCCCAGCCCATCTGCACCCCATGCCTGGTCCCCACCGGGCTTTTCCACGAGGCTGCACTCTCCCCTTGCGCTGAGCTGCTGCTTCCCCTCCTTTTCCCAGTCGGATGGGCAGCCCGTTCACGCTTTGGGAGTTTCCCACCCACAGCCCTCCATGCCACGAAACCCGGCCAGAGCTTTAGTGGGCAAGAAGTGGTGCTGAGAAGCATTTCTCACCTCCAAACCACGCACTTGGACATGAGGCTCATGCTGGGGAACATCCCTCACCTGCCAAAGCCCCAACCAGCGTCAGGCATCCCCTTTTTGTTGGGACCCCATGGAAGCCCTTTCCCGCGGGAGCGTGGCTGCCATCCGGGCGGTACCCGCACCCGCGTGGGAGGCAGGCGAGATGCCGGAGCGCCGGCGCAGGCCCTGCTGGAGCACGGGCAGAAACGCCGAGCAGAAAACAGCCGGCGCGAGGCGGGGAGGAGGGTGCGGCCGAGCGGGTCAGCGCAGGACCCGCTCCCTGTTCTGCCGTGCCAGAGGCTTGCCGGGAAGCCTTAGGCGGGTGCTCGCATCCCGGCGAGCCTCACCCCGCGGGGCCAGGCTGGGCAGGCGACGCTCCCTCCCGCTCCGGCCGCCCGCATCAGCCCCGCTTGCAAACCCACCAGCCGGCTGCCACCCCCACGGCGGCGGTGGGCGAGGGACTCGGAGCAACCCCAGGGCAGGGACGCCAAAAAAATGTGCCTCTGTCCTGTGGAAAATTACAGATGCTTTTTTGCTTTTTAAAAGGTTAGGTGGTTTGGTTTTGTTTTGTTTTGTTTTGTTCCTTCATCCCCCCCCCCCGTTTGTGCAGGTATTTGTCAGAGGATATTTTTAAATGAGCGCAGCGCTCAGGATGAAGTTAACCAGTGCGGCATCCGAGTGGCCTGCGCTCCAGCATTCCTGCGGCTCGGGCCAGCGGGGACCTGCTGACCCGGCCGGAGAGGTCGGCCAGGAGAGGACATGCAGTTCCCTGCCTCTGCCCGCGGGGAGGAAGAAACGCCAGGCTTTCCAAGAGCGCCGGAGGAGGAGAGCTCAGCTCCCAGGACGCCCCAAAGCAAGGCGCGTCTCCTGCTCCGGTTGCTCAGCCGTGCGCAAGGCACCCATCCCAAGACATCCCGAAAGACGCACCCGTCCGGCAGCGAGCCTGGCCCTCCCCGCCTCGGCTGACACGTGGCCCGAAACCTGGGGCTGTGCTCACCCGCCAGCTCCTCTCCAGCAGCTTTGCAAACAGACGTGACCCTAGTGCTCGGGTCCCGGCGCAGGAGGTCTCCACCCTGCACGGAGGAGCCCGATGGATGCGGTCACCTGCTCCCTGATTGCCATGGGGACAGCCGGCTCAATTCATGCTATTTGCTTTTTGCTTCCAGCCTGCAGCGATGCCGACCTTCCGCCTTCCCCAGCCCCCGCTTTTCTGCCTGCCTCAGTTTCCCCTAACCCTGGTGCAGCGTGCAAGAGCTGAGCCGTGCAGGAGATGGGCACTGCTGCAGCACAGAGGGGTGACAGGCGAGCTCCTGGACAAGGGCAGGAAGGGACCTCTGAGACCTCATCCTCAGACCACATGTGCACCAGCACTTGCCCAGTCTGACCCATGCAATCCCCTCACAAAACCTGGCATGCCATTGTCACCCAGGCACACGGCGGTGTCCCGCAGCAGCAGCCTGGGAGAGGTGCGGTGAGGGGGGCATTGAGCATCTCACAGCAGAGTGAAGGGTCAGGATGGTCCAGGCTTCCTGACCCAACCTTTGGGAAGCACTGCCTCTAGCCAACCTTGGATGGGAGTCCTTCATCCTGGGTTTGAGCCCATGTTCTGCTCTCCACCCATCCTTCTAACGGTTGGACTTGATGATCTTAAAGATCTTTTCCAGCTACAATGATTCTATGATTGTGTGATTCTCCCACGCAGAGGGCTGGTGGCCAGTTACTTCTGGGATTATGGGCTCCAGTCAAGGACCAGGAAAAGTGAGTAGCACAGGCACCTTGTCCTGACCAGTCTGGGGCTCTTTGCCGGGGGTGCAATCACAGGGAAACCCTTCCTGGTGGTGGTGGAGCTACTGACCTGGTTAGGTGGTCATGATGTGCCTACCACAGGTGCCGGTGAACCAGGACATTTGCCATCAGCTCTGGCCAGACCAGCACCACAGAAGATGTCTTCTTCTTCCACTTGCTACAGGCATTTGACAGAGTGAAGGAGGTAAATTAGGATCCAGGAGTCCATTTCTCCCTCAGTCAACTGTGGACATCTCCCGGGGGGACTGGCACTTTGGAGATGTGTTGTGGGTCAGAGGAGCCTAGCTACTTCTCCTGGGTGGTGAGTGAATTTAGAGGGAGTCATTTCATGTCTGTTTTCCCCCAAACAGTGGCGGAAACCCAGAATTCCTCAACAACTGGACTTTACACTCCGTGTTCCTGGGGCTTTGCCTCTCCCCGAGTCTCAGTGCAAAGGCTGCATTTCCCTAAAAACACTCCTCTTGCCCATCAGGAGCTCGGCTGGCTTTGGCAATGAGCTAGGGAGTCTGTGTCAAAGTCTGTTCTTGTCAGCAAATCTGGATGAATTATCTAATCTTCTGCAGGCCTACAACAAAATGTATGTCTCGAGCCTCCGATGCACTGCAGACATGCCAATAGCTCTGCAATTAGCTGCTTAAAAGCTGGACAATCTACAGAACTCTTTAAGCACCAGTGAGTATGAGATGAAGTGGTTTGGTGCCAGGTAATCTGCATTTAAATACTGCATGCACCACTACCCAGGATGAAAAGGTAGGAACTGGACGGCTGTAGACAAACTGGTTAAGCAACGCATGTGTGATGGGAAGCTGGCAGAGAGGACACGCCACCAAGACGCTTGCCCCAGCACTGAGCATCCACGTCAGCCTGTCCTGCAGCCCCCTGCTCTCTCCAGTGTCCTCCTCAGGACTACGGTCCAGCAGCACTCGGCCCATGCTCGGCAGAAGATCTTGCCCTAGAACAAGCGGGGCAACATCCCTGCTCCTCCTCTCGACAGCGTATGGGCTGAACCATTCCTCCACCTTGCATGCCCCGACCCTGACACCCACGTGGCCCTTTATCTGTGTCAAAAGATTTCAGGATGGAAATCCACAGGAAAATCCCTGTTCATGAGCTGAGCTGATGTGAACTACGTCCGCACTCACGGACAACAGCCATGAGCTCACACATGGGCAGTTCCCGGTTGGTGGCATGTCCCAAGAAGTCAGCTGTCCATCAGTGGAGAACTGACGTGTTTCTCTTACAAAAGGCAAAGCAAAACCCCACCTATTTCCCTATTTACTGGAACAGAACATATCTGACAGTGCCAATGCAACCTTATTTATGGTTAGTTAACACAGCCAAGGAGGAACTCAACAGCTTTCCATTACTATTCCCTTCCCCTTGCAAGCCATATCACACCTGTGTGTTGTCCAAACGCAGCAGGAACTGCCCTGCCCCCAGGAGACCCCAGCACATGGCAGGAGCCAGCTGATGGGTGCAAACAGGGGAGTAGGGGATCCTCCAGATCATCTGCTTCATCGTGCTGAGGGTTACAGGCAGCACAGAGACAGAGAGGGGTCTGAAAGAGAGCAGTGGGAAAGCTCAGCAAATAGTTACAGGCCTTCAGCTAGTGTGGAGGACACCAGAGAGGAAGACAATAAGGGGTTATGTCTGCTGAAGGTGGCATGTAAACCCCTAGACAGGGATAATGACAGCAGTGCACTGTATTCCATCCTGCAGACATGGGGAGAGCTCTGCACAGACCCCCCCGCCATCTGCAGCACAGCTGCCATCAGCCTCCCAGATGTTTCCCCACACATTAAGGAGAGTTACGGGAACCCCAGTTTGTTCTGGTTTAGGGAGACGCTGTCACTGCTGCTCCTGTAAAAAGGATGGATACAGTGCATTAGGGTGGGAGTTAAGCACTTCCTTCTGCAAAAAAAAATAATTCAGCATTAGCTGAAAATTTGCGTCAAAGGCCATTCATTGACACCCTGGACAGTCCCATCACAGCTGGTGCAAGCACAGCTGTGTGAGCACCCGAGGAATCATGTAGCAAACACTGCTCAAAGAATATTTATTTGGAGTTTGAGTCCACAGCCATCACAGTGGGCAAGGTCCCTTTGATGCAGTGGTGAGTGCATCTATGTGGGCAGATGCCTCCAAGGAGGTACAAAGGGGCCGAGAAGCTCTTCAAAAGCTTTTGACAGTGTCCCTGCAGTAAATGCTGTCTGCGGAGCACGCAGGATGCTCTGCCTGTTCGTGCAGAGACACACTGGCCCCGTGCCCAGGGAGGGTGGTGCTGCACTTTCTCTCTTCCACGGAGCGGCCGCAGCCAAGCTGATTTCCCCACACTGAGCATCTCCACCCTGACTGGTGTCTCCTCCCACTTCCCCGGGGAGCCTTTCGGGACAGGGGGTGGCAGGTGCTGTGGCTTTGGTGCTGTCCCAAAGGGGACAAATCATCTTCCTGGTCTGTCACCTCCTTTAGAAATGGCATTGGTATCTTTGGTTGCCAGTCTGTCCAGCCAGCCTCCAGGGTGGCGTTTTTAGCCCTCTCGTACCATGGTTTTCACTAGTTGTCCTCAGGATGTCCCATGCAGCCCTCTGTGGCCACCTCTCCTTGTGCACACCTCTGTCTTGATGGGAGAGGACGTGCCTGGAGATGCAGACCACACGGTTGGAGGTGCTTACAAAGAAGCTGAGGCATTTGGACCTCCCTCCGCTCAACAGTTGTTAAACTGCAGCTAGGTACCTCATCTGGTTCTGGGTCTCCCAACGGGCGTCGGTAAAGCAGACTGAGTTCAGAGGATCTCACCAATATGGTCCAGCGGCTGGCGCATGTGCCATTGTGAGGAGAGGCTGAGGGAACATAGTTTGTTCAGCCTGAGGATGAGAAAGCTTCAAGGGGGATCTTCAAAGCCATCTACAAGGAGGTCATTGAGGCGGCAGACCCAGGCTCTTCACAATTGTCCACAGTAGGAGGATGAAAGACAATAGACATTAATTGAAACAATTGAGGTTCAGACTGGATATAGGGGAAAATTTTTTCATCATAGGGAAAGTCAAACATCATAGCAGGTTTCCCAGAGACACTGTGCAGTCTCTGTCCTTGGAGGCCTTCAGGACCCGACTGGTCTTAAAAAAAATCCCTGAGCAACCTGGTCTGAGCCTGCTTGGAGCAGAAGGCTGAACAACAGACCTCCAGAGTCCCTTCCACCCCGACTTTTCCTATTATACTATGTTGCTGCAAGCGGTGGGGTTTTCTTTTTCTGTACAGCTTTTCCCTTATTATGTCTTCTGTCTGAATTCCTTAAAAAGCCATTTCACTGTTGAAGGAATGTCTTGGGAATGGCTTTCTTCTTTCACTTCAGGAGCATTCAAGATTGTTTCCATTTTCTGGTGGCTTGGGGGATTTTTCACACCCGTGATTGATAGCATGCCACATACAGCAAGCCCTACATGAGCACAGAAGTTGCAAAGCAAAGCAACTCCAACCCACAGAAATGCCACAAGTGAGATAGTCCACGGAACCATAACTGTGCCTTCTTATAGATATTCAGGCTGCAGGGTATTTAATTACGAGATCCCAGATTATTAGCACGTGCTCCTGCCTTGTTCGGTGAAGGAGGAATGATGCATCTTGAATGACAAACTGCTCAATACTTTCTTTTCTTCGGTGCTTGTTCAGTGAATCACAGGCTCATTCATGTCCAAACCGTGCACTGAGCGAGGCCGATGCCACTCCTGGTGTGAGCAAACAGGAACCAGCAGCAGTGCATTGACAAGGGAAACCATCATGCGTAGCAGAAGTATTTCTGCCCTCCTCCATCCAACCATCTCTCGCCATCCCATCTCCACTCCACCCACCCATCTCCCTCTCGAAAATTATTCTTTAATCCCAGGGGAGGGTCCTGGAAAACTCCTTTGGGGGCATTTATAGAGGGACAGGACTGCAGGGCAGTCCCAGCAGGCGGTCTGGCCGCGCAGGCGGGAGGGACGCAGCCCCGCAACCAGCCCACACCAGGACATCACCGCGGAGGATGGAGGTCGTCAGCGCCTGTGCAACCTGGCGCTGGCATCTCGTTGAAGGTGCCACCTCTTGGGCAGATCCTGGGCTCTGGCCCTGGCAGTAGGGGATCCCCCCGGGGTGAGCTGCAGCTGAGGGGGGGTCTGGGCCAGACCCTGCTGCTTCCTCTGCCCCGGGCTGGGATTTGAGCTCAGCCCCACTCGGGCTCTGGAGGCCGGGCGGGAGCAGGCAGCCGTGCCAGCCCGCTGCGGCTGCGTGGGCACCCCGCTCGCCCTGCGAGCGCACGTGAGAGCGTGGGACCCGCGTCCGCCTGCTCGGCACTCAGCCCGGGAGGCCAGCGCAGGGCAGGAGCCGGCTGTCTGCTCCGAGCAAGGAGCAGGCAGGGAGCTGGCCTCACTCCGCTCAGCGGAGAGCAATTTGAAAATTGCTGGAAGGCTTCCACTGAAGGAAAAAGAAGAAGGAAAAAAAAAAAAAAGTGTCAGGGAAAACTTGTTTAGCCAAGCGGGCTTCCCTGGTACAGGGACGCTGCCGTGGTCCTTACCCCGTGCCAGGCGGGCAGGCACAGGCAGGGAGCAGAGCGGAGCTGGCAGCGGGCAGAGCCGTGGGATCAGCATCCGAGGCTGCGCAGGCGGACGGGGAATGGGGGACCCGCAGTCCAGCCTGGCTCTGCCACAGCTTGCAAGTGTTTTCTAGAGCTCAGCATCCTCCCAGCAGCAAAGGTGGAGGAAGAGCAAGACCCTTCCAAAGAGCTTGCGTCCCTGGAGCTTCTCCCCCTCCTGCGCACACGCTGCCTGTCCTGCCTGCACCACCCCATGTGGGGCCACCCACCCCGGTCCTGCCTGACTCTGACCAGGGGGGTCCCAGCACTGCCACGAACTGCAGCGCCCGCTGCTGATCCAACAGGGCCCCCAAAACCGCGCACCACCCCCTCGATGACTGGCTGGAGGACAAGTCTTTTGCTGGGGACAAGGTTCTGCACCCATGGGTTACCCTCCATGGGGGAAGACACAGGGATGGCTCCAGCTCCCTCTCTGTGCTGCTCCGTGTGCTCAGGGCCAGCCCAGCCCTTCAGGCTGCTCAGGCCCGCGATAAAATCCTTCCCTCAGTTGTCAGTGAGTTGGTGACGACAGAAACTGGGGTGTTTTCCTCCATGCAGGACCCAGCGGGGTTTTTCTTTGAAGGTGGGGTACCTCCTACCTGTTCCCACAGCCTCGCATGCTGGACACCATCTCCCAGTGATGCTCCCACACACGGTGCTCAGGTGTTTTCTGAGGTCTGGAAAAGCGCCGGTGCTTTTGTAGCCCGATACATCTCTCCTGGCCCATGTTTTGTTCCGATAACTTCAGGCCACACTTCCCCCTCCTTCCCAAATCTGCAGGTGTTTCACCAGGGAGGGTCCCCTTACTAAAGAACGCCATCTGCTTTGCTGGCATCCAGTTGTAAAAGCACCGGCTGTTCTGCTGGAGCCCTCGCCTGCCCGCACCCCCTGCTCCGGGGGTGCCTCTCCCTTTGCTCCGTGACCCCCATCGGCATGCAAACGCTGCTGGCGAGGACAGCTTTCCTGCAGACAGAGAAACTTAGAGCATCTCCTGCCCGCCTGCCCGCACCGGCCGGGCTGGCACCCTCACCCCAGGGCAGCGGTCCAAGCAGCCCGGGAGGACGGGCAGACCCCGAATCAGCCAAACAGATGGGCTTGGATGCAAGCAGCCAAGAGGCCATGTAAATACATGTCGTGTTTGGAGGACAGGGTTCCCGTCAGTGACTATCTGGCTGGCTGGCTGTGCATGTTTTGTAGGCAGGGGAATGCTCGGCTGCTAATCCACGTAATCCTGCTCTAGGCTGGATTCATTTTTGAAAATAAATAAGTGGCTGAGAGCAGTTTTTGGTCCATCTGACTCAAGTGCTGGGCTCTGATGGGGAGAGGCAGAACCACAGGAGCCTTATTTACATTGATTTTCACTGAATGTGCAGCCTGGATCAAGGAATTAAAGGACTACAAGGCAAGAGTAACCTGCAAATCAGGCGAGGGCATCCCAGTCGGCACACAGGATGTAAAGATCTGATTAGCCACTTGCCTGTACTTTAACCCCTGTTTAGTGCACCATTTTCATATTCAAATCCAGTGCCCAGACATGCATATAAATGAAACAGGCTGCTGCGCCTAATTTTTGAGATTTTTGGTCAAAGAGCAGAGCGACACTGGAGTAAAAGACCCAAACCATACCATAGCACAGGACAGAGAGCGGAAGGAAGCCCCCTCCTCAGGCTGTTTTCCCCGTGGTTATGGTGGTGCAGCCCTGGGGGCTCAGCAAACCTGCTCGGTGCTGGAGCATCCCCCTGGGACAGCGGGATCCTCACGAGCGTGCAGCAAACGGCCATCAGGCGGGTGCCAGGGAACATCTTTCTCACCCCGGCAGCTGGAGGGCATCGAAGGGGGCGGCTCAGCTGGGGCAGCGCCTGCTTTTGTATTGCACGGACCACGGTCTGGCTGGTGACACAGTTTTTGGTGAACCTCTCCCCCACCCAGGAAAACCTCATGAAGGGCAGCAGCTAGTCTAGGCGACCTGTCTTGCACGTAAGAAAATAAGGCATCATCTCCAAATGCTTTGCTCCTAGGAGAGGGGCAGCCATGACCTTCAGTGGTGTGCCAGGAGGAGCCAGGGCCTGAAGGGACTTGCACCCACTGGTGCATCAGGCACCTTCAGTTGAGGGCCAAGTTTCTGTGATGATCTCAGGGCCAGATTCACAACTGCAGCTGCTCTCAGCCAGCGGAGACACACACCCCAGCCTCCTGAAACTGGCAGGAGGCAGAAGCCAAAGGGCCCTTTGCAAAAATTCACCTGTGGTTGTCACAGCCAGAGACAATCTGGCTGCTCTGCCTCGTGTCTCCAGGTTCCCTGGTAGGGTGCCGATGCCCGCGTCCACCCATCCCCAGTGTGGGAAATGCCTGACCCAGATTCAGGGCTCATTAGCAAGTCAAGTTCCTCATGAAAAGCAGGTTCTTGATGCTGCATCTGACCATGAGTAACTTCACATGGTTGCACAACACCTGCTTGTGCCATCTCGCTTCCCGTTCCATCCTGACGAAACCTGAAGCTCAGGCATTACTCTTGGTTGGTGTTGGCAGGTCCCTGTGGGTCCCTGTGGCACGTGGGTAATGCCGTACTCAAGACACCTGCAGGACTGTGGCCACCAGGTTTCCCAGGCCAGGAAAACCTGTTTCCCAGATAAAACATCCTTAGCTTGGCAAGGAAGAGGACCCAACTTTTAGACTCCAGCTAGAAACAAAATTGGCAGCCCTTGCTTGGTCTTTGTTTGCTGGCTAACTCTCACCAAAGCCCGCAGATGAGCCTCAGAGCTGTTTTGCTGCAGGTTGGTCACTGGGCTGTGACTGTCCTGCACCACGCCGGTGTAGTGGGTAGGAGACACCGGAGAAGGACAAGGCGGTGTTGGTGTCTGGCACGTGGAAAAAGCTGGGGGGGCGGGGGGGGGGGGTGAAGGAGCATGGAGAACCTGCCCCTTTGGGAGTTTCCCCTGAATCCCAGCCAGATAAAACCCCACAGGAATTAGCTACGTCCGTGCCAGAGGTGAGAACATCTGTGCTTGGCCGTGACTGTCCTGCAAAACAAAGACCTGTCAGGAGCAAGCTGTCCCGGGTCTGAGGGGCAGTGGGCACCTCCTGGGTGAGGCTGGCAGGACAGGCAGCAGGAGAGGCAGCCCCAAAGACGTGCGAAGGGACACGGCACAGTGTTTGCTCCCCTCCTCCCTGCCAGTGTGTGGGGATATCTGCAAGCCTCAGGTTGTCAGTCTGATGCCTCCGGTTTGTTAGGCTGGCACGGACTGCCAGGTCTACATCCCCTCATTAATTAAGCGTTCATTGTCTTGTCACCAAGCTCAACAAGTTGCAGCGATTACCCCCAGCAAGTCTAACGACCCCGGGAAACCTGTGCACTGAACCAGCAGCACGCAGACATGCACCACACGTACAGCCTCAGTGCATCGACCAGGGTGACTGCCACACATCCCTATGGGGCTCTGGATGCCCCAAACATGACCATATCCCTTGGGGCATCCTGCATATCTCTTTGGGCTCCTGTGCTCTAGGTCTTCTGAAGGCAATGGACGATACTGTGTGTGCCCATGGGGCACTGCGTCACCTCTGAATGTATGGGGGACAACCAGGGTAATGGCCCAGTGTCGCACAGGGAGGCATGGAATGCAATATGCACTGTGCCTGGACGCAGTGGGTGAAGGCAGGGCGTGGGACCACCACAAGCATCCCTCTGAGACCCCCCAGGTCCTCCCCAAACAGTGGCAAGTGATAAAAGCTGTCAAGACACTCAAGGAAAAAGATTTTTGTTGGTCTGTCTTGTAGATGAAGCTTGAGAGAAGCGTCGTGCTCAGGTCTTGCAGCAGGTGAGTGGCCAGGCACAACATCTTCCTTCACCTTGTCTTTTGCTGGACTGAGGCCTCATCATCACTGGGTGGGCTCAGACCCCACGCCATGGGAGCACAGAGCAACGCACCCATCTCATGCAAAACCACCTCACCACACAAGCATGGGTGTCCTAAGTGAGTGGTCCTCAGCAGGCACTTCCCCATAAGTGCCCTGGAAAATATGCATCATCTGACATGAAAATGCTGGAGCAGATTTTCAGAGCAGTCCTCACCCACCTTCAGGGACCCCGAAAGGCTGCAGAGCCTGTTCCTCCCCACTCACCACAAGGACCGGAGGAAGGCGATACCCCTCACGCCATGTGCTGCCCAGCATACGGGACACCTCGCAAGAGAAATCCATCTCCTTGCACAGCAGTGCCTGTCGACTGCAAACCTTTCACTGCCTGGTGATTTAGCTTCCCTTCTGCTACAAATTAGGGAATAAAAAGCAAAAGTTTTAATGTAATGGAAGTCAGTGCATCGGCCTCACAAGTTGTTAAAATTTAAAAAGGCAACAATAAATCTGCTGAGGTGAGAAGAGCGCTCAAAAAGAAGGGAGAGATTTGTTTTCTCTTTATTATCTTCCAGGTGATTTCCAAGGCTCACTGGTATTTTATTTCTTGTTAATTGTTCTCGCTTCTGAATGAAGAGCTCTGTCACCTCCCAGACCTGAGCCAAGCGCGAGCACTGGCAGGGGACAGCCACAAGGGGAGTTAATGCCATACTTGCCTTCCTGAGGGGAGGCTCACCCTGGTGCTGGGTCAGATGCTTTTTCTTACCTTCTTCCTTTCCCCAGATCAAATTGAAAGGTTCAAGGTCGTGTGTGCTTAAGAAGGAAGAGCCACATTTCACAGAAACGCAGATTTTCAAGCAGTTACCAGTGACCGGTCTGAACCCCGACCTTTCCTGCTGCTACACAGCAGCAGAGGACTGCACAGCTCATCTTCATGGGTTCATGGAGCTGCACGCTCCTGGGAAGACCTGAGCACCCCGAGTCCTGCAGATCATGGGTCTTCCTGCTGCCCGAGCCAAGCAGGGCTCAGCCTCGGTGGAACGCAGAGAGCAGTGAGCTGGCTGGTGCCCTGCTGTGGATGGCGTTCCTTAGCAGGTGCTGTCCTGTCTCACATCTCCTCACCTCACCCCTTCCCGTTCCACATGTTGGTGTTCCCCATGAGCCAGAGGAGACAGCTGGTGGGAAGAGGCTCAGGCTCTGTTTGGGATCTCACCCAAAGTTTCTGAGCAGCAGGAGGTAGCAAAGCAAGCTGGGAAGAGAAAAGCGATGCTGAAGGCTATAGTCATTCTCCTCCTAGAAACATCCCATTCCTCTGGCACAGCTATTTACTACTCCCTCAGACCTGACAGCAGAAGCTGGAGCATAACATTCAGCAGCAAACCTGTGCAGAGCACAGACCAGCAGGCCCCAGAGAGCAGGTCCAGAACCAATCCCCTCAACCCAGGAAAAGACGGAGACCTGCAATGCAGACAAGGCTGCAAAGGAGGGAGCAGCTTTGGAGGGGTGATGGGGAAGGCCAGAGTGAAGGTGCTTAGGGAGGAGCATGTGAGGGGACTCACCACCTCCTTTAGGACCAGGTTGACAAAAGTTCACCAGAGATTGAAAACCAGGTGACTTTGGAGTCTGCAACAGTCTGGAGCCAAAATGTGGAATTTTCTGGAGGAAACTGGCCTACAAGGCACAAGAAGGAACAATCTCATGTGCGTGTGATTGCTCACGTGGCCTCATGTGGATCAGGAGCTCTGGACTTTAATGTCCCTTATTCCAGTTGTCTGGATGGAGAAGTGGTTGCTCACAGTGCTGCCCAAAACCAGCCGCTCCTGTTGGAGCGCATTGAGGTAACATCTTCATCTTCGTGGAGTTGTCCATATGAACCCCTGACAAGCAGTTAAATAACACCATGAAGAATTAATCACAACCCCAGGGATTTACGCATGCTAAATTCACCGCAAGCACCAGGAGAAGCTGCCAGCAGCCCTGGGTTTTCAGTCCCAGGGAGCACCAAGCACCAGCACAGCACGAGAGGGTGTTACTGGAGATGGCACGATTGGGCAAGAGCAAGTGGCTCCAAGCACATGGCCCGTTTCCATCCCGAAATTCCCCTATAAAAATACCCTCCGTGCAGGAATCACCCAGGGAGGAGGGTGAGGTTTGCACATGCCACGGGAGGGGAAGAGCTGAGCGTGCCAGAGCCGCAGGGCAAAGCCCTGCTCGGGTGCGCAGGCTGGGGAAGCGGCAGAGCCGCTGGAGAGGAGGGAGAGCTCTGCACAAACTTCTTCAGAGGATGCTGCCCACAAGCACCACTGGGCATTTCTCTCTGCAGGGTCCAGTCTGCTGCAGACAAAAGCCTACCCTTGTCAAGGACCTGACCACCAAGGCCAAGGCCAGGATCAGTACGGAGAGGAGAAGGTGCCACTTGATTGGGAGGTGGCTGCAGGTTGTGACCTCCCTGTAAGGCTGAAGAGGGTTCTGAGCAAGAGAAAGAGGCAAAATTAGAGGTGGGCAAGGCAGGAGGGGATAGGAGGTTAATCAGAACTGGGGCTGGGGAACATCATGGGATTAGACCTTCAGCAGCGCACCCCATCCCCGGTCCAGCTGGCTTTGCTGCCTGGGAGCTCCCTGATGAGCCAGCCCATCTCTGTGCTCCTCCTGCTGCTGACACTGAGCAGTTCTTGGGGACAGCATTGGACAGTGATGAACCAGTGCATGGTGTAAGGCAGTCCAGAAACAGGTCTGGGATGTCCCAAGGGATGGAAGGCAGGGATGGGGTGAGGAGGAGGAGATGGGAGAGGCAGAGGGGCAGAGAAGCATGCAAGAGAGAGCTGGGTGGCACAGGAGACAGAGCAGAGCCAAGGTCTTGGCGGAGGAGGCAGGTTTGTGATGCACCTTGAGGCTCAAAGCCTGCTCTTTCAGCACTTGCCCTCTGCCCGTAAGCAAACCAGGGCTGCCCCAGCTCTGGGCATCGTTCAGAGAAACAAACCTCACAGCAACCATACATCCAGGCCCCCTCAGCACATCCCACCCGGCTGCACAGCACCACCCCTTGCAACCACCTCAGCCAGTGTCCCCGGCTCTTCCCTGGTGATACATGGCTGGGAGCAGGGCTGGGACCCACAGTGTGAGAGCAGGGGTAGGTGCCAGGCAGGGTGTCCCAGTGCTGGCCATATTAGGGTCATTCTGCTACAGCATGTGAGTCTCCAGGAAGGGATCTCGAAGAAGGGACTCATTCGTGAGCAGTTGGTCCCAGTGCCATGCCTGCCCACCCAGACCCAGATGGAGCTCACTGTCCCCAAACACAGGTCAGCTCAACAGCTGCTTCATGTAGGACTGAAGGCACCTCGGTGGAGTCCAGCCATGGCTGGGTGCCGGCAGGGTAAGCAGCAGTTTCTCCTGATAGGATTTCCACTTCTTTACAGAGTGCCTTGTCTGCCCTTGGCTGAATGGGATGCAGTAGTCATAGCTTCTTTGAGGGTGAAATGTTTCATTTTTGTCATGAAACATAGCCTGTCCTGGCTGGAGCCCTTGGCATGAAGTCCAGACAAGCTTATGAGAGGCGGAGGAAGCAACAGTGAGCAATATGGCTGTTGGCTGCCCAGCCAGATCTGGCTGGGTCCCATCAATGGGTCAGTGCTCTCCACAAGGTGACCTTCTCACCATCTCAGGAGCCATCAGATCCTGGCCAGCTCCGGGCAGTCCTCTGCACTGAGCGTGCTTACAAAGCCAGTCAGCAAAAATAGTGCAGAGTACATGGTGCTACATGTGGCTACAGGCAAGAATGGCCAATTTAGGAGCAGCTAATGCAGGGGACTGAATGAGTGTCTTCTGGCTGGGCTTCTGAGAACCAAGCAAGATGAGCAGAACCCATGCATTTAAGGCTGATTTCAGAAATACAAGTCAGGAAGCTGTTGCACCCTGTCCCCACGGGACCTGGTTCTCCCCTTGGTGTCCCACACCCACACCCCCAACACATTGCTCCTCAACCAGCTTTCATCTGCCTGTACCCTCTGCCTGTCCCTTTCCAGGCCTGCAGACAGTGAGGCAGCATCTCTGAAGGATGGGAGCTCAAGACATCCCCAGGTAGCAGCACATGTGCTCACTTCAGAAAATGGCCAGAAATCCCTTCCCTTTGCAAAAAGGTGCTGGCTACCAGCAAGCAATCCCATTTTCATTCAACCTGTGAACTCCCAGAGGGTGATGCCTAGGAAGGTATTTGCTGGGACCGACACATTTTCCACTTGTTTTTTCTCCATTTTTTATTGTGTGTTGGTTACACAGAGTAGTGCCAAACCTAAGCACATAAAACCTCCCCCCTGCAGATTTTTACTGCCCCAAAACTCTTTCACAAACAGTGGGACATCACAGCACACTTTATCCAAAAGGAACTTAAATTTTACGTCCATGGATACTACAAGCACTGCACCGAAATGAACATGATCATCAAGAGCATGGTGATGCCCAGGGTAAAATGCGAACAAGTGAGCCCTTCCCGCCTGCTTTATTGAAAACACAACTGGATATGGTCCTGGGCAACATGCATTAGCTGCGCCTGCTAAGGCGGTTGGACAGGACAATCTCCAGAGGTCCCTGCTAGCTTCACTTTGAGCCAGGCGGTACAGCCCAGCATCATGGAAGGAACAGCTCTGCCATCCATACGTGCCCCGCTGCCCAGGATTAGCTCCCGCCCATTGTAGCATCGCGTCTTCTCACTCCCTTGCCAGAAGCCATCGTCTATCTGGCCCCCAGGGTGATGGGCACCCCCTTCTCCTGCTACTTGACCCAGCCTCCTCACTGGGCAAGTGCCAAACAATGAATGTGGCACCATCCCAACCATTTCTGGCAGGGGATGGCCCGTGGGATGCAGCCAGCAGCTTCCTCTGTCTGGGGACCAATGCTCTCAGTTACCAGGAGGCATCCCCATGCCTGGACCACTTTGTGTGCCAAGGTACAGTGGCAACAGGCATGAGGTGTGCCCAAACCTCCATCTGCAGCAGCTCTCCCAACACCGCAGCCCTCGCTGGGGTACGAGATGTTCCTCTGCCCCATGGAGTTTATGGAGAGCCACCCGCTGCAGAGCAAACATCCAGGCTAAAACCCCCAGCACCGACTCCCCCTCCACTAACCAGCGCAGTCCTCCTCCATCCTGCAAGTGCTGGGCAGACCGGCCCGGCCCTTGTGCTACGCGTGTGGGACAGACCAGCGAGGACATGTCCTGCCAAGGACCAGGGTCCATATGGGCTGTGACATTTTTAGTCTGTGCATTAACCTGGGACTCCTCTTTTTCTCTTTTGCTGCAATCTCAAGTCTGAAGGTTATGTACAGACCCTGGCAGTCCTGTGCATTTAGTCACATCCCAGCACGAGCCGATCTACATTTTTACGTTCACATGAAAAATTGATCAGTTCCTCACTAATACTGGAAAGTTAGATCCTAAGACTGAAAAGGGCACCAAATTTTATTTTAAAGGGGTTATTTTCATTCGCAAGCTGTGTCATTAAAAGCTTCAAAATTTGACAGTGAAACCTGGTAGCACCTCAGCAGATAATACACAGTCTGTGCTGCCTGGAGGCAACTGCGCCTCTTAACCTGCTTTTCCCCAGCGGTCTCACAGTGGTGTTATCTGAATTTCCCCCAGCCATTCAGTTATCTGATGAGAGAGTCCTGAAGCTGGTACTGTTGACTTCTTAAATAATATCCAGAGCTGCTTATTGATTGTAATGTGCCCCCCCACCGCTGAAGGACTTGGGTGTAATCAGTGGCTCTGTACAGTGTCACACAAGTGCTGCCGAACGCCAGCGGCAGCTCCTGCTGGCCGCCTGGCTCGAGTATCTTGTCATCAGCCATCCGTGTCCTGCTAACATCCAGACAAAACCCCGTGTCCAGCTGAGTGAGAGACTCAGCAAGCATTTCTCCTCCCTCCACGAGGAGTGTGGGCTGAGGATGCAGAACGTGGAGGAGAGACGCTCGTTTCTCTTGCATGCCAAACCAGAACCATTTGTCCAATGCTGTAGGTGATACGGAGTCCCTCTGCCACCAGCAGGCCGCGGAGCCATCGCTACTTGCCCCGGGTGGCCAGAGCTGAAATACTGCAGTGGATCACCCAGGGCTGGCGGTCTCCTCTAAGGTGGGCAGAGGGGCCTGAGGCCGGGGTGATGTGCTCCAGCCTAGCTGGGGTGGGAACGTGGGGCACAGGCACCCCATGCTCATCAGCGGTGGCCTGGGGAGGGGAGCATCCTCTGGAAACCACCACCATGATCTGCTTTCCAAAGGTATGTGTGCAGGGCCAAAGCTACCAGGACTCCACCCTGGATGTGTGAACAGCTCTGCATCAAGGAAAACTGCACAAAATAGGCTATTTATTGTGAAAAATCACTCGGCCGTACACAGCAGAGGTGACCTGCCTGGAAAGCAAGAAGCAACTTTGCTCACTACTGGGAAGATGCAGGCAGTTCCACAGCACTCGTGACCTTACACCACATCCCAGCTCCCCAGTCAGGAGGACCCGTGGCCCAGGACGCGCAAGCATACCTGTCCCCCCCGCCGCCTCCTCCTGGGGCACCGCTGCCCCTGCGTACCAGGACCCCGCACCAGCTTCCAGGCAGCTCCTATTACACCCATCCCTGGTCTCTCCCTGTTTGCTTTCGTGGTTCTGGGCTGGGAGAAGGTGACAGTGAAAGCTGAGGTTGCCAGGGAGTTACCTGATTCCAGAAACTGAAGCTTTAAGAAAAGCACCAAATGTTGCAACAGAATGAAAAGGTTTTGCCCATGTTTTTGCTCCGGGAATGCAAGAGCCCGGGGGATGTGGGGGAGGTGACAGGCACAGGAGGTAGGTTAGCTGAGACCAGCCTCTCCCAGCATGTGCATGTAATGGAGTGGCATGGAGGCAAGTGAGATAAATATTAAACCCTGGCAGATCAAGCCAGGAAAGACTTGGACAAGCAGCTTGCTAATGGTGTAAAAGCTGGTAATAAAAGCTTTTTCAAATACATCAGAAGCAAAGAGCCTGCCAAAAAGTCTGCAGGGCCAAGAGATGGTGAAGATGTAAGAGAAACACTCTGCGAGGAAAAGGTCACACAGATGAATTATCTGCATCATCGTTCGCAGGGAGAACTGCATGAGGTCCCTGT
Organism: Pluvialis apricaria; assembly: GCA_017639485.1. Taxonomy (NCBI): domain Eukaryota; kingdom Metazoa; phylum Chordata; class Aves; order Charadriiformes; family Charadriidae; genus Pluvialis; species Pluvialis apricaria. Next base: position 1,021,255 of record CM030027.1, on the reverse strand, counting down.
GCCAGAGCGGTTCTTTGGGAATGGGGGTCTGGGAAGCATTTCAAACTGAAACATCAATCAGAAACAGGAGCAAATCACCAGAACCAGGTGGATTTAACTCAGGAGATCTGAGGAACTCAGTGGTGAAATGGCTGAACTACTGAGCCGCAATTATCCCTCATACCAAAGCAGTGGGGAGGGCAGATGTGCCACCTCCTGAAAAGGGCTGGAGAGGTCATCCAGGCAGGCAGATCAGAGCTGGCTTTGTCCTGGAGTGAAAGGTTTGTGGGGAGATGCAATATTCGTCTATTAGATGGAATGACTGTGGTGGGTAAAACCAGAGAAGTTTTCAGCACATGAAGCTGGAAATCTGCTCCCACGTGAAACTGGAAATCTGCTCCCATCACATTGTCTGTTTTTCACATCTACCCTGAGCCTGACGTCTTACTCACAGACCCGTGTGACTGTGCTACCAGCCGCCTACCCTGCTCCTCAGCCAGAACAACCTCTACCCAAGCTGGTCATTATCCTTCAGCCCCTGGGGTGACACAGCTGCCTGCCCTGGTTTAGGTGCTTCCCTCGGGATGAGATGAGTTATGCCTTAGATGAGCTGCTCTCTTGCTCCCTTGGCAGTGTTAGGTTTACGGTTGGTTTAAAGATCTTTTCCAACCTAAAAGTTTCTATGATTCCCTCTTAGGGAAACCTTGATGGCCAGGTATCAGATAAGCAGCTGCAGGTTGGACGGATGAATCCAACAATGAGTAGTGGGGATATAAAACTGCAGATTAAATTCAGCACCAATGAATGCAAGGCAATGTACATGGGAAAGAACAAGAACACATGTGAACACAAAAACACGTGTGCAAGAATGGACTCTAAATTAACTCATATTCCTGAGGGAAGCACTGCAGAGAGTGCAACAAAAACATCAGTTCAATACTCAGTGATGGTCCAAAAGGCAAACTGAAGGACCAGAGAACAAAACACAACACATCATTTTGCAAACTTATGATAATGCAGCTGATATATACAATGCCTCCCTGCCCTCAAAAGGGGAAATGCGAATGATGTGGAGAACCAAAAGGCAGACCTGAGGATTAGGGCATGGGCTATCTTCACCCAGGTGGAAAGAAACCAAGTCCCCTCCAGCGCGGGGAAGGTGTGAACGGGAGAGGTTTGACAGCAGTTTGTAAATCCATCAGCAGCACCAGGAGGGGAGCACTGGTATTTCTCACATCGCAGGAGCTGAGATTACCCCATGGAAAGATCAGGTTAAACCAAACCACCTGTAATCACCCTGTGGGATTCATGGCCACCCAACGCTGTGGAACCAAAAACGGTCTTTGGGCTCAGATTGGGATTAGGAATCACAGAAACACAGGGTCACAGGCAGATTTAGGCTGGAAGGGATATCTGTGGGTCTCTGGTCTGGCCTCCTCCTCCATGCAAGGCAGGATTCAAAGCTACAGTATGTTGCTTGGGGCCTGGTCCACTCAATTTTTAAAAATCTCTGAAGGTGGAGATGCGATTTCCCTGGGGCATCTGCTACAGGTCTGTGCTGCTCTTGTGGTGAAGAATGTTTTCCTCATGTCCACATGGAAATTCCCTTTTTGTAATTTTGCCCATCGCCTCCAGCCCTTTCCCTGTACACCTCTGACATGAGCTTTGCTCCATCTTCTCTAAACCTTCCCTTTCCAGCAGTGGAAGACAGTAATTTGGTCCCTCCTTCTAAAGTTTTCTCTTCTGCAAGCTGAGCCAGCCTGGTTCCCCTAGCTGAGCATCACCTGTCACGTGCTTGAGCCCCTTGACCATCTCCACCTCTCTTGTACTGAGGGTCCATAACAGTACTTGCAGAAGTGTCACCATCAGGGCCAGCTAGAGCGGAATAACAGCTTCCCTCAACCTGCCAGCTTTATTCTTGCTAACGCAGCCCAATATAAACTCCAGTTCATCACTGTAGGTGCACAATGTGGAGGGCAGGTCCATGCCACAGGGTGGCCCAGATGCAACCACAGCCTCAGCAAATCCATAAATTGCTGCTAGAAGAGCACAACAGGAAAGGTGCCAGTCTACATAGCCCAATTCTTTCCTCAGGCTGTAATTTTGCAAGTCACAGCTCACGGCAAGTAAAGAGAGACCAACCATATGTCCGCAGAGTGAGGGTCTGCAAGTGGGGGGGAGTGCGATCCAGGATCTCCAGTCATATTACTCACTTGGGAGTCACAGAGGCTGATGAGTAAATTAACACGTCACTTGAGTTCTTTGTTCTTTAGGCTTGTTTTCTTGAGTGTTTCAAAGAACACTGAGACATTCAAGCCCTGCTCCAAGATCTTGGATGCACCATGCGGCAGAGCCCGTATGGGCTCTGTGAGCACATGGGTGGAGGTCTGTGGAATGCTCACGCTGTCCAGGCAGCAGCAATACGGTTTCTGAGGGAGGGGTCTATCTCAGCTGACACGCACTGAGCTCCGAAAACACATCGATGGATTTGGAGCCAGCAGGGGGGCTCTGTGTTTATGCTTACCCCTGTAAGTTTGGGAGTCCAATCGCTCCCCTTCTCATAATCATCTCTCTCCATTACCTAAAGCCACAAGAAAATGGTGCAACTTGCAATAAAATACCCAGAGATGGCCACCTTGCTCAGGACAGCTTTATGCTGTCCAGGGCAGATAGAGCAGCCAGGAGTGCCTATCCCCATGGGACATCGGGAAGATAAAGGTTGTTGCTGGCTCTCAAAGTGCACTGGGTGAGTCCATGGTCACGGATGAATCTCTGCAGATCTGCGTGGAAGGGTGAGAAGGGTGAGTGCAGAACCAGGACTGTTCACCTGGGAGGACCAGGGACACGCCAGCTGGCTGGGACCAGGACACAGAGGACAGGACCGCGGATGTAATGCAGAGAGCGAAGTCCTGGACCCAAGCTGCTGTGCCAAATAGCGAAGCCGAAGGATAGTGAGCCTGTGCTGAGAGGCGCCAGTGCAAACCACAAGAAAGCCAGGCTGGGCATCTTTGTAGCACTCCAAGCTTGACAATTAATGCATGCAAGCCACTGAATTATAGGCTGGAGACACTGGGAGCCCAAATGGCAGCTAACGAGTGCTGCTGATTGGCTTTCCGGAGGCCATGGAGACACAGACACTTATTCTTAGAGACATGGATCCCAGAGGGACCACGGCGGACACAAGAGTCTCTCTCCACAGCACTCACATCCTCTCTGTCCTGGCGCTGGCAGCAGTCACGTTTCCCCTCCATCGGATGGGGAGTGAGGCAAGGACACAGGGAAAAGGTGGCAATCAGCCCCCACCCCCACCAGTTTGCTCATACATCCCAGCTAACTTTGTCTCCTCCTTTCATGCCATAAACCCCCACCCTAAAGGGCATAACGTGCCCTTGTGAGGGATGGGACGTGAGGCTGGCCTGTGCCAGCCCCCTCACAGCTGGGCGGAGCTCAAAGGATGCTCTTGTAGCAGTGGCCCTGGAAGTGCAGATAGAGAAGGGGAGGTGGGACAGCCGGCTTTCCTTAAGGCAGATCAATGTTGCAGAAAAATAACCACAGCATCAAGAAATCGTATGAAAGCATCACATCATCACTGCCGTGCAAACACTCACGCATGTCTGTGCTTCCAGATACATGATCCAGCGCAGCAACATTTTTACAGTCAGTGCATGCTTCCCATCACACTACTAATTAATTGCTGGAAGTATTTAAATCCTTGGTTTTCTCTCCATCTCACCAAAGCAGAGGCCATGTGCTACTGTCCTTCCCCTCGTCTCCATGCTGTATTTTTCCTCCCTGAGTATTTCTGTGTTTATGCTCTCCAGGCACCAGCCACACATGAGCCTGGCACCTCCTGCTGCAGGTCAGCTCCAGCACCAACTGGAGCAGCCAAGGGCAACCAGCTGGAAAACCACTCCCCAGACCCGGCACCACTGCTTCAAGGTCAAGGCAGCCCTGTCCAGGTGAGGTCTCTGGCTCTGGGGTGACTGCATCACCTTGGGAAGCTTGTCTGGTGCACACAGGATGAACTGGTTGAAATGCTGGACCGGAGCGGACCCCCCTGGGGCAGTACAGGACAGCCCAGGGCACTCGTGTGGGCTCCTGCAGTGGTTGAGAGACAGATCTAGGACTCCCACAAAGGCATCACTAGAGATGAATAAGCATGTTTGTAGGGAAGGATTTATTCTCCAATGCAAAAAGCAAACGCCCAAATCCCACCACTGAAATGCATGACCGGACATCTGAGAATGTCCCCAAATTGGCTACATTTCTCAATGCTTACAGTACAGAGATATTTGGTTAGTGCTGAAAAGGCTGATTTCTAAGGCTGTCATCAGCTTTTTGGTCAAGGAGGATGTTTGTGCCTTCGGTAGGCTCCCCCGCCAGGAGGTGCATCTGTGTCCCTTGTGCCCCTCACCCCTGTGTCCCTTGTGCCCCTCACCCCTGCTCGGGCGCTGGTGGGAGACGCGGGCTCAGGCCCTGTCTCAGCTGCATGCGCAGCAAGGACCCTCTCCTGTCCCCAGCTCTGCGTGGCACTGACATCCTTGCCTGGCTCTAGCTCATTGTTTCCAACTTTGCAGTTGCCATTAAAAATAGTAGTCTGAAACATGTGAAAGCGCAAGGAGTTTTGAGGAAAGTTGTTTTGGTTTTTTTTTTCCTGGAAATTCATATTCTGAGTGGGTGCTGATTTTCCAGGCGCACCAGCAGAAAGCAGAGAAGCCTCAAGGCTTCTCAGAGCTGAATCGAGTTGAGTTGCAGGGTGTGGGCAGGGGCAGGGTAGACGTGCCCGGCTGCCTGCACTCAGCCCTGCCAGCCCCCAGCCCTGCCCCGAGCTCAGACCTTGGCCGGGCGTGCTCATGCCAGGCTCGGTGACGGATGATGGGGCCAGGCAGGATCCACTCAAAGGACGAGTACACACACACTTTCAGCCCCTGGTGCTCCCAGTGGTGACAAGCCTCTGTTGGGCTCTTCACAGCCCTCTGCCTTCCCAGCTCCTGTCTGGGCAGGTTGAAGGCATCTGCAAGGAAATCCACATCCTCAGCTATGCACTTCGCTCCAGTGGCTGCTATAATGGAAATTAGCTGGTGGGACCTCAAGGGATAAATTTGCAGCACACCTGCGTACACACATGTGTCTGTGCATGCTTGCACCAACAGAGGATCAAGAGAACAGCATCTTGCAAAGCAAGAAGGTTATTCACTATCAAATGATGAACTGGTTGAATGATGAATGATAGCCTTGTTGCCTGTTGTCTCTGTGTGAGGTTGCCTCCCTTTTTTGTGTTATCAATCTTGAGTTGTGCCACTGTGACATGTCACCAGTGAATTGCACAACAAAGACGCCAGTGAGATTCATGCAGTCCTGGTGGGGATGGACCCCAATGACTCGAAGGAAAGAGCTTCCCAAAAAGTCTTCACTGCCTTCCCAGCACAGCCGACCTGGGAGACCGCAGTTCCATTTTCTCTGGGTGCCTCTGAGAACAACACTTTTGTCCCAAGAAATTTACAACAATTACCTTTTATCAAAAATCCATCATTTCACCAAAAACCCCGCGGATGTGATTTTCTTTAATTTTCCATTTGTTGTTGTTGAAATGATAATTTGCTTTTTTTTCCCCCCATTTTCAGGGGGTTTTAGCAGGGTGCAATTTTCCGTGTCCTTTTGTCAGACTCTGGTTACCACAGGATGAAGGGCATCAGCCTTGTTCCTTGGGTTGTCTGGTGGTTTTTTTTTGTAATTTTCACCTTAATAATGCTTAATTTTGCAAATTTCTTCACATCAGGAAAACGGCAAAAAGGGCTGTGGGTAAATAAAGGAGGTGAAAAACTGAAATAAATACAGTCTTTAATAAATCTGGGTATCATTCTTTTGGGATTAGTAGTGGCAAAATGGAAGAAATAGGGAAGGTGGAAAGGAGGATGAACAGCCCAAATCTCTTCCAGGTCACAGCTGTTTTAAACAAAGAATTAAAGATTGTCTTCCTGCTGGGGAAAGAATATAAAACACAGACATTGGAGGTTTTCTTCCCCAGTACTGTGAGTCTCCCCTCAAAACATCTCACCTCTGAGTGAGCTCGGTGCTGCGAGGTTCTGGCAGATATCTCTGACGGTGCCAGAAGCTGCATTGATTTGCCCAGGATGGCGATTTTAGGAGGAAAGCTGTGAGTGATGGAGAAGATACAGTGGGGTAAGGAGGGCACGAGCCCGTCCCCCACCCTGTCCCAGTGGGCGGCCCACAAAGGTTCTGCTTCGGCAGTGTGGGAGGTGTTCGTGGAGCAAAACCACGACCTCCAGCCATCAGCCATGCAGCACCAGTTAGAAACAGTGCCAGCAGTCAATGCAAAGCCGTGATGGTCCTGGCTGGCCTGAGTCCAGGCCCCTCAGCAAAGACAAACACATGCTTGCAGAAGTGATGAACAGCAATGGCCATGGTCAACATGAAGGCTAGCCAGGCAGGCTCTCCCTTGTCCTCTACGGAAGCTGCTCTGCTCAGAGGGATGTCATGGGGTGACTCTCGTCTATATGGCAGGTCCTCCTGGGAGCAGGATCCCTTTTTGTACGCGTGATTGGACCCATCTAGTAAAGACATTTGTCTTCCATTTTCATAGCAAGACAGAGAAAGGTTGTCCTCCACCTTCTCCTGGGCATCTCCCTTGACAAATGACATCTCGTGTGCAGGTGTTAGAAACTTGTTACTTCTCCATATCAGGAGCAATCATCTCAAAAGCAGAGTTTCCAAACTACTTTGAGGTAATGATTAGATTATTTTTGGATGACAAAACTCCCTGGAAAAGTTACAGGGACAGTTCATTGGCACATGGTCAAAGATAAAAAGCACTGGATTCAGCAATGTGGACGAAGGAGAAAGATCCCAGATAGCACGTATAAATCAGACACGACGGTTATTTCTAAGAAGATGTAATTCAGACAGCCTGACGTTACAGTATTTCTTGGGATAGGCTGACTGAAAGGAGTTCAGGAATCTGAAGTATGGGTGATGAGAAATTATCTTGGAAGCAGCATATTCACTTTATTGAGAATAGTGGTAAGATGCCCATAAATCTTTCTAAGAGCATTTCAGGTACTTTTATGACTCTTGCATGGGATTTATTGCATATTTTCAGAAAAAAAATATAATTTAAAAGGACATTGTCAAGCACTTTTTATAGCTTTTATTTATTTTTTAATCTCCATTGTTTGTAAAGCCCTCCTCAGAGCTGGAAAATGCAATTCTGCCCTGTTACATCTAGCAGGCAATGAATTTTTCTTTCTCTCTGGTATGCTGAGCAGAGACAGAGGTAGTGTGTCTTGGGCTCCGGCTGGGCTGGGGGCGGCGGGTTGGGTGGCCCTCCTGCAGAGCTGGGGGGCACCGGGCATGTTGCAATGGCTCCCCACAGCCGGGCAGTTAGATTTGAGCACAGGCGGTTGGTGTGCTGCATGTCACTGCGGGAGGGTGGCAGATAGCTTTCCAGCTGTAGTTAAAAGCTCATTTTTTCAGTGGTGTTGAAAGACCCCATGCAGCCCTGGCATATCCCAAAAGCCTCCTTGGAAAACCGAGCAGAAAAGGATTGAATGCGAACGGTGTGCTGCTAGGGTGGGGGGTCCTCAAATTTGGGCACAGCACTTTGGGAGGAGAGGGTCTGATCTTTAACTGATTCCACCAGGACAACCTCTTACCAATGCTGAAAACAGACCCAAACCATACCTAGGCTGGATGTTCCCCAACTCCAACGGAGATATTTTCCAAACCTGCAGCACTTCTGGCCAGAAATACAACCCTGGAGCTTTGGCTCCTGCAGCCTTCTTTGGAAAGCCTGAGTTTACTTAGCCTTCCCCGGCCTTCCTGTTATTAATGGAAATGCTGCTCTTGAGGCCAGTCACATTGTGCTGGTGTCTTCTCTGCCTGCTACCACGTTACAGTAACCCAGGGCAAGCCTGGACCCGACGCTCCCCAGTGCCACACACTGAGGGCCATCGGCGCCTGGCAGGGAAGAGACCGGCAGCATGAGCGGCTCGGCTCTGCTGCGGCAGCAGGGAAGAAGCTGCCTGCGAGGGCTCCATCCGCCTGGCAGGGAAGAGAGGTGCTGGGGCCAGAGGATGGAGTGGGAGGATGGACCAGAAAGCATCATTTCCAGCCTGACTCCTTCATGGACCTGGCCAGCCCCTTCCGGCAACCCCTTCCTAGCAACACTCCCTGGAGGCTCTGCAAAGAGGAAAAAGTTAAACACATTAATCAGACAAGTCTGGCTTTTTTCCCCGTTCTTTGTCATCATCACAGACCCCTCCAGTCTTGCGGGATTTTCCCCTCCTCTCTCTCATAAAATGCTTTTCATTCAGTGGCTGTTGTTCCTTTAAATACTTCATCAAAATTGTAGAACTATGTAGGAAACTAGCAGCAGTTTTCTTCTTAGAAAGAAGCTTGTGCCAGCAAAGCAGAAAAAATCTTGCTTGAGTGATGCAGAGAAAAGGAAGCAAGCGAGCAAGCAGGGGAGCATGCAAGGAAGGCTGATTTTCATGTGTCCAGGACATTTGCTTTGCCAGAGACAGCGTGACCATGAACATCAGGATTTTCAAGGCTTGTTCCAGAGAGCCCGTGAAATCTAAATGACAAAAATGGGCTCTTCCATCTCCAGCTGTCAATTACTAAAGACGTGGTGTGCTGCGAGCAGGAGAGTGTGGTGTGGAAACCACCCCTCCCATGGCCGGTACACTTTTCCTACAAACTGCTTCAGCGTAGAGGGATCGGGACAGAGGAGGAGGAGATGCTGATCCTGTCTGTGCAGCCCTGGAGGAGCTACCCTCCTGCTGTGACACCTTTTTCAGCAGTCGGGCTGCAGGGAGGCCGAAGCTGCTCCCCGCTTTGCCTGCAGCCTCTCTGGAGACGATGCTTCGGTTGGGTTAGTTTGTTATCAGGACAAGTCCTTGACAGACATTTCTTGGGCCACTCTCTTCTTGCCAAAGGGAAGGTAGATATTGCTTTGACCACTTCTCTCTCAGCCCTCAGGGACTGTGGATCAGAGATATAAATTGCACAAAGACAGTGCCAAAACTGCGGCCCATGGGTTTCGCCTTTCCCAGGGCACCAAGGCACTGAGCCCCACCAGCTCCTCGGGGAAGGCAGGCTGATGGTTCTTGAGCTGCGGGTGTTCAGCCCACTTGTGCTGGGGTGAAGAAGTGGCCCTGATGCATGTTCTTTACGCGTGGTGTTCCTTAGCTTGGTCTTGCTCAAATCCTCCTGACAGAAGAGCCCAGGAGCTGGTGACATCAATTTCCCAAGCAAGGGAAGTCTCTCCTTGGAGTAAAATCACAGCAGCTAAAAAGCTTCCTCTGCAGGTTCATGAGTTTGTTTATTTCTGTTGCCTTTTATCTAGTAACTGATCTATTTTCTTGCATTTTCCACAGTGTCATTGGAAGCTGAAGCTCACAGTGGGCTCAGCAATTAGTGGTAGCACAGAAATATAAGGCAAAAACAAGTATTGCTAATGAGCTGACACATTAAACAATGAGTCACACTTCCATAAGGAGCCCAAATCGAGTTATAACCCTAAATAAACAAGCTGTGAGAAACAGTTTACAAAATATGAATGTGTTACTTATTTAACTGCTGTTGAGAAGCTGTGATCTGAACCCTGAGATGTATTTAAATATCTGAAACAAATATTCCATGTGTGGTTTATCAGACCGAGCGGTGGAGGTTGGCACAGTCGGGATGGATGGACCCTGCAGCCGGACGTGGGTACGGGTAACACAAGAGGCTTTGGGGTTGTGTCCTCCACCCTATGTCCTTCTCCATCGGGGATGTGGACCAGGCAGGGGCCATCCTGCACCAGGGGAGGGAGGTGGCGAAGGCTGAGAGCCAGGAGATGCTGCAGGTGGGAAGTTCGCTCCCCACAGAGGTAACACCAGCAGTTCAGGATATCTCAGGCTCCTGCAGAAAGTCATCACAGGGTAAGGCAGAGCCCTGTGACATTTCATTTGGGGACCAAAAGGCAAAACTAAAGATAAATGGTTAGTCCTAAATCAAACGAGAAACTTCCTGGTTTTTTTCCATGGCTATGACACAATGAAGTGTTCTGAGTTTACCTGAAATAACTTATTCCACTCCACATAAAGTGGATTTTGGGTTTGTATCTTTTGTCCTCTTGGATTTCCTTTCACCCCCTCAACATGGTCAGTTTTAAAAGAACAAGTCTTCTGCAGATGTAAGACAGAATTCTTATGTTTTCCTCCCCATGCCCCATTTTGCTTTCAGCCAAAATGGTTTGTTGAAGTGTGGCCAAATTCCAGATCTTTCCCCGTAGAATGACACTGAGAATTTATTGTCCATGGAAATGGTCCCTGCAGCTCTTGCACTATGGGACCACAGGCTTTCGGCACAGGTCTCACTGCTCAGCCGTTAAACTTTGGCATTGCCTGGATAATGTCCCACCCCAGGGGCAAATCCCTCTTCTCCTGAATCTCCATGTACTTGTGTTCCTAAAGCAAAAGCTGTATCAGCAGCTGTTTGCAAGCTCAGAGAAGTTCATACACAAGTGCCCCAGTGCAACTTGCACCCTGGAGGAGGTGGAGAACATCCTCTGGAGATCCTAACATGGCAAGAAAGGAGCAGGGACAGTCATCCCAAAGTCAGCTGTGGGCACATCTCCTGCCAGTGTGTGCACAGCCTGCGCGGAGCTCAGCTCTGCTGGGAACAACACAGTTCTCCTGCGATGGTGGGACATTCATGGCAGGTCTATCAATTCATCATAAACCTTTTTATCTGCAAATCTCTCTCCATCTTTGCAATATGGCCGGGCCACCACAAGCAGGCGACCAGCAGTCTGCAGATTGCTTGGTGCTGGAAACCTGCTGGTTCTTGTCCTGGCCACATACCCAGAGCCCCACAAATGGGATTTGGGGGACTCCGGCTCTGGGAGAGCACTATGCCCCGTTTGTGTGTTAGGAGCATGGAGGTGGCTGACAGACCCCAGGCATGTCTGGGTCGGGGACTCCTTCCCCTGCTCCAGGGCACCACAAAAGGCTGTGATGCTGCACGTCAGCAGGACCTGACTGGGACACTGACTGGGACACTGACCCCGCCATGGCTCAGCTAGGAATTGGCAAACAGGCGTGTCTCCCTCCCTCCATCTGGCCTGTTTAAATTCCCTGCAGGAGCATGGGGACAGAACCGTCTGAGGGGGAATGGTAATACCCCAGAGCAGAGGCAGTTTATGGAGAGGAGGTGGAAATGCCTGTTAAGAACTGGACGAGGCTGCCCAGGGCAGTGGTGGAGTGGCCATCCCTGGAGGTATTTAAAAGATGGGCAGGCGTGGTGCTGAGGGACGTGGTTTGGTGGTGGACTTGGCAGTGCTGGGTTAACGGTTGGACTCGATGATCTTCAAGGTCCCTTTCAATCTAGACAATTCTGTGATTCTGGGATTCTGTATATCCCAAAGTGGGGACAGACTATATGCTGGAGAGGCTTCCCTCCAGCCTGGTAGCCAAATGGGAACCCCCAGCCTGCGGGTGCCACCAAGGGAGAAGGAGAAGGGTGACAGGGACTGTGACGTGGGGATGCTTCATCTGTGCCTCCTGAGCAGCAGTGGTGAAACCCTGCCTTGCAGCACCCTGCTGCCCTGAGGCATCCTCAGCAGAAACTGGGTGGGTGACCACACCAGCGCAGCCCTGAGTCCCCCCAGCTTGCCAGTCACCAGCATCCTCTCTGTGTTTGGTCTGCCAGTGCCACCAGAGCCAGCTTTGGGTTTTACAACACCTGCACCACAGCTGACTCACGTGCCCTCCAGGAGGAGCTCAGAAGCGTGGTCATAGCTCTGATCTTTCCCATACCCTTCTGGCACTCATCCCATCCTCTCATCCCTCTCCCCAGACATTTGCACCTCTCCACACCTGATCCGCTGGCAGGATCAGAGTGACAGTCCTGAAGTCACAAGTGGCAAAAGTATTGGGACAAGCTCCTGGGCTGGCAAGGTGAAGAGGTTTTAGAAGTATATTAGGAGTAAAATAAACCCCAGTAATGGCAAAGGGTGCTACTACATAGAGGTGGTAAAATTGCTCATAACAAGGGAGGAGAGGCAGACGTGATCAATGAGTATTTCTGTTCTGTATATTTGGAAGGAAACACTTGCAATACACAAGGACAATGAAGTGCTCTTCAGCCTCTTTGTATCTAAGGAGAATGTCAAACAACATCTACATGGGACAAACATTTTCAAATCACCCTAAAAATAATAGTAATCTCAATAATCAGTCTAATTTCACATGTCAAGAGCCTGAAAAGAGCTGGTTGAGGGTTTCTGCAGCCCGCCAGTGTTGACACTAAATCATTTTGTGACCAGAGAAACGAGGTACATCACATTGGGCAGGTCCAGAGCTCAGACTCTGCCTGACCCCCACATGCATCAGAAGAGCACAGACGAGGCTCAGCAGTTGCTGGAGAGACACGCAGCTGTGGTGAGTTATTCACTGAAACTGGTGTCTGAGAGGCTGAACTGTCTTTGTGGGTCTCTCCTCTAGTTAGCCATCATGCTTCCACAAGGTACCTTCAAACAGGGGCTCAATACTGTATTTGGTGGCTCCAGACTCTAGAAACGACTGGAAAATCTCTCTGGAAAACGTCCACACCATGGGGGTCTGGAGGAGGTCTGTGTGCACAGTACCAGCTTGGCTGATGACTGTTTTTCCCCAACAGTATGGAGGTAGCTTGGGTTCATCTCATGCATGGTCATGGTATTGAGAAATCAAGAGTGGAGAAGGTGATGGGGAGCCGTGCCTACCTTGGTTCCTTCCATTTGCAATGGGAGCTTGCAGGGCTGACCATGGCCCCTGCAGTGGTGCTGTAGCCAAGGTCACCATCCTCCTTTCTGGGAGGCAGTGGGGCACTAAGGTGGTTCAGGATGGTGTTTCCTTGGGGCTCATGTCTCCCACACCTACAGGTCAGCAACAAGGGGATGAGTTGTCTGCCCTGTTGCACATGAGTAGCTCAGGACAAGCTAATTCATGTCCTGGAAATACCCTTTTGTCTCCAACATCTGCAGAGGAGCCTGGGGCGAGTAGCTCAAGACTCACCTGCATAGGAGAAGCTGGTGTTTGACCATATGAAGTCTCTGAGCCATCTCCAACCAGTAGATTCAATTCTCCATTGAACCCCTGGGCCATGTCCAACCAGGTCAGCAGCAGATGCTCAGAGATGCAAGGTCAGCACTGAGCCATCCTTTCCCATGGTATTTTTCCTGGCTTCTGACAGTCAATGGTTCAGGGACTCCCAAAGCTGCACGTAGCATTTGGGTCAGTCCAGCAGGTCCTGCGGCAGTCATCGGTGGCCCTATCGTCCAGGAATTTGTCTAACCTGACTTTCCAGACATTTACATTTTTGGTCTTCATGACGTAGTCTGGCAATGAGTTTCACAGTCTAATTATACACTGCACGAAAAAGTGTTGCTGAGCCACATACTGGAATGCTGGATGTGGTTTTGGTGTCTGGATTTTCTAGAGGCTGAGGAAAGCTTCGAGATGCTGAGGATAGAGCCACAGAAATTATACAAGAGCTTGAAAAAACACCTTGTGGGGGGAGACTTGGGAAGCACTACTCAACAGGAAGGGTAAACACATTGTAAATTGGAAGGGGATTAGATCCCATGTCTGGTAGAGCTCTTTGGTCTACAGAGGCAGAGCCCATACGAGGTTAGATACCCAGGTAGAACTATTTTTGCTGGAAACAAAGCACATGTTTCAGTACAAGGGAGTTTAACTACAGAAGGATGAGGCTCTATCCCTTCATACTTCTGCAAAGATGTTTCAGTTACAAGCTTTGGGCTCAAACTGCAAATCTGTGTAGGAAACCCTCTCATCTAGGGGGTGGTGGAGACCAGATCTTGCTGTTTCCAGCCTATGTTAGCAAATGCCACAGAACCAGCCAGAAAGGTCCTCAAAGGCAATGAAAAAGAGCCACGGCCTGCCAAGGGGGCTTAAATTACCTGGACAGAACCTGCCTGTTGATGGCTTACACTACAAAAAGCTGAAACCACCAGATCTAAATGGCACAGTGGTTTCTTCTGTCTTCAAACTCAGTGAATCACGGGCCCTGCCTCATGGCCCACAGCATTTTCTTCCTCTCTCAGAGCTGACCCATTAAGTACAACTTGCTAGGAGCCAATGCCACATGCTGCCATGCCTGGCCCAAGGTGTCATTGTCTCCAGCAATTCAGGCCATTATTGTGCACATGGTGGCCAAGATCCTTGTTCATAGTGCCAGGATGAGCCCAAACCTCTTCTCCAGCAATAGGTGGGATATGCATGCAACCTAGCGCTGGGCATCCAACCCACGGGCTGGACTTGGGCACCCCTTCTCCCTCTGTAGTGAGAGTGTCACACGCTAGGGTTGAGCAGAGACCACCCGAGAGGGACATCTGTCTCCGTGGTGCAGCAGAAAAGACCCTTCTCTGCCCCTCCACCATGCCAACCCATTCCCACACCATCCTTCTATGCAGGGTGCTATGGAGGGACAGGGGACATTGCAGGGGCTGATGGGCAGGGAGCCACCACATACTCACATCCTGTACCTACAGGAGGGCTGGGGCGCCTGCCAGAGATGTCTTGGGGAAAAGCAAACATGGGAGCATGTCCAAACTCTGTGAGGCTGCTGCTGTGCAGACACCATGGCCACATGCAGCCTTGTACTTGCCCATCTCCAATCTCTCCTGTTATCTCCCATTTGAAGCTACTCAGGGCATGTCTTTCTGTCCAGTGTTTGCCCAGCGCAACACACGGTAGGGATTTTTGTCTTGTTCCTCCAAGAGCAGAGACGACCCTGCATCCAGGCAGAATACCTCAGGGCGGCTGTGCTCTGGTGTGTAACTCACTGGGTCTTCGCCCTGTGCTGGACACACAGTCTATAAAGTCGCATTTCTGCCCCTGGGTCAATCACTGTGAATGACAAATGCACTAGAGAAATCCCAATCAGCCTCAGGGAAGCAGACGAAGTGGTGGGACTCCTCAGGGAATGATCAGCCAGTCCTGTTCCTTAGCAATGATGAAGAGGATGAGGATGCTAAGGAAGAAAGGAAGGTCACACTGAGAGGAGGAAAGGGCAAGTTCAGCCAATGGGGCACATCAGAGAGTTGCATGCCCCCAGCCAACGGGGCACAAACCACATCCTAGGGCAGTGCCAGGGTCCTGGGAGACTCAGCCACCAGAGAAGCATCTCAGGCACCTCTGGAGGCTTCATCCTGCATGACACGGTTGCCCATGCTGCTCAGGGTGAGAGTATGGGTGTGTGATGTAGGTACAAAATCCCTCTGGGTCTGGGGAGCAGGCAGAGGACAGATCCCCTCCTTGTCACCAGAGAAGCCCCAGGAGCTTCAAGGGGAGGGGCTCAGAGCCCCACAGCGGGTGTTGGGTCCCCCTCCCCATCCCGGGCACAGCAGATGCCCTCAGTGATGGAGCTGTGCCTGGAGCTGGACCTTGGCTTCCCTCTCCCCCCAAGCTGCCAACGGGATCCCGAGACCCCTCCTGCCCCCGAGCACAGCCCCATGCTGGGGCAGGACGGGCTGTCCATGGCTCCCAGGCAGCAGGCAGGAACTGGCATTGCGGGGGGACCCGACCCCCAGCCCCCCAGCAGGTGGGTATTTTTATCTCCCATCCTTCGTCTCAAACCTGCCCATTTCCCAGCTCCCTTTTCCCCTTAGGGCCATTTTCTCTCCTCGCAGTGCTGTGTTGGGGAGGTGTGTGGGGCAGCCAGCTCTGGGGCTGTGCCGGGCACCTTGGCCCCACATCGTAAACCGTTCTCCATCCCTGAGCAAACAGCAAAAAGCTCTCGCCACAGGCAGCCTACCTCTGATAATTACTTCAGCATACACCTTGGGTCTTAAGTACATGGTTAGAAACACATCAGTGTGAGACATCTCCTTAAGTCTCATCTGGGAATCGCTGCTATCAACGAGTCCTGCTTCCCCAGTCAAAGATGATTTACTCTGATCTGCACTATTGATTTTATTGTGGGAAATGTGGTGATACCTAGAGAGAGAGAGAGAGACAGAGATTTGACTTATGGGAGCATGTGGGGAAGACTCCAGTCCCCACCATAGCGCCCGCATTTTCTGCATCTGCACCAGAATTATTTGTAGTGTTTTATGCACCCATCTGCTCCCTGCATGCTCTCTATAAATCTCACTGGCTCTCACACACACACACATGTTTGCTTTCCATGTAGATTACTTATGATGAGAGTCTAATTAGACCCGGGGAAGCCTGCCTACAGAGCGAGCCTGGGGAGAGCTTAATTAAAGTCAATGGAGAAAATTATAGGTGAAAAAAAAAAAAAATTAGGGCAGCAAGGAAAAAATATCAAGAAAGAAACCAAGGGGAAAAAAAAGAAGCAGGGAAGTAACAGCACCATGAGGGAGTGTGCGTGGCTGTCAGGCTCCCGGGAGCAGCCGCCCCGAGCACCAGGCACTGAGGCTGGGACCCATGGCGCTGCACGTGGAGAGCCCGTGGGGTGCCCGTGGGTCTGCCTTGCAGGGGAGGGACAGGTGACGGGGCGGGTGGATGCACGCAGCCTTTTGCAAGGGAGTCGAGGCTGAGCAGGGATGCTGCCCTCCTGCTCCCCCTCTCTGGCACCTCCTCTGCAGTGGGTGGACAAGAAGGGTTGGGAGAGCCGCCCGGCTCTGGATCTCCTTTCCATGCATGCCTCGCGTTCTCCCGGTCTCAGCCACATCACACGTCCATGAGCTGGGCAAATGGGAGACACACGAGAGGCACGAGCTCCGTCTCCTCGCTGTGTCTGTCTCTCAGCTCAGGGTGGGAAGAAGGGACACGCTTGTTCTTATCTGGCAACTTGCTCCCCTTGTGCAAATTAGCACATAGGCTGTGAAGCGATGGAGAATCTGGCCTGAGGGGGCAGCAGGGATTTTGGGGGGACACCACAGTGCACCAAGGGTACCACCTGTGACCCCTGCAGTGCAGGGCAGTGTTTTTCTCCCCCAGCAATGTCACCGTTGAACCCAGTGATTTCTGGCTGAGGGGAAGCATCTCTTTTAGAAAGTCTTGATTTAAAGACCACAAATGATGGAGAATCCGCCACATCTCTTGGCAAATTGCTCCAATGGTTAATTATACTCCCTGTTTAAAAGATGCATCTTATTTCCAATTTAGGTTTTTCTAGATTCAGCTTCCAGCCATTGAATCTCATTACATTTTTTATCTGCTAGATTAAAAAACCCTCCATTATCAGAAATCTCCTCCCTCCATAAGTATTTATAGACTATGATCAAGTTGCCTCTTAACCTTCCCTTGATAAACTAAATAGGCTGAACCACTCAGACTCTTCCAGTCAGCCAGGCCTTGCACACCTCCACTCCCTCCTACTGCTCTTCTCTGAGCCCTCCCTGGTCCTGCACCATCCTGGACCAAGGGTGGACAGTCGCCGTGGCAGGACAGATGAGGAGGTGGTGTCCTGGGTGATGCCATACACAGATGGAGCACTGGGATGTCTGGTTGTGCCACTGTGCTTCTGCAAGAAGTCTCGGTGGGGGTAAGATGTGCTTTGTGCTCCATGTGGTACAAACAGAGAGAAGGTCCTCCAGCGAAATACAGAGAGGGACAGAACGGGGTGGCTTTGGGAATGGAGATAAGCTGTTAGGCTTGATATGATAGCAAAAGAGAAGCCAGGAGAAGAGAGGTGTGATGCAGGGAGAGCACCAGCCGGGCAGGCGGTTGATGCAGCAGTGTTTTGGGTGGTGGAGGGTGTGAGATCACATGGCAAAGTCGGCCGGGCTAATGCTGCTGTAAAGAAACCATTCAGCAAGGAGAGCTGGGCAGATGGGGTCTGTGCAGCTGGCAGGGAAGGAGTTCTGAACAGCCCATATGGGCAGGTCCAGGGGCTCCGCCAGCTCTTGGAGAGTCAGCTCAGGCTCAGGGTCCTCGAGGCTCCCCTGGGAAACTGCAGCCTGGGAAAGTTGCAGACTTCACCCGAGCAAGGATGGGAATACCTGGAGAAACTGATCTGAGAAAGTAATTTATGTTACAGGTCTGTGCTTCTGCCAGAGGTGTGATGAGCTCCCCCAGGACTGTCCTGTCTGGGATAGCTTGGCATCAGCATTGCAGACAGATGTCTTCAGCCAGCTGGTTGTCCTGCAGAGTCGTGCTGACACACACAGCCTGAGCATCCTGCTGCCTGTTGCTCCAGACTGAGGCAAAGAGAGAGGTCCTTGAGTGATGCAGAGTGTTTCCTACATAGTGCCTGCTTAACCCCTGGCTACAGCATGGTCAGAAATGGCTGGTAGCAGGGCAGGATGGGCCAAGGAACAGCTTCTGACATCATTTCCATGGAGCCTTAAATTGACATGTGCGCTCTAACACATCATTTTGACAGTGCTATTACTTCTCCCACCCTGTTAGGCACCTTCTCCTGGATCAGCGCTGTGTCCTTGGGAGGACTTGCTGTCAGCCTTGGCAGCAGCTGTACCCAAAATGCTGGCATCTGTTGGGAACATTGCAACCTCTGTGTAGTGCTGGCCAAAGGCTGCGAACCATCTACCTCCCATGGCCTGGCAACCTTCAGGTCTTCCCCTCTGGAGCCCCCTGCCCCATATCCCATTACATCCCCCATGCATTGGTGCATGACGTATCCCCCAGCTAAGGGGTTTGCTGCAGGGAATGGAGCATCCCAGCAGGTCTGCTCCTTCTCCGTCTCTGTGTTACAGACTGTTAAACTCTCTCAATTTGGGCTGAAAAGAGGCTTTCCTGGAAAGCAGAGTGATACAGATGTGCTTCCGCTCACAACATTCAGCTGCGGATTCCAGTGTGTCAGCTTAACCTCATCCTCCCCAAATTGCAGCGGGAGCATCTTGCCCAAAGCCACCTGCTCTTGCATGATGGAGACCCAGGGCCTTGGGGTCTAGGGCAGTGCAGAGTCCACCAGGATCTGGGGATCTGCCCTGCAGGTCAGTGAAATGAGGATCCTGATGTCTGCACAGCCAGCACGCGGTGGGGGAGGCTGTCTCCATCCCTGGAAAGTCTCCTCACACCCACAGCCGCAGACCCTGGCTCCTCTTGCCTGGTGTCAGATGCAATAAGGGAAACGAGATCCCCCAGTATGGCCAGCACACACTGTGTGGTCTCCCTCCGGCTTTAGGCTCCCAGAATTTCTTCTTCTTTCTGAGTGATGTCAGGTTGAATAAAGATAAATAGATCCTGATGGAGGAAAACTGCAGTTAAGTGGGTTGGCTGACTGCATGCCTTCTTTTTATTTTGCTTTCTGACTTGTCACAGATAGAAAACCACCAGGGAGATGTACTGGCAGGCCCTCGGTCACGGTCCCTTGCTCTTTCAGCCAGTCTCCCTTGAGCCTGGTTAGACCCGCCAGGACAGGAGGCCACTCCAGTCCCAGGAGGAGGGTCGGCACCTGACAACTATGAAATGAAACTTGTGTCACCTTGTGCCTGGAAGATTAGCAAAGGATCACCCATCCCTGGTGGCTCGAATTCAGCAGTCCTGCTCACAGCCATCCTCCTCCTGTGCTCTCCTCCAAGGAGCAGAGGGAACCTCAAGGCAATGCCCTGGTGGGAGGCAGAGATCATCCGGTGGGGATGCTCCGCTGATAGTCGAAGGTTGGGGAAGACAATGCCCTAAGTCTTTGCAGAGTGACCAGATCTCGTGATCTCAATGTACATCTTGTGATGTTTGATGCTATGTTCACGGAGCCTCCGGTCTTGGCATCATGTGAGCAAAGCAGTCTTGGCTCTCTTTCAAATGTGCAAGTTTCTAAGGCACATGATGGTAGGGACTGCTTGCAAATGGGATGATGAAAGCATCCCGAGAAGGCAGGATGCACTCCAGCAATTGTTTTCAAATCTTCTGATTTTTGAGCTAGTCTTATGATTCTGGGGGGAGGCCAATTTGTGTTTTTCCTTGTTTGGAAGCTATCATCCAAATCACTGTCCAGAGCACCTGTTAGGCAGCATGCAGCCGTCATGATATTGAAAAAAAACGCTGGCTGAATGCAAAATAGTGGCTAGTGGAGAGCTGCTTCAGCACTGGCCTTTCAAGGGTCCCTGAAAGAGAGTGACAAAGCGGAACAGCAGAGAGAGGTGTCTGGGGTGCGTATCATGACAACATCCCAAAACAGAATTTGATCATTTTGAAGAAAATGCTCCCTGCAAAATGTCTCCCCAGTTCAGGAAAGACCAAGTACAAAAGATCATGCTAATGTACTAGATTGAAGAAATGCCAAGACTTTGGTAGTTTTAAAACTTACCTCATGGCACTGGAACTGTTAAACATCATCCACAGCCGTGCACTATCTGGGATCAGACAGCCTGTGCTGTCCCACATTGGCCGGACAAGATTACAGACAGCAAAGATAACCCCCCTCCCAATGCGTTACCTCTGTAGCCAAAGTCAGGAACAGAGCATAGAAACACCGGGGAAACCCACAAAGTCTCAGAGCATCTTTGATCCAAGGTTAGCACAGAACTGCTGGATTTAACAGAGAAAATTGCTTCTTGTTAGAGGAACATGACTCAAATTCCATGAAATGGCGGTGATTGGCAACACATCAAGCAGAAATGTAATTCTCTCTCGGAGTTTGCTCACTGTGGAATTCTAGAGGCGTTGAGGACAGCAGGCGAGCGTCCATGATTTCAGAGGCTCAGCTCAATAATTCCTTCGTGGTGTATCAGCTCGGACTCACACCCCGATGATGAACAGTCAAGTGGGTTGGCAGGAAAGTACAAACGGCAGACCCCAGTAAAACCCCAGCCATCAGCTGTCAGCAGGGGCAGGTGCTGCCCACAGGACCCGCCTGGGGAGTGCTGGAGTGATATTACGAGGACTAGCAGAAACATGCCATTCATAGACTTTTCCCTGAAATATTTTTTCTAGTTTACTCCAGATGTCCTGGTGCTCTTACCAAAACACAGGACTTTCCAGACCTGGGGTTTTGTCTGTCCGTTTCTTTTCTGTTTTCTTGTCTTCTTTCCCTTCTTATCCCTTTTGCCTTTTTGGTGAAGGAGGAGATAAAATGAATGGAATGTTTTACATCATTAAAACTGAGATCATTCTGAAACACTACCTTTCTTTCAAGGGACACGGATTTAGTATCATTTTTGCTGAAACAATGTGTGATTTTTCACTCATCTCTAATCACAGCAAATTTCAGAGAGCCTCACTGGAGCCACCTCCTCAGATGTCTGAAGATGTCCAGACCATATCCCAAGGCCTGTGAGTTTTTTGGGTTACACCAACTGATCCCAACTTGTTCCATGAGCATCCCAAGCAGAGATGTCAGATGCAGACGCATGGCGAGAAGCAGACATAGCCAGGCCCATGGGAACCATCTGCACCCTGCCAGTGTAGTACCACATCTTCTGATCAGGAATCCAGCTGTGCCATTTTCACTCAGCCTTGAG
Organism: Pluvialis apricaria; assembly: GCA_017639485.1. Lineage (NCBI taxonomy): Eukaryota > Metazoa > Chordata > Aves > Charadriiformes > Charadriidae > Pluvialis > Pluvialis apricaria. The sequence continues at coordinate 999,876 of CM030027.1, read as the reverse complement.
CACCCAACCCAGACATTGGAAGACATTAGAAGCAGACATGCTCTGGCATTTCCTGGGACCTGTTTTTAGGTGCCCTTCTATAATAGTGATGTCAGTTGTGGAAACAGTACCAGCAAATAAAGTCTGACCTCTCACCAGCTCTACGTGCACATCAGACCATGAGGCCAGAAATGTGTCCACGACAGGACAGCAGATAATTGTCTTCCTTTCCGTTACCACTGAAGGACCCCTAATGTAGTTTAACAAGCTCGGTTTGGTGTCCGCTGTTACAGAGACATCAGAAAAGTTTGGACTGGGGGCTAACTTTGCAGTTCAAGTGTCTTACACCTCCCAGGGAGGAGCACTCTTGGTATTTCTCATGGTAGGGGGCACCTCTTTACCCACCGCCTTGTAATGTGGTCCCACGAGGAGGGCTCTGCTGCTGTTGTTTGGTCATGATTTTTGCATGAGAAATGAACCGTGGCAATAAGCAGAAGTACGGATATCTTTGAGCAGATTGAGGGTCAGAGTAAGAGCTGGAAATCAAGCCCTCGGCGTGTGCAGGGCTGCGGACAGCTGCCTCTCCCCGCTTGGCAGCAGAGGCTAATCAGTGCTGATTAAACCAAAACTAGATTTTCCTAGAGAGGTTTTAAAAACCTGAATGTCAAGTTGCACCCCCCCATACCCTCCACCTCAGACCATTAGGCTGAACTTCCACAGGCTCATGACCTTTCCAGGGCTGACCCCGTGATCCCTCTGAGCTGATGTTTCTGGCTGCCTTCCAGACGTCTCTGAAGCATTTTGTCCCAGCGACAGGGGTCTGGCCATGCTGGTCCTCACCAGGCTCTTGGGAAAGGAGAGCAGGGAAGGGAAACTCAGGCCCAGTGCTGGTGAGAGGGGATGTCCCCACACGGATGCTGGAGCTTTGCTGGCAAGACCAGGTGGCCACCAGAGCAACATGCCAGGGTTCATTTCTGATTTATCGGCAGGGCTGGTAGGTGTTGCATTAGGTTAAGTATTAACAGATCTCATGAGCCTCATTAGCTGTCCCCTTTTCACTCTCCAGCTGAAGAGTTACTGCTCCAAAATCTATAGCGCCTTGGCAGCTGCCTGGCTGATTCCCAGGTTAACCCTCACCAAGCTGCTCCCTCAGGCTCACTGCACGGATCAGCGTGCACATCACGCGTGCCACAAACCACAGCAAAAAGCATCCCAGGCCTGGTGCTGTTCTGCTTGCTCATCAGTGAGGCATGAGGAATGTTGGACCATCTTCACGTGCACGTGTCTCTACCCTCCATAAAACAGCAGTCCTGTCAGCAGAGCACTTGCCTCTCTAGCTCTCCTCATTCCAGCAAAGGCTGGCTTTGATGCAGACCCCTGGGCACTGGGAAATCACCTTGCTCAAGAGCTCTCTGCTGGGAACTGCCCACAGAGTCTGCAGGAGGATCTGTCTGGCCGAAGGTGGACATCTGCGCCCTGGCATCTCCATCAGGGTCAGCCTCCCAGTGCCCTCCAGCAGAGTCCATCCCCCCAGAGTGATGCAGATGCCATCTGAAATTCAGCACTCTCCCAGAGCAGGTGCCAACACGCTCAGGAGAACTGGCCTCCGCTGGGTCCAGGACAAGTCCCCAGCGTGGCAACATCCTGTGGAGGCATTCAACCTGCAGACACCCGTGCTTGGTCACACAAACCCCATGGCTGGGGCTCTCCTATAATGAGTACCCTGGAAGGGTAATGCAGACCATACCAAATTGCTGGAGGCATTGCATCTCCACCAGGCAACCAGGGCAGCCATGGGGCTGCAGGTCTCCAAACATCTTTGCTCTGGTGACAACTGAGCACAAGGCCAGGAGCGAGCGCGGGAGCATCTGGTCTGACCACCACACACCCAGCCGTCAGCTGTGATCCCCTCTTATGGGTGGAGGTGTTCCCCAGGCATCCCTCAGATCTGGACCAGGAGGCAGCAGGGATGGGGGACACAGTGCTGCCCGGGCAGCATGCTTGGCTGCTCAGTCCCCATGCTGTGGAATATATTGTGGCCTTATCTCCTGTTGGAGTATGTCTGGTTTCAGCCTCCTCCAGAAGAGGCTTCAGCCAGCTCCGTCTCGCTATGTCGATAGTAAATTATCCATGAGCCAGCAATGTGCCCTTGTCACCAAAAAGGCCAATGGCACCCTGGGCTGCATAGGGAAGAGTGTGGCCAGCAGGGCGAGGGAGGTCATTCTCCCCCTCTACTCTGCACTGGTGAGGCCACAACTGGAATACTGTGTCCAGTTCTGGGCTCCCCGGGTCAAGAGAGACAGGGAACTACTGGAGAGAGTCCAACGTAGGGCAACTAAGATGACTGAGGGATTGGAGCATCTCCCTTCTGAGGAAAGGCAGAGAGAGCTGGGACTCTTTAGCCTGGAGAAGAGAAGGCTGAGGGGAGACCTTATTTTGGCATACAAGTATCTAAAGGGTGGGGTGAAGGAGGATGGAGCCAGACTCTTTTCAGTGGTTCCCAGTGACAGGACAAGGGACAACGGGCACAAGCTGGAACATAGGAAGTTCCGTTCAAATACATGGAAAAACTTCTTTATGGTTCAGGTGACAGAGCCCTGGCACAGGCTGCCCAGGGAGGTTGTGGAGTCCCCTTCTCCGGAGATTTTCAAGACCCGCCTGGATGCAGTCCTGAGTAATGTGCTCCGGGCAATCCTGCTTTAGCAGGGGAGTTGGACTAGATGATCTCTAGAGGTCCTTTCCAACTCTGAAAATGCTGTGATTCCGTGATTCTGTGATATGTCTCTCCCTGGCAGACCAGAGTGGCATATTGACACCAGATCCCGATAGTCTGGCAGAGGCACAAGTACATTTTGCATACACTGGAGTGACTCCTGCTGCCCTGTCGGGCTCCAACCCCTCCAACCCAGTGCCCACAGCCACTGGTGACACAGGAGGAGCTGGTGGGGGCTGCAGATAGGGAGATGACATGGCCTGGCTCTGCTTCTCAAGGACAGCTCTCACTTCAACAAGCCTTGGACAGCTTCAGCAGCTCCATGTAAGTTCATGCTGGAAAGCACTTCCTTCAGACCTGTTAATTGTTAAACAACACTATGCTTTAATTACAAAAGAGACTCAAGCAGCCAAGCACGTTACAGGGAGTGATGAAGGTTAACAAGCTGGGCAAGGTCATTATCTGGCCTGCTCCTCCTCTGCCCCTCCTCTCCCCCGGCAGGACTGGGAAGGGCTGTGTGATCCAGGGCTGATGCTTTCACATCTTTCATTAACCAGCCCCACACTCTGGACAGGTGATTGCCCTGCGAGACACCCTCCGACACACAGCCCCGTCTCCCTGCCTCTGCTGCAGGATGCTGCTCTCAAGGGCGGAGCACAAGGGCACTGGGAGCTGCTGGTAGGGACCTGGGCACAGCCCCAGTACCGGGGGAATAGTTGTGCTGGAGCATATAACAGTGCAGGTAGCATCCAGGGTGAACATCACCATGGCTCTGCAGTGGGCAGGTGAGCTCCTCATGTAGCCTCCTGCTACCTCTGCGGGCCTCTTTGAAAGACTTCACAGTCTGAGCGTGTCTGATCTGTCTGAGGAGACAGATTGAGAAGAGCTGGGGAAAGACAATATCTTGGGTGTCCCATGTTCAGAAAACACTCTCCCACGGTGCAGAGCTGGCTGTGAGCACGGATGCACAGGCAGCGGCTGTGCTGTCACTCACACGGTGGCAACTTCCCCCAGCATCTCTCTGCCCTGCTGTGTGACGCTGCTGGTCCCCATGGCACACTGCCCACCTCACAGCCCCCTTTCACAGGGGTCTCCTGGCAGCTCCCCTGAGGCAGGAACTGGGCCGTTTCTTCCTCTCAGGAGCAGAAATCTACGTGTTTGGAGAGGGCTGTGTCTCATCTGGGGGAAGAAAATATGGGACCTGATGGCTCTTAAGCTGCTCCTGTGGAGGTATTGGTGCTTCCCAGTGGACCTTGCTGCAGCACCCAGGACACACATGATCCTGGGAAGTCAGGTGCACGAAAAGCTTAGTGCTTACTGTCACTGGTGTGGAGCTTTAAATACCTTTGCGGATATGGAGCTAAGTGACATCCTGAAGGTCAGTGAGGAGATCAGCACACAAGCTACGAAATGATCCCAGGCTGGCCACATCATCTGAGTGCCGAGGGGGTGTCAGCGTTTGGCCAGATGCTATTCACCATCCCATCAATAACTTGGCAGTAAATACCGAATCTCTCCGGATAAAATTTGTAGATGACATAAAGATTGGCAGAGTGGTGAATAATGAGGCAGTCACACGGAGCTGGATCGCTTCCCTCGCTGGGCCCATTCCAACAAAATATGTTTTAATAGCCTCAGATGCAAAGCAGCACACCTAGGAGCAGGGCTGCGGGCTGAGCCTGGGGTCAGACCTGGCGGTATGGGCCATGGGAGGGTCTGGAGGCCATAAAGATGTGCATTGGCTCCTAGGATTAGCAAGAGCAGGGTAACAAACTGGATGGAGAAGTGCTGGCACAAATGGACCCATCAACCCAAAGTACAGCAGGTCAGGCTTCTGACCGCAGAGCCTGGGGGTGTCTGACTGCCTCCAACAGCCCTGAATGGGAGACTTGGGGGCAGCTCAGAACCAGGAGCTGAATGTCACTGTACAGGGGACCCACAAGTGAGGAAAGCTGGAGAACCACTGGCACAAGTTGTCTGCAGACCAGAGCCACCTGCATCCCTGAGAAGTGTCTGTACAAAGCAGGGAAGCAGAGGGGGCAGTGGCTTTCCACAGGGAGCAGCGTGTACGAGGACCAGCAGTGAGGGAGTAGGTGTCTCTGCTGTCCTGTACTCAGAGCTTCCAGGAAAATGAAGAGAAGGGGGAAGGAACCAGAAGCGATCAGACACCAGAAGACTTCATATGTGTGTGGACACTGTCCCAGCAGGATCTCACGTACCAGGGGGGTCACCCTGAGTGAGGGAGTTCCACCAAGGGGTGCTGGCTGGAAGATGGAGCCAGATGGGCTCAAGTGAGAGGTCATGCTTGGTCTCTGGAGCATGGATGGAAAGCCACTCGCACACATTGCCCAGAGAGGTGGCATCTCCATCTTCATGAATCTCCAGGCCCAGGTGCCTTGAGGAGCAACGCTCGGGCTGGTCTGAGTCAGAAGGGCCGATCAGGGGTGCAATGGGGTGCTGTGCTGGGAGGGGAGCTGGTCGAAGTGTCTCCCCGCCCTCAGACTGAGTCCAAGAGTCACTCCCTGACCCTTCCCCCCTCAGCCTCCCCAGCCCTTCGGGCTGGGTCAGCCCCTCCAGAGAAGGTGCATCTCCATGGGGGATCAGGTCCTCACCAGCCAAAAGCAGGGAGATGCTGGCAGCTGGCTGGGAAATCACTCATCTGGGAAAGAGCCTTTTGATTTGAAATATCTCCCAGGCACTGGCTAAGGATCTTTAAGTAAGCCTGTCAAGCATCAGCATTGACATTTGGCAAGATGAGGAGAGGATATTAGTGGGGCTGGCTGGCAGCCGTGCCCTGTGCCCGACAGGTGGGGAAGGGGGAACATGCCTCCACGACCCCGCGGGGCAGCACAGCTGATCTCCGCTTGCCCTCCTGCCAGACAGAGCCCCGGTTCCTGGGATCTGCTCCTCTCTTGATCCCTCCTTCTCGCAAGAGGAGTGGCTGCGCCAGCAGGATTTTGCAGACACCAGGTCAGCAGCCTCATCCCTGCTGGGTGGTGGAGGCAGCACCCAGCTCTGTGCATGGGTGCACCGGGTGTGCTTGTGTGTGTGTGGCCACAGGATGAGTCACATCTATGGGAAGGCACGTGGAAACTGGGCTACCAAGACCCACTAACCTGAAAGCCAAATCCTTCTCCCTTCCTACGCTGTAGGGAGGAACAACCCTTCTCTAAACTACCTGAAGACCTTAATGCTCAGCAAAATGGCAAGGTCAGCATTGGGAGCACTAATGAGAAGGGGTTAAACAACCAGCCCAAGGTCTCAGAGGACACCAGGATGGTTTCCAGGACTGGCATTTCAAAGGTCCCAGCATCAAGCCCCCATGCTCAAACCCACTGCCCCACTGTCCCCAGATTCCCTCATGCCCCCCACCCTACAGCCTGGGACCAGCCCTGTTTTTTGCTCAGCATCACCACGTGCATGCATGTGAACAGCAAAGGAAATGTGGGTTTGCTTTTAGAAAAGAAAGCCCAGAGTGTGCCTCTGGACCAGGGTACCAGCCCCAGTGCGAAAAAATCCCTCCTTGGGCCTGGTAGACCTCCCTTCCCATCAACAGATCCCTCCGCTGCTCCCAGCAAGCTCTTTTACTGGAGGTCAATGTTTGCTGTTTCCCAACAGCAACAGAAATCTCCAAGCTCTTTAGTCATAGAACCATAGAATTCTAGAATGGTTTGTGTTGGAACAGACCTTTAAAGGCCATCCAGTTCCACCCCCCTGTCCTGGGCAGGGACACCCCCACCAGCCCAGGGTGCTCCAAGCCCCGTCCAACCTGGCCTGGAACACCTCCAGGGATGGGGCAGCCACAGCTTCTCGGGGCAACCTGCGCCAGGGGCTCACCGCCCTCAACATAAAAAATGTCTTCCTTATATTTAGTGTGAATCTACCCTCTTTTAGTTTAAAACCATTACCCCTTGTCCTATTGCAACAGGTCCTAATAACGAGTCCCTCCTCAGCTCTCCTGGAGCCCTTCAGGCACTGGAAGGGGCTCTGAGGTCTCCGCGGAGCCTTCTCCTCTCCAGGCTGAACCCCCCCTCTCCCAGCGTGTCCTCCCAGCAGAGGGGCTCAGTCCTCACAGCATCTCCGGGGCCTCCTCTGGCCCCGCTCCAACAGCTCCGTGTCCTTCTGCTTTTGATGGCCTCCGAGCTGGAGGCAGCACTGCAGGGGGGCAGAATCCTCTCCCTCGCCCTGCTGGCCACGCTGCTGGGGATGCAGCCCAGGATGCATTTTGCTTTCTGCCCAAATCCGACCATTCTGCCAACCAAGACTCCCTCACACCATATCTGTGTCCCAGAAGGTTTCAGCCATCTGAAATCCTGGCGATGCTGAATACAAACACAGATTTGGGAGATCCTCAGATTAGGGGGAAGGAGGAATAACAAGAAAAGCAGGGGAGGAAGATCTCCAAGGATCCACTGCTCTGCATTAAACACAACAGGGCAGCAGAGGCCAGCTCTGCTGATGCTCAGGTCCTATGCAGATGCCTCTCGTGCTGCCCCCATTCCATGTGACAAAAGCCATCTCTGCCTGCTGCAGCCTGGCTGCCAGGTCAAGATGTGCCCAGGTCCCCTGCGTGGTCAAGCCAGAGGGACCGGAGACCTCCTGCCTCCCTGCAGTGCCTGCTCCTGCAGGTGAAACCGTTGGAGCAGCACTGGCGGGGATTTACATCCCTCTGAAAATAATTATGGGAAGAAAAGTGTTGGTATTAATAGGAGCCTCCATTTAAAGATTAACCACAACAAATGTGTTGCATGCAGGAAGTTTATTTAACAATGCTCCCATTGTACACCCCGAGTGCATGTTTGTCTTCATTAGTGCAGTAATTCATTATATGGCCTCTCTAAATTTCAAATCAGAAGGAAGAATATTAAAAAAGTAATTATACTTTTCAAAGTAAAGCTTTATGGGTAAATTGTATGCAAATCGCTGTCTAAATCAGGGCGGCATATCTTAAGCAGATCTAAAAGTTGCAAAGGCTTCCACCGCATCATTGATATGTAATCAACATAGATGTATGATTCTGCTCCTTACTTAGGCAAATTTGAATGGCAATACTCAAGTAGGTAATTGGTATTTATCACAATGGCTGATGTGGAGAAGCTATAATCTTGTTACGGGTGGGACCGGCCTGTCATAAATCAAGCTGCTTGGAGGTTACTGCAAGACTCTGTCACATTTTGGTTTCCAGATGCTTTTAATCACCTTTTCTAACCTTCACCTCATTTGTAATATGGGCAAATAACCTTCAGGTCTTTGAAGGCCTCTTCTGCAGGTGTCTGTGTGTTCAGGGAAATAGCTGAGTGCCCTCACACCATTTGTCCACCCAGTGATGACAGCCCCTTTTCTCTAATCAAGATAGTTTAATGAGATATTTTTTTTCTAAAATAGCGCTAGGAATAAAACATGAAATTGATCATTTATGTGCACCAGGGAAATCATGTCATTTGGAAAATAATTTAACAGGATTGGATGGTTCAGATTTACTGCCCAAACTGCAATCGCCAGCTCTGGGGAACAGAGAGGGGAGAGCAGAGGGCATCCCGGCGGGTGCTGCAAAAGCGTGGATGGGTGGAAGACAGCCACCCACATGTCCCTGGGGAACAGATGCCCCCCCACCGCCTTGTGTCCCTTGCAAATCCATGCTGCTGCCCCATTTGGTACTCAAATCCCTCCCCCAGGTCCTGGGGATGCAGCTGGGGCTGGCTCCCTGCACTGGAGAGCCACAGGGTCTCGCTGAGCCCTGGCCTGGGGTGGGGTGGGATGTGCAGGACTATGCAGCTCCCTTCCCCCACATTCATCCCCCCAGGTCCTGACTGTGACAGCAGCATCCGTGCAGCCCCTGTGTCTCCACTGTCACACAACGCTGAGGACAGCGGGGTCCCACTACACCTCTGGGGCATCAGGGCTTCCCAAATATTCAGCAGAGTCTTGGGCTGACAGGCAAGGGCACCGCCACCACTCCCACACACAGAGGATTCATAAGCTAACGGGTTTATTGCAAGTTTCTCTGAGGGTCACTGGGATCAATTGCTGGGACAGTGCACAGTTGGCCATGCTGCTGAGGGACCACCAGCCCTGGGTACCCACCAAAGCCTGGGAATGAACGAGGCTGGGTGGTCAGTAGAAGCGTGCCTCTTCTCCAGGCAAGGGAGGCACAAGGTGCCCAAGATGCCAGGGCCCAATTCTCCAGCCTCAGAGGTACCCAGGCACCAAGCAGCCCGTGGAAATCTGCTGCAAGGCTGGGTTCACCAAGGGTCCCTTCTTTCTATGCATTGAGCCTTTTCTCTGATGCCTGTACAGCTCCTGGGTGCTGAGAGGTACACAGAGCTCCTCCCAGCACAGACTATGGCATTCTGTGGTGTACCTCACCCACAGGAGACATCAGCATCTCTACCTTCTGCCAGACAGCAGCATTGGTGCATCCAGCCCTAACACCAAGGGTGTGCATGAATCTCAGTCAACTCTGAGCACCCTTTGAGAGACAAGATCTCCACTCTCTTTATTCATCTGGGTTCTGGGTGGGTTTTTTACTCCCTTGTGGGGGACACAGAAACGGTTACCCCAGAAGATGGTAGCTGGTGGTGCTGCTGGGATAAGGAGAGCTGCATCTTCCAGGCAAACACGCCCTGTGCCATAAGCATCTGCAACCAGCCCAGCAGACCTCATCTGACCTCCAATATTGAACCCCTGGATCAAACTGGGGAGAAGCAACTATAGACCTAGGAGCATTCAAGCAGGCTGATGGGGAATCATGGCAGAGAAAAAACAATTCAAAATGTCCAAAGTGCCTTGAAGAGGATTCACAGCTGAAAATAGGGGTGAAATGATTTCTGCCTGTTATTAATACCATGCTATTTGTTCCATGTTATTAGCAAGTGATAATGTGCCATGCAGAGGTGAAAAGCAGATACAGAAAAGCACGGTGGAAATTCATCTTCTCCAGCACAAGGCAATTGCGGAGCTGAAGCGGGGCACCACTGAGCACCGCGAGGCACAAAAGATCCAACCATTTTAGGCACTGGAGAAATGAACATTTTTTTCTTCCCCTTTCTTTTTTTTTGGAAGGGGGGAGAGAGGTTACATTTTTCTGTGTCAGAAATACACCATGACGTGAGAGAATCCATCAAATGACACTGCGTGTCAGGTCGTGTCACAACATCATTAAAACATTATATCTTGTTGATGAGGCTCTCGCCATCAATTCAGAGAGTGACTGATTCGATCTGCAAAAAGTGGAAGTTTCTCTGCCCTGTTTGCAAGACAGCTGGCGGATCTGCGAGAGGAAGCACTATTTCATATTCTATTTAGGACATTAAGCCTTAATCCCATTAGAAGATTCATAGCATAGCCAGGCTTAGATAGAGAGATACTTCCATAGCTGGATGGATTTCTCCTACGACACCTGCACCGCGTGCTACATGAAGCCATTTGGAAAAAAAACAAGCCTACCATCTTCCCAGCTCCTCTCTGAGAGCTTATCTCTCCCTCTAATACAGTTTAGTGCCAGGTTTTATAGACTGCTCATGCTGTCGGGAATGTTTGCTGGTATTCTGTTAACTTGATGCTTGGCTGTTCCAACACTATTCATTTAAGGCAAGCATCTGGCATGTAGCAACAAGATGGCTGATAGAATAAAATTAGGCAAGTTTATATGATTAACCATAGCTAGGAGCCAGCATCAGTCCTGGTTTATAAAAGGTTGTAATATATCCTGTACGTTATTTATTGAATAGAGTAGAGCTGCGTTCACAGGTTGGGAGTACCCAGGGAAGCACACCTTTGGGTGCTGCTGTCAAGCGCTCCCAGGAGGATGCTGGCAGCCCCGAGGCCAGGCGTTGCGTGAGGCTGGAGGAGGGAGAAATCACAATGCTTCACAGCAGGGGTGGTGGCAGCACAGGATGGCTCTCTCTAACCCCCTGCCTGATCCAGCATGGGGCATAGGTACCTATGTCAGCTCAGGACATGCTTCCTCCCCTTCTCATGCCTTGGTGCAGGACTAACCCCAGCCATCTGTGTGTCCTACCAACAGGGGCTCCTGCCCAGCAGGAGAGGCTGAGGTCCCCCCGCTTTTGTTTAGCCCAGAGGATCATAAACGTGGGGTACTGGATGCCTCCTCTGCATGAAAGCTCCCTTTGGTTTGGCGTGATGGCAGGAGACAGCGCCGATGCTGAGCTGGGATAAACACGTGCAAAGCACATGTGCAGCCCTGGTCTGGAGGGACACTGTAGGATGTCCTCCTGGCATCTCCTAGCAGCACCACAGTGGGCCCTGGCATCCCCCTGGCACTGTGGGGCCACCACAGACCCCGAGTCGGAGTCTCCTGGGGCTGTGGGTCCCTCTGGGCAGCTGAAGACCTGCATTTAGCCTCTTGCTGCTCAGCACCCAGCAGCTGAGCCCGTGTTTAAACCAGTAGCCCTGACGCTGCTGGGCGAGCCAGCTGGTGAGAGGGGGAGAGTGCTGGGCTGCTTCCAGGGCCGCCATGTCCATATGACATGAAAACTGTGCCCTAAATATGCCAACATAGCTGTGCTGGGGGGGAACCTGCCCTGCCCTGCCCTGACTGCTTTGCTGGGGAGGGTCAATGTGACCATCAACTGCCAATCAGTCCCTCCAGGTTTTGGGGAACAGTCCCGAGGGTATGGGGACAGTGCTCTCCACAAGCTAGAGGTGTCTGTAATACAGGCACAGGGCAGGGAAATGGGTTTCCAAAATATTAGAAATTAAGAAAGAAGGAAAATGCGTGCTATCAGCTGAACCACTCAGTTCTGCCAATCCCAGTCTGTTTAATTTTGCTTTCGTGCCATTGCATTTCTTACCACAGTTCGACAAAATTTGAAACAAAAAGTCATCCTGAGCTGAGGAAAGAAGCACTTGAGCTGTTGTTAAATTATAATTCCAATTTATTCCTTTCTTGCAAAAAGTTTTAGTATTGAGGCAGAGTCATCTGCTGAACTGAAAAAGAGGATGGAAAAATCCCACTGCCTGATTTCAGCTCTGGGTCTCTCCTGGTCCTGTCTCAGTATTGTGCTCGTCAGGAAATCCAGCCATCATACAGCATGCAACAGAGCAATGATTGACAACTGTGTAATAGCACTGACCCAGAAAACCACACCTGTAATCTTCCCCTGATCAAGACTGCCTACATAAGTCGCACCGGAGTGTTTAAATGCCTCACCAGTCTTTAAAGTGGTTAATTGACCCGGCTAAGATGAAATGGTGTTCCTGGGGTTGCTGAGGAGGTCTCCTCCAGAGCAGAGCGTGGCCGTGACTCTGGTCCATGCTAAGGTCACTGGTCACCCGCACGTCCTGTGGGCTTTGCTGGGGTCTCCATCTGCAGGACACAGTTCCACAATGTGCTGTTACCCATCTCTCCATCTCAGTCCTCTCCCCTTCCCCGTCTCACCATGATGCCCCCATTCCTGGGTGCAGAAACCTTTCCTTGTTGGCACCCTGTCTCTGATGGGTGACCCATCCCACAGCCTGAAGGTCGGAGGCTGGGAACTAGGAAACAAGGATTTTCCAAGTGAGACCAAACGGTGGCCAAGAATTTTTAAATAAACACTGAGAGCAGCTCTTTTCTCATTTATTACAAATGAACTAACTGTGCGGTGAGCTCTGTGCCGGGGTCTGTCTGTCTGTCTGCCTCTCTGTCTCCCATAGCCCCCCAACTAGGTTATCTATTTACCTATCTATTTACATGTATTTCTTTTTCCAGTGAATTATGTCAGGGAGGCAGTAAAGTGTTATGTATTTGCAAGCCCCATAATCTTTAAAAGCACAGTGATGCATGCTCCAGATGAGAAAAGAGCCTCCATCCAGTATGTTAATAGATAGCATTAGGGCAATAATGAAAAGCACTTGAGACAAGTAAGCCCCTATCAAAAGCTGAGTAATAGAGATGCACAGAATGAATCACAATGCACCTCCTCTGCAAAAGATATTAAGACGTCTGCTTTAGTGCAGGGTCTATTCACTCCAACAGCTGCTTCATTTCTCTGATTAAAATGGGAGTGGGGATAGCTTTTCCAGCCATTTCCCCTTTTATCCAGTACCTTGCAAACACGCAGACACACAGACACGTCCCCACGATATACACACAGCAGAGCCAGCACACCGCGCTGACAGATACACCCTGGGCACGTAGAGGGTAGGACACAGGCACACTGCACGCAAGGACACGGACTACGTAGGCATATTCGTACACACACACACACTGACACAGACATATGGGAACTACATCTCCTCATATACATGCAGCTCCCAGACACAAACGGGCACCTTCAGACTTTCTGCTGTACGTGGATACACCCCCCCACGAATAGACCTTCAACACATGTCCCACGCTGTACGCACACACACACGCGCGTTACCTTCACTGCATGCCGTGTCCTCTGATTCTCCCATCCCCACCACAGGTCCTGTACTCCCACCCCAGCCCCTCTGGGCCTGCACGGAGCCACCATGGGCATCTGGGCTGCAGAGACCCTCTCCCCCCGCCCGGTTACAGCCACGCACTCGGGTCCTGGTGTGCAGCGAGCAGGGAAAGGCAGCCAGGCTGGGGGCTGTGGGAGGAGATAAGGGTCAAGCATCCAGGATGCAGGAGAACCTTGCTGGGAGACAACACACCAGCCATGAACAGAGGTGTTGGAAGCTACAGGAGGGGATTAGCAGACCCACGGTGGGACCATGCTGGAGATATTCCGGTACTGAATGCACAGAGGAGGGAAATGCCCTGCTGCACTGCCTGCAAGGGCTCTCCAGTGTCCTGGGCTGGACCTGTGGCTTTAGTATCCACCAGCAAGTGTTTGATGCTGTTGCTGAAGCTTGAGCCACCACCTGGGAGAGTCATTCCAAGACACACAGCTGAGTGCCAGGCCCTGCTCCAGGAGCATCAGTGGGAAGGGGATAAACCCATGCTGTGGGGACGATGAGGTGCCGGTACGGTTTACAGCCAACCTGGCAGCGCCAGACAAGCCTTTGCCACAGGCTTCAGGGTAGGAGCATCAAAAGGCAGGACCAGTGATCTGAACCACAGGTCTGCCTTTTGCTGTTGGCTCCCTGCTGCTGCCAGCCAAGGCCCTGGCCACGCTGCAGGGCTGCGGGCAAACCCTGCCGGGGCCCAAATAAGCTGTGTGATGCTCCACCCCTGCGGCATATAAACTGGGGGGCTGTAAGCTGGTGACGTTGAGGGTCTTCCTGGAGTATCCTACACTCATAAGACCTGTCCCCCATCTCACTGCTCCCCCAGACCACAGGACAGCACAGATGAGCATCCTTAGATGGATATTATTAACTACAGCAAAGCCCTGGATTAGACCCTGGGCAAGGCCATAGCAAGACCAGGAGATGGTTGAGACAAATAACAGGAATATGCATCCTGATAGTAGCTAACAGGCGTAAACAGTTGGGATGTTATGCCTGCGATCAGCTTAGGCTCATTTCTGTTTACCAGACACATATGAGGGTAAACCCCACATCCACTGTGGGCTTCTCACACCTTCCCCACTACCAATCTGGAAAGGGTTGGCATTGCAAGAGCTGTGGATCGAAGCCTGGTCCATCCCACTAGTTCCCCAGCCCTTGCGTTGGGCCATGCGCAGGGATGCATTGCTGCCCCAAGCTCTGCTGGCTCTCCCCCCCCCACCCTGATCAGGGATATTTCTTCCTCAGATTTTGGAAGCAGCGGCCAGGAAGAGCAGATGGGCACCCGTGGGGACAAAAGTGCCCCTGGCCGCAGCAGGGAATAGTCCTGGGAAAGCACAAGCGCCCTGGCAAGGGGGAGAGGGGCTTTGGGGGGGCAGCAAAGGACTGGCAGAAATGGTGAGAGCAGAGCTGCATCGAGGTCCTGCACCCACCATTTCCCCCACTGCCCCGGCAGTTGTTCCTGGGCTTCTTCAAGAGTTGTGCAACAAGCAGGAGAGAGGAAGCAACAGAGAAGAGCTGCCCTGATGACAAGCCCCAGAAGAATGCCATAACCAGGTGAGAAATAAAAGCAACACAACCAGTGCATTAGGCACAGAGCAAGCGAGATCCGGGCGGTCACGTGGCGGTAGCATCCTCCTTGAGCCAAGGCAGAGGGCATGAGTCCTGCAACGAGGACAAGCACGGCACGCAGCCCGGGCTCTGCACGGCACCGTCACATCTCCGCACCGGCTCTTCCCGCCCGCGCGGTGCTTGTTTGGGCCGGAGGGGACGGCAGGCTGCCAGGAGCCCGGTTATCTGGCTGGCAGTCAGCCGGCGCAGGCAGCATGGGAGCGCCCGGCCGTGGGAGGCTCCGCATGCGGGAGCAGAGCCGGGCTGCTCGCGGCATGAGGCTGGTGGGGAGGGCGGTGGCGAATCGGAAAGGGCTCAAGCTGACCCCTCTGTGGGGCACCACCGTGGCAGGACAGCTGGGTTCTCTGTCTTGCTCTGCCAGTGGGGTTTCAGGTGGCACGGAAAAGGATTTTCCCCACTTGTCAGCTTTTGCAACGCCCAGGACAAGTGTCTGCTGCGTGGCTGCACAAAACACACAAAGACCCTCCCTGGGGAGTCACCTGGGCAGGCAGATGGTGGGTGCATGCCCCATGCAAAATAGAGTCCCTCAAACCTCGTGCATCACTAACACTGATGGCTACAGAGCAGCGTCTTGGGGACATCCCTGAGGCCTGTGGCTCAGCTCCATAGGAAGATGGTCCAGGACCCGTTTCCCTGCTGAGCTCAGTTTTGGGAGTTGGATCAGCACCACAGGAGCACAATTTTGGGTGCAAGCCTACACCGAAGCTCTTTACTGAGGCTTCAGCTTTAAAGCAGAGAGTCTTGCCAGGTAGAAAGTGCAGTGAGGGGCATCGAGGTGATGGGAATGGAGCAGACATCCCCACTCACATGCCCAATTCCAGTTACTAACCCCTACCCCAAAGCTGAGCATGCTGTGCGTCCTCTTGCACAGACAGGTTGTCCCTGTGGTCCCTGCTGAGCCATCCTCCTTGAGGCAAGGTGGCAGGTGCCATGTTCTCCAGTGAGCCCTGCTCAGGAGGTCAGCAGAGCCTGGCTTCTCATCCTCTCTCCGTCCTATTCCCCCAGAACTCGCTGCAGTAAGACGGTGCTGATAAATCCTGCAAATCAGCTCTGGCTACCCAGATGGGTACCCAGGTGGAGTGCCATCATCCTGGGCATGGTCTGCCTGTTGGTGCCTGAGACAGGCTGCATCAGGGGGAAATGTAGTCTGAAGCCATCCAAGAGCAGAGGGGACCAAAAAAAGGGAGGACCCCCAGAAAGAATGAGACAGATCACTGAGGAGAAGCAGGTGGAGGAAGCAACTGGTGTGGTGTTCATCCAGCTCCTGAAGATCGTTCAGGTGCAACCACACATCTGCGGGATCTGGTCATGTAAGGTCCCCCTGAGGTGCTGAGCATCTGCAGTGGCAGTGCATCTCCAGTCGCTTGGTAGCCCAGTGTCTGCAGTCTGGTCTATGAGTGTCCCAGCATTAGCCATGACCAAGGTGGACACAAGGAAGGTCAGTCCTGGGAAGATGGATGAAGATCTGGCAGGTCATCAGAAGGCTGAAGCTAGAGAGCAAAATGTAAGCAGAGTATTTGCCACCAGGTGCAGGGCACCAAACCTCCCCATGCTCGCCTTTCTCATGCGTGTGCTACCAGCAACAAGCACTCACACTGCCAAGCCCTTGGACAGCCTTAGAAGTCATCACCCGGAACAAAACCCTGGACAAGCCGGGGAGGAGGCTGCCATCTCCACTGGCACCTCCGAGTACGTTGCCAGATGCCCAGGAAAAGGCAGCGAGGCCTCAGCAGGGAGCTTCAGCACCGCGTCTGCTGCTGACTGCCAAAATTAACATCACTGACAAAAGGCATGATCCTGAAATTGCACCACCAAACAGATGGATTGCTGGAGTATGGGAGGCCTCGTAATGGAAAAGATGAGTAATTCAAGGAGAGAGTCTAGTGCCAGCTATCCAAGTGCTTGGCTGCTGTAGCAGGCTGGGAACCTGGAGTACTGCCTGTCGCAGAGCTGGATTCCTCCAGCTCTCCAGCAAAACCTGCCGGGACGGTGCTAGCAGGTTCCTGCGAGCTACCAGCAGTGCCGGCCCCACTGAGGATGCAGCGGGCATCGCATGGAGCACCGTGCCATGCCCGGCCCCCGTTGGCCCCAGCGCAGGCATGCACGGCAGCATGGCACTGCCCACCTCCCGCCTTGGCCGCCCCGAGGAGGGCTGTCGCACTGACGTGTGCTTCGTGGCGTGGAGCAGTGTTCGCGTACTTGGAGCGGTTGTGCTGCAAGAAGCCTGTGTGCAGAGATGTCTCCATAATCCCTGCCATTTCCCTCTGCAGAAAGCCAGGAATATGCAGAATATCCAGCTTTTGTCCAGCAGAGGAAAGGGGGGTAATAGGAGGGCTTTAAACATCCCAACGAAATTTACAAGAGGAAATGGCTTCAGGTTGTGCCAAGGGAAGTTTAGATTGGATATTAGGAAGAATTTCTTTACTGAAAGGGTCATCGGGTATCGGAACGCATTCCCCAGGGCAGTCCCCATCCCTGGAGGGATTTAAGGGTCGTGTAGATACAGTGCTGAGGGACATGGTTTAGTGGTGGGCTGTCAGTGTTAGGTTAATGTTGGGACTCGATGATCATACAGGGCTTTTCCAATCTAGGAGATTCTGGGATTCTGTGATTCTGTGAAATGCGTCCCAACAACAACCCCCGGCCACCAACTGTCTCTTTGAGCACCCCGCTCTCAGCAAAATCCTCACACTGAGACCTGTGGGAGCTGGCTCACTCCTTTGCTATGAAGTGATTCATGAGAAGATCAGAGAAAGTATGACTTTCTTCTGGCACTGAACAGCAAGATGGAGCAAAACAGGGACAGGCACCCTCCTCTAACCACCGCTGTCCTTGCTGTCCAGGAGCATCCTCGCTGCAGCCCACAGGGCTCATGCCGGGGTGAGGAGAAGGGGCTGGGATCCATCGCCCGGCCCACATGGACAGCACGGATCCCGCCAGCACAGATACACTGATTTTACAGTCACAGCAGAGAAACAGGCACAACCCCATGTCCCCTGTAAAACATGCGGGACCTAACCCCTCTGCCACCACCACAGCTCACCCTGGCTTGTCATTAGACCTGGGATAATTTTTTATTTTCTTTTTTAAGCACAAGTGCACTGAAATAATCCATTTTCAGCACTATGGCTGTTGCTACACGAATGTGAAGCAGCATGTTTATGCTGGGCACCTGAAACTAAAACGAATGTGGAAAAATGAGTTTGCTGGGTTTTCAGTAGAACGTTTGGACCGTTCACGTCACCCAGCCCTGGAGGTCCCTGGGGTCAGGGGATCCTCCAGCAGACACCTTCCATCTCGCTGTGCCCCAGGGCCATGTCGGGTCGCAGGACCAGAGCACAATTCTGCCCTTCCTGATGCCGGCGTCGCTGGGCACAGAGTTATTTTGCAGCAAATTCTGTTTGGCCCATGCCCTGCTCAGCTCTCCCTGCAAGTCCCATCTGACAAACTGGAGGGGACTTTAGATAGTTCAACATTTAGGCTTGGCTGCTCCATCCTTTTAAAGTTCCTGGAAAAAAAGGCAAGAAAGTGAGGGAGGCATAAATCAGTCGCTAGCACAACGCCCCTTATCTCAGAACAACGCCTTGCAGTCCATAATGGCTAATACATCCACGGGCCATCTATCATGCTGCAGGGATCGCTGCAATTAGATGTGCTTTGCAGTGTGCTGACTGCACTGATGCCCCTCTCTGCATCCCAAGCCCACCACCGTGGCCGGGCACCCCGGCCATGGAGCTGCGCTCACCACCCAGGGTGGCGTGGGGGGACCCAGGAGCGCTGGGCTTTTGGCTAGCTGTCTCAGGATCACAGGATCCCAGACTGAAAGGGACTGGAAGGGACCTTCAGAGATCATCCAGTCCAACCCCCCTGCCAAAGCAGGGTCACCTACAGCAGTTGCACAGGAACACATCCAGAACACATCTCCAGAGAAGGAGACTCCACAGCCTCTCTGGGCAGCTGTGGCAGTGCTCTGCCACCCTCCACAGTAAACAAGTTTTTCCCCATGTTCAGATGGAATTTCCCATGTTCCAGTTTGTGCCTGTTGCCCCTTGTCCTGTCACTGGGCACCACTGGAAAGAGTCTGGCCCCATCCTCTCACCACCCGCCCTTTAGATATTGAGGTCCCCTCTCAGCCTTCTCTTCTCCAGGCTGAACAGCCCCAGGGCTCTCAGCCTTTCCTCAGCAGAGAGATGCTCCAGTTCCTGAGCATCTTCGTAGCCTCTGCTGGACTCTCTCCAGCAGTTCCTTGTCTCTCTTCACCCGGGGAGCCCAGAACTGCACACAGTGCTCCGGCTGCAGCCTCCCCAGGGCAGAGCAGAGGGGGAGGATGACTCCCACGACCTGCTGGCCACGCTCCTTTTAATGCACCCTAGGATAGCATTGGCCTTCTTGGCCACCAGGGCACATTGCTGGCTCATGGTCACCCTGTTGGCCCCCAGGACTCCCAGGTCCCTTTCCCCAGAGCTGCTCTCCAGCAGGTCAGCCCCCAGCCTGTACTGGTGCATGGGGTTCTTCCTCCCCAGGTGCAGGACCCCACACTGCCCTTGTAGAACTTCATTGGGTTCCTCTCTGCCCAACTCTCCAGCCTGTCCAGGTCACGCTGTATGGCGGCACAGCCTTCTGGTGTGTCACCCACTTCTCCCAGTTTTGTGTCACCAGCAAACTTGCTGAGGACACACTGTCCCCTCATCCAGGTCATCGATGAATATGTTGATGCAGGATTCAGGGTCTGCCTGCTCCTTCCTCCCATGTGTGAGCAGACACCAAGCTGCTGACTTGTGAGGCAAAGAGGTGCCACGGAGCAGGAGCAAGCAGCTGTCGGGAGAGGCTGTGTGGCTCGCTGCAGCGCCCTGACCACTGGCCAGAGCATCCCCGGGGCCAGGGGAGAGCCTGGGTGCTGCAAAACGCTGCCTGGTCAGCATCAGCCCGGCTGGCTGGTGTGTGCATTCGATGCCATTTCATAGGTAATGCATTATTTAATAGGATTCATGTACTGTAATTGTTTGGTTTGCTTTCACCGCGTGTAGGGCTGTAAGGGGACTGGGGCTTTGCTGAGTTCCCTGACTCCCTGAGCGGTGGGGGTGAACGGCAGCACCCTTCGGGCGCTGGTACATACCCCGCCGGCAGATGGGGAGCAGGAGGTCAGGAGCCCCGTGAATATGAACAGGGGGGACGTGAGCAGGAGCCAAGTGTGAACAGGAGTGGTCCAGGTGAGAGGGGCTGGAGGGGGCATGCAGAAAGGACTTGGGGGCAACGCTCCCGGCACCCCAACATGTTGCTGCACCTCTGTCTGTGGACCACAAGGGGACAGGGACGAAAGCTGCTCTCCCACCCACCTCTGCAATGGAAAGGTAAGTGTGTGTGTGTGTACCGGAGAGCAAAAACGAGACCTATATGTTTAAACTGGCAAGTTCTGTGTTTGTCATCGAGCTGTAAAATGATACCCTAACAGATGAGGACAGGAACTTCTTGGAAGGCTCGAGCACAGACAGCAGGAGTGGGGGAATAGCATTTTGCTTTATTTCTTTACATGCAATCCAAGGGTTGGTTTTTTTTTCTTGCAGTGTTATATTTTTCTGTCCAAAAATGGTTATGAGACTGCCAGCTCTCAGAGGCAAGAACTGCCACTCGGTTCGAGGGTTTGTACAGCACCTGACACAACAGGGTCAGGGTCTCTAGCTGGGATACAGTCAAATGCACAAATAATAAACACTCGGCTTGAGGGGTAATGAAAACGCAAAACAGCGACTGGAAAGAGTGTGACTGTGTCTATCGGCATGTACACGGGCATTATCAAAGAGCTTGCATGCGAAATGAACACCGAACACCAGCGATTTCCAGCTGACTAGCTACATGGAGATGCAGAAGACATTACAGCCATGCAGATGATACTGAGCAGCAGGCTTTTTTTGTGCTGCATTGTAGGAGAACATGTGCTTAAACTAGCAGCCGGCTCCTGTTTATCACTAGAACATAGTACCTATTTCAGTGGGTGGATAATTTTAGGTGAATGAGAAAATGCTGCTTTTCTTTGGGTTAATGCCATGTGCTGGTTGAGATTATGCTCGCAGCAGTAACTTTTATCAGGTGCTGCGTGGTAGGAAGACAGCCGCTTAACTTGGCGAGTTCTCCCGGGTTTATTTATCACTCAGAGGTGGTACCTTATTTGGCTGGATATGGATCTTGTGCGAGGTTACGATGTGGGAGGGGGATGTGTATGGCACAAAGCAAATGTCGACTTTCTTCCTGCGATGCTGTGACTGTCAGGAGACAGAGTGCATGGAGTGATGAGATGCATGTGAGCTGCTGCCGATATTAAGGATGTTCTTTTTTAGCTTAAATTAGGGGAAAATCCTTAACAAAATCCTTAACAAAACCAGAAAGGTTTATTCTCCAGTCCTTCTGTGAGATGCCAGCCAACATCTAAGCTGTATTTCAGCTCTCAATTTATCTTGAGGAATCGCAACTATCTGAGCAACAGCTGGGGTGTCTCTCAGAAAGAGAAGGACTTGGGCTCTGGGGCCTGACCCAACATGGTCCCTGCCCACCTTGCAGGCTTTTCTCCCTCTGCCTGGCCTCACCAAACGGGCAGCCCTGAGAAGAGGATGAGCAGGCTGGGAAGATGACTGAGTAGGGACCAGGTTCATTGCTCAGGGCATCAGCAAGGAGCTGCCCTGCCACAGGGATCCTTCACCCAGCACTGCCTTGGGGGGTGCCAGCCAGCACCCGCTTTGCTGTACGGGGTGCGCTGAAGGCATCTGCAGCCCTGCACGCCCAGCGTTGGTGGGCCCTTTGCAGAGCAGCGTGGCCAGCTGGGCACCTACCCTCCACGAGACTCTGTCCTCGTGATGCTTTATGGCCATCACCATGTCCCACCATGGACTGTCCCAGGGCAGTCACAGCATGCCCAGCTGGGTGATAGAAGACAATCAGGGGAGGGAGACACTAGTTTCTCACACCTGAGGGCACTCCTCTGGGACACACCTCATTTCGTGTTGTGCTTGTGATGGAAGGGGATGGGAAACCTCAGCTCCTGGAGTCAGGAGGGCTGTTAGAACAGGCAGAGTGAAAGAAAAGCACCAGTAACAGTGGAACAACTATTCTCCAAGAGTCGAGCGGTGGATGAAGAGCCCCACTTCACAGGGCATATCTTTTCCTGGCCGTGTGATCTTGCTGAGTCTGTATTATGGCTTAATGAGGCTCAGCCTTGATAATCCTGGGCATTGATGTCTTTCTAGACAGAAGTTCATCCATTGCACAGTGAGGATCAGGTTAGGGAGCCCAAGTTGTGCCTCCCATGCTCATTCACAGTATTTCTTCACGGGCTGAGAGCCAAGCACCTACAGACACAGTCACAAAGTGAGACCATGAGGCAAAGCTGAGTCCATTCATGGCTCCCAGCAGTGACGCAGGGGTGACAGAGATGGGAGATCATGGGACTATGAAGAGTTCATGGTCAGTTGGTGTGTTGCAGATTGGTGGGGACCCGAGATGGACAATTGCTGGAGGCTTTGGGGCTTGAGGGGTGGGGTGCTGTCATAGCAAGGACACACCAGCTCTTTGGACCCTGCTGCGACTGTTGCAGTGCATGGACATGTCGGTCCCACTGGCTGTCCCAGGTCTCACAGGGGGTGTCTTAGGAGGGACATGCTGGTCTCTGTGCTCCAGGAACAGCCCAGAGCTGTGGGAAGCAGCCCTAAACATCCAAACCACCAGACTCTCACAAAACCACATGTTGGTCCAGGCAAGGTGGTCCAGGCAAGGTGGCTTCCAGGTGCCAGGAACCATCAACAGAGAGCCATTCACACCAGTCAAAAGCATGCTGGGAATGACGGGATGGGGCCATCAGGCCTCCACCCCACTCTGTATCACTTCTCACCCTCGCTTCACAGCTCATCGGGGCAGTGCCCAGGGGCCAAGACAAGGGGAGCATCAGAAGTAGGGCAGTGTGGTGCGCTGTGGGGCGGGGAGATGCCAGTGCTGAGCTACGGGCTGGGTGCTTAAAAAGCGTGACACAGCTGGGCTCAAAACCAGGGCGCCATGTCCTGCCCTCACCCCACTCAGCCCAAAGCAGACCAGAGGAGCAGCAGGGGACATGCTCCCCAGTGTCCTGGTCCGGCACTCAAGGACCAACAGTCCTCTTTAGATACTGATGTAGTGTTTCAAACCCTGGGGTTTAAAAAGCCTCTGGGCAACTTAACAGGCACAATTAAAAATGTGTCATTGAGAGCAGCAGCATGCCACAAACAAGCTACAGCGCAGGGACACAAAAACCCAGCTCCAGCGACCCCGCTGCCTGTGGCACTGCGTCTCCCTGCCAAGTGCATGTGGGATCGGCGGTGGCGGCAGGGACCCCCCACACGGGTGTGCATGCACGTATCTGTGCAAGTGGACACGCAAGGGGGTGTCTGTGCCTTAGCACACTTGCATGTGTGAGACAGTGTGGCCCCTCTCCCATGCCAAGGTGAGGGACATCTAAGGATATTGCTGTGCTTCAGCACAGAGCTCTGTGGGCTAACCAAAAACAGATGTATAAAAATAAACAGAAATACTAGAGATGTGATTACCAAGGAAACGCATTTACATACAGGAAAACGTCCAAAATGACTGTCATTTACTTCCTTTATTTATTCGCATTTATAGAAATGCTCCCACCCAGGGATCTGGGCTTGGTCATGCTCAAACCACAAGCAACGGAGCCCGCTGGACCCCTGCCCCATCACCCACCGCCAGCGTACCCCACTACCACAAAGGAAAGCCACCCCTCTCTGATGGGGCTCGGCATATGCAATGCTGGAAACCGATTTCCTTCATTTCCCATCTCTGGGCACAGAGATCCCCCATCAGCTTTCCTGGCCTCCCCCAGGGAAGGATTCTCTGGGCTCAGAGTGGGGCGGACCCTGCCTGCACCCAGCCCCAGGCAGCTGCGGGGGAAATCGGGCACCAAGAGCTGTCGGGGTAAAGCAACGGGGACGTTATTGGGGCAGGGATATGGGAGAATTTCTCGGTCCAGTTGCCAGCAGAGAACCTGAAGGGGGGAGATACAGGCTGAGGAAAATTGAAAGAGAAGCATTTTAACTTGCAAGAAATGGAAATCAGAAGAGTGAATTTGGGTCATGCCAAAGCATTCGTTCTACAGGAAATGAAATGTTTTACAAGCCTTTCTTTTTCTCCCTTTCTTTTTCCTTTTCTTCCTTCTTTCTTTTTTTTGGGTGGGGGGGCGGGGGTACAGTAAAAAAAAATTCATTTTAGAAAATGCACAAAGAAAATGTTTTAGTTGTGCTTTTTTCCTGCAGTTTTACACTGAATGCAGCCCTCACACCCAGCTTCAGTCCAATCAAAATGGCATTTGGGGCTCATTTACCAGCCATCAGCAGCAGAATCCTGCACTATTTTGGCTGGAATTCTCTCAGACTATAATCTTCACTCCAAAGCTTTCCCTATATCCACAAGATCCCGGGCACTGAACAGTGACGGGGGGTCTGGCACTAAGACAAGACCCACTCTGATGGATAAGCCAGCTCCATCCCAGCCCCCAGAAAGCCTATGGAGATGCTGGGGTGCAGCGAGCTGAGCAAACCTCGAGGTTCATGATGTTCTGGGAATGACTGCAGAGGAGATTGGTTTGAAGATTTGTGCAGGTGTTTTTTGGGGGGCAGAGCTGTTTGAGGTGCAGCTTTGCCTTATGCAGGGACACACACAATGTTGTCCAACTGCTGGCCGAGACTCTGGAGATGCAGCTCTGGAGATGCACGTCTGGAGATGCAGCTCTGGCAGGACTGGCCCAGCTCTGGACAAGGAGCCAGTGACCTGCAGAGCATCCACTTTTAACATACGCAAGAAGAGACAGACACGGAGGCCCTGGTGCTGCTCCGCCATTGCTAAAGGGAACGTTTGGTGCCGTGGACCTTCTGTTACTGACGAATTCCTCCATGTCGGGTCCATCAAACCTCTCATTGGCTGAGTGGTGATCCTGTAGGACTGCGGGATGGTGCTGCAGTCCCCAGCCAGAGATGGTGGCCAGGCGAGGGAGGCTGAGTCAGCAGTGCCCACTGCGTTACCCACGCCAGCCTCCCTCGGCGGAGGGCAGCTGGAGGATGACACAGTTTGCTGCTCTGTTCTTGAGCTGCCTCTGCCGGGTAATTAGAGCCGACAGGGTGTGTGCGGAGTTACTGGGTAATTGCCCACACACCCAAGGTGTGGTGGAAGTCAGGAGGTGAAGCAAAATCTTCCGCCTGACCTAGATGCAGAGGTGCTGCCCAGCAGCAGTGGGGTGAGGAGGTGGAGAGGAGGAAGCGAATGACGAAATGCTTCTGCAGGCACAGCAGGAGCTCAGCCTTCCCCCAGGCGCTCTGGAGAGGGGACTGAGCTAACCCCAAATCCTGCTGGAAGGGAAAGGCATGAGTGGCTCCCGGAGCAAGGCACGGAGCCGGGCAAGAGCATCTCTGCACAGACGGAGAGCCGGGGGCTGGCGCAGTGACACACGCCGTCTGAGTCAGCCCTGCGACGCTGTCACACGAGAGGGCTGTATTAGCAGGAGCCTCACGTGTAGGACAAGGAAGGTAATGCTCTGCTGGCTGCCCGTGTTCGTGCCCACATGTTCAGTTGATCAGGTTAACTGGCTCATTTGCCTAGAAGTAGGGTGCCAAGCGCTAATGGCTTTGGACAAGCAGCCTGTGCAATGCTTTGCTCTCCAGCCCTTCTGGGGGCTGCCGCAGGCGCTGTGGAGCTGGTCCAGCTCAGGGCAGAGGGGCTGGAGCACTGCTGCCAGGAAACATGCCAGTAAACGTGCCAGCAAGCAACGGCTCCTGCAGCCATTGACACAACAGAGCGGTGTGGTCCCCATGGTGCAGGGGGACTGGTCTTGCTACATCGCCCAAAGGAACAGGGATGGGCCACTGAGTCCGGTTCACAACCCTGGCAAGCAGCCAGAGAACAGAGATTAGGGCCAGGATACGCCTTTCCTCCCTTCCCACATCTTTGCAAGCTCACCTCCAACACCTACAGAAAGTCCAGAGATTATAGCATGCCCCGGAGCAGGGATACCCCGGCATCTGCATGGGTGCTATACTCTCAGCCACGAGAAAGCAAAGCCCAGGTGACTGTCCCACTTTAACCTTGGACTCGCACCAGCCAAGTGCCATCAGGGCACCAGCATCCCGTGTGCCCATAGTGGCTCCCAGCCTCGGCAACCTCATTATGCAGCAGGAGAAAATATTCCTGGTTCCACACAGACAGCCCCCCACCTGAGTTTCCTTCTCGCCCACATAAGCCATAGGTTTCCTGCCTCTAGGCTTTCCTTACAAAAGCCTTATATTGACCCTTCCTACTTGTGTCCCACCTTTCCTGGCCTTGGCCTCCCTCCCCTCCCAGTCTTGCTGTTTCCTAACAGCTCTCTGGCTGTGCCTGGCTTAGGGCACGTCTGTCGTGGGGACCTGGAGCCCTTCCCTCCAGCGCTTTCCTCCTGCAGGGATCTAGGCTCCAGGCAGTACGGCCATTTGTCTGTACTCACCCTCTGAGCTCCCCTGGCCACGCAGCCTCGTTATCTGATTTGCTTCATTTCTCAAAGGCTGCATGCCAACATCCAAACCTTGGGTAGAGACCAATTTGTGTCCACCCCAACCCATTTAAGAGACACCAAACCAAATCACAGCAGTTCAATCTGAGATTACCGTCAGGACGAAATTCTCTTTTTTTGCTCGTTAGCAAAACAAACTCTAAACTCATCTCCCCTGTTTCTGGCTGGTAGAGCAATCTGACTGTGATGAAGGATATCTGTAGCACTTGTTCTCCCATCTATGCCCTGGAAGATAAGTTCTCCCATAACCACAGTTCCCAGGATTACTCATTCCTCCTGGATGAGGCCTTCTAATTCTTCCATTTTTGCTCATGTTTCTGGCATCAGTACAAAAATACTTGAACTGTTTCTGCCTGGTCTTATCTGAGCTCTCAGCCAAGGAGGTGCCGTCCGTTTGCTGGCTGGAAGGCTTGCCTGACGTCGGCTTTTGGCAAGGTAAGTGCTCTCCCGTTCCTTGCTGCTCTCTGCTCTTCCTTTCTTGGTTGCCCTGCTCCTACTGACATGGTCATCCTCCCGCTGTCTGTGTATTCCAGGCAGGGTGCAACCAAGGCCAAGAAAGGAAACACTCACTGAGACAGTCCCAAAACCCATCCACAGGGAACATCACTACTTATCTTTCTTCCTCCTGATAACCTCCTTTTAATATTATCCACTGCAGACTCACCCTTCGCAAGTTCTTTATCCACTTTAATTCTGTGATCCCATCTTCTCTAGGTTAGCTAATAATTTCCCATGGGTGCTTTATCCGATAGTTGTTTAAATCTAGACAGATGCAGTGCAATACATTGCCTTTGTGCAGAAAAGCCATAGCTTGCTTAGTCCCTGACAAGCTACCTTTGGAGAAACCACGTTGCATTTTATTCCATTTTCCACATATCTCAGCGACTTTAACTGTTGTCCCATTTCACATAAGCTTAAAAACCTTATATATGACGGAGTCCAGATTATCTACCCCACATATATGGGTTAAAGAAACACACTTTACAGTCTTCGGTATGGTGTCAGTGCCTTGGACTGACTCCTTGCTACCAGTTCTGCTCCTTCATGAAAGAATTTTTCCAGGATTCTGAGGCAGAAGTGAGATGATTCCCCATAATTTCCGTGCATTAAACTGTTGGAGCTTTCTTCCCACCAAGGCAGTCGTCACTTCCATTTCCATATTGTTATTCCTGTGTTCAGAAAGGGCATACTCACCAGTGCCAGTGCAGAGAGTTCAGGCAATGTGAAGGCATGGCAGCGTCTCCCCCCACTCCTCCCATTCCAGACTTCTTTTGCCATAAAGTCCTCTTGCTGGTTGTGCCAGCTTCAGCCCCAGAAGACCCGTTTCCAAAGTCCCCAGGGGAAATCCCACATTTAAGAACAACCCTTTTTCCGCTAATGTTTTTAAGTGGCAAAGCATTCTTCCCAAACTCAGATCCCCTACCCGCCTCCACTGTGTTCACTCCTTGCCCTTCTCCAAAAGGAAACCACAGAAGTCCTCTGAAGTGTTTCTTCTCTTTGCTTACCTTCCCCACCTTGGCCTAGACACCCTTGGCACGTGAAAGCAGAAACCTGGCCACCACTTGCCCCTGCTGGGAGAGTCCACACACCTCCATCTGCTCTCCCCCTTATCAGTCTTCTCTGCATACCCGCTTTCACCTCAACCTCTGTTTCCTGGCTAACACTATTATCTCCATTTTCCTTCTTTTACGACTAGCTGCTATTTTATCTTTTACAGCATACTTTCTGTTTCTTCTCCCTGACCTCTGGTGCACCAAACCTAGGTGTCTGCTCCATTTTCTGGTCTACTACCTACCTGCTCCTTTTGCCTTGGGTTTCTAACCCTGTTTCTGAGGGTGTCAATCCTTGTTCAGACTGCCCTTCAGGTCTTTTCACACAGCAGGTATCTGCAGTTCTTCAGTTTTCTTATAGTTCCTCCTTTCTCCTTGTCTCTATTGTGTTGAATTTCCCATTTCACTCCACCACATCATCCAGCTCTTTCTGTACTTTTGGACCTCTCTTCCATGATGCTCTCTGGACACAGCCCCACTTCACTTGCAAGCACTGGGAGGATGAGGTGGTGGGCAGCAATGGGGTCAGAATAAGGGTATTGTCTTCTAGCTTATATCAACCTCATCCCATATACATTGCCTCTGATCTTCCTTTTCTGCATGGCTGCAAGTGAGAGGGGAATCAGGCCGTGTAATACATACAGCAAAGGCTATACCACTCTGACCCTTCACCACAAGCAGCCCACTTAGAAGAGAAAGAAACTGCAGGACACATTCATCCACACGACAGCTGGGATACTGAAGTATAAGATATCCATCCCATTTAAAAGCCCAAAGATAAAAATCCTCCTCTAGCAGCATTGTTGTTTTCAGGAACACCTTAAAGACACTTTGACTTTTCATTTCTTATGTCCTTGTTATACAAAAGGAACAGAACAGCTCTCCACACAAGAACCATTAGCTACTTAACAGATCAGGGTTGGAAGGAATACAACCTGGTTTTATGGCTATTCTTTGGGCGCAGCTCATCCAGCTATGCAGATACACCAAAATCCAAGTGATATACCACCCCTGTAACCATTTCCAGGGAAGGGATCACTGAGAGCTGATTTTACCAGTCAGGACCATCATGATCACTTGCAGATTTCATCTGATTTCATCCTTCTCTTGAGCACAACAGAATACATGAAGTGAAGGCTCCAAGCTCATTATAGACAGGGCTCAGCAAAGCCGCTCTCCTGAGCCACCCAGAAATACAACAGTGTAATTTTCTCTCTGTTTTGGGAGATAACCACAAGTAACCCCATCCACAAGCCAGATTCCATCAGGTGAAGGATTTGTTCACCTATAGACAAGTCCATCAAACTCAGGATAAGCCAGACTCAAAAATACAGCGCAAACCATTCAGTGTTTCCCAGCAGTCGTTTGTGTTGCCATTTTTCTGCTCCTTCCCTCCTGGCCCCTGGGCTGCTTCGTAAAACAGTTCCACAGTGAAACCAGCCAAAGTCAAGAATTTCCAAGAGACATGAAAATAGCAGAATGCAAATTTTGTGGAGGCTTGAAATTTCAAGTGATTTACCGGTGTCAAACCCGTAAAATCAATTTGGCAGGTGTTCGCTGGTTAAAATTAGTTTTAACTGAAAGCTGGAGGCATTATTGTGGGTGTCTTTGAGCATTGTTTTGGATGCACAAGGCGTAAGCATGACTGTGTGCACACAGTGCATGTATGCACGTTGTAAAGTGTAATCCTTCGTGTGTGCCTTGTAAGACTTTTTGTGCATGCTCAGAGATCTCTGCGGACTGAAGCCGTGTGGCTGGTTACCACAAAACAGTATTCGCAGAGGTTTTCTGGCATTTAAAAATCCCTACTTTGCTATGGTCCCAGGGTGGTGGGTGTGCGGTCAGCAGGGTGACGGAGGCAGGTCCGTGCCCTGGTGCAGCGTCTGCTCCCAGGATAAGCCCAGTCAGGACAGCTGGGGCCGGGGGGGGGGCAGCAAGGGTGAGAGAGACCTGATGAACTCATGGCATATATTGAAAGGCTGAGAGCCCTGGGGCTGTTCAGCCTGCAGAAGAGAAGACTGAGAGGGGACCTCAATATCTAAAGGGCGGGTGGCAAGAGGATGGGGCCAGACTCTTTCCAGTGGTGCCCAGTGACAGGACGAGGGGCAATGGGCACAAACTGGAACACGGGAAATTCCATCTCAACATGAGGAAAAACTTCTTTACTGTGGGGGTGGCAGAGCACTGGCACAGCTGCCCAGAGAGGTGGGGGAGTCTCCCACTCTGGAGCCATCCCAAACCCGCCTGGACGCCGTCCTGTGCCACTGCTGGAGGTGACCCTGCTCTGGCAGGGGGTGGGACTGGATGATCTCTGAAGGTCCCTGCCAACCCCTGCCAGTCTGGGATCCTGTGATATAAAAGCACATGGGTGCTGCTTGCCCTGGCCAAGGCAGCACTGCTCTGTGTTTCTTCCCTGTGCTGGAGCTGCCCTTCCTGTGGCGCTGGCTCAGTGTGGGGCACGGGGTGGGATTCCTCCTGCCCCAGACACTGTTATCTGCCCCTCCTTCTCCTGGCTTTCCCAGGCACTTTGCTTGGGAGGTTGTCTCCCTTGAGCACTTGGGCTTCTCTGGAGGGGCAGAAGGTTTCTGTGGGAGGGTGGACAGTGGTACCCTACAGGCAGAGCTGCATGAGTAACCCCACCTCTTCAGAGAGGCACCAGGCAGCTGCCTGCGTGCACCAGCACAGCACCCTGACGCCCTCAGCGCCCGCTGCGCTCACCGCGCTGCGGGGGCAGCAAGTGCTGCAATGGCTGTGCCCACCTCAGCTCCAGCAGCACTGGGAGCAGAGATCATCCTGACCAGTTCCTCCAGCTTCTTCTCCCCTACCCACATAGGATTAGGGCCATGTCTTCTCCTGACTCCTTGTTCTTTTTTCCAAGAAGCCTGAGAGATGCAGGAGAGGGATTAGTGGCAGCTGCAGGAGGAAGGGGGTTGTGTTTTGCAGTGGCAGAAGTAGGTGGCTGCACAGAGAAGGGGGTCAGTGCGTCCTGAGTGGGGATGACTGCAGACCTGGAGTGCACAGTCCACACCTCATGTGTGAAAGAGAGGAATAGGGAGATGTCCTCCTTCATCCTGACTGTTCAAGCCTCACCGATAATGTCTCCCACTGCAGTTCACCACCCTCCTCCCACAGCCCTCTCGCAGACCCCCTTGACCTTGGAGTCCCCTTGCAGGACCTGCTTCTGTATTGCCATGACACTTGGCTGAGAAGCCTCGAGCCAGTGCTGGCAGGACTTGGCTGGAGGAACAAGCATGCTGCAAACTGGCCTCTGCCCTTGCACAGCAAGCCAGGAGGGCACCATCTCCCTGATCAAACCTTCATGAATGGAGAAGGGTCAGGCTCCAGCTGCCTGCCTTGCCCTTTCCTCAAGAGCAGATGCCATTTCGTGACAGTCCTGCTGTCACCAGAGAGCTGCTGCACAGCGCTGCCTGATCATCCTGCTGTCTCTTGAAAAACCACCACATCCCAGTGACACTGGTATACCCCATCTACCTGCACAGTCCCACTGTGCCACTGCCCGGTGAAGTCCCGGTGCTCTCCACCCCAAGGAGGGACTCCCACACTACGTCCCATCCTCCCAGGAGACCCCAGTGGAATCCAGTATACAACATCCTATGCACTCCAGCACCCCAGTGACATGGTGGGGTCCCAGGATGCCCAAAGCACCCTGCTGCACTGCAGGACCCTGCTGGACCCCACTGCACTGTGGGACTCCGGTGCTCCCCTGTGCAGGATCCCATTATACCACCATATGCAGTAGTGCCAGCAGACAACTCTTCTTCTCTGCAGTTCCCTCTCCCCATTGCTCGCACCCAGCTGGCTGTCCTGGAGGTGACTCCTTCCCATCAGCAGGTGATGCGACCCGATGCTGCTCATGGCTGGCGTCTGCTGCAGCAGCAAAGTCAGGTATTTTGGGAGCCAGTGCTAAGGACAACAGCAGCCGGGATGGTTTCCCCTCCATCATGGTGCTGTATTGTGGCTGAAGAGGAGCAGCCTTCAGAAAGCAGGTGTTGAATCCTTCAGCACATTTTGCAAGACAAACTTTGTGAACTGCATTGCCCCCATCAAATCTTCCTGTTGGGTTCGTGACTGACCTCCTCCCTGCCCTCTCCGCTTATGGCTGGAAAGAAAACCCTTCCCACCTCTCCTGCTGCTGTGCAGTGGGGCTGGAGCCATGGGACATCCTGACAGTGGCTCTGTCTCTAGCCTAGGCACCATGCCCCCAGGCAGGCTGATACCTGGGACTCCGTTTGGGGGTTTCCATGGCCTTTTGTTCAGGCAGGCCGCTCTCATGGTGCCGAAGGCTCTCCAGACGCCCGAGCAATCCATCCTCTCCTTTGCTCCACGGCTCCAGCATGGGCATCCAATTTCCATCCACTCCTCTCCAAACACAGCATCTCAGCTCAGCTCCCCATCATGCTGGGGCTCCTCTCCTGCCTGGAACATCACCCAGTTCCCCAGACAGGACCCATTACCAAATGCTTCCTGGAGATCAGGAGCTGCTCCAGGACCGCAGGTCCCTGGGAGAGGGGTTGGCAGAGCAAGGTGTGCCCAGGTGCAGAGGCTCTGGGCTGGCTCTATCACAAGCGGCAGCAGGGCTGGACCAGCATCACTCCCGTCCTCACTCCAGGGTCAGCAACGAGCCCAGAGGGCAGGGCAGGGACCCCTTTATCTCCCCTTTGGAAATTAAAAAATAAGCAGAAAGGGTTTGGTTTTCATTAATATTTTTCTTCAAAAGTTTTCTGGCTTCCCTTCCCTTCCCCATCTTCTGCCAATATTTCTTCGAGGGGGTGGGCGAGCGAGGAGCAGGGAACGTCTGGCAGGTTTTTGTTTTCAATTCGCACAAACCGATTTTTTGTGTGTGTTTTTTCTCTTTCTGGAAATTCGCTGCAGACAGGCACTTCCTGCAGAAATCGTCATTTTCAAGGGAAAAATATCTCCCAAACACGTTTTGTCCCTTTCAGTTTGCCCCGGGTCTGCGAAACCCTGGGCTGGGCTGCTTTGTGTTCCTGGCCCTGCCATGCACCAGCCACCAGCAAGAACCAGCACCGTGCTCGCTGGTACCATCCCTGCTGCCTGCCCCCTTTGCTGCCCGGCACACCATCTCCCCGTGCTGCCCCACCGTTCCCGTGGGGCTCAGGCCGGGTTTGCCCAGCTCCCATGAAGTCAAAGACATGGAGGGAAACTCCAAGCCTGGGTGACGGAGATGACCCTTGGGTTTGGCCAAGAGAGAATTTGTGTCGGTAGAGCTCCACCATGGCATCCTGCCCTGGTGGGGCAGACATGCCCCGCTTTGGCAGAAGGCCACTCCAGATGTTTTACCAGCTGTTCACCTCTGGTTTTCTCCCTGCTCTCAGTGCCACCACCTTCCTCCACAGTGCTCTGGAGGACAGGCAGGCAGTGATGGCTGCAGCTGGGCAGGGAGGAGCAGGGACATCTGCAGCTCACAGACCCACCATCAGATTTGGTCTCTCCCCACCTGGGTCCCCAGTAAGCCCCACACCACGTGCCAAGCAGCACCGGTTGGGTGTTGGTCCATCCAGACATGGGCTTCCTTAGATGAAGTTCTCCGGTCCTGGAGTCTGTGTTGGCGGGCAGGCGCGAGGGTAGCCAGGAGTGTGAGGTTAAATAATTCATTCCTCATAAATCTTTCCTAGAAACAATTTTTTTCTTCCCAGGGAGACACATTACCACCTTGCACACGCAAACCTGACCAGGAATTATAAGAGCAGGTTTCTGCAACAGCGAACAGGGCAGGGAGAAGGGAGAGAAGGGAAAGAATAAAATATAGATTCTTGAACTCAGACCTGGGAAGCGGCAAAGCATCAATCTTGTTAAAGGACTAGTGTGGACTCTCCAGCCAGCCCACTTCATCCTGACTCCTGACAGGCCCCGATGATTTGTGCCTGCTCAGCAGAGGAGAAGTCCCATAACTCACCCGCCGAGACGGCGTGGGATGGAAGCGCGACCCGGCGAGCGAGGAATGACTCATCACACGCCGCATCCTGCCGCGGCACCGGGGCTCCCCGCGTGCCGACCACCCCCGCCAGCCTGCGGGCTCCCGGGACAGGCGTGGGGTCCGTCCCCATCCTGCACCTCCGGGGTGGCACAAAAGCCTTGCAGAACACGGCTGGATTTGCTCAAAGATTTATGGGGTTTGAGGCGGTTTTAGCCATTGCGCGGTTTGGGTTTTAAGTGGGGAAGGGGGGATGAAATTCCTGGGTTATCCCGATTTAATGTCCACCACTATGCCACTTGCCTGGAAAACAGGCGCAGCGGCTGTCCCCCATCTTGCAAATTAGAAGGATTCGTTCTTTACACCCAGCCCTCGCTGAACCGGAGGAATCCTGCCACTGCTTCTGACGGTGGCGGGTCGGGCCCGCAGGGCTCTGTGGAGATGTGCTGAGCATGGTTATCATCTCTGAGATGGACGGTACCGCTGCTCTGAGCCCTGCCCGCAGGCACCGGGGCTGAATTGTTGATTAGTGCAGAATCCTGAGCAAGGAGAGGAAATTCTCCCTGGAGCCCTGCCAGGCCAAGTCCGCATCCAAAAATACATCCTGCCGTCCTGCTCGGAGCCCAAAGGTTTTTGGAAAGGAGGCTGCAGCTGCTTCGCATGCAAAAAATAATAGCAGCCCTGAGATCCCCGCATCCTCGTGAACAGCGCTGGAGTCACTTTCAAATCACAGCGTTTATTCCAAAACAGAGATGGGGAGAAGAAAAAGAAAAAGACACACATGCACCACCACGGATCTGGCAGGCAAACACAGCTCCAGGGCTTCTATTTGCCCATCACAGGAAGATTTACTAGGGGAAAAATATAGGCTGATTAATTATGCAGCCAGTTTGGTCCATTATATCATAAAACCCAGCTGTGTAGGACAACCTTGGAGATGCTACCTCTCCAGCATTATCTCAGCCCGGAACCAGGCGCCTGGAGCCAGAAGAAGCCGTCTCGGCACTGAATCCTCGCCGCTGCGCGGAGCGATAGCATCTTCCGAAACCCACCTTTTCCATTTGAGATTAGGAGTGCAGTGAACTTTGATATTGTACCACTGCTAATTTCAATCGGCAGGCCCCTCGCCGGTGTCACCGGAGGCCTCGGGTTCATTCAGAGAGCTGCAGCAGCTCGCGAGGGGAGGAGGGAAAACAGCCAAAGACTCCCCTTGAATATTAATGAAGCATCAAAGCTTTTAGCTGCATGGCCGTGTCTGAGCGCGACTGCTCTCCAGGGCTCTGCTATGCTTGGCACAATAAAGCCTTGGTAATTATTTCCAATAACTAATTTAGATTATCATTAGCCCCACATTGGAGGCACAGAGAATGCTGCCCTTTCAAACACTTGAACCACTGAGCCTCAAAAATAAAACGTTCGCTCTCTGCAAAGAGATCTTTGCCAGCTCTAATAAATTAGAATATATTTGTGTGCGTTAGCGCCTGTGGTGGCTCAGGATAATGAGAGCAGGTTGTGTCTGGGAACGGAGGAGAAGGCGGCACCTCCTCTGCCCCCCCGCCTCCCTCTGATCTGCATGGTGCACATTCCTTCGGGCCCCAATTTGTCCCCATTATCGTCCTGCACCCCCCAACCCCAAATCAGCCAGGCCTGGCAGCCAACCCTGTCACAGCCAGTAATAACCCATAAATCATTCCACGCCTTAAAAGAAAATTTCTATGCGGTGTTACGGGCCTCCTGTGCCCCAGCCCTCGCTGCCAGCCCCGTGCCGAGCTGGGCTCTGCACCCCACGGCGGATGCTCTGCCCCAACCCTGCGGCCCACTGCAGCCCCGGGGGGCTCTGGCTGCTCTGTCCACACCTCCCCTGCACTGCCCGAGCAAAGCTCCCCGGATCCCTGGCTGTCTCTGCTGCCATCACATCCAGCCCTGGGCGCACCCAGGAGGGTCCCAGCACTGTGGTCACCAACACTGTGGGGCTCCTCCAGCCACTGTCAGGCTCATAAAATCATAGAATCATGGAATGGTTTGGGTTGGAAGGGACCTTGAAGACCATCCAGTGCCACCCCCTGCCCTGGGCAGGGACACCTCCCACCAGCCCAGGGTGCTCCAAGCCCCATCCAACCCGGCCTTGGACACCTCCAGGGATGGGGCAGACACAGCTTCTCGGGGCAACCTGGGCCAGGGGCTCACCACCCTCACAGTCAAGAATTTCTGCTTAATATCTAATGTAAATCTCCCATCTTCCAGTCTGAAGCCATTACCCCTTGTCCCATCACTCCACGCCCTTGGAAAAAGTCCCTCCCCAGCTCTCCTGGAGCCCCTTTAGGCACTGGAAGGGGCTCTGAGGTCTCCGCGGAGCCTTCTCCTCTCCAGGCTGAACCCCCCCTCTCCCCGCCTGTCCTCCCCGCAGAGGGGCTCAGCCCTCGCAGCATCTCCGGGGCCTCCTCTGGCCCCGCTCCAATAGCTCCGTGTCCTTCTGCTGTTGGGGGCGCCAGGGCCCCCGACATAATGGAGCAGTGGTCTCCATTGGGCTCACATCCATTGGGCAGGCGCTGCCCGCATGCCTGCCTGCCCGCCACCCACTGCCACTCACTCCACCTGCATGGAGCCATCCCCAGCCAGCAGGGATGTCCCAGGGAGGAGGAGGGAATGTGGCACACCTCCAAACTGCAACCAGCCAGCTAACCTCTGACTTCCCTGAGACGAGGCAAAGCTCTCGGTGCCCTCCCCTGAGCCCAGAGCCCACTCTGCACCCCCTGCCTGCAACGAGGAGACCTGCCTGTAACTCCTGCCTCTGCCACCGCGGGGGCCTTGGGACCTTGGGTGAATCACTCCAGCTTTCACAGCCTCCGTTTCATCAACCGTGTCATTAGGCTAATGATAATTAATGCCTGCAAAGGGCTTTATGCTCTTCAGCTGGAAGGTGATAGTGAAGGGTAAATTATTGTTATTACCATAAACACAGGGTACCTACCACTTACCGCGGGTGGGACCTGCTTTCTGACTTGCCTCAGCTCTTCTTGGATTAGGACCAGGGTCAGGTGTGAGCTTCGCTTCCTCCATCATTTCCAAATGAACCTGCGTTTGAGACAGGCACGGCTGGGGTCTGATCCTTTTTCAGGCAAAGACTCAAAAATAAGGGTTGAGTTCATTTCATGGAAGCATGTGTCTTGCAGCGCCGCTGGGGTAGGATGCAAGAGCTTCCTCCACCATCGCCATGCCCTTTCTCCAAGGGGATGGTCACCTTCCTCTCGCTGGCTTTGGTATCTACCCCTTTAGTGGTGAAATCAGCTGAGCTGCACCCCTTCTTCAGTACACAAATGTGTGTATGTGCATGGATGTGTGTGTGCACCGAGAACATGCGTGTCCCAGGATAGGCCTTGTGTTTCTGGCAGGGATGCAGCAGGCAGTGTCCGCCAGATGTGCAGGCAACCCGCACCACTGACCTGCCACATGCTGAAGTAGCCATGACCCAACATGGCCACTGTCCCTGGAGCTGTGGCCATCCCCACCCCATCTCGCAGCCGGACGGGACAGCAGCGAGTGATGGGACGTGAGCAAACCCTTCAGCCCCAGGGGAGCATCCCACATCACACAGTGCAATTCTGCGTGTCCCAGTTCTTCCTGACTGCCACCTGTCCACCCCTTTCTCCATCATGGCCACACATCCCAACACCCTTCCCATCGTTGTCACACCACTTCTTCCCACTTTGTTGTTAAACTTGTTTGTAGCCCAGATTTGGTGGTATGATTGGTTGACTTTGTTATTTTCTTTTTTTTTTTTTTTTTAAAGCTTCTAATTCCCTATGGACAATTTCAGTTTTCATTAAAAATCTTTCATCAGAATGAACCAAAATTGTCAAAGTCTGGTTTTGGTTTTTGATTAAAAGCTGAAATCTGCAGTGGAAAAAAAAATATTTACCTCCATCCCTTCCAACCCTTCCTTTCTATTTTTATTGAAAACCTCCTTACAGAAAACTCCTGTTGCTGTTCTGCAGGATTGCCTGCCACATGGGATGGAGCAGGGGGTCGTTTCTCCCAGGCACAGAGACCAGGAGCCTTGTCTAGTCATGCTGTCCTCACCACGAGTGCTGCTGAAGGCTCATAGCAAGTTCAGATCAGGGACATGGTGCTTGCTGCCATCCTTGGCTGTTGTGACCCAGTTGGGATTTCAGCAGGAGCAGGACAATGTGGGCAGGAGTTAGGGTAGTAGTGGGTACCTGTGGGGTGGGCTCTCCCCAGGGCCATCTCTGGTCGCATGGGTCATCTGCTCCATCTGTCCAACTGCTCCCAGTCCTTGCAGAGTCACAGCAGTGCTGGTGGTGGGGACATCTGGATGTCCCATTCTGTCCCCTCACTCAGAGCAGGACTGTTATCATCACTAGGTCAGGGTAGCCATGGCTTTGCCTTGCCCAGTCTCACCACAAATGGAGATGCCTGTGTCTCTGTGCCCCTTCTCAGAGCTGCACTACCCTCCTGACGAAAAAGGTTTCCCTCACATCCGACCAGAATCTCCCATGCTGCAATCTGTGGACACTGCCCCTTGTTAGCATGTCTGCCACAGCCAAGAAGAGTTTGGCTCCGTCATCTTTGTACCTACCCTTCAGGTAGGTACCTGTTACCAGCTGTTACCAGCTCGCATTTCCCCAGTCTAACCCAGCCCAGCTCCCCCCTGCTCTCCCTGCAGGTCGTGTGCCCCAGGCCCCCCACCATCCCTTCCCTCCAGTTTCCCATGTCCCCTTTTGAACTGGGGGCCCAGCACTGGACATGGTACTCCAGATGCAGCCTCACCCGTGCTGCATGGAGGGGACAACTGCCCTCGATCTGCTGGCTGTGGCTGTCCCAGCACAGCATGGTACATGCGCTGTTGGCTAGTGCTTGGTCCAGACTCCACCGTAACCTCCAGATCCTCCACAACCTTCTGCTCAGCCAGTGGTGTCCCAGCCTGGACCAGTGCGTGGGGCTAATCTGCCCCGGGTGCACTACTCTCTACTCCTCATTGCCCTCAAGAGAAACCAAGCAGCTCTGGTTGAACCGCTTTCCACCAGCAGCTGGACCAGCCAGATGGTGAGCACCAGAGCTCGCAGCTCCTAATTTCTTTCTGTACTTGACCTGAAGCTGCCTCTCAAACTACCCTCTAGTCTAAGGCACCGTTCCTACCTTGTGTTGCAAACCTGGCACTGTAAGCATAGCATCTTCCAAGACCTTCATATTCCCCATCATTCATGGGTGGACCAGCAGCATGTGTCACAGTGTGCTGCTCTGAGGGATGTCCTGCAGCCCCACTGCTGTCCGTGCACCTCTCCTGCCTCCTGACCTCAGGGCCAGGGTTCGTGATCGCGCCATCTAAATCGTTATCTATGAAATGTAATTACCTCTTCTCCTTCCCCTTCCTGCCCCGGTTCCTCTCTGTCAATCCCAAAGTGATTTCTTCCAGCCCATGTTAATGTTCTTGGAGGAAATGGGTTATCTTTCCTATCTTTCCATATGTGCAAAATCGCAGCTCCTACCCCCCTGGCTCAGCACTGCATACTAATAGGGAGGAGGCTGAGATTGAAATGTATCAAAATGCAAGAACTCAGCTTTGCTTTCGTATCCTCAGAAGCCTTATTTTGCTTTTTGGGCCAAACATATTGTGCATTTTCTGTAACAATGAACTTATCACACTTATTATGATAAACTGAGAAGGCACTTTCCACGGTAGACTAAAATCCTGCAGATTGACTTCAACTCTCAAATATTTTTGGATACACGTACATTTTTCCATGGCTTTTCTGACAAGGGGAGTATCCTGTCTGCAGCCAGTCTTTGTGTGAGCGCAGCAGCTAAGCCCTAAACTGTGGGACCTCTCGCTGCTCCTCCGTGCTCTGGGAGTGGGCAGCTGATGCCACATCCTTGTCCCCCAGGCAGTGCCAGGGCACTGGTTACCCTGCACAGGACTCATCCAGATGTACTGGAAAATGTTTATTTTGCCACTCTAGGGTAAGTCCAGTCCCAACCCTGTGACCATCCAAGGCATGGGGGCTTTTCAGGACATCCCACCCAGCCTGTGCAACCACCCACTGAATTGCACTGCAGAAATCATCCCCCTCTCGGACACCATCCCTCGGCTCCCCATTAGCAGGAGGCATGGGAGAACCTCTGGAAAACTAAGCCAGGCACATGTCTCTGTAGCTCTGCTCTTTTGCTTGGCAAGATGAGACAAGAAGTCTCATTCACCTGATGCCCCACCACAGCTAAGCCGCCACTGCAAAATCCCAGGCTAAGCAAACATCTGGCAACTGCAGCTGGAGCATTTCCCTGTGTGACAATCAACGAGGACAGCAAACAGATCCCCTTGTATCTCATACTGGCCAGGTACATCCCAAAGACTCTGCACCTCCTTGACTGCACCCACCCAGTGCCACCTCGACCGCCCCCAGTCACCTGTTGCAGACACTGGGTTGCGCATTTCTCCAGGCACCAGAAATCCTCCCTCACCTGCATCCACCGTGTCCCTACCAAGCAGTGTCCAACCACCTGTCTCCAGGGATCAGGAGCAGAAATATGTTTAAAAACACACCCGATATGGTAAAAAAAAAAAAGTTTTCCTTCTTCCCACAGACTGGCCAAACCCGGGAGGATGCTGTGTGGGGATAAATCCTCAGGATACAGCAACCCGCAGCCTTTAAGCACATTTGGTGGCATGGGGAAATAACCACCGTGTAAAACTCTCTGGAGTTAATTCCTGGGAAACGAGAGTGCCACGCCGTGGTGAGTGCCCGGCAAGCCCAGAGAGCTCACCCCACGGATCGCCCCAGCCTGCAGCCTCTGCCCAGGGCAAGAGCTGGGGCAGCGGGGAGCTGTATTTTGGCACATCACCTCCATCCTTCACCTTCAGAAATGAAGCGTGCAGAAAATGAGAGCAGAAATGCCTTCGCTGACAGGTTTGAATTAAGAGATTCCAGCTTTTTATAAACAGTCTTCGGATTTCCTGAAAGTTACAGTGCTGGGCATCATTTGTATGCAGGATGTATTGTAGCTCAAAGGTACCAGAACTAATGCTGTCCTGTTAATGAACTGAGTGAGTAATAGCCATGGGTATAGAAAGCTTATGTCTGAAACTAATCCTAGTTAATGAATCTATTGTTACAGGTATTAAATGGTGACAGGGGGTTTCATCCATCAGCCCTCCATTAATCACAGCGTCCCCGCCTATGCTTATTATTTAGAAGCCAGCAAAGGGATCTTAATGATATTAGTAATAGACCGGTTGTGGTACGTGACCTAGGACAAGCTGGGGATTTAAGGTGATAAGTGTCTGATCGCATAAGGCATTTTAGAGGTGATCCAAGCGGCTTTGCTCCCCATGGCATGTTATCTTGTCTCTGCCAGCTTGCTCTGCTCAGACAGCGTGCTCCTCTGAGAGCATCGGTGCGCAGAGCCATGGTGGCCACGCTGGGAGCCTCACCTCCTCTGCTGCTGCCTGCGAGGAAATCCGGCGACTGCACAGGGGTCTGCCCGTGTTCTTCAGCAACCCCCACCCCGCAGACACACACCAGGTACCCGAGCGTGCAGGGGCACAGCACAGGGCCTGAGTATGCCCACAGGCTGCACGCATGGGCACAGGATGGATTTGTCTGCACAAGTAGCCAGGTGGAAGCCCACGTGCATGAGCACAAATACCCACACACCCACACAGCCTTGGAGCAAATGACTCAAAGGTTTCTCTGGAAAGACGTGAGGAGCATCTGATATTCTACGCTAATTCTCCATCTGGACGCTCTCGGTATGTATGTTGGGATGGGATTCATCTCATCATGGTCCCCTAAAGTCAGAGATATTTCAGTCCAGCGAAGGGACACCATCATCTCCAGGGCAAGGCAGGCCCTCTGAGAGGGCCAGAACAGTGCCTAAGCCACCACCTTCAGGTGTGGTCCTTCACTGCCTGCCTGCAAGGCAGCCGGCATGGTTGGCTTCGACTGTACACACCACTTCGGGTTGCTGACGGTGGGAATGAGTCACAGCTCTGCACGCCTTGGTTCCAAGCGGGTGAGGCTTCATTTCATGAGGGCTCTCAACGGGGGGCATGGATGGGTAGGTTTGGGAGGAGATCTTGCTCTGGTGAGTTAAATAGTTCCTTCCCATTCTTCTCCTGAAGACTACTGTGCAGTTACAATTACTTCTCTTGAAGATTACCGCAGTGGCCCTGGGTGAGGAACATACCCGGGGCCACTGCAGCAAGGTTACTGACCACCATGGCAGAATCAGTGCCAGGTGGTTATCCTGGTGGGGTGGGCAGGGATGCTGTGTAAGTCAGGGGCCTTCCCTCAGGGTGTGAGTGCAAAATCCCAAATGTAAAAGCCTACAGTAAATGAACAATGCAGGGGTTTCCATGTCTCTGCACAGCTTTCACCTTCAGCCACCACGGCAGTTCATGACCTGCTTACAATTTCCAGTCAACAGAGAAAGCTCCCCAGTTTGGTAGGTGCCATAACTGCAGCAATCCTGATGATCTGCTTTAGCTGATGGAAGTAGAGAGATGGCCAGACACCATGCAGGCAGCCACGGTGCTGGAAGAGCAATGGTCCCAGAGCGTGGTGCTTGGGCAACCGTTGCCCTCATGGAGCATCTCCCCACCAGGCCAAGGCTGTAGGGGACAAGATGTGCTGATTTGATGACCAAGTGCAATGACTTCAGAGGTGGCCACGGATTCACCTGCTCAGGGAACACCACACACTGTTGAGTGCTTCAGCAGGGACCAGCTCTGGAAGGGAGCCGGGTATGAACCCATTCCTCTCTCCCATCGCATTGAAAAGAAGAGGCGAATATTCACCACCTGCCACCATGACAAGCTCTTGGGGAGCTGTGCTGTCAGGACATCTTGGGGCCACTCAGGTGATGGGACGTCAAACTACGTGGTCCAGCAGCCCTGGAAATTGGCGACCCTCCTGTCTTTTGTGGGAAGCCAGGAACTCAGATGGGAACTGAGATCATTTGCAGAAAAGGGGTGCTGAGGACTGGGACTCCCCAAGACTCCTCCTCTCTGCAGCAGTGGAACCTGCTCTAGCAGCTGGTGTGGGAGACCTGTATGATACCCACTGTCCTGCTCTGGGGGAAGAGCTGAGCTGTGCTAAATGCTGTGTGTCCCAACACAGACTGGGCATCCTCAGGGCTTCTTTCCACCATGCCCATTTCTCAGGATCATCTCGTGGTGCATTGTCACCAACAAGCTGGGCATGGACCAGCTCTGGAGACCTGTGGGGTTGATCAGTCCTTTTCTATTCTCTGCAAAGACTCAGAGCCCTGAGTTTCCATGAAAAATGAAGACAGGTAATCTGCCACTTTGTTATATTTTTAGGTTAATAACAGATGTGTAAATATATATATGTGTCATCTTCACAGGTATTCAGAGCCAGGAGCTCACCACTTGCCAGTGTTTAAAACAAGCCCAGATCTAACCCGCTAAACTGAGTGTAAACCCAGATCTAACCCGCCGCCTCGCCTCGCCTCGCCAGCCGCACAAACAGCCCCCTGGTGCTCTGCCATTTGCACATTGCAGCCCCGCGTGGCTGGAGCTCAGCAGCGAGAGAGGGGAGCTGCTAGCTCCTCTTGCTCTGCTGTCTGGGCTGAGGTTGCAGAGCTTCCCAGGACAGCTGAAATCTGCCCACAAGCAGCAGGGTGACCCCTCAAACCCTCCTGCCACAGGAACAAGGAAAGACACAGAGCTGTTGGAGCGGGGCCAGAGGAGGCCCCGGAGATGCTGCGAGGGCTGAGCCCCTCTGCGGGGAGGACAGGCGGGGAGAGGGGGGGTTCAGCCTGGAGAGGAGAAGGCTCTGCGGAGACCGCAGAGCCCCTTCCAGTGCCTGAAGGGGCTCCAGGAGAGCTGGGGAGGGACTTTTTCCAAGGGCATGGAGTGACAGGACGAGGGGGAATGGCTTCAAACTGGAAGATGGGAGATTTACATTAGATATTAGGCAGAAATTCTTTCCTGTGAGGGCGGTGAGCCCCTGGCCCAGGTTGCCCCGAGAAGCTGTGGCTGCCCCATCCCTGGAGGTGTTGAAGGCCAGGTTGGATGAGGGTCTGAGCAACCTGGGCTGGTGGGAGGTGTCCCTGCCTATGGCAGTGGGGGGGACTCGATGGTCTTCAAGGTCCCTTCCAACCTAAACCATTCTGTGATTCTATGATGTGTTTTGGGGGTTGTGTTTCTCCCTGCTCCAGAGCGAGAAGGTGAGCGCTGGTTCCAAGTGATGCACTGCAATCGTCAGGCCCCCAGAAAGCAGGAGACTGCCTGGAAATGCCTTTATAAAAGGGCAAGAAACCTTGGTGCCTTTGCTTTGTCAGTCTGTACTCAGTTTTCTTCCCCATCAAAGATGAAGAAAACTGCCTTTATCCAGCAAGGAGAGCTGAGATCCTCCCATCACTTGTTTCCAAGAGCTGGGGTTTTCAACAAAATCCCCAGGGCTGCATGGTCTGGCAAGCAAGACTAAGCCCTGGCCAAGCCTGGCCAGAAAAAAGAAGCAGGGCTGGGTGTCCCTGTGCTGTGTGAGCCCTGGCATCCAGCAGGTGGATACCTGGTCTCCCTTAGTGCCACACTGCACTAG
Source organism: Pluvialis apricaria (assembly GCA_017639485.1). Classification (NCBI taxonomy): domain Eukaryota; kingdom Metazoa; phylum Chordata; class Aves; order Charadriiformes; family Charadriidae; genus Pluvialis; species Pluvialis apricaria. The sequence goes on along the minus strand of CM030027.1, from coordinate 955,469 downwards.
GACAGCAGCCAGCAGAGGAAGAAAAAGGAAGAGGAGAGATAATTATTAGTGATTGAAACTGATTGCATGAAAGAAGGACAGATGTTTCTTGTTGTGCTTGTGTGCCTGAGGCTACAGAGCCATGCAAGGGACTGGGGAAAACTCCTTCTCAGCCTGGGAATGCTGTGGCACTGTGCTGCATTCAAACGAGGATTGAAATCCGCACACACTTTCCCTCTGACTCTTGGAAATTCACACAGGATCTGGCTAAAATGACAGTCTCCTCATTTCCCCCATGCAGGTAGGTGACCTCCGTATAGACATCCTCTGGCCATGGGCCACAAGGTGCTGCAGAAGTCCCCCAGCTACCCTCCACACCCCCAGACACGCAACCATCCCAGTAGGGCCAAGGCACTGGGAGATGATGGGACTGGAGACAGTGCAGCCAGGTCTTGCAAAGCAGGCAGGGGGTAGAAATTTTGGGCACAGAATCATATAAAGGCACAGAACTGAAGGCAGGGAAAGCTCCTGGCCATGCTGCTGTGAGAGCAAAACAGGACTTTCTATGAGAGCAGGAGGATTTGCTAGTCATCGTCCTCCCTTGTAGCACCCAGGGTAGGGGATCCTGCTGGTGTTTTCCTTCAGAAAGGACGGGTCGCACAGGGGAGAGCCAGCCAGTGTCCCCATCAAGCAGAGGAGTTGCTGTCAAGGGGACACAAAGCCCCTGTGGTGCATTGCATGGGCTACAGTGCATGTTTAATGCTATAAAATATGTAAATAGAGGGCTTGTCTTAGCAATGTTACTGATGGTGGTGATGTGCTTTTGGCACGAGTTCACACGGCTTCAGTGCCACGGCAGGATGGAGCTGGAGGTGGTTTAAGGGAGCTGAGAAGGGGTCTTGCCCCACCAGGAGAGGAATCAGCCCCTCCAGCATGGTGTGGCTCCGTTGGGAGAACGTGAGCTCCTCCCCTGGGAGCCGTTGGAGGGACCATCCAGACTCAGACCTGCATTGGTTTCACTTGAAATAACTGTTCAAGCACCTTAAAAGGAGGCTTTAAGGGAGGTCTGTGGGAGGCAGTGGGGCTCATACTGGTCTGGGTCTCACTTGAGATGGAATAAAAGGGAGATTAAATGAGCAAACGGTGCAGCGCACTGGGAGGAGGTGCCAGCTCAGCCCTGGAGGTGCCGACATCAGCGCCTGCCGTTGGCTGAGTCAAAGGACCCGCAAGGAGGAGAGGATGGTCACCACCCCAGCCGGTCCATGTCCCCGGCCTGACCCCGGGGCTCCCCGAGGTCACAGCAGGGAACAGCACTGGGTGCCCCGAGGATGAGCGGGGTGTGCACCCCGCCACCCGTGGGGTGCCGGCGTCGCATGCCCGGAGCTCCTTCCCCACCGCGGGCCCCAAAGACCTCCGGGATGGAGGGGCGAGGGCCGGGACCCCGCGCTGGGACCCCGGCTGTGCCCTGCGGCCCCCGCAGCCCGGCCCCTCCCCGGGGCAGCGCCGCATCCGCGAGTGCCCACTGCCCCCTGGCGGGGACGCTCCCGCTGCCGGGAGACGCTCGGTTGCCACGGAAACGGGATGTTCCGCTCCTCGGCGCCGTTCCAGCGACGCCTTCGGCTCTCCGAGCCCCGGGCGGCGGGACCGGGAGGGGGGGGGGGGGGGGGGCATGGGGGGGGTCAGGTCCCCCCCGAGTCCTCATGGCACGGGCAAACGGGAGGTGCTGGTGCCAGAGGTGCGGGGAAGACACACGGCCGGGTGAGGGCATGGTTGCCTGTCACCTATCCCGGCATGAACACCCCCTCCCCATCTTAACCCCTCCAACAGCGCAGTGTGGGCCTTTTCCCACACAAAACGCTGGTCCTGGGCATCCCAGTTCCTCTCCAGTGGTCCCCTGGCCTGGCACTGCGCAGCGGGAGGTCAAACGGTCACCTCTTTGGTTTGGGGAAACTACTCTGATCTTCAGGAATTCAGTCCTTGGGGGCCATTCCTGCTCCTTTTGGGAACACCCATGAACATATGGCCTTTGGATGGGTCTGCAGTGGCCCGGTGGCTGCCAGGGACCAGCCCCTGGGCTTTGCCCAGTCGCTGTCTGCCCTGCATTGCAATGCCCAGGCAGTGCTGTGGCCCCACCACCACCAAAAATCACCTTCTTCCAGCAAGAAAGGGCACCGAGGAAAGCGTTCGTACCCCCCTGCAGACGGGACCGGCAGGAGTGGGGAGCAGGGCACAGCCACCCGCAGCCAAGAGCTGCCCAGCCGGGTCCAGGCGAGCTGGAGGCTGATGTGCCCCACCGCCACCTCCCATCCCCAAACCCCCCACGGGTGCTGACAGCCACAAGCCCCGGGGGGAGGCGGATCCCAGCACCCTGGGACAGCCCCAGCTCCAGCCAGCAGCAGGGATAACGGTGTGTTCGCTGCTGGCTCCAGCCCTCTTCCCTCATTCCAAATAAAATACCATGTGAAGCACACCCGAAGTGGAGGAACTGGGCTGCAAAAGTTTGCTACTTGACAGCGCAGGAAAGGGGCTGCAGGCTCCCCAGCCACACGTGCTCAGGCACTTGCCTGTCTCTCCCCTACTTTCCATAGGTGTTTTTTGGCTGATCCACAGAGGGGCTCTGTGCAGGGATGCCTCCTCTGCCCAGCACCGACAGCCTCCATGCAGTCCCAGGAAGCCGCCTGCCGCCCCTGCCTGGTGCTCGGGCAGAGACGGGGACATTGCACGTCACCCAGACCTGGCCTGGCCCCCGGCGTGCCGGACTTCATCCCTTCGGCTTTGACTCCGCTCCAGCCCAAGGAAGTTTCACCCACCTGCATCTCTTTTACCCCACGCTGTCTCCAGTCAGATACGTCCTGTACCCAGACCTGGCAGCCCTCAGCTACTGCCCTGTGGGCCAAAAAATAGACCCAGAGGAATGGTGGGGAGAATTTGGCTGTCCCAGCCTGTACCGTCCTGGGATACGTGGGGTGTGCGGCTGAGGCAGGTCAGCCCCTTGGTAAGGAGCCCTTTGGCACCAGCTGTGTCCTGCCACACTGCAGCTCCATCGGCACAGGCATCGGGTCAGGGCAGGCGATGGCAAGCGAGAGCCCATCACAGTCCCCGGGGTCCCCTGGGGCCTCACTGCTGGCACAGGGTGGCTGGCAGGGACCCGCCTGCGGGCTGGAGTTGGGGACACAGCCAGGGCTTGGAGCTGCCCCAGAGCATCCCCATGACATTCACCTCCTCCGTGCTTTGTGTGGGAGCATGGACCACAGCTCCGCCACAGTGGCCAGGCCAGGACAACCCATCACCCACCACCCGGCACACCAGCAGCACCGAGCACACCTTGAACGCGGTGCTGGGGAGGTCTCGGTGTGGATGTCCCACGTGCTGGGCAGGAAGGCGAAGCATTGCAGTCCACCAGCCACCCTCTCCCCCATCTCACGCCTGGCCGTAGCCCCACTCCACACGGCAGTGGGACGTCTGGACTGGTCCTGCCTGTGCAGCTCCACACCAAGACCGCGGGTCCTGCTCAGGACAACTGCAGAGATATGACCCTTTCAGAGGCTCAGCTCATCCCACCACGTCTCCCGGCAGCCTGACGCTGCAACGGGAGCTCAAGCCGGGCTGTGTGTGCAGTTGCCAGTTTTGCTGTATCTCCACGTGTTTCCTGCAAAGGATAAAACCATTCACAGAGTGACGGGGCAGCTGAGGCTGGAAGGAACCTCTGGAGATGGTCTGCTCCAAGCCCTGCTCAGAGCATCCGTACATGTGCGTGTCGCCAAGTGCACGCGTGTCTAGCCACGGTGTGCGTGTGTGTCCATGTGAGCATCTCTCCCCCTGCAGCTCTCTGCCTGGGATTACAGCTCTCAGCGCAAGGCAGGCAGGCAGAGAAGTTCTGCAATTTGAAAGAGCTGCTTCTCCAGACATCAGTGCTGCCTTTGAAAGCACATGAAAGGCAGGCAGCTCGTGAGCAACCAAAGCCTAGCTCAGGGAGACAAACGTCCTTCTACGCACCCCCAGCCTTTTCCTGCCACGCGTGTGATCTTCCCCGCTCTCCTGGGCGCCGGGGTTTGAAAGGCTGCTATTGTACGGGGGGCTGCGAGCGTTTGAGAGGATTAGCGTGCCCGGGAAGGGGCCTGCCTTGCGTCAGGGAGCTGCGGGGGACACGTGCCACACGCGGGGAGAGCAGCCATGCGCCAGCACCAGCCCCAAGGGCCCCGTGTGCGCGGACGCGGGGAGGAAGAGCAGCAGGATCTCATCCCCCCGGCACCACCCCGACGCCTCCTGCCCCTGTCCCGGCCGTTTGCAGGGACCGGCAGTTGCAGCCCCAGTTTCCCCTGTGGTGGCTGTGCCCCGTGTCCCTGCCGTGCCAGGCTGGCACCCAAGCAGACATGGGCCACCCCCAAGCAGACATGGGCCACCCCCTGGCAGGGCAACGGGGCCCTGAGACCTATGGGGGGCTATGCCACGTCTCACCCCTGAGGGTCCCATGCGCCCTCTAGACCCTCCCGCTCTGCTTCACAACCCTTTTTTGGCTGCACTGACCCCACTCCAGGACAACTGTGGCACGGTGCGACCTTCTGCTGCTGCTCCCCAGTGCAGTGCCCGAGCATAGTTCTCCCTCCTGAGCCTACAGCAGATGAGGCCATACTCACAGCGACGGCACAAGACCATGCACAGCCCCAGCCTCTCCCACCCATGGCATCCCCCCAACCCCTGCAATGTCCCACCCACCCACCAGCTCCTGCTCCAACCTTGGCTAACCTCCTCTGCAGCCCCCCAGGACCAGAAATCACATCCTGGACCAGAGGGAAGCTCCTGACAATGGCTTAACCACAACCAAAACCTTTCTGCAGGATGTTTGGGAAATCGCTGCTCAACTTTTGTCCTGGTGTAACTTGGTGGTCCCGACTCATCTCAAAAAGCCTCTTGTTCTTTCATCACTTCTCCCCTCACACTGGAGAATAATATTTTCACTCACACGCTGAAATTAGATCCTGACGTTTCTGCCAGCAAGGCTTTTCAATAACTTGCTTATGTTCCTGGATGTAATTGCCTGGCAGACTTTCGGCCCCTGTGCATTCGGGAGCGAGGGGGTGTGTGAAAAGAGACCCATTCATCTCCTGCAGCAGACCTGAGCCCATTTTGGCTGCGTTGTCGGAGCCCAGGTGAATGGAGGGCAGAGGAGACCAGAGGGCGAGCACGGAGATGGGACACCCTCCCAGTCCGGCACCGCGAGGATGGGGCAGCTCTGGAGGAGCCAGGATCCCCAGACTCGGCGTCGTGTGGCTCCCTGATGCTCAGTAGCAGGTTGGCGCAGAGCCCAGACCCCTCCCCAGCAGTTTGTGGGGGATCTGAGCTGTGCCCCAGCCCGGAGGGCTCTGGCAGTGGACGAGGGGTGCCAGCAAGTGGGGACAACAATGTCCCTGCTAGATGCAGCAGCAGAGGAAGACCCCTGAAGTGCTGCAGCGCCAGAGACGGGATTTAGTTTCTGGGGCTCCCCAGACTCAGCTTTCCTGTTCCCCAGCAGCTGGCCAGGCGGGCACCTGATGGTCCCAGCTGCTGGGCATCCTTCCAGGTTGCCGCAGCGTTGGGCCAAGGTGCCCCGGGGAGCAGGCCAGCCCGGGGATGCCGACAGCCTGCCAAGCGGGCAACGAGGAGCAGACGATTCCTGCCAGCCTGGTGGTCCATCTGGCAAGCTGCAGAGCAGTTTGGCAATCCCCCCTTTGTAGCAACCCGTGTGGCAAGCTGCTGAGGACTCAGTGAGCCTGAAAGCCATGGGTGTCCATCTGCCAGCCTGGCAGCTCTGGGCAGCGGAGGAGCCCCAGCTCCCAGCGCCATCGGGGTGGAGCTGGGAGGCAGAGCATCCCCCAGGTCGCTGCCAGGAGTTTCAGCACGCTTGGCAGGGGCTGGAGAGCCCCAAACACTGCCTGGGCCACTCTCATATTTCAGGAAATCAGCCCAGAGAGGAAGCTCCCTTGCCCATCAGGAAATCACAGTCCCTCAGGCTGCAACTGCAAAGTTATCCCTGAACCACACCTCCAGCAAGGCCGTTGCGACTCTGCACCATACCAGCCCGTGCATCTTGCGGGCTTACGGCCATCCACCATCTCCCAAGGCTTGTATCCCCAAGCACCCAGCTTTCCAGCAGCATCTCTGGAGAGCTGCTGTGCCAGCGGCACTGCTCGCATCTTCCCACACCCTCCCCAGGCACAGGTCACCCTTGCCACCCACTTGGCCCCGGTGCTCAAGACCACCGCTCCCCACAATTTCAAAGCTTGGTGACCCACCCAAACTGTGAGGTCGAGTATGCAGGTTCGGTGCCGGAGCCACCGGGCACACTGAGCCCCCCGTCAGCGCAGGCTTGGTGGGGACCACGTCGCTGCTGAACTCCAGCATCTCCCTCTGGGCTCTTCCAGCTGTAGAGCTGAACTTTTTGAAGGCACAAGAAGTTGTTTATAAACAACGGGGAAATAATATCTCTCTCCTCATATCCTCAGAAGTATCATGGTAATTTTCCTTTGGTTTTTCCAAAACAGCTCATCCTCTGGCACAGACAGCATGTGGGAATCTCAGCTGGATGTTTCAGACAATTACGAACATCTAAAAAAATGGATTTAAGTGGTCTCTGGTGTTAAGTGCAGCAGTTTCTTAAACTACTGATGGTTTACTAATAAGCATCAGGAAGGTAACCATTATAGCCCAGATCCTGCAAACTTTCCACACACAATTAACCTGAAGTCAGAGTGTGCTCCTTCAGGAGCAGAGGTGCCGGCTGGCTCGGGGCTAGCAGGGTGCGGCGTTACCCCTCAGCAACCCCTGCAGACGAGGACGGAGCCCCAGCCAGCAGGTCTGAGCCTGCTGGTGTCATCGCTGACCTCGCAAACCTCCTCCCAGCACGAGGCTTTCGCAGACACCCAGCGCCTGCCCGGCAGGTCGCTTTCCAACCTGGATTCAAACCAGCTCCGGTTCTGCTACTCTTGTTCACAGGAGGCTTTCAGTGACTTCAAAGGAGGTTTGCAGAACCAGCGCTGCTAACTTCTGGCATAAGCCCTACTCGTCACCGTAAGACCCAGCTGCCCTGGACAGTCTGTGTCCCCAGCCTAGTCACAAAACCTCCATTGAGGGCACAGAGCACCCCAGGGCACGAGGCAGGAGACCTGTGTGCACTGGGGAGAGTTGGGCCCCACTCATCTGAATTCCCCTACAGCATCTGGCAGGGATGTCAGCCTTTCTCCAGCCCTGTCCCCTCTGCTCAAGAGATGACGCTGCTCAGCCTGGGCACTGCAGCGGGACCAGGAGGTGAATCACAGGATCCCAGACTGGCAGGGGCTGGAAGGGACCTTCGGAAATCATCCAGTCCAACCCCCTGCCAGAGCAGGGACACCTCCAGCAGTGGCACAGGACGGTGTCCAGGCGGGTTTGGAATATCCCCAGAGAAGGAGACTCCACACCTCTCTGGGCAGCTGTGCCAGTGCTCTGCCACCCTCACAGTAAAGAAGTTTTTCCCCATGTTCAGATGGAATTTCCCGTGTTCCAGTTTGTGCCCGTTGCCCCTTGTCCTGTCACTGGGCACCACTGGAAAGAGTCTGGCCCCATCCTCTCACCACCCGCCCTTTAGATATTGAGGTCCCCTCTCAGCCTTCTCTTCTCCAGGCTGAACAGCCCCAGGGCTCTCAGCCTTTCCTCAGCAGAGAGATGCTCCCGTCCCTGAGCATCTTCGTGGCCTCTGCTGGACCCTCTCCAGCAGTTCCTTGTCTTTCTTCACCCAGGGAGCCCAGAACTGCACACAGTGCTCCAGATGCGGCCTCCCCAGGGCAGAGCAGAGGGGGAGGATGGCCTCCCTCGACCTGCTGGCCACACTCTGCTGGATGCACCCCACGGTGCCATTGGCCTTCTTGGCCACCAGGGCACATTGCTGGCTCATGGTCACCCTGTTGGCCCCCAGGACTCCCAGGTCCCTTTCCCCAGAGCTGCTCTCCAGGAGGTCAGCCCCCAACCTGTACTGATGCATGGGGTTATTCCTCCCCAGATGCAGCACCCTATACTTGCCCTTGTTGAACATGCCTTTGGTGAAGACTCCTCAGACCTGGGGGCCAGATGACCAAATACAATCTGCCATAGAGGCATGGAAGATGCTACACTGTGCAGTGCGCAATAAAGGACAAAGCTGGCACGGTGGTTAGTCCTTCCTTTGCTTGGTTTCGAAAGAACACACATTGCAAGCTGTTTTTTTTTTTTTAATCAGCTCTTGGAAACTGTGTCTCTTCCTACCTCCAACAGCCTGAATTCCTGCCTGTGTTTCTTGTGGTTTCAGCTGGCTGTAAAAATGCCTGTACTGGGGAGAAGAAAGACTGTTCGCTCCTCTTGCATGAACCACACTTTCCAACAACAATTGCTAATAATTCAATGCCACAATCAAGTACATGTAATTTGGAGATATTTCACCTTGTGGGGTCTCCCACGGCCGCTCTCTCCCCTTACTCTGAGCAGGAGCTGCCTGGAAAGGGGCTGGCAGGATTTATTGCCTCCTATAAAGGGGCAGTAGGTGGATGCTCTCTATTATTATGCGCTGTATTTCTTTCTCTTCTGCAGCAACCTGCAGCTTTTACCCCCTCCAGCAGGTTTCTGCTGCCATCCCTTGCCACATCTTTGACTATTATAGGGCTAAAACATTCAGCTTTCAGCTTTTCTTGAGTCAAAAAGTAGCAACTGAAGGGTTTACAACTGGATTTTACATACAGAAGCATCAGGGGTGTCTGTTCTGGATGTTCCCAACTGGCCTTTGTGCAATAAAATGCGGAAATCATGAAGAAAATGACAGGACTGTGTAGAGCCTGGAGTGGATCCAGAGTGTGGTCACTCGGTGTGACTGATTGACAGCATAGCAGAGAGCTCCCTAAACCCTTGTGCCTCAGTTTCCCCCTCTTGGGCATTGAAGACTGTTCACCACCAAAGACTCAAACTACTTTATTTCCTAAAAAGCATCCCTATCCCCACCTCAGAACAAGCTTTCCCAACCATGTCCTTTTCTTTTTCCCTCAGTAGGCCTTAAATACAGCCAGGTCCTGGGCTCTTCAAAAATCTGCCTCAGCTTAACCCGCCTCTCGTGGCCAGCCCAGATCTTTTTCCAGGCTGTTGTACCTGATGATGGATGCAATGAAGGGTCTTTGGAAGAAAGGAGAGAAGGTAGCTGGGAGCTGTTTGAGTCAGGAACCAGGTCCCTGGGACATGAAATCTGCTGAAGGCAGCACCACACCTTCCCATCGCGGTCCTCAGGCCCCTGGAGAGCCCTTTCCTTGCTGGCAGCAGTGACAGCATGAGGGGCTATGGCTGCATGTCTAGCGTGGAAGGAGTGGAGGCAACAAGGAGATGAGGTGGCTAAAATGAAGCTGAAGGAAAATGCAGTTTTAAGGAAAGTCAATAGCACGTGGAAAGGCTAGAGTGCACCTTGAAAAAATATAGGAAAACAGCAGTTTTCTTTTTTTTTCCCTCCAAAAATTGAGAGGAATTGTCCTCTGAAATGCTGCCATAAGCCCCAGCCTCCCCTTCAAGTGAAGGACCCCGTGCCCCCCATCACACGGCGCTGAGCCCAGGGGAGCGTCCCGCGGGCGCAGGGCAGGCGACGCGGCGCGGGGCTCTGCCCAGGCGCATGCCACGCGAAAGCAGCCCCGGGTTTCAGAGGGACTTGAGAAATCTGCAGCTGACATCACTACTGTCATGAGCTCACTGCAAATCCGGCTGGCTCTAATTAACGCGAGGGAGCTGGAGCCCCACGCTAACGCACTCCAGCGGTGATTCAGAGCGCCGAGGGAGCCTTGCCATTACCTAACGGACGTAGCTGGGCCCGAGAGCAAAGGAAGAGCCGGAGCCCAGGCAAGGCACCAAGAAATACAGCCGCTGGGGTCCCCCGCAGCACCACCACCCCCACCCCCGTCCCGCTCCCTCCTGGCGCGGCGCCCGTGCCACCAGCTCTGCAGTGCAGCGGGAGCTTGGGCAGTGAAACTTTTAGAGGCAGGAAAGAAATTAATCTGCTGTGGTTAAGTTTTAAAGCCCCTAGTCGTGCTGAGCCAGTATTGGACGGGGTTTGAGCACACTGGCCGGGGTTAGTCCCAGCTGGGCACGTTAGAGCATCCTCTTGGATTGAGGCGCCGGAGGTGGGGGTGGCAGTGATGGTCACAAGAGCTTTGCTGCTTTTACCAGAGCTTCAAAATTGTTGTTCTCTGCTTGGGCTGAAAAAATGCCCCCATCTCTAACAGTGCTTCATCTTGGTCCAGCTCCAAGAAGCAAAGACCTCTCTGGTTTTCCAGAAGGATCATCTCTCCACTGCCCTGGGCACCAGGCAAGTACGAGAAGGAGCTGCCTCAGCCCCTATTTTATAATCTGGCACAGAGGAGAAGAGGAACATAAACCTCCCCCAACCCCAATGCAGCAGCACGAGCAGAGCTCTCTGGTTTCCCAAGGGAGGCTCGTGGACAGCCACAGCACTGTAAAGCCTCTCCTGGCTGCTGGGTGTCCACGTGCAGCCCCAACTGGTCCCACCGCTGCCCAAGCACCACAGGAGCCCGTCTGCGAGGGCTCAGCTGGGCTGCATCACCCATCACAGGGCCACATCCCTGGGTGCCACCATGAGGAGTGCCACCAGGAGACCCTGAAACGATGCTCTCCCCACCATGCAGCTCAACACAGGTCGCCCATGTGCTGGGACAGAGCCTGTGGAGAGGTCTGTGTGCAGGGGCTCCGCTTTCTGAAATGCAGGGCAGATCAGGAATGGGGAGGAATTAATATTGGAAGTGGAATTGGTTTAACTCCTTTTCCTCCAAGGATGGTTCCCCCCCAGGGACAGCCCGTGCCAAGAGCACAGGGGCGAAGGCAGAAAGCAAGACCCCACTCCTCCCACAGCAACTTTCACTCCACGCTTGCTAGACCTGGACTTCAAAAAGCTGTTCAAACTGTTGGGTTTTGGGCAGGTTTGCCAAGATTTTACCATCCTCAGACCAAAGCCAGTCTCCTGCGGCATCCTCGCCTTTCCCAGCCTGCCTCGTTCCATGTCGCAGAAGGCAATACGGCTCCGACACCAGCGCTACATCGAGTCTGGATGGGGATGCAACACCTTTGAGCATCGAGCTTTGGACCATCTCATAAGACCCCGGAGAGCCGGGCACAAGCTGGGTCACAGCCCACCATAAGTGCATGCAGGAGCAGCGCCTGCTTTGTTACTGCACCCCCAGCTTTCTCCCATCCCCTCCAGCACTTACAGTCTGTTTTCCACAGCTTCACCTGCTTATTTCCTTCTCCGGGACTAAGAGAAGAGTCAAGCCGAGGCCTTTGAAGATTGCTTTAGCTGGAAGAGAAAATAGCAATTCTTTTTAAAATCTTGGTGCTACTAATTCCATCGCTTTCAAAAAGTTTTTTCCTACCCTACATTCCATATGTTGTTTTCCTTTTCTCTTCTAAGCACTTTCTTCCCCCTTTTCTCCATCCTGTGCCTTGCCACTGAAACACTGTACACTGGAAAGGATGAAAGCGAGACCCCAAAACTGTCTTTTCTTCATTTTCAATTTTGTCAAAATGGAAATGTAAAAAATAAGCTTCTCCAAGCTTTTTTTTTTTTCTTATTTAACAAAAGGCACTGTTGCAAGGGAAACATAACTCTCAGCAGCTGCGCTTCCAGGCTGCTCGGCACCACCAGTGTATCTCCTACCTATGAAAGCAGATGGAGAACCATGGTACCTGTGAGGCTTTCATCTCCTATCTGTTTTTCTCTCTCTTTCTCATGAGTATCATGTGTTTCTTTCATCTTTCAGACTCATAAGTCCCACTGGAGTTGTCCCATGCATTGCTGTATTTTGGCTCTTCTTCTTTAGACATTTTTCCCCTATACCATCAGTATCCTGGTATGAACTTACACATCTGCAGATCAGTTTTTCTAGGATTTTTTTATGGGCTTGTTGCTTCTGCTTTGCTAAAATTCCCCCAGGTTTTTTCCTCCTCAGTGCTCTTGTATCTCTTCCCATGCTTAAATTGCTGCAGCCGCTTACAGACACAGTCTCTCGGAAAACGTTTGATCTCCTCTGAGCCCCTCCTGGCACCCGTCTCGCACTGCCCTTGCCATGCAGACATGTCACGCTTTTCGGGATCATCAGTGGGAAATCACCGCCGGCCATTCTCAACGATGCCATGAACAGCCGCAAGCCGAGCTGAGCACTATTTTGCCCCTAAAATAAGAGATTCGCCCTAAGGGGGAGGGAGAACTCTTAAAAAAGAGCAATTTTGTAACTTTCGACCAATGCATGATCGCTACTACAGCGTCTTCTCCATCACAAGATGTGGGTCAAGGAGGGACTGACCCTTCCCTGACCAGCCAAGGACTGGTGAGGGTTTTGCTTCCTTCACATCAGGAGCACTCCTCGCCTCCTACTCATCTGCCTTATTTTGCCTAATTATTGGAAAGCAGGAGCAGGAACTCAAGGCACCGGCAAAACCCATCCTCTTGTCTCCTGTAGGCCACCACGGGCTCTGAGGCTCCGTGTTTAGCGTCCTGCAGATCTCCTGCCTGTTGCACGGTTGGTGACACTGTAATAAACAGTGAAACTAATAGCAGGTATTAGTGAGCCATATTTTGTTCTCTGAAAAAAAGTTAATAAAGAAAAATCTGCAGCACCATGCCAGGAAATCTTTTCATATTTTATTTTCAGAATACTCTAATATCAGTTTGTATCTGCAACTCAATTAATGCTCTGGGAGAGGCAAATTAGCATCCCCAGGTCCCTCTGTTCTCAGCAAAGCAAGTTCCCATGAAGGGGGAAAGTCTTGCACTGCCTTTGCTCAATGGGTCAGAGTGGATCAAGGCAAGACCCCAAACACACAGAGATCCCCTAAATAACCAGGGGGAGACTTCAGGCATGCGTTGAAACACTCTTTGTATCACATAACAGCACTTAACTCCTCAAACTGGCAGTGGGGTGCAGTGTGACACCGCATCCATAAATCTGCCTGCTATTAAGTGCATCGTGTTTGGGCTCTATGGACTTTAAAATACGAATCAAATCAGACGACGTTACTCAGTTGCGCATTGGGCCACTGGATTTTATGCTCACAGAAGCAGTAGGATGCTGCAATTAAAGAGCGTAACAAAGGAGCTGGTCTTAAAAGACAACCGTAGCCTCGTGGCACAGAGGAGCCTTCTGCTCCTGTTTTGCTCAGCTGACACTTGCCAGCACCAGGGAACTCCTGTCCCTCAGCGTTTCGGAAACAACCAGCCTGGTAAGGAGCACGGGGAGAAAGGAAGGAGCCTAATACCAAACTTCCCCCACTGGAGTCCCCGTTTTCCCCAGTCTGCAGCCAAAGCAGTACAACTGGACCTGGGAGAACAACCAAAAGCCGCCACAGCAGGACACTGCTTTGCCTTGGAGTGGGGACATGTCTTCTCTGGGACCCTGCAGAGCTTCATGGGAGCAGGACCTCCACCATGGCCACGGCCGGGGGGATGCCGGGAACAGCCCACGCGAGACCTGTGGGCTGCAGTGTTACAGCCCCCAGGCAAAGCAAGCAATGCATAGACCTGCTGGAGAAGTGTTGCAACTCATGCGTGACCGCTGGCTGGCAAGAGCAAAGCAGCTCATCCCCACATCACATTTCCCGGCTGATGGCAGGATTCCCACATACGGCCGCATCCGACACCACCTGCGCAGCCGCAGGGAGACGGGCTGGCTGGAGCCGAAGTGCCTGTCACCATCGCTCAGGCACGCAGTGCTGGAGCATCCCGCTGCAAGCCAGCAAGAGGGAATAAACCCTCAAATCTGTCCACAAATTCCCAGAAGTGCCCCAAAAGATCCTGCTTTGGTGCTCCATGAGGTCAGGCCTGGAAGAAGAGGGATGGTGGGGGGAACGGCAGTTTCTGCTCCAAGCAAACAAGCTCAGGTTTGAGGCTGGTTGAGCCTGGCAGGTCAGCCAGCATGGTCCTGTTGCTGCACTGCCTGCGCTGTGCATGGTGCTTCAGGCAGCACACAGTGCATGGGGTGCATGGCACCGCAGGCGCTGCACGCTGCCGCAGGCAGTGCAAGGGGCTGCAAGCAGTGTGGGGTTCAGGCAGCACATGTTCCTGCAGGCAGTGCATGGCACCGATGGGGCACGGTGCTGCAGGCAGAGCACAGTGCGGGCAGTGCAGGAGGAGGCAGGGCAGAGTACAGGTGCTGCACAGTGCTGCAGGGGGCCACGGTGCCACAGGGCGCAAAGGCTGGCGCACAGCACGGGTGGTGCTGCGGGCAGCGCACAGTGCCGTAGGCAGCGCAGCAGTCGGTAGACAGGACTGCAGGCGCCACAGGGGCAGCGGGCAGCGGTGAGGGGTCGCAGGGGCAGCAGGCGGTGGTGGGCGCCGCAGGGGCAGCGGGCAGCGCTGAGGCGTTGCAGGGGCAGCGGGCGGCAGTGAGGGGCCGCAGGGGCCGCGGGCGGCGCTGAGGGGCCGCAGGGGCAGCGGGCGGTGCTGAGGGGCCGCAGGGGCAGCGGGCGGCAGTGAGGGGCCGCAGGGGCCGCGGGCGGTGCTGAGGGGCCGCAGGGGCAGCGGGCGGTGCTGAGGGGTCGCAGAGGCAGCGGGCGGTGGTGAGGCGTTGCAGGGGCAGCGGGCGGCGCTGAGGGGCCGCAGGGGCAGCGGGCGGCGCTGAGGGGTCGCAGAGGCAGCGGGCGGCGCTGAGAGGCCGCAGGGGCAGCGGGCGGCGGTGAGGGGCCGCAGGGGCAGCGGGCGGTGCTGAGGGGCCGCAGGGGCAGCGGGCGGCGCTGAGGGGTCGCAGGGGCAGCGGGCGGCGCTGAGGTCCCGCAGGGGCAGCGGGCGGCGCTGAGGGGTCGCAGAGGCAGCGGGCGGCGCTGAGGGGTCGCAGAGGCAGCGGGCGGCGGTGAGGCCCCGCAGGCGGCGCGGGGTGCGGAGCGCAGCGCGGCACAGCGGCAGTGCCGGGCGCGGGGGAGGCGGCGCGAGGGCGCCCGCTGCCGTCCCGCGCTGCCCCGGGGGAGCCCCGCGCCTGCGGGGGGCGGGGGGGCCGCTCCCGGCGGTGGGGGGCGGCGGGGCCGGCGGAGGCCTCGTCTTACCCCTCCTGCGCCCCCCTGCCCCGCTCGGGCCGCCCCAGCCCCCCGCTGCCCTCAGCCCCCCGAGCCGCGGCGTTTCGCCCCATTTCAAACCATCACAGGAGGGTTTGGGCTGGAAGGGGCCTTTAAAGGCCATCTGGTCCCACCCCCTGCCCTGGGCAGGGACCCCTCCCCCCAGCCCAGGGTGCTCCAAGCCCCGTCCAACCCGGCCTTGGACACCTCCAGGGATGGGGCAGCCACAGCTTCTCGGGGCAGCCTGCGCCAGGGGCTCACCGCCCGCACAGGAAAGAATTTCTTCACAATATCTAATCTAAATCTGCCTTCTTTCAGTGTAAAACCGTTCCCCCTCATCCCATCACTCCCCTCCCTGACCCAGAGTCCCTCCCAGCTCTCCTGGAGCCCCTTCAGGCACTGGAAGGGGCTCTGAGGTCTCCGCAGAGCCTTCTCTTCTCCAGGCTGAACCCCCCCCTCTCCCAGCCTGTCCTCCCCGCAGAGGGGCTCCAGCTCTCTACTTATTGCTACTTTTATCTGTCATAGGTCATAATCTCACCCAAATACTCTCTATTGAGCCCAAAGACTGTAGCGAGGCTAAATATTTCAATCCTGTAAGGCCCAGGCTGCCAGTAGAAAGGGACCAGTAGGGCCACTGGATTGGGTGGGATACACCATGATCCCCCCCAGGTGAACATGGCAAACCACATGTTTCGAGTGAGATGGAAACCCCTCAGGTCACTGCCAGCCTGAGGAGCAGATTCCTCCGGGGATTCGGGCTTGATTAAAAGACTACAAGATTAAATGTCAGGGCCAGGAGAGACTCTCCATTGTAGGTGAAAACAGGATCCACCATGGTCCATCTCCAAGTGGTACTGGTATGCAATAATTTGGAGAAAGGAAAACCCAGAAAGGCCCAACAAGTCTTTCTGCAGATAAAAAGAGAAGCCCAGTGCATGATGCTTAAATATAATAAAAAATGTGATTCAGAGCACTGCCCACAGGGAGGCCCTGGTTTGCCTGGCCCTGCTCGGGCCACCGCAGGCACTGGCAGCTCTTCCTGCTCTGCATCACCCCTGTTTCCATTTCCAGCCCCGCCATCTCATTTCAACATCCAGCTGCTGCCTTGCCAGAGGGACACACCATGGCCAAGGTCTTTCATCTTTCTGTGCCGTGCGTGAAGAGCTCCTTGACCTCAAGTCAGAAGGATGTTTTCCAGCCCTCAGAAGACTTTTGTAGGTTTTCTTCCAACCCTCTTTTGTGCTCCTACAGGCTTCATCGGAGGCTGGCAGCAGAGCTGCCATGGTGTTCCTGTAATAGCTTTTCCAACGCCGTGTGAAGGATCTAGGTCACTCCTGACTTCTTGCTATTCCCCTTTTATACACCCGACGTCAGGCAGATGTGCAGAATGACTCTGAAGCCGCCCTGAATGATGCTGTGTGAGACAGAGTGAGACGAGAGTCGTCCTGGGGAATGTGTTTTCCTGGCTCTCAGGTGCAGTTTTGCGGATGGCTCTTCAAACACAGCAGCTGGACGGGGACTATTTAATGATCCTGATGGGTTTGCAGCAGTAACCTGTCCTGCTCAGTCCCTTTGTCATCCTCAAACATTACCGTAGATTTTATGACCGTCATCTATATCTTTAATAAAATGCCTCCATAGGTCTGTCTTTCTAATTTCTAGTCCCGATAGGAAGAGCATCTCTCCGTCATCTCAAGATGCCGGTGTTTGTAGGGAGCTCTGTCATGAAGCCAGAGACAGCTGATGAGGCCTGTTAACCCTCATTTACATTGCTAATTTAGAGCATTTATTGATTTCCTTGGTGGTACCATTTCCAGACTGACTTGTAGTCAGTCCACCTACCCCCGTGGTGCTCCCAAGGGGTCTGCTTAAAACTGCTAGGACATGGCCTAGTCCAGCGTGGATGTTTTCGCCAGCCCCAATCTTCACAGCAAAGACCGTGAGTTTGTCCGGCAAGACCTACTTTCCATGCCAAAAGCCATTAATTAGGTTGTTTAGCCAACACTTAGCTGTAGCAACTCAATTATCCTTCCCACCATTTGATCTGGGTTCGTGGTTTCCTTTCTCAAACCATCATGACAATTTTGTAATCCCTCAGTCCCTTGGGATTTTCCAAGTTCTCAAGACTTGCTCAATCTCGCCATTCACAACCCAGACAGCTTCCCAGTGAAATCCCCTGTGGGTTTAGGTTTGCCAGAGTGTCAACTTGAAAATACTCAGTGTCATTGAGCTAGCACCCTCCTCGGTGCAAGAGGACAGATTTTCCAAGGACAACCAGACGAGCTGGAGCAATACTCAGATGAACTCATACCAGATTCGCAAAGAAAAGCTTCCCAAAAAGACACATACAACCTTCAGTCACTTGTGGACTCCACCTTCTGGTTTGCTTATTAGGTATTCTTTAGATTGCCACAAAGTAATTAGTAATATTTTGTATTTTGAAGGGGTGTTCTGTTCTGAAGGGACTAGAAAGGTTCTGCGCTCGTGGGGAAGGTGATCCCGGCCAGCAGTCTGCGTGTCTGTTGCTTTGAAGGAGCTGCAAGCTATTGGTCGGAATTTTTGGGGAGGAAAAATTTGGTCAGAAAAATGGAACGGAGATGGGGACTTCCCCGAGAAACATTTTTCAGATACTCAGAATGGCCACAACACTGGGAGGAGAGCAACAGCTGGGATCCCGTCCTGTGTCACTGGAAAAGCAGGGGGAAAATAGTAAAATAATGATCTTAAATTCATATGTATGTGTCAAAGAGCAGTAAGGGCAAACAAATAGCAAGGCATATAAATAATAACATTTTCTGTCGACCCAAATTCAATGAGTCCAAGTTGACCCTGAATCTCAGCCATCCCAGAAACACAAAGGGTGGTTTAGGAAAAGGTGAACCAAATCCAATCAATAACCTGAGCTGTTTCCTCATTCCAATAGTTTATTATGATTCCAAAAAGAAAAATCTTTCCCTTGAAATTTTCTACAATAATATGAAAAGCAAAGCAAATGTTGTGTTGGGGAAAAAGAGAAGAAGGGAGAAAGTGCAACAGGAGGACTGAACATGAGAACTTTCCCTGCTCAATTAAAAACCTCAAACAATTGGTTTCAAAGATCAGATGGTGGGGGGAAAGGTCTTTTTTTTTTCTTAATTTTTTTTTGTGCAAGAGTGATGAAAATTTTCAGCCAGCTCTGACCTGCTTGGTGTTACCCCTCCATGCCCATCGTCGGAGGACAGGACTTACAGACGTGATTTATATTCTCCCACATCCAGACACATCCGTGAGCACCGCGAAGGATCTCTCCGCTCTCTTGGCAGGAGCGAAGGCACAGACACAGGCCACCGAGCAGCAAGCCACCGTGCCCCAGCTCTTTTATGTCCGTGCTGCTCGCTCCCACGCATTCCCAGCAGACCGAGTGATTGACTTACCCCACGGCGAGCTGGTAACAACCCACCGACCCACCCACAGGAGATGGTTCTGTCCCGGGGAATGGCATTTCTTTCCGATAGGTGGATCAAAGAGGACGCTCGAGTCGTGAATCCCTACGGGAGGATGAGAGGTTGGCTCGGATTAAGCCGGGCAGTAATAGGTGAAGGGTACGGATAGAAGAAACAAGCTATTAGGAAAAGTTTTTGTGGCTGGTAGGATTAAAGAGCAACAGTAGGAAATGTTTAGAGTAATCTAGGAATGAAGGAAATTCAAACCCATATGAGTCTATTACTAGACTTGGGGAATTTATTAACAGCAGTAACAATTCAGGCTTTTGGTAACTTTCTAAGCTCTGCTTTTGCAGAGAAACTGGATCATTTTTTGTGTAATACGTAATGCTGACAAGGCATTTCCAAGACTGCTATTAGCCAAGAAATTTAAACAACTCCAAATAAACTCATTTTTACACCTAGGCCTGGATAACCCAAGCAGAAGCATCCTTACGGAGTTGATGGAGATACACAGCAGGCTTTTGAAACACCAGACAGCTGCTGAGATGGGAAAGGTGCTGGTACTGAGCTATCGTGAAAACATGACATCAAATAATTATGGGCCGGACAGTTTGGTACCAGAATAAGAGGAAGATGATATATATGTAGCCAAGCTTGGCAGGGTGCTAGGCAGCAAAGACGGGGTGGATGGGATGGGCAACCATGCTCAGGAAAGCGGCAACTCTGGGAAGAAGTTAGAGGCAAGCAAAGCAGACCTGAACTGCAGGAGTGACTCTTAACAGAAAGGTTTTTGCTTAAATTTGGGTTCAGATGCTGGAGAGGAGTGGGTGTGAACAGGGAGTGTGGGTCCTGAACATGGCACAGTGACACCTTGGCACTTTGCACCCAGGCTTGGTGTCCCCAGTGGATGTGGAAAAGACAGCAATAGTTGAAAAGAGCCGTCAGAAACAGGAGAAAGAGAAATGTGCTGTAATGAGAAAATTTGTTCTTTCACCTTGCAAGGAGGTTGCAAGGGAAGGGGGGGTCGCATGGGTTTGCAGCACGCAGCCTTCTTGTAGAGGATCACCCTGCAATCTGGCAGGGAAAGGCAGAGCTGCCTCAAGTTTGGGACTTGAAGCCAGGTGATTTCCCACCACTGAAAGAACTTACTTGGATTCACAAAGGTGATTTTCCAGCCCCTGAAAAATGGACCCTTTTGGGAAGACATACCCCGGGTAAATTCAACAGCTGGTCTCAATATGCTTTGGGAAGGGGAACATACAGGAGGTCCTGCAAGGTGATCTGCTGTTTGTTGGGGCTTTAAACTCCATAAATAACATTTCTTCCTGCTTTTGCAAAGCATGGAGAGGAGATCCCCACCTCTCCTCTCCAAGGGAGATGTCAGGTCAAACAGCGTATCGATGAGAGAGCCAGGGTTACTGTGTGCACATGTTCCTTTAGATCATCCTCTTCCGCATCCATCCCTGTGCCCTATTATTCACCTTTTTTTTAAAATATCAGATTCAGGGTAAGAAGGTCACGGGCCATGGGACATTAGGCTTTTCTTCTAGCAGAATGTGGTCCATATTTATATCATCCGTGCCAGAATCAGGATCAATTTCTGGCAGAAAACAAAGTCGATGATATAATGGGAACATTGCAAATAGTGGGAACCAGCCTAGGAGGAAATTTGGTCCTGGATTGCTACGAGGCACTAACCAGGGAGGAAGACGGAGCAGAGAAATACAGACAGCAGGAGGATTTCTTCCCGGTCACATTGCCTTACATTCACCCACAGCCTCTCCTTCTGCTCCGGTGTGTCTGACACCACATGCATCAGGGTATCGGTGCCCTCTTGGTGTCGTTAGCTCCCAGTCGTTGATCGTGCTGGCACTCTCCAAGAGCTGGCCCAAACCAGACTGCAAATGTGCTCAAGCTTTTTTGGCAACACTTCATAATAAATAGCAAACCATTTCTGCGGCTTGTTTCCATTGTAATATTAATCAAACTGAATTCCTGTGGTGCTCATATGGATGTCATATGCAAATCCTTCTGAACTCGGCTGCTGCTAACTCCAAATTAAAGTCAATGGGGAAATTTCTCTCCTGTCTCCATCTTGCAGCTCTTAGCTCTTGCGCATTTATGCCATTCATGAAATCCTGATTATTGTGGAAATGAGGAAATACCAGAGCTGATGAAAACCATCAGGAGCGTTGATAATACTTCTGACTTTATAGGGAAGGTGCTTAGATGCTGTGTTGATAGGCAGCACCATGAAGCCCTGATACAGAAGTAAACAGACCTCTGTGTCCTACCATAACTTAATACTCCACATAATAAACGAAAAGCCCTCACCAGCATTTCCAACTGTGCATCCCCTCAATGCGAGTATTTTAGGAACAACAGGTTTTCCAGGCCAGTGCTCGTCTTCAGCAGTGGTCAGTACCACTGTTCAGAAAAAGGTGTGAGAAACCTCCAAACAGCAGACCTGGAACAGGTCCTTCTCAAAGAGTTTTCTCCCCAGACCTTAGAAATCCCACCGTGGTTGAAGAAGTGTATGTCTTTATTTATCATTTTTGGTGGGGACAAACTGGCAAGTAGAGGTTGTATTTTGCTCTGGGAGTACTGACCCCTTATGCTTCCTGAGATGGGGTCAAAAAGCTGTGCACTAGTTGCTGGACTCCAGAAGTTAACTACTGGATGGGCAGAAGCTCATCTGGCCTTGGGCAGGTTCTTAAGCCTTGCACGGGCTGGACCAAGTCCAGCATCTGAACCAGGACAGTGTTAGCACCTCCATTGTGTTGTCTCTTGCCTGCAGCAGATGGAGGCCAGCCATCCATTTCTGTTCCTTGGGAACCCTCCTGCAGCCTTCAGCCCAACACAGGAGACGGCATTAACGTCCCCAAGGGAAAAGGGAAGAGCACGGGAATGGGCTGAGGTGGTTGCCAACCTTCCTGCAAGGTTGCTCCATGGGCAGTGGTGGGAAGGTTCCCCCCTCATTGCACCACCAGAGTCCTTGCTCGCCCTGTGCCTCTCTGCTCAGCATCAGCGCGGGTTCCTGGCCAGGACCGGGAGGTTGCGCAGATTTGGCAGTGGGCAGTAAACAGATGAATCATGGCTTTACCTTCCCTCCATCCTGCATAACAAAGGTGTGAGTAGGAAGCCCTGCATTTGGCGGAGGTTTCTCAGGCACAACCTTTCCAAACTCAACCAAGCCCTGTCTGCACCAGGGATGCTTCCTTCTGATCTTCTGCTTCAGTTTTGACCTAAAACGCACAAGATTCCATGTAATCCTCCAGAACAAGAAATCATTCAGGGAGAGACTCAGATGTTCGCCATGTTGCTACGTGCACTTTGGAAAGTGTTCAGGTGCTTTCTCCCAGAGAAGGCTTGTCACATGTGGCTGTGAGTCACTCCAAAGTGATGTCTCCATTGTCTCCGTGAAATATTTGGGTCATGAGATGTCACTGTTACCCAGCAGAGGTCCTTTAGATCCACTGACTATTCACATGAGCAGCTTTGAAGATGAGAACTGGATCTCCAGAACCCAATACATCATGGTTTTTCTGTTTGGTTTTTTTTTTTCCAGGCAATGCAGCAAGCAGAGAGACGACATGATCTCATGCTCCATATCCAGCTGCAGCATGACCTGGTTGCTATTTAAGATGAACAGCTTGCTTCTTTAGTTGCGATACCTTGCAGTGGAAGCAGGGCCTTCAGCACAGCAAACCCAGCAGACAGAATATTTGAGTAGAGCAAATGGGAAATGGCATGCTCAGCCAGGAGCCTGGCCCTGGGAACCCTGGTGAGGGTAGGAGGTGGCTGCACTGGAGAGAGGGCGGAGAGCTTGGGATGAAGAGATAGTGGGCTCTGCTGCAGGTAGATGTGTTGGTGGAGGCGGCTGTGAGTGAGTTGGTGCAAGGGGTTCAAGGGGGTGGGGGAGGACAACACTGATGGGGGGGGGGGGGCAAAGTTGACCCTTGTGGTAGCCATGTGTCACATAGGGGGTTCCCAAGTTAAGGTATGCTAGGGGATGTTTTGGGGGTACTGTGTGCGGGCTCTGGTGGCTCTGTGGGACAGAGGAGGTGCACAGAGAGGGCCATCTCTGGTCAGGAGTGGTCCCCAAGGTTCATAGGTGCTCTGTGGGGTTGGCACAGGGGTCTCTCCGGATGCAAGCTGGGGATGGTACTGTGAAGGTAATGAGATACAACAGTGGCATGAGGTATCCTTTTAGGTGGGAGTCAAAGGGGTCTTTGTGGGGGGGGGATTTGGGGGCAGTGGGGTATGTCTGTGGTATCTCTAGCAGGAAGGGCACTGCAGGACTGCAGGCAGGGTGAGGTCCTGCTCGGGGTGGGAGGAAAGGGAATATCTGTGCGTTGTCTGTCCCCAGGGCCTGGCTGCGCTGCATGGGGCCCACCCCGGTCCTGGGCAACTCCAGTGGGGCCTGGGACAGGCACAGGTCTGTCCCCAGTGGGGACCCAGATGTGGATGGACATCACTCTCCAGTCCCCAGAGGGTCCCTGGTGCGCACTAGGGCTCCATCCCCAGGCACAGGAATCATGGTGGGGGTCTGCCCCATGGTCAGTGTGTCCTGAGTGGGCACAGGATATTCTGTCCCCAGGCTGTGGATCATGGTGTGGGTCTGCCCATACCAAGTGTGTCCTGGGTGGGCACAGGGGGTCCATTCCTAGGATGGAGATCGTGGTGGGGGTCTGCCCTGAGCCCAGAGGGTTCTGTGTGGGCTCGGGGGGTTCCTCCCCAGGCTGGAGATCATGGTGAGGATCCGTCCCATTCCCAGAGGATCCTGGGTGGGCACAATGTGGTCTGTCCCCAAACTCACGGTGAGGGTCTGCCCTGTCCACAGAGGGGTTTGGTATGGCATGGGGGAGCATGTCCCCAGGCTGGGGATCACACTGCGGGTCTGCCCCGTGCCCAGAGGGTTCCGGATGGGCACTGGGGGTCCATCCCCGGGCACAGGAATGACTATGGGGTTCTACCCCGGAGTCAACGTGCCCAGAGTGGGCACGGGATAATCTGTCCCGCGGCTGTGGATCACGGTGGGGGTCTGTGGGTCTGTGGTTGTGTCCTGGGTGGGCATGGGGGAGGTCCCTCCTCAGGCTGGGGCTCACCGTGAGGGTCTGCCCAGTGCCCAGAGGGGCCCGGGGGGGTTCCTCTCCAGGCTGGAGCTCCCGGTGAGGGTCCAGAGGGTCCCGGGTGGGCACGGGGGAGGGGGTCCATGCCCAGGCCGGAGCTCACGGTGAGGGTCTGCCCCGAGGAGCGGTCCCGGGTGGGCACGGCCTCGGGGGGCCGTTCGGGAGGGCCGAGCCCAGCCCAGACGGGCCGAGCCGAGCAGAGCCGAGCTCCGCCCGTCTCGGCTGGGCTCGGCCCTCCCGAACGGTGCCCGATCGTGGCGTGGCGGCGCCGTCCCGGGCGGCAGGGGGCGGCGGGGGGCCGGGCCGGGCCGGGCCGGGTCTGTCCGCGCTCCCTCCCCCCGCTCCCCGCCTTCACTGCGCATCGGAAACATGGCGGCGGCGAGGGACTGAGCAGCCCCAGCGCTCGGCGGCCGCGCAGGTGAGGCGGGCGGCGGCGGTGCGGTGGGCTCACGGCCTGGCCTGGCCCGGCCCGGCGAAGGGGGTCGGTGAGGGAAGGCGGGGGGGGTTCGGCCGCGTTAGGCCCCGCCGGTGGCAGCGGGGCAGGCCCGGCCCGGCTCGGCGCGGATCCCGCCTGTCAGGGCGGCCCGGCCGCCGCCTCACCCGCGGGGCCGGGCCGCGGTGGCTCCTGTCACCGCCGACACCTGTTGGTGGCCGTCAGGGCCCGGTCCGGTCTGTGTGTCCCCCAACCCCCGGGGGGCCTCCCCGGCCCCGCCGCGACTCCCGCCGGCAGCGGGGCAGGGGCGGCCTCCCACGCCTGCCCCCGGGCCGCCTGCCTCTTCCCCGGCCGGGCTGCAGCCGCCGGTGAAGCACCTCGGAGGGTCTTTGTGGTTTTCCAGGTGTCCCCGGGCAGGGCTCGGCTGGGACGGGGAGGGGGGGACGGGCCCGGCGGCACCGGGTGGCGGTTATCGCGTTCGCCAGAGGCCTCGGAGCGGTGTCCGCGGGCCGCCCGAGCCTGCCCTCCTCCCCGGCCCTGGGTGCTGCCGGCCGGACGCTCCTTGCCTGCAAAGGGAACCGAGACCGAGGTGCGGGAGGATTTGGGGGAGGTGGCCCCCGCCTGCGGGTCGTGGCCGGGGAAGGTTTGTGCCCTGCCCTCCCCTTCAGGAGGTCAGTGAAACCCTCCTGGAACGGCTGTGTGTCCGGGAGATGGACAGCGATGCTCTGAGCAGGACCCGCCAGCAGGTCTTTGCCACTGGAAGGTGTCAAGGGTGATCCCGGGGACCGGACGGAGAAATCCCGTAACCACCATCCCCTGGGGAAACATCTGCGCCTCCTTCGCAGCCCCCCCCGAGTCGAGCGCTTGAATAGAGCTGGGAGCGAGACAAGATTTGAGCTTTTCGTGCACAGTAAGATGTTTAAAAATAAACACAGTGTCAGGCTGACTCCTGCTGCGCGTTGTTCAGGTTTAATCCGCAGGCTCTTTGAAGCTCCCATGTAAAACCATGGCAGCAGTTTGGAGTCCTGATGACTAAAGGTAGAGGCGGCCTGAGTTTGGGATGCACTGAGCATCTTGGCTCCCTTTGGCCTCGGATGTCTTTGGTTCAGCAGCTGAATACGAAACTAATTAGTTCCGTGGGTAAAGTCAGGACGCGAGACCCAGCTCTGGGGTACCCAGCTTTGATTTTTAGCTCTGTTCCTGTTTACTGTTGTTGTTTATAGTAAACACCGTGCACTGAGTGGCTGAGAACAGCCATGTGGTAGCTCCTCTTCAGCAGCCAGTAATATTGGGGAAAAATATTCTCCCACCTCAGTTCAATTGCCTGAGCAACGGCGTGGAGCGGGTTGTACCAAGGATGCTGGCGGAGGGATGGCTGCCTCTCCTGCTCCTCCTCTCCACCTTCCTCTCCTCTTACCCTCACACATCTGCTGGCCGGGCTGCGGTGCATCCCCATGCTCTTGCTGGAAATAATCTGGAGTATGGGATGGTGGTTTCATACCTTCCTTGTGCTTTGTAGCAAGCACCAGCTTGTGTTTGGCACTCACAGGGGGAATAAAACTCAGCTGGTGGGGGGCTCAGCTCGGGACAAACTGCCGCGGGCTGCAGCCTCGCAGGGCCCGTGCTGTGCAGTTGGGTAGTTCAGGATCTGCCCAGTAGATGGTATGAAAATGCAGACAGAAATGGGGGAGTCCTTTACAACAGGCAAGAGGGAAAGACAGGTATTCCTGTGCTATTTGAAGTATTTTTTTACTTAAAGGTTGAAGTGTGTTTTGTTTGAGAGAGATACATGGACCCACAGTCCTCCTGTTTCCGTATTTACATCTTTAGGAAATGATAAATCTGTGTCTTGATAATCTGCTTGTTAGTCAAATATTTGGTATTAAATAAATCAGGTGATTAGCTAATTAAAAGAAAGCAAATGCAGAGTTTAGAACAGGAGCGTAAGTGGCATCCCCTGCAAGCTGTGAGCCTGAGCCCCCTGGTTTTCTTGTGTCTAAACTTTTAATAATGTTTAGCTCTTGAGTCACTTCTCTGGAAACTTGAAGAATTTTGCAGCACAATTTGGTGTCTTTAAATGAAAGATGATGTTTAGAGTTTAAAATGATGGTGTTATTCATCAAGCAGCTGTGCTTCAGGCTAGGGTGTGAGTGGTCTGGGGGCTGTGTCCTTGCCATGTACCTAATTTAGAGGAATCTCTGAAACTGTGTTTCCTGGCCTCAGACACAGCATGTCTAGAGGGGACCTCCAGAGATGTCCCCCTCGTTTCCTAACCCCGGGGTAAAGGTCAGGTACACAGCTAAACCCTTCCTGAGTGAGGTTTCTTCTTTTAAGGCTCTTCCTGCTGGCAATTTCACATCCTGTGCAGATGATGTATGCCGACGCTCAGGCCTCCTCACTGTTAGAGAGGTTTTGGTGGTGTTTAACCTAAATCTTCGTATTGCACTTTAAGCCTTTTCCTTCTTTTCTGATCTCCAGGGCCCGTGGAGAACACTATTCCTTACATCTCTGCAGCTAAATTTGAAGTATTTGAAAACTTTTTTTCCTCTTCCTAAGCTGAACAAGCCCTGTTTCTCTGCTCTTTTTGCATGGGCTTGTTGTCTGCTGATCTCTGGCCCTCTCTGGACTCTGCTGGTGATCCACGCTTTCCTTAAAGCACCGTGGGCAGGCTGAGCTTGGTAGTACTGGGTTAGTTGAGCTTCTTCAGAGTGGTTGTAATAAATGGGCTCAAATGGCCCCATTTTGGGTATGTCTGAGTACTGTTATGTGAAAAAGAATGCAGATCAGACGTTTGCGTATTTGCATGTTGAACTGTGCTTTTGTGGCAAAGGACTTGGCGTGCTCGGTGAACTCCTATTTGCAAACCTGAAGTAGCGTGCTAGCGGTGTGGGCTGGGAGCTGCTGTAAGTTAAAGCTTGGCATGTTCGGGGCTCTTAAAGCCGTAATGTTTGCATCTAGCCCCCTGTCTTTTTTTGCTTCTCTTTTTTTTGGCTGCAACTGAAATTCAGTTTGTGATGAGACAAGCAGATTTTGAGTTGTTTACTTGTCCATTTATGTTTGAAAAGTTTCCTAACAAGATGGCCAGGAGGTGTCCATGAGAAACAAAGCAAGATGCATGGAGGACAGAGCTCTGGCTTTTGCAAGGTGGTTAATCTCCTGCATATATTTATATTTTACGTAATTCAGAAACATGTCAAGGTAAAAATAATCCTCACAATTAAACTCTCAGTGTAAAGGAACTATAACTGACCCCCTCCTTCACCAAGCGGTACGCCCTGGTGTAGCACTCCAAGCCCCATGACATGAATAATGTTTCATTCTACTTTATTTGCAAAAATGACAGTGTCTAGTCCTAAAGGAAAATGCTTTTTTTCTCTTTTTTTTAATTCATTTGTAAATAAGTCCTTTCTTACCAAACTTAAATATCTAACAGTGAAGACTTTTATAAAATGCTTGCTCAATGTTTAAAGTGACAATGCAAGTCTGAAAGTAGCAGGAAGCACATGAAGTCTTCCATCTGCAGCACCAGGTCTCCCTGGGCTTGGAGCAACCAAGACTCGTCCATGTCTAGTGGCCTGAGCTGGTGGTGTCAAACCGGTATCTGGTGGGAGCACCTGGGCACTGGAGATCACCACTGCCTCTTGCTTGTGAAGCTGTGCCCTTTGCTGATTGTCATGCAGAGCAGTTTCCATTAATAGGAAGAATCAGAGGTGGCTTCAGTTGTGAGCTCTCACCAGGCAGAAGGACAGTTCGGTACAGGGACATCGCTGCAGCCTGGCTGGTGCTGAAAACTTTAATTCCCAGAGATCTCCATCTGCATTAATTTTCCTGAAAAATACCAGCATAATGCTTAGCTCTTTTACAAAGTTCTCTGACAGACAACCTCAAGCAGATTTAGGCACTGTGCTATACAGTATTGCAATCTGCCTAGTGTTTCTGCCGCTGTAGTAGGGATTTAAGCAGAGTTTGTGTCTCTGCCTCCACTCTCTCTGTGCATAGTCTCACCATTTTATGCAGACTCATCCTGAGCAAAAGTTCAAGAATTTGGCTGTGAGCTGAAGGAAAAGATGAATGTCCATTCTGCTGCCTGCGCTGGTTGCATGGCAGCCTTGTCCAACAGGCCAGATGGACAGGGTGACGCCTTAAGGTGCTGTAGAGGAGCCTACCGGCACTTGTCTTCCTGAGATCTGACTTTATCAGCAGTGGTAAGTCACCCTTGCAGCTCCCCTGTCTGGTTGGTAACCGGTCATTGGAGATGAGGAAACGAGTGCAGAGATAAGTCGATACGGCCGTTACCAACATGAGGGAGCTGATGTGAGAGTTCAGCCCAGGACTGTTTTCTTCCTTGGGACAAGCTCGTGCTTCTGAAATACCTAAATGCCTCTCCATTTCTTGCTCAGAAGCTTCTTTGTATGTGTTATAAATCGAATGCTATTAGCACCAGTCGGAAGCCTACCTCCTTTAGGAGGTACCTCCTCCCAGCTGATGTTCTCCGTTACCCAACTTCACTTAGCTCTTATGTTTTCCAGACTGACACAGTGTGAACAGCCCAGAAACCTCCCCATGGCTCAGTTTTAACAACGGAAACCATAGGAATAGATGCCAGTGGAAATTTGTGAAGCTCCGTCTTTGCCCGTTGAGAATCCTACGATTCCTCCCCTCTCCTGACCCTTCCCGCGTTGCACCGGGCACTGTGTCAGGTCCCTTCTCCTGGGTATCGTGCAGAGGGAGCGGGTTTGGTTCACACATTGCTGTATGCAGCTACATCTGCTGCGGTTTGCTTGGGCGTGTGGGGGGTAGGCGCACCCTTCGGCGCTCCCCCAGGGTACTGCTGATGTTTGGCTCCGGGGAAAGGTCCTGCTGGGAAAAGCAGTTGCTTTCCAGCAAGGAATTTGCGTCTGGGGGGAGCTGGAGGACGCTTGTGCTGTTTCTTTCAGTTAAGCGTGGGCAGAGAGCTGCACAGGGGGAAAAGCCCAGCGCTGCTTCGGCCTGCAGCCGGTTTGCACCACGGTCTCTTCGGATGCCCTTTCAGTCGCCTTGCCCGCCTGGAAGAGGCAGCGCTGCAATGCCGGCACCGGCTTTTGTCCGCCCTGACCTCCCCTTGTGCCACGGCCGGACCTTATCCCCTGCTGCTGGGCCTCTCTTCCCTTCCCTGTTCGGAGTAAGCCCCTGCCTCCTCCCACCACGCTGAGCCCTCTCCGTCTGCGTTTGAAGCACTGGGACGCGCGTCCAGCTGCGTCTCCAGCAAGCAGAGGGGGGCTCGTGTTCCCTCCCCGCTACCTCCTGGCCGTTGGCCATCGGAGAGCCTCCCTGGGCCGCCTGCCAGAGGCTGCCTGCCCTCCCCGTGTCCCCCGCTGCCTGAGGGAGGCCGGCAGCCAGCGAGCAGAGCCCTTAGGAAGCCGGGCTGGGCTGCACACATGTTGTACGGGAACGGGGACGAGCGGTGCTTCTCCGAGGCAAGAACCCAGGCTTGGCTCTGGCTCCTGGCGGCCCGGAACGCTGTCCCTGAAACCGGCCGGTCTGCAGAGGTGTCGGCGTTAGGGTGAGGTTGGCTGCCCAAGCTCGGGTTGAACGTGCCGGGTGGGCTCTGCAGCGTGTTCGGGCATCTCCTAACAGGCGGTCCCCTCCCTGCTGTCGCTGCTGCAAAGAGGCCCTCGCCTCCCCACTCCCCTCTCTCGCCGGAGCGTGGCCTTTCCTGCCCGAGCCGCGTGCGTAAGGTCGGAGAAACTTCTGCTCTGCGCACACGCAGCGTTATTTAAGTGAAGGCGCAGTGAGCAGGCGGATGAGCTGATGAAGTCTGATGTGGACCGAGGAGGAAGTTGCACCAATTCCACTTTCTAAAAATAAGTCAAGTGCGTGTTCCCGCAGCCCGGAGGCTGCCGCTCTCTATATGCTGAGTTTGTTTGCTTTTTTTTTTTTTGGTCTTGTTCTGGCAAATTTAAAAAAAAAAAAAAAGATGCTGCAGTCCATCAACATGCTGCAGTGGTTGTGTGATCAGATATATGCTTATGAAGAAAGTCTTGGTTGTTTCAGCGTTTCTAGAAGTGACCTTGAAGGACTGCCTACACATAGTGTTTCCTAGAGGTTTGTCTAAGCTGTTCTTAAAGATTTCTAATGACGGTGATGCAGGCTTTCCTCGGCAATCTACTCCAGTGCCTGACTATTTGGATGATTAAGGAGCTTTGCTTGATTTCAGGCCGGTATTGCTGTACTTTAACCCCATCATTTTGACATTTCACCTTCTCTCTGGCAGGCTACCAAAGAGAAGAAAAGTTCTGTAAATATAAAAGAAATAATGTGTAGAGTTTGATCTTCCTTTCTACCTTTCCCTTCTGTGTTCAGAGCGTGTCTGCTGACTCTCCTGCACTGCTGGGTATTTAATCACATGTGTGTGGCCGCCGGGAATCCCTCGTCCTGACTCCTCGTGTTGTGTTGGCCATAACTAACAGTCCTTGGTCTGTGCTGGTGTCAGTGAAAATGGCTTGAGGTGACATATGTTTTATTAAAATTGTGTATCACGAATTCCCTGGTTCTCTTGTACTTCTGTAGCAAAATGCAGGACTCGACCGTCTTACAGAGTTTTTGGTTACTAATACAGTTTACAAAACCCAACAAGTTGACATTCCAAGTTACATTACTTCAAAATGTGATATAGAGATGCGGCTGATAAAACTGCTGCTGCGTAGGAAGGAGCAGAATATTGTTCTCTGTCACGGGGTGGGGTTTTGTCTCCTTTGCCTGTAGTTGAATATTTAAGAAATGTGCATTTGCTGTGGAATTTCACGATCTGCAGCTAATTTCCCATCCCTTCCCATGCTGCGATGGGTCTTCCTAAAAACTTCAAGGCGTTATCGTAACATTTCTTCATTTCAATCATTGATAAAATTGTTACGATGCATTTCAGGGAGAGATCTACAGTTGAAATAGGCTGTGATTTTTTTTTTTTTTTTTTTTTTTTTTTTTTTTTTTTTTTTTTTTTTTCTGAAAGGAAAAAAAAAAGGGATGAGGCATTCTCAAATTCTTTCCTGGGATGAGAGTTACTGCCTCGCAAAGCCTGGATGGACAGGGGTGGACTCCAGTAAAGCAGTAACGATATTGAAGCTGTCTGCGTTGCATGAGGATTTCTGTAACACAGTTATCCTGGTTTCTTGCTGTATTTTCTAGCCACTAGTATCTGCTAATTGTTATCTCTGGGGCTCATGTGTTTACCTGGATTGGGTTTTCTTAGTGGCAACGCGTGACTGTTCCTGCAGCCCTGCAAGGAGAAACTGCAGCAACAAATGTGCACGATGCCTTTACGGTGCCCCTGCCCTCCTGTCTGCCCAGCTCCTGGAAATCTTTGCCACCGTAGTTTTTATTCTTATTATGTATTAAACCTCTTAATTTTATTTCCGTTTTGCTTCTGCAGAAGTTCTTGATGAAACTCTTTACTATCACACGTGCCTAGAGCACGTTCGTGTTGTCAGACAGTTGTGCGAACGCGTCTGGTGGCTGGATGTCTCCACAGTCTGCTAAGAAGTGCCCCTCTGTGCGTGCAAACGCTATGCTCTCCAGACCTGCAAGACTGGTGAATGGTACCTGGCAGGTGGAAGGCGATATTCCCTGCTTTTTGCTGGTAGCAAGCCCAGTGCGAGGCAGCGCTGGACTGGGAGCATTATAGCTGTGCGATGCTGCCTTTGGGCTGGGCAGTGGTGCGCTGATGGCAATTGCACAGTTCCAGCTGAGAGTTTCAGGCATCTGGCGAGCTTGTGCCTGCCTGCAAAAAGGCCATGAAGACGTCCTCGTCCTGAGTTGTTAGACAGACTCTTAAAGAAAAGACCTCTTGAGGTAGTGGAGCATCATTAAAAGATGTTTTCAGGTGGGGGCTTCCTCATTGAGTATCAGCTGCGGCTGAGAGATTGAAAACTCTGCTGATGTAGTGATATGCTATCAGCCACCCAATGTAGCTTCTTGTTAATTTATATCTGTGTTAGTCGTTCTTAATAGTTCAGTAACGGTGTAATGCAGGGGTCCCACGTTGTTCCCCACGTGGTGGAAGTTTACATCGTTTTGATGGGGTTAGTATTTCTGTCCTTGTGTGCAAACTGGTTTTGGCAGTGTTAGGTTAATGGTTGAACTTGATGATCTTAAAGGTCCCTTCCAACCTAGATGATTCTATGATTACTCAGTAAAATGCTTTTTTTTTTTTTTCTGTAGCAGAATATCTGCTGTACCTCATGTTATGTACAGTTGGTGTGACATCATCCAGAAGATATTGGTGACTGATTGGGAACAGGTATCAGCTCTCACCACCGAGGCCACCACCTCACTGCTCACCTGGAACCCTTGACTCTTACCACAAGGAAAATAAACCATGGCAGACGGCCGATCCTCCTGGCTTGTCACATGTCTCCAGAGGTGAAGTCCATGTTGTCATTTCCGCAGTCCCAAAATGGAGGGGTTTGGGTGACAGTACGATGCCACACATACCCCGGCATGGCAGGAGGTAGCGGCTCGCTTGACGGTGAATTGCCTGTGCCCCAGACAGGGCGGGAGGAACTGATTCCACTTGGGCATTGTCCAAGCCCCTCCGCTGTAAATCTGGGCAGTCCCGCTGTTGCTCCAGCATTACAGTGAGGCTGAGGGATGGCTTTGTTATCTTGGCTCCTTTTCCATCACCATGAGCTTCGCTCTCGTCTGGCATCTCGTCGTCACTGCTGGCACAATTTCTAGTTGTGTATGTGGCAGTATATATTCAGCGTTATCCGCTGTGCCTGACCAGAGGACTCAGTCTGTTCTGGGTCTGTTCAGTTATTTCGTATTGTTGTCAGCTGGAAAATCTGTAAATGTCCTGTGATATTTTATGGCTTTATAAGCTGTACAAAATGTCCAGCAGGTAGTTTAATGTCTAGCAGATACAGTCTGTAAGAGTGCGTTTTTTTCATTAGCTCGTTGGCAGACACTGAACATACTTTCATAGCTGCAGGACGGACTTTTAGTTGCTTGTGGTCATGGTTTGTTTTTTTTTTTTATATTGGCGTCTACCGTATGTACATGTTGTTGCCAAACTAAGAGATTTCATAGTGTCTTGCACAGACAACAGTGGAGGGCCTCACAATATATTTTTTAGTTTTCCAAATTCTTGGCCCTTCAGGAATGTAAAGCAGCCTAACAACTTTTTCTTTACATAATTAAAAGTGATCTGTTCAGGGTTTCTTGCAGGAACTGGCTAGTGATTTTTCCTCTCTGGGAGTAATTCTCTTGAGATAGTATTTCTGTGTACTGCTAGATTGCTCTTTCTTTTCTTATTAAAATTTACAGAAGTTTTGATGGGCACTTGTTAGAATTTCTTTGTAT
This sequence comes from Pluvialis apricaria, assembly GCA_017639485.1. Lineage (NCBI taxonomy): Eukaryota > Metazoa > Chordata > Aves > Charadriiformes > Charadriidae > Pluvialis > Pluvialis apricaria. Next base: position 922,092 of record CM030027.1, on the reverse strand, counting down.
CCAGACTTTGCAGCCTGTAGAGGATATTTCACCTATTTCAGTAGATTTACAGTTCTGACTCCTGGGATTTTAGCTCCTCAAGTCACAGACGAGACCAGAGTTATACACAGGATAAAAATAGAAAGCAGTAATTAATACCCATCCTCGGTGAGCCTGGCTCTTCTAGTCTCTCGACATGTTGCACTGCTGCAATTTCCTTTCCTTTTCCTAAGAAATAGATGAATTAATATCTCTCTACATGAGGGAGATAATAAAACAAAGATGCTTGCTTCCTGCCCTGGCATGCCATTGCCCTTGGGGTTGAGTGAGTTTCCGTGAGCTCTCCTCTCCCCTGCAGCCGTGTTCCTCGGCAGGCTGCTGCTGGGCTGGAGGAGGCCAGGCAGAAGAAGTCATGGCACAGCCTCTGCCTTTGCCCTCCCGGCCACCGCTACCAGGGACTGGATTATCTCTGTCTCCGTGCTCCAAGCAGCAGAGACCTCTTCAGCTCTAGAGGGGTAAATCCAGGTTTGTGCAGCTCTGCTCTATACCGTGACGGTTCAGATATTTTTTTTGTCATTTCATTTGGTGTTCAGCCTGGAGAAGAGAAGGCTCCGGGGAGACCTTGTAGCGGCCTTCCAGTACCTAGAGGGGTCCTACAGGAAAGCTGGGGAGAGACTTTTTACAAGGGCAAGTAGTGACTGGACGAGGAGGAACGGCTTCAAACTGGAAGAGGGGAGATTTAGATTAGATTATCGGGAAGAAATTCTTTCCTGTGCGGGCGGTGAGCCCCTGGCCCAGGCTGCCCCGAGAAGCTGTGGCTGCCCCATCCCTGGAGGTGTCCAAGGCCAGGTTGGACGGGGCTGGGAGCACCCTGGGCTGGTGGGAGGTGTCCCTGCCCAGGGCAGGGGGTGGAATGAGATAATCTTTAAGATTCCTTCCAACCCAAACCATTCTATGATTTTGCAGGTGGGGCAGATCAGTAGGAACTTTTTCCTCATCTGTCCTCCATCTGCACAAGAAGAATCAGCTGCTGGGAGTGTTGGAGGGAAGAGCTCGGCTCTGAATCTGGCTGTACTGCTTGCCAGGGGAGACCCTGAGTTTTGTCACTCTAAGGATATACATACTAAAAGGGGTCATCTTACCTTGTCTTTTCTGAGAAAACAGGTTCAGGAGGGCAGAGGGAGTTGTATTTGGCAGGTCTGGGAAGGATGGCTGTGTGGATGTTGAGTCAGGGACAGGGTTTTGTGTACGGTTCTATGAAGATTTCACCCTTGAGTGTGACTTGAGTCGTGCCCCGCCTGTGCTGGTTGCCAGTTGGGACGTGACTGTGTTGGTGCTGGACCCCAGGAAGCTGAAACTCCAGAGAAGGTCATTACTTTGTGCTGGATGAGGGAAGAGAACACCTTACGCATTCTAAGAAAGATGCTTAGCGATTACTTTGATGCCATGTGAGGCTTAAGGATGAAAGTTTTCATCCTGTGTGTTTTCCCAGGGGCTATTGCTAAGCATTCGATTTAATTGTTAGGATCAGTTATTGAAGGAAAGCAGAAGACAGGAAAATGCAGTTCTGGGTGTATGTAACCATCGTCCCCCGTGTCTCTAGTATTTTAGCTTATTAGAGAGTGGTGATTTTGTCACTTACCTTTTCTTCAGGGTTGGTTTGCTCTTGTCTGCTCCCTGAGCTCTCATCTCCCTTCCTGCTGTTTCAGTGGAAACACCTTGTCCCGTGTGTCTATCCCTGGAGAGTGTCCTCCTGTCTGCTGCTGGAGTGCTTGCAAGATCCAGGGATGGGGTCATCTCCTTCCTTTCCAAGGCTTTCCTCATTCACATTTCTGTTGTGTCCCCTAATTACCATCCCTTTGGTTTTTTTATTCCCCCTCAAGCTACCTTTTCCTGCTTATGATCTCCTGAGGATGTTATGCTGAAACTTTATCAAACTTAGGTTACTGGAAACAGTTAATGCAAAATCTTCTTTCAGGAGTTCTCACATCCATCTTGCAGCATCGTCACACGGTCCATCGTGACATTTCCAATAGAGACAAAACTGGAAGTCGGACCTTTCTCTCTGGATTACCTCCTGTTTCCCCTTGCTAGGGACATGGGTGTATATTGTCTTCCTGGAGTTAAGGTACATTCATTTCATTAATTAGTATTACAAATCATGTATATATTTACCCACCTGATGTTTCCTTCCCATCCCATAAAGAGCTTAATTTTTAATAAGATACAGTCCAGCAGGAATAAGTATAAGGTTTATTAAACAGTTTTTTGTAGAACGTATATACTGGGTGTTGAACAGAGACCTATGAAGAGTTTACACGTTGGGGCACATTTCTGGGGCCACATACATCACGTGTGTAATTGCTGTCTGGAAAAATACTCATGATTTACTGCGGGAGAGCTGCTGTGTTAGCCTATCGTGTAGCTGGGAGAGAAGCTTGTGCCTCTGTTACAGCCTGGTGATGATATGGAAACCATGCGCTGGTTTTTTTTAGGTACTCCTGTTTAAATTCTTATTTAAAGACTTTGAAGCATCCTATTGTGTGCTTTTGTATGGGGTGACTTTGTAACCGTCATGGGCAGAATCCCATTTCAAGGTCTTCTGTAAGCCATCTGCTTTCACTAATAGCTTTTGGATTTGGCATGTGGTTCAGTGCAGATTAAAATAGCCACATTGCCGCAAAAATTTCCTTACTGCCTGCATCAGTTTGGCCTCCCCGTTGCGACTCCGCAGGCTGAGTGCAGCCCTCACGGGAGAGGGTGCTCCGCGTTGCACCCTGCTCTGTGTCTGCCCTCCAGCTTGTCCCCGGGTGATGGGGGACGCCTGACCCAGCGCAGAGGCGTGTTGGGGTGCACCATATCTCTGCACCTCTCCATGCTCCTGGGATTGCTTTGAAAGGAAGCCCAGGTATGTGCAAAACTGGCACGTGGCCTGGCTCCTTGCCGTCAGGGTACGGTCAGAATACACGGGGGTCAGGACCACAGAGTGCAGCATGTGGGATAAATTTTCTCCTCTACTTTGAGATGACCCCTGTGGGTGGGGTGGTGGGTACGCTGGCGTGCCACTGTAGATAGCTTCCACTGCTGTACCCCAAGCCATTCTTCTAAGGCAGAAAACTTTTAACTTTTGACTGGGAGTCCTGCTGACACTGAATAGTTATAACCCAGATGGTTCAGTAGCAGAAACATCAGACTAGGGCACAGAGAGTCAATTTCTTGCTTTGGCAAGGAATTTTTTGCATGTTCTTCCTATACAGCACTTGGTAAGTCCGTCAGTCCCTCAGTTTTCTACATGTAGAAGGTGTCTCATCAGTTCAAAAAAATCAGTCATCCATTCTGTTACAGTGCACCTGGGAGAGTTCCTCTGGAGGCACAGTGGTGCTATGCGTCAGAAATGTCTCTGCTTAACACCCAGAAACAGAGACCTGCCACTTCCCAAAACACCTTCAGAACATTTATGGTGAGCCATCGTCTTGGTGGCCTCATTTATGCTGGGATGTGGTACGTGGGCACTGCTCACCCAAGGAGAAACAATGGCCATGCAAAGTCTGAAAGTCAGTTCGGCAGCAGGACCAGCGATGAAGGGATCTGCTGAAATAATTCTGGAGCACGATGAAGCTTCCTTAACCCCAGCTGTAATGACAGGGGTTTGGCTTTGTATGGTTAGCTTAAGTCTACGCTATGTTTGCCAGTCTTCATGGTGGGACATTCCCTGTCCCCTGGCAATGGAAGGCAGCCCAGGTCTTCGCTCCAAACCTTGAACGCAGTGTTGCCTTGGGGAGGAGCAACACAGCATCCTCTCCTCTGCTTGATGTTTATCCCTGCCTGGGGCAGGGGATTTCAAATAGATGGTCTTTAAGATTCCTTCCAACCCAAACCATTGTAGGATTCTATGTTGCCCTGTTGCATGGTTTGGTTTTACCTCAAACCAGGACACCCTGCATGGGGAGGCTTTAGGTTTTGCAGGTTTTTAGGTTTTAAGAAGCAAAGCAACGCTGGTCTTAAAATAAAAGCAGTTCTGATTTATCAACAATGTGTGAATTTCTTACAGCAGTTAATCCCCATCTTTCCAAAGAGGATTTGAAGGGCCAGAGGGCTCACTCCCATTGCTGCAGAAATGGCAGACGTGGAGCAGGCTGGCTTTAGCTTCCAGCTTATCGGTACAAAAGTTCGTACTGAGAAGATTGAACATGTTACGGGGCTTCCTCTTGGCAGAGTCAAGCCAGGCTATCTCACCTGGCTTTTTTTTTTAATGCCCTTTCCTCTCTCAGCCTGGGTATCCTGTTCCTGGAGTGAGCCAAACATGTAGTTTTTATTGGAACCTCTTGAATCTTCGTGGAGGGCAGGGTCTGCTCGCAGTGATACACAGCGAGATGTTTCTATATTGAGTCAATGCCCATGCTGGGATTTAGTTGGGTTTTTTTGAGGGAAGGAAACTTTTATTGGAATCCTGCAAGGTTTTATTTCATTTCCTCCACAGTCAGGAGAGGTGGTAACTCCCTCGCAGTGGTGAGTGATTCCTTCCAGTGGTCCCTGGTTTTCACCCTCACCCTGAGCCATTGGCTTTCCCTCGAGCTGGGCTCAGCGGTGTCTGGCGATCCAGCTGTCCTTTGCTAAGAGGCTGACCCATCTCCTCTCCCCTCCAACCTGAAGGTGTTCAAAAGGAAGTCATAAAGCTGATATTTTCATTGTAGAGACATGGTCTATCCAAGTTTTTTTACATGTTTTTGTCTCTCTTAAAATATGTTTTCCCGTGAGACTTGGCTCGGGGGCTAAGGAAGTGCATTGCTCATGATCACATCTTCGAGACACCTCAGTGTCTTAACATCTTTCACAAGAATGTGTTTCTGAAGAGCCAGTCCTGAAGTCTGGAGTTTATCAGTCCACTTCTTACATGGTACAAAGATAAAATTAGTTCCAGAGAGAGAGAAATGTTGGAAATGACACAAAATCCTTCTGGTAGAAAAAGGAGTAATGGTTTACAGCCATCAGATATTTCAGATCACACAAGGGGATCAGTACTCCAGATGGAAATACCAACATTCATTGTTACAGGGTTTCTTTGAAAACTTTCCTAGTATGAACGTAAGGACCCTCGAGACCTAACGAGGAGAGGTGCTTTCAGAGGTGCTGTAGCTTCGTCAGCCTTCGTTCAGAGCTGCCAAAACATGGCTCTGCACAGACAAGGAGAAATAAAACTCCGGTCTTGTCCAGGACGATGATAACAGGGAGGTGGAAGGAAATAAACCCGTTGGCCAAGATAAATTGTGACTCACATCTTCAAAATTTGGAGCTACTCGCTCTTGAGAGTTTGTTCCAGGTCCTGTGTAAGCAGTACCAAACCGAAATGACACACGAACGCTTGTCAGTTGTGGCTGGCTCCGAGGAGGCTGGTGTTCAGGGTGGTGCTGAGAGCTCTCTGCTGGCCATTGGTTTCTACCCAGGAGAGGGGTCAGTCTGGCTCACCAGAGCGTGCTTTGAGGGGGAAAACCATGCTTTTAGACCAGCAAAAGTTATGGTGTCCACAGGCAGACATCTGAGGAGCTAAGTCCAGTGTGAAAACCAGAAGGGGTAAGAAGTGTTCCAGATCGCATGCTGGCAGTGCTCTAATTTCGCAAGTAGGCTGAAAGCCCCTCTCCACCAAAGCAATTAAAAATGGCAAAAAAAAGATATCAAAGGAATGGGCTGAGGTGGTTCTATGCATCTGCTCATCGTGTCTCTGTGCCTGGTGCGACTGGACGCCCCCGTGTAACCCGCAGTGAACATACGGGCTTCCAGAACCGTGCTGACACGGGACCGGCACAGCCTGAGCCCCCGGCTGGGAGGGGGGAATGGCAGCACCACCAGCACCCTTGACGGGCAGGAACCTGTAATGCTGCCTTCACATTTCCCAAGGGAATTTGTAAGGGATAGCTCTTTATTATTGGAAACATTGATAGTGTTTGATGGAAAGATACCCATGAGTAAAAATTTGGTTGAAGCAGAGGTTACATTGAAGGGATTTTTACTAGCCGGACTGGTCGTGGTGCTCAAGACCTATGCTTTTGACAGAAAAAAAAAATCAATGACGGCAGGCATTTTGTATTATGAGAAACCATCAGGATTCTCTTGTTGCTGTCCCATGGGATTTCCAAGAAGCGTCATTCTCACAGTCTTCTGGCAATACACAGAGTTTTCTTTTTTTTTTCTTGATCCTAATCTGTGAGGTATGTATCCGACCTAATAAAACCATTTTTCAGCTTCGCTGTTGGTAGTTTTCTTCCTCTTCTTTCTCAAAACATCTTGCCTGCTGGCAACTGCATTGTCCAAAGAGGTTTGAAGCTTGGCACGCTGTCAACAAAACTTCAGTTACCCTTTCAGTCAAACATGGTAGCGCTGTGAACGGACTTGGCCTCCATCCCAAGCTTCACCATAATCTTCCTCGTATAATAGGAAGTCCAGACAACCCCGGGAAATAATTCAGATGCGAGTGGTGCCTTTAGTGGAATAAAGAAGTGCCTAGAAGAGACATTAAGAACCTCAGCTTTAACTCTTTTCATAATTATGCACTCCAGAGGAGTGGAGGCTTTGTAGATAAAGAGATTACATGCATCTTACGAGGTCTGTATAGCTGTGACAGTATCTTCCACCCACATTTTCTCACTTTTTTGTTTTACTGACATTGCAGTTGCAACATTTAGTGGAAGAATATTGCAGAGCAGGCTACCCTATAACCCTGAAGGTCCCTTCCAATCTGGCACAGGTAAATTGAATCATTTTCCCCTTAGGGATGATAAGGATGAGCTTTTTGTTGGTAAGAGCAGTGGGGGGGAGAACTTGATTAGATTAAGATGCAGTTTGGCGATGTTTGTGCCAAGGGTTGTGCGGTGTGGCTGCCAGAGAGAGCGGCGGTCTGAGCTGGGGGTGCTCTTCCCAGCCCTGGCTGCCTCTGTGCTGCCTTTATTTTTGAACAAGAAAAAAGAAAAATACATCCGAGGTGTAAATCTCGGTGTAAACCAATGCAGGGGTCACTGGGCTGCTAACAAAACCACGTCTCAAGCTGGTGTCCTGCCTCGGGCCGTGACCTGCTGCCGGCAGCCTGGCGAGTGCTCGGCTTTTCCATGCCAAAATGCAGCAGCAAACGCGGTAATGTGGTGGGCAGGATTCGGCTGGTCGCCCCACCTTCAGTCATCTTTCGCTTGACTGATGGCCCGTGCGCTTCGTACTTTGACGCAGTTGTAAATGCTGTTTTGCTTTTGAACGTCTTTATCCTTTTTTAGTGTTACTTGTCTACTTGTCTTGATAACATCCTCCATGAGGAAGCTGCATGTCTGTTAATTTCCAATAAACAAAATTTCCTTCTCCCTGGTATATACTTTTTTCTTTTTAGTATTATAGGTTTGCCCTGCTGCACTGTGGAAGGGATGATTTGGAGTCCCTGGTTCACTCCCTTGGTGCTATTCATTATTTTATATGCCTCTCCTGTGGTCTCTCTCCTTTTTATTACTAATCAGGTCTAGTCTTTTAAGTCCTTCTTTCTGTGATAGTTTCGTTTTACAAAAGCTGAACTAGTTTATATCAGTTCAGTTGATGTCATCTTACTCATATCAAAGGTGTTTAACAGCTGCAGTCCCGTGTACTCATTGCGAGCTGAACTTAAATTGTGTCAAGTTCTGCGCTGCTTTGCTACCGCAAGTGGGAATGTTTGTTGCAGCTGTCTTTAAATTTAAATTTGGATGTTTTAAATGAATTAAATATGAACATGAATAATGCAACCAGTAACCTAGCCTTTCTGCAATTAAATGCAAACTTTTTCATTTTGTCTCTATGCTTTCAGGTTTTGATATGCCGCAGTATTTGTACTGACTTTGCTGTCTTGTAGGAATGATGGGGAACTAGAGTCCATGACAGTTCAGTGGAGCCGTTGGCACTTTTGATATCTCGGTGAGTGGAAGTTGTTTGAAACTGTGGGAAAGGCACTTTATCTGCTACAAAAGGCAGGAAATGAGTGGACCTTTTTAGATTTTAAGGTAGCATTCTGCTGAAATGAATTTGCTCGTTGATCTGTCCTTTCAGGGTATAAATTCTGGAAACCAACACCACATAAAACTGTGGTCCATGCTCACAAGTTTATCGTGATATCCACAAGTATGAGAAATACAGCTTGTGAAAAAGAGGGGAGTTTTAACTCTGGTATACAGCTTTGCACAAGTGTCAGGTTCTGGAGATGGAGCGTTGCCGCGTGTGCTGGGCTATGTAAATCTCAGATGCTTTATTTGGTGCAAAAGGGAGTTTGTCTCCTCCGTGTCATTGGCCCAGCTGACAGGTTCTCACTGGGGGCATGCTTGTGTCTAAGGTCGTTCAGGAAGATCTGTCTGTGTGGCTGTCCCATTTTTCCCCCTTGGATAACAAACTGTAGCTTCTGCTATTTATTACTTTAAGATTTTTTTTCAGTCTTCAGTCCCTGAGCAGTGTAAAGACCACACACACATCCATCCTGCGTTTCTCCCTGTCCTGCAGTGCCTGTTAGCTTGCCTGTTCCGCAGTTCACTTTCTTCTCTTTAGGCTGAAGTCTGTCTTCTTCACTGGGGTGTTTCAGGCTTCCTATAACCTGTAGGGCAATTCCGCTTGCCTTCCAACCAGTTGTTAGTGAAATAAAATCATAGGGTATTTCGGGTTGGAAGGAACTGTTGGAGGTTGTCTGGTCCAGCCCTGCACACGGAGCTGGGCTGGCTTTGAACTCAGACTCGGCTTCAAGGTTAGGTCGGGCTGCTCGGGGTGGCAGCTGGTGGCGCTTGGAGTAACTCCAAGGATGGAGATTTTACAGCTTCTGTGGGCAACTATAGAATGAAGTTACAGCCAGTGGGAGTTACCAGCTCCCAAGCCCGATGTTAGAACGCCCACCTTACACCAGTTTCAGGAGGGCTGGGGTACACGGGCTGTGTCTCCGTGGCTAAAGAAGGCAGGGACTGGTCCCTGTCCCTGGGATGTAGCACAGCGGGTGGCTGGCATCCAGGCGGCGGAAGGCTAGCTGCCACCGGGGCAGGTGGCCTGAAGCCATGCATCGTGGAGTTTGGCTCTGCTTCTTTTCTGAGCACTATGTGGCCCCGAAGCACGGTATTTATTTTGCATATATTATTTCATTTTTGAGTTATGATCTTGCAGGATGAAATCACGTGTTGCTGTCCTGTGGGGTGAGAATGTACGGGGGAGCTGGATGGTGCAAAGCCGCCGGTGGAGGACTGTGAAGGGTGGTGGGAATCAGGTCAGGGTCATCTCATTTGGACAGTTTCACGGAAGCGTGTTTTGGAGTGTGCTGGCCCCAGGCTGGCCCCCACCTGGCTCTCAGCAGAGTGGGAGTCCCCGTGCAGCCTAAGTCTTCTCCAGTGGGGAAGAGTCACCTTTTTCTTTTTTTTTTTAATAGGAGCAACATTTACAATGTCTCATTCTCTTCCATGACATGAGATCTTGCTGGGAGCCCACTACAGTGTTGGCTGAGGGACACCAGCAGTCATCTGTGTGCTTTACAAGTAGTTAGGGTTGCTGCCGTTGCTGTCTGCGCGAGGACCAAGGGTGCAGCGGTTTCACGTCTCCTCCTGAGCCTCAGCCTGCCACACATCATATCTGAGCGTCTCCTACATGGTCACCAATTTTTCCTCCAAATGCTTCTGCAGGGAAGGGTTGCACATCCCTGTCGGGTAGGGCTCTGAAGTGCTCAGGCTGTAGCAGCTTTTCAAAAGCTGTCCGAGTGGTACAGGAGCGCCCGTCCTGTGCCAAACGCGTGAGATTTAGGATTAGTGTTTAGGTACGTCAGAAAGTCCCATGTCTGGGGCAGCTGAGCAGACAGCAGAGGTGCAGAGCCAGAGATGGTGAATGCTTGTCTGGTGCCTCTGTATATATAAACACCTTTCACCCAAGGTTTTATGGCTGGGGGACTTCTCCTACCATGACTGCTAGCTTTTAATAAAAATGACTGAAGAAAATTATGAAAAGAAGCATTAAAAGTTGTAAATAAGCTTTTGCATGTAGATTACCTTCCGCTATTGAAAGGAAAAGAAACTTTACTCCTTTCACAAGTATGCACAAACACACACGCTATTTATGAGAGAGGCAATAAGAGACTACTGTGTGCCTTTTGATTTGGATTTAAAAACAACTAGGTTTTTTTTTTTCCTTTAGTATTTAATATTCCTTTCATATTTTCCTTCTCAGAGTATTGCTCAATGTTGCAAGCACTGCACATAAAGGCTGTAGTTTGTAGAGCTTTTATAGAAAATTAAACTCTTCGTTTTTCTTAGGTTTGGAAAAAGCCTGGTTTTCAAAATCAGAACTTCTCGCCAAATTGGGTCTGTAAATAACCCTTTAAGCAGAAACGCAGCGCTGCGTCCTGGGGCAGCTTCCTCTTACGTCCTCCAGCCTGACTGCCCCACTGTGAACAAAATGGAGTTATATTGACACAATTAATCTTTCATTAGTTACTGTAGTGTCAAAACATGCTTTTACTAGCTTTCCTAAGGGTTTGTTTGCAGCTCAGCCATTCATTTAGATATTTTCTGTCAGGCCTTGGCAGGGCTCGGTGCGTGCAGGAGGCACTGCCCTGCGAGAGCGGCTGTGCAGGAGCACTGGTCTCCGTGTACGTGTCCGGCACGCATCTCCCAAGAGCTCCGATTTTCAGTAACGTTTGCTTATAACAAGAATGCAAATGCTTTTTCTTTTGAGGGACAGTCCAGCCAGTTTTCCTCCAACCAGGAAAACAAAAAAAAAGCACTGCAACTTGGACATTCATTGCAGTACTAATAGCAAAAATATTTCCTGGGTCATTGTCCAATTTCTCATCCTTATTACCCAGAACTGCTGCGAGCAATTTGAATTGCAAGTGGCGAGCTGGGGATTGTGGTGCTGCTTTGCCAGAGTTAATGTTATGTTTCCATGTGTTTTCTTTCATAAATTTCAGCTCTGTCTCCCTTTGTTAGTGAGCAAGAGCAGCCCCCCCTTCCATGCGCACACTCGGGACCCGCCGTAGAGTTAGCGCGGAGACTGGCATATGCTCCTCTCGCTTATTTATGCCCCTCCCGCTGCCATAAATTTGAAGTTGTCCACATATTGGAGAAAGACTTGTAGTTTCAGAGGGGTTGAAATGAATTGCCTGTGTTCAGTAGGAGATGTTCTGTGCATCCCAGGGTGAAAGAGCATCTATTTTCTCCCCGCTGTGTGATTAGTTAACGTTGTAGATGACTGTGTGCTCCAGAATGGGGGAATTTTCTCATGTTTATTTCTTTTGTCCTAGACATCTTCAGTTATCTAAAAGCAAGCCAGTCCCAGGATAAGGACGGCAGCAGGTGATATAATGCGGAAACCAGGCCCTCAAAAAGGTGAGCAGTGATGCTTGGCACAGCCAAAGGCCCGGTAGCGAGTCGGTGCGGCCCGAAGGGCCGAGCGCATTGGGAGGCTGGCGATGGGGTGGGAGTGCAGGGGACGCACTCATGCACGCTCAAAACGGAGTCGTTCGTTTCTCCGGCAGCGTGCAGAGGGTTCATCCATCCACCCCCAAGACGGGGAGAGGAAGAGTCCCTCGCCGGGTGCACCCCCGTGGTGTGTGGGGCGCAGTGTCAGGCAGCGCGGGTGCTCTGCGGAGCCCGCGGCACGCACCATCTGCTCGTGCTCCCAGCGTGAGGCAAACTGCTTCTCTGCTGGCACAAGCCTCCCCCTTCTAATGAGGCGTGAAACCAAAGACCAGCCTACCTTGTGGAGATGAAATCTGTTACGGAAGCTTACTTCTCGCCGCCTGAGTCTCTCGTCCCGTTACACGCAGCGGCAGCCGCGGTGCTCAGGGCGACCGCGTGCATGCTATGCGTGTCCTGCTTGCCCCAGCAAAACGGGTGAAGTCAAGCAGGCTGCCTGCAGCTGAGCTGCTCAGACTTCTTGTGCTTAACAAAAATATTGATTTCCTTTAGTGTTGTACCATGCATGTGCGTTCGACTGGAGTGATCTCATCACACGCGCTTCGGAGGGTGGGGGAAGGGAGAAGCGTAGAGGATAGAGCATCCTCCGCAGTTCTTTGTTCACATCTGCTACACGCTCAGAAGGTTTATTGCAGGAGATTTCTATGCTCGATTTCTCTCCTCCCTTTATTTTTTTTAAATGTCTCCTTTGCTTCTCTGGTGGTTCATCTTACAGAAGCATTATCTTCTTCCCAACACTGCTTGTCCTTTAATGAAGTGAAAATAAATGAAGGAAAGCAGGGAATGGCGAGAGCCTGCTGCGAGGCAGCTGGAGGGCTTGGTAATAAAAGAGGCAGGTTGATTAGTCAGCAGTGTGGCCACAGACCAGGCTGGCTGAATTTAGCCTCTTACACAGCTTGTCCTCCTGCCTCGTGGAGCAGGGCACCTCCAGCCAGCGTGGCTGCGTGACCTCTGCTGTGATTGCTGTGCCATAGGTTGCAGAAGCATCACCTGCATCGTGCACACGTGGGTTTCTGTCCTACTTACCTGCTTTCTTAATAATGCATTGAACTTTTCCTTTTTCTTTATTTGCCTGCAGAAATTCTTGCGTTTCTTTCCCTCTCTGCTGCTTTTGCAGCCTGCTTCATAAGGATTTTTGCATGTTAAAGGTTAACAATAAAATGTAACTTCACCTGCAGAGCATGGCGAGAGGCTACTTTGAGTGCACGGATGCTATTAGAGAGGTATCCTGCAACACTGAGAGGAGCGTTACCCATCCTGCGGGGCTTTTTATGCCCCTGACTTAAATACCTTGTGTCCTTTATTCTTGCTTTTTTAAGGAGATGGCAGAATGCTGTCATATTCCTGGGAATACATTTATAGGAAGGGTGCCCTTCCAGCTTTTTCATTCGTTTGTGTCTCTCCAAGGAGACTCGTTGTCTGGTCCATGTCTAGTGATGCTGTGGCCACACTCCATATGTCTCTCATGTTCATTTAAGGGATAAAACCTACATGCAGTCCTCCTGTCCATTGCATTGAAGAGAACATGTCAGGAAGAGAAGATTGCAAAATTAATGGTCCAAAAGCAATTTCAGACATTTTAGGACCCACCAGGCCACTCTGGCAGCAGCTCGTGGCCTGCCTCTTTCCGCTACTCCCCAGGAGATTTCAAAACTTTCCCTGTTTTCTTTTTTGTTCCTTCCACAAGGAACTGCTTTTCATGGGGGCAAGGTCCATTTTGTAGAGCACTACCATTTTGTTTATAATAGCCCTAAAATGCTTTGTAAAATAAATGAGGTGGACTGCAGCAGCACTGCCAGAGGTGCGTCAGTCCAGCAGCAGCGGGTGGAGGCAGCTCAGGGCAAGCTCCGGCGTCCCTCCATTGGGCTGGAGGCAGCGAGGCAGGGATGGGCATCCCCCGCTTCTTGCTCTATCACTTTCCAGAGCTGTCTTGGGAACTTTATTTTTGTGCAGCGCTGAGGCCCAAAGCTGCCATGAGCAGAGAGAACTTGGATGAGACGTTCTTCAGAGCTGGTGCTACTTTGCAGACACGTGATGGTAACCCGGTGCTGTGCGTGGGAAGGGAAGCTGTGCAGACTTCGGGAGAAGTCTTCTCCCCATCACCGGAGAGGGTTGAGGCTGTTTGTGTGAGTGAGGCCAGCTGAGGTGACCTGGAGTTGATAAATAAGGAGGAATTCGGGCTCCACTTCTCGACATACAAGATCCATATGTGCCATTTTTAGTGGCTTTCGCGTTTGTTCCTCTCAAGCCTTGCCACCTCTTCACATAGTTAAAATGATGAAGCTCTAGCAGTTTGCTGCTTTTTATGTTATTGCTTGCCATTGTGGGAGAACACAAGTTGGTAAGGACTAGGCAGAGACTAAAATGCAAATGCAGATGCCTTGTGTCAGGTCTTCTCTGGAGCTGTGTGGAGGAAGGGAGCATGCCCCGTAGATTTAGACAAATCATCCATGTTACCTGGGGTCATGACAGGGAGGACAAGGACGTCACTCCTTTCCTCTGAGGTGCCTGTAAAGCAGGTGACATGAGCAGATAATGTTGAAGAGTGCATTGGGCTGGCTTCCTTCACTGACACAAACGTTTTATTTCTTGTCTCAGCCATAGACTGGAAAGATGGTAAAAAGCACAAGTACGGCCGCCCGTCAGAGTCTCCCTCCCAGTACCAAGGTAAGAGAGCTTCCCCCTTCCTCTCCCCTTCTTCTTCCCCCTTCTCCCCCCTTCTCCCTTCATTTTTTGTTCCCCCTAAAACTTTTTGAGTTGCTTGGATTTGGGAAACTGCGACATGCCAAATCAGTTTACAGATAAAAACTGCTTTTGGACAGTGTGTTTGATTCTGACCAGTCAAGAATGGCTGAGAAGACACCGGGGGAAGCACATAGCTGAGCCAGTTCTTTTTAAATCAGGCGGGGTCAAGCAGATCTGTTTCTTACTGCCCAGCCACGAGTGCCAAGGGGTGACTATGCCCACGTTTTCACATGAGTCCTGGGCATAAGGAGCCTCTTACTCCTCCACGAGCTCCTCTTCCACGTCCGCAGCAGAGGCTAGCCCAGCCTTTGTTGCTGTAGGGGAGACATGGTGGGGCCTGCACTGCCTCTTCCCCAGTGGCAGGGGTTGGCCCCTACGCCAGCAGAGACGATGCCGGCTGGCTCAGCGGAGCGCAGGGCGCGGGCTGGCGGCGGCAGCGCAGGAGTCGGTCACTTCCCACTCCCGTTGGAGATGAGGTGCCGTGCTGTGCTGGGGCAGCGCGGGCTGCGGCCCTGTGCACAGCGCCTGCGGGTTGAGTTCAGAAAACTGGCAGCTCCTGCTATCTCTCAGGGGGGATATGCAGGCGACTTCCAACTTTAGGAAGTTTATGTAAGGCTTGTGTAATTTAGTAAAAGATTTTAGGGCCCATATTTTACTTACAGAGTACAATGATGTCTGTATGTCCTTATATTCCCCATGTCCCTCTATTAAGGTGATGTCCATACTTCCCACCAAGTACAGAGTGACAAGAAGCGAAACGATTGCCTGATTTAAGCCATTTCTAACAGGAAACACGTGTTTGCCTTTGTGAAAGGCTCACCTGTGTTTCTTAGAGCCCCTGGGAGAGCTGAAGTGGCTGCTGTGCGTCAGGGGTTGGTTATCCTGGGCCCCGAGGTGAGACTCAGGGTGGTGGTTCTCGGGCACATTGGACTGTGGGCCACCATCAGCCCTCACCATTCTCTCTTGGGGCATCTCGTCTGTCCTGTCTACTCTTATACAGCGGTACTGTGGATCACAGTTTGGGAAGGACCTCCTCCAAGGGGAGGAAGTTTATTAACACCTCCAATAAAGTCCTGGGTCCTCTGTCACCCTGTGGTGAGCTCCACGGGACGTTGTGGGGTGCCATCAACCTCACGTGGCCTGGTTATAGTCTGCCTTCGGGGTGTTGGGGGCTCCAGTGAAGTTTCCCCTCTGCTCCACACTCTGCACCGTTTGCCGATGTCAGAGGACTGGCTGTTGTTCAGGGGCAATGCCGACTTGAAATGAAGCTCTCTGTGAAATTCAGAGGTGTGCTTTCCCATCGGCGCTCACGGTAACCCCGCACACCAACCTCCGCACCTCACTGCATCCCAGGCTGGCTGGCCGTGGGAGGAAACGCTGCAGATACGCTGATGTGTGTGCGTCTGCTCAGTAAGCGCGTGGTGTAGCAGTGGGGGATCAGGGGTTGCCTCCCTGCAAGGAACTCTGAGCAGCTCATCACTGCCCGAAGCTCAGGTACGCAGCGAGGGGCGGGAAACTGCAGCAGCTTTCTGGCACGGAGCACCCCATATCCCAGGCTGAAAGGATTTCTGCTCAAAGCTAATACTGAATTGGGACACCTCTGAGAAGCAAAGCAGACAACATCATGGTGTTTGAAACCTGTTAGTTTTGGCTCACAGATTCTTGCATTTCTTCTGAGCAAGACAGTGAGTAAGTGGGATTATGTTATCAGTTGTAGCCGTTACCGATGGAGAATGTGCAGCCGGATTGATGGCTGAGCAAAGTGCCTGGAAATTATAATGGGTAGGACGTGCAGGAGCTCTGCCATCGCGGTGGGAGAGCTGACCCCTTGGGAGGCTGCGCCCAGACATCAGGGAAGGCCACTGTCGCCTTTGGATCTGTGAGCAGAGACGATATTCTGCTAATTTTCATATCGAGTTGGCTCAAACCGTGCTGCTTTCATGTGCTGCCTTGATGCTCGTTAGCAGACACACATATGGGCTGCAGACTTTAATGGGATGCCTTGATCTGGGTAGGGCACGTTCTCCTTCACAGATGTGACCTGAACTGCACATGTATCGTTTCAGTTGGATTGATGACCCCTCGGGAACTGAAATGCTAATGGAGCCCAAACCAGACTTCAGTTAAAGATATAAACAGAAACTCCGTCTTCATTTAAATTCTGGGCAAAAGATCAACATTAAATGCAACATGATGAGAATCCAAACACAAGGGTGCAGAGTTGCATTGTTCACAACTACTGTAGTTTGACCCCTTGGGTGTGTGGAGTGTTTTGTTTGTAGTAAATATTTTTGAAGGTTAAGACATCAGAGCCCAAATCTGACACTCTGCCTGCAAGTAATATCTCCGTTTGGCTCAAGCGCGCAGTAAGGAGCTTTCCAAAGGCAAGCAAAAGTGACAGACAGTCACCCTTAGTAGGCATTTTCACAGCCAAGTTACAGGGAGTCGTATAGGTTTACAATCCTTGGCTTTTGTTTAGCTCACAGATGTAATTACAAAAATGTGGTGTTTCTCGTTAAGCGTCCTTCTCTCGTTTCTTCCTGTAAAGAAGATCTGATGTATGTTATACAGAGGACCACAGCCCGTTCAAATGATGATCCTTCCAGTCTGTGGGAGTGTGGTGTGCCCTGCCAGGGGGAGGGGGTGAAAGACAAGGCAGAGACCAGGCAAAATAGAGGGTGTTTTTGAGGCTGGTAAGACATTTTGCATATCGTACTGGAACCTGGGGGTAGCAGCAGTGTGTGCTCCCCTTTGCTCTTCAGGGCGAGAGAGGATTTCAGTCCCTACAGTCAGTTCTGTCCTTGGACACTGCTGCTCCATCACCAGTAAAGGGGACACTTTAGGACCAGCTGAAGTGCTGTTTTTTCATGAAGCAAAGTGATTCACTGGGAATTGGAAAAAACCCGCCAGGGGTTTTTGACTAACACTCAAACCATTCTCCCGTGTTACCTGCACAGGCCAGATAAGAAACAAGCATCTTGCAGACTGAAGTGACCAGTCCCTCTACAGTAAGGCATCCAATTTATTAATATTAATAAGAATATTGAGAGAATATAAAATACAAGATAGTCTGTCTGTGCTAACGAGAAAATGAAGCAAGATATTCTCAATGTTACCCTCTGGCCACGTAACCTCAGTACAGAGTGAGCCTGGAAAACGGCATCAGCTGGCACCCAGCAGCTTTGGTGTCCGGGCCGGCAGCACGCCTGGCCTGGAGGCTCCGGAGCGGATCTGTTCAAAGCTGAGCGTTGGAAGTGAGTGGGGATCAGTATGGCAAGGAGGATTTGGGCATGGTCCAGAGGAGCTAAGGTGGAGAGGGCCAAGTGGGATGTACCCATCTTCAACAATACATGCTCTTTCTCAAGTACGGAGCTCGGGGCTTGTTCTCTGCTCCCCAGTTAAAAAAGCCTTAAGCATCTCCTGCTTTTTTTTATTTTACTGGCAGCTCCCCCTTTGCTGTAAAAAAACCCCAACTTTTGTGTTATGCCATTTTCTTCTGATTTTTCCCGCAGTTTTTATGTTGAAGCTGATCATATTTGGTTAAGTGTACTTTGAAATTCCTGCTTGAAAAGCATCGTATGGTGAGCTAAATACTATTACTGAATTCATTTAAAATCATTCCCTACATTCTGTGCAGGGCTTCCTCTCGCCCTAAGGCAACGGTGGCAGCCTCCAATTTCAGTATGCAGTTTCTGTCCTGGTTTGAGGGTAGTCCTGAAAAAGAAGTGCAGTCTTTAATTGTCCTTGTCATGCCATCTTTATGTAAAGAAATGGCCAATAGTGAACAGAAAAGGAAGGAAGGCTTAACTCTGTCTTTTCTTAGAGTTTAGAGAAGTCTTTCTGCTGCTCCTGCTTTTCTTTGCAAAATAAGGCACCAGAACCACGAGTCGTAAGTAGCTGCAGTTGTAGTGGTGTGTGTGTGTCTTCGTATGGTGGTTGAGTCCCAACAGGCTCTAGAATTAATCTCAAATAAGTTCCATGTCCAGGCACTATTTTTAGAGGCACGCAGCTGTCTCAGAAATTTACTGCTCCTGCTGGGATTGTGCAGCGTCGAGCTCGACTGTGGCGTGAGCTGCTGCGGGGAGCAGAACGGCCTCGCTTGGTTCGGAGTGAGTGAAAAGTGGAAGGATTAAAACCATGACTACTTTTAATAGCGAGGGATTGAAACCAGCTGAGGGGAGGGCGGGTTTCTTTTTTAAAATAAAACTGTCAAGCGCAGCTGATCCTTCTCGAGATGCTTGCTCAGGCCCCGGGGCTCTCACCGAGGGCATCCTCTGTGCTCTGTGGACAAGGGCCTCTGAAGGGCCGCCCCAGTCTGAGATGAGCGCGGATCAGCAATCCGAGTTACGGGGTGGGATGCAGCAGGGCATTTCCACGCCGGGAGTGCCCGGGTTTGCTTTGGCTGAGCATTTATTACACATTATTCACACAAAGAGTTTCATTGACGTAACCAGGTGTAAAATGACATCTTCAATTAAAGCAAAAGAATTTTGTTTTTGTGAAAGCATCATTGCAGCGAATCACTGAGTTTCTTCATTCAGCCCAGTGCGATACTGTTGGCTGAAAAGAAAATGCGTGCCAGTGGATGGAAAGGCGTGCTCTGAGGAATGAAGAGCTGCTGTCAGAGTCTGTAAACAGAAATATATTCAGCCAGTGTGGCAGCAAAACTGTATTTTTTTTTGTTCGTTTCCACTATACTTAACAGTGTGCTAGTCATCTGCATGGGAGGTGGCAAGAAAACAGCGTGTCTTTTATTTATTTGAAGCTAGTAGATTATCGAGCCCTTAAGCCTTCTCTGTGCATGCGAAGCAGAACTAAAGTAATGTGTGCTGACCTTATTGCTTGAATTTTTAGAGGTGTGGTGTACGCTGCAGTAGCTAAAATGGCTCTTAATGTAGCTTTTGTTTTGAAAATAGACTGATTAAAAACTTGACGTGAATAGGGGAAGCGGTAGCTGACTCTTTAATTGTGCTGCGACCAATGCTCTTGAAATGACTTGAAAGCAGCGGTCTCCCGGGAGCCGTTCAGATGAATACAAGCTAATGTCATGCTGGAAGGATCCTTTCCCAGCTGCTCAGTTTAAATGGCAGAAGTCATGATTTGCTCGGATCACGAGAGCTTTTAATTCCTCATTTAATAACAGGTTTCCCTGGATGGTATCTTGCTTTTACCCATCCCACTGTACATGGGAAAGGTGCAGGCAAGGATACAATGAGCTTCCCCCAGCAGTGGAAGGGGCTTTGGTGTTGGATGTGAGCCTTCCTGTTCAGTAAATCCCCGTTTGGAAGATCCCTGCTTCCATCCTGCCCAAGCTATGGGCTCTGTATCCGCCTCAGGAAATTAATTGCTGACCTGTCCGCTAATTGCTGGGGACCTGCTCCGAGCTGCTGGCTCATGGGGCAGGCTGTGTGCGTGCCGGACCGGGGGAATCGTGAAGTCAGCAGAGTGCAAAGTTTCCTGTTGACTCGGGCTGCTTTTGGCCCACAGTGACTTGTTCTTAATCCCCAGACTGAGCAATGTGTTTAACGAATGATTTTTAAGGGGCCGTTGTCTGGAAGACTCCACGGATTCCCATCTGTGCTGGGTATTTTATATTAAGTTGTAGGTTGTTATCGTCACTTTTTGCAGAGCCTCCTCGGCAGCGCAGGGGCAGTGAGATGCCGTAGGCAGCACCATGCTTTGTTCTGCCTGTCAGCTGCAGTTGTAAATCTTCTGTGGCCACAAACATCAGAGGATCTTGATGAAAACATGTTGCCTGTGAGCACCTCCTCTGTGAGAAGTGGAGAACTGCCAGCGTTAAGAGTCCAGCCATCTCTTTTTCTGAGATTTTTGCTCGTCAGTTCCTATTTGAATCCTTTTCTTTTCTCTTTTCAGGTCACTTCACCTGGGAGAAATACCTGAAAGAGACATGTGCCATCCCAGCTCCTGCCCATTGCTTCAAGCAGGTAAGAGGGTGAATGAAAACAAGAAAGGTCAAGGGCGATGGTCCGTTGGTGACCCGGGAGTTCTGTGCCTGGAATAGGCCCCTTTTTTGGCTAGGAAGATGCTTAAGGATATTGGAGACTTAAAAGAAATCTAAGTTTGCTGAAGCAAAGATAAAAAAGATGCGTTCAGGCACTGCAAATGTTAAGAGTAGTGCAGAAGACTTAACTCTCCGATGTGCATAGACAGGAACACAAGTATGCTTTTTCTCTCTGCGAAGCACAGCGTCTTGGAGAAAATGTTCCAAGTAGGCTGTGATCCAGGTTTTGGGGGATCCTGCCCAGCAAGGAGATTTTCATTAGAATTCACCAGATCTTTGTGAATCGAATAGCATCCCGGCAGGCATGGGGTACTTGAGCATAGAGGTGATGGTGTTGAGGAGAGGGGATACAGAAGGGAACTGGCACCCCTGGGTCTGGACAGAGGGGCAGCAGCACAGAGCAGTATCTGTTTGGGTCTTGGGTCGGGTGGGTGGTTCTCCTGAGAAGAGGGCTAAGAGAAAAGGGCAGGTGTAGTTGTCTAGATGATGCAGTACCAAGAGATGGTGGTCTGGGTCACAGATCTGCCAGGGCTTACCAGACCTTTGCTGCTCTGTGGTGTCTGCTCCGATGATGTGCTCAGAGAATGCTCTCAGTCTTCGGTAGAATCGGTTTTGGTGCTGTTTGGGCTTAAGCTTTATGACTGAGGTGGTGCATCTATTGGAAATCCTGTCTCTAACTGGATCCCTGTTCTTTTCTTTGCAGTCATACACTCCACCTGCAAATGAATTCAAGATCAGTATGAAACTAGAAGCCCAGGACCCCAGGAACACCACCTCCACTTGCATTGCCACGGTGGTGGGTCTGACAGGCGCCCGCCTCCGCCTGCGCCTCGATGGCAGCGATAACAAGAATGACTTCTGGCGGCTGGTGGACTCTGCTGAAATCCAGCCCATAGGAAACTGTGAGAAGAACGGGGGGATGCTGCAGCCTCCACTGGGTGAGCTGAAGTTCAACTGTCCAGCAGGCACCTACGTTATCTGTGGGGAAAACCCTGGGGGCTTTTATGTTTCTGTGCTCGCAGCAGAGACTCGTGGACTGCTCCTGCCTACCACTGTGATGTAGACCAGCCCTGTTAGCTTGGGCTGTTAAACAGATGTATCCCACACCAGGTCTGTATTTCCACCTGGACATCGTGGCATGGATAGGGAGATGTTTTAGAGTGTAGTTGAGAGAGCTCTTTGCACCTAGGTGAGCTGCTCGCACTCTTTGCAACTCAAGCTCAGGATTAGCGTGTTCTAACCATGCTCTCATGCCTTCTGAAATTCTCCCTGCGTACCTCAAAGGAAAAGCACATTTTTTTGTGAAAGAATGCCAGAGCCATCTGTTTCCCAGAGGACACACAAGCGATCAAGGGGCACCCCGAAGTCCTGGTGACCCAAGGGTGTGAGTGGTACCGTTGAAGGCAGAGCAACTATGATGGCCTTTCCGGGGGGATTGCCTGTACGAGGACAGGATGAAGCCAGGTTCTTTTATTCTGAGAGACGCCACACAGTCGCACAGGCAGTGCTGGCCCGTAGCTCGAGCAATGGCCTCATCTCTGGCCGTTGCCCTTTGCTTCAGGCTTCTGATCCTGTTTGCAAGCGCTGTCATCTCAAAGGTGTGCTTGACGTGAAACGGCTGCCATCCGTCAGCGCCTTCCCCTGCGCTCCTGCTTCGAGCTGAGCACAGTACTGGTGTCTGGGCGGAGGTGCTTTGCTGGGGATCTGTAAATCTTGATGTAGAGAATAACCAAGAGAGCAATTAGGGCTGAGGCATCTGCTGTATCGCTGCTAATCCTGACACTGTGATTTCAAAAGCATTTAAATTTTCATTCATGTTGTCTAAGTGTATTTGTGCCCAAGTGTCTTTGAGGCAATAGCACGTTACCTGGAGACCATCTGATGGGGAAACATAATGTCTGAAAAGGTTCCCAGTGATTTAAGTCCTGTCTCACGTGAAGGGATGCTTGCAATATTTCATCTGTTTATTTATTTAATTTCGCTTGGCTACAGCTTTATAGATAACCTGGGCAGTCGAACGCTTTTTCCAGTCTTGTATTCAGTTAAACACACATCTTTTTTTTTTTTTTTTTTTTTGGACACTGACCAAATGATGAGCTGATTCGCTGGTTCTTTCCTGATTAAGCAGCAAGATTAACCTGCTTTTGCATTTTGCTGCCCATTATTTTTGAAGTGTCTTCATAAATCTCTCTCAATTAGCAATATCAAGCTAATAATATCAAGCCAATCGATAATGATGCAAGAAGCCTTCAATAGGATACCCTGAGTTAGGAATATTTTTACTCGTGTTTTTTCCTGGAGTACCATTTGTAAGCTTTGGTGGAAGTGTAGTCTCAATTGCAGTGGGACACTGGGGACTGACCTTTCTGAAGAAGCAACATCAGCAGGTGCACGTTTTGGCACGTCGCACCACACGAAGCTGTGTGTATGCAAGTCTAATTATACCCTTTTCCTTCGTAATTGCTACAGACAAAACCTGCTGCACCTATTAACATTAAAGCTGCCGGTTTTTATGTTGCTTTCAGGCATGCTGCTGCCCATTTGCAGACATCTCTCTGAAACCCTGGTCCCAGGGTGCTGCTGGCAGCTCCGGCACAGCCTGCCCAGCCTGGCCTCGCTGGCGGAGATGGGCTTCTCCTGTGCCGTGTCTGGGTTTTGCCAGCAGATGGCAATAAGTGTAGTCGAGTTGCAAAGCAAAACTCACTTCTGACAGCGCCAGAGAGGGTTGGTAGTCTGGAAGAAGTCTGTGTGCCCAGCTCTGATCTGTATCGCCTGCTTAACCTTGGGCCAGACGAGAGTGGTTCTCTTGCACCCAGCATAAAGACAGGTAGCAGTTGTCCCTTCTGCCTGTGGAGTGCAAGGGCGCAGAAAACATGGCAAGGGTTTTCTGTGCTCCTTGTAGCATTTCCCGTTTGTACGCATCTGCTGCTGCTCCCCTTCTTTACGTAGATAATTCACGTAAAAGGTTATCTTTGCCCCTCTGGGAGTTCGGCTCTCCCATCCCCTGAGGTTTGTGGCTAGCTTGTTCGGTGTCCAGGCTGCTGCGGAGGGTGGCCTGTACTGAGCTGGTTGGGTTCTGGCATTTCAGCCCTGGTAAAGCTTTGCCACGTTAATCATTATGGGATACTCTCCATCGAGGTCCAGCCCCGGGGTTCCCTTCAAAACACTGCAAATACCGAAAGTGCAACGCCGTGTTCAGCTGAGCAGCAGAAATTGTCTGCACAGGAAGATGCACATTTAGCAAAGATGGCATTTTGTGATATCTGGAGACTTTTGTCGGTTGTGCAGTCGTACTCAGTGCATGTGAATTTACTTTTTTCTTCCCATAAGGCCCTTCCTGTTATTTCTCCGCTTGTTTTCACAGAAGATGTCGAGCCAAAACCTGCCATCCTTTCCTGTAATGGTTAAATCTGTTTCTCAGCCAAGTCACAGCCTCTTTATTTCTTCAGGTTAGCTTGCCTGCAGCTCACGCTAAAAGGTGGAGGAGGCCACCCAGAAGCTGAAATTCCCTGTTGAGGAAGAAATTTCATAGTCTGAGTGTGCACTTGCTGATTCATGTGTCTCCTACAGTAGGATCACTGAAGCTGCAAGCACTAGCGCTGCACAGAGTGCTCTGCCTGTATGGTCAATGTACAGACTTTTGTTATGATAAGCGAATATTGCAGTCAAACATCCATTTCCAGATGTTTCTTTTCAGCAACATAATGTTTTGCATTCAGAGTATCTGGAAAAGGTCAAACCTGACTCTCCAGCATGAGGAGGAGGGTGGTGTGGGATCACAATGTGTGCCCGCTGCAAAGTTCCCATCAGAGCAGGCACGTGCTGCCGGATCCAGCAGCTCCCACGGCTTTAAAGTTTTCATCTCTGCTCTCATCTTCTTCTCTGCAGGCTTTCGGCTGAATGCCTCGTCTTGGCCCATGTTCCTTCTGAAGACTCTGAATGGAGCAGAGATGGCTCCTGTCCGGATTTTTCACAAGGTATTTGACTGTACTGTTTGTGAAGACATCGTTCTGGCATGTCCCCTTTACTGCAGAGCACCAAAATCACAGCTGGTGTCTGATGTGAGATCTGCTGATCCCAGAGGAGATGAACATTGCCCAGCTTTGCCACGGTGCTGCTTCTCTAGGGCAGATCCATACCCTCTGCTTCTGTATCGTAGCAGTGTCGAGATGCAGACAGAGGTCTACTAAGAAAGTGGTTTGGGCTTCAGTGCTTGAGAGATGTGCTTGTTTTTCACTGGGGCTGCAGGTGCCACTCAGAGCCAGGAATGCAATATGTGAAAGTCAGCACCTCTGAAGCTTTTTAATGTACCAGGGCTTGCAAGAGGTGCAAGTATTGATGTGAGGCAACCCTGCAAGTATGATTTCGTAGTCTGTATTCTCACAGCCTTAGGGAAGTCAGAGGGAGACCGGAGCCAGTCTAGAGGCGTGTGCTGTGGTATGGGATGGCTGGTGTGGCTTTAGTGTATCTCAAGTATAAAAGACTAGGAAGAGCAAGCCCCAGATCAGGCTGGATGGCGGATCTCTCACATGTCTAGCAAAGCTGAAGGTGGGGGAAGAATGATGGAGACTGTCATATCTCAGGTTTTCCTACTCTGAGACAACAAGGTGAGAGTAGCCTGCAAGAGGCTGTGTTCTTTGGAGCTTTATTTTCTGCCTGTGTTGCATGACAGACTTGTCACTGGGTGCAGTGTTAATGTAGCGCTGTCTGGATTTGGTCCAGCAGCTGGGTGATGGCAGAGCAGTCAGTAGTGGACTTGTTGCCTCTTGACTTAAAGGGCATGTGGCTGCGTAGCTGGGCCAGCATGTGCACACCTAATCGGGGTTCCCATCCAGCCCACTAGCTCCCTTCTTCACCTGCTTGTGGAGGTGAGTTTGCTGATGGCGGGGACAGCCCTAGTCTGGGGAGGCACTGGCATATCCTCTTTGAGCACGTTTTCAACTTCTCCTTGTAGGAACCACCATCTCCATCCCAAAACTTCTTCAAGACAGGTATGAAGCTGGAGGCAGTGGACAGGAAGAACCCTCACTTCATCTGCCCGGCCACCATTGGGGAGGTGAGAGGTTCTGAGGTCCTCATAACATTTGATGGCTGGAGAGGTGCCTTCGATTACTGGTGCCGATATGATTCCCGGGACATCTTTCCCGTAGGCTGGTGTTCGCTGACTGGAGATAATCTGCAGCCCCCTGGAACAAAAGGTAAGGCCCATGTTGTTGCTTAGCTGTCTTCCTCCTCCACTCAGCTCTCAAAGAGCAGCAAAACAGGCAGAGGCTAGCAGCAAGGACACCTGGGTGCCCTGTCTGGCTTTCTTACTGCTGCTTCATGTGTGGTAAAGGTGCAGATGATCATACCTTTTAGCAGTGTAACAGCCTGGCGTCAAGGTGCTAAGAAACAGCCATCCGTAAATATGGGCAGGATGATGGCTCTGTGGAGGGATGGTGGTGCTGTACGACATTGCTGAGGTCTGCTCCTCTTCAAGAATTCTCTTGGAGTCTTTCCCGCGTCTCTGGAACACACATCCTAGGGACTTTTATACAGGGAGGACTGGGCTATTTGTGGGTATAATAAGGGAACAATGAGAACTATTAAGTTGCAAGATTGCGCCTGTTTGTACTTCTGACAGTTATCTTGCTCTGCCTTATGCTGTGAGCTCTGTTGTGAACATGGAAAAAGCAGGTCTGAAGCAGGTCGTACCTGCCTTGTTCCTTGAGTCGTGATGGTTGGTTAGGAATGGTATTGGGGAACTTGCTGCCTTGCAAAGGTCCGAGCGTTGGCTGTTGAGGTTTTCAGATGTGTCTCTAGCTTGCTAGCATTGCAGTTGTGTTTAGGACCAGGGGAACTGTCATTGTCCTCATGCACGTCCCTCTGGCATTTGCTGGCTGGCAAGTCCAGCACACACCTGTCAGTGAGGTGAGAAGCAGGAGAGCAACCTCTCTACTGGAGCTGAAGGATTTCTACTGGAGAATTTCTCTGATGAGACGGTTCCTCTTGAAAATCCCAGATCAGCTTGTGCTAACCAGTCAGGCTGGTGCTTTCCTGCCGTCCCTTGATGTGAGCCGTTTCTGTCCCCCGTGCTGCAAGGCCGGCGTCAGGGTGGATTCCCTGAGGTCGTCTCGCATGGTCTGTCTGCAAGCCAAGCTGCGGGCTCCCCTCGGGTGGGGGTGGTTTCTGTTATGGCTGGGAACCGAAAGGCACTCTCGCTGTTTATCTTGGATTTCTGCATTCGGCCTTGATGTTCCCAGCCTCTCCCTCGCTTCCTGCTGTTGGTTTGCGTCCTGCTCGCTGCCGCCCTGCAGGCTCCACAGAGCTGCTGGGGACCTCCTGGCTGGGGGCTGACCTCTCCAGCAGGGCCCTGGAGTCAGAGGCTCTTGCCCAGCATCTCCAAGGTCCTTCTCAGGTGCTACACAAGTGGCTAAAGACATGTTTGTGTTGGGTGGGAGCTTTCCTGGCAGTAAACCGGGGCTGGAAGGTTTCAGGAGCAAGGTGGAAGCTGCCTTCCCAGGAGAAATGGGGACCTCCGTCTCACCCGTGGCACCCGTTGCAGACAGCCCTGTTCTTCTCCAGCCTCCCTGTGTGAGGGGCTGAAGCTGAGTGAGCAGAGCATCCAGAAATAATGCCCCATCCTGGGGATGCCACTGTGGTAATTTGGAGCCATCTTGAGAAGTGTTTGCTTCTTCCCCTTGGCAGGCAGCAGTGACAGGCTCTTCCTCTCACATCGGCTCCATTGGCAACGAGTCTGCAGTTCCTGCTCATGTACAAAAACAGTGAACCCCAAAAGTCACGTCTACCCACTCCCGGGCAGAGGCAGCTCTTGGTCTCAGGCAGATTTCTGCTCTCTTTGCCGTGTTTTTCAAGTACTGGAGCAAGAGCAGGGGTTGGCAGAGGTTGCATGAGCCGTGCAAAAATGCCACGGAGTCAGGATCAGCCTTGTCTTTGTGGTATTTTGCTTTCCTCTCGGTGGCTGCCCCCTCCCTTTCCTGCCGCAGACTTTCCATTTTCCACTTTGTGGGATTAAACCAAAAGAAGGGAGCGCTGGGAACTTTCCTCGTCTGTAATTAAATTCCTCCCTCATTCCTTTACTCCTCAGCCCTGCTTCGGAGGAGGGTTGAGCACAGCCCGCCCAGGACCTGAGAGTGCTGCTCTTGGCAGGGTTGGAGGATGCTTCACCACAGAGGGATCCCCCTTTCCTTCACCTCCAATAAAGCTTCCCTGTGTGCCAGCCTGGAGCCTGCAGAAGCACGCGGTGGAGTCGCGGAGCTTCCCTTTCCTAGCGGGAATTCCCCTTAAATCAGGGAGACCCGGGGAGACGTGTGGGAGGTCAGTGCTAGCCGTGGTTATACGGGGCTCTGCTCGCACACTGGACTGACCGTCTTGCCCTGAGCCGGTGGGTACCGGCGGGGTGAGATGCTTGGGGGAGCTGAGAAGTCCTGCAAAGAGTTAACTCTATCGAGACTGATGGCTTCCTGGGGCTGAGCGAAGAGAGGCCTGGAGAAATGAGCTCATGTTCAAGGGAAGCAGAACTTCAAAGAGGCCAGGCATGTTTATTTAATGCTGGTAACTTAATTCCGCTCTAATCTGTCCCTTCTGCTGATTGCCAGCAGAGGTGGAGGAGTGCGGGTCTTCTCCCAGGCACATCCCCTCTCCGGCTCCGGGGCCTCCCACTGCCACCAGTGTTTGCTTAGCTGGGGCGGCTGGGCAGGGTGCTGGTGGAGCTGGGGCCTGGCCAGCCACGCGAGAGGGCACATGTGTGTGACGGGAGGAAGGGGAGGTCAAGCGGTGAGGAGGAACAGCTCTCTGCGCACCAGGTTGGTAATTACATTGCTGTCAGGATGTGCTCTCTGCGCGGTGGCCTGCTGGGAGAGCTCCACCACAGCCGGCGGCCAGATGGCCACGGGCTCCCGGGCATCTCCTGGAGCTCCTCTCTCGATGCAGCACAGCTTGGAGCTGGGGGGTTCGAGTAAACCTGCGCCGCTGGGGAAACGTAACGCCGGGGATGCCTCTGCACACAGTGCTGATCCTCTCTGCTCCACGCCAGCC
This sequence comes from Pluvialis apricaria, assembly GCA_017639485.1. Taxonomy (NCBI): domain Eukaryota; kingdom Metazoa; phylum Chordata; class Aves; order Charadriiformes; family Charadriidae; genus Pluvialis; species Pluvialis apricaria. The sequence goes on along the minus strand of CM030027.1, from coordinate 893,868 downwards.
TGCGGGCTTGGAGGTCGGTTCTGCTGGGCTTACAGCACAAGGCGCAACGCGGCAGAGCTCATCCTGGGCATCCTCAGCTTCTCTGTGCCAGAATGGCACCAGTGGGGGGAAGGCAGGTCCCTGTGACCGTCCCAAAGAAAGGGGGGGTTCTGTGGGGGTGCAGCAAGCTTCCTTCGGCTTCCCACCCGTGCTGGCTGGGCACTCCAGGGTTTGTCCCTTGGGCAGGAATCCCCACTCCTCTCCTTACACGTAGTGTACAGCATCTTACATGTCTTTTCATGCCTCTTACATGTGTGCTCTTTTACCCTTAAACACTTAAGGCTTTTAGGAGTATAAGGTGAGATGGACTTCCTATTAAACTTAAGTGCTGGGTGGCAGCTCTGAGCTGTGCTCGAAGGGCAGACTGTGTTCATGGTAGGTTTTACAGTTATCTTGCACTGGGGGTGCTCCTGACTTGTGGATTTACTTCAGAGTTTCAGAAATTAGCTTTTCTTGACTGTTTCCAGAAAAGTTGTTTTCACATCCGTTCTTACCGAGCCAAGCAGTCATCCTAGTGAAATATTGACTGAGAAATATTAGTCTATCACAGCGCGTATACATAAACCAGCTGAATTAAGGTTGCATGGGATATCAAGCCCAGAGTTACTACAAAGATTTTGGACTCGCCTGTTGCGTGGTGGAGTCAGAGTTTCAGAATTATGGCAAAACAGAGGAGAATGGTGTTGCCACGTCTTTAGGTATTGCAGCACACGAAAGCGAGGCCAAAATGTGCTGCATGCACGTTACTGACGACGTGGATTTTTTCAACAGAAGACCCTGAAGGTCTTCTAGTGAAGGAATTATCCCCATCTGCCAGGCCTGCGTGCTTTTCCATTTGAGTCATACAATGACTCAACTGACACTGTAGTAGATGCAGGGCAGGAGGTAGCTGATATTTCTCCAGCTGAGAGCTTCAAGGTTTAGATTAAGTTGTGAGGCACATAAGCAGTGTACGAGTCTGTGCACTGTAGCAATGTTAGGTAGAGATGTAAATTGGGAGGAAAGCAGAGGTTGACGGAGTAAAATCCGTAGGTGAGCTGTTGTGGGTTGTCCCCGTGGGCAGCTGAGCCGCTCGCTCACCCCCCAGCAGACTGAGGAGGAGGATCGGAAGGGTAAAGGTGTGAAAACTGGTGGGTTGAGATCCAGACAGTTTAATAGGTAAAGCCAAAGCTGCAGGCGCAAGGCAAAGCCAGGCACTCGTTCGCCGCTCCCCGTCGCAGGCAGGCGTTCAGCCGTCCCCGGGAAAGCAGGGCTCCATCACGCCTAGCGGTGACTTGGGAAGACAAACGCCGTAACTCCGATCCTTGCTCCGTCCTCCTCCTTACCCCCAGCTTCTCTTGCTGAGCACGGCGTCATGCGGTCTGGAATACCCCTTTGGGCAGTTGGGGTCGGCTGTCCCGGCTGTGCCCCCTCCCAGCGTCTTGTGCACCCCCAGCCCATCGCTGGCGGGCGGCGTGAGGAGCAGAGACGACCTTGGCACTGTGCAAGCCTGGCTCAGCAACAGCTCAAACGTGGGCATGTTATCACCACTGGTTTGGTCACAGATCCAAAACACAGCACCGTACGAGCTATTATTAAAGAAAGTTAACTCTAGCCCAGCAAAAAACAATACAGTGCTTTTGAAAAACTTTTTGCATGCATTTTACTTTTCCTAAATTTCCTGCATCTCGGGGAGCCCGTGGGCAACTCAGGCTTTCATGGCTCTTAAAACAGGACAAAAACAATCCTGCTCCCAGGCCACTGATGTAGGAGGAACGCGGATTTGGAAAGCTACTTTGGAGAGTCCCTCTCCGTTATAAGCAGTACAGAAAATCAATGCTTAGGATCAATCTAAAGAATGAGGATTGTTGTTTAGTTACTTTAAATCATGTCTGGGGAGAAAGAGAGCAAGAGATGCACACACGACTGGAGGTGCTGCTGCTAAGGTTCAGGGCAAGACAGATTGAAGGGGGAAATAAGAGACTGATAAAAAACACCAAGAAGAAAGAAGAAAGAGATAAGAGGCTGATTAATGATTGCCGTTTCCGGGGCCACCTGCCCTCAGCAGGGAGGTGGGGTGAGGGAAGTCCTCCCTCAGCCAGGGCATGGTCTTGCAGAGAGGAGATATGTCTGCTCCTGTTATCCATCAGAAATTTGGGGGTTCACAACCAATCACCAACTAGAGGAAAGTTCAGTTCTTTGTAGTCAGGGAAACACTCGTTGGAAGAGGATCCATGAGAAGTTATTTTCCTTTCTGAAGTGGTTTGTGGGATGGAGAGCTGTGAGCCCCCGGGGAACTAGAAACCAAACCGGGGCCTTCTCAGGTACCTCTGCGAGGCGCCTTGTAGCTCTGAGCTCTTCACCGAGGAGGTGATGTACTGAAGAGTCTGTCTACACCGGGTAAAGGGACGCAGGCTGGGAAAAAGGGGCTGAGCAGGTGGGATCAGGGCTTTCTGCCTGTACGTGCTGGTTCTGGGCACAGGAATCTAAGATTTTCTGCAAGATCTAGGTCTTTACACAAGGAAGCACGTAGAACTTCTTTATTTAAACATTAGATTTAAATTTCAAAGAAATGCACGCATTTTTCTAGGGTTTATGCTACAGTATCAGGAACTTTAACTGTGAATTGCCTCAGCAAGTGTGAGATGTTTACAGGACCCCCCAGGAGCTGTGCTTACAACTGAGCACTGGTGGCTCTGTGCGTGTTCCCACCAGTACTGCTGCTGGAAGATGCTGTGGCAGGGACAGTCTTCCCTGGCTTTTTGAAAAGGAGCTCATTTTCCAGGTCCCAAGAAATTGATATTTAATCCATACATACACAAACACTTTCCACACACACACACCTCTTCCACTGAACTAGTGTCCCTTAAGTCTGCTCGACCATGTTTAGTACATCACTGCTGGAGGGCAGGGAAATACTGTAACCTTAAAAGCAAGGATGCAGGGACACACACAGCCCGCAGCAACCACAGGCACAAGTACAGCCGTGAGAGGCTGTAACTCAGTATATGGGTTGAGATATGCCTCCCACTGATGCTGGGTTCCTCTGGAGTTCCCTGGTGGGTTTGTTAACACCCTTTTCCACCCTTCCGGATTCTCCGCAGCAGAGAGAGGGGTGACACCATGCTGTGTGTGGGAGAGGGGCAGCGGCGAAAGCGTTAAGGCTGGGCGGGCAGAGCTGGAAGCGGCTCTGGCGCTGGAATTTGGAGGAGTGGAGCTGCAGCCTTGGCACCAGCCCAGCTGGCGGAGAGGCCCAGCGCCCAGCCGGGTCGGGGAGAGCTAATGCAGAGCACGTCCTCCTCCCGGCCGCTGTGCCGAGTCTGATGGGCGGCTGCAGCGAGGGCATAGGAGATCCCGGTGCTCGGGTCTTGGCTGCCTTCGCCTGGCTCTGGTGCGAGCTGTCAGCCCACTGCTCCCTCTCCCTGGGCTTGGCTGCCTCAAGAGCGTTTCCCTCTGCTTGCAAAGCAAGCAAAAGTTAATAGTTTTAGATAGTTACCATGGGGATATGTTGAAGTGGAGCTCACATCCACTCCTGGACTCGCCATCTGTTGCGTGCGTTCCACAGCCCGCCCGTACTGCCGAGGAGAGCAGAGCGTGGCGGCGGCGCCCGGCCTGTCCTTGCGTGGGTGCTGCGCCGGAGCAATAGCTCCAGGAGGTAACAGAGAGGCACTAAATGCTGACCCTGGATAGAAAGTTCATGAAGTTCTTCATCTCTCCCCACTGTTGCTGCTGTGTCCTTTATTGGTTAACTGCATGATGTCTTCAAATGAAGATGATGATCAGATGCTAGATTTTCTGCCCATGGGTGAAGGTAATGTGTGTTTTATGAGTTTATCTCTGATGTTGCTTGGTTTCTCTTCCTCCTTTGGGGCGAGAACACAGCGGGGAGTGGAGGAGCCTCATGAGGAGTAGCTGGCAGGGTGACACTCAGGTGAGCTCCTGTGCTTTACTGCTTGGAGGAGATGGAAAAAATATTAATTAGTGTCAGTTTAGGACTGAGCTGGGAGTTGGATCTCATACATCAAGCTGGGTGTGGTGGTTGTTTGTGTTGGGGTGGCTGAATTTGGGACCACACAGGTAGAGCTTCTGTACCAATGGCAGGAGAAGGTTATACAAAGAAGTGCAGCATTTTCTCTTTTATCGGCAAGCCTAACGCATGTGCAGCCATGGTGCCTTGGTGTTGCTGGCTTTGGGACCACTATTGGAAGATCCCAAGAAAAAGCTCCTTGAGCTTTTGGGGCACAGAGCCAAGGCACTTAGCAGTAATCCTGGCTCGGCTCGGATGTGTGTCCTGGACTACACCTTGGCTTTGGAGGTCTGGGGGCTTGGACAAGAGCAGCCCTGGCTGTGCTGCTCCCCCGACCCTCTTTGGATGCTGATGGTGCCCGTGGCTCAGCAAACAGCAAATCTGTGCCTCAGCAGGAGCGTGTCAGAGACCTGATGTTACTGGGGCATTTCTTGGGACTGGCAAGAGCATCTGAGAAGAGGAGCCGACCTGGGGAAGGCAGAGTTTCCCCCATCCCCCAGCGTGTCCTTAATCTCAGTGTCTACGCCTTCCTCCCAATTTGACTTTTCCTTATCTGTTTTATTCTAAAATATTTCATAATCCAGAGAGTCTGGGTTGTATTCGGGACATTTCGTTCCCTTTTCCCTCCTGCTTCCTGGCCCAAAACAGGGTTTCAGCATCCCAGGGCATCCCTGAGTCTTGGCAGGACGTTTCTACAGGAGCATCGCTGTTGAAACCTTCCTCTCTTTGGGTGAACAGCCCCGGGGTTGCCACTCCGTTTCTGCATGATCTCTGCCCAGTAACGGCGGTTCTGCTGGTGGGACGCGGTGCGGGGCTGTGCTTGTGTAGGCTGAAGGTCCGAGTGCTTTCAGGATGGAATTGCACAAACTGAAGGCAGATCAAGGGTCCAGGGCTTTTATTTCTGGGGGTCCAAAAGTGTCTGACTCAGGGTGTGCTGAGCTGCTGGTCACACGCAGGGCCGGTGTCTGCCTAACCACCCTCTGCTGCCAGCTTTGGAAGCAGAGTTAAGGGAAAAGTATGCCCAGTGTGTTTGTATATCTTTAGGAGAGCCACAGGGAGAGCACAGTTTCCCATGTAAATGAAGTGTTTTAAATTACTAAGAAGCTTCGCATCGAGTGTTTAGGGCTTCACGCGTAGTTCCTGCCTGTCAGCAGCACACACGTACTCGCTGTTGGTGGTCCCTTGTCGGGATGCCGGTTCTGACACAGATAAGTGCCGGAGGAACCAGAATCATCAACCAGACTCTTCTCACAAAGGTCTGTAAAGGCTGCGCACGGTTAATGGGATGGTTCTGACCAGAGCAGCGTACGCACATATGGGAGAATTTGTCCCATTTTCGTGGGATTTTCCACAGTGTCCCTATGGGACATTACATCATCCTCTCGTGACCCGCTGGGTAGGTTCTTCGTTTTTTTGTTTCCTCCCCATTTTTTGGAGAGGGGAAGTAAATGTTCTTGAGCCAAGCTCTGACCCTGGCTTTGGCGAACAGGTACGGGTTGCTGCGGCATACATTTTATTGTATCTAGGAGCTTCATACTGAAGATACGGCCCCACTTGTTAGAAAGATCGGACCTTTTGCGGCTTGTCACTTGTTCTCCTCTTGATCTTTGGTATTTTTATAACTTCCGAACAGCTTTAAAAAAGAACAAAAGGTGGAATAAACTGCACCCACCTAGCAGTCTCCTTGTTCTTTGTGCACTGATATGTTGAAGGTGTTCTGGTAATATTTAACTAGGAAGCCAAAGCTAAAAAAGAGCTTCAGAGAAGACTGGAACAAGCAGAAACCCCAGGAACAGTCCTGAAGAGGCTGAACACAGCAAGAGCACAGAAACGTTTTGATTCTCAACATGGGGTTTGGAAACCCATTGATAATTAACTCCCAGGGGCAGAAGACGTGATCAGTCAGTAGATTGACTGTGGTGGCCTCTCATGCCACGTATTTTAACTGAATGTGTGTCCTTGAGCTAGCTGGATTAAAATAGCAGTATAGCCATGCCCTCGCAAACCGCCCGCGGGCTGTAAATCTGTGAAGAAACGAGTGATCTCCGTCCTGCTCCGGGTGCAGTTCAGGTTGGCTGGGACGTGCCTGCACGAGCTGAAGTCTTACCCAGGCTGCAGGCTGGTTGCTTCCTAAGACCACAACTCTGGGATTTTCTTGAGGACTGCTGTGGGGACCAGACATGTGTCAGTCATCCCGGGTGCTTTTGGCAGCCCTTTACGGGTGCATGCGCTGCGGACGGCCTCTCCTGAAGCGCTAAGTCTGGAAGAGCTGCAGTACGGGGCTTTTCCTGAGGTGTGGAAATGAGTTTATTTATGTTGTTGGTGTCTGTGTCAGGACCAAAGGTTCCAGTTCTGCTCATGTACCGTGCACTGAACAGCTGGGCTCTTGAAGTTACAGAATCACAGAATGGTCAGGGTTGGAAGGGACCTCTGGAGATCATCTCATCCAACCCCCTGCCACAGCAGGGACACCTCCAGCAGTGGCACAGGACGGCGTCCAGGCGGGTTTGGGATGGCTCCAGAGTGGGAGACTCCACACCTCTCTGGGCAGCTGTGCCACTGCTCTGCCACCCTCAAAGTAAAGAAGTTCCTCCTCATGTTAAGATGGAAATTCCTATGTTCAAGTTTGTGCCCATTACCTCTTGTCCTGTCCCTGGGCACCACTGAAAAAACACTGTTCCCATCCCCCTGGCACCCTCCCCTTAAGTATTTATAAGCATTGATAAGATCCCCCCTGAGTCTTCTCTTCTCCAGACTAAAAAGCCCCAAGGCCCTCAGCCTTTCCTCATAAGAAAGATGCTCCAATCCCCTCATCATCTCCGTAGCCCTTTGCTGGACCCTCTCCAGCAGTTCCCTGTCCTTCCTGACCCGGGGAGCCCAGAACTGCACACAGTGCTCCGGCTGCGGCCTCCCCAGGGCAGAGCAGAGGGGGAGGATGACCTCCCTCGCCCTGCTGGCCACACTCTGCTGGATGCACCCCAGGATGCCATTGGCCTTCTTGGCCACCAGGGCACATTGCTGGCTCATGGTCACCCTGTTGGCCACCAGGACTCCCAGGTCCCTTTCCACAGAGCTGCTCTCCAGGAGGTCAGCCCCCAACCTGTACTGATGCATGGGGTTATTCCTCCCCAGATGCAGTACCCTACACTTGCCCTTGTTGAATTTCATCAGGTTTTTGTCTGCCCAGTTCTCCAGCCTGTCCAGTTGCTGCTGGAGAACTCACCATGTGTCCACGGGCACTGTCATGCAGGAGACGATCTCAGCCTGGCTTTGGGGTAATCAAATAAAGCTTGAGTATTGAAGTTCAGATTTTTACTTGATTTTGGTCTGACTTTGCCAACAAATATTGGTGCTGCCATTTCTCTTGGAGCTCCCTGATTGCCCCTGTGTGTCTTCTCTCACCTGCTGGTGCATCCCCTCAGTCAGGAGCTTGAGTTTCAACTCTGCTGATACATTTCTCACACTGGAGCTGCTCAGCTCAGTTCTCATCTCTTTTTATAGTTCAGAATTTCTCTGTTTTAATTCCATAGCTGCTTTATAGGTGATTAAAACAACGCACAGTTACAACAGCTTTGTTTTTGCAGTGGGCTGGAGAAGATGAGACTAATAGGGGGATCACAGCAAGAACCCATGTTGTGTTGCAGCCGGTTTATTTGGAATAAGAGGTAGTGTGGTGGTTACAGGAGGAAAACTGTTGATTTGGGATGTAAAGAGGGTGATTGTAGACAAATTTGGCATTTACTTGTCCTCTGCATTTGAATCATATGCCCCAGTAGGCTCCTTGCAGCTCCTTGGTCTCCGACCTGGTAGCCGGGCTAGAAGGAACTGTGCTCCACACGGCCTGGGGGAGCTGGTAGCCCCTGGGCTCTCGGCTGCACCTGCAAAGGAGCATCTAACTGGTCTTGCAGAACCAGACCCAGAGTTGAGTTGTCTGAGCACTCAACAAAAAACAGCAAAGGTTGTACAGGTTGGTACAGCACAGGGCTACAAAGATGATGAGGGGATTGGAGCATCTTCCTTATGAGGAAAGGCTGAGGGCCTTGGGGCTTTTTAGTCTGGAGAAGAGAAGACTGAGGGGGGATCTCATCAATGCTTATAAATACTCAAAGGGAGGGTGCCAGGGGGATGGGAACAGTCTTTTTTCAGTGGTGCCCAGTGACGGGACAAGAGGTGATGGGCACAAACTTGAGCATAGGAAGTTCCATCTCAACCTGAGGAGGGACTTCTTCCCTGTGGTGGTGGCAGAGCAGTGGCACAGCTGCCCAGAGAGCGGGGGGAGTCTCCCACTCTGGAGCCATCCCAAACCCGCCTGGACGCCGTCCTGTGCCACTGCTGGAGGTGCCCCTGCTCTGGCAGGGGGTGGGACTGGGGGAGCTCCAGAGGGCCCTGCCAACCCCTGCCAGTCTGGGATCCTGTGAAGAAGTAGGAATGCTCCTCCAAGCTCCAGCCACATAATTGGCAGCATGAGACGTTTATGGCTGGTTGTGCAGATGTTCCACGGCAAACGTGCTGAGAGATGAGGAGCTTATGAGCTGCTGTTTGGGGAGAAGCTTGCTCGGCTGCTCCAGTGGTGGCTGGCATGATACTGTTTTCCCTTGTCCAAATGCTAGCCTTTGCAGTATTTTAGAAAAAAGATACATAACACAGTTTACCCATTCATTTTATAATGCTACCCAGTGGATACAAAGCAGTTAATTTCTGTGCTGTATGGGGGAGAAATTAAGACCTGGGTTTTGGGACTAAGCAAATCTGTGTGCTCAGCACTAAACTGAAAATGACTTTTGCTGAGGACAACGATTTGGGCATCCTTGCTCTTCACAGCGCTGTCACTGTCTTTGTCTCTAATCACAAGCCAGTCACTTAGCTCTGTTTATTTTGCAGTCAGCAGAATCCAGCCTTTGCTGACCCCCGGGGCATTTTGATGAATGAGTCTATTGTGGTGCACATCCGTAACACTTGTTGTGCCGGGTCTCAAAGCACTTTCCCCCTGCATTGAGGAATATCTGCACACAGATGTTTATACTCTAAAAAGGGTCAGTAACTGCTAAGTAATAATAAGAGTTACGGTCTCTGAAATGATGCTGGAATCCAGTTAAAAACATTAAAAGATATTTTACATTGTATGCTAAGCAGAAGAGCCGAAGCAAGGCGAAGGAACTCGTAAAAATGCTCAATCTGATCAAAGAGTTTTCTTAATCAGATCATTGAAGGGCAGACTCGGGGGGGCTCTCGGCGTGCAGCGGGGCAAGGCAGAGCTTAGCCCTGGCTGAAGAACTACCCGGAAGGGCTGGAACTCTGTGGAAACAAGGCTCCAGGGATCAGCTGCAGGTTTGAAGGCTTTTTGCTTGACTTTTAACCAGTGTAATGAGGATTTCTATTCAGTTGGTTTCTACTGTGACGTTCGATGTCCTGATCTCTCATTTTTCCAAAGTGGAATCTTTTTCCCTGGCTCCTTCTGGCCATTGCTGTGCTTTGAGCTGATGTTCTTGTGCAGTGAACATTACAGACCAAGTTCTTCCTCCTGAAGGAGCACCAGGCAGTTTGGAGCCCGGCATATTGCATCTGAAGGTAGGAGTGGTTTTCTCCATGCTCATTGCCTTATATTTATTGGTGTGATGGTCACCTGCTGTTTTCTTGCCCTGAAACTCAGTCTCCTGGCTTCCCTCTGGAGCTGCTTATGGGCTGCCACCATCCTGTCTGCCCTGGGATGTGCGAATCATTAGAAAACTTTCTCACCTGGCTTAGCCCCTTGCCAAGTCACTCCTGAATATGTTGAGCGGGGCAGATTCTGCTGCAGATCCCTGTGCAGTCCTCTTTCCTCTGTAAGAAAGACTGTTTGCCCCCACCTCTTCTAACCCTCGATTTATCCCTGTAGAAACCTTCCTTCTTATCCCATGGCTCTTTAGTTTTCATAGAAGCCTTGGGTGAGGATCTCGGAGGCTTTGTGGAAAGGCAGGCAGGCTGGGTCACATTCCTCCACGTGGTCCAGACTCCTCCAGGTTTGCAAGGCCGGGTTTCTGTTAGAGAAGCTGTATGGACACTGCCCGAATTGGTCAGATTCCTCTCGGGGGCCGTGTTATTGGATAAAGCCTCAGTTTTGTTTCGGAAAATGTTTTAGCCAGATGCACTTTGTGCTTGGGTGAAATTAGCTACTTGGGTTTAGCAGATGACTGGGTGAGTGGGGCGGACGGGGATGCAGAGAAGGATAGCCGTGGTGATCACAGAATCACAGAACGGTCAGGGTTGGAAGGGACCTCTGGAGATCATCTAGTCCAACCCCCTGCCACAGCAGGGGCACCTGATGGACGCAGAAGTCTCTTTGGGGTGTGAGTTCTGGGCTTTGATCTGTATAAGCAGATCCTGCAGATCCAGAATTGGGCTTTTCTGGTCTTCAGCTCCAGTAGCGCCCACTGCAATCTTCCGCTGTTCTTTTTCACGTATCCGTGTGTGGTTACGATTAGAGGTGGGACGTTTGGACGTTTTGCAGTAGTGTTATGGGTCTGGCACTTCAGGCGAGTCGTTGGACCTCCGGCGGTCAGTGTGTTGCCCGGCATCTCTGAGATGTGTTGCGAGGTGCGGTGAACGCCCAGGAAGGTTCCTAAGATCCCTGGCTGCGCTGCCTTCGGAAAGTGCCGAGTGTGATTCCCAATGTGGTTTAGGGTACACAGGAATGCTGCCGTGAGAACTGTAAATGTATGCCTTGTGCTAAAAGCAGATAGCAGTTGTGGGTATCACTGTGGCTCTTGAGACTTTTTTTTTTTAGTAGGCTTATTTTTGTAAATAAAACCACCATAAAAATGCCACAGCTTGTGCCAGTGGGATATACAGTGGCATCTGCAGTGCACAGAGCACACCCAAGCACGTGCAAACAATTAAAATAAGAAAATAGCTGCTCCAGACGGGGCAGATTGGTAAGCCTTTAAGAAATGAGACACTCATGGTGAATGTTCAGAGCCTTCCTCAGGTTCAACAAATGCATAAGGCATTGCTTTACTTTTAAGCTCTTCTTCATGTGCATTTGGGTGTCCTTCCCAAAACAGACATTAAAATGCAGCCTGGGCATCAGCATGAGCAGGACAGAGACAGTTTTAGGGACCGTGGTTTTTCATTCTTGTGCGTGCTGCCGTGTAACCACTGGCCGGTGAGGTCTGGGAGGGGATCGGTGAAAGAAGCACCTCATGGCTTCCAGCGAAGGCAACAGCAAGTTTCAGTAGTCGGAAGCTGAAACTAGGCAAGTCTTGTGTAAAAAGAATATGCATCTTTGGGAGGTAACTGCTCAGGAGAACACTTCGAACATGCTGAACCATGCAGCGCTTGGATCCTCTTGCTGTGTTATTGTATTAAATATATCCTCTGATCTCTCAGCAGACGTTTTAGGCTGGAGAGCAGGAATCCCTGCAGGAGATAATGAATTATCAGAATAACTGCATTCTGACTTTTAAATTCAAGGATTTGGAGGATTCTTCTTAATCCCTGTCCTTGCAAGGAGCCCGTGTCTCCCACCCGCGCTCTGACCTTTTCTCCTGTGTCAGTCTGCCTCACCTGCCGAGAGCTCAGGATGTACCAAATATTGAGCCTTCCCAGAGCCCGTATCTAGGTCCCAGTCCTGCTTGTGGTGGCCAGTGATGACGGTTTCTGCTTTGGGAAGAATTGCAGAGGTTTGAGGCTTTTTACATCGTACTCTCGGGCAGGCACCAAGCTCTGGTTCCCGTCCAGCTCCAGCCTTCAGGATGTCTCGGCTTGAACTTGCAGCCAGGGAAGGATTCAGCCAGATCACAACAAGATTTCTGTTCTCTGGCAAATTTGCTTATCTTAAACATGTCTTTCTAACCCACCTCGTTGGGTCATGCTTCTGACCATGCAGTGCTGGAGAAGGGTCAAGGGGCAGCTGGAGCACCGAAAAACCACTGGATGAGTGGCCTACAGGCATTCTTAGGCGCTTTAAAATGGATATGAAGGGGATTTTCAGTCTTCTCAGAAACCACCCCCTGTGTTTCGGGACACCGTAATGGCCATTACTGGTATCTCTGGAGAGAAGGGCTGTGAGCTACGGTTGCATCTGAGAGTACAGTAGCCCTTAGCGCATAAAGTAGAGATTTCGGGTTTTGTGGTCCAGCAGCTGTTAGTAAATACAGACGGTTGAATAGCTGGTGTATCGGAGAGAAAGGTAAGAAACCGTTCTCCATCTTCAACTCTTCTGTTCCATGTTATCCTACATGTTTTGGCTTCGTTGTTCTTATCCCAAGGACATAATTTTGTCTTCTTCAAGCTGTGACAAGCCTGAGATAAGCTGCTGAGTGACAAATGCTGCTTTCTAGTATTGGCTAACCCTCAAAGTGGGGACGGCAACTTTACGGAGTCTTCTGTAAATAATAGTTTGAGTCACAGTGTGGTGGACAGCTGCAGGTGCCAGTGCCATGTGTCAACTGGCAAGGGATATTTCGGCATTGGGAAACAGAGCCTGAAGTCTTGAATTCTCTGTTAAGTGTCTTCGTTTCTGCAGGAAGCTCAGAACTCTTGTTTAAACTAATCCTTCGGTGCTTGATAGCCCTGTCAGTGGTGTCCGTCTTTTCTTTGGCTCTGAGTTCAGCAGTGTGTGAGCCTGCATCTTTAGGGTGATGTTTCTCGCTGCAGCCAAACTGAACCGATGCCAGCGGGCCCAACAAGGCACGAGCCCGTTCCTCTGTGTCTGCCCTTATGCTGGGTGCCTGTGTGACCCAAAACAAGACAGTTCAGCCAGCAGAAAACTTTTGTTGTTTAGTTTTCTGTTCCATTTACGAGCTGAAATGATTAACCACGAGTTCAGATCACAGAATAATTCAGGTCGGAAGGGACTCTGGGGGTTGCATGGCCCAACTCCTTCCCTACAGCAAGGCCAGCTTTGGAGTTGTCGTAGATTGCTCAGAGCTCACGTGAGCACCAGAGCTGTGGGGCAGAAACACGCTGTTTTCCTCAGCAACAGCAAACTTAATTTTTTAAGTAAGAAGGTCCCACTTGATTTTCTGAAAATTTGGCTCTTCTCAGTGGCTCACCGTGGGGTGAAGACAGTGGTACAAGGAAGAAGGTGGGGATGTCCCTGGCAGATGCGCGCTGTTGGGCTGACTCCATCACCACCTGAGTAAGATGCAGTAAATCAAAGCTTTTGGCAGTTAAAGGGTATGTGGGCAATGGTTTGCAGCAGCGAGAGAAGCCGGCTTGCCACGCACAGCCGTCACACTGCGGGAGCTCGTCAAGCGTTGGGGTGGGGGGAAGTAGGGCCAAGCTCCTTCCTGCAGCAGTCTTCTGCTTCTCGGCCATGGCCGCGTAACATCAGGGGCCGAAATCCTGGAGGAAAGTAACAGGCACCTGGCAAAAACTTTAGGCTCCTTTAGGAATTGGTTATAAATGCCGCGGTGAGGAGCCAGCAGCGTGGCCAGGCCTAACTCTGCGGCTTTGGGGCTGCACCGTTGCTGTGCTGGTGGGACGAGTCTGCTCTGAAGTGGTCGGTGTCTCCTCATCACGCTGATTGCGTGCAGCCCACTATGTCTGGTAGGGGCAAGAGAAACGAATTAGCACAGGCTGGGGTTTCCCTTCTGGTTCAAATCAAACAAAAAGCCGGGCAAGTGCTGAATGGCACTGGATTGTGGGACAGTAAGATTTTGTTTCAGTAAATCACTCCAGGTCAGAAAAATGTCTGTGCATTATATCAGCCTCACTGAAGCAGCTGCAGGAAAAAATACTAGTGCATATTCAGCGATGTAGTCACCATTGTATTCAGCAATACTGTTAGGCACAAAGCAACAATCTAGGTCGTTTTCTGTCTGTTTGTGCCCTGAGCTGGCTGCACGTTCAGGTGTAACTTAGCCTGTTTCGTTGAATGGTCTTCTGAGCTGTAGCAGCTCCTCCATCCCTGCGGGAGCCGGGGCTGTGGCAGGGACGTGCTGCCGGGGGTGGCAGGTCCGCTGGAAACTCCTCTGGCGTGGCTGACTGAAATGAGGTTTCCTATCGTGCGGTCTGCCCGCACCGAGCTATGGGCTTCTGGTGCCCTAAAACCAAAACTGATTCTTTAAGCCTGAGAAATTCACGTTACCTGTCATATCTTTACGGCTGAAGTGGACAATAGATCTTTCTAGCATTTATTGTACCAAAAGATGAAATCATTTTTTATTATAAAACTATACAGTGAAACCTCACACACCGGGAGTTCACCTGACATCAGTCTCCTTTTCCCTGGCACTGGGAATTCTCTGCGCTGGGGTTCCAGCCTCGGAGCCCGGGGTGCAGCTCAGCAGCTCTGCCTGCTGCATCCCAACTTCCCAGATGCACCATTTCTGTTGGTTTTTCGCTAGGAAAACTGAGATCGTGTATTTGCTTCACAGCTTGTCTGTAGAATCCTCAGTTTCTCTTCCAGGTTAGAGAAACCTCGTTGCAGCCCGGCTTGGTTTAGACATTTAGCGTTGGTGCAGAGTGCAAACGAAACGCCCCCCGCATTGTTTTACACATCCCTTTGATGCTTAAGAGTTCCTTTGAAGTACAGAGCGTTTTACCTGTGTTTATCCTTGTTCTATCAACTTGTGGGATTCTAGTAAATCCTTTAATACAAATATTTCTCTGCTGAGGTCAGCCGTGCACGTGTAAGGCTGAGGCACGGCAATTCAGCGATCAGAGCTATCCCTATCTGTGCCATTCCTCTCTGCTAGCGCAGCTCAGTGCCAGGTGTCACCTGCAGCAGGTGACACTGTCCTGGAAAACCATCAACTTGTGCTATCATATTCCTTTTCTTGCCAGCAAGGTAGTCTTGCTGTTCATATTAACATCTCAAACAGGGAGTAGTAAAACCCTATTTTTACCATGATTCTCTGTATCTGCCTGACTCAAAAAAAAGACATTACTTGGAAAGTCGATAGATCCCTAAATGGCAGTGTACTTCTCCCTAGTGTCTGATACAGAACCCTGATGCACAAAAGCACGGAAATAAAATTAAAACAAACAAACAAAAAATCCTGAGGGCACCAGAAGTCTGGCTCTGCCCACGTGGCAAGCAGAACGGGGCTGATCCCGGGACGCGCCGTGTTATTTGCACCGGCACGAAGGGAGGTTAGGGTGAGTGTAAACCACCCGAAGACAACTGCAGGACATTCTGCACTTCACTTTTTGTGCAGGTTACTCACAGAAACACACAGGAGCTCAGTGCGGTAGGGCAGGGACAGCTGAGCTCATCATCTCACAACAGCGAGTGGAAGCATATGCCAGATTTGCCAGCGGCAGCAGTCGTTGCCGGCAGCAGGAGGAGTGCCGTCTGGTGTTCCTGACCCTTCTCCGCGGTGGCTGCTGACCTCTGCGTCCTAAAGGTGCCCCAGCCAGGTGGTCTCACTGTGACACAGAGCTGGCAGCTGGGGCTCGGCTCCACCTGCCCTCCTGCCCCCTGCACAGCTGTCTTTGGCACTGCCAACGAGACAGAAATGCCCATGTGGCTGGAGACTGGGAGCCCCGACGGCAGCTTGGACCTGGAGGAGAGCCTGGCCAGCGTGTCCGCCCATGCGAAGTCGTCTGGTCCTGCTGGGAGATAGCACCAGTCCTGATTTCGAGCTGCCTGAATGAACTCAGGTTTTCTCGGACCTGGCAGCCAGGCTCATGCCCAGTCTCCCCGCGGAGAGCACAGGGTACCCCAGAGGCGAAGGCGGGGAATGGAGTCAGGCCGGAGGAGCACAACAGGATCCTCCCCCTCCAGTGGCTCAGTGGCGTAAGGCTGTAATAAGCTGCCACTGATGGGACCTTACACAGATGTCCCCGTACCAGCCGTGCCGATCGCTCAGTCTGTGTTCTGGTTAGCAGTGAAGTGGTTAACAGAGCCATCAGCTCGCTGCCCCGTGCCTGGAGTATCTCCTGACTCGGGGCTTGCTGCTGTCACCTCGCAGCCCGCTGATCTTCTCCAGACCCTTAGGAAGTTGGACCCAGCTCAGATCGCTGCTTCTGAGCTGTCGGAAGGAAACAGTGTCTTTGTGCCAAGGGAATGAGTCCTTCCTCACAGTAACTGCTCATAAAGCCCTCCTTAGAAAAACCTTAAAAAATCTCTTTATATACCCACAGTTGTGCTACTGCTAGGGCTGCGTGCCTTCCTGGTATCAATCTTTTATTGCACTCTGTTTCCTTGGCCAAGATTTTCTCCTTAACTATAAAGCCCTTAACTTCAAAAGTGTTTTTTTTTTCTAAATTCAGAGCCCCCATGTTGAATACACAATGAGGTTTCCAGGTCTGAGAAACAAGACATGCTAAAGGTCACTGTGCATTTTTAAAAACCTAGGAGGGTTTCATTTTGTTCCATTTTCGCAGAAGTTTAAATCTAAAGGAAATGCTGGTCTGCTGAGCTGGGCCAGCTCATCTCTAGCCTTCAGCAGATCTTGGGAAAGATGAATGACCGAATTCAGGGGATTTGGGGGCAAATACACCAGAAACCTGGTTTTGTCATGGAAAGCATGAGAAAATAAGAAGGAACGGGCCATGTGCTGGCACTTCACTTGCCTCTGGCAGTATGTGAGAGGAGCAGGGCAGCTGATCTAACCGAGATGAGCTATTGCTCACAGCCAGGACCAATAGTCCTTGCAGGCATAGAGGATGGAGCTGGTACCTTCCACTGCAGTTCACTGCTAATTTAAGGATGGAGCAAATTTGACTTCTGCCTTGAGAGAGGGGATTTCCAGCGCAGCACTGGCTCTGTGACTATCAGGCAGGTCTTGACTGATCCTTCCCCTTGGAATGCTTTCCGTGCAGTTTACGTGATCGCTGGCAGGTCACCACTCGCAGAAGGAAGAGGTGTAGGTGCCAGTTATTTTCAGGAAGGAAGGTACAGCTGAAAGTGTGATCCTTCTGGAGTTCAGCCCATCCAGGCTAAGCCACAGTGTCCCACAGCTCGAGTGCTGAACCAAGGACCAGTGCGTTTAGTTTTTATTCTGCCGTGGAGAGCAGTAGCCTCCATTTAGGGGGCTGTGAATACTGCAGGTTTTTCCATGTGACACTGTTTAAAGATGGAGGCTGCTCTTGTTTTCATTCTTGCATGATTTAATTATATTTGCTTTTTCTCTTTTTATTTCAGTTGTGATTCCAAAGAGCCCTTTACCTGCCTCCGAAGTAAACTCGGAGAAACCTAGCATGCACAGTAGCACAAAGACTGTTTTGGGGCATCAACAAGGGCAAAGGCGTCGCAAAACAGGGAAGAAGCGTGGTCGAACGACCAAAGCACTAATCCATCACCCCATGCCTACACCCTCCAAGTCAGTGGAGCCTTTGAAATTCCCCAGAAAGAGAGGTCCCAAGCCTGGCAGTAAGGTAAAAGCTGATGCTGATGCAGGCGGGTGAAAAGCAGGTGCTGCAAGTTCTGCCATGGGATGGTGCATGCGTGTGTTTGTGCACGTTTGTCTCAGCCTCTGGCTGTGTGACTGCAGCAAGTAGGAGAGCAAAGGGGTATGTGGGCTGGAAGTATCCCTCAGAATCCAGCCCCAGAGCTGTAGAGAATGTCTGTATCCTAAAGATCATTTCCATCAAGAAACTGTGCCTTTGGAGCTGCATTAGCTGTGAAGTAGCATGGCAGATGCTGTGATCATGACAGGATGGCCAAACGGTGGAATAAGCTCTTCCATCCATCGTGTGTAGCTAGTCTAAGTCAAGTAGAGGTGGCAGATCTCAGGTTTGTTATTTTTTCAGGATTGTGGTTTATATTGATTACTAGGTTCTTGAGACTCCCCGTCATCACCATCAGAAGTGTGTCATGTTCCACAGTGCCTTGTCTGTTGGATGCAAAGGAGAGAGTGTAGTGATCACGGGTGGTGAAGGAGAGCAGGGATAAAGGGAGAAATATCTCCTCTTTTTCTGCAGAGGAAACCTAGGACATTGCTGAACCCAGCACCCACCTCTCCAACAACCAGTACCCCAGAACCAGACACAAGCACTGTGCCTCAGGACGCTGCTACAATCCCCAGCTCTGCCATGCAGGCTCCCACAGGTAAGGGTCTCAAACCACGTTCTTGACAAGATCACACAGTTAGGAGCTGCATCAGTCAGACAGCGACACACTGAGATACTCCCATTTCTTCCTAAACCCGTACACCTGCAAACGTTACCACTCCAGAAAGGCTGGCCTAATAGACAGTGTGTCGGGAGGAAAAGACAGGCACACGAGTTCAGATCAGCCGTTCGTTTATCCCTCTGACAGTTTTGGAAATAATGAAGTCGTAGGAAGATTGCAAGTCCATCTGGTCAGTGCAGACCCTTTCCCTAAGTTACCACGTGCATGCTAGTGACTCCACAGCCCTCGAAGGGCACTTCTCATGGCCCGTTGTGCCCAGAGGCAGTACGGTGTGCAGCACCTCTCGTGAGTCCAGAGCGCGAGCTCTCCCAAACCGTGCCAGGCACAGCTGCTGAAGCTACAGCAATATGCAGAACAACTGCTGAACAACAGCGGCAACGGTCTGTTCAGCTTCAGCCAGGATATTGAGGCAAACAGGGACGAGAGGGAGCAGGGAAGGAGTAGAAGCGGCAGTGCACAGTATATGCTCTGCTACAGCTGTAGCTGAAGATGAACCTGGGCAGGAAAGTCCAATGCAAAGCTGCTCTTTATATGTTCGGTCAAGCACTGGATTTGGACTGGGCCCTCTGTTTCCCCAGAACATAATTGGCCAATCTTCAGAGGAAGCTAAAGAACCCAGTTTCCCTAAAAAGTGGGGGCTGCATTCCTTCATCTCCTTTGAACATCGCAGGCACCTTACCTGGCTGGCATGGGAACCACTTTGCAGCCTGCTTTTGGGAGCCCGAGTGCTGGGAAAAGCATAGGAGAAACGGCAGGAGTTTGGAAGGTGAGTGTGAGTCAGGAAGATTTTGGAGGTGATTCCCCTCTACAAGTGGCTCCGCTGTTAGGATGCAGGCAGGCAGTCGTGGTGGATTCCCCTTTGTGAGCAATTTGAGAGTCTTAAAATCTCAGCATCTGTCAGGTTGGATTTTAGGCATCTGTTTCTTGCTTTCTTGAGTGGGTTAATGGCAAACACGTTTCTCATCTTGGCAGTTTGCATTTACTTGAACAAGAACGGCAGCACTGGGCCCCACCTAGACAAGAAGAAAGTTCAGCAGCTGCCAGACCATTTTGGACCAGCTCGAGCTTCTGTTGTCCTGCAGCAAGCAGTACAGGCCTGCATTGATTGCGCTTATCATCAGAAAACAGTCTTCTCCTTCTTAAAACAAGGCCACGGGGGAGAGGTCATCTCAGGTGAGAACTGGCCTGCAGCACTTTGCCGTCAGAGATGTCATTGCAAGAGTTCGCTCGTTGGAAGATGTCTCTCGAGAAGCTTGGTGCAGTCACGGGCCAGGGGCAGACAGAGGATTTCTGTCTTCTCATTCTTGCCAAACATCTGTGTCAGTGAAGCAGCAGCTAGCGGCTGGCTCAGAGCAGAGCGGTGTCCTGGGTTGAGCGTGGCCTCCAGGCACAGCTGCTGGAGAAGGCAGCCTGCGGCGCTGCTGGCAGCCTGGGCAGCGTTGTGCTGCCCATCGTCCCCCAGCACTGCCCGAGCCCCCAGGAGGAGGCGAAACGGGTGGGATTTTCAGAACTCCTGATGCAAAGACAAAGAAATACCCCGGGTTTTAATTTTGCTTTTAAGCCCGTGGTTGCCCGGATGGTCTGGGAGTGCAGGGCCCTCCTTCAATGCATTTCCATTCCCTCGATCACGGCTTCTCGGGCGCTGCAGCCCCGTACCTGGCGCTGGGTGCAGCAGACTGGTTTTAGCCTGTCCCGGGGAAGTGAGCTCGCCAGCGCTCAGCCAGCGGAAGGCAGTGGCTTTTGTTTGCTCTAGTCTAGACCAGTGATGCTGAGATACAGAAGCTGGCTGTGCAGCCCTGGGCGTAGTCTCCTGCCTTTGCTGGGGGTTTACGTGTTGGGCTCTGTTTGTTTCTGTCTCCAGCTGTGTTTGATCGGGAACAGCACACTCTGAACCTGCCAGCAGTAAACAGTATCACCTACGTCCTCCGCTTCCTGGAGAAGCTCTGCCACAATCTTCGCAGTGACAACCTCTTTGGGAACCAGCCTTTCACTCAGAACAGCCACATGCAGCGCTCACACGAGTACGACCACGACAGGTATCTACCAGGTAGGAGCTGGGGCGGGGGCGGCGTTGTAGGGACCCCCGGTGCTCCGTGCCTTAACCCAGACTTTATCTTTATCTCCGGAGGCAGGCTGTGTTTCAGAGCCCTCTCTGCAGGGTTCATTGCATCACACCAAGTGTCATGCAGATGCCCGCAGGGCTCTTTTTGCACAGGATTCAAGTTGCTGCATTTTCTGCTTGTCGGTCTGATTTCCATCTCTGCCTGTAGGTTTCCGCTCATCCGTGCTGTCTCCTTGTCTTCCCTCCTCTCCTTGTCCCCCAGTCCTTCCCGCTTCCTGTAATGTGATTATAGCGACTCCATCCAGTTAGGAACTGAGGTGAAAGACTCTGCATGAGAAATAGAAGAGTGATAAGAGGTAGCAGGTAAACTGTGATTAGAAATGGAATTAAAACCTAGCAGAGCGTTTTCCACAGTGGCAGTGAAGCTGCTGCCAGCAGCCAGCACATCCAGCCCTCGGTGAAAGCTTAGCCCGTTCAGGGATGCTGGATGCATCCAAGGCATAGGTGGCTTTGTTTTTCTTGGCATGGCTAAGGCTCCACTGCGTTGAAGCAACACCCCCGGCAAGATAGTTCATGCCACGATGCAAATTGTCAGGCTACAAAATTGCTCTTAAGCGAAAGCAGTGGAAAACAAGAAGACCAGTAATTTTCCCCACAGTGCTGTGTAGCGGCAACAGCCCCTGGGGCGATAGCTGCCTCCCTGGGCTGGCTGCGGGGCTCTGCCAGAACTGCTGCTGTAGGAATGCCAGTCCTGGAGAGGATAAAAGTTATCTACACCCTCTTTAAGTAGTTGACAAGTGTCTTGTGCTGATCTGCTCTCCTGTCTTGCTTCCTCCACTACCTTTCTGGCTCTCAGTCAGCAAATAGCTGTTTGAGGTCTTTCCAGAGTCAATCCTTTGGATAATTATGGCTCTGACGAGAAAAGCAAGAATTTCTACTGTAAAAGGATAAGCACTTAGGAAGAACTGTTTCAGAAAGCTTAGGGGCAACAGCCTAATGCCACAGTGCTTCACTGCATCTCGCAAAGCTCCCGTGCTCCGGGGAAGGGATTAGCAGCAGTGTAAAGAGCGCGAGGACCTTGGAGTGACTGTCCTCTGCTTCCTCCATGGCTGATCTACTGCCTGCGGGCTGGGGCTGTGCAGAGCCACGCTGGAGCCAGCAATGCCAGGAGTGGGGAGCTGCACTGTGCTGTAGGAAGAGGAGCTGTAGGAAGTGGGTTGGCTGCTGTGGCAGGTACAGGAACAGCATGTCTAGTAACTGGGACAAGAGGTTACCCATCTAGGGACCCCGCCGTTAGAAGAAACCCCCATGATTCAGTGTGGAAGTACCCTGTTGTCATGAGATGGAGCAAAACCAGAATGGGAGGAAGAGGACCCAGGGCGTGGGCATGGTAGCAGGCTTGGATGGAGAGGGTCCTGTAGCTCACACACGTAGTTTCTAGCCATCGTGAGATGTCAGTGGTGTCTGTGCTAAGAGTTGGGCTGCCTGGCAGGGTGGAAAAGTATAAAGGGCCAGAATTCAGGGAAACGCATGCAGAACACCAGATATGACACGATGCTGAGACCTGCCCATCCTGAGGTCTTCGATAGAGTGTTTGCAGGGATTCAAGGAAGATTAACCACAGTCCAGAGAAATGATAACACCTCATCCTGTAGTTCGTACTGATGTCTCAGGGATTGTTGGGCATCTGGTCATCTAACATTTTTCTCAAGCACCTGAAAGAAGATGATAAATATTGTTATCTACGCATTACAGTGGCTTCTGGTGAGGGCAAAGAAGCGGTACCGGCGATTTTGAGAGGTTAGGGCTGGTCATGGAAGAATGAGGATGCGGTTGTACATCAGGTTAAATCACACAAAGTGTCAAGGCTGCCGTGGTCTTCAGCTTTGCATGTCCTGCCTTGTTTCCTCTGTGGTACAGGTGCTCATGTGCCTGAATGGGGCTGGTTCTTCCAGAAAATGGTCACTGGTTAGGACTGGGAGTTGGTCTCAATTCCCAGAACAAGCTCCCTTTACAGGAGCATCACTGTGGATGCCATGGAGAATTCGCGCGTGTGCTTGGGGCGGAAGAAGGAGGGTCTTCCGCAGCCCTTGGGTCAGCTGTGTCCTGGCATTCTGTCTTGCTGAGTAGGGCATAATCATGGAAATAAAGGGAAACAGATCAAGTTATACATAAGGAAACTAGATTTGCAAGAAAACGGGAGGTTGAGTGCTGTTAATAGGAACAGGGATGGGCTGCGAAGTGTTGTGAACAGGTAGGTCTGATCTGGAGCCATCTGAAAACATAGGTCCGGAGTGACCTTCGGGACCACTGAGCCTTTGGTCTGCTATTACAGGCGCCACAGCATTCCGTGGTGCTTTAATTAACTCTGGAGTTGGAGATTTTGCTTTTCCACTGGAGGCTGCTCCAAGGTGTTTTGCTGAAACTATGTTGTAGTTTCTAGCCCAAATTTTTTCTTGGGCAATTTGGTATCCGTCTGTCCTTGTCTTTACATTGTCTTATAGTTTACCTTAGTTCTTCTTCTGGAAGTAGTTAGAGAGCAGTTGTGTCCTTCAGGGGAGCTTGCCTTTTGGCTGCTCCGGTAAGAAAGGGTCTCTGTTCTCCTCATCTAGTGTTGGTTTAAATTAAAATTCATGAGGGTGACCAGAGTGCCACCCAGCACTCACGGGGACCTGGTGCCACAGCACTGGCACCACCGTGTTCACGAGAAACGTCTCTGGAAGCCGCTTTTCATCACTGTATCCTTGTGGCAGGTGATGATCAACCCATCCTGGTCGCATACCCTGGTTTTCTCATCCGTTATTGTCAGCTGCAAGTTCCCAGCTCATGGGACAATGCTTCAAATGCACATCTGCGTTTTGCTGCTGGATTTACCTCCTTTCTGGTACTCTGCTCTATATGGGTTTTTTTGGCATAACTTCAAATGCTACTTTATCTGGCCTGGCCTGGGAAGACATCAGCAGATTTCATCAGTGAATCTCTACAATTTGTGCAAAGTTATTAATAAAAATATTAAATGACACTGGGCTCAAGAATGATCCTCGAGAAAATTAGTTAGCAGCGGCTCTTCAGCCTCATGTTCTTGCTCAGTGCTCTGCCGACTGCTTTTCCCCTCAAATCAGATGTTTGTGTATATAGCAAAGCTTCTGGCGATCCTCATGCTCTCCCCGTCAGATGCCTTGCTGAATTCCAGGTAAATGAGATTGACCGCTCTTCCTTTGTCTGATAGATCAGTTGTTTTCCCATGATGAGGAAGCTGTTGGGTTTGTCTCTTCTGATGAACACCTGCCACAGTATGTGCCATGTGTAACTGCAGTATTTTACTTACCCTTTCCTTCAGAACCTGCTACAGAACCTGGTACTGCTGAGGTCAGACATGAGCATTTCACTGCCAAAATAATTTTTGCCCTTCTTTTTGAAATATTAGCATCATGTTTCCAGTCACTCTGAGCAGCACGTCGCTGAGTTTTGTTAGAATTTGCTGCAGCAGACCCAGTGTTTCAGGTGCGCCTTCTTTCCTAAGTTACATTTTGACTTCCTCTGCACCTTCACGTCCCCAGTTTGAGTGCGTTCAGTTACTTGACTTCTACTGCTTAGTCAATGGTGTGTATTTTCATTCCTGTCCCATTTATTTTACCCTTTGAGCCCCGGTGTTCAGCGTGGCTGTGACTGGAAGTGAAGGGTAGGATTTGTTTGAGTGGATGCAGGTGGATGTCAGCGGAGGTAGCTGTGTAGGCACGCTCTGCGGTCGGGGAAGGGGTACCAGTGCAGTCAGTGCAAGTTACAGCATCCTAAAGTGGGGGCCTTGACTTTGACTTTGACTTTGACTTTGACTTGAGGAGATGAGGTGGGCAGGCTCTCACTGGCTGTAGAGGCATCCATCCTGACTGCCTTGGGATGGCCAACAGCACAAACCCGGGCACGGGCAGTTGTGCTCCTCTTCCTCCCCACCAACCTCCCACCATTAGCAGGCAAGGACTACTTTTTTTTCTTTTTTCCTCAATCTTTACCTTTCTGCACAGTATCTTCTCGCTCCGTTCACATGCATTTGTTACTTCCGCAGCTGAAAACATGGTCCTGTCTTTTCCTTGGCACTGCGTCAAAAGACAGAATGAGTTTAAAAAGTTCACTTTGTGTACGACGCCATGCTGAGCGGGTCCTTTTCATCTCCAGTAAATGATCTGCTCGTTCTCGGCATCCTTCTCAAAGTGAACATTTATCCATTTATTTAAGACTGGGGGGCCTTTTCTCCCAGGTTATTTCCTCACGGATGATACACATTCATGATGTGTATGGCATCTTTGTAACTGAAGGTGTTTTCTTTTTTTCCTGATGATCCGCATCGGGACTCCTGAGTGCAGCTCTGTGCATTACTCTATTTCTTTATTTTTCTTAAAATTTGTCCTTTAAAATCGGAGACCTTAACTACAGACCTACTTTTGGTTTATCCTTCCATTAATTTACACTGACCTAACTTCTGATTCCCTGGGTTGTCTTCTACAACCTGACCTTCTGTGTTTGCATTACTTTTAAAATCAACCCAAACCAAAACCTGATAAAACCTTTAAAAAGCGTCACCTTTTGTTGTGGTTCTGTGAGTGTTTGGTCATACAGTTTTACATTTAGAGATATCCAGAGACGTTACTGAGAGCATTTGTTTCCTGTCTCTGTCTGGGAAGTGAATGTTTCTTGTCCTGAGGACAGTATTTGTCTTTCTAATAATGTTACAGTGATTTTTGATCACATTCCTATGGATTCCCAGGCCTCAGTAGAAGCAGCTTTTCTTTCATTTTCCCAAAGGATTTTGACAGAACAGATTCTTTTCTCTACCTTTGTATTTCCCTTTAGTCAACTAAATTGTGACCGTCTGATGCTTCCCACCCATCTGTACCTTTGTTTCTTTGTTTGCCGTGATGCATCTCCCGTGGTGTCTGGTCCCAGTCGCTCCCCGCCGTCTTTCTGTCACCCCTCCAGCCCCCGTCCCTGCCCTGCACGGCCAGCTGGGGCTGCTCCGTGCTGTTGTCCAGCTCCTGGCATTTGTCTGTGAGCATTTCACTCCTCTCCCTGCACACCTTGAACGCTGCAAGCTCACACGTATCGCCCACGCTTGGGGCAGCTGGAAGGAGCCACCCGGGAGTGTTGGTGGCCCACGTGGGCAGGCGGTGGCTGGTGGGACATCTCCTCATTGCTTCTCAGTTGACCATGCCTTGTTCAGACGGGGCACAGAGTGCCACCCGCTGTGTCGCTTGCCTGGCTGCTGTTCCCATCCCTGTTAGCACCTCCATTCTCTGTGTTCGTCCACCCACTGACACTTTGTGTGCAGCCTTTAGCCGCCTGCAAAGAGACGTCCCGCAGCCCAGCCTGGCGTCCCGTCTGCCGCGTAGAATGCGGAGAACCCCATGGCGGGGAAGCATTTGGAGAAGAGCAGCAGTGACAGCTGGGGCGCTTGAGGGATCCGTTTGGGGAAAGATTGAAAACTTGAGTACGGTTTAATGAAGCACTGTGTATGGCACAGAGTGTTCGCAAATCATCCAAGGGTTGTTTGCAAATCGCCCAAGGGTTACGGTGCATCTGAAAGGGGAAGAGTGGGGAGGAGCAGGAATTGTGCAGAATGAGCCAAGAGGTGGAATGAGGAGAAATGGAATTAAGTCAATCAGAGGCGATATTTGGGGTGAAATATGGCAAAACGTGGCTAAGTTTCTTCGTTAGGTTTCTTGCCACCGTTTTTCTCTGATAAAAATTGCAGAGCAAAATATAAAATGTTAAGCACCGACAGATGTGCTGGATTGCAGTTTTAACAGGCTGTTGCCAGGCTGGTGATGCATGCGAGTCTCAAGTGACTCTGGCAAGACTGATTTTCCCAGAAAGTCTCCACTCCTAAATAGGGCTTGTTCTCTTTTCCTAGACAGAAGCAGTTCGTTAGACGGCACTCTGCAGGGACCAGGCCGGGGTACAAAGCGATATTCCCAAGATTCCCCTCCATACAGTGCTCCTCTCTCCCCCAAGTTACCAAAGAATGACCGTCACCCTTTGGAAGGTGAGCACAGCATCTCTTCCCAAAGCTGGCTGTTTATAGCGACTTGTAACAGATACAGCAGGATTAGATTTGCCGTGCCGAATCGGGCCGTGGGTTTAGGAAGTCTGCTTTGCTTTGTCTCTGGCATGGGTTGGTGCTCGGCGTTTCAGAGAGAAGTGAAGAAACCACTCTATGCCAAGGCAGGTTCCCCCAGCAGTTGCATAAGGCATGTGAAACACAGGGAGAATTCCTTCTAACCCTGATAGTCATCTAATACCGTATAATCTGGGATTTAATTACCCGTATTTTAGCTGCCATTGCTATGCATGGTATTAACAGTCATAAAACTGCCCAGTTGCTTCAGTCAATCTTCCCCCAAATTTTTGCATGATGGTTTGCTGCGGAGTATTGTACAGAAGCTGATGTGCAGCTGTACAGCCAGGAACCTGCTGCCCTTTCCCAGGATCCCATTTTGTTCCTCACAATCCTCCCTAAGTAGCAGAGAGGGTCTCACTAGCGTGTGCTCCACCAGCTAAACCAGATCAAATCACATCCCACAGCGTGCTGCTGCCTGCAGTGTCCGTCGGGTAATGCTGCTGCAGATGTGCTGTGCCACATTCTCAAAAGCAATTGCAGAAATGTCCCCTTTGGTTTGTGGTCCGTAGGTGTCCCTTCCATGTGCAGGTGGGAGGTCTCCGGGGGGTGCAGGTAACTGGAGGACTACCTGAGCCTGAGAAGGAGTCTTCAATAAATACACTTCCACCTTCCCTTTTGTTTTCAACTGCAAACACTCCATCATGTAGACTGGAGAGTCAGCCTTACTGAAGCCTTTTAATTAATTGATGGTGAAATCTGCCAAGGTGTTAGTCTCAATTCTTTGTAATACGTCCCTGAAAAATCGCTGGAGACTCTTGGCTGGGCTCATAGTTCAGTGGCTTTGTGCTCTGTTGCTTTCCCTTTAGAATCACCATTTCCCTGGTTCTTGCTGATTTTGCTGGGCGTGGGGTGTTGATCCCAGATTGGAGAGAGCGTAGCCTCCCATGCGCTGTGGTGTGATTTTAGTCTCCATCCGTCCCTGTGCCCTGTGCTCTTCAGGATTACTGACCCCGTATCTAAGCACAGCTGATCTGAACTTGCACCCTATGATGGACAGTTTCTAGTGGCCTTAGTATCTACATTGATCAAAATTGTAGGTTTGTCACATAGCTGAAGGGAAAAACAAGGTGACATGTGGGACTGTCTCATCTATTCCAGCATATTGACAAGTCAAAAATTGCTCCCTGAGGCCCAGTCTGTTTCTCACCTCTAAGTACATGTCCTTGCTGGTCTCTTTGATGTTCTCTAATACATCAACAACTGCACTTAGGTAGCCTTTAGCAAAGCCTGTCAGCTCCTCCTCTACCGGCAGGAACATGCAGTGTCCGTCCTGTTCTTGAAGCAGGGTGGTGTGCTCGAAGGGTTACGGTGCCTTGGTTAGGTGGTGAGTATTGTACACTCTGTTGTCAGTGAAGAGAGGAGGCTTGTGTAGTGGGTAATTCATAGAATCACAGAACGGTTTAGGTTGGAAGGGACCTTGAAGACCATCCAGTCCCACCCCCTGCCCTGGGCAGGGACACCCTCCACCAGCCCAGGGTGCTCCAAGCCCCGTCCAACCCGGCCTTGGACACCTCCAGGGATGGGGCAGCCACAGCTTCTCGGGGCAACCTGGGCCAGGGGCTCACCGCCCTCAGAGTGAAAAATTTCTTTCCAATATCTCATCTAAATCTCCCCTCTTCCAGTCTGAAGCCATTCTGCCTCGTCCTGTCACTCCATGCCCTTCGTAAAAGTCCCTCTCCAGCTTTCTTGTAGGCCCCCTTCAGATACTGGAAAGCTGCTATGCAGTCTCCCTGGCGTCTTTTCTTCTCCAGGCCGAGAGGCTCCAGGCTAATTCCAAGGAGGAACCTATGTTAGGTTGTCTACAAGACTGATTGTTAGTCTACTTCAAGTCTATTCAATTATCTCTTGGCCTTTGAATGGGACGTGATGTTTGGATGCCCAGAGTACTCCAGTGTCTTCTGTAGAAGTAAAGACAAGTAGGCAGAAAGTGTTCTTTCACATGAGGGGCATGATCCTGTTGGTGTGTCAGCTTCCAACAGCAACTTGGTCTTGTTGTGTTCTTCGTCCAAGCAAGGGGTGTACAGGGCAGGGAGAAAGGAGCTGCAGTTCCAAATTCCATCTAGAAAATCATTTTTATGCCACAGCTAAAAGCCTGTTCATCCCCCTCCACCATAAAATTTACGCACAGGCAGGAATATTTGCGTTTCTGTGGGTATATTTTAAGAATATGAGCCTGAAATACTCAGATATCGAGTGTTTCTCGAGCAAGGAGGTACGTCTTCTCTTGGTGATGAACTCCCCCAGCAGAGCGTATTCTGGCTTCAGCAGTGTGACAGACAGCAGTACCTGAACAGTTTCCAGTTTGCCAAACTGAAGGCAGCGAGTAGCAGTGGGAAGTCTTTGTTCGTCGTGCCTTTGGCAAGAAGTCAGAAAGATGAGGAGGGGATCTCACTTCTCACATTGTTTTTCCTCTTGCATCCAGTGGCATTTATGTAGCTTTTTGCTAAAAAGCTGCAGTTCCTGCACAGTGGGGACCTGCTTTTCAAAGACTATCGTTTGTTGGAAACAGTGGGTGCTTAGTAGTTGTGCAAATCAGATTTACGCTTGTGGCCAAACTCCGTGTTTTAGCAGTAGAACGACCCTCTTGAATCTATAGCACTATTTGTTTAATTAAACTTTAATTAGCTGCTCCCTGCCTCTCCACCACTAATCGTGGCATGTGTTCCTATGATGCTCCAAATGCAAGCCTTAGTTAAAACTAGCAGTTTGTATAAGAAAATCTACCCAGGAATTAACCGCCTCCTCCTCACGTCAAAGCTAGTTATCAAGGGCACAAGGATTCTGGATCGTGTATCTGCCTGAAGGCGGTCTGTGCCCTGCCACTTGCAGAAGCATGTTGTCTTCTGCCACAGATGATTCACAGGACTAGGAATCATTCCCTTCTTGCCTTGTTTCCCTCTCCCCTTTCTGGAGGTGTCGTTCATTCGAACAGTTCTCTGTGTGTTTGTATTTTTAAGAAAATCCTAAATCTCTCTTGCACTGACCCTACCGAGAAGCCTCCAGCTCTGCTGCAGTATTTACAGCACGACCAAGCACTCGCCGGTCCGGAGATAGGTAACCTGCGGGTGACCGTGCAGCTTCAGTTCTGCCTCTTGAGCAAAACAGAGTGGTGCTCCCCGGTTGCGTGGCCTTATCCTCTTCTTCGGCTGTATGATCGTAAGCACGTGTGAGAACACGATCATGTATCTGAAGAGTGCATCACAGTGCATTCACATCAGAATAACGACAGTGTGTTAATTATTGGGTTAAATATTTTCTGAGGGTGAGTTTTGGGTCCTTAGCGTTGCACCGATGTGTACGTGGTCTCGTAGCCTCCCAAGCTGTAGTCTTCACTAGCTGAGCCCAGAAATTCCTTCTGCTGACACAAACGCCCTCCATGTGAGCTTTGGGGTCTTCACGAGCAGTTAGACACGCACGTTGCCTGACCCAGCACATCTGGGCAAGCGTCCCGGGCCTTCCGGGCAAGTTGAGGCTGTGCATCACCTCGCAGAGGGTGCTGCGTTCCCGTGGAGGATGGAGATGTGCAGCACAGACCCATTCCCATTCCCGCAGCCCCTCTCCCATCCCAGAGCACCCAGAGCGGTGTGGAGGGCTGCGCCCGCCGCACCCCCTCGTGCCTCTGCGCTTTCCCGGCAGCTGGATGCCACCCTTTTGCGCAGATGTTTAGTGGGAAGCGGTTTGGGTTTTAAGCAGAACTGTCCTGTTCAGAGGAAACCAAATGTAGTTGCTGTGAAGAAGCTCCTATAAAATGCCCCTGGTGTAAGTCACATCCGGTGTGTAGGTCCGTGTGGGCCCGGGCCAGGGAGTCTCCCCCAGCCCCGGGCCGGAGCAGCCAGCTCAGTGCTGTGTCGGCGTCCAGTCTTGTGCTGCAGTGGGGTGGTGGAAGGTGGTGCAGGAGTGAAGGAGGGGTCCGAAGTCACTCAGGAATAGTCTCGAGTCCAAAAGCCTCCTTTTCCATGTAGAGAGCAGGTGAAACACATCTACTCGTGCGGGAAGCTGGATGCGCGCGCCAGCACACAGCACGGGGCACCAGGGGAATAGCAGTCTTCACATCAGCACTGTTTCTACGTGAGATTTTAAGGATGTGCTGCTGGTTACTGAGAGCATCCCAGAGATGTCAAAGCAAAGAAAGGCAGAAATGCTCAAGTGCGGAGTAACAAAGCCCACAAGATGGAGAGTTGCAGTTATGCAGGTGATAACCTCACATCTGCTTCCCTGAATTGCCAAACAGCCAGGCAAGAGGGATGTTTCCATTTTGTAGCCTTATGAGATGAAGCCGGGGCAGGTACGGGCTGGCTGCCTCCGGCTGAACTCGCCTCTCACATCTCTGCTCAAACACAGGCAGCAGAAGCACTGGAACCGGGGGATCCCGGTTCACAGAGTAGTCCCATAGTTCAGAGAAACCAGGTAAAACAACGTGCCTCCAAGAGAGGTTGCCTCATTTGGTGGGGCCCAACCTCTGCAACACTCAGGTACTGCTTCAGGCTCTGGCGAGCTGCGTCTCCCCTCGCTGGAGCGTGGCAGCATCAGCTTAGCAGGAAAGTTCGGGAAGATCTCAACAACTTTTGGGTCTCACGTGCTGCAGTATCGACTCTGCTCCCTCACCACCATCCCACCTCGCTGTGCTGGCTTCTCGCCTGCTGCTCCTGTGGTCTGGGAAGTCCCAGGGAAGAAGCCCGGGGCCTGGCTGGGGCAGTCGCTCAGGTTTCTTCGTCCTTGTCACCTACTGTGGTGTTTGAGTGGCAGGAGCTCAGGACTGTGAGCTGATCTCAGGGTCTCTACGGACACTGGTAGAGGAGCTCCGGTTCCCAGCCAGATGCAGTGGCCCAGCCTAGAGTGCGCTGGCAATACCCCTCACTGTAGGAGCTGCTCTCTTCTTTGGCTGTACGAACTTGCCAGGTATTTCATGATAAAGA
Organism: Pluvialis apricaria; assembly: GCA_017639485.1. NCBI lineage: Eukaryota > Metazoa > Chordata > Aves > Charadriiformes > Charadriidae > Pluvialis > Pluvialis apricaria. The sequence continues at coordinate 862,611 of CM030027.1, read as the reverse complement.
ACGCAGGTATTGGAGGGTGACTCATGAGGCATCAGGTCCACCTGGACTGAGACTAGGTTGTGCGTGCCAGAGCAAAACCTACAAACACGTGGTCATAGGATGAAGCCGTCACAGTATAACAGCAAAGGGAGACCTCGCTGGCTCAGCCCATGCAACGTGTCACCCCAGATAGTTTCCTCAGCCCCTCCGTCCTAATACTGCCATTGACAGCTGAAAATTGAATGTGTTCCTGGAAGAGAAGGTGAGGGTGCCAGTCTCACCCTGGGACCTCTGCCCTGGGAGAGCCCTCTGCCCCTGTCCCTCCTGCGCATGTCCCAGCAAAGGGTGTCGGTCACCGACTTGGTTAGGCAGAAGGTCAGGAGGGGTGAGCAGCTGGTCACCAGCACCATGTTTCGGGGCCGGAGGATCAGCATGGCACGAGAGCACAGCCCTGAGCTGCTCAGAGGTTCCTGCGGCTCCCCCTGCTCTGCATGTGTGCCGCTGTGCGGGCTACAGCGTGAGTCTTACTGAATACCCCCCGCGATCCAAACCGCCTCGTCCCTTACCTTGCACACTAATGCCGATAATGCGCTGTGCTTCACCCTGAAGGTCGGGGAGCCTCCTCTCCCCGCTCAGGGCTCTTTTGTGAGTCCTGTGTCCATTGGCATCCAGAACAGGCAGCACGCCACCACCTGCCACCACGGTGCCCCGCTGCCACAGAGGGGCCTCTGGAAGCAGTAAGGACACAGGACCACATTCAGAGCTGGTGGTGGCATTAACAGGGCAGCTGCTGTTCCAGTCTGGGTACCAGCCGTTATCACTGCTGACTGGTTGGACTGGCGTTTGTCAGGCAAACACCAGGCTGCAGCGCTTTAGCAGCGCCTGGTTTCATTTCTGTGCTTTCAAGGCGACCGCCAGCGCGCTGATTCGACCCTGTTCCCGTAACCGTGCACAAGCGCTGCCTTTGCTGCGGTTCTGCTTTCTGCCGCTGAGTGGTAACTTCGGGCTGCGTAGCGTTCGGGTGCACTGACTGCAGCTTGGTGCGTTCCAGGTGAAACCTTTGTTCTGGGAGATGGCCTCCCGGGGCCCTTGGAGCCTCGCCTGGACCCCATGGACTCTGCCTTGAACTCTGTCAATTCATCCAGCCACAGCAGGAGCTCCAGAGACTATCGCCTGCAAGGATACAGGCACCAGCACCAACCCTCTAGCCTCACCCAGGGCAGTACCTCTGCCTTGCGTAGGCTTAGCTCTGGGGGTAAGAGAGTTAAGAAGCCGGCCCGCCGATTGTAAATTTGGCAATAAAGGGCTTTTCTAACTCCAGTTACACCTTTCTAACTTCAGCAAGTACCAGAGACTGGCTTCTACACTGTTAAACAGGTAGTCTGTTAGGTTTAAAGGTAGCTCTAGAGACATGGCAGATGGGCGGGTGGAGGTACGGAGAGGTGATGCTGGCGAGGTCACCCCTCGGCGTGCTGACGAGGGGGGACCCGGAGGTCAGTGGAGAGGAAGGAGGAGGCAGGAGCTGAATTCGCGAGCATGGGCAGGGGGCTGTCAAAGCGATAAATGGGTGTCTTGAGTCCGTGAGGATGGCTCGGGAATGGCCAGGGAGCCGGGGCGGGTGGCCGGGAGGATGGGTGGATGCGCAAACGGCTCCTGTCTGTATGGAGGAATAGGGGCAGGAGAGCTGTTCCTTGCAGTACATCAGCACATGTCAAATCCAGGTGTTTGCAAAAAAAGTTATAATTTTAGGTGTATGGCATCAATAAAAGCCTCTAAAAAGGTCAGGCTGCTGATGCCTTGATCCGTCTGCCTCCCACCACATCCGTGTATGAGGGCAGAGAGCTGGAACAATGGGCTGTGCCGATGCCGGCATGTTGGGAGCAGGACTTCTGTTAGCTCAGGCGGTGCCTCAGGACAACAGAATTTTACATATGGACTCAGTCCATCAGAAAACGCAGCTGATGAAAACATAAAACAGCTTTGCTGTGTTAAAATTGCGAAAGGTGGTGTTCGGAGCTGGGGAGCAAGGGGAGAAATGGTGCGCAGGGAGAGAAGCGGGAACGGAGGATTGTTTTCTGCAAAGGTGGGAACCATCACAGCAGATGGGCAAGGAAGAGTGGGAATGGGGCGACCAAACTCGGCTGAAGGGGAGCAAGGAGAAATGGGGGCTTACAGTAAGGAAAAGGGCTCAATATAGAAGGTTGCCCCAAAAAGTAACACCTAAGGAGAAAGATAAGGCTTCGGTGCTAGACCTGTGCCGCAGGAATCTCTCGGGCACAGCTGGGACGTGCCCTTGCGTTGTCTGTGCCGCGGCTTTGAGAGAGGAGACGGAGTGGTAGACTAAGGGTGAATGAGTGCTGGAGCGATGCTGTGGGGACACTGGAGTAACGGCTGCTGTCTCCCAATGCCCCCCAGGTTCTGATAGATACCTTGGAGCTCGAGACGTCTCACGGCTCAGCAGCCGCGACCCCTCATCCTGGACGGTGGAGGAGGTGATGCAGTTCATACGAGAAGCAGATCCACAGCTGGGACCCCACGCTGACCTCTTTCGAAAGCATGTAAGTATGTCTGTATATGCATGTATTATATATGGGAGGGGGCAGGTCACCACACAAGGAAAATCGAGGAGAGTCAGAAGAATGGCAGCACTTTGTACCAGCTGGAGTTTTTGTGCTAAGAAAAACATCCTTATAAATTCTGCTTGTATCACATTCAGGCTTGGGCTCAGAAATCATAGAATCATAGAATGGTTTAGGTTGGAAGGGACCTTGAAGATCATCGAGTTCCAACCCCCCTGCCACAGGCAGGGACACCTCCCACCAGCCCAGGTTGCCCAAGGCCACGTCCAGCCTGGCCTTGAACACCTCCAGGGACGGGGCTTCAACCACCTCTCTGGGCAACCTGTTCCAGTGCCTCACCACCCTTAAAGTGAAAAACTTCTTCCAAATGTTTAATCTAAACCTGCCCTCTTCCAGCTTAAAGCCATTCCCCCTCATCCTATCACTGCACGCCCGTGTAAAAAGTCCTTCCCCAGCTCTCCTGTAGGCCCCCTTTAGGGACTGGAAAGCCCCAATAAGATCTCCCCGGAGCCTTCTCTTCTCCAGGCTGAACAGCCCCAACTCTCTCAGCCTCTTCTCATAGCAGAGGTGCTCCAGCCCTCGGATCATCCTCATGGCTCTCCTCTGGACACGCTCCAGCAGGTCCATGTCCTTCTTACACTGGGGACTCCAGAGCTGGATGCAGTACTCCAGGTGGGGTCTCACGAGAGCGGAGTAGAGGGGCAGAATCACCTCCCTTGCCCTGCTGGCCACACTTCTTTTGATGCAGCCCAGGATACGGTTGGCCTTCTGGGCTGCGATCGCACATTGCTGGCTCATGTCGAGCTTCTCGTCAATCAGCACCCCCAGGTCCTTCTCCTCAGGGCTGCTCTCCAGCCATTCCCCGCCGAGCCTGGATTTGTGCTTGGGATTGCCCCGACCCAGATGTAGGACCTTGCACTTGGCCTTGTTGAACTGCATGAGGTTGGCTTGGGCCCACCTCTCCAGCCTGTCCAGGTCCCTCTGGATGGCATCTCTCCCTCCAGCATGTCCGCCTCGCCAAACAGCTTGGTATCATCAGCAAACTTGCTGAGGGTGCACTCTACCCCACTGTCCATGTCGTTGACAAAGATGTTGAATAGTACAGGTCCCAGTACCGACCCTGGGTCGGTATCACGCAGGGGAAGGCACCGCAGCCCCGCTAAAGCTCCAAGCACCTCTGCCTTTGTGTGTACGGAGAGCTCAGCTCTTAGCTGGATGTGAACCCTAGCGCCGAAAACACAAAACCTTGGTCATCCTTGAGTCTTCATGTTCACCTCGTAGCAAATTTCTCCAGGCAAGAAATATATTCCAAGTGGAATTCATGGAGCGCATTGCTGCTGAACTCCCCTGTTTCCTATAAAAAGGTGTTTCCTAAGGCTCTGGTTCTTGTGCATGACTTTAAGTGTAAAATAGCTGCAGACACACAGCATGGAGTTTGTACAATTAAAGCTACAAAAATTTTGGCTGCTTTGCGTCCTGATTCCTGCCAGACAGTTTGTCTTCCTTCTGCCTTCTGATTCTGTCCATGTTCTGCCTGGTGGTGCTCGTGCAGTCAGAAGAGCAGGAGGAGAAAACACCCGTCTTCCCCAGGCAGGAGAGACAGATGGGATACTTCTTGCTCTGTGCTGGGCTGAAACAACACTCTCTTTTTTTTTTTTTTTTTTTTTTAAATTAGTTCTATTTTAGAACCACCAGTAACTGAAAAACGTATTGATTTAATTATGCAAGAGCGTGCTCAGCTCCTCTAAGGGATTAAAGTCCCCTGTATTGGCAATCCTGAGGAAGTATTGGAGATTACTGGAGATCTTACCCAATGAGACCTAACTGAGCATCGACATAGGACAGGATTTTCTGTTGTTAGAGGTTGTGATTTTTATTTTTCATTTCTAAGTCCATTAAGGTTTTCTCCATGGAAACCAGTCCACTGCAAAGCTCTGGGCCAAGCCAGGACTGGGTCAAGGAAAGGACTGCAGCAAGGGACTGGAAAACTTCCACTTGCAGATGCTAAGTTCTCTGGTTGCAAAAGGATGCAAAGCTGTTCTCTGGTTATTTCGAGCTTCCTGAGCCCTCCCCTCCTGAGCCTCAGTGAGGGCACATCTGGCTCAGCTGTAAAGCATCAGATAGTTTTGAAAGCTGTGATGTTGAAATCAGCCGTGCTGATGAGATGCTCCACTGTTGCTCTGCCAGCTGCTGGGACTTTGCTTAGAAACTGCAGAAATTTGCTGTGCATGCAGTCGTGGTCTCTTTGGGTTTATAGGGTTTGGTCTCTTCCCTCCTTCAACCTGGACTTCAGGGCTGCGTGTGTCCTGTTAGCAGGACTGCTGTCAGTGCCGGCGCATCCTCTCCCAGGGCATTTCCCCTGCAGTGGGATGACGATGCCCTCCCCTGAACTGCCACTGCCTCAATCGATCCCCTGACCTTGCTCTTCCTTCCTCCCTGCCTCCCTTCAGGATTTGCTGACCAGCTCGACACGGCTCCTTGGTGTTTATCACCCGGCAGATTTCCCACTGCTGCACGGGAGTCTGGGGCTGAACCCCCGTGCTGCAGGCAGGGCGGGATGGAGGGATGACCCGTGCTGGGATGCTGCAGTTAGCCTGGAATTGTAGAATGGTTTGGGTTGGAAGGGACCTTAAACACCGTCTGGTTCCACCCCCCACCAGCCCAGGGTGCTCCAAGCCCCGTCCAACCCGGCCTTGAACACCTCCAGGGATGGGGCAGCCACAGCGTCTCGGGGCAGCCTGCGCCAGGGGCTCACCACCCTCACAGGAGAGAAGCTCTTCCTCAGATCTCATCAAATCTCCCCTCTTTCAGTGTCAAACCGTTCCCCCTCATCCCATGGCTCCCCTCCCTGACCCAGAGTCCCCCCCAGCTCTCCTGGAGCCCCTTTAGGCACTGGAAGGGGCTCTGAGGTCTCCGCGGAGCCTTCTCCTCTCCAGGCTGAACCCCCCCTCTCCCAGCCTGTCCTCCCCGCAGAGGGGCTCAGCCCTCGCAGCATCTCTGGGCCCTCCTCTGGCCCCGCTCCAACAGCTCCGTGTCCTTCTGCTGTTGGGCCCCCCCCGAGCTGGAGGCAGCGCTGCAGGGGGGTCTCCCCAGAGCGCAGCAGAGGGGCACAGTCCCCCCCCACCCGCTGGCCACGCTGCTGGGGACACAGCCCAGGATGTGGGGGGCTCGCTGGGCTGCCAGCACACATTGCCGGCTCATGCTGCGCTTCTCATCAACCAACACCCCAAAGTCCTTCTCCTCAGGGCTGCTCTCCATCCTCTGCCCAGCCTGGATTTGCGCCTGGGATTGCCCCGGCCCATGTGCAGGACTTTATGCATAAGGACCTTGTGTGCACCCCACCTCCGCTGCTGCGCAGTGTTCTCATGCCCAGCCGTGCTGCTTCAGCCGTCATCATTTTGGGGCATCAGTGGGCAGGGTTGGGGCTTGCAGGTGTAGTCACAAGTGCTGTTGTTTCCTGTCCTTGCAGGAGATCGACGGGAAAGCCCTTCTTCTGCTGCGGAGTGACATGATGATGAAGTACATGGGGCTGAAGCTGGGGCCAGCCCTGAAGCTCACTTATCACATCGACAAGCTAAAGCAAGGCAAGTTCTGAGAGGACGCTTGGCAGGACGGATCCTGGAAGCTCTGCTCTTGGCCATCCATACCCGCGCTCGCCTGCCAACAGGTACGCATGCACACACACCCATTTACGCCGCAGATGGACACCTCGCCGACACCCCAGCCCCGCTGCAGGGGTCCAGCCGCCCGCCCATCCCTGCGCCGGCGGGCACTCGGGAGGAAGCTGCTGCATGGTTGGCCCCGGAGCTTCGCACTGGACTCGAGTCGTGGGCGTCCTGTTGGAAGCAGAGGGTCTCTCCCTGCTGCCCAGCCGGCGCTTCGCCGTGGGCTCCTGGTCCTGCTTCCCTGGGATGGCACGGCGGCTCTGGGCGCTCCCGCCGGCTCCTCTCCGCGTGGCGCCGCGCTCCCGGCCTCGCTTGCTCAGGGCGGCCCTCGGCGCCCGCCCCCTTGGAGGGGCGCTGGGCTGGGGGGGGCTGGACACTGCGCTTCGCCAGGCAGCCCGGCTGTGAGGGGGACAGTGCCCCCAACCCACACTCAACCCCCGTAGCACCACACCGAGCTCAGAGCAACAACTGCCCCCGTCCCTGTCTTCCACACCTGGGGGGAGCCCGGCTGCCCACCCCGGGGCCGCTCGCCTCCCGAGCTCTGCCTGGCCCTCAGCTCCCGGCCTTCTTCCGACGGGGAATGCCGGGTCAGGGATGGAGACCTTTGTATTTATTTCTGCCCGGGGAGGCCGCGCGGTGCCACGTGGCGCTGCCCAGGAGCACGGAGCGAGCTGCCGGAGAGCTGAGGAGCGTGGCCGGGTCTGGCGGGCCCATGGCAAGGCCGGGCCTGGGTCGGCGTCGGAGGCTGGCTGGATGCTGCAGGACTCGACTGATCCTTCTCTCTTTTTTTTTTTGAGTTTTTTGGGTTTTGTTTTTTTTTTTTTTTTTTTTTTTTAATAAGGAGTTGTCTGTTTAAAATGATGAAATGATTTTTCTACCTGTTGTTGAACTCACAACTCTTGGAGATTTTTAGCCCGAGATGCAAAGGTTCGTCTTCCCAGGGGCCCTCCTGGTCCTCTGGTGTTTCGGTCCGTCCCAGCTCAGCGCGTACGAGAGGGTGTTGGGTCTGGCAAATCAGAGGATCCCGGTGTGGTGCCCTGTCCTTGCACTGCTTTTCCTGCGAGGGCTTTGCCCTACCCGGAGGCACCTGTTTGTTTCAGACAGTCTAACGTATTTATTTTTGATGGCACTTGAGCGGTAACCCGCTGGCCGAGACACGTTACTGTAGCTGCAAGAGGAGCATCGGAGCGGAGGACACTCAGCCATGCCGCCGTGTCCCCAGGGCAGCGGCTGTGGGGCTCAGGGCCGCCCGTCCCCTGGAGCATCGCCTGCCCCAGCCTGGGCCGAGCTGGGGAAGCGCTGACGGGGAGTGGGGAGGCGAGGGCTGTCCCAGGCGTGTGCCCACACATGCACCCACAGCACACAGCTCCCGCACACGCCTGCTTCCTGCAGTGACCAGAGGGCTGGGACGGGGCTCTCCACTACGAGCACTTCGTTCTTCTGTCTTTAGCTCACTCTCTGCATCCAGAGCGACGTCTCACACCCTCGTCCCCGCCGGCCTCGAGGGCCCTGGCCAGCAGCAGAAGGGGCCCCCGTGGTGACCAACCCTCCAGTCTCGTGCACTGGGTCAGGTTTACCCCTAAGGGGAAAAGTTGCAAAAAAAAATAATATCCCAAACCCCAAAGTAATAAAAAGGCTTTTTGTCTGTGCTGCAGCTGCGGCTGCCTCACTGGTGTGGGCGAGGGAGAGGGGCCCCGGCCTCTCGTAGAGCCCCGTCGCTCCCAGCATCGGCCCCAGGACACCCCTTGTGTTCACCCGACGCTGATCCCGCTGCAGACAGGTCCCCGTGCGGGGTCAGCCAGTGCTTTCCTCTGCACTTATTTTACGTTGATTTGTTTATAAATAAAAGGATAAATAAGTTCCTGCCCGCTGGTTGTGTGTGCACTGATGGGAGTGCTTGGCTGGGCCCTGGCAGCGTCTCCCCACAGGTGCCCACCGTGGGGGCTCTGGGGGGCAGTGACGGGCAGTGGGGTGTTGCCTCAGGACAGGCAGACCCTGCCCGCTCCTCCGGTGCTGTCCGTGGGAGAAAAACAAAATGACACAAGCACTCCGATGATGCGATGAACAAGGGGCTGTTAATGACGATAGCGAGGTGCATTGGCTTCTGCCCAGTCTCTGCTCAGCCCATCTGGCACACTCTGACACTGCTCTTTGCAGCACTGCTGCTGCCTCTCAAAAGCCTCAGGCGTTACTTAGAATCACAGAACCACAACTCATTTAGGTTGGAAAAGAGCTTTAAGATCATCGAGTCCAACCGTTAACCCAGCACTGCCAAGTCCGCCACTAAGCCACGTCCCTCAGCACCACGTCTGCCCGTCTTTTAAATATCTCCAGGGATGGTGACTCCACCACTGCCCTGGGCAGCCTCTTCCAGGGCTTAATAACCCTTTTGGTGAAGAAATTTCTCCTGATATCAATCCTAAACCTCCCCTGGCACAACTTGAGGCTGTTTCCTCTTCTCCTATCACTCATTACTTGGGAGATGAGACTGACACACCCCCCCGTCGCTACCCCCTCCTTTCAGGGAGCTGTAGAGAGCGAGAAGGTCTCCCCTCGGCCTCCTTTTCTCCAGGCTGAACACCCCCAGGTCCCTCAGCCGCTCCTCATCAGACGTGTGCTCCAGACCCCTCACAGCTCCGCTGCCCTTCTCTGGACACACTCCAGCCCCTCAATGTCTGTCGTGAGGGGCCCAAAACTGAACACAGGACTCGAGGTGGGGCCTCACCAGTGCCGAGTACAGGGGGACGGTTGCTGCCCTCATCCTGCTCACCACACTATTCCTGATGCAGGCCAGGATGCTGTTGGCCATCTTGGCCACCTGGGCACACTGCTGGCTCATACTCAGCCGGCTGTCCACCAACACCCCCAGGGCCTTCTCTGCCGGGCAGCTTTCCAGCCACCCCGCCCCAATCCTGTAGCGCTGCATGGGGTTGTTGTGACCCAAACGCAGGACTGCGGCACTTGGCCTTGTTGAACCTCATACCGTTGGCCTCAGCCCATCGGCCCAGTCTGTCCAGATCCCTCTGCAGGGCCAGCCTACCCTCAAGCAGATCAACACACCCGCCTACTTTAGTGTCATCTGCGAACTTACTGAGGGTGCATTCGATCCCCTCATCCAGATCATTGATAAAGATATTAAAGAGAACCGGCCCCAGCACCGAGCCCTGGGGGACACCAGTTGTGACCGGCCGTCAACTGGAGTTAGTGGCATTCCCCACCACTCTCTGGGCCCGGCCAGCCAGTTTTTCACCCAGTGAAGAGTACACCCATCCGAGCCCTGAGCTTGGTGCCATCCAAAGCAGCTGGGCGCTGCTCTCCAGGATGTTTTTCCCTGGCAACATCCCTGTCAGAGGCACTGCAGGTCCCTGCGCTGCAATGCAGGTGTAGAGGGGCTCCACGAACACCACCACCTGTCCAGCACTGGTCTGGAGCCCTCAGCCATCCCCAGTTCCTGCTCCAGGAGTGTGGTTGCTCTCCGGGACGCGCAGGATTGGCAGTGATGTGGCCAGGAGCTTTCACAATTCCTGCCTGGAGCTTGTGGGGAGCGTTGGGGCAGAGAGCGGCCCCCAGCTGGAGTCCCTGAAACCATCACTCTGCAAACACACCTCAAATGCGCACGGCTGCCCCGCCACGGCACCCTGAGGCAGGTCACAGCGGGTGGGGGACGGCTGAGCCCCGCCATTGCTTGCCCACACAGACCATTGCTGTGACCATGGGCCCCACATCTGGGCAGCTGTGGGTCTGTGAGCTGTCAGGGCCGCTCCATCCCACCAGAGGGGGCTGGGAGCAGGGGCTGGGCCAACAGAGGGGCTGGAGCCCGAGGGGGCCCCACCAGGCCCCGCACCGTGCTTGGGGCATCTGCAGCACGCACTGGGCTGCTCTGCACATTCCCCTGGGCACCAGTGGCACCATGACACGGTGATGGTGAAGCCAAGGTGGGTCTCACCTTCGTATGTGCTGGACCAGGGGTTTGTGTCCTGGCTGGAGATGTGCCTGGAGCACCTTGTGACATCTCCTGAGGGACTGGCGGTGAAGGGAAGCAGCTGGTGGATGGAGAAGGCAGGTGAGAGGCACCCAGCCCCGGGTGGGTGCTGCTGGGGAGAAGGGGTCTTGGCTGGTCCTGGAGGTCCAGCACTGGGTGGGGTGAGAGGAGCACCCCAGGTCTCTCCTGCAGCCTTGGGGCTCCCTGGGCACCTCGGGACCTCTGTTCAGGTGCCTTTGGCCCAAACGCACCCCTTGGATTGCTCATCGGCAGCACAGTGCTCCCAGCCCGGGCTGATGGGGACCTGGGGCTCCAGCGTGCCACCACCCTGCCCTGGCCCCCCCACAGTCAGCATCTTCTCCCAGGACAGCCTCGGGGCAAGCGTGTCCCTGCCTCGAGTCCTGCGGCAGCAGAGCCGGGGCAGCGGCTGGATCCATCCACTTTTTGGGCTGGAAGGGGCTGAGCTGTTGGGGATGGTGGTGGTGCCATAACCATGTCCCAGGGACCAGATTCCTGCACCCCGGGGACGAGCCCCGGGGAGGCCCATTTCAATTGTAAAATTTCACTGCATCTTCCTTTCTTTAACTTTAAATGATTGTTTCTGTTGCAGCCCCAGCTAAGGAGCTAAAATCATAGAATCACAGAATCATTCAGGTTGGAAAAGAGCTTTAAGATCATTGAGTCCAACCGTTAACCCAGCACTGCCAAGTCCGCCACTAAGCCACGTCCCTCAGCACCACGTCTGCACGTCTTTTAAACACCTCCAGGGATGAGGACTCCACCACTGCCCTGGGCAGCCTCTTCCAGGGCTTAATAACCCTTTTGGTGAAGAAATTTCTCCTGATATCAATCCTAAACCTCCCCTGGCACAACTTGAGGCCCTTTCCTCTTGTCCCATCTTGTTCTTTGGGAGCAGAGACCGACCCCTCCCGCCCCTCGCTGCCCCCTCCTTTCAGGGAGCTGTAGAGAGCGAGAAGGTCTCCCCTCAGCCTCCTTTTCTCCAGGCTGAACACCCCCAGGTCCCTCAGCCGCTCATCAGACGTGTGCTCCAGACCCCCATCAGGGCGGGCCTCACAGTGGGCACCGGCCCCATGCCCAGCGGGGCGAACAGGCTGCCTCCTCCCCGCCCCAGCACACCAGGAGCACAGCTGGAGGGGCGATGGCTTTGCCAACACGCCTGTGAGCTGGGCCACGTCCTCCCTGGGGGCGAGAGGAGAGCGGGGCTGCTACCTGGTGCCCAGGGAGCGCTGCGGTGTTTGCCCTGGGTGCAGCTGAGCCCTCTGCCCCCCCGAGCAGCTCCCCGCTCTCCCAGGGGACAGCCACAGCTCAGGGCAGGCAGCTCTCCCTTGATGACTGTGTAAGACCATGTTATTAATGCTACTGCGCAACACGCACAGCCCGCGGGGGAGCGGAGCACGCAGGTGCCAGCAGGCCGTGGTCAGCACCCGTCGCCTTGCCGGTCAGGCACTCAGGAGCCAGCCTGGCCCCCGCGCACCCCTGCAGCGACGCGAGATGGGCAGCAAAGGGAGAAAGCACTTCCCCACTCCTCCCCAGAGCCTGAGGCTACGGCCTAAGGGCAGTGGCCTCCGTGGGACTTGTGCCCCAGGTGAGGGTGGCCCCCGGCCACTTGTCCCCTGGGCAGCTTTGGGCAGGGGGGGAGCGCAGCAGTGACAGCCACACGGCCCAAAGACACAGCCCTGGGCCACCCCGCGGCGGGCACCGGGCACGCAGCTCTCCCGGCTCCGGAGGAAGAGGGAGCAAACCACCCACGAAGCAGCGTGCAGCACAATTCAATTAAAAATTGTCATTTTTCTTGCCCTGCATGGGCTGTAGGCTCAGTCCAGCTTCCCCGGGTTTCTCCACTGCTGGGGGGGAAGCCCCATAATTTGGAACATGTCTAAAAACCACTGCAAATACAGCTAACAAACTTTTTCTAATTCACACTGGATTCATTTAAAATCAGACAGTATTATACTTCAGTCCTTTTGCTCCCTCTGAGCTATGGAAGTAATATAGCAAGCCCGTGGCTAGTTATTCATTTTATTACAAATAAGCATTTAATGACTGAATCAGTTGCACAGTTTTGGCCAAAAAAAAAAAAAAAAAAAAAAACAAACCCAAAAACATTTCAGGAGAAAGAAGACAAAGTTGTGCTACAGATGATAGGAAATGAGAGCACCAGCCGCGTCAGGGCCAGCGTTTGTTCAGTACCGAGCGCGTCCTCACACGGTTGACCATTTCTGCAGCACTGTTGTAGTTGGCACACACGAAGAATGCTCAGAGCTGTCTGGGCTAAAAGCAGCTTTACAGCGTATATGTAAAGTAACTGAGGAATAAAGCAAGAGGGGCTGTGGAAAAAGATCACTTAAGATGAGACAGGACAGTGTTTAATTAAGCGTGGCATCAGACACCACAGGAGTTAGTACTCAGCCAGGCTCAAGCCTTACGGCTTTCTCCAAACTTTAATGAACTGAGGAGTTCTGAACATATGACACTTCAGACAACCGAGACACTTTCTTCCTTTCTTCTAAATTACCAAAGACCAAAAACTGTCTCACTCACAGTGCAGCGAGAGGCAGGAAAAAAACCAAAAAAAGTGAGTGCATTTCCCACCCCAGGACTGGAAAGCTGAGCGCGTCACTGTAGGACAGCACACATCTACAGACGAAACCGAGTAACACCGTAGGCAAACCACAACGCCCCTCCCTCAGGAAACAGCGCTTCTGTACTGCATCAGGTGCGGGACATGCAGCGCCGCCATATAAAAAAAGGCAACGGAAGGCTCCACTTCCAACCAACAAAACAACAGCACCGTGAACTGTTCAGTCCAAGGCAAATCCCAAGGGGAGCGGTTAAAGGCAGCATCTGAAAGTACTTCACTTTCTTTTCTGTACCTCCCCCTTGATGCAAGGAGTTGAAATTTCCCAGCCCAAGAAGCAGCACCAGCAAACACTGGCATTGAAAGTGCCAACAGTTATGCCTTGTCTCAGGCAACAATGGGCTCTCCTGACAGTTTTTCTTTTTTTTTTTTGTCCCCCCCCCCCCACCCTTGATCCAAGTTAATTGCATCCCTGCAGAGTGACATGGCACAGTTAGAGCTGGTCATGTTCCAGATTAACTCTACTCCAGGAAGATTTTCCTGGTTAAAAGTTCATTGCCGGCAATGAATGCACCAAGACCACCAGCGCCAAATGTTTTTAAATACTACTGAAAAAAACAAAACAGAACAAAACATTACCCCCCCTGAAAAAAAAACTGCATAAAGCTGCACAGGCCCATCCTCTGCAGCACAACACAGCTCAACAACTGAGCGAGCCCCCAAAATCTAGTGTCGTCCACATCATTTCACCAGTAAGTAATTAAGACTGCTGAGGGAGCAGAAAGAGTGGAGAAAGCAACTCAACTGCCAGTGTCCAAGATATAAACTCATGCCAGCGTTACCATGCATTAGGAAGGAAATGTGCCACTGGATTCTCCCCAGCACATCAAATCCCAAACCCAAATTTGCTTTGTATCTCCAAGACGGCACTAACTGAAGAAAGTCTAGAGCTGCATGTGCTGCGATGAGCTCTCCTCCAGAAATAAACAGAATCTACACAGAAAATAAACAAAGGACAGAAGCGCTGAGGAAATAAAGGGACAAGATTTCCTAACGAAAATTGTAAAACCATAACTTAAGAAAGCCCAGAGCTGAGAGTGTTCAAGCTATTGCTGCGAGAGTGCCTGGAAAATCTAATGAAGACTCTTCTCTTCAGCAAAGACACACCTGGAGAAAGAGAGCAAAGGAGCCGGAATTATTGACAGTGAAGAGCAACAGGCTGGAACTGCACAGCACACTGAAGTCTGACTCTTACATACATCACCCCAGACAAACACAACCCACGGGACCTGCCAGCGCTCCTCTTCCCAGCACAGAAGAACGTCTATCAGTTTTACAGGGGCACAATGGCAACATCAGGACCAGTACATCACACCCCTTAGAAAGCAAGCTCGTTCTAGAAATTGATGTCCATGGTTGGTACCAAAGGAAAATCTTCATTAAGTTGCAGCTATTAACAGAGTTGAGCCGAGACGTGCACCAGCAGGCCACTCCGCCGGACAGGGGACACACCTCATGTGCCACTGCCTCCTTCCCTACAATTTCATTTGGGGACAGCCTCCAAGCCCTCAGGTACCAACACAGCACCCAGACTTGTCACATTAGGGAGCACGCTGGATACAGTCAGCACGCCAAAGTTTCAGGATATCTTCAGGAGGATAAAAATTTAGAGAGAGAGTTCTTCAGCTTTTCATTTGCTACTGTACCGGACCTGGAACAACCCAACACCCCACGACCCAGCTGTCTTCAGCTCCGCAAAGGCCCAGTCCCATGGCCAGGGATGGGGAAGTACTTCTGTGCTAGACACGGGCTAACCCTCATATTCACTCTGCAGTTAATTTTGGAAGTGTCTGTTACATAAAGGAAAGGGGGAGGAAGGAAGAGTCGGACATCCGTGGTGCCCTGGCATTCAGCAATAAACTCCCGCTCTCATTCAACATGCGTGTGCTCAAACGCTGCTTAACTTTCCAAAACCACCACACAAAACCAGCTAGAGCAGTGGGAAAACACGTTAAGTCCACCATCACCTGCCGCACAGAGAACTCATTTAAAAATTAAGTCTACCTTTTTTGCCAGTGAGGTTTGAATGCCAGGTTTTAGTGCCCCCCCCCACCCCATGTGGATTATATACATCCAATTTTCACATCCACGCAACATCCGCAGCAGCTGTTGCAATTCAGAGCTCAAGCCCACCAGTTTGACAGAGGAACTTGCAATTTCAAGAGACAGGGGAGAATGCTCCCAAAATACTGACCTTTCTGCATCCTGTACCCCATTGCTCAGCTTTGCCTCCATTTTCAGGAGTGTGTGCTTTATTTGTGCTTTGTTTCTTTATTTGAATTTAATCTCAAACTCCTGCAGGTATTTTTATACTTTATTATTTATTATGTGTCAATTTGCTAAGGAAATACCCACCCACATCTGTTACACAGGCACGAGGTATTACGTATCCCTCAGCACAGCTGGAACCCGTATGCGAGCACTAGCACTTTTCACGGTGTGCCAGTTTTCTACCAACTGATGTGAAACATTCAGATGCCAGGAGGAAAGACTGGGCAAGAAATCTTTTCCATAAGGAAAGAGGTTGAGGTTATTAAAAGTTACCAGGAATCAGTCGTGATTTACTGATGGAAACTTCAGCTCTGTTATCTCCAGGTCAGGTGAGCTGCTGCCACTTCTGTCACTGTAGGTGTCCCTGCAGAATTCAGAAAGATTTTGTTTCATGGAGCACAAACACTTTATAGACCTGGGTTGCATCAGGAATTAGCAGGGCTTGGTAATAAGTACTGCTAGCTGAGGTTGAAAAGCAGAGCACACAAAATTCCTAGTATAGCTGTCCCTTTGGAAACAGGGCTGAGTCATCATCAATTTTAAGGTTTGTGAATTAAAATGATTATACATATAATAGGCATTTTATAAGACAAAGTTATTCTAACTGAAATTCATTAAACAGGAAATAGGAGACTGGTTAACCACCCATAAGCCATTCTATTTCAGCTTCCCAGTGACAGCTGATTGCCTTTAATCCATTAAACAGCTTTTTCAGATTCACAAAATAATTCAGATCGGAAGGGGGCTCGGGACAGCTACACCGCAGGGATGGCTATCAGATCAGACACGGCTGCTCAGAGCTTTATCCAGCCACATTCTGAAACTCTCCAATGACGGAGACTGCGCAGCCTTTCTGGGCAACTTGCACCAATGCGTGACTGATGTAATGGTGAAAAGGTTTTCCTTATATCCCATCAGAACCTCTCTTATTTCAATTTATATCCATTGTGTCTGATCCTCCCACCATGCACTTCTGTGAAGACCCTGCTTTCATCTTCTTGCTAACGTTTTTGTAGGTGCAGCCAGGCTGCTCTTAGGTCCCCCATAAAGCCTTCCCTTCTCCAGGCTCCTCTGGCCTCTCCTCGCTAGGCAAGTACTCCAACCTCCCGACCTTCTTAGTGGCCCTCCACTAAACTCTCCCCAATTTATCTATGTTGTACTGGGTGACCCCAAACTGCACAGAATATTCCAGATGTGGTCTAGCAAACGTCAAGTGAAGAGACACAATCACTTCTCTCCATCTACTGGCTGTGCTCTTACTCATACAGCCCAGGACGCTGTTTGTCCTTCCTTTGCTGCCAGTGCACACTGCCAGTTGATGTTCAGTTTGCTGTTCCCCAAGATGTCATCAGCAGAGCTGCTCCCCAGCTGCTCGGTCCCCAGCCCGCGTTACTGCAAGGGGTTCCTAGATGCAGGACTCTGTGTTTGTCCTTGGTAAACTTTATCAGGTTCCTTTTGGCCCACTGCTCAAGCCCAGGTCCTGCCAAACAGTGGTCTGTCCCATCCTCAAGCGTATAGTCTGTTCCCGCTAGTTTGGCGTCACATGCAAACCTCATTAGAGGGCAACGATGAGACTTATCTGAAAATGTGATGAGCGTTACAAGGGCGCAGGAATAAATGGCAGTACAGGCTGGCCTATAACTGCCACCAATATTTTTAGATTATATGCTAACCATGAAACAATTTGTGACTACAATCACAAAAGACTCCAAGAGCAGGTAATACTAACTTAGGATGCTGCAGTACAGAGGAAACTTCAGCTTCTCTGCTGTGGGAAGCCATTTCAAACTCAAATGTACAAAAGCAGGAAATTAAAATATCCCTCAACCCCTGGAAGCATTGAAAGGAGGCATCTTCACACAGAAACTCTCTTCAGGGCAGGTCAGTCAGAGCACAACTGACAGCCATTCTCCAGACAGCAACAGGAATTCCTGTGGTGCAGCTGCACTGCAGCTCGACCCAGAAAGGCCGATATTTCCTTTTGGATTGATTTCGTTTAATACATTCAGTGCTATTTCTCTTTTCCATTTAGTTTGGGGTTTTTGTTTAGTGCAAGTCAGCACTAAAGCTACACAGGCAAATCCTGTGTTCTCTTCTATAAGGAGGAAACTGGATCACCACCAAAGTAATGTTTATTTGTTGCATATTGCCATGTCTGCTGAGCAGGACTCCTGCATTAGGGAGCAGCAAAATGAAGTAAATATGCCATTAAGTCCACCCAAAACATTAGTTGCTTTGCAAACTGAGACATAAGAAAGTTTAAGTCGGCAGGAAAAAAGAAAAGGGGAAAAAAAAAAGAAGCTGCAACCACCAGGGCCCATTCTTTAAACCAGCAAGAGGAACAAATTTCTTAAGCAGGAGCCTGTACCTAGGACTTGTACGAGGAACATCAGGAAAACCCCACAAGGTCTCCAATCACCTAAAAGAGCAGGCCCAGCTGCAGTTTCCCCAAACACCTCTAACTGACAACAAACGACTGCAGAGTTACTCTCCTTGAAGTTGGGACCTCCCTCCCAGACAGCTCTACGGCACCACGATCAGTGTAAGACAAGAGGTTTCAAAGAAAGAGTGGAAAGAAGAGGTGCTGCAAATACCCCCTAGTTACCTCACAGTATCTCTGTGCCAAGAGGATTCTCCAGTTTATCCTGTAGGAAGAAGCACTGCCCTGTGAAAGGTCTGACTGGTGTCTTCCTTCAACCTACCTGGGTGAGAGCCTGCAGCCCTTTTGTAGATAATGTGTGAGTCTTCCTGCAGATGCCAAGAGGAGGCCGAAGTATGGGGGAGATGGCTTAATTGGTCTGGAGAGGAATTCAGGGTGATACTGAACACCAACGAAGAAAGGATGCTCTAAGAGAAAGAAACAAAATACTCATGTCAAGTCTTTTAAGCCTGCAGCTGACCTGAAGTTGAAAGCACTGATCACACTGAAGGCTGATGATGGGGAAGAAGTGTCATATCTGTCCTGCCTTTTGTCCCTAAATGGACAGGCACATGGGATTCTTATTTTAGTGTAATTTTATGGATGGAATAATTCTGAGAGAGCCTGGACTGGTCCCATACAAAAACCTCCTCAGTTACTCTCCAAACACTTTCCCTTATAAATAGCTACGCCCACAAACGAATTGCTTAAGTACTCACCTTCCAACTCAACCACTTCCATTCGCTCTCCCTCCTCATCCTGGCCTACAAACTTCAAACCTTGCTCTTCAAAACACTTTTTCAATTCCGGATTGACCTAGAAGGCCAGAAGCAAGAAAACCCATGATCTCTTGTGTTTAGATTACACAGAAAAGCTCAACACCTACAACAGCATTTTTACCTCAAATCTGTGTCTATGTCTCTCTTCCAAGAAATCATGATCTCCGTACAGCTTCCCTACACCAAAAGGAAGACATTTCTTAGAGCAAATGCCAAACAGTTTGCACAATGCCAAGTCTTAACAAGTTCATATGAATAGCACCCATCAGAATCTGCCACTTCAAGGGGACCAAATTCATTATCTCCATTTCACTACCAGAACAGAGTCTGCAAATACCAACCATTCAAGAATGCTTTAACATTCCCAGGTGTCCCTTCCCCACACCGACCATATATGTATGTCATTCCCAGGAAACACTTCCAAAAGAGGTAAGAAATGCCTTACTCATGATTGAATTCTTAGTTTGAAAGAGTGTTCTTCTCTTTCCAAGCCTCATGGTCCCACCCATTTGCCCAGGATTATGTTCCGGCATGTCTATGACCTGTGAAAAGCATTCCAGAGGGAGGTGAGAATGAGGGAGGAGTAACAGTCCCAGGCAGACTCTGAAACGTTAAATGGGGAAAAAAAACATCCATGCAGAAAACAAGGAAACCACCCCAAGGAACATTGGTTTCACAAGGTAGACCAAAAAAACTAGGTTAGTTAGCTGAGTTATTCTAGTAAAGGCTGTACCGAACATATGGAAGGTTTCCAGGTATTCAGGAAGCTTTTGCATAGGAAATGGTCTCAGTCAAAGCCTACACACATCCCATGCACTAATGTTGTGCTATTTACTGAAGTAAATGTAAAACAAACAAACAAGCAAATTTACAGAAACAAAATCCCCAAATTAGAATCGCGTATACTTTGATAAATAACTTCATAAGCTGTTTTTTTGAAAACTTTTTCCTTTTGAGTAGCACTTTAAATTACAGCAGAAGCCAATCATTATTGCCCTGGACAAAGCACATGGAGCCTGCAGTCTGAGAAATGCAGGTTCAGAAATCTGTCCACAAATTCATGTCTATGTTAGTTTCTGAGATGGTAATTAAACAGTTATGCAGTGGAATCTGGATATCACCAAATCTTTAACTTTTACTCTGTGAATCAGTTAGATTTCAAACTGCCCTTTAAGAACCTTTTACCTCTTAGAAAACACCCTGCTTTATGAAAAAGTGTGATTAAAAATAAAAATTGGAAATAATATTGGTGTTTCACCTATAGTAAACACTGCAATCTTCTAGGAAGCAAAAGCTGCCATACATTAACTAGGCAAAGACATTTTCTTTTCAGATTAGTAAATGATGGAAGACAGACTTAAAAGCCACAAGATGTAATAATCCAAGCTCTTAACTGTACCAACAGGTACGTGCAGAGAAGTCTGGCAGAGTAAGGACATTACAAGCAAGTCGCCATAAACTCACCACTGGATGAGCAGTTTTGGGGTCAAATTCTGTCGAGTTAGCATCTGCAATGTTACGTTCATCAATTAGAAATATGAAGTCCCTCAGATCACAACACGCATTTACAGAACCTCCCCCAGGTACAGCTGCATCTCACCCCCACCTTTCTGGCAAGCAGCAACCTTAACTGTGCCAAGCCACGTGCCTGCACAGAGCTGCCGGCTCAGCTCCCGACAGCAGAAACAGGACTCTGTCAGCTTTGTTTGACAGGAATTTCTGAGGCTGCCTGGAGGTTGCAATCTTAAGGCAACCAGTCTAGTGCAATCGCTGATGAAAGCAAAGGTCATTCAGGAATAGCACACTTTCAACAGCTTAAAATATTTTAAATAAAGCCGGGGGTGGGGGCAGGGAGCAGAAGTACTCTGAGAAACACATTTTCCCCTCCCTTCACTACTAGTGAGGCTTGGAATCAGACTGAGAACTAAATTTAGCCCTCTGTAAAGGGAGTTTTGACAAGAGACCTAGTCAGTTCACACAGTGGAGCCCAGAAAACAATTCAACTGAAGTAGGTGCAACTGCCTGGAAGGCTGAATTGCTTTTTGGTCTTCATTCCCACTGGCTGTAATGGGAATTTAGGATGTCCAGCACACACAGGCACAACTCCACTTAGGTGTTTTATTCAGCAGCTGAACCTCACTCTAAGCAACAGAAAGTTTTCTGTCATTATAAGCATGCCTTACTCTATTGATTTTTACTTGACTAGGATAAGGAAATTGTTCTTGTTTCTTTGAATTAGCAAAGGAGATCAGGAATTTTGCAGGCCTACAAAAAAATTAAATCTACCTACCAATGAAAAATTAAAAATTATGGGTATTAAAAAAATTACAGGTATTACTCAAGCAATCAAAGAAATGACCAATCCCCAGGAAAAGTTTTGTGCAATTACCTTGCCAACCAAGAACACTGCGTGCAAACTCCACAACCGCTAACTGCATTCCCAAACAAACTCCTGCAGAAGAAAAGGCAGAACACAGATCACGTCAGGATAAGGAGCACTGAGGACATATCGCAAAGCACACACACCTTCACAGAGCAGTCCCGAGTGAGAGGAAAACCTGGACGAGACAGACCTTTGACGTGGATTTAGGGATCCGTTCACTCAGCACCAAGTAGTTCTGACAAGTTTTACTCCACCCCTCCCTCCCCCATCCACTCTGCTCACACCACATTTTCAGTCTCTCACCACGTCCATTTCATTTAAATGCAGTCACATCTCTCCTCATGTCAAGATCACCACTGAAACTCCTCTGTTTCCTCTGAAACCAAGCCTCCTCTGAAACTTCCTCTGGGACTCCTATCCCTTCATTACAGAGATGTCATCACATCCCAGCCAACTCTGACCACTTCAGAGCTCACTACAGATGATGGCTGTGTTACCCAGTTACGCTGAGCACAGATCATTGCCTTCCTCAGCCATTTCTCTTCAAAATTGAACATTCCAGATACTAATGAAAATCAGCAAAGTTCTTGCTGCAGATCAGTTAGGCTGTTATTCAGCCTCCTTCTTTTCTTTATTTCTTCTTATGGATGAAACATGTTTCTTACCTAAGAAGGGTTTTTTCTGTTTTCTTGCCCAGGAAATAGCTTGAATTTTGCCTTCTGTCCCTCGAACACCAAATCCACCAGGAACCAGAACTCCACTGCACAAGGATGAAAAGATTCCATTCACATAGGGCTCAGCAGCATGGTTCCCCTTAAACACGTATAACCTCTCTCCCATAAATTCTTGGACTTACAAGACCTCCCTCCTGAAAAGGCCTCGTAAGTGCCCTAAGTGGCAAGGCCTGTCTGCAGCAGTTTTCATATAACTTCACATGAGCCGTCACATAAAATGTCACCGAATTTTCAGGGAAACCTTTTATGAAAGCCTTTATATAAACCTTTTATGAAAAGCGCATTTTACCTTCCCAAGAAGTCCTAAATACAATGCAGGTTGCAATACTAGAATAGTTCGCATTGCATGACCCACATGCTCTGCACCAAATATATTTGCAAACATATCACCCAGCCAGGCCCACGCTGAGGAAGCTGCTGGCTGTAGTAGCAAGTTCTCCTAATCACAGGCAGAAGGACACCAAATTCTGCAGGAGGTTTTTCGTTCTCCTGGTACCTCCCAAAGCCTGCTTCCCTGAGGCCTAACAAGCCCCACTTGTTCTTGTTTCCTGGGCTAAGTCTTGGCACTCCTCTGCATCCTAACACTTTTTCCCTTCTCACACTTTCTTCCTAAAGAACTTTAGACCACATTTACACCTTCCATCCTCTCTCTTTGGCTTTAATAGCCTTTGCCAGTACTTATCCTTTCCCCTTCTTTCCTCTCATCCTGTTTCCCCACTAAGCCTGTGAACATCCTCATCTGCATGACCATCTCCCCTCCTGCTACCTTTCACAAACTCCCTTGCTTATTTAACAGCTCTCCATTTTACATCTTATCCTAAATTTCATTGAGAGGTATTTGGGGCAATGTCAGCGTGTGCCAGTACAGTGCCTAAGAAAATAGTCTCCAGTGAGGCTCTTAATTCCAAAACGGTCAATAGCAGCAAGTTTATCAATCAGACATGCTCCAAAGAAACGGCTGGAGTATAAGAGTCTTACTCAGCACCACACAGCTTCTGCCACGCTTCATGGTATCGGACAGGTTCTTCCTGCAGAGTATCTGGCTCCAAGTCAGCAGAGTCAATATACTGGGAAAAAATCCAGAAAAAGTATGATGAGATACTGCCACAAGAGTGTGCAGGATCTCCTTAATTCTCATTAAATGAAGATATCATCATTCCTCCTGGAGAGCTCTGGATTTGTTTCCTACTGGGTACTTGCTTATGTTCTTTCTGGGCCGATTTCCTGTCTGCTAGTCAGCAAAACTGCTTCCCCCCACCATCATACTACAGAAGCAAACTTTTGTCTCTTCCCCTCTCTGCAGCTCTGCTGTGACATACATGAAGTCCACGAGACTCAAACTCATTAAATGTGATGTCTTAATGGAGCACAGTGAGATGGGAACACAGAGCTATGCAGACAGAAACAACCACACAGCAAGAAAAAACTGAATCACTATCTCATCAAATATACATCATTTAATCTTCAAATGGGATTGAAGAACAGACAGGATATGGTGAACCACAGGCTGTTGTAATTAAAGGGTGCTATGACCAATGCTACGTATGGAAAAAAAACCCTGTAAATTTTCCAGTTTCTCATCTCCAGTATTCCACTACTTCTGAACTTCTGAATGTTTGGGCAGTCTGCTAACCCTTTTGAACAACCATTTTTGTCCTTCCCCCCCGCCCCCCGGCTTGGAATACTGCTAAACAGTTCTTTAATGCAATGCAAGATCTCCATGCACAGGGCTCACAAAACACGTTCCCCTTCTGAACCATACAAATACATCTGTAGCAGGAACTACCCATATGTGCAGGGTTTACCCTTCACCAGTCTTACTTGTTTTTCTTCTTTTCTCCTCCACTGATTTTATAAGTTGAAAGGTAACCCAAACGTGGAACAGTGCTGTTATAAACCAAGCACTTACCTCCATGACTCACTGGTATCATGAAACCACTGGACATTTAAAAAGTATATTTAAATGAAAGTAAAATTTCTGACAACAGAAATATGTATTTCACCTCTTCAGAGCATCTAGCTACAATCAAGACCCTTAACAGCACCTCAGCAACCAAACCAGCATTAAAGCCTTAATAAAGCTTGAGGCAGAAGCATCATAAAACCTGTGAGTACCACAAGGATAACAACAACAACACTAAAAAAAGGATCACTTCCAACAACTGCCAGAGAAATTAAAGAAAACAGTGCCTTCTTCAAATATATCTACTGCTGCACCACAGTTCAGCACGCAACACTGAGCACTGAAGAGTTCCCATCAATTATACAGGCACCTTGTATATCTTACAGAATGAAAGGCTGATTTGCTTTGAAGCTGTTTTATGCGTGACAACAGATGTTTTGATGCTGTAATCCAGGACAATTTTAAAGTTCATTGGCTGAATCAACTCTCCCTTACTGTCTATGGGTTTGTGAAAAACCTTGTGAGAAAGATGGCTAGCACTGTATGTGAGTATGGGGGAATTTTTACACACACACACACCCCCCTACCTTAATGTCAAGTTTGTGGTTGATAGCCAGTGCTGAATGCTCCAGTGCTTTAATGACAGACGCGTAGGAATCTGAAAACTTGGTGTATTTGCCAACAAGCGCAATAGAACACGTTTCAAGGAGACGGTCATACCTAAACAAAGTCAAAACACAAGGGTTATTTCATCATTAACAGGAAATGGGGGCAAGAATCACTTACATTCTATTTCAGCTTTTCAAGTAACTTAAACAGTTGGACTCTTGAAAGTCTGTCCAACTAGAGAGATGATGACTTTGGAGGAGATGACCTTTTATAATAACTAAGACTTAAAAACACCAAAGCAAGATTAAAAGAAAGAAAAAAAATTACAGAGAGTTGCAGAAAGCCATCTCTCCTTATATGGAAAAGCCATTCTGAGTAGATCCAAACTGTCTTTTCAGGATGCTGCATTAGATTCAAAGTCTGCAGTAAACTATTAGGAGAGAGGATCAAAGCACAACGCCGCATATGTTTATACTGTACAGCATCTTCCCACGCTACTTCTGACTGAGTTCACTTCAGCAGTTAGAAACACAGAAAGGACTTCTAGAGTCCGACGGTTGTACTGCCTACACTTTCAGTCCCCCAGCTGCAGCTAAGAGATTGTTTAAAGTTTATTTCAGAATTGCTAAGTACCTTCAACCAAGCTGGTTACTGACGACTTTCCCCATCAAAAGGAAACGTTACTGACAGTGGGGGCGTGTGTCAGGCATATAAATAAAGGGAAACATCTAGATCTTGAAAATTAATTTCTTATAAGGACAAACGTATTTAAGGCTTCAAAAAGGGCCTGAATGCCAACTGAAAAGACTCAATTCGCAGTTTCCCCATGAACATGGAGTCTATTCCCCACAAGAAAAAAAACACTGTGCCCTAGAAGTCTCAGACAGAACAGTTACAAAACAGTTGTTTCACTTGCTTGAAAGCATACTCCAAAGACAGATTTTTATTGACACTCCTGATGACTGCTACATATGCCTACAAAAGGATTTCAACACTTTGTAATACCACTGAGTCTTTTTGTATAAAAATGGACGGCAGAGCTGCCCACCTTTGAATTACTTCAAACTTGTTTTCACATAGACAGTACATTACCAACACAAGATAAGGAACTCAGTAACACTAGAAATTTTTTTTCAAACAGCTAAACATCTAGGAAGAAAATACATTTTCATGGTAAAAAAAAAAAAAAAAGAAGAAAACTTTGAGCACATAAGAACACTTGAGGAACACAAAGTAACACTCATCACCTAATAACCAACGACCACGAAGAGAAACTAATCTGGAGTCTTAACTCTAACTATGCCCAGCGGTGCAGCTCACCTGTCAGCCATTTCCTTCCATTTCATGAGCATCCTCCTGGGCTGTCTCTCAATGGGAAGGTCAAGCCTGTGTCTGAAGTAGTCAACAACTCCCTGCTCCTCTAACAACAGAGGAACCCGGTAGATAGAAGAGACATCATGAACACAGATGACCTGTTCATGAAATATGAATGTCACTAAAACAGATCTAAGTGTCTGTGCAATTATTTTTATACAGATATGCTTCTATCTCTAGCAGACAACCATACGATCACCTAAACTTCCAGGAAATAACATCCATTGAATAACATAACAACATATGAATAGCTTAATACTAGTTTCCATATACTTGGAAAGCGCATCCTTCAACACTTCCCAGGTATTACTGCTCACTGGAGCTCCTTGGGAATGACTATAACACAAAAACCTAGCAGAGAGAAAGTCAGCTGCTACGCAAGTTACGTGACAGCATAGCAAAGTTCAAAGAACACTTCAAAGAGACTTCTGTGATACAGCCTTTTTGGTAATCCTGACTGAAACTACAGCTCTACAGCTAACCTGCCCACAAGCCCAGCTTCCCCGTTCCCACTGTTGTTCTTAACCAGGGCTCCAGGGTTTGATTAAAGCCCAGGGAAATCTGTGACCTCAATACAGCAATAAATTTTACAGGGCATCCTTCAGCAAACTTAGGATTAAACAACTATGAGCAAAGAATTCTCAGGTCAATGAGGAGTATCTATGTCAACAGTTCTAGTTCACTGAAATGGGCTTCCATAGAAAAGGAAAGATGGCTCTGGGCAACTGTCACCTGTCTATCAAGAATGAGAGTGTACTGTAAGGATCAAAAATATACTAGCACAACTATTTTTAAATCCTCATTTCTCCTGACTCAAATGAAAGCAGAGTTCAACACTGCACCAGTAAAACTGCTGCAAATTTTCCTCCTTTGTAGCATTTACTTCTCAATTCAGGTGCAACTGCAGTCAGAGAAACAACCATGTAAAATTGTATTAAACTTCCTGGAAAGTGCCAACTTAACTTTCAATTCCTGGCCAACAAGAGGTAGATATTCTGCTGCTGACACATCAGTATTATTGCCAGCTAATTCTGAATATAATACTTGAAACCGCAAGACTCAGTTTGATCTCGCTGTACAGGAAACTAATAAAAATGACTTGACAGAGCCTGGAATTGTGAAGTGATACTCAGTCTTTCACAAAAAGACATAATTTTTCAAGCTCCAGCTGGATTGGAAAGTGCTAATATTTAGCCTACAGACACTTTGATGATTTCCCAAGATCTACCTCAGACTATGCTATGCAGAGTAGTCTCAGTATAAAAAGAATCATGCTAACATGGAATTTCTGCATATCACATAACATTCAAGTGAAGCAACGCTTCTCTCAAATACCATTTCAACTTTTCTGTGCAATCCTTCCTCATGCAATCTTGGGCAGAAGAATTGTGAAAAAGAAGCAGTGTATGAAATATATTCATGTATCTTTTAAACCTAACTTTGGGCAACTGCTCTTTGGCCTTTAAATACTGAAAAATCTCATTCTTCTGTATGCACAGAAGGAATGCGGAAGGATAACTAAGGTCAAAAACAGCTATTCAGAAAATACTTTGGATTCCATAAAATTCTCTAAGCCTACTCTAACTACCTTATAAGAAAACCTGGCCGCTGGCATAAAAAGGACTTTTTTTGTAATGGTTGCTTGGGTAAGGAATGTAGGTAAGACAAAGCAGCAAATGAATTATGCAGCTAACAAAAGACACAGCCAGAACACAAAAACACTATGCTCAGATAAAACTCCGCTCAGCATTTGACAAACAGCTAGAATATTTATTGCAGGAAGTGCAGACAGCAATCTTTACCTGTTCTGGTTCAACATGACAGAACATGGAAATCTTTTCTTTTACTGAGGTATCCAATGGAGTGGAGCACCTGCAAACAATCTAACAGAACAGCAACATCAAGGTTGTGAAGCAAAACAGAAGTACTCAGACATTCATATAACAAACCTCCAAAAAAGCTGTCTTTCCGCAGCCTCCAGGACTTAGGGAAAAAAACCTAACTCTGTTACTTTTACTTGTTTACTACCAATATGTAAGAGCTCTCAACCTAAGCGTTATTTAGACTAGGATGTCGTTGCAACGTGCCAGTACTGAATTTTTAAATTCAAAGCCATGCAGCAAACCTTACCAGATCTGGTGAGAGACCAAGACCTCTGAGTTCACGAACACTGTTCTGGGTGGGTTTAGTCTTCTGCTCTCCTGTAGAGCTTGGCTGGTCAAAGAAGAGCAGAAGTTGGTGTATCAAATTATGATGATACATAGCAATGATTCAATAGGCTAATCAGGACTCTCCACCCTATTCATCATGTAAAAACTTTGACAATTCACACGAACTTTGAATACCCACGTACACTGTAATTTTAATTTGAAGGACTGAAGGCAACTGGCAGAAATCAGAGTTCAAGTCCATACACTAAGTAGGTATGCATTACAGTGAGGGAGAGAGCAGAGATCCTAGGGGTTTTATCCACTGCTCCCTCCAAATAACTAGTATTTTGCATTTCTAATTTTTTCCTGGCCTGGACAGAAGGGGAAAGAAAGAAAAAAAAGAGAAGAGAACAAAGATTGATCTGCACTCCAGTAACTCTATCAAGTTGCTCTGTCAAACCCATTTCCAAGACAAGGAATACTCATGCTCTCTAGTACTGTTAACTAACGGAAGAGTGACTCCTGCAGTGGAGGTTTTTGTTGCGTGAAGACTGTAAACTGTCTTCAAAACCAGAGCAGATAATACATATGAGGCTACATCAGGCATTATATGGCATAAAATACCTTCATATGCTTTTGGTATTAACCTAAGTTCACCTCATCCACGTGGCACATACGCATATTTTGTTTTTCTTTTGTGATTCCTAATTAACTGATTCTTATCATAGCACTGCTTCATAATACCTTTTCTTAGTTGAATCTCTGAACTAAGGGCAACCGCCACTCAGATTGTTATGGTTTACATAGCAGTCAGATGTGAGAGCCTATGAAATTACTGTTAAAGATCAAAACACATTAAAATACTAAGGGGAAAAAAACAGATTATGTTTCAAAACACAGTACTATGTTTTGAAATTACAAAAGTCACCCAACCTACTTCATAAACTACAGCTAATGTAAATCTTGGGGGGGCGGGAGGGCACAAAGGAACAGAAATATTAAAGAACTCCAGGAAGAGCTTGGAATATAATCTTATTAGTAAGTCCAAATGGCTGTGAAGCCTGGCTACATCACTGAATTTTTATTAGCTTTGCAGAAATGAAAGGCTATGCAGATTAAGGGAAACTGAAAGTTTTCAGACCTAGAACGTAAATTTACCTGCAAAAGCTAGGAGACAATGCCATAAAGAATCATAGAATCATGGAATGGTTTAGGTTGGAAGGGACCGTAAAGATCATCCAGTTCCAACTTCCCCTGCCAGAGGCAGGGACACCTCCCCCCAGCCCAGGTTGCTCCAAGCCCCGTCCAACCTGGCCTTGAACACCTCCAGGGATGGGGCAGCCACAGCTTCTTGGGGCAATTTGTTCTAGTGCCTCACCACCCTCAGTGAAAAACTTCTTCCTGTCTAATCTAAATCTCCCCTCTTCCAGTTTGAAGCCATTACCCCTTGTCCTATCACTACATGCCCTCGTAAAAAGCCCCTCTCCAGCTTTCTTGTAGGTCCCCTTCAGATACTGGAAAGCTGCTCTAAGTCTCCCCGGAGCCTTCTCTTCTCCAGGCTGAACCCCCCCTCTCCCAGCCTGTCCTCCCCGCAGAGGGGCTCAGCCCTCACAGCATCTCCGGGCCCTCCTCTGGCCCCGCTCCAACAGCTCCGTGTCCTTCCGCTGTTGGGGGCCCCCGAGCTGGAGGCAGCACTCCAGGCGGCGTCTCCCCAGAGCAGAGCGGAGCAGAGGGGCACAATCCCCCCTCGCCCCGCTGGCCACGCTGCTGGGGATGCAGCCCAGGATGCGGGTGGCTTTCTGCACTGCCAGCGCACATTGCCGGCTCATGTTGAGCTTCTCATCAACCAACACCCCAAGTCCTTCTCCTCAGGGCTGCTCTCAATCCATTCTCCACCCAATCTGGATTTGCGCCTGGGATTGCCCCGGCCCATGCAACAGCAGTTAAAGATGTAAAACGGCATTTGCTGCAACTCCCAACTATTTATTACACATTTACACGCTTTGAAAAGTTTCTGTTCACTTCTTGTGGACCTTTTTTGACTATGTAACCATATATTCTCTGCATTGCTTCCAGAAGCTTCTATACATAAAAATACAAATATAACACTGCCTATAGATATAGCATTTTGGAAACACATTTAGAAAGCACGTTTTGGTTTGGGGAAGCCGCTGACCACCACATCATTTTAGGTCCTTACCTGGGGAACTAGACTAACATGAATGTTACAAAAATTCTCTCTTTTGGCTTTGAACTGGAACTGGCGGAAGGCTTCAATGAAAGGCATGCTTTCAATATCGCCTACCGTCCCACCAAGCTAAAAAAGACAAAGACACATAGAATTAAAGTTACTACCAAAACATAATCTACTGAACTCATATGCTAAAGCATACTAAAACATACATGAAAGGACACTAAAACATTTCCTCAGCACCTCCCTCTGATTCCCTAAAGAATCATCAACCAAGATGAAAAGCAGGATTTACCTGCTTGTACTACTTCCACAGCCTCCAGTCTACCCCAACTATTATTACCTTTGTGATTTCCCCAAAAACCAAAAAGCCACAAGAAAAACAGCTTCTCATATGGGCAACACCCCTCCAGGGATATTAGCTTTATCTCTATTCTCTCTTCAGGGAAAAAATGTAGGTATTAAAATTATCACTTATAAACATTAGGGGGCACTGAGAAGCAAAATTTGTTAAGTTTTAGTAACTATATAGAGTGGTTTTGGACACATGCTGGAACAGAGACACAAGGCATTCTCTGGAGCAATGGCAAACTCCCATGTTGTTGTCAGATAGTGCCTCCTAGGTACTGCAGGATCCAGGCTTGTGAATCCTGGAACAGAAACTGGCACTCAAGCTGCAGCACGAGTCCTAAGTCACCATGACCTGGGCACTCTGACAAGCTCCCTCTCGCCTGTATTAGCATACCCTGCCAGCCAGCTCAGCAGCACCATCCCAGAGCCTTTGCCCTACTGTGTCTCCTCTGGAGCACGACATCCCACACAACACACAGGAAACCGAACAGGGTTTGTCACCACTAACTTGTGCCATTCAGTTTTCTAGGTCTATGCTTGAACTAGTCACTCCAAGGCTCCCTTTACTGCTACGGAGGAAAGTCAACTGCTTCCAGAGGGTGATTTACCCACCCTGCCCCTACCCACCAAGGAAGAAGAGGGCACAGCGTGATTCACTCAGACTTTGGCATATAAGTCACAAGAGCAAAAATTCATTCTATAGACTAATACACATTACACTAGAGAGCAAAGCGTCTAAAAAATATAACTGTCTAAACCCTAAGTCTTTCTACGTGTGGATTCACAGGACATTCAAAAGATTAGACTGAATAAGTGAGGCGAGTAAGGGGGATTTTTAACCAACTCAACAACATGCAAAGTTGAACATTACTGTAAGAAAATCTGACAATGCAAAATACGCATATAGTTCGGTTTACTCCAAACTAGACACAAAACCTTTTTTTTTTTTTTTTAGAGCTACAGACCTCAATCACAGAAACTTGGGGTTCAATGCCATCTTCATCTACAGGAATTCGTGCCTGCCTCATTACCCATTCTTGTATAGCATCTGTGATGTGGGGAACAACTGAGAAAGAAAACCAGGCAAGGGTTAAAGCCACAACCCACACACATATCTCCCCCTAACTCATTACAGAGCAAATTATTGAAAATAACTAGCCAGAGCTTCCCACGTGACTTTAGCACTGATTTCTGTCTTAAAAGAAATATGCATTTTTGAAGTGATTATTCTTGGCTGTGATTTTCAAGAGAAGTCCTTTGGCAGGAAATGTAATCCTGTCTCAATTTAAACACATGTAAGAGATGTTTCCTTTAAGCTGGAAGATTCAAGTACAAACAGTTCTTTGCTTCAAGAAGAGGGAGTTAAACTGTTTTAAACCATCTGTAAAAGTCCTTATCCAAACCAGCTGTGGAGGAGGACTGAAAAGGGAAGGGACTGATCTGATCCTCAAAGATCCTTTGGGTTTTCTAATCACATGACAGTTATCAAAAGCAATAACCATTTTAACCAGCTAACAGATAATCCACAGGAGTATTAGTCTGAAGTCTGTTCTCATCTAGTACTGGCTACCTTAGACAGTTGGACCCAAGTCCAGCATACAGTCCAAACAACACGCACTATATTGCTGAGTACTGGAAAGCTTTGAAGGGCTTACACATAACCCCATTCAGTATGGCACACACCACTACACCTGAACTGGTGTGCCTTCTACTTCCCCTTTTAAAAAACAAACAAAAAATGTCACAAGAACAGCATATAACAGAGACCTCAAGTTAAGATAAAATGCAAAAGCATCCAACCAGGACAGAAACACAGAATATATTTCTAAGCATCAGGAATTAAACTTCATGTCACCTTGGACGGTTTTGCCAAGATAGTCTCCCTTCCTCTCCTTGTTGATGACATACTGGTAGATCTTCCCAGTAGTCAGATTGTTGTCTTTGGTGAGTCGGATATCGAGGAAGCGCTCATAGTTACCAAGGTCCAGGTCCACTTCCCCTCCATCATCCAGCACAAACACCTCCCCTGCAGCACACAGAAAAAGGCACAAGTGCTCATGTCAAGGGGAAACGGTGCACATCAGCAATTTGTTGGTTTTGCCTGTGACAGCGAGAAGAATTCAATGTCAGGAAACACCTTCTTTGATTGCTACAGCAAGTTTAGGAGTGGCTAATAAAATGAAAAGCCTTATATAACAAAGAGGAATCCTACACTGAGAACTGAATCCCTCAACCAGGCAGCAATGACAGAAGACCAGAGAGCACATCTCTGCTGTTTGCTGGTGGCACAATCGGCCCCGGAGCCGCTGACAGCTCAGCCTGTAGGTCCCACACACCAGATCAGATGCAAACTCTTCCACCAGGCAAAGGAGATGGTTCCTCCCAGGCAAAGCCAGCCCTGGCACCCACCTGGAAGCCCCTGGCACCCAGCTCAGGGCCGGCCACCCGCCGGCAGCTCGGCCCCGTGGGGCCACTCACCGTGCTCGTACGGGGAGAAGGTGCCAGCGTCGATGTTGATGTAGGGGTCGATCTTGATGGAGGTGACATGCAGTCCGCAGGACTTGAGGATGGTGCCGATGCTGCTGGCGATGATCCCCTTTCCGATGCCCGAGATCACCCCGCCGGTGACCAGGATATACTTCATCTGCCTCGCTGCCTGACACCGACACCGCCTCAGCGAAGGCTCTGCCCCGGGCAGGCGGGCACAGACCCGCTGCCTGGAGGAGCCCCGGGCCCCCGCCGTTCCTGTCAGCGACCCCCCCGCCGTTCCTGTCAGCGACTCCCCCTCCTCCCTTCCCCCCTCTCAGCGCACCCCCCCGCCATTCCCGCCCTCTCAGCGAGGGCCGGTTTCCCCGCTCCCCCCGCAGCGATTCCCCCCCTAGGCGCGGCCCCCACCGAGCCACCAGCGCGCCCCCCCGCCGCGGTCCCCTCCGCGTGGTCCCACCCGCTCCCCGCCCTCCCCCCCGCGCCTGCCCACATGGTCCCGTCCTCCGCCGCCCCCCCCCCCCCCACCTGTGCCCGCCGGGGCGGCGCGCGGAGGGTGCGTGGCGGGCGGGGTGAGGGTCGGAGCACGCGCCGCGCCGCTGCCAGCCGGCTCGGCGGGGGAGCGCATGAGGCCGGCGCGCGGCAGGGCGCAGGCGCCGGGGGAGAGCTGCGCCTGCGCAGTGAGGGGCAGGGCGGGCAGCTCCCGCGCTTCAGCGCAGGCGGGGCGTGGTCCCGGTAACGGCCGCCCCCCCGCCCGCCTCAGCGCTCTCCCGGCGCTCCGCCCTCCCCCCCCCCCCCCCCCGCGGCTGCAGCCCGGTTCCGTCCGGCCCGCGGGACCCTCGCCGGGTGCGGGGGACGCGGCTCCGGGGTAACCTGCAGCGCTGCGGCCCTCGGCCCCGGCGCCTCGCGGTGGCTCCCGGGGAACGGAAGGGGCCTGGGGAGGTTTGGCCGTGTCAGGAGGAGGAGGATTCGGATTCGGCCTCCCCACAGAGCGGGCGCTAACAGCTGCTCTTTGTGTGGCAGGGAAACGGGGCTGAAAGGAGCTCAAAATCGCAGACAAAGGTTCTTTACAATCGTTTTTGTGCTGTTTTCCAACCAGCTGGTGTGCGGGACGCAGGCAGCCGGGCCCTGCAGGGGCAGGAGAAGGCCGAGCAAATGGAGGGGAGAGTGGAGGGAGGCTCTGGCCCTGCCAGAAGTTTTGCCTCCCTGGTCGGTAGGGTGGTGTTTTGCCTTCAGCAGATCGGGTGGCATCGCCAACGGAGGGGCTTGGCCGTTGGACAGACGGACCCATGGCAGTGTCAGGATACCGCTCCAGCTGCTCCGCTCATGTTTTCCTCTTTCCGCTTGCCCAGTTTCATAGATTATCCGAATTGTTCTCACACATTTTTAATGTGGAGTAATAAGTTGTTCTATGTATGCCTCAATCACCCTGCTTATCTATGGCAAATGTGATTTGTCCATGGAGGTACAGTTTTAAATAAATCACTAGATCTTAATGGTTTTGTGATATTACTTAACGCTGCCTCAAGCTGTTTATATCCTGTTTTCTCCTACTTTCCTTTCTCTGTCATACATCTTCCTTGCAGTTAGGTCCCTGCGGTTTGAAAAGCATCGCTTCTCACTTTGGTGGCTGTCGCTGTGCTCGTCTTCCTCAGCGCTGCAGCCTTTCTGGCTGTTCTGTCACAATTTGTGGTCTTTAATCTTTGTTAAACGGATTACCCCTTCTGTGCAGGTGGTGTGACAACCTTTGCGGCAAGAGGGGTTGTCTGACTGCACAAAAGGCATGTTCCAACGATCTAAGAAATTAAAAATACCGCTCCCTGACCCAAATACTGAGAGCACTTTGCCTCTGAAGAGCTTATTGATGTTTTGGTGGGTGTTGCACACATTGGAAAAGCGGCTTGTGTGCGTTCACAGTGAATGGGTTATATTGGTGCAACTCATTGCTGTTGATTGTAGCTGAAGTGCCCAGGTAAATTCCCCCACCCAAATCACAGTGCCTAATTACACCGAGGGTTCCTGGCCTGGGGAAGGTTACAGCATGAGTACCCCTGGGCGAGGTGGGATCCCCAGACCCTCCACAGGTGTGTTTTTTGCCGGGGGATTCCTGTCCTGCATGGGGAGTGTGAGCACCCTCTCCGCTGTGGATGGAGCGGGTGCAGTGTTTGGTGTGGGTGAGGCATGCACTGATTTCACAGGCGTATATTGTCCTGTCTGGGGACCAAGGCGAGCCCAGGTTGTGGCTGGACTTGATGATCTTAAGGGTCTTTTCCCATCTAAATGATTCTACAATTCTGTTCTGGGTCTTCTGGTGTTCGTGATGGCAGGCACAGAGCAGCCCTGTCAGCCTGTGAGGTGGGTTCAGACACAGCGCTGTGTCCCCGGGGGGCTGTGCCGGGAGTTGGGGGGGGTGGGGGGGGGGATGCTGTTCAGGCTCTCCTTGCTGGCAGCGTGTCTGTGCTGTGGAAACGCGTGTGTCTGTGGATTCTGTCATTGTCAGTCTTCTCCTCCTCCAGTGTTCATCTGGCCTGCCAGGATGTTTCTCCATGGACATGTTCTCCTGAACGTTGATCAGCTCTACGGGCAAAGCTGCCTCTTGCCTTCCCCAGTGGCAGGAGGATTCCCCTTGCTGCTGGTGTGCAGTGACCATGCGCAGAGTAGTGCACGGTACACTTGACGGCGCTCTCTGAGAAAGCCTTTGCTTTCAGAATTGCCTGGCAGTGCTGTTTTGTTTCTCCATGAAGAGCTCCTCTTGCTTCCTTCTGTTATGCAAGTAGCTCATAAGTGAGAAGAATATCAGTTTCCAACTTTTTTAAGGAAGGCATGGTGATGGATCTGATGAAGGGGTGACAGCGAGTGTGCAGAAATGCAGGGAAGGGTGTGTGGGTGTGTGGTTGTGCACCGTCTGTGTGCACTGGCTGTGGGTGTCCGGCGGCACATCCCAGTAAGGCACAAGGAGGTTGAGCTGTTCCAGGGCTGGGTCTAGATGTCCCTGCTTTTCCCATATCATGAGTGGCCCATATGACACCTGCCAGTGGCAGGAGCTTTGTGACTGAAGGCAAGTCCTTACTTTCAGAGGTGTATGCAACCTCAACGTGAGCATCTCCTTTTAGACACAGAAATCATTTCCTCAGTGCCTAATTAAGGCCTCAGGGGTCGGGTATCCAGTGGTGCTTGAGAGATAACTACACTCGGTGGGAGCCATTGTGAACATTAAATGGTGTGGAATAACAGTGACCCAGAAAAGTCAAATCACAAATATCTCAAGTTATGCAAAATTACATCAACTTTTTAGAGGAGAAGTGGGGCAAAAATGGTGGTGTGTTTCACCCTTAGTTTTGCCCTTAGTAAGTTTTGCCTTATAATACCTTGTTCTCAGCTCTCGGGAAAATGGAGATTGTGAATATTTTCCTTTCAGAAATGTGAAATGAGATGAAATGGATCCACTCTGTTTATTTAACAGGATTTGATTCACAGCAGATCAAATTAACTGGAACGCATTGCTCAGAGGACTGGCAGAGTTCTGGCAAATGTTAATGTGTTACTGAGATCGTGCGAGTAAGAATATAATGGAATCTGCAAATACTCACTTGAACTTCCTGATTGTTTAGGTGCCTATTGATGCAGGGAAATGCTTACTATGATATTATATGTATATAATATTAATGATTATGAGACTAACAAATTATTGTATATTACTAGATTCATATATTGTTTATTATTATATTGTATTATAATCCCAATTGCAGGTATTGGGATTTGTATTTTCTCTGAAAGGTGCATTTAACTTTTTTCCTTTTCAATTGAGGGCTTTTATTCAGAAATTCACTTTGTTCATCATTGGGTTTGCATTTTTTTTTTCTTTTATTGCCTTAAAATTCCACAGAAAAGTTGATTTTGCCTCATTATAATATCTGCAAGATGCAAGCCCCGATCTACCAGCAAAAGGAGGCGTGTTGAACCTGCTTCTGCATGCCCTCATAAATCCACCCGAAGAGTATACAGGACAATTGTCAGATGAAGAAGAGAAATGTGTGTGTACATTTTTAAGCAGGTGATGGAGTTTTATTTGCCATGTTAGTGCAAAATGTCGCACGTTGGTGATGTGCGCACTCCTTTGGTGCACAGACAGTGAAGTTGGCTTAGTGTGTTGAGAGAGGGCGTGTCCCACGGATACCTTGGCAGAAGTGTCAGAGATTGATGTGAGATGGTGGTGTCTGTAAGGTCACCACTTTGTGTGTACCTCATGATGTTCTCCTTGCCATTTCCAAGGGCTGCCTC
Organism: Pluvialis apricaria; assembly: GCA_017639485.1. Lineage (NCBI taxonomy): Eukaryota > Metazoa > Chordata > Aves > Charadriiformes > Charadriidae > Pluvialis > Pluvialis apricaria. Next base: position 825,818 of record CM030027.1, on the reverse strand, counting down.
TATGGCGCTGGAGGTGATAGGGGTGTTTTGCCTTTTCACTGTGGCTATGCCTTTGTAGCCCCTATTTCTGCATTCACTAATAATGATCACCATTTAAGGCCCACCCAGAACAAATTATCTTAAGCCTTCAGGTGTGAGCCAGTTGTCCACTAACCTTAATCACACTGTTGCTCCATGTTCTGAGATCTTGCTGCCAAAACAGAGCATTTCAACTATGGCTTTGCCATATTTCTTGGCTCTCGTTCCACCTGAGAAGCGGGAAGCCCCCTCTGCCCAGACGGTACGATGCAGCAGTTCCTGGGTGGTGTGTGATGAGCAGGGCTGTGTTTGTAAGTATTGAAACAAACCTGCATTTCAAAGAACAAGCAAGTGCAGATGGGATTACATGTGCCTGAGGTATTCAATGCCTACAGCATAGATGCGTTCCCCTGAGCTAGTTGTTTATACTCCTCTTACAGGCAGTGGACAGGCGCGCATCTCTCAGAGACTGCCCCAAGAAGGGATGGCTGACATCCAAGAACTGTCTGCTTCTCTAGTAAGGATGAACACAGTTACTGCAGTCAGGGCTTTCAGCTCTGCACAGAGGGACCTGGGAGTCCTGGTAGATAACAAGTTGCCCATGAACCAGCAATGTGCTCTTGTGGCCAAGAAGGCCAATGCTATCCTGGGGTTCATTAAAAGGAGTGTGGCCAGCAGGTCAAGGGAGGTCATCCTCCCCCTCTACTCTACCCTGGGGAGGCCGCATCTGGAGCACTGTGTGCAGTTCTGGGCTCCCTGGGTGAAGAGAGACAAGGAACTGCTGGAGAGAGTCCAGCAGAGGCTACGAAGATGCTCAGGGACGGGAGCATCTCTCTGCTGAGGAAAGGCTGAGAGCCCTGGGGCTGTTCAGCCTGGAGAAGAGAAGGCTGAGAGGGGATCTCATCAATGCTTATCAATATCGAAAGGGCGGGTGGCAAGAAGATGGGGCCAGACTCTTTCCAGTGGTACCTGGCAACAGGACAAGGGACAACGGGCACAAACTGGAACATGGGAAACTCCATCTCAACATGGGGAAAAACTTGTTTACTGTGAGGGTGGCAGAGCACTGCCACAGCTGCCCAGAGAGGTGTGGAGTCTCCTTCTCTGGAGGTATTCCAAACCCGCCTGGATGGGATCCTGTGCAACTGCTGGAGGTGACCCTGCTCTGGCAGGGGGTTGGACTAGATGATCTCCGAAGGTCCCTTCCAGCCCCTGCTGTTCTGCGATCCTGTGACTTTTGTGGCCTTCTCTTAGCATGGTCACTCTTGAAGATGAAATTGTGACCTACTGCAACAAGATTTTGAGAAGAGGAAATCAGGCCAGGCCAGTAACTCTTCTTTGCTATAACTGGTGAAAGAAGCAGCTAAAGATGGGCCTGGACTGGAATGTTTCTGACAGTGACCGGAGCTTGGCTGAGACCCTGTGGAGAAGAGTCTGGCAGCTATGTGGGCTCGATGCCACCCCACCACTGGGCAGCAACGCAGACAAAACATTTTTTGTCTTTTGTTGTTGGTATTGCATATCACCACATACGTCTGGTATTTGCATTTAGCACCTGTATTGGTCGTATCATGTTGGGTGGTTTTGAGCTTATACTCATCTGACCGTTTACTCCGAATGCCCTCCACATACCCCAAATGCTACAGGACATTCCTAACACCATCCCCATCCACCCCGACCTGTCCCTTGGTGGCAGCAGAGGGCTTTGCAGGAGAAGGCTGGAATCAGCAGGGGCAGGCTGGACACTTGCTCCCTGTCCTTTCTGCCTTAAGCCGACTCCGCTGGCTGTCACCCCAGCGCTCCGCCACCCGCTCTGCCTGAGCCCAGAGCCAGCTCTGACCTGTCCCTAAGAGCTTCATGTAATATCTGGGGTGAGCCAAACCCTCAGAGTCTTGCGAAATCAAATGCCCTTTTCTTTTGCTTAAAATCCTACCGGTTGCCCGTATTGCAGTTTATAAAAGTTTTTTGTCTTTTTTTTTTCGGTCTTTCTTTTTTTTTTTTTTTCACTCTGCTGTGCAGTTTGAGAACTTCACAGTGGACTGCAAAGCATTTACCGCAGTGCACCCTCCCGGAGAGGAAGGCATTGGCACCACTCAGCCGTGCACCAGAACGAGCATTTACACAGCGCCAGCAGACGTGCAGGAGGTGCAGCTCCTCCACCCTCTCTGCTCTCCGCTGCCCTGTGCAGGGCACATCACAGCCACATCTGCAGCAAGCAGTAATTCACACAGATCCAGCTGGTGTATGTGGCACTAACACCGCTCTGTACTGCAAACCACGAGGAGCAACCTGAAATGCTCTGCAGAGAACGTCTCTGAATGCTACCCTTCGCTTGGAGGAGCGCACAAAGCCTCCTTTTGTAAAGATGAAGCACCTCGCGTGCTGCTGAAGTGCGCTGGACGTCTCTGCCTCTGAGTACCTGTGGAAACCATCATCGGATGTTTTTTAATACTGAATGTTGCAGGCAGCTGAAAATGAAGACACAGGAGTGATTATCATCTGCCCTTCTCCTGAGTCACCCTCAGCTTTACTCTGTGGCTGGTGGAATGGTGATGATATAGTTCCCACTGCGATCCAGATGTCCATTAAGAGGCTTCTTCAGTGGTGGAGGTGGCAGTTCTCTCTTAGTAATGGAGGTGTGTACTACCTGAGGAATGGCACTGCTTGCCCTTCTGTAGAGAAGACTGCAAAAATCCCAGTTTTTCAGTTTCTCCTGACTAATTCCCATTAACACGGAATAAAGCTGCTGCGGTGGTCAACCAGGCCTTGGAACACAGTCTCTTCTACATTTGGTTTCCACTGTGTGCTGACCACTGGGTTTCACCTGATGTTTCATTGTCATAAACTTAGCAGGGGTGATGTGGAGTCACTGGCAAGCGGCAAGCAGACTGTACAGAATTTGATTTGAGAAGAAAATCTCCTTTTACAAGTGGAGTCCATCACAACTTCCACATAGCAGGACATTCGCCCTGGGCCTTCTGTACAGCTCCTTTAGGCTTCCACGTACAGGATTAATACAGACTTTGTGTAAAGTGTTCAAGTACTTTACTGGTCTACACTTTTACTCTGAACTTGATCAGGTTTTCACCAAAATGTAAAGTAAACGCATCTGTTATCCTGAGTAACAAAGGGGTTTGGGCAGATCTTATGAAAGACGCAAAATAACATATGAACAAGAGCTGTGTGAGGAGGGTACGTGGTGTACTGCAAGTTCTGGGGTAGCTCTTTTGCTCACGTCTTGCCCAGCGGATGGCTGCGCTGTGTCTTCTCCAGAAATGTCCACTAGATGGTGGGATTGAACAGTAAAAGAAGAGTTTCTGCAGTAACAAAGGGACGTGGCCAGGCCGCGGCGACACGCGGGGCGACCTCAGGCTGCCCAGAGAGGTGGGGGAGTCTCCCACTCTGGAGCCATCCAAAACCCGCCTGGACGCCGTCCTGTGCCACTGCTGGAGGTGCACACACTCACTGCTCGCAGAGAAAAACACTGTTTCAGCACTGTTTTTCCCGGCTCCCTATGTCCAGAGCAGAGATCTCCACCTCTGCCTGCTCGAATGAGCTAGGTGAGAAAAACCCTGTTCAAAGTGGTTTCCCGTTGAGGGCAAAGTGCTCTGTGGCTTTTCAGGCAGCTCGCCTGCACGGTTCCTGCCGAACCCACTTGTGGCTGCACACAGTGCTGGGCCAACCGCTTCCCAAAGACGAACCGCTTCCAAACTGCACACACTCGCTGCCCACAGTGAAAAACACTGTTTGAGCAATGTTTTTCGCGGCTGGCTTTTGACTGAGCAGAGACATCATAGAATCATAGAATCATAGAATTGCTGAGGTTGGAAAGGACCTTTAAGATCATCAAGTCCAACCATTAACCTACCCTGACAAAACCCTCTTCTAAACCATGGCCCCAAGTACCACGTCTGCCCTTTTTTTAAGCACCCCCAGAGATGGTGAATCCACCACCTCCCTGGGCAGCCCATTCCAATGTTTAATAACCCTTTCTGTGAAAAAATGTTTCCTAATATCTAACCTAAACCTCACCTGACATAACTTAAACCCATTTCCTCTTGTCCTATCACTTGCCACCCGGGAGAAGAGGTCGGCCCCCACCTCTCTGCAACCTCCTTTCAGGTAGTTGTAGAGGGTGATAAGGTCTCCCCTCAGCCTCCTCTTCTCCAGGCTAAACACCCCCAGTTCCCTCAGTCATTCCTCGTAAGATTTGTCCTCCAGACCCCTCACCAGCCTTGTAGCCCTTCTCTGGACACGCTCCAACACCTCAATGTCCTTCTTGTAGTGAGGGGCCCAAAACTGAACACAGCACTCAAGGGGGGGCCTCACCAGTGCCGAGTACAGGGGGATGATCACTTCCCTCGTCCGGCTCACCACACTGTTCCTGATACAGGCCAGGATGCTGTTGGCCACCTTGGCCACCTGGGCACACTGCTGGCTCGTATTCAGCCGGCTGTCCACCAACACCCCCAGGGCCTTCTCTGCCGGGCAGCTTTCCAGCCACCCCGCCCCAATCCTGTAGCGCTGCATGGGGTTGTTGTGACCCAAACGCAGGACCCGGCACTTGGCCTGGTTGAACCCCATAGCATTGGCCTCGGCCCATCGGCCCAGTCTGTCCAGATCCCTCTGCAGAGCCAGCCTACCCTCAAGCAGATCAACACGCCCGCCTAGTTTAGTGTCATCTGCGAACTTACTGAGGGTGCATTCGATCCCCTCATCCAGATCATTGATAAAGATATTAAAGAGAACCGGCCCCAGCACTGAGCCCTGGGGGACACCAGTTGTGACCGGACACCAGCTGGATTTAGCTCCATTTACCACCACTCTCTGGGCATGGCCATCCAGCCAGTTATTTACCCAGCGAAGAGTCCACCTGTCCAGGCCATGAGCAGCCAGTTTCTCCAGGAGAATACTGTGGGAGACGGTGTCAAAAGCTTTGCAAAAATCCAGGTAGATAACATCCACAGCTTTTCCTTCATCCACTAAGCGGGTCACCTTATCATAGAAGGAGATCAGGTTTGTCAGGCATGACCTGCCTTTCACAAACCCATGCTGACTGGGCCTGATCACCTTGTTCTCCTGCACGTGCCGGGTAATGGCGCTGAGGATGATCTGTTCCATCACCTTCCCAGGCACCGCGGTCAGACTGACTGGCCTGTAGTTCCCTGGATCCTCCTTCCGGCCCTTCTTGTGGATGGGTGTCACATTTGCCAACCTCCAGTCGGCTGGGACCTCCCCGGTTAGCCAGGACTGTTCATAAATGATGCAGAGTGGCCTGGTGAGCACTTCCGCCAGCTCCTTCAGTACCCTTGGGTGGATCCCATCCGGCCCCATAGATTTGTGCACCTCCAGGAGCTGAAGCAGGTCCCTCACCATTTCCCTTTGGATTACAGGGGCTTCATTCTGCTCCCCATCCCCGTCTTCTAGCTCAGGGGTCTGGGTACTCAGGGAACAACTGATCCTACTGCTGAAGACTGAGGCAAAGGTGGCATTAAGTACTTCAGCCTTTTCCTCATCCTTGGTCACTATGTTACTGGCCCCATCTACTAGAGGACAGAGATTATCCTTAGTCCTCTTCTTATTGCTAATATATTTATAGAAACTTTTTTTGTTGTCCTTGAAAACAGAAGCCAGGTGACCCTGCTCTGGCAGGGGGTTGGACTGGGGGAGTTCCAGAGGGCCCTTCCCACCCTCACCACAATGGGATTCTGTGATTCTGTGACCTCAGAGCTGCTCTGGGACCACCACCACAGGTGCCCCACGGGTTAGATGGCATTTGGCAGCGCCCTTTGGGGTCAGCCTCTGTGGTGCTGTCTCAAATGAGCTGTAGTTTGTCCCACTGGGACCTACCTTCCTGGTAGGTCTTGATTCTTTCAGGCAGGGTTTCTTCACCTTCAGGCCTCTTCCCATCTACTTTTTCTCCATGAAAAAAGAGTCTCCATGAAAAAGAAGAGTCGCTTTCCTGGAAAGCAAGGAGTGAACCCACTGAGGTGCTGCAGGGCTCATCCATGCTAGGAAGGAAATGTTTTGATCAGAGGAGTGTGACCTGACAAGAAGACAGCAGTGAGCAGGGCTGGCTAAGAAAGGGGAGCACATCACCGGAAAGGGGGTGGGTCAGAAGAAGTTTTGCAAATGCAGAAGGCAGTGTGTACTGGGGATCGAAGCCCTCAGCTTGGTATGATGTAGCCTGTGCTGCCTTTGGACAGAGTGCTGGACCGAGACCAGCTCTCCATCCTCACTCCTGGGAGGTTGTGTCACATTTCCGTGCCTCAGTTTATCTTGTGTAAGTTAGAGTCAAGGAGTCTGACCCTTTTGGGACAGCCTTTTGATGTCTACAATGAAAAGGGCATTAGAGCTCTGTGTTTTCACTAATGACTCTGCTGGTGACCTGTGAGTCTGTGTCCTCCCTGTGTGGACCCACAAAGAGGCGAGGCTTTAGCCCCACTCATGAGACTGGCCAGCCCGGGGACCTGAACATGCACTGTCTTGTTTCCCTCATTTAGATTAGGGTTGCATCTCCTACATAAAGCAAACTGACGTCTGCCAAAGCCAGTTGCTGTTCAAGGGGTGGCAGATGCTGATTGAGCTGCTGGTCACTGTTTGGCCAGTCTGGTGAGGGTGCAGTCTGCAGGCTCTCATGTGTGTGGCAAGTCACACAGAGATTTCATGTGTGGAGAAGTTGCAGACCCAGGAGAAGACATTTTCCTTTGGAAAAATGAAGTTTCCTTCTCACCAGGCTGTGCTGGTGAGAGCTTTGCTGGACATCTTCTTTCTGAGGAGAGAAACCAGACAGACCATCTGAAGCCTAAGGGGTGTACTCAGTTCCTCCAGCGTTCCCGGTTTCCAGCTCGTGCATTCTAGAGAGGCAAGGCCAGCTGCCACACAGCCCTGTTACAGAGGCGTGCAAGGACAAGAGGCAAGATTATCAAGAGCTTCTTCTCTACCTGCATGACTGAGCAAAATTTCATTATGTATGCTCCCAGGAGAGCTGGCTGGTCCTTGTGCATGAACCATACAATTTAGGTTTCCTAACAATCCGCAGTGCTGCGACAGTTCTGCCAGTCCTCTGCCCTGGTAAGTTGCCTCTAGTAGCGACCAGGGAAAGCTGGTACAAGGACTTTGTAGTGGGTGGTTCAAGAAAAAGAATGGTATAGGGAAAGGAGACTTGCTACCCCCAGTCAACATGCTGGTTGGATTTTGCCCTGAATCATGTGTTTTTAATGTTTTTAGCCTGTCATATTTCCATGCAGTCATTTACATCTGCCTCTTTACTGTTGTGAGCTTGACCACCTGGGGGACTTCTCTGGTGCCTCTCAGGCCAGCATCCAAATCCTCATGCACTGACTGTTGGGTTTGTATTTTCAAGACTTACATTTTATCTGCTGTCAAATAACACCTTCTGTTCCGATTGATCAAGGAGACCAATGGCTCCCTTTCCTCTTAGTAGCAACAGGTAGCCTTTGTAAAATTATCTCACAGAGCTGCTCATCAGACATGGTCGTGGTAATGAAAAGAGTTTTGAAGAAGATGCTTGGTACAGAGAGGTGCAAGATCTGCAGGAACATTTGTGGAGGTGACTTCACCCTGGGACACCAGGGTGTGCCAGCAGGTTCCACAAGCAAACACGAGCTGTCCCTGCTACTCCTGTATTTGTCAGTCATGCATGTCTTGCCATTGTGATAAAGTACAGGAAAGGTCGTCTGTCCAGGTGTTCGATAAATGGGCAGAATTTGCTGTGATGGGGCCTTCTGCACGGGGATGAAAAGGTCCTTGCCAGCCACAGAGTAGGGGGACTCGGTGCTGTACAAGATAATGCAATCGCTCAGTGAAAGATCAGATTTAGAAAACTTGAAGCATGACCTCTGCGGAGCAGGGCAGGAACATTCAGCAAAGCAGCAATGTACCAAGAGGCAAAACTGGTTTTGGTCTCATTATTTGCAATGTACAATACATAAACAGAGTGTGACCAACAAACATTTTAATGTCTGCTCTTTGTGCTAGCCAGGTGTGCCAAGGCCCAGAGGAAGATGTGAGGCACTGTGCAGGCACACATTGAGAGGTCACCTCTCTCCCAAACAATTCACATCCTCAACTGAAAAGTCAGAGAAAAGAGTAAGTGTGATTGTGTGTCATGTTTTTCCTTGAATTAAAATATACACCAGGTTCATTGTTCCCCCAGCGGCTTTTTGGCTACCAGCATGTCTAAACCTTGATCCAAGAGGGACATTTTCAGCTATATGCTTGTAGAAAGCGTGGTTGTCCATGTGTGTGTTTCTATGCAGTATATTCAGTAGCATATGACGAAGTCAAGGCCAGAAGCTGAGCCCTCTCCTCAGACTGGGTCAGTGTGCCATCTGGCCAGGACTGGGCTGCCACACACAAAGGCCATCACTGCTGTTAAATTAGGTGGGACTGGTCCATAGGAGACTTGCATGTCACAGGAAACCACTGCGAGGAAACACCAGAATCCCAGAGGAGGTTTGGGGATATGAAGTTACGCTTGTCCCTAATTCAGGATGCTTTTGAGGATGTGCCAAAGACTGGAATTTTATTTAGATACTGGTTCCCCGCCACATCACTGTGTAAGTGCCCCAACAGCTCATTGACCACAGAAAACAACCCATCTGGAGCTAATTTAAAGCTCTGTTAACATGCTTCATTATTTCTGTACCTGTCTTTAAACCTATACTGACAATATTTGCATTGTAATGATTAAACTCTCTGCTTTCACCTCAACATTTGCCTGGTAGTAAAAGTGGTTTCTGGATAACTGGAGAACATTGAGCCTTCCCATTCCTCTGGGAGTAGTCTCAGTGCAGGATTCAGCTCTATCCCAGGCATAAGGGAGCTGCTTTTTCCCAACAGTGCAGGGGAAGGTTTAGAGCTGCAAACAGGTGCCGAGGTGCAAGAAATTCCTGTTAGAAACTAGCATCAGCCAGGCAGCTCTGGGAGAAAGCTGGGTTCTCCCACAAGTTTGTAGGTGCCTCTTTGAAGATGGGGATCTAGGGATGAAGGCACGCGGTGTTTTGCTGAAGGTCACATAAGATTTCTGGCAGACTTAAGGGGTGAGACCAGATCTCCACGTTTCACTCCACAACATAAATTTGGCAAGATCGCTCTCTCATGCAGAGAACAGATGACAGACTCTCACCCGGGTGTCACTTTCTCTAAGGTTCTTTTGCCTGTAAAAAAAGTGGCATCCTCCTTCCATTTTAGGAGCAGAGTGTATCTGATCATCAGCAGGAGAGTATACTACTAGCACAGCAATGTGCATGAGCCGCGGGAACCTGACCTTGGCTAGAGGACAGCTCAGCACCTGCAGAAGGAGCTCCACTGACAAAATGCACAGCAAACAGAAGAACTGGTGTGAAAGGACACCAGCATGAGCAGAGGGGGTGAGAAATCAAGTAAGTGCATGTACAGACAGAAGAGTTTTCAGGCCAGCGTGGCTAGCTGAGAAAGACCAGGTCACACTGTGACGCTCTTGTGAGTCTCTTCCTGGCAAGGCAAGCGAGGAGACGAGAGGCATAAAGGCTCCAGAGAGAGAATGAAGAAAATTCAGGGTGACACACATTGAACCCTGAGAGGTGAAGACTGCCCTGGGGGGACTCTTCGATGGTATTCTGTAGAGGCGAAGCTGACTCGCAGGGAAACCTCACAGAGGCAGCTGGGCTCACGTTCTGCCCAAATCATCTGCGGGTCTGCTGTCCCACACTGAGAGATGGCTGCTCCATGGGCACATCCATGGGGTCAGCATCAGGTGGGGTATTTTTGTTCAGTGCCCAAAGTCAAGGAAATCCAACAAAAGGCTTTGCCTCTAACAACCAGCCTCTCTGGCTGCAGCAGGTAACAGGAATAGAATATCAGAACTGGTATGGTTGTTTTGGGAACTGGATGGCCTTTAAGCCACCAGATGTAACACCCTTTTAATAAAATCCTGAGTCCCTGCAAAACCTTTGGCTGTGTGAATAGCAGGTATAGTACCACACGCATTCTGTCTGAGCAGAACCCCCCATGAAGAGCTTGTCACCATCAGTGACATCCCTGTATCCACCCTGAAGGGTGATAGCTCCACAGAGCAGTAATTTAAGGGACACCTGCCAGTCTGAAATGTCTTTCATTTTTTTTGGAGTCATACACTTCAAACCTGACTCTGCAGGTGGCCTCTTCCTCCTCCTCTGCCATTTAGTTTCTAATTCTTAAGAGGAAAAAAAGTTGAGGGATTTCAGTTCCTTTCTGAATGAATTCGTGCTAGCTTTGTTGGTTGGTAGTGAGTGTGTCACAGAAACAGTGTGGGATCTCTCAGAACGGACTGCATAGAAAAGGACAAATCACTCATAGTTCATACAGTCTTAAAGGCAGCAAAACCCTGCTGTAAGTACTGTTTAAAATCTTATGTGATCGGATTATTCATCTTTATGAAATGTGTGAGAAATACAGTGACTTTCAGTTAATTCAATTGCAGGATAATTTGAACATCTATTTAATTCAATCAAAACTCCTGAAATAAAACCATTTGCATTCTTGAAACAAACCCATTTGCACTCTATTTCTACCAGACTGATGTAGCTGTAATGGGTTTTTCATTTAGAGGCCACTTCACAGCTAATTTTTATACTGGTTTTGCTTAACTGTCAATGAAGAAATAGTCACACACTTGTGCTACTAATTTCTGCCTAAATTTATAACATTTTCCTGCACAAAGTGAGTCATTGTAGAAGAAACCCTCAAGTGCAGTCAAAGGATTTTGGTGCGCTTTCCTGCTGAGCGGCAGTCAAGCTAATGCTTCCAGCTCATTTTGTTAAACATTCCTGCAAACTCGACTCCGTGCCTGCAGATAAGACAGGCTGTTAAGCACGAGCAGGTTATAAACTCGAATCCTTGCTGAGAAGAGACCAGCATTATGAAAGACACGAAAGAATAAAGAGCTCAAAGGTAATGAAGGTGTGAAAAGACAGGCAGCGTGTGCATGCTGAGCTACCCACACCTCGGCGTGGGTACTGCGAGAGCAGCTGCGAGCTGTACAACCTGCGATACGCCGGCTGAGTGTGTAGGGGTAACAAGATTTATTTGTTTCAGTCAGGAGGAGTGGAAGAAACTGGGGCAGGAGCTGAGGAAAGCTCTGCACAAGCACACCTGGGCTGTTTTCAGACATAAATGAGCGCCGTTCATCGCCTTTGTTTTAGGAGAAAGGGAACAGCAAGCGGTCCTGCAAATGGCCCGACCAGGTGGCGGGAGCATCAGGAGTGTAAACTCAGCAATATTCACCCCACGGTGAAACAGTTGGCATTTTTATTTGATGTCTCCCTCTTGATCTCTCTAGCATAAGGCTGAGCGTGGTCTTAAGAGTCCAGGAGTGAGCAGGAGACGTGCCACAAGAGCAGATCAGAGAGTGGGCTTTTGTCCCTGCCATCACCCCAGGGCTGCAGTCCTGCTGTGTTTGCAGAGGGGCAATCTGGATGGGCCAGAGGAATTTTAATCCTGAACGATTTCCACATTCCTTCCAGCCTGGCAAAGGATTCTGCTGAGGCATCAACTGCCTTGTCCAGCTCAGGCTGTCCTACATCTGATAAGTTAATTGAGGATTTAATTGAGGAATTAATTGAGGCATTCTGCTGGTTACCACAACATAATCAGTCAGCTTCCCAGAGTCAGAGCTTTCCAGTCCATTTGGACTCAGTCCTGTAAACAACTAAATACCATCAACCTCCTCTGAAATCCCTGGAGTGGTAGGTGCTGGAAACTTCAGAGCTCAGTATCCGTTTTGCAGGCCTTTGAGTGCTCTTTTGCTCTCACAGTGCTCACCTAATGGCTTAACCGTGTTGTGTTGCCTGCAGCTCAAGGGAGAAAGTTCACTTAGGAAGCAGAACTGCTGAAAAGTCTTTTTTCCCTTTGTGTACTAGTTCTGCAGCTGATTGCGCTGTTTATTAGATCTGATTCTGGCGTTTGTTTTAGCATCCCAGGAAGTTGTTTAGCTTTTGTTCTCAAAATGATACAATACCCAGAGAGATTTCTATCTTCATTCAGTGCATTTCTGCAAATTGTAGCTGTAATATGTAATGCAGCTGCAAGGTAATAACTACACTTTGATTAAATTTGAGTTCCTGAACATGTAAAACCAAAAACTTGAATGAATTATCTCTAAAACTTAGGCGCTCATTCTGGTTTTATTCAAATTGGTGTAAATGGGAATAAGGTAATGGGATAATCACAGGACAGGGTGGCAGAAGCAGGTCTGCACTTTCTTCCCTTTATTAGACATTTGTAGGCAACTGAGGAATTTTGTTCAAAGCAATTTTTAAGTCTTTGTTTTCCTTTTCTTTCCTCATCCCTAAATGATAAATAGTGTACTCCAAGGAACCTGAAACAAGGAGTGGGCACTTGGAACTTACCAGATCTCTGCCATGGTAACTTGCCTGTTTAAGATGAAGATTTCTACAAGCTGACACCATGGGCGTTTTGTTAGCATTAACAAAAAAAGCCCATGTCCTTGTAGACAGCACATTATTCAAGCTGTTGACAGGCTTTTTGTACCTAAAGCTGTGTTGTCCTTCTAGCAGCACAAAGGTCTTGCTGCTCCTGCCGTGGGTTCAGACACCATCCCCAGCTATAGGAATTCGGATGATCCAAACCCATTTTGTCTCCCAGAAAGTGATAAATTAAAACCTCAAAAGAATGTTTGTGGGCTCTTGCTGTGAGCCTCAGCTCAGGTTTTGGCCCTGATGATTTCTAACAGAGTGACATAGGACTTGGCTTTTAGCTACTGAGAGTGAGACCAAACTTCTCACCAAGTCTCAAAGCTGAAGCTCTGCATCTCTGTCTCTGCTATTGTGGAGACAAATGCGCTATTGTGTGTGTTGGCGCAGTCCCTGGGTGATGGGAACCTGAGATCGCATGAGGCCCCGAAGCATCACTGGAGCTTAATGGCAATACTGCTTTTTCTGTCTCCCCATCTCAAGACAAATCAGGGTTTTTCAGGATTATAGGAACTGAAAAGCCTGGTTCTTCCAGGTTTCTGTGCTATGGCCCTGACTACATTTTATTGAAATAACACCCTGTTTCCTCCACAACAGCATGGTGCTGGCACTGCGTATCAACAGGCCCTTCCCGTGACCCAAGACCACGCCACAGTGCCCCTGTCCCTCTGGGTGCCCAGACACAATTCCCTCAGCTGCCCAGTCTCCTGTACCACTGTAGTACCAATCTGTCCCACCCAGGGCCCTTGAGCCCCCTCACTGTGCTATGACCACTTCTCACCTACCATAATTCACCTGCTGAGTAGATCAGTGGCCTCGTGTGTGGCTGTCCCAAGGCTACACGTGTGATAACGCACTGGACAGGATATGTGTGTCGGTTGACCTGCAGACTGTTGCCCAGCAGAATGCAAAGTCTTCAAGATGGGATGCTTGTGGGAAGCCAGCTGCTGGTTTTTGTATTTACACAAAGCTAGGAGTTTTGAAACCTCTAGCTCTCTGACAAAATCAATAGAAATTTCTCAGCTGCTTAGTAGGGACTGACAGACATCCCCTGGACGACTCCCATGGTTCCACATACATCTTGGTACTGTAAAATTCTTACTTTACTTCTGCCTTTCCAAAGGTGGTCTCCGAAGGGAAATGTAGCTTTGTGTTCCCTGAGTGGGGAACGAGTTTTCCTGTTTGGCGTGGACCACTTGTGGCGGGCCATGAGGTTTTGTCCCGGTTTCAGTACCGAAGACACAGCTGTCCTCCCTGATGGTGAGGGAGAGGTTGTGCTGGCTCATGTTCTCTGCAATGGGGGGGTCCAGGAGGAGGGGGATCACAAGTAGAAAGGCAACCTTGGGATGGGAGAGGTGATGTCCAGAGAGATGTGTACCAGTCTGACTTGTACTTGACATGAAGATGACCTTGATTAGCCATGATATAACACTGATATAGTCACGTGATAGTCAGCCAACAATGTGGTTCTGAAGGATCTCAACCCAGCTGTCTCCCAGCTCTTTCTGAGCTGTTGAGTAGACCAAATACACATTGTCCTTTTTGCATCCCATACAATAACATGAAGGACTGAAACTGGTGCCCCAGTTCTCTGCAATTCTTGTCTGGCAAAACCATACATCAAGGAAGTATGTACCTGCTACTAAGCCCATCAACAGAGTTATTGTGTCAGCCTTACAGCAGTAGTTACCTCCTGAATAGTCACCCCAGATCATCACAGAGAGTTACCATTGTGTCTGATCTCAGTCCAGAGCTGCACTTATAGTCTCAGTCACCTTGTTGTATCAGACATGTTGGCCAATTTACAAGGCAATCTAAATATATGGTGTCTCTTTCCTCCTGAAATGTGGGCACTCACTGGATGGGCTGTTTCTCTTCTTAGGGGGTGGTAAGCCAGTGGCATACAAGGGCGGGTCACCCAAGAGGTGTGCAGTCTATCTGCAGTGTGGTGAGAGGCTCCATAATTTAGTGGAAAATGATCAGAACTACACAAATGAGAGATGGAGCCTTGATGGATGAATAGTGAAGCTGAATGGAGTCTCTGAGGGAGTCCAAGAAGGAAATTCTCCAAAATGGAATCATGCATCAGGAAAGTTAACCTCAGCAAATACAGGGTGGGACAACAGATTTACAGAAATACAGTGCCCCAACGCTTCTACATGGCTGAATTTCATGAGAGTCAACATTTCAGGTTGACTCTCACTGTCAATATTTTCCCTCCTTTCTTCACTTATAACTAACTTAATGTATTTGAAACCACATTGTAACATGTATTTGTTGCTCTGAAACATAGAAGCATCACTATGCACCCCTCTGCTCCACAACTCTTCTCTCTCCACAGCTTACCCCCAACACTTTCAGGGGACAGACCCTACACACAAGCTGCTGGGTCCTTTGCTCCCAAGGCTTTATGCTCTGTACTTTCCAGCTTTGCCACGCAGGAGCTTTGCTCAGACACGCAGATTTTGGGCTTTTCCCCAACAATATGAATGAAAACTTTCTGGCTGAGTAAAGTACAAGATTTTATGAAATGTGTAATCCATAAAACAAGGCCACACAGTTCATTTATTTACAAGGAACTAATATGTCCAACTTTTTACATATATTTGCAGCAATGCAAAGGTTTGAAATGAAGATTTGAAACCAGGACAGTGGATTCTCAAGAGAAGCTCCATGCTGAGCTGTAAATTGCTCCCTGCGGTCTACTTCTGGAGAGGAAGGACATCTGCAAGAGCTGTGGGAGACGGGAGATGTCCCCTTGTACCGAGTGATGAAGTGGCTGTGGTAGAAAACAGGATGTTGGATGGGGCTTGTCGAGCTGAAAGAGTCAGACAGCATTGCTGGCACAAACCCTTTTTTCGTGTTCACCGTTTGTTGCCTTCCCTCCCCACAGGTCTGCATCATTTCTGCTGTGGTAACCAGCAGTGTCTGCTGTGTGTTAAGCTTACCTTGTCCGGCTTCACCCCATGGAAATGTGTATGAACATCACTATGTTCTCACTCATCAGTGTAGCTCTTTCTCCATGAGAGCCTAGTTGTCACCAACTTTTCAAGCTGTGGCACACAACCAGGTCCTTGGTTATCTTGCTGCATTCATCGGTGGCCAGATAATAGCAAGGAAAAATACCTTAGAGGTAGAGAAGGTGCAGAGAAGTGCAACAAAAAAGGTAAAAGGTCTGGATTGTCTTCCATCTGAGGAGCCCGGATCAGACAAGCACGCCTCGTCCTTGAAAAGAGGTATGGAAAAGGATAAGAGAGATCTCTAAACTCATGAGCCACCTGGAGATGATGAGTAGGGAATGACCATCCATTGTTCTTTGTGATACACAAAGAAAGATCCCATTGAATTATGGCAGGTTCAGGTCCAACAGATGCAGTATTTCCTTACTATGCTGTACTTTAACTGGAGAAACTTGTTGTCAGAATGATCTGTTGCAGCTGTTTCACAAGCCTGATCTCCCAAGAAAACTGGACTAACAGTCTTGTGGAGACAAAACAAAAGTAACAGAAACGAATGTGACTTTGTTTACAAGCCCAGTCACTTAACATCGCAATTATGGGCATCATAACTTTTATCTTGCCCAATAATAAACAATCAGATAATCCTTATCAAGGATGTCCCATCACAACAACCTACACCAGCCTCTGGATTGCTGTTCTCTTCCATTTTTCTGTAATTTGATGTCAAGAGAGCCAAGACATGGGCAAATGGGACCAGACAGACCAGATCTGCTCTCTCAGATTTTAAGGCTCAAAAGCAGCTATGAGCCTACTGAAACAGAGAAGCTGGGATCTCAGTATTTTACACTGTAATGAGCTGGTTTTGTTATCTGTAATGCATTTAATATGTATACAACGTTCTCGGTGAAAGGTTGATAAATACTGCTTCCTGAGAACAATTTTAATGTCACTGAGAAAGAAAAAAAAATGTTTGTGTAGTTTTCAAGGTTTGCCCATTCTTATATCTTTAGAAAATAAATGACAAGTCTTGACATAGTATTCTTAAATCAAAGAACTGGTGCTGGCAAGGGAACTCCTACAGAGTCATCTTACCATACAGAGTTGACAAAAAGTGTCTTCCACTCTCCAGCAAATACCAAGTACCAATACATTCCTAGGAGGGTCAACTCCAAGCAGAGGCAGGGATCTAGATTGCTGTTCGCCGTGCAGATCTGGGTACAAGGGTCCACCTGACCCAGAAGTCAAAACACCTGGATCTGTCCCATATTGATAGATGATACCATGTAATTTCCCTTCTCTGCCTTTCCCAGTGGCAATGTGTGGGTTTTTTTATGCAGCGCCTTTGTAAACGGCCTTGAGATCCATTGATGAAAGGCTGTGCCAGGTGCATTACTATTAACATTGGCTGTTACTGGCAGGGATATTACACATGGTCCCTACCTGAGTCATCTAGGGAGGGGTACAGCCCCCCCAGGAGGAACAGAGCGGAAGGTCAAGGGAAGGTGTCAGCAGAAACAATGACCCTGGAAGATGTTATCAGCGGTCTCTAGTTCAACGTGCTTCTCAGAGCATGGTCAGCTACGAGATGAACAAAATGTCCACAGGTGCCTGTGTGTGGTAGAGAGTAGATGGCCAAGGAAAAGACCAGTGATCCCAGTCATGTGCCCAACCAGCAGTGAGCAAGTCTGGATTTATGGTGCCTCTGAGATGCACAGGAGCTCTCTGCCTGTGGTCCCTGACTGAGCAGGTGCTTTGTTACACCCATGTAGTTGTGCTGGGTCTAACCGAAAGTTTGTCTTAAGATCCTCTTTCCCTAGCAAAGAACAGAAGGTGCCCAGGAAGGTGCGTAAAGACACACGACCTCAGAATGCTCCAGCCTCCCACAGTTCGTAGTTCAGGAAGGTATTAACTTTCTCTGGTAGCTATGTCTTTATTACCGCTTCAGTTGAAAAGTTAAACTAAGTACTATTTCCTCTGAAAGGAAGTGAGACAAGTGGTGGCATGCCAGAGAATCCAGGCTTACACTGTGAATGCTCCAGCCATGGTAAAAGTTTCACAATCCTACTATATAAGACATCAGAGAATCCAACAGTGAGCCACACTTTCAGAAACCAGGTGTTCCTACAACGGTGTGAGTTAAGACAGTCAGAGTCCAACATGTTAGCTATGGATCCTCAGCAATTTTAGCTGAATACCATGTGGTGTTTTTTCTGTTGCCCCTTGTAATATCATTTGCCACCAGCAAAAAGATTTTGGTTTTGTAACTGCAATTCAAGTATCTCCAGACTGCCATCAGATTGCCCTTTACCTTCTGTGCTGGCCTAATGCAGCCCAACCTCCTCGGCTTCTTGTCAGTCGTGTGCCCCAGGCCCCTGATCATCTTTCTCTACCTTCACTGGCCCCTCTCTGGTTTCCTCACATGCCTCTCCACATGGGATTCCAATGCCAGATGCAGCGTTTCAGGTGTGGCTTCAGCAGTGCTGTGGAAGGAGGATGATTACTGGGCTCCATCTGATGTGCTGGCTGTGTTGCCACCAGGGAAGAACCATGGTTCCCTTATCTGCAATGAGAGCACACTCCTACGGGGTCACACGGAGCCTTGCGCCCACTGTAACACCCAGACCCTTCCCAGCCAGGCTACCGCTCAGCCAGCTGGGTCCAGACTGGACCAATGCATGGGATTATTCTGCCCCATGTGTAAGACTTTTGCACTTCTCCTTACTGACCTCACTCCAAGATCCAGTTTCCAAGGTCCCTGTGGATTGATGTTGTCTCATTTGACACAACAGCCACTCCCCCTAATTTTGTATCATGCAGAGAGGGTGAGCTCTCTGTCATTGTCCATATCTTGTGTGAACCCCAATATCACCCTGGGGACACACACTCATTATTGCCCACCAGTCCACTGTCAGTCTGTTGCTGATGACTGTTAAGTCCAGGGGTCTGGCCAGTTTTCAACCACCTAAGCGTAGGTTTGCCCAGCCTGTACCGTCGTAGAAGGCAATGAGGTTCCTGAGTGTGGTTTGCCCTTGGTAAACCCACTCTGACTCTTTCTGGTTGCTTCCTCATTCTTCACAGGTTTGGATAAGGACTCCAAGAGGACATGCTCCATGACCTGTCTGGGCACTGATGTGAGACTGACTGGCCCACACTTCTCAGTCCTCTTCTTGCCCCAGCTGATGCAAATTCAACAGGAATGTAAAATCCTGCCTAACTTTCTGACCCTAAGTGTTTCTTCTGTCTTCAAATTTTAAAGTAATGACACTCTGATGAATACAGGCAGAGTATGGCCCCAAGTTTGCAAAGCTCTTCTGGGTTGGTGGTGCTTTTCAAACTACCAGTCCTGTTGTTGTCTCTCTTTCTCTTCAGCTGAGCAGCTGCTTCAGCTGTACTTGTTCCAAATTGCAGCATGATGTTAATTTTCTAAGATCCGTCTATCGAGGAGGATTTCATTTCAGTTGGCAAAGGATAATGAACTGAAACAGCTACAGCTGAGACAAAGACAGAAATTAACATTTGTAAAGGGAGAAAGGGACAAAAGAAAGGAAAGGAAGAAAGTGAAACAAAAATAAAATCATTATCATTATCTGACTACAAAGGGGAAGGATGCTGTTCCAGAGATGAAGGTTCCTGCCACGCCAGCCCACTGCTTGGGACCCACTTCAGTGGGGGAAGCAGTTTGCCCACATCCATCTAGGAACAGGGCATGGCTGTGAGCGTAGAGGCCTGAGTCGCCCACTGTCGATCCTGGAGAAGTGATTGCTTAAATGGTCCATTGCCATGATATTTGCCATCAGAGCTGTGCATACCGATTTGTTAGGCAGGTTGTTTTAAACTGTTCTGCCAAGAAGAAGGAAAATCTCCCAGATGACTGTACAAGTTGGGTTGCAAACTCCCAGCTGATCCTTAATCTTCACTTGTTGCTGGGAAGCAGTGAATGAGTCAGGAGCAGTCCTAACCCAAGGGCTGGGAGAAGGTTACTCCTACCTTGCAATGCTGTCTAGTAAAAACACACATTCCTCCTCCTTTTCTTTCCAGGGGCTCTCTGGAGGCGACTGTGGTCCCAGTTGATGTCCCTCCAGCCATATCCACGGCAGCCAGCCATGATGGCACACACACGAGGCACTCTGTTGACATCCTGGCATGATGGATGCTCTCTTGCAGGTCGGCAGTTATGGCCCTTGTATTGGTGCAGGTGAGAGCCTCTGTCTGGAATCAGAAAACAGTCAGTTTGGACAAGTTTTAGCAAAAATGCAGGTATCAAGCCTGGGAGCATGTGAGTCTCTACACATACAGGTATTGGCTTAAGCGACTCCTGACTGTGGGTTGATGGGTGGGCTGACACTTGTGAGCAATGTTGTCCTGATTGTCAAGGCTGTAGACACACAATACACTTGCTGAATGCCTTCCCTGAAATGGCAAACGCTCTTCTGGAAGGATTCAGCTGTTTCCTAAATGCATGCACGGCTCAGTTCTCACCCTCCCAGGGCAGGAACTCTCCTGCCTTCAGACTCCCAGTGCCCGGCTGGCTCAGCTGGTGCCCTACCAGTGCCGGGCATGCCCCATGCTCATGCTTTCTGTAGGGTCCATTTGCTTCTGAGGACCTTCCATAAGGTGATTTGCTTTGTATTTATGCCTCTGAGAAGACTGAGATGAGCCCAGGGAAGCTGATCCAAGGAGTCCTGCTTTGTGTTGGTTTGTGTCTTGTGTATGATCTCTCTGCAGTGTTCAAAATTGCTGTAAGGAGTTTGTGCTCCATACCCTGACTGCCTCATTCTCCAGAAAATTAATCTGTGGTGCTCTGAGGGGAACAGGACACCAGCCACTGTCACAGTTGGAGGGGAACATCCTGATTGCAGCTCTTGCCGTAGCAATGTCCTCCCCAGGGAGCAGGGAAAGAGCTGCTAGGTGGGGGGACTGTGTCCTGGGATTGAGCCCTAGAGACCAGGAGCAGTGATGGTCTGGGACCTGCCCACAGCCACACGGGTTCCCAGGACAGGAATTTGGGGCACATGGAGCTGGCTGTCCCTATCCTTTCAGGGATGAGTCACACAAATCCTGGTGTTTTCCCACTCAGAATGTGGTGACCGGTCAGAAGAAGCCAGTTCTTGGTGGCCTGCCCCGTTGCAGTCTGCTCTACTGTCCTGGGTGGCAGGAACTTGCTGTACACACAGCCCTGGAGCAGGTTAGGTTTTCCAGGAGAAACACCCTGAAATTTGGGGGTTTCATTGCAAACTGCAACAAAATTCATTTTCCCTGTCTGGGATGGTTATTCTCTGTCAATCTCAGGTGATAGCAAATCATTGCTCTTGTTCAGAGGTGATTTAGTAGCGGTCTTAAATGGCTGTTCCCAGAGACACAATCAGGATGAGGATGTCCCTGGGCAGTGGTGGTGTTTTGGTCAAGGGGAACCATTCTGAGCCAGGATCCACGCTGGACATGAGTGGACTGCTGAGGAGATCGTGGTGAAGTGCAATTGCACTGTTTGTCTACAGGCCTTACTCCCATGGTCCCCATCTGGAGCTGACTTGTGGCCCTGCCCTGGAGCTGTTGCACAGTGGGGAACTCACTTCACAGTCCCAGAGTCAATAGAAACTTTGGGACCTCCAAAAAAAAAATGTCCTTTTTCAAGAAGACAAAACAATTCTTCAAATCGCAGCTACTACCTGTAACTCAGCGACAGTTTCCCCAGTAGCAGGCGCACGCATTAACAGGGAAAGCTCAGCCAAAGGACAGATCTGAGGATTTTTGTGTTGCTGGGAATCAGCTTTACGGGGAACCGCAGGGACTCATTTACAAGTAATGAATCATGAAACAGCAGGAAGCTAGCTAGCCAAGAAAAAGTGTGAGCTCTGCAATTAACTATGGAGTGCTTAGGTGAATAACAAAGGGATGTGATACTAAGGCAGAAAGCAGGTCTCAGAGCAGTCAGAGCTGGGAGTGTTGCAAGACTGATTTCTATAAGCCACAGTTTTTCCAAACAACTTTTAGTCAAAGAAATTGCTACTTTCTCTTGAACTGAAACAAATCCCGTGTGCATGTAATTATCAGGCAAAACAGCTGACAGCTTTTAACTCATGTTTAAATTTATGAGTGACCCAGATCAGCAAAAACTAGGAAACCATCTCCGTGAAGAGGTCTGCTCTTAACTCCTTCTGCAGAGCCAAGGCAAGGCAGCAGGTATCAGATAAGGCCAAGGGAGCAGGTGAAGGATGGGTTTCCACTACGTAAGAGACGCTTGTTGTGGGTTATCACTTTACAATGCAGATGAGAGTGGGATGAAGGCAAGAGCGTGTTATTGATTATTCCCTGGCTATGGGGAGGCATTGGAGCTTCAGGTGAGAAGGTGAGAGGCCCATGGCAGCACAACATGTGTGTGGCACAGCCACCACAAACAGGACCCAGAGCTGGTGCACAGGACGGCGTATGCTGTTCCCAGCTCTGTTATGGACACACAGGGTTACATACTGCCCTGGGAAATGAGAGCTGTCTTTGTCTGGAGCTTGGAGATTGAGAGAAAACTGCTATTTCAGGACAACTATCTATTATTAATGTCACCCAAGTCCCAGTAAATCCATCCTCCTCTTTGTCTGGGGCACTGTGCCAGGAGCAGCTGTGTCACAGCAGCTGGCTCCTCTGCAATTCCAGATGCAGTTGTGGGGAAGTGAGGAGACTTCTTCAGAAAACATTAATTTCAGCTGATAAGCCTATGTTTTGTATCCTTCTCTCCCATTTCACGTAACTCCAGAAATACTGATTAGTATAAACCAAGCTGGTATCTCTCCTGGTCAGGGGACTCTGTGTTAAAGCTCAGTGTTACCAAAACTGTCTCTGGGAGGAGGCACCAGAAACCATCACTCTCTGGACAAAGGTCTGGAGACCAGTTGGGACCCCACAGCCTCACTGGAGCCAATGAAGATCCAACGGATCCTGAAGAGTGCAGCCCCGCCATCAGTCCAGACATGGCCCAAGCCTTTACCTGCTGTCCCTCTCCTCCTGGTCTGTGGCCATGAAGTTTGGGTCACCCTGGCCCTTCCCATGCCCCGGTCACCCCTTTGCTGGCAACCATCGGAGGAGACGCTCTCCTTTCTCCTGTGCCTCTCAAGTGGAATAATTGGAGCAGAAGCAGGAAGAGCAGAGACTGTTTCTTTTTGTGTCCCTGGTGCAACATCACCTTTGAGAGATGTCACTTCACATGTGCAGCTCCGATATTTGCCTAGGCATGGTGAATAACCATGAATGCCAGTTTGCTGGAATAATTGCTTCCAAGCATGCAAAGGAGGGAAGGTACAGCCAGAGGCACAGCTGAAAACTTGTTGGGAATAAGCATTCAAGAGACGTGAGCAGAAACCCTGAGTGGACTCACTTGGCTGTACGGGGAAAGTAGAATTGTCACACCGAGTTCATCATATCGGCTCATGATGGTCTTTCACTGTCTCTCTGACCCCATTGATCCCACCATGCTCACACCCGATCCAGTGCCTATAGCTGCTACAGTAGAAGCACTGGGGGTGGGAGATGCCTCTCTTCCCTCTTGTTTCGGGTCACTTCCAAAGTGGTGTTTACGGAAAGCAGTGATGTCCCGCACCTGGCATACGAGACCCTCTCATTCCTTTGCATTTCTTTTCTCACTCTGCTTCTTCTCTGACCTCTTTTTGATTTCTTTGCACCCTTGGCTGGTTTCCCAGGCCCATGAGGTGAGCAGTCAAACAGACAGATGCTCTGGGCTTGTCTCCTGAGGGTTGGGAACGCTGAGTTAGGCAGAGCAGGGAAAGTAGTGCCGCTGATTGTAAGTCACCAAACCTTGGTGCAGATGCTGTCACCGAGAAGTAAAGCAGTCCTCACTCCCTGTAGCTTAATCCCCTGACCTCAGACCTGTATCACTCCAGCCAGAGGAGTAATTCTTAGTGTTTACATGGGTCAGCAGCTAGACAAGGACTTGACTTAGATTTTCCCAGGGGGTCACACGGCTATTTGCTAATCAGTAGTAGCATAAACACTGCCAGGATCGTTATGGGTCACTTGCGAGGGACAAGCTAAACAAACCATCACCAGATGAAAAGCAGCATGGGTGAGTGGATGAGATTTGAAACAACTGTATTGGAGTCCTGAGTCTGTGCCTGGAGGGGTTTCGGGACTTATGCGATGGAGAGGTAGTTAGCTGGGAGGCTTGGATCTCAGCCACAGCCTTTGCAGGGACGGGATGGATCCCATGCTAGCATGTGAGCTTGAATGCACTGGGGATGGGGGAGACCCTCCTCTTCGCTCTGGCCCATTGTGTCTTGCAGTGCTCTAGGGAGATTTGTGATGGCTTCATTACAACAACTGGTCTGGTTTTCCCCTGTTGTGTGTATCTGTTTACCTGAAGATATGAACCCTCCCTAGAAATCCCACCTCTGCTGCCCTGGCAGTGGGCAGCAGTTGTAGAGGCATGAACTACACACAGAAGCAGCACAGAGGAGACCCAATCTCCTGGCTGGAAGCTGCAGAAGGTAATGTTTGTGGTTCTTGATGTATCATTTCCTTCCATCCACATCCTCAGCCATGGCGCAGCTAAATATGGGAGTTAATCTGGGACAGAGCCACGAGTGATGCAGAAAGCATGACAACTGTTGAGACAGGGTGACCCTACTGACTCATCTTGCTATCCTGTTAGTGAGCACATGGAAAGCAAGACACAGGCACAGCCTGGGGCCAGGACTGTGTAAGATTTCTTTCTAAAGGATCTGGAAAGGTGAGACGCCAGCAAAGTTTGCGTTCTCCACTCCAGTATCACGTAAGCGAGACTTTTATGAAATCAAAGTTTTAAACTGTTATTCACACTTACTAATCAGCAGAACAAAGCGCTCTGGCTCCATTAGCAATGTTACCTCGCTCTGTCAGCGCATCCAGCAGCTGCTCTGCTTGGAGGCAGGCACACATGCCTGTGTTTGTTTCTTCCCGTGGGATTCCTGGGGCGAAGTACTCACAGACCAAAGTGGGGAGGCTTGGCCACAAACTGTCCGCAGCAAGAGCTGCGTAACAGCATAATTATGATCCGTTTTCTCCTTGCAGCTGGTGTGCAGGTTTCCAAGGAGATTTAAGAATATTGAAATCTCAACTGCACCAAAAAAAATATTTTGGACTACAGTCTAGAGCAACAGCATCTATATTTCAGACCAGGAATTTATTTTTAATAATCCAGCCTCCAAAAGCAGTGGTGTAATTTTTCCTCAATTTTTGCAGACACTTTGCCATCAAGTTAAGTCTGGCTTTTTTCAAAACGAAAATGCTCAGCAAGCTGTGGTGATTACAACTCTATAGCCCAAGACAGAAGTTGGTGGCAACCACAGCCATTGCTCTCTCCAGCTCATGGGGGTTAATCCGCATTAGTGTGGTACCTGCTGCTTCGCTGCCGGCACAAGTGGGACTGGTGGGGTGTTGCAGGGCTGCTTGCTGATAATGTCAAGGCTGGAGGGATCAGCAACCATCTCATTAGGCTCTTACAGGGTTTCTGTCTTGTCCCTGCTCCCTCTCCGGCCGTGCCAGGGCAGGAGCAAAGAGGAGGGAAGGGTGGAGAGAAGGTGGGAGAGGATTTCTTGCAGTGGGGAGGTAGAAGGGAAAGGGGATTGTCCCTGCAGGGGGACTCGCTGGGTATTGCTGGAAAAGATCTGTGGGTGCTTCCTGGAGGAAAGAGGAAGAGAGAGCATCAGTGCGAGCACCCAAGGTGCCGGCCTTTCCCGTGGGCATCCTGCTGTGACCAGGAGGGAACCAGACTTGCGCTCCAGCGAGGGGGGAAAGACAGGGCAGCAAAGATCTGGCACACTCTCCTCACCCAGGAGCTGAGTCCCATGGGCTGTCCTGCAGGCTTTCTGCAGGCAGGGGCAGGGCAGCGGGCTGGCAAGGGAGGAATCTGCTGTCCCATCGCCACTCCCCACTGTCAGCCCACAGAGGAAGAAATTCAGAATTGAAAAGTCCAGAGAGAAAGGGAGTAAAAATGAAAAGCTCAGTGAAGAAGGGGCTCTCTGGTGTAGAGTAAGTCCTGCCTTCCCTCTCCCACCTCTCCCTTTTCATGGAAGAAGTAAGATGCTGTTGCCATTAGCCCTGGGGCAATGTGCAGCATGGCAGAAAGCAAGAAGCAGAACCGTGCATGAAATTGTCCTGGAGGGGAGGGATGGCAGACGAGGCATTGCATTATGATGCCACCTGCCATCATTTAAGGGTGACAGAGATGACAAAAGGACATGTGCTGCTGCCCAAACAGCAGTCAACCTGCCCACAGGCTGACCCGACGTGGCTGGGGGGAGCCGAAGGGCTCCTGCCTTGACCCCCCACAAGCTTTGACAGCACCTGTGCTGTGTTTCTCACTAACGGCCAACACAACCAAGCTGGCTGGGAAGAAAACCAGGTCCTGATTTCCAAAGTGAGCACCTTTGATCTGGAAAAGTCGAGGGGACACTGCCAGCTTCCCAGGATTTCATTTGCATGGAGACGCTGTGACGGCACTCGGCAAGCCCAGTTAAAGGAGTGAGCCTGTTACGGGCATCAACCTCCATTAGTCCCTGGGTTAGATGCCACAGAGGTTGACCTGATAAAGCAGGAGATAATGACAGCACAACCCAAACATAGCATGGGAGATGCTGAAGGGCTGACGTGTTTCTCCAGGAATAGCTGTCACAAAGGAGGACCTTTCTGGTGCCACAAGGTGACCCACTTTACCAGCGTCTGCTGAAATGGGAGGAGAGGATGACTGTGTGTGCACGTGTGTGCGCGCGGGAGGGGCACAGAGATGAGGCAGATGACGGGGATTCAATCTCTGCGGTGATTTATCTGGGTGGTATCAGCATTTGGTTCCTTTTTCCCCCATGGAAACAGGGTTGTGCTGCACTTGCCCAAGGGGTTGCACTTGCACCTTCTGGGTTGGACAGCCTCCTAAACAGGACTGCTTAGAGCTTAGAGCTCCCTGTCTGTCATGAACTTGTCCCTCACCAAAACAGATCAGGGACCCACTGCCATCCCAATCATTAAATATGATGCTATTATGGCCATAGGAACCAGCAGATTTTATCAAAGCTGTGTCCAGTGACTGACCAGTTCTGCTCTCCACTGTAATCCAGAAGAGCCATGAAGGATCTCACGTGGTCAGCAATGTAATAATGCCTGTAAGAAATCATTTCCTCTCTTCTTCCCTCTGCAAGCTGCTTCATACCTTGGTGCCCAAGGATTTAGGGCTTATGTTTGTATATTGCAGTCAAATAAAATTATGCCCCATGCTCAGGATATGTTACATCTTGATTTTATCTTTTTCTTTCTGCAGAAGTCCTGGGACTGGTGGTAGTGAGTGGTGATGGCTCTTTTTGCTCTCTCTTTCATGCTGACCCCTTTCTGGCTTGTCCTGGTTTCGCGGCATTTCTCAGCACACTGTTTCAGTCGGTAGCTCAGTGTTTCACAACTGAGAGCAAACACAGAAGCAAAATGCCCCAAAAGTTCAGGTTTTTGGAGATGATCCCTAAGAACTTTCTCAGAATATCTGTGCTATGGAAGAAACACAGACCAATGAAAAACTCATGGGTGAAAGACGCTGTGGCTTAAAACAGCCTCGTGAGCTCTGGACACCGCTGGCAGTGAGGTGGGAAAAGCAGTCCCTGTTACATGCAGTGTCAGTTAAACTTGTAAATGTGGGGTTTTTAAAGTCATATCTGTTTTGCCTTCCAGTCAATTTGCCAGCGTCGGGTTGAGGAAGTGGTGGTATCATTCTGCCACGACGCTGGGGGTGAAAAACCATTTAAACCAAGCAAGTATCAAAGGGCAGAGAGCACTGAGCACCCTGCACAAAGCCATGAACCGACTGTCCCAGTCCGGCAGCCAAGGACCCACTCCCTCCCGTCTGCCAGGACCCTGCGATCTGGAGCACAGGCAGACCTCAGTTTTCCAGGCTGAATCTACAAGGGCAACATTGACCTAATTAGTCTGTGAAACAAATGGGAGAGAAAGACTTGCTGCCGTATGTTACAGCAAGAAATCCTCTCCCTCTCCTTTCACTCTCCTGGCCTCGGGGATTCATCCCGGGCAGGTGCTTCTTTGATTGCAGCAGGTTTTGAATCCTCTTCCCTCTCCTCGTGGGGATGCCACATGCTGTCTTCTGACCTCGTTATCTTCTCCTCCTGTTCCACTTCCCCGCTCTGCACTCCCAGCCCCACCGATGTGCTAATTACTACAAAGCAATCTGCAGGAATGCGCTCCTCCGAGCGGGGTGAGGGGAGTGGGGAGAGGAGGGAGAGATGCTGTCAGAGCATCATGGGGGATGGAGAAAACTGGGTGAGCAGCGAGCTTGGTTAAGCAATGCTGATGTCTGACCTTGCACCAGGCTCTTCCCCTGCACAGGTTGGTGCCAAGCGTGGTGTTCCCACGCAGTGGGTCTGCAGAGCAGGCTGTGCTGCGTGCCCACAGGCCAGCTAACATGGGGTTCCCACAGCACCCCAGTGGCTTGCATGGTCGTGGGACCCGGTGTGCCTCAGCTGCATCCAGGGCATTGATGTGCTGTGCAGAAATAATGTGAATCTCCAAGGCTATCTTCACCGATTAACCATCTTCACTCAGCTCCGGGTTCCCCTTGGACGGATTAATGCGGGCAGACAAGGCAGGTCTACACGTCTGTCCATAGACACAGATGTCCTGTGAGGTCCCTTTGCCCATGCTCCCCATGGCCAGGGGGGACACAAGCCGACTCTGTAGGAGAGCTGTGGAGCTGTGGGCAGTGCACTGCTGCTCCTACAGTCGTGCTGTGGTTCCACCAAGGCAAGGTGTTTGCTCCCAGACTGCATCCTGTGCAAATGCAGTTAATGGCCTTCCAGTTTGCAGCTGACCTGTGCTCAAACAGGCAGAGCTGGTGTGTTCTTGAAACATAGACAGAGGTCCACGCAGAGGTCCTCTCCTCCAGCACTGGTTGAAAATGAGGAAACTGGAGGGGGCTGGAGTTTGGGTTAATTTTGTCCATCTGGAACAACAAGATTTTCCTCTTCTTCCTTAATCAGTGGGAGACAGTTGAAAATAGAGAGAGGAAAAACAATAATTAAGGAAAGAACCAGATCCTGCTTCCCTTTGCCTTGCTGTAAATCTAAGGCCAACCTGCTAAGGCTGGTGGAACCGTATTTGTATTGAGCTGGTGTGAGTGGAATTAATATTAGCTTCACTAAATAAAAGCAAGACAAAGGAGAGAAAAGCCAGTCCCTCTAACTATGGCTGATGGGTGAATCCATGGAGAGGGAGAGTAGAGTGACTCTCAGGAAGGGCATCTTCATTGTGAAGTCTGTTTGGGAGCGAGGGAAGCGATAAAGTGCCACCTCACCCAAGTGCAAGGCCATACTGTCCATACCATTGAGGATGGTGCCCCTGGGGTCTGACCATTCCTGCACATTCCCATGACTTGTATGATCCCAACTAATCCCGATTTCAGATATCATCAGGATCTGGGTTATAAGGAAGGCATCCAGTGCCTGAAGGAAAACCACAGGACTCACTTGGAGGCTCACGTTTTCCTGGTGCTTCTTGGGTTTAATACTCATGTCATGTTTTGACTGCAGAAGCTCTTAGATTAATCCAACCTCCCCTGTGGTTCCTCTCTGAATTCATCTGATGGTGCATTTTGACGCAGGGACTCATCAGACCTAGGGGCCTGTGTTTGCCCTTCAGGAGTGAAACACCTTTTGGTAGCATTTGAAAAAAGTGCCCTTTCTCTCTGCTGCTATTCAGTATCCTTGTCTTTCAAAACTTTCCATTGTTCTCTTTATTCCCTTTTTGCTTCTATTTTAATTACTTGGTTAATGCCCCCCCTACCAGCCTCTACCCTTCTCAGAATTTTTTGCATATCACATTATGTGAAAAGCAAAGGTTGCTCTATCTGCTCACATTCACTTCTCACCTCATTTATTTCGGATCTTGTTTTCTCTCTGTTCATTTTATATTCTCTTCCGTAACTTCAGAATTGTGGGCCACATCCAACAGTGATAGAAACCAAGTATGATTCACTGGTGTACAGTTGCTGGAAATCTGGCACTGCATGCTGGTTCTCAGGCTTTGCTTTTCTTGTATCATTTATATTCTGCAAAATAGTCTATCATTTGTGTCAGCCTGCTTGCCTGGGATCTAAGCCTAAGACTACTGGCAATAATTCACAGTGGAGGCTTAAAAGGGCTTAAAGGACTGTTATACCCTTGACTCTTTTTGCTCCTCCCAAGAGCCATTCAGCTACATCTTCTCCCAGAGACCAGCTCAGAGGTTACTGAAGACATTGAGTCTCTTCATCATGGTATTTTCTGTCCATTCTTAGCAATGTTGGTACACAAAGGCAACCAAGAAAATACTACAGGTTGTACTGGAGTAGTGCGGGAGGCCAAATTACACACCACATCTCTCTGGTGACAGGTCATCATAAAGAAAAGCCTACCTGAGTCACTAAAAACATCCTCATGTGCTGTGTCTGTGTCCATCAGCACATCCAATTGCTCAGATGGGGCACGGTCTCTCCCGTAGGCCATGTAGGCTGCTTCCAGCCTGAGCCCTGGCTTATGGCACAGGCAGTGCTGCCTTTTGTTCCAGCCCAGGATTTCTATCATGTTCCTGAATATGCCTCTGGCAGAAGTGTCCCGGTAGGGCTGCTAAATTCAGTGTATCAGTATTTTCCTCAGTAAACCTACAGACCACTTCTAGGGGTATTGTCCAGGATGCTTCCAATGATGCGCCTGCACATTTTCCTGGACAAGAAGTTCAAATGCTTCAAAAAGCCTTGAAGAAGCTGTGTCCGCAGAGCAAAGCTGTCAGGAAGGTGAGCTGAAGCACCTCTGCAGATGCAGCAGTGGAAATGCACAGGCTATTCAAACCTTGGAAAACATCTCCATGTCCTTTGCCGGACAGCATCTACATCTCTGAGCTGTGTCCTCTTCGTCTTGGGGCATTTGTCTCCTCCCAGTCACTGGGACTTCCCTCCCCCTGTAGCAGGAGATGGGTTTGCACCTAACCTGAGGTGTCTCTAACCAAGTGGTCGGTGCTTCTGGCAGCCTTTGGTGCTTTCTCTAGAGGCTGGAGCACCTGCGAAGGGCAAAGAGGCAGGGTTGCGAGTCTGAACCAGCCCTGGTGTTCAGCTAGTTGCTGCCGTGCAGGCGAGCCAAGACCTCTACTGAGCACATCAGACACCCTAGGATGATTGCTGACTTGGAACTGGTCTCAGCAGCACTGGTTCCATGTTCATGTCCCACTGCTTCCTTGATGCTTGAAGAACCCTTATTAACCCTTTCAGGTTGAGAGAGCCTGAGATCCTGCAGGTCTGCTTTCCACGGCCACCCACACCAATCTGAGACCATGCGGTGCTGTGGCTGCCCACCTCCGTGCCAGCTCTGCCACCCAAAGCTGCTGGGAAGGTGCACTGAGACCCATGGCCAGTGGTGCAGGTGCACCAGCCCCAGCTCCGAGACACCCCCTGCAGCCTGAGTCATCCCCCCAAAGCACAGCCAGGTAGAAACAACTTCTGGAGGGGGCACTGGGTGCAAAACATACTTACGTGGAAGGTGTAAAAACGTCTCACTTTCTTGTGATATTTGAGGAGGAGGTGCTGCTGCAACACTGATATTTTTGGCATGGTATAGATTTCATTTTCTTTCCTACCAGCTCACAATGACTCAATTTTGAAGTCCACACTGTGCTGTTCCTTTGTGGGGCTTGCAACTGCCGTGGCAGAGGAAGGGGAGTGTAAGACCTGCCCAAGGTGTTTTTCATGCTCTCCACTCTGAAGGCAACGGCACAGAGTGGGATTGCACCACCACTGATCATCACTGCTCCATCCCACAGCAGGGATAGTGTCTGTCTATGGGCTCCAGGCTCTGGAAAGGACCCAAATTCCAAACTATGTTAGGTGGGACAAATGCCACCTACAGCTTAGTTTTGCTCCCACCAAAATGTTTATCTAGTAGGCAGCTCTGGAGTTGTTTCATAGATGTTTTGGTATTTGGATGCACATGAACTGGAGGTGAGTCCGCTCTTCCTCCCAAGTCTGTTTGCAAAGGGCACATCTACAGCGTGATCAAATTGTGCGTTGACAAGTTGACGATCAACCCTCCAGGCCTCTGTAGGACATGATGCTTCTAAATGCTTCTAAAGCACGTCAGAGCAAGAGCAGGAAGCTCATGAATGGGTATCTGACTAAGTGAACTATGAAGACCAGGTGGCAGATACCTTCAGGGGAACATTTGCATGCTCTACAATGTAAAGATCCACATGGAGATGCTCTGTGCCACTCAGCAGGTTCCTTTCCAGAAAGCCTCACAGTGGGCTTGTCTGAGGAGACCTGTCCACTTGTGATAAACGGAAATGAAGCCCTTCATTTCTAAGACGCTACCTTCCCCTTGGGAGGCCAAGGTCACCTGTGGTGGTATGTCAGAGCCAGCAGCCTCTGTAGATCCTGGAGGACCCTTCTGTTTCAAGGGCTTCAGGTGCAAACCTCTGATGCTGATCCCCAGTTAAGAACTCCAGCCCTTCTTGGAGGTCTGAAAGTTTCAACAGGCCAGCACTGCAAGACAGAGAGCCATGGCCATGGCCCAGTAGGTGCGTGAGCCTTCGTAAGCATGCAAAATGTCCTGACCACAGCATGAGGTGCTGCCAACCAGAACTCAGCCCTCATGAAACGGCAGAGCTTGGCAGGCATCATGGCCTCCACTCTCAGGCAGCTGCTGCACGTAGCTGTGGGCACACATCTGGCAATGCTGACAACACGGAAACCTACTGAAGACCACACCTGTAGACATCAGCAGGGCACGGGGCTCACGTGAAGTGCCTCATTGCACTGACAGCTCTGCATGTCGCTCATGGGATGGGCCAATGGTTTCTCCATCTGGCTCAGATTCCCTCTCCCAGCCACAGAGCAAGCCCAGCAGAGCGTGTGCTTCACCATCAGCCTGACCTTTGTGAAAATGCTCCGGTTAATGCACACACAAACACATGCAGAAGCTCTCTCCACACTGGCCAAAACAGTCATCCGAGGATACGTGTACTGGTTTTTGCTGGGCTAGAGTTAACTTTCTTTAATAATAGCTCGTACGGTGCTGTGTTTTGGATCTGTGACCAAACCAGTGGTGATAACATGCCCACATTTGAGCTGTTGCTGAGCCGGGCTTGCACAGTGCCAAGGTCGTCTCTGCTCCTCACGCCGCCCGCCAGCGATGGGCTGGGGGTGCACAAGACGCTGGGAGGGGGCACAGCCGGGACAGCCGACCCCAACTGCCCAAAGGGGTATTCCAGACCGCATGACGCCGTGCTCAGCAAGAGAAGCTGGGGGTAAGGAGGAGGACGGAGCAAGGATCGGAGTTACGGCGTTTGTCTTCCCAAGTCACCGCTAGGCGTGATGGAGCCCTGCTTTCCCGGGGACGGCTGAACGCCTGCCTGCGACGGGGAGCGGCGAACGAGTGCCTGGCTTTGCCTTGCGCCTGCAGCTTTGGCTTTACCTATTAAACTGTCTGGATCTCAACCCACCAGTTTTCACACCTTTACCCTTCCGATCCTCCTCCTCAGTCTGCTGGGGGGTGAGCGAGCGGCTCAGCTGCCCACGGGGACAACCCACAACAGAATGGATTTTCTGCTCCCTCAACGGGGCCCTGGATGTGCTGACTCCCTGTGTAGCAATTACGGGGTGCTGACAACACTCTCCAATTTTTATGTGCACACAGCTGCACTTAAACACATTTTTTCTTCTTGTCTTCCCCTTCTAGGCTTTTCTTTCCAAATATCCACTTAATTTTCCTTTTCTTTTCCAACCACCCTGTTTCAAGGCATCGATAAGTATCTCCATGGTTTCCCTGTGACGGTGCTGGAGACAGGCACTCCTGAACTGGAGACAGTCCCTGCCTTTTTGTCATTTGTCCCAGAACTGTGTGCAAGATAGAAAATGAGTGACAACTGTGTTGCTGGGAATTGGGGAGATCACAACGCTGTTTTTTCCCCATCTATTGTAAGGTTTCCTTGGACTTCTCTGCCAAAGACCTGGGCTTTCAAAAATCCCTGAATGAGAAATTCACAGCAGATCCTTTTATAAATGGACAATGGGTTTCAGTTAAAAGCAGGAGCTGAACCAATTTGCTGAAGGGAAAACAAGGGGGACTAAAGTGTGCAGAGTACATGCTAACATTTTGAAAAGCACCAAAAAGACGCAGAAGCCTTAATTGAAATGTGTCACTGTTCAAACACTCAGACCCAGATACTCCAGGACAAGGAGGTGAGTAGTTCCCCCTTGGCACCACCGCACTCAGTGGGACTCAGCTCCCAGGACAGCTGTTGTCTCTAACGCTCATGTTCTTTGCCACCACATCCATGCTAGCACATTTCCACCAGTGGAAGAGCCATGATTTACAGCAACAAAAAATCAAGCCTTGAGCAAGTGAAAGCATTGCTGGAGTCAGGACTGGAGCCTTGGTGGTAGCCAGGGGCACCCAGGGGAAGGATTTGGCAGTGAGCACTTGATTATCTGGAACTCTCTTGCCACTTTTCCATTTTGCACTGAGGCTCGGTGGTAGTGCTGCCAGATGGTAGAATTAAGTGTCTGCTCTCCCCTCAGACTGTCTTT
Source organism: Pluvialis apricaria (assembly GCA_017639485.1). Taxonomy (NCBI): domain Eukaryota; kingdom Metazoa; phylum Chordata; class Aves; order Charadriiformes; family Charadriidae; genus Pluvialis; species Pluvialis apricaria. Next base: position 791,778 of record CM030027.1, on the reverse strand, counting down.
GCTGCTGTTTGGTTTCCAGACAAGTTAAGCTGTTCTCTTTTTTGTGACACTTTTGCTACTTCAAGATTATAAACTTTAATGACTTTCAATTCAGGAGCATTGGCCTAGAAGCCAATTAAACTACCAACTCTCCTTTGGAGAGTCTGTAGCTCTGTGTGACTTCTCCAGTTAATCCCAGGGACTGTTACTGCTGGCGTGTGCTGGAGTAGAAACAGGTTCTTGGCCGCCCCATCGCACACCGTTTCACCAGAGCCCGGGCTCCAGTGCTACGCAGAGATTTGTGTACTCGGTTGTGTCATCCTGCAGTGGAAGAAGCACAGGGTTCCACTGCAAAAAGGAGGTGCTGGGGAGCAGGGAGGCACAAGTGGCCAAAGGGGCACAGAGCATGGAGGAACAAGGTGTCCATGCCTTCAGTGCCCTTCCTTCCTGGGGCTTTGGCTGCTTGGGCCAGCTTGGCAAGAGCACAGATGGTGACCTTGAAGAAAGCTGTTGGCAAGAAAGCTGGAGGCTTCAGTGATGGCTGAGCCCCTTCCCTCAGGACCTGCCATCAAGCTGGGGCTCTCACACTGGTCCCCAGCCTGAACCACAACACAGCTGAGTCACGGCCATGCCTGCATCTGGCCATGGATCCCCTGAGCCAAACCCCAACCTGAGAACTGACTTCAACAAGGGCAAGTGTAGGGTACTGCATCTGGGGAGGAATAACGCCATGCATCAGTACAGGTTGGGGGCTGACCTCCTGGAGAGCAGCTCTGTGGAAAGGGACCTGGGAGTCCTGGGGGCCAACAGGGTGACCATGAGCCAGCAATGTGCCCTGGTGGCCAAGAAGGCCAATGGCATCCTGGGGTGCATCAAGAAGAGTGTGGCCAGCAGGAGGCCGCAGCTGGAGTACTGTGTCCAGTTCTGGGCTCCCCGGGTCAAGAAGGACAGGGAACTGCTGGAGAGGGTCCAGCAAAGGGCTACGGAGGTGATGAGGGGATTGGAGCATCTTTCTTATGAGGAAAGGCTCAGGGACTTGGGTCTTTTTAGTCTGGAGAAAAGAAGACTGAGGGGTGGTCTTATCAATACTTATAAATACTTAAGGGGAGGGTGCCAGGTAGATGAGAAGAGTCTTTTTTCAGTGGTGCCCAGTGATAGGACAGGAGGTAACGGGCACAAACTTGAACATAGGAAGTCCCATCTTACCATGAGGAGGAACATCTTTCCTTTGAGGGTGGCAGAGCACTGGAACAGGCTGCCCAGAGAGGTTGTGGAGTCTCCCACACTGGAGACATTCAAAACCCGCCTGGACGCCGTCCTGTGCAACTGCTGTAGGTGTCCCTGCTGTGGCAGGGGGTTGGACTAGATGATCTCCAGAGGTCACTTCCAACCCTGAGCATTCTGTGATTCTGTGCTTCCTGACTTGACCCTGGATCTGCATCATCACCATGAGCTTGCCTGATCACCTGGACTCTCAGTTGGCCCCATCTTACTCTCCTCACACTTGCCCTTGCTCAGATGCCTGGGGCTGAGTCCTGGCTGACCCTCTCCTGACAGCAGCATGGCCATGCTCAGTGTTGCTACATGAGTAACTGGATGGGGCTGATGTCTCGGCTGTATTGCAGTCAGACCCAGAACTTGGCACCTCAGCCCGCAAGATACCTCACCCCTTGCTGAGATGTCCCTTTAAGAAAATATTTCTTTCACTTTCTTTTCCAGCTTTCACTTGAAGTCCTCTTCACTCCCATGAACACACAGGTCTATTGCTTCAGAAAATGGACAAATTATATATTTTGGTACCAGAGTCACTGTTTTGAAATCAAGGACATACAGCTTCACTATTACTGGTGAGTCACCAGCCAGGCAGGTCCCACGAGAGTGGACGTTATTTGTCACTTGGGTTTTGTGGTTGGAAAGACTCTGGACATCCAGGAAGACACCTTGGATGAGAACAGTTTCCTTAAGAAGCATCTGCAGCTTGTTTTCATCAGATAGGTTTTGCCACCAAGGAGAAGAAGGAGATGGAGGCGGGGAAGCGCTGGCGCTCCTCCTGACAAGGCTTCCTTGGAAGTTTTCCCATCAGTCACACAGATGTGGGGCTGCCTGTGGGCAGGGGGAGCCGAGCTGAGGGTGGCAGTGAGAGCTGGGGGTCACGGGGGCACTCGGGTCCCCATGTACCCTCCCCACCTCTCTGTGGCCATCAGGACAGCAAAGCATCTGTACAAAATCTCACCTAAGAAACAGCCTGCACTTCTTTAAAGGCAGCGATGGTTTTGCTCTCCAGAGCTGCTTCACTCTGCTTCTCTTTGCTCTGCAAGGACACGGACGGCAGTGGCACAGTTATGCACAGTGGCATGGATCTCAGCAATGCCACTGCATGGAGAATCAACTCAAAGACTCTGCATCTGTCTAGCCATGACTTGACTACCTCAAGTCGGGGAGTGAGAGGGACATGGATGCCTTTGTCAGTAATCTTATGGAGTTAAATGTCTTCACGTCTGGCATACAGAGGAGCAGGATCTTGTGCTCAGCAATGTATCAATTATTTTGTTCATTAAGAAAATGATTTCATTAGAAAGGCTATATTTTCACCTGTAACCAATGATTCCTCAAACTGTGGAATTATCAAAATATTTGAAATTGTCTGTTATTGCATAGTTGAAAGAAAAAATTACCCATCATCTGGTGCTTACTTGCAAGATAGCAATGAAAGGGCACAAGGTGTGTTGGAAAATTTAGGATGTCAACTACAGGAAAATGTCTTCAGCTTTGAAAATATAACATTATCTGCAACTGGGGATGTGTACATTGCCTTTGGAGAAGCTCTATCTAGTAATTATTGGAAAATGGGAATGAATATTGGCTTTAGCTCACATGTTGCATAGACACTGCAAAACACAAAAAAGTTACCATTTGATTTTGAATGTTTTGTAATGTCATATTTTCACTTGCTTTTCTTAATTTACCAAGCTTTTCAGACTTCCAGAATTTAATTTCACAGATTTACGTTTTTACAGATTTACATTTAATTTTACAGATTTAATTTTTTGAACTTTACCACGTGGAAATTTCCACAGAAGATAGCTTTTTCTAGATTCTGATATTGAAAGGCTCTTAAATTGGTTTCTTATTATTAGACAGCATTGCTTTATATTCACTGAGCCTTGCCCAGTCATCGTTTGGCTTTTTTAAAGGGTAACAAAGATAAGGATGATGGAGTTTAGTTTTCAGGGAGCAATGTAGTTTACCTTGTTTATGTTCCACTTCAAACTTCTGGTCTTCCCATTTCCTTTTACACACGGAGCTTCTTATGTCCATTTTTATCTCAATGAGGGGTGGAAGTAACACTCCCTTGTCAGGAATGCAGACCTGCTCAGTGGTGGTTCAGCTAACACCAAGATATAAATCAGACGTGAACCTACCTGTAGTGTGGAGTTTTATGAATTAGCTGAAAAATAAAGGTGTCCTGAAGTATAACAAAACTGACAATAAAAGAATACATCATTTACATGCATTTAAAGGAATATATCAAAGCCTGTCATAACTGAATTGTATTTTAGTCCAGTGGCAATGTATAGTTGAGGGAATTATGCTGCATTAGGGATTTTTTCTCCTCTGCAGTATCTCATGGAGAGAAGAGGTAGCACTTACCCTCCTTGTGATTCTCTTATTTCAAGGGATATTGAAAGATACATTGATTTTTTGAGCAAATATTTTACTCCTGACACACTCCTGACCCAGAAGAGAAAATATCACCTCTAAAGAGCTCAAGACTTTTTTACAATCACCTGCTCTGTTTAAGGCAGGGAGAAGATGCCTGGGCTGCCACAGCAAGGGGAGTTATTTGCCCAGCTGTCCTTTGCAGGGTCCCAGAGACATCGAGGTATACCTGGCTTGTAGCTGCTTCTTTCTGCCCCTGCTTGGCACCAGAATTCACCCAAGAAAACACTCAACTTTATTTCCACAGCACTTCTGTGACTGGCAAAGGGAGTTCTCTGCTGCACAACACCTGCAGAAACTGCTGTCGAAGCAGCAATATGCTACTGACAAAACTGATCCCATCCCTTAATGGCCTTTGTAGGTATCAAAGGATGCTTTTTTAACAGACCAAAATCATTCTCTTGGGCCCAGAACCAATGAAAGAAATGGCAGAATGGTGTACCCCAAGAGAAGGTCGTGCTGAATAGCTCGTCGTGCTCAATGACTTGTTAATTGCTTCCAGCTCTTCCAGAGGATCTTAGACCTCCCTCACTTATCCCCAGTGTCCCTGGTGTGATTTCTCTGACCTTCAGTGTGTTTACTCCTCCTCTATACAGGTGCTATACTGTCTTCGCAACAGCCCTTTGCGGCCAGCCATTTTTGCTCCCCAGCTTTAAGCTCCAAGGAGCCTTTGAAGATGCAAGGCAAGCGTCAGTCCCCGAGGTGGATTTGGAAATGCTTCTCCCTAAGTTTGTGCAGACTGCAACATGCACTATCCTGCTGTAGATGGCCTGAATTTCACCCACCAGCTGAACATCAGGAGGAGGAGAAATTGTCTAGATAGGGCAAAGGTTCTTAGAGTATCAGGGAAAAGCAGCACAGAATCTAGTGGGGTTCAAGCCTGCCATCCTCAATGCCCAGCTCCATCTCTTGTCCCTGTGGCTCTCATCTAGCAGGCTATAGGTTTTCTACAGAACCTACTATGGGCTGCACATACCCATTGGGATGTCTGGGTTGCATGGGGACATTAACCATGGTGGTAGTGGTGCAGTTACTGCTGGTTGGCAGCAGCACTCAGAAACACCGTGTAGTCTATCAGCAAGAACCCGTCACAGGAGGACATGAAGCTGGAGCAGCCAGTGACACCTCTGATAAAAATCTTCAAAATGAAATAATGCATCAGACTGACAGGAATAATCCACACCTTCTCTCCCAGGCAGGTAAGGCTCAGCGTGAACTCATACCCTTTCCTCTCTCTGAAGCACACGGGGCATCACTGCAGTCCTCACATCTGTCCTGAGCTCTGTGCACCGCATCCCGTTGGGCTGACGCTGAGCTCCATCATCGCTGGGTTGGTGTGTCTGTCCTTCCCAAGAGCCAGCACCAGGTTCAAATGCTGCAGGGAGGTTAATCAGCAACTGCAGAGGGAGTACTAAGGAAAAAAACACGTCCCTTTCAATTACGTTTGCTCAAATCCACTGCAATGAGCGGAGGGCTGTAACACTCAATTATTCCCAGCAATCAAATTAAATTTATGCTCGTCATTAAAGAGTCACCATTTGCCCACGGCTGCCTCGTCAGGAGCTCTGATCACCACTGTGTTATCATTGGGGGGTGGTAAATGAATTCTTGTGCATGATTTATCCTCAGTCAATCTGTGAGGACGTCATTTGCGCGCTTTTTAAAGCTGTTCTTCTCATAGGATTTGGAAAATACCCCCCAGTTTGATGTATTGTAAAAATGACTTCATGCATAATGTGATTTTTAGTCTAGAGAAGAAAAATCAAAGCACTCCAGCCTGTTTCCTCCTTTTAAAGCCAAAACCAGAAACTTCAAGTGGGCAGGAAGGTCTGAGCAGACTGCAGCCTGGGGATGGCACCTCAACGGCCCCAAGGAGCTCGGAGGCAATCCTTTGTGTGACGCTGCACGTGCGGTCAGGGCTAAGATTTCAACACTTCCTGGTTCCTGAGCTGGGCAAAATGTCAGGATGAAGCTTTTAGAAAGAAAATACAGACTCAGCAACACAAATTGTTTGTGGATTTGTCTTCTTTTCACCAAGTGCATGTTAATATTTAAAAAATGATAACCCTGATATCCCAAGGAGATGATTTCATGCAGTACTGTTGTATCTCTGCCTCTTGTCTTTGTTCGTATAGTAACATTGGAAGCTTTTGGCTAACGTTGATCACATTACATAGAGAAATTAAGGTCCAAAATATATGAAATTCTTGCACATTTCATGCAAATTAGTATCTGGAAGAGGAGAGTACCCACCAGTATTCCTCCAGTAAAGGTTACAGATCAAACAGACATTCATTAACACATTAAATTACTGCAACAACAGTTAATGGTCCATTTCCTTCTGTTTTCCCATTAAATTCATGCAGAAGTTATAGTAAATACTTTAAAAGTTGCAAAATGTCTATTATTCATGGGAAGCATTAATTTAACCACCAGCCAACAGATTGTAGGACAAAAGAGTTAGAGACGGTAACTCTGTACCTGACAGGAGCTTATGGAAAATGCCTTTCCTTGCTGAAGAAGGAGGCGAGTACTGTTTAACATCGTCATTGTCTGGATGGCACCAAGCTGTGGGGGAGAAGCTGATGTCCTGGGCTGCTGTTCAGAGGGACATGGGCAAGCTGGAGGGATTGGCCATGAGGAGGATGTGGGATTGGGCACATGAATTTCAGCAAGAAAGACGAATTACTGGAGCAGAGTGACCCCTTGCATAGGTGCAGGCTGGGGACTGAGTGACTGGGGAGCAGCTCTGCAGAGAAGGATCTGGGGATTCTGGCCAACAAGCTGAACATGGGCCAGCCATGTGCCCATGCTGTGTTGAAGGCCAACCAGAGACTCGGCTGTATGAGCAAAACTGTATCCAGCAAGGCAAGGGAAGATTATTGTCCTCTCTAGCACTCATGAGATGACATCTGGAGTATTGTGACCATGTCAGGGTCCTCCAGTGTAAGAAAGATATTGATGAACGGGAGAGTCCACAGTGTGAGAGCCACCAAAATGAAAGAACAGGAGGCAACAGGCACAGACTGCAACAGAGGAAATCCCTTGTGGATATAAGGGAAGAATTCTCTATGGGAGTGGCTGAGCCCAGAGGTGGTGGAGTCTCCATCCTTGGAGGTTTTCAAAACTTGACTAGAGAAGAACTTAAACAACCTGCTCCAACTTTGAAGCCAGCCCTGCTTGGAGCAGAAGGCTGGACTAGATAACTTCCAAAAGTCCCTGCCAGCCTGTCTTTTATGGTTGGATTTACATTCAAACCATGATTCTCTCAAGCATGAGATTTGACCACAAATCTATCTTGTTAGGCACCCCGTCTCCCAGGACGTTTAATATAGCTCTGTAATTTGGTGCAGTTGACAGGGGATGATGGCCTCATGTGGGACCCATCCCCTGAGCCCTTCCAAAGCTGGTGCTCAGGGTGTTCTCAGACAACATCTATCCCCTGGGAGGATCTGGGCCCTGGCTGATCCCATCTCCCAGGGAGTGCGTGTCCCTGTGGCACCACAGACAGTTTTGAATCAGGAGCATTGGTGGTTTCCATGGCCCAAACTACCCTCCAGCCAGGGGGTGGGCAGCTACTTGCACTGCCTGTGCAACATCCAGGACATGGCAGTGCCAGTTCATTCAGTTCCAGTTCAGTGATCAGTCCATTTTATTAATTATTATTAGCAAATGCTCATCATTAACAATTATTAATCTAATTGCACATGGCAAAGTCTACCTCTGCTGAGGCCAGTGGGACAGAGAGAAGCACATGATTTGTGGACCCTGTACAAAGCCCTCCTAGAGCATGAGAGTGCCAAACCACAACAGCTGAGCTGGGGTCTGTTCTACCCTAGTTTGATGGGACACCCAAGATCTCACGTGTCAGTTTGCTTCAAACAGCAACTGCAAGTGAATACGGATGTGTCGAACTCTTGCATTTCCTCAGTGGCATAGGAAGTAGATTTAATCGTTGCCTTACATGGGATTGTAAGCTTTCTGCAGCTCACACTGCGGGGACGTGTTTGCAGCAGAGAGAAAGCCAATATTGACAGTGCAACTGCCTGGCTTTGGAGGTAGCACATCTAGGTGATAAATGGAGCGGAACAGGAGGATTTATGCATTTATGCATTAATGTTATTGCTATTGTTTGGCTGGAAAAGATTATCTTCTCTGTGTCTGGACTAGTCTAATGCTGGCCTGATCCTGTTAACCAGCTACCACAGATGTTTAGACAAACACACCCATAATCTTAAAATGAAAAATGAAAGAAACTCAAATAGGTTTTCAAAGGAGACTTGAGCAACACTGAAGACAAGCACAGGAAAGCAAGCCAGTATGTTTTGTTTGGATTTCTTTTTAATGTGTTTTTGTTTTCTCTTTATACAAAGTGGTTATGTTCATACAGACAGTTCACCTACCACTTTTTAATATACGTTAGGTCACCTGGCATGCAGAGGAAAAAATCTTTAGCATGTTGAAATTAGAGCTGAAATTCTGCCTTGCCTGGATGAATGGGCCAAGATTTGATCCAAAGTCCTGGCCCACCACGTCTGGCAGAATGGCAGGATTGGACTCAGAGCACGGGCTAACTGCAGGGCTTGCAGGGCTGGGTGCTGAGTGCATGATCCTCCCCCCCACCCCCCATCCGCTTCCCTGTCTTTTTTACTTGCATTCAGAAAAGGTCTAAACTGCCCCAAGTTTTCCTGAACTCTGCCAACCTCTGAAATTTTTCATCCTTCCCTCTTCCTTCTCACTGGAAGAGCCCAGCGGCCCCATCACTGACGTGAGCATGGAGCAGAGTATGCTTCCAGAGTAAGAGCCAAGAACCTGCTCACTTTGGGAGATTACCTCTAAGTACTAAGAGGAAAAGAAAGAAGTGTGGGGAGAAGGTTAAAAAATTACACCAGATTCTTCCAAGGCTAGGAAACATAATGCGACTCGTAGATCCTCCACCCAAACCAGAAACAGAATATGAAAGGATGTTTTTCATAGACATCCACAGGGTCTGGAGAGGTCTCATGTGGAGTGGGTCTGAAGACTGAGGGAGCCAAATCAGAGTGAAATCTCATTTCCAGAGTAGATGGGGCCATTTAGCTGGAGTCAGCATGGCACAGTGAACTTCAGCTAAGTCTGTACAAGCGAAAAAAAGAACACTTCCTTCAGAACAGGTTTCTAGCTGCATAGTCTGGACCAAAATCTGGCTAAAAGGGACCATGAGCATTTCCTGGCATGTCCCTGTTAGCTCTTTGCTGTTACACAGTCATTTAAGTAGACACACATGCACATAATCATAATTTACTCTGGGGTTTATCAATACCAAATTTGGTCATTACTGAATTCTGACAGCAAAATTGCAGTCATATTTAAGAAGTGAATTTTAGGGACCTTGGAAAACCAGTTATGTTTAAACAAGATAATAGAAGCTATATGCTGTTGAGGAAAAAGGTGACTGAAAAGCACCAGTATGGAGCCCTGTTGTGCGGGATGTTGCACAGGCATGTGGTTAAGGAACACCTGCCTGAAGACTTCTTAGTGAGATAGCAAAGAAATGGCCATTTGAGAGACACAAAAAGTTAGTCTAAGGGAAGTTTGAGGGGACTGCCCATGGCCACAGAGAAAGACTGAGCAACACCTGGACTGTGTGGGTCTAGAGGACAGGTCAGTGTCCTGCTTGTGCCATTGATATTCAAAATTAAAATATGTCACAGATGTGGGTTGTTAAAACAATGGAAAACAGACTCATGGTCAGTACCACTTAGTGGCTGATGTGGGAATCAACTAGTCTTACTGGCTAAGCAGGTCTTCCTGGCCTTGTGTTTAATTGTCCCCTACTTCCACATGATGTCTCTTGGAATCAATCTGAAATTGTACAGACCACCTGGCTCTGTACTGGAGGAGGGAGATCTGTCTCTGACTCTGTGGACCTCCTCTATGGGTCCGGAAGGAGAGCTGTTCTCCATCAAACTCTTCCCCTGACCTCAGCAGTGCAGGTGGATAGACAGGATTTCCATGCAGCCCAGCAGTACGATACCCATCATCCCATTGGGGTGAGATTTTGTGGAAGCCATGGGGAAAACCATTGCAGGAACTGAGCTGCCCAAGTCCTAGAACCAGAGTGGGGCAGCACTGATGACAAAGACATAAGGAGCTATCCAGTCCAGCCTACTATTTGAAGCAGGACAGCCCCAACACTAAATCAGGTTTGCTACGGCTTTGCTGAGCCAAAACTAAAAAACCTCCAAGAATGGAGATCTCCTGCCTCTCCCGTGACTTGACCCAGGACTGTAAGTTTTCCTAATGGCCATCCTGAACCTCCTGAGCCTGAATCTGTGGCTTCTGTCCCAGTTACTTTGCCTGATGCTATTGAGAAGAGTTTGGCTCCAATGCCTTTGTAATTCCCTTTCAAGTAATTGTAGGCTGCTACCATATCACCTCTTCACCAGCTGAACCCAATCCAGCTCCCTCAACCTCTCCTTGTTGGTTGCATGCCTCAGGTTCCTCACCATCTTGGTCACTCTTTACTGGCCCCTCTCTGGTTTACCCACATTCCTCTCACTGTAGGAGTCCAATACCAGAAGCAGTGTTTCAGGTGTGGCCTCTGTTGACACACTCCAAGAATCCAGTTTCCAAGGTCCCCACGGATTGATGTCCTGCCATTTTGCACATCGTCCACCCTCCACCCCCTAATTTTGTACCATGTGTGCATTTGCTGAGGGTGAGCTCTGTCTCATTGTCCAGATGTTGAATGATGTGAACACCAATATCACCTTGGGTGGGCACTCATTACCAGTCCCAAAGCAGACATCAGTCCGTCGCTTGCTGCCATTAGAGCCTATTTCCAACAACCAAAGAGCCTGGTTGCCCAGACCATTCTGCCTCAGCTTCCAAATGAAAATGCTGTGAGAGATCATCTTGTGTCATCTTCTCCACCAGAACTGCAAACACCCTTATACCTACAAATGTGCTCTGACACTGTAATCACTCCATAGGTTCCCATGAGCATCATTTTAGCTCCTCAAAATGGATTTGGGATGCTTTTCACTGTAAATAACCAGTATCATCTTCCTATTTTCTGAAGTAAATCTACCCACGGATTTTACTTCAGATGCACACAATCATTCTTTTTTCCCTGAAATCCTATTCTTGGGAGTGAATTTAATATTTTTAGAATGCAGTATTTGCAATTTGATTGAATGTTCTTAACCTATTACTTGTGAACCCAGCTTTAGTCACAGTAGAAGGAGATGCACAGCTCACTTTTTGTTCCCTTAGTAAGCAAACAGAAAACCCAGAATGTTTTTTTCACCTTATGTGTTTTCTCATGAAAATACATATTCATAGTAGTTTGATATACAAGCTCACATGGGTAAATATATTTACATAAACATTCAGATGAGAATATTTGCACGAGTAATTAGGACATGTTTGTTTTTCACAAGTGTTTATTTGGAAGAAACTGTTTTTCTACCAAATATTCATGAATAAAAGAGGTCACGAATGCAAACAAAGCGATTCATGGGGATTAGTCTGCAAGAAGATTTCCCCGTGTGTCTGTAATATTTCCACTCACCTCTGGTTGCTATGTAGCCAGTCATTTGCAAAACCTGATGAGCTCTGACAAGGCCTTTCCAAGTATGCAGGATCATCTGGAGCACTGATGGAGGCATTACTGTCGGTTCCCTAAAGCACTGAGCTTCAGCCAGTAATTAACAATAATAAGAAATAAGAATATTAATTATAATAAAATAATCCATGCGCAGCATGAGACCCTGAGTCTGGGCTGACACCTGTTCTTTATCCTCAAGATGCCATTCCCAGATAATGCTCCCTGAGCCCATTAAATTGAATCCAAAAGACAGGGCGCAATCGCAGTTCTTATAAACCCAGGAGACTTCCTGCAAAGATGCTGCTTAAGTCTTCTCTTCTACTTAAAAGCATGCCTTGATTCCAGAGCTTCCTGATGTACTTCTCCCACTTCATGTAGGAGTACGGCTCAACCTCCATGGCACGGCGCTGTGCTGATGGAGCCAGGTGCTCAAGGTGGTCAGGCTGGTTCCAGGGTGGTCACAGCATTGCACACTCTCACCCACGCTTTTGAGGTCTCATATGCTGTGTCAGTGTCGGCTGGGTTCTGCTGTGCTGATTCCACCCTCTTCCAGACGAAAGAGGTCATTTTCATGTGCATTTTCTTCTTCCTTCAATGTGGTAAGGAGAAGTGTGAAAGGATCTTTGTTCAGGATTTAACAATCTCATGAACCTTTTACCACTGTATGTTTTTGAATCATGTAGGTTGGATTTTCAAAGCAGATCAAAGAAAGACATTGGCCAGGTATCTGTGGGAGCTGGGTTCCACAGTCCTCTAGGGTCTTTCAAAAACCCAAAGTAAAGCCAGAATTACCAAATACTGGTGCTGTAGGTTTTACCCCTTAAGACATCATGAGACGATTACTGCTTTCCTCCTGGGCTTCTCCCCCAAGACCGACACTCCACCTCCCATTCCTGCCTCCCAGGCTGGTGCAGGAGCTCCTGAGCATGCAGAAGGAGAACTCCAGCCTTCAGCTGAAGCTGATGAATATTGGCACAATGACAGTCGGTTTCTCCAACAATTATAAAGAGCTCTTAGCAATGATGCAAGGACCTTGAGCATGCAAAGAAGATTCAGCATGGTTCTGCAACTGGAAGATGTGAAGAAGCAATGGGAGAGCCCGACCCGAGAATGAACTGAGGACTAATGTGGTCTGCAGGTATTCCAGATCTGTCCTCCACCAAGCAAAGTGGTTTGGATGAGGACTGGGGAAGAGGTTCTTTCTGTGGTGGCTGAAGGAGAGATTGGAATTGGGGTCTGGGGGACTACAGTTTCCTGGCAGCAGCTGGGGAAGAGCACAAATGGGAGAGACCATCACAGTGTTGGCTTTCCAAGAAGGAGAACATAGCAGCTTTCCATTATCTGAAGGGTGCCTGCAAGAAAGCTGGGGAGGAATTTTTTACAAGGGCATGTAGTGATAGGACAAGGGGTAATGGCTTCAAACTGGAAGAGGGAGATTTAGATTAGATATTAGGAAGAAATTTTCACTATGAGGGTGGTGAGACACTGACCCAGGTTGCCCAGAGAAGTTGTCAATGCCACATCCCTGGAGGTGTTCAAGGCCAGGTTGGACAGGGCTTTGAGCAACCTGGGCTGGTGGGAGGTGTCCCTGCACATGGCAGGGGGGTTGGAACTAGATGATCTTTAAGGTCCTTTCCAACCTAAACCATTCTATGATTCCATGAATGCCAGTTATTTGTGACTCATGGTATTCATGGAAGTCTTACCAGGCTCTGGCTCCAAATGGAAAGTGTTGAGATAAGGTTTTCTAGGGTGGTCCAAGGCCCAGGAAATGTGTCTTACAGTGGTGTTACAACTGCTCAACCAAATTGTTTTAATAAAGAAATGAGAAAGATACAGCTCATAACAAATGTATGTGGATAAATGGCAAATTAATTTTCTCTGGGTTGTTAATCTAGTAGTAAAATACATACCAGGATCCCCTGAAAGGGGCTGCAGCAAGGCAAATTCAACCTGGAAACAATTGTTAAAGCAACTAACCTCGAGTCAATTTATCATGTCTGAGCTCAGTCTCACTACATGGCTGTCTAATCTGTTTTGACATCTCTTTCCCAAATATCTGGTTGGATTCAAAGGGAACAGAGGTTTTTCACAGGAACAGCTGTTTGAATTCATTGCTTCTGCTATGCAGGTGCTCAGGTGGACCTGGAAAAGCTTTGCTGGTGCAGGCAAAAGCATCCCTATGGCAATATAATTCACAGAGTTTGGCCTTTATAATGCAGAGCTAATTCTAGGGTAAAATAAGACACTCTGAGAAAAGCTAGTTAATGCTGACATAGATGTTTCTATGCCCAGGTGCAGAATATTTTGCTGCTGCAGAATATTTTACTGGTGCAGAAATATTCCCAAAGCATCCCAGCCTTGGTGCATCAGAGAAGCTCTTGGCTGTGGCCTTGCTGTTCCCTCCTGGTCCCCCTGCCCCTGGCATTCATGGGTCAGTGAGTGTGACAGCCCCCCTCCTGCTGTACCACCTCCACATGTTGCCGCTCTCCTGCGTCACCCAGGGCAGCTCGTCGTGGTAGAAATCACAGGCGATCAACTCCAATGGCAACCTCAAACGAAAGCAAACCTCAGCCAGCACGGCACGGCTGATGGCAAGGGGAGAGGGAGGCAGCCTGGCATGACCTGTGCCTGCTGTCACCCCTGCTGCCCCTTCCCAAGGAGCTCAGCTGGTGTAACAAAAGGTCCTCCTAAGAGGCAAAGTCCTTGTGCTGTTCCTGCAGCCCAAGGTCATGGATTAACAGGAGTGACTGAAGTTTGCTTGACTTAGTGCCTGTTTCCAAAGTAAACCTGGTTTGCACAATAGGAAATTGTAGCTCTTGGGCCATCACTGGTTTTAGGAATTGCCAATATCCTCTGCCAGTGCCATCAGCAGCTGAGAGCTTGTCCGAAAGCAGCTCCAGGAGAATGATCTGAGCTCAGGCAGGGTGAACGGGAGATCTGTGCCCTACTTAGTTCGCGTATATATTTGTCAGTAAGTGGGACACTCAATAACCTGAGATCTGACAGCCTTCAAATCCTGTATGGAGAGATGTCAATCATTCTGGCTTACATTAAACACCTTCCCAGGCATCTGGGCCATGTTATAATATCCCAACAGTGCCAAATCATGAACGTGAACCACACATGCTAATCTTTTGATCCTGTCTTATTTCCCTTTCGGACAGTTCCTGAGGGAAGGAAAAAAGATGTCTTTTGTGACATAAGAAAATTATATGCCATGTGCAGGGGAGGGTGGAGTGAGTAGGCATCACCCTGTGTCTCTTGCAAGCCAACTATGGATTTTTGCAATTGATTTGAGAGCATGTTTATGGGCATTTTCACTCTCTGCCCTGGTAATAATTGTAATGGAGGTGTCCAGTAACCGGAGGATGGAATTACAACAGAGGGAATCCTTTGATGTTTTGCGTGCTTCTCAGTTTGTGCTATGACATGGTCCCATCTCCCCAGATGAGGTGGGACTGAGCTGGACCTGCTGGCCCAGAGGCACAGGGGTAGTGATTGCAGAGAGGGCACTGATCGCCAGCTTGCCCTGCTCAGGGGCAGCGTGTGGGAGCTCCTCAGGAGACACATGGAAACCACTGGGTATCTCAGACCAACCCAGAGGTGAATTTTCATCTTAGAGTAGCTTCTGGTTTATTTTTGTTCTGAGAGTGAGTTTAGTGACAGTAGAGGACATTTTCCTGACAGTCCTGGCAATGGGATTCTTTCCTTGCACGCAAAACATGCTGGTGTAACTCAGGCACACCATGCCCCTTTTACCCGTGCAGCTCTCCTGCGTGGCCAGCAGCTCAGACCCATACAGAGGTATGAATGTATTCGGAGGCACCCACAGCTCCAGCTGTTTTCAGACAAGGGCACAGTTACTTGAGCAAAGATTAGAACAGGAAGCTTTTTGCACATCTTAAGGACACGGGGATGGAAAAGATTGGCAGCACTTTCTGAGAGGTGCTCAGCATCCTCAGGGGCTCAGATGGGAAACTTCTCCCCCAAGAAGCTACTTATATCTCATGGAGCACCAGAAATTGCACAGTGTGACCCGAAGGGTCTTCTCAGTCCAGGTGGGATCCATCAGGAGGAGCTGGAAAGGTCCTTCCTAAGCAGAATATTAGAAAATCAGCATACATTTGAGCCCTGTTATGTCTCCCTTGCCACAATGACCTTCAGGTGACCTTGCTTCCCAGTGTGAGAGCCACAGCAGAAGTGGTTTCAGTCCACTGCAACTGGAATGGACTGGGCAGTTTGCCAAGTGAATATCTGCTGGGTTAATCACTGTGCAAATCTAATCAGGAACTGGAATGTGCCAGGCTCATTACTGAAATTAAATTCACCTCCAATTAAAGAGAGAGCTACAAGCTTCCATCATTTAGAGGTGCCCCCAGGCTGCCCCTCCCAGAAACAGCATCAAATCCAGTCCTGCTGAACTGCAGGTTTGCTGAACACTGGAGGGATTTCCAGGTGCAAGGAAGTGAATTGCTGCTTGTGCTTTCCCCCGAGGCTCTGGAAGAAGTTTGCTGGTGCCCTTAATAAGTCACCTTGCAAGTCAGAAGTAACTTCAATTTTCCAAGGAGCACTTTCCAAGAGAAATCTGGGGACACAGTATATGGAACATCTCCCATGGCAGGATTGTTCCTGGGATCTCTGGGCACCTTTACAAATTCTCACCTTCACGTGCTGAATCATTCCTTGGGACCTCTATGCCTTATGTCTACATTTCAGGGTCCAAAAAAAATTGGACTTTGTGATGAGAACAGCAAGGCTGCAAAGTCAAGCAGGTAAAAATGCAGAGATGCTGACTTAGAAGTTGTTCAAACTTCATTTGCACCTTTGGCTTCTGCAATTAGACTGGCACAGCCTGATCGCATCATCACCACTCTCAACATCATCTCTTCCTGCATCTGTGCTTCATCCGGGCATTATTTGGTTTCAGGGAAGAACTTCTAATTTAAGAACTTCTTTTAGGTCAAAATATGTGTCTGTGACTGAAATCCAGCTCTGGGGACTTGGCAGGACTGCAGATGTAATTCTTTGCCTCCTTCTCTCCTCTAATATTCAAAGAAGACACAATCCACAAAGATTTGGGCTTGGCTTTCATCTGGAGATGGCCAACATGGATGGAAGCCTTGAAGGCTTCCCGTGCACCTGTCCTTGTTCCTCTCACACCTTCCACCGCCTACTCTAAAATCATGATATTCCCAAAAATATAGCTAGGGTCTGAGCTCCTCCAATCTCATGGCCAGGAAACAGTGCTAGATAACACTGAGAAAGGAGACAGTGTTGGTATAACTGAGTATCTCCAGACTGTGGCACTACAATGACCTAGGATGTGTCTGACCTGGGGATTGCAGTAGGATCCCCCACTGTGTGCACCCAGGTCTGTAGCTCGCATGATGATGATACCTCCTCAATCCAAGCAACAGACCCTGCAGTCAGTTCAGTGACTGTTCAGTGGTTGAGGAGTGAAAGGCCCAAAGACATGGGTCACCACAGCCCTGGTGACAGTCATGCCTTGGGCTGTGATCCAGGCTGGATGGTGGGCACTGGAGTTCACGCAGGACAGAGCACTTGCTCCAAATTATACACCAACAGAGAGGCCTTTTAGAACCCATTCATAAGAAAAGCAAAGGAAATTTGTACATGCAGACCTGGATTGAACAGGGCAAGAGGGAGATCCCCTTCGCAGCACAGCGACAACACATCTGGGATGTTGGGGTATCCACAGGCACTGTAAATTCATCCTCTCACCCCAGGCTCTCATAAGCATCTCGCGCCTCCAGGGCTCTCAGGAAGGTACTCTGCCCTCCTCCATCCTCTGTTCCTCCCTCTTTAACAAAAAGAAATTAAAAATGATTTAGGCTTCTGGTACCCCCTCTGCTAGGTGAGTGCCCAGTGGCAGAGCTGGGGGCACAGAATCACAGACTGGTGAGGGTTGGAAGGGCCCTCTGGAGCTCCCCCAGTCCCACTCCCTGCCAGAGCAGGGTCCCCTCCAGCAGTGGCACAGGACGGCGTCCAGGCGGGTTTGGGATGGCTCCAGAGTGGGAGACTCCCCCACCTCTCTGGGCAGCTGTGCCACTGCTCTGCCACCCGCACAGGGAAGAAGTCCCTCCTCATGTTAAGATGGAACTTCCTATGTTCAAGTTTGTGCCCGTTACCTCCTGTCCTAAGAGGTAACACAGCTGTCCTGTGCACGGCTGCCCAGCACACCCTCACTATCCTCTGGTGCTGCATCTTCCAGAGACAGACATCGTAACTCCAAATCCCTGTCCTAAAGCAAGCAGGAAAGATGTTTAAGCTGACATCTCCCATGTTTTGACTGAGCTGAGGGGACTGAGGAGAGAATCACCTCTCTTTCTGTGTTTCATAAATAGTACTTAGAAATTTGTCTCCAAAGAGAAAAAAGTCTTTCAGAAATTATCAAAATGAAACATTTTTATTTTATCTGATTTTCATACGCATTTATGGGCTGTCAGGCCTATCTACAGGGGTTCTTTAGAGTTAATTTTTTTTTTTTTTGCTGACAGAGATTGACAAACCACCAAATTCAACATCTCTGCCCCGAGTCATAGCATGGCTTAACTAAAGGAGGAGTTTATAGACCTGCCGAGGTCAGAGTCAGTAATTCAGTTGCTGTTCCGTGTTCTCATAGAGCTGGGTGAGGAACTGATTCACGTTTTTTTCACTGGGATTAGTAAGTCATTGAGAAACAATGTTTTATATGTTTCCAGTATGTAGGAAGTTAAATATATATATTAAAGAAAATATTCATTTGCCAGCAAAAGGATTTCATATGGTGTCATTTCAAACTGCAGTATTGAAGCATTTCATTTTAGAAATACTGCCACAAAATATTGTTAGTTTGGGGATTTTTGTTAATATAAACAACTTGGTAAATGCTACACAATTGCAATAGGAATGGTTCAGCCTCAAGGCACATTTTTTTAGTGCCCAAAGCAACACCTTTCTTGATGTCTGGGTGTTCTGGCTCTCTACAAAAGCCACAGTTGCTGAGCAGAGAGCTCAATGCCAGAAGAAGGAGACTTCATTTTTAAACAAAACCTATTTTACTCCCTCACAGGGTCACGCGTCCCAGGATGGTTGTGTCCAAATTGTCTGCCCACTACTCAGCTGGGTGGGTATTGGGGTGGTGTGTCCTTGCCTTCGTGCAGAGGAACAGGGACACTGGCTGTCAAGTCCTCATCGGGTCTCCTGGGCCCCGTCTGCCTGACGCACTCCCCTACAACCAGGAGTGCTGGAAGCCAGGAGGGTTATTGTGCCATCTTGTTGCAGGCCTTTTTAGTCCACAAGAATTGCTTTGGCATTGTCATCTCCATCTGATCTGGCATGGTATACCGTGCTTGTGATTTACACACACCTGGCCTGATAGACACTGTACAAGCAAGATGGAAGGTGCTTCTTGCTGACAGTATTTTGATCAATGAAATCTTCGAGTCAGCCTTTCAACTTGGCTCCTTGAGGAACTGGCTCATGACACTATTCGTTTGGACCCTCAGATGTAGCCAGCATCTCTGGATTATCTTCCAGATGTCTGAGGAAATGTATATATCTGCCCAGAGAGGAATTGGTGGCAGGTTGGAGCCTGAGTCCTGTTCTCTTCTCATGTCTTTTTTTGCCTGCAGTGTCCTGTATGCTATTTCAAGAGTTAAGGGGAAGAGATGGCAAAAGTCTCCCAGGCATACACCCAGGTGGGGCTGCAATCATCTCCCTGCCTGCTGCACCTCTCTCCTTCTCCTGTAAATAAAACTGGTGAGGAATATCCTGGAGGACTTTTGTACCGAGTCATCCATTGGTACTTACTGTGGTGGGAAATTGCACCCATGATGGACAACACACAGCTCTCTATCACTTGCTCCTAGTCTGTGCTTTCTTCAGCTTGCCCCTGCCACCAGCCCAGGCCTATGCCCTGACCTCCCAGCCAGGGGCTTTATTTTGTGCATTTCAGAAGGCCCCACAATGCTAATTTCATGTATGAAGTCTGCAGAAGAAGAAGTTTTCCAATGCCTTGAAGGTTCCTGCAAAATCCCTCCCTCCTTCTCTCTCTTCTTCGTTCCTTTGCAGAGGACACTCCTGGGTCACTCTGGCATGAGGACAGACCTCGGGCCAAAATCTCTTCTCTGACCTGTGTCCCTTCAGGGGTACTGCTGGCAGGCATACCATTCCACCTGCAGCCACCCTTCGCTCTCCAGAGGATCATCTTGGAGAACTGCTGGTTCTGATGTTACAGGAGCTCCTGAGATCCACCTGCCACAGGAAATAACTTCCCCATCACCTCCAGGGCCTCCTGGTGTGCCTTCTTGTCCAGGTCACTGCAAGAGTGTCTGACTCAGCAGAAGTCACTGAAATCACCTGCTTTGCCTCCAGAGCTGCACTGGAGAGCATGAATCACCTCAGCACCATGGGGCTCATGTCTCTCAGCGGCCAGAATGATGTCTGTCCCAATTTAGGATGCAGACAGCTCTTCCCAGTCCTGTAAAGCACTCTGCCAGCTCCATTAAATTCTGGATCGTACTGCGCTTGTAGGTCTCACTCTAGCCACGTGAAAGCAATAGTATACGTCTTTCCATGTGTTGCCAGCAGCTATCTGATGCATGGAAGTTCCCCTCCCAGAATATTCACCAAACACAGCTCCAGGGTGTACAGTTTGGATGCTGGATTGTCCTTCCCATGGTCATCATCACAGCTGGCTTTGTCTCAGGGTCTGGCTCTGCTGTCAATATTCACACTAAGGCCTTTTGCCTAGGTTCATGCAGGGAATTCAGAAGCTGGGCAAGTTCATGGGCATGTGTAATTATTCTCTTTGGTGCACCTCACACAGTATTTTTCAGGACCATGTTTAGTCTGCTGAAATGCTACTTTTTTTTGCAGCATGATCAGGTACTCATGGAGTCTACGTTGGGACTTTGGATCAAACTCTGTAGGACTGAGCTCTGGTCTCCTTATTCCTGTTTGGTTATATTACATTTCATAAGCACCCTATCAAGATCAGTTGGAGACACAATGTAAAATACTTCAAGGCCAGAGCTGGATGATCAGATCCGGCCTTTAAATATTTTTTATGCCAGTGGTATAAAGAGTTAATTCCTATTTGCCTTTCTAGGATCTATCTGACAGCCTTCCATCCATCTTTCCATTCTTCCTTCCTTCCTTGTTCCTTTTCTTCACTCTACTGAATTTGAACATCACTGTGATGAGTTTTCGGCCCTTTACTACATGAGCGATGTTCCCACCAGTGCATGGGTCTCACACTGGGGTAGTCATGCTGCCTCTTCCAGCCTATGCTCGCTGTCTGACTGATGGATTTAGCTGAGGGTCTCTTCGCGGGGGGTGTTAAGAGGCAGACAGCTGCAGGATCTATTCACAGCTCCCAAGTTAATTGCCTGAAATGCCTCTTTTGAACCCCCCTAGATGTGAATACCTGTTTTAGCCACATTCCTCTGGAACTTACTTAGCACTAACTTACTAGTTCCTCTAGTGCTTACTTAGCACTAAGCTATCAGTAGCCTCTTCCCTTGTGTGGTTTGGGGGACTTTTCCAGTATGGAGACACTAATTCCCTCTGGCCTCTGGAAATTTGGAGATCCCCATCCTGACTGCTTATTGCATCTGGTTACCTGTTTGATCCTCTCCGGGTTTCAACCCTAAATCCAAGCCCTGCACAGCTACTGTTCATGTGGGGACTGGTGGTCATCTGCTTCATTCGTCGCCATCTCAGTTGCCCGGTGGAGCTCTGCAGGAGGGCTTGCTCAAGGGACAGCTGGCTGCCGCGGGTCAGAGCCTGTTCCTCTTCCCTGCCTGCCGAAAGGACAGTCCTGCCTGCAGTAGATATGCTTGTATTCTGCTCCCGTTACCGCTAGCACTGACAACTTGGCATGTAATTTCTGCAAATTCTGGAACTGTTCAGGAACTGCAAGTACAAAGAGGAGCAGTGGGGGCTGGGGTGAACTCCTGCCACATGTTACCAAATGACCATTCAAAGAGCAAAGCTGCACTGTTTGCCAGCCCTGCTCCAGGGCTGCGAGGGGAATCTGGAGTGCAGGTATGAGGTAGACCCCTAACAGCCTTCCAGTGGGCTTAGAGGCATGCAAAGACCTTGTTAGGCAGCAGAGAGCTCAGCGCTGCCCCAAGGGTTAATTAGCGGCATCCTTTGCCTTTGGAGGTGTTCATCTAAGTGCTTCCTTGTGGAAGGACAGCAGTCTTTGTTGCCTAGATACAGCCTTGCCAGGGCTTTGAGGAAGGTACCTGGAGCTTCATTAGAAGAGGATGTTAGTGGGATTTTCAGATTTAGCTGCACTATGTAAATTATTACCCGGGGCAGCCCTGAGGCAAAGCGGCTGCTGGTTACTATCAGCCACACATCACATCCAAGGGCTGACAAGACAAATACGGGTAATTGTCTCTCTCCCCTTAATCAGGGGGATGTGATTAGCTGGAGGAGGCCTTGGACAGGTGCGCAGCAGCATTACCCTGCTCAGCATAGCGAGCATCCCTGCGGACACAGGCTGGGGAGCAAGGACCAGCCAGGTCCAACACCCTCCAGCTGTTGCAAGTGAGCAGCAAGCAAGCAGCCGTCTTTCATGGCTTGGAGGAAGGTTGCAGGGAGTATAATCATTAGAAAGTAAAGAAGACCTGAGGAAACGGTGGTTTGTTGCTGTTTTTTTCCATGTTACATGGGCCATATCTACGCTTCGAGGCTGCATGACCATCTCATGGAGCAGGGACGTTCAGTGCTGAACTGGGGGCAGGGAAAGTCAAACTGTTGAATTCTTGAGCCAAATGCTAGTCAGATGCTCTGTGGGACCAATCTCTTCCACTTTGATGCCTAAGAAATATCTGAGGGAACTATTTCAGTAAAAAGCCAACCTTGGCCAGTGATGGTATAAGCAATATCCTGGTTCACATTCCCTGCGGCTCCCAGCAGGACCCGCACAGCCTGAGGGAGATCCCAGCATCTCTGCATGAAGACATGGAGAGAGGAAAGACAGACTTTGATGGCTGTGGACTCATGGCTTTATAAAACCAACTCCTTAAAGCGCTGAGTAAAAGGTTGGGCCTACATGTAGAGCAGTAACCCCTGATCAGTGCAGCCAGAGATAAAAAACTCGTTCCCACATGTCCACTTGCCCTTGCTAGTGCCTGAATTCATGCTTGACCCTGAAAACCTCCCTTAGCTGCTGGATCCGGAGCTGCTGAAAGGCCTTATAACAATGTCAGTGTGGCTATAGCTCCTGGGCACCAAAGCATGGCATGCCTGGCTGCTATTGGTGTCCACACCCGCCCCCACGGGGTCCACATCTGGGAACACCTCATTCCCACAGTGGGCGCAGGAAGGGAGCAGCAGCTGCTTTTACCTTGGCAATGCCTATATCAGGGGCTGGAGCACGCCCAGGGCATGGGGGACCAAGGGAAAAGGGAGCATATCATGCATTTCTTCTTAGGATTTTTTGGAAGGGAGGATGCTTGGAGTTGCAGGGGTCCCCTTGCTTGTTGAGTACCTTAGCCATGAGGCTGTGAAGTTATCCTGCAGCTTGCCTTTCCCAGTCTGAGGTGTATCGGATGTTGCTGATGCAAAGTGAAGGGTCCCAAAGGGATTGCTACAAGGGACTGAGAAGGACTTTCCCCCACCTTGGGAAGCTGAGCTCAGAAACAGATCTGGGGAAACACAGATTTTCTGAAGTGGGAGATGTATGTCCTTGGTGGCTCCATCCCACATCACTTCTCGACCGTGCTCTCTGCACCCAGGGTGAGTGAGATGCTCTGGGAGATTTTCTCCACGCTGTGGAGCAGCAGGACATCCTTCTCCTCCTCTTCCTCCTCCTCTTTAAAGGATAAAGCTCCAGTGAAACAGGGCCTGGATTCCGCCACACTCTCCAGTCATCACTTCTGCTCACTGTATGACCTAAAGTCAGACAAAATGACATTAAGCAGAGCCATCAGCAAAGTAAATAACAAACCACCCTTGCTCTTTGCTTATACCTTGTCTCAGGCAGGAATTTGCCTGCTGAAGTCTGACTCCTGTTGTAGGTCTGAGACGGGAGATGGGCAGGAAACAAGGCAGATAGACCAACAGCCTTTTAATTAGAAGGCAGTGCAGATAATTGTGACAGTGATATATGTTTTCATTAGAAAAGAGGATGTTGTGCAGTGGCTGTGCCAGAGGATTTAGAAGCTCCTCCTGGCCTGGGAATGAGAAATGGTCTGTCCTAACTTTGCTGAACACTTCCTCGGGCACATTGGGGTGGGTAGTCCCTGTTGGGTGTGGGATCATCTGAAAGTCAGCTCTGATGGCCTCAAATCACATCCTAGCGCAGATGCTGGTGGAAGGGTTTGCTGTGCCCTGCAAAGGCTGTGTGCTCCTGCTGTCAACCTGCCTTCAGAGCTCTGTCCCCCACCTGCTTGTGAGAGAGCAAACTCTGTCACGGTGACAATGTATGTCAAGGTGAGGCTACCTGCTTGAACCTCCCTCGAGTGCCTTCCAAAGATACAAAAGATTTCTGAGTGTAAAGAAAAAGTGAAAATCCTGCTGGGAACTAGTGAGACATTGAGACATCTAGATGTCTCACTCTATGATCTTTCCGTGCTGGTGCCTTCCCTGCCATCCCGTGCATGCATAGCCACAAGTGCTTGTGCTGTCTAGTGGTGACAGTGACAACTTAGGTCAAGTTGGGATGGCTTTCAGTGTGAAAGCCTAGGATATTCACCCGGAGACCATGCAACACCTAAGCACTGATTTAACAAGGAATATATCAATCATTTGAAAATGCTTTGTTTTAGAAATGGAGTATCTTGGTGACAGATTTAACATTTTGAAATTTATTTCCTTTCTCTTGTTGCTATGTATCTCGTTCATTAAGCAGCATAAGTTCCCCAAACTCCTGCACACTTCTGCTCATTTACATCTCAGTCACCGGCTTCATTAGAATATTTTGATGCAATTAGAGGTCTAAATTGCATTTCTTTTCATTTCCCCTGCCAAAGAACTTAACACAGAGTGATTCCTGGCAAAATGGCTGGGCAGCTCATAGTGATGCTGCAAGTTATCCTTCACAGGTGAGGCTTACGGTCTCATTTGCAGCTTCCACCTACTGCTTTCCTCCACTTATTGCCCTGATGGTGTTTTGACCTCTTGCACTAAAGGTTGTGCAGGAGTTTTGTGATTTGTTCTTATGAATTAAAACGGACAACTGCAGCTGTGTCTCTTCCATGCTGTGAGCAGAGATTTTCTTTTTTTTTTGGAGTGAGGGTGTGTTTTGTAAGGTGACTTGTCCTGACACCTTTCTTATTGTTATTTAGAAACACCATTTCACAGTAGGGTCTTGAACTCCTGAATCAGAGGCATCAGACTCATGGGCTGGAGGGGCAAGCTTACACCGGGATCGATGACAACGTTACTGCTCTCTGAGCATCCTCTCACCTGCTGCATGTAAATCAGTTTATTTCATTTTGCCTTAAAATGTAACTGTACGACACACATAATGTATGATGCAATGACTCACCACCAACCCAGCCATCCACATGCTGGGAGTTCAGCTGGAGCAGTAACCTTGTCCATCGCACCATGCAAGCCAGGCCACCTCTGATCTAGAGCCTGGAAAACAGTCTGCTTAATCAGTGGACCTGAGTGCAACACACTTAACTGAATTCTTATAAATTCTTCACAAAATCCCACCATGCAGTCGGTGATGTCAGCCCGGGTGACATTTTGATGCAAGGAAAGATTTCACAATAAGTAGAGACAAAACATGAAAGCAAGTTAAAAAGAAAGACCCAAGGAAAACAGTAAGTCAAGGTGCTGACTTTGTTGGCTATGTGAGAAAGAAAGATGACTTGGTATCCAAAAATTATCCAGCCTCACTACCTAGAGGACGTGGGGCCAGTAACTCTGACTGTCCCAGCTCCAAACCGTGCTGCCACATTTCAACACTGTTTTGACACACAGCTGCAGCTTCCCCAGCCCAGCACTTTGGGGCTCAGGTAGCACAGGCACAGAGGGCAGGGGGGAACTCTGGTCACCCCAGGAGGTACCAGCAGTGCTGCAGCCCATGCTGAGCTGCCCTAGCGTGTTCACTGCATATAGCGTACATTTGAGCAGCAAAATCAAAGACTGGAGGAGGTGAGGCTGGTTATTTTGGCACGTGTCCTGTCCTCAGGGCAGAAAAACATACTTCAGATATAAGTTTTCCTTTAGTTTTTAGAGCCTGGCACAGCAACACAAAATGCCTTTCAGCACCTGCTGGAAATGGTTGTGATTAACTCCTTGTGGTGAGCAGGACACTTGCAGTTCTTGTCTTTTACTGAACAAAACCAAGTCCCAGCCTGGCAGCAGCCGAACCAGGAGATACAAGATGCAGAGTGGATGTTGTCCCACAGCCCTTTGCACTAGCAATGCTGACCATCTTGTCCTGACACTTGTCCTCTGGCTTTTCCCCTCCACCAGCACCAGAGCAGTGGTACTCTGATGTTTTGATGAGTAAGTGTTAGATTCATAGAACCATAGAATCATAGAATGGTTGGGGTTGGAAGTGACCTTAAAGATCACCCAGTTCCAACCCCCTGCCCTGGGCAGGGACACCTCCCACCAGCCCAGGGTGCTCCCAGCCCCGTCCAACCTGGCCTGGAACACCTCCAGGGATGGGGCAGCCACAGCTTCTCGGGGCAACCTGCGCCAGGGGCTCACCGCCCGCACAGGAAAGAATTTCTTCTTAAGATCTCATCTAAATCTCCCCTCTTTCAGTGTCAAACCATTCCCCCTCATCCCATCGCTCCCCTCCCTGATCGAGAATCCCTCCCCAGCTTTCCTGTAGCCCCTTTAGGCACTGGAAGGGGCTCTGAGGTCTCCCCGGAGCCTTCTCTTCTCCAGGCTGAACACCCCCCTCTCCCAGCGTGTCCTCCCCGCAGAGGGGCTCCAGTCCTAGGAGTATCTTCATGTCCACCTCTGGACCTGCTCCAACAGCTCTGTGTCCTTCTGATGTTGGGATGAGCCTCCTCTCCCCCCTCACTAAGCGCATTGCCCCGCCCCTGGTGCTGCTGATGATCTGTGGCGCAGTCCCAGGTGGAGCATCAGGACACAGCTATCATCTCGGTGCTGAAATACGGTATCGCAGTGCCAGGCGGGTTTCTGCAGGGACCAGTGTTCAGCAGCCGTTTAGTAAATTGCCTCCCTCTTGTGGTGGCGGTGTGGCTTCATAAGGTCACACGTGCTTCAAACACGGACAGTTTTCTGATGCTTGGCCTTCCACATAGCTTCAGAGGAGAGCAGCAACGCTGGGCAGGTGGAAGTCTCAGGAGCTGTAGCTGATGAATAGCATAAAGCCTTCAGTGATCCCTGCTCTGCTGATGGCACCGGTGAGCTCTGGGACGCAATGCACAGGAGGACTAAATCCCAGCTGGAACAAGCATGTGAGAGGAGCTGAGCTTAAAAGCTGACAGCAAAAAAAATTGATCAGAGGAAAAGAAAACAGATCTGAGATTAAATGTGCAGCTCTGGGGTGATGATGTCCTCCAGAAGTCAAAGGAGACTGAGTCTGTACATCACCCTCAGCTGCAGATCCTTGTGGAAATGCAGGAGCCCTTAAATAACAACAACAACAAAAAGGCAGTTACAGGAAGAAGAAAATGCCGACCCATCTGACAGGGATTGCACTGAGAGCAGCAACGGTCAGAGGAGATCACAGAACCACGCAAGTAAAACTGGCAACAGTTTTGCAAAAAAATCAAGCCAGAGCTGGACTACATTAAATACGGAGCTGAATGCCTCTGATATGTGTCCTGCAAACAGGGGATTCTGCAACAATGGCCAAAGAAAGAAACATTATGCAAATATATGCAAAGTGATCACGGCATATGTAATCACAGAAAGTGACAATGCAGATAGCAGGTGAATTGTTCACTGTAACAATGTCCTAAACAAAGGAAAGAAAATAGTGGCGGAATTAAATGGAGACCCACACATTGCTAAACTCAATCAAAGTGCTCAGGTGATGTGCATCCAGAGCAAGGCAACCCAGGAAAGTGAGAACACAAGTCAGAAAGTAAAACAAAACCCTGAAAAACAAAGTCAGAGGGGAAAAAAAAAGAGAAGTTACCAGTGACAGGGACATAGTTTGCAAAATGTGTGTTTACAAGGGGTGGGCCCACTTGGATCCAGACTAATTTTGGGGATTGCAAAGCTTTAAGGCCAACCAACTCCAAGACTTTTGTTTAATCAATGAGGCGGCTGGTTGTGCTCCATCCTTTCGCACTAAAGAGATCAGGTTTTGCAGGAACTAAAATGCAGAGGGGACTGTATTGTTCCAGAAAGTGACTGCTCTACGGTGGCTGGATGCATGGAGTGACGGCATCAGGAAAGGGTTGTATCTCTCAAGAGCAACCTCATATAGGTATGAAAAGATGCCAACTCTGAAAGTGCTAAGTCTAGAAATAGCTGCAGAACAGCAGCTCAGTGCTTCAGGTATCCAGAGAATATCCTTTTCTTATCAAAATACCAATTGCCCTACATTTAATGGGTTTCATGTCCTGAAATGGCCCCGAGTGTGTCCCATTCATTTGTGCTTCAAAAACAAGCACCTGAGATGTCTTCAAGAAGTAAAAATATGCAGGAAAAAAATGGAAAAGTAGTGAAGAGCAATGCCACAGTGTAACCAGTCAGTCAAGGTCCATTATACAGGAAGGATAATTATGAATTCATGCATTGCTGCATGAAGATTAATTAATGAATGAACAGCCTGGGGACTGGTAGCCCTAATCTTAGGCAGGGTGCCGTCACGTGAAGCTCTCTGTAAACAACAAAATAAAGCAGAAGATGCACATTGCCTAGAGGAAATCAGCCTATGCAAGAGACAGAAGAAGGGAGCTCTTTGCAGATCAGCACCCGGTTAAGGCGGTCGGGTGGGAACGTCACCCCCGGAGCAGGGCACAGCTGTGCAGGAGAGTCTGGTGTTGTGCTGCCTGCCCTGCTTTTGTGACTAGAGCCCAGGGTGGGCTGTTGGGGTAAAACACAATGCTATGGGAATTATTAACTGATGCTTCAGTATCACATGAGCTGCAGTTGCCTGGAATTGTCTTCTGTGATTCCATGGAAGCAATGAAAGATAAAACCTGTGCGTTGGAAAAAACAGGAACAGAGCAGGAAGGGAAATGATGCGGTGTGGCTGCTGAATTCCTGTAGGCACTGGGAAAAGGTCTTGCCTTGAAGCCTCAATGCCAGAACCAGAGATGTAGACATCCCCAACCTTCTCCTCTGTCTCTCAGAGCCTGGGTGGTGCTCCCTGGCTGTTTGTGGCTTGTCTGCTTTAGGTGTAAATGCCCCATATGCTGAGAATCCACCATGTCTTTTAAGAGTCTCTAGATTAGGTTGCCAGGAATGCTCCTTTGACTCAAGATATTAAAACTAAAATTTCCTTCTCTATATTCTGTCCTACATCTTCCATTTGCAAGTTCAAACATGCGTATCCTGCAAACTGATTGCCCTCAGTTGTTTGTGAGGCAGAAGGGACAGAACTGAAGCTGCAGAGGCAAAGAAGTTCCATGACTTCACTGACAGCAACAGGGACAATAATATCTCCCTCGCTGCTGCTGCAGCAGTGGGGAAGAGGGAAGAACCAGGTATGACAAGAAGTATTGCTGCGCAGGGAAGGGTATGTGCTCTGAGCAATCCCACCACATGTCCTGGCACCCTCTTCTGCATGTGAAACACCTGGTGTGGGCACCCTGGAGCTTCTTGAAGTCTCCCTGTTTCATGCAGATCAGGTATTACTGGAGACTTTCTGAGGAGACTTCCAGCAAGGCAGAAGTGCTGTTCACCTTGATAAGCTGAGAGTATCTGGGATCAGAGACAGCATCGCCAACGGTGTGTCAGTGGTGGGTTCTCAAGTGTCATTCCAAGAGCAGTTCAGCTAAGCTGACTCTAGTGTTCAGCAAGGAGCAGTATGTTGATGTGATGAAGCAGCTATGTCATGAAGGACCTAGCTGTTGTCCCAGGGAGCATCTCACCATGACCCTTTTTAAGGCGCATTGCTCTGTTTCATCCATTCAGTCTGACCATTTCCTTGAGGATAACACAGTGAAGTGGGGCCAGATCAAACTAGACAGATTTTGCCCAGGTCCAGGTACTCCTCAGAGGTAAGGACTGCTACCTCACTTGTCAACTACCACAGCAGCCAGTAATCCAGGAGTCTCAAACAGACAATGAAAAGTAGGGATTTTTGCAATACTTGTTGGCAATGAGGCCAAGGTCACCACAGACAATTTCAAGTAAATGTTTGCTGCAACTGGAAAGCTCTTTCCAGGAAGGACTCAGCAATAACAACACGGATTGAGGATGTGACTTCTTGAACGCTTCCCATGAAAGCACTGGGCACACTTCAGGCAGGTGATGAGCCTCTTCACATGTCCCTGTGGTGAGGTTGGTTTTGGGCCATCAGGAATGACTTCACATACAAAGTTCCTAGATGTGTCATAAGTAAGGACAAAGAGACTTTAATCAGGAGTAATAATAGAGCTTCCTTTTAAAGGAAAGCTCTGTTCCTTATGGACAGAACACTCATATTTATGAGTCAAAATGATTTGAACCATACAGGCAGTTTCTCCAGGGCTCAGCCTCACCACTTCCAGCTGGAGCACACACCAGACTGGGACAAGGGCAGTCATTTTCACACCTTGGTCAATGAAGATAGGCAAGTTAGGGAGAAGTTATTCTCCAAAAACTTCATCTGGAGGTGGAATGACATGATCTTACATTCTTAGCATTAGCCAGCTCAGTGTGTCAGCATTGGCAATCAGTTATCCTGGCTTGTAAACAAGTGTGTAATCACAGCCCTCCACTGCAGCATTCATGGGAACACACCTGGAAAGGTAGGTTTGTTATTAAAGAGAAATCTAAGAAATAGCTTTTAGCCTGGCAGATTTTGATTGCACCTCCACAGATGTAATTATTGAATGCCTCGATTTCATTAACCATAATGAGTTCTTCCTTACCCATTTGTCCATAGTTTCATTTAGTGGGTGGCATAGTGCTTGCACAGTAAGTAGCAGGTCCCTCAGTCCCACCTGGCAGTGCATGACTCAGAATTACTTCATCACCATGAAGTGATGCAAACACTTAGCCCTCTATTATCTCTTTTCACCCAGATGAATGAACCCTGAATCAGATGTCAATAACTGCTTGACATTCTTGGAGATCTCTGCATGCTGGTGAGTTTATCTCCATACAATTTCCCTGTTGAGAAAGCAACAAAGGGCTTCAGCGCCTGCTGCTCTATGCAAATAGGAAGCTGTGGTAGAAGTTGAGCAATCCAAGGAATGCTTGAAACGCCTACTTGAGTTTTGGCTCTGCAGCCTTGTGTTTTGCCTTTTCTCAGTGTTCTCTTGGGTAGATGTCTCAGTTTCTCAATTCCTGCTACTTGGCCTCCGTTTTTGGCGGGATCCTCCCTTCCTTGCCAGAAGCCTAGTGCTGCGTTTGTGGAGCAGAGGGCACAGGATGGAAGCAAAGGAACAAGCATGGGAATGCACATGAATACAACACCAGCTCTTGCTACAGCAGGAGAAAGGCAGGGAGGGGACTAGCCATGACATGAAGTTGTCAGGACCAACAGAACAGCATCCACAGCATCTTGGGTCAGCATTCACATCATTCAAACCTTTTATCTGCACAGCTCACTTTTTATTTCTGCTGAGTTCTAGGAACATGTGCATGGTTGTCTCATCGTTGTATTTCACTCATAAGCTCACTCAGCTCAACCAGAGCTCTCCCGGCTGTGTACCCTGACAGTACCCAGGTGGTAAGATGTCTGATTGTTTGAAACCATGATCTCTGTGGAAATCATCATTTTGGATAGTTAAGCAGCTCCCTCCTCTAGCCTGCCATGGGGAGCCAACTCTTCAGCAAAGCTCTGTGTGTGGCTCTGGATGCTGCAGGTATCTCAGCCCAGAAACCCCAGGAAACCCCCACATCCAGAGACTTCACCTACAGGTGGAATGAAGGGGGGGCAGTGGTTTGCAGTGATTCATGTCATTGCCACCCTGCCGGGCTGCTGTGCCAACCCTGCGGTAGTCACACTGACACACCTTGCAATGGGAAATGGACAAGTGATGAGATACAGCCTTGTGATGTCTCCCAGCAGTTACATTTTGAAACCCACACGTCAGAGTCTAACCTGAAACTTTAAGAGTCTTCATGTGGTTTTCTGCTTTTCTAAACCTTGGCCTCAGCATCAGGCCATGGGTGGGCAGAGGGCTACATGATACTGGCTCAAACCATCTCTCGCCAGCTGTGTGCATGGGCAGGATGGGGCATGCTCTGTGTTGTACCAGGTCTGTTACAACTTTGTCTTTGGTGCTGTGAAGAGGGGACTTGTTCCTGCTGGAGACACTGGAGGGGGAGTGCCTGGTGCTACACCTCCACCTGGGAGGTTTGTGAAGTTCTTTCTACTAGTGTCTGGTGGGAGCTGAGCTATTGCTGTAAGTCCTGTACATCCTTCCTTGCACACTGCTTTTCCAGATGAGTACATTTCACTGCCCATGACCAGACCATGACCATAGCTGGCACCAGCGATGATTGAAACGCCATCCACAGAGGGAATGGGAGAGCCCAGCACCATGCAGTGTCTGACCTTGGGGAAGGCTGGAGGTGATGAGTGCATACTGTGAGCTCCAGGAGAATTTCCCCACTCCCCAGGCTGAGAATGTCTCCTAGCTCCTGGTTTGGATGAGAAGTAGGAGCTTTCTGCCCCTTTCTTACCTGCCTGTGAACAAAAGGAGTTATGGCTGTGGCTGTATTCCTCATCTGACCAGCCTGTAGGAGACCCAGCCCTGCATCTCCCTTCACACCAAGGGGCTGCCCTCGGGAGAGAGTACCCCTGGGAGCTGGCAGAGATGGGGAGCGTTGCACTGACACTTACCACAGACAGAAAACCCTTCAGTAGACCATGTTTTGCAGCAAAATGACTCTTTTCCTTCTCTCCCTGAGCTCTGCAGGGGCTATCTCCAGCGTGCTGGGTGCCTGCAGCTTCTGTTTTCATTCCAGTATCTGCAGTGCTAACATACCACATGCCTCAAATTCCAGCCCTGACACACAAGGAAAAGGGGCCAAGGGCAGATTCATGGGAGTCTCAGAGCCTTTTGTGCCCTTTCCCCAGCCAGGCTGAGGATACTGATAATTCCCTGACTCCCTCCTTCGTTCTTTTTCTTCCTTTCTTTCTTCTAATTCCCAGAGTTGCTGTGTTATTCCTCAGCACTTTAATACTGCAGTATTCTTCTGACAGAGAGGGGCACTGATTTGCCCTGCTTTACTAAGGGCAGCAGCTGGAAAGAGCTCCCTTGCTGAATCAGTGCTGTTAGTCTAGCAAGAAAGTGTGTACAAAAGATTGCTCTGACGTCCAAGAGCTTTTGCAAAAATGTGGCATAGCCAACATAATACCGTTTCTCCATTGCAGTGATAACTTTCTAATTCCTCCCTCCTAATGGTGTAAACCAGGAGTAAAACCCTTAAGCCAGTGTAAGGATCGTCTTGGCAAATATTTAATAACGCTGCTTTGAGTGCAGTGTCAGCCAGACCCATCCCTTGTGTGCCTTTCTTCTACTCCCAGCCAGCACTGATACACAGTACCCAAGACACACAAAACATGCAGACTTGGCAATTTGTGACTTAAGGGACAGATTCTGCTCTTTTAATTCCAGTGATTAGTTGAGGCCAGATGTGGACATCAGAAACAGTAAACTGTGGCCAATTCCAAACCCAACCAACACACAATGGCACAGGAAAATATTTGCAGCCCCATGTACAGCACCTGCTGTTGGCAGGACCCGCTCTCATCTCGCCCACTGCTGGCACCTGCGGGGCATTCTGGCTAAGCCGTCGGGCAGCCAGTGGCTGTGCCCATGGTTGAGCAGGACATTTGCAACTGCAAATACTGATGGCATCACCCAAGGGTTTTCTTCCAAAAGATGAGCTGTCCTGCAGGCAGCTGCCTTTCCCACAGAGGAAGGTGACAGGGGTGCAAGAGTGAGCATTGGAGAGGCAGCAAATTTCTACTGCAGGTGGAGCTTTCTCCACACAGCCCTCCAGCCCTGCTCTTGGCTTGGAGCTTGCAGCTCTTCTGGCTCAAAAAAAAAGCATCTCCGCAATGTTACCCCCCTATTGCCCGCTCCTCTGTGTCTCCTTGCCTGTCCCCTCTCCCAGCATGGAGAGGAGCGGGGTGAGGAATGGAGAGGGACCCTGGCTCCAGTCTGGTGATCACATGGGGAGGGAGGATTATCTCTGTGTGGCACAGGTGGGAAGCCAGAGAAGCAGCAGTGAAAGTCCACCAGGCTGCTCAGCAGCAGGTAGACGGGGCTCCAGCATGCCAGCAGACCTCAGCCCAGCCAACAGCCTTTAGATTTCCAGCCTGGGATCTGCTGGCATCCAAGCATGATTTCTAAGGTGTCTCTGCAAAATAAGATAACCCATGACAGCAGGCTTCAGTCCCACGGCAGAGCCCACACTCCTCCTACAAGTGCTTTAAGGGTGTGTAAATTGAAAATCCCCTCTGCGGCAGAGGGCAAAGCAGTGGCAGCTCCTACTCGGGGAGGAGGTGCTGCAGCCACTGCCCATCCCCTGGGAATGATCCTGGGCACCATGCCCAGAGGCTTTGTGGGTTCACCCCAATTTCCCCAAACATTTCAGAGCCCACTCTAGCTGCACTTCTGTGGTGGGTTCCTTTGTTCTGGACTTTTGATGAAAATTCCTGGTTTTCATTATTTTAAAATCATATTCTCTTCCCACTGAAACAGCAGCTTGAACTGAGGGATTTAAAAGACAAACACTGTCTCTCACCACATTTTAATTATTTTATCAGGGAAAGGGCTGTACTTTGTCTTACTTTTACTCACTTAGAGACATGGGTAGTTTAAAGTGAACAAATGATTATTTAAAATTGAAAGTGCTACTTTTTCAGGAAGCATTACATTTTTAAAATGTAGCTATTGCTAATTGGGTTTTATACACCCTTCACCTCCCCACCCCACCCCCAATTTTTTACCTTCAATTCACCCTAGACACACATTTTTTGTGTGAGAAAAACAGGATGATTTTTTGAAAGATACAAAACTATGTGAGAGACAAGAGAAGACGATCAATTTGCCTATTTTTTCTAGGTTGAAAGCACAGAATGACTGTGCAAAGTTCTCCAGCATTCTTGCACAGCTCTAGGAAAGAGGCTTGTTCTGAAAAGGCTGTTCTGGTGAAATCACATTTTCCATGACAAAAAAAGTCTTTGTCAAAGACATCTTGACAGCTTGCTCTTGGCTTTGCCTGCTGGCTGGAGATGGGGCTTTTTCAGTTATTTATGTAAATGTTGTCAGGGGCTGAAGTGCAGAAAAGTGGGCTGCTCCTGCGCCTCTCTGAGCTGTTAGCCTGGTTGACAACCAGGTCCTCCCACGTTTATAATACCAGACAGGACAAGGTGGTGCCTATAGGCATCCCAGCCAGTGAGGACCTGAAGCCTCAGCATTCGTGGCGAACAGCCTCTCCTTTCTGTGAATGAGGCTTCTCTGGCACTAGAGACGCATGGGCAGGAGGTTATATGATTGGAGCCTGCTGAACTAGGACAAGCCATGGATCCATGAGGTCCATCCATACTTCTCATGGCCTGGAAATACAGCCACAGCTGGACGAGCGAAGGCCAGTTGGAGGTTACCAGCTCTTCTCGCTGCATGTCCATCAGCCTTGCCTAAGACTGATCCACCTGCCTGCCAGAAGCAATTTGTACACCATGTGCTGGTGGCTGAGCCCAGCTTGGCAATGCCTTCATGCAGAAATGAGGAACAAGTGGTGAAGAATTTAAAATAGATCCTTTCATGCCTTCTTTGTGTGTGTCTTTCCAAGTGACCTTTCCCACCATATTTTTTAACAGTGAGGCATGTCTTGTATTGTCTGTGCCTGATAATAAGAAAGGTCCCATCCTGAGGAGTTTTGTTCTTAATTCTGATCTTCTGCAGTTTTCTGGAAGCCATTAAGAACCCCACTGCCTTCTGAATCTTACTTAATCTTTAAGGACAAGAATTTAGGAAGATTCATAAAAGGGACTGGAAATTTGTGTGCACATGAGGAATACCCTGTTATCATAATGGACAACAATGAGAAATACAGAAGGGGTGTTCATGGTTGAAGTCAATCTCATTTAAGCTGATCTTCAGAGATTGGATTGAGGCTTAATGTAGAAGAAGGTGTCCTGCATCCACTACCACAGAGCTCTTGCACCTTCTGACGTTAGTCACTTGGAGGAGCTGGGGCCATGTGCACGGCACTTGCTCTTTGTGGGCA
Source organism: Pluvialis apricaria (assembly GCA_017639485.1). NCBI lineage: Eukaryota > Metazoa > Chordata > Aves > Charadriiformes > Charadriidae > Pluvialis > Pluvialis apricaria. The sequence continues at coordinate 756,176 of CM030027.1, read as the reverse complement.
GATCCAACCTTCTTACAGCTCTGAGGGGAAGGCTTAGGGACTGCAAGGCTCCATTTCCAAGACACACTGGTGCTTGCTGACATTGCACAGCATGGCCAGAGGACTGAAGAGATTTACGTGACTGGCTAATCCAGCTGTGCTGGAGCCCCCAGAGTTGTTCCCTGCAGGAGCTAACCCCCGTGGGCTGCTCCTTGCCCTGATGGCACACTCACCCTGCTGCCACCTCTTCTCAGCTCAGGGAGTCCATGAGCATAACCAAACACGGGTCTGAGTCCCTAGGTGGGTATGGGACATGCTCAGCTGCTGAGCACACACTCCCTCTTCACTCCCCTGTGTGCCAAGTGGCAGGATTGTAGTGTGCAGCACCTTCAGAAAGTTTTTTTCCACAATGGTTCATCATGCACTGTGCCTTTCCTACTGTTTTAAACAGGGCAGAGACTGTGTATTGTGAGCCACTGCTCCTTTTAGTCCCATAAAGCTCCCTCCATGCCAGCCTTGTTCTCACATAGTCCTGCCCTCCCATTGCTGCCTCCCCTGCGGGCCAAAATCAGTGTCCTGGGGAGAAAGGTGGGTAGAACTGAAGTTTGTAAGCAAAATAAATCAGAAGCCTGGAGCTCCCAAACCATCTGTCCGTCCCTGAACACTACACAAGGCAGAAGCCCAGCCATTCTATTAGCCCCTCTGTTGCTGGCAGGACTCCCAGATCCCTCCATTTATGACCAGCCAACATGCCCTTAATTTTTTCCTCTCGACCTTCATTTAATGTGTTTGGGAGTCCAGTGTGAGCACTGCTTCCAGATAAAAGCATCTGCTACAGATAAAAGCATCAGCTGGAGGCATCAATGTGATTTCTAAGTACATGAAGAACAGAAGGCGCCCTCAGAATGGACCCGGCCTTCACAAGCAGGAGCCGACAGAACTGTCAGTGGGTACTACTAGAGGAGGGGGCTGGTGGACTCTGCTGGAGGCGCAGGGGACCTTCCCTTCTGTCCAACTGGGTCTACCAGGCTTTGAGAGCGCTTGGCGGAGGAGCAGGTCACCCAGAGCTAAGAGGAGTCACAGAGCAAGAGGAGGGAGGAGGTAAGGGGGATGAGGTGGGGAAAGGCCAGAGGGGTCTGTGATATGTCAGCTTTGGGGGTTGGTGATGAGTGTGGAGGTGTGGGAGAGGAGGGAGGCACCTGCTGACTTCCCAGAGATGTGACTTTTCATTGGCATCGTGGATGTGTCCAACTCTGGTGACTCACATGGGAATGAAGAGTTCCCAGCCCTGGGGCACCCTTCTTGTGTGGCCTTGAGAGAGAAGCACTGCTTGTCCGTGCCTCAGCTTCCCTATCTATAAAACAGGACCTCTGCTGAGACCTTACCAGCATGCCGCACTGCGAGCTGTGGGGATGAGAGCAGCGTCAGGCATGATCTCCCCACCCCATAGCTGGGTGGTGCTGTGCACTGACCATGGCCAGCTAGGGCTTCTCCTCAACAGCCCATGTCCAGGGCCAGCTGCCAGCCTGGCCCATCACAGAGAGCTGTTTTGGGGCGGTAAAGGAGACACTGATGCTGCACGATGGAAGACCACCTACTACAGAAGGTGAAGTCTGGACTTGTCACCTAGGTGGGAGAAGGTGCCAATTCCCTGGTCCCTGCTGATTCATCAGTGCAGAGAGGCTTAGCCCTGCCTCTTGCCTTTAGCAGCACCAGGGTCCTGCAGCAGAGGACTGGGGCAGGGGGAGCTCTTTTTTCTTTACTCTCTTTCAAATCGATCCCACCCATCTGCTTCTCTCCCAGCACTACGCAACGTCAGTTCAGGGAGCAAAAAGCAAAATCCAGATTCCCTCTCCTGGGACGCAGTCTTTTCAAAAGTCCAGAGCCTTTGCTGGGATTCAGGTGGTGACATTTGTCCCTGAGAAGTGGCAGGCCTCCCAAAGTGACAGTGCCACCATCACATCAGGAACTGCTGGTCTGCAGAGGAGGCTGGACACTGGCACAGACTGGTGATGCAGACTGGCTGGAGTGGGATCTCTCACTCACTGCCAGCCACAGACTGACCCTGGAAAGCAGAGGAAAACAGCAGGTAAAAGAGCAAGGAAATACCACTGCAGGTGAGTGACCGTGAATCATCCCCATGCTCACATTTTCTCCTGCACTATTATCCTTTTTAAAAATTAAAGATGGTAATAGGTTACTGTAGTTGAAAGTGAGATAATGGGAGATTTTAGGGAGATAAAATTATAATGGTATCCAGGGAGAGAAGGGGACAGGGAGAGAAAATTGAAAGGGATTCATTATGAACTTATTCTCTTATAAGAGAACTTATAAGAGAACTTATAAATATTCCCCCAGGTTAGGACCTTATGGTGTTAATAATTAACCAGAATCTTATGAAGGCTAAAATAACTACAACACGCACGAAGATCATTGCTTCAGTATTCAGCATGTGCACAAACCTTGCCCGCCACTCGTCTCAGTTACTGTGGCAACAGTACATCTGCTTTCCACAATATCCTTCATTAATCATTTACACCAAGGGAAAAAAAAAGTCTTGGAAGAATGATACCACAGGAGCTATTTCTGCTTACCTCCTGCCAGAGAGTGGGACCAGCTCTGAACGCAGCCCTTCAACCACTATTTGCAGCCAAACCTCTACACCTTGCAAGGTAGGGGCTGGGTGCTCACAGCTCTTAGTCCGTCCACAGCCTTGGTGGGTTTGGGGTATTCCCTTATTCTGGTGACAAGAGTGGTGTGACCCCTGCCAGAGGGAAGCAGGGTTCTTGGAGGATACCTGGAGGAGGGATGCACTTCCAAAAAGTTTACTTTTCCAGTGCTATTTCTTTTTCTTGCCCACTGGAGGAAAGGAGCTTTTGGGAGGTGAACTGGGAGGTAGGTACCCCACACTCAGCACCCATGGGGAGGCTGGGTGGGCAGGAGGAGGGCTTGCTCTCTTCCCCATCCCTACTCCATCGCATCCTTTGGCAGCCGGGCTGAGGTGCAGCTCACCCACTGATGCTGCCCTTGCCCAGCAGGAGAGGGGAAGCACCGCTCTTTGCCCCAAGAGACTATCCAGCAGCGGCGTTAGCAAGGCGAGCATCTCCCAGCACAGGGGACAAGCTTCTTCCAGCTGCAGCTCAGTGTAGGGACAGCCCTGGCCCTGCCACGGGGGTGGCGATCGCCTTCCCCATCCCCTCCTGGACCCTCATCTCGAGACTGCACCTCACTGCCTTACACAGCTCCTTCTCAGACTGAAGCAGGTTATTTAAAGAGTCCAAGTAAGCCAGGTATAAAATAACTTCTTTTATGATCTTTCCTGGGGTATCCAACATAAAAGAAACTGTATGTTCAGCATGTAATTTGTGCCAGATCTTCGTATTATACTTTCTGTGTAAGAGTATGACGGTGTTTTACAGTACCGCCTGGCAAACTTCCTGGATCTGGGTGAATTTTATCTCCAGTTTACTGATGGACAAAGCAATGAACAGACAGGCTGAGTAACTCCTGACACAGGTCATAAACTCGAAAGCCAAGAAAATCTCTGTTTTCTCCTGCTGAATGCTCATGCACATTATAATTGAGTCATCACTAGTCTTCCTTGAAAAACTAAGCAAATTCAACTCTTTCAGACATTTTTCTCCAGCTATCAAATAGCTAGCTTATGTATCTTTTCTGCAGTCTCCCCAGATAGCCCTCATCCATGTGCAAGCCTGGCCTGCAGTTCTGTACATGCATCCCAGGTGGGCTCACTGCTGTACAAAGCGTGACATCTCCCCTCTTAATGTTTCCCCCAGCCGCTTGGGTCCAATCTCTGTGCCACCACCCTGCTCTCCTCATGACTTGTTTGCCCATGGGGCTCCCTCACTTTGTGTGGCCCCTGCTTTCCAGGAGAGCAAGCCTAGACAGAGATCGGAGCAGAGTGGCAGGGGGCAAGCAGGAGTAAGATGGGGCATGGCTCTTTCACAAAGGCTCTTCTGCCTACACCTTGCCCCTCCAACCAGAGCAGCATCTTCATCTCATAGCAGAGGAATCAAGTCAAGTCAGCATCAGCTTTGATTTTGTGGTGCTTCCCTGGACACCATTGCCCTGAAGGAGTAAGTTCTGGTGGGACCAGACCCCCTTATCCCAGGCATAAGAGCCACCCCTGTGTCTCTGCCTCCCAGCATTCCCTTATCCTGGTATTTTCAGGTTAATGCGGTTAGCTGATCATCACTGACTGAACGTTTCAATCTCACTGCAGCCCAATGGGCCTTAAAGATGAGAAGCAAGCCAGCTACTGGGGAAAGGACTGGGCATATGTTAGAAGAAACCTGTTTCTGTGGGAGCGACCTCAAACACCAGAAATTTGTCAGGTCATTTTGATTTTATTGACTCTGAAATTCCAGTGTGGAACTGTTTACAACCTGCTCAACCACAAGTCAAATCATCATGGGTCAGTAGCTCCAACCAGAGGACCCTGGACTGAAAATGCACCTCGCCAACAGTGTGTTTTGTCCACCAGACTCACTCCTGACTCACTTGGTTCACCTCCCACAAGCTGTTCTTTGTCTGCAAGCTGATCTCATCAAAGCACCAAGCCCCGTTGGTGCCAGGGGCCAGGCTAGAGGCTGCCTGCCATCAGCACATGCTCTGCACTTGGAAACATCCCGTCCATCTGGCCCCCTGGCAGGTGTCACGCAGGACTGAGGAAGAACTGGTATTTGTGGGACTCTGTCTTGAAGTGTTTCTCTATGGGATGCCCATAGCTGCAGGAGGAGCTTGGACCACTCTGAGTGGTTCAGCAGGTCCCCACAGGCCACAGTCCCAGGCGCTGCAGAGGTATTTAAAGGAAGTGAATAGACATCAGTCACATCTACCAACTGGAAGGAGACATCTGGATCCTGAAATAGTGTACATTCCTTGTCCTGGACAGACTTCAGGCTGTTCTGCTTCTCCAGCATTAATGTGTGAAGCACTAGAAAATGTCCCTGTGCACTATGGAACTTCGTTACTCACAAATTCTGTGCCATGAGGAAGTGAGCTGAGGAAGGGTTGATGGAAAGGACTCAGCAAAAGAGAGTTACTTGCACCTTGCAGGATATCTTCAGGTTTTCCATTCTCAGTTACGAGAATGTGCCTGGAGAGGCGAGATGTCAGGAACTGAGTGTTTAATGCTGGGAGCCAGCAACCTCAGTGCTCCTCAGGGAGACACAAGGCTGCTGACAGCTGGTGCAGGGGTACCAGGGAAAAGGAAGCATCACATTGTCGTTTCAGGAAAGCCTCAACTTCCAGGAGGATCCCAGGAGCATTGTTCACCCATATGTACCTGGCAGGGAGTTTTGGACTCATGGTGGAGTGGTTTGAGGTTTCTCTGCAGCACAGGCGGAGCCAGTCCTTCATCTTCCTTTTTTTTCCCATCCTTTGGGTGACAGCTTAGTGGCAGAATAGGTTAATGGGAAAAGGTGTTCAGGGCTACCTGCCCTGCATCCCAGCAGGGTTGCATGCTGGTTGCTACAGGCAAATGGTCCTCCTGAAATTTGGGAAGTGATTCAATAGCCAGCCCAGAGGAACCCCTTCTCTACCATGGCCGCAGGTGCAGGATCATTGGTCCCAGCTCTGGATATAGAATCATAGAATGGTTTAGGTTGGAAAGGACCTTGAAGATCATCGAGTTTCAACCCCCCTGCTATAGGCAGGGACACCTCCCACCAGACCAGGTTGCCCAAGGCCACGTCCAGCCTGGCCTCGAACACCTCCAGGGACGGAGCTTCAACAACTTCTCTGGGCTGAGAGAGGAGGACAGGTACGTAGAGCAGCTCCAGCCCAAGGAGCACAGCATGGGCTCTATGCAGTGTGACCCAGCCCCTGGTAATGAGGGTAAGAAATTAGACTTCTTTAAATAACCAGGACCTCTTCAACTAAGAGAGTAAGATCCTCAGACAGCCTGATCTCCACTTAATCCCTGCAAACAGACACCTCTGATCAGGAGGACTGGTTTCTTCTGACAGGGGGCACAGATTGAGGGCTTTGCCTGGCAGGAGTGAAGAAGGGACATCTGGTGTGGTATTTCCTATACACAGAGAACCCCCGACTTCTCTCCCCAGTTTAATTCTCAGCCTTGTCTCTTTTCCTCCTCATCCCAGCACTAAACCCCCTTCATTAGCACCTGACCTGGAGCACGAGCATCTGTATGTCTCCATCAGTAAGCACAGCCCCAGCGCAGGTGGTGCCGGGGATCACAGAGGAGTGCCAAACCTGGACGGGGCAGGGCAGGTGGGCAGAGGTGGGCAGGAGTTGCCCTCGAGGATGCGGCCACAGCTTTGTCTGTGAGGGCACACGCTGCTCCACACCCCCTGCACCACTGACACAAATTAGAGGAGCCACATCACTGACACAGAGGTCTTGGTTAATGAGCAGGGGCCCTAATGAATCTGTATGTTATCTCAATGTATCCTCTGCCTCTAGGACAGCCCTGGGGCGCTTCAAGCAAACAAATTAAGGAAACATGTCTATTAGGGCTTGCCATGCATCTGGGCCAGGGCCAGGATTCAGGATAACTGTGCATCCACAGAAGCAATTTATACAGGCTCACAACAAACATTTTTGCTGAAGGTTTTCTGCAAGATTTGCCAGGGTTTTTATCAAAACCAAAAATGAGATTTATCGTGTTGTTTTGTTTTTGTGGTTTGGGTTTTTTTTCCCCAGTCTCATCTTCTTAATGAGATTCTGAAATTTGAACCCTCCCCCAAGATATACTCTGTTTTCTGTCTTGATGAAGATCAGTTTTGGCTGAAAATAATTTTGATGGGAAATGTTCAGCTGTCTCTCCAGCAGGGTAAAGCCTTAACGCAGCCCTGTGATGCAAAAGCACTGGCATGACTATATGCCTTTGCTTTAAGAGGCAGCAAAAAGAACAGCCCCTGGCAAGGAGAGAATAGCCCCTTTCAATCCCAGCTGCATTCTTGGAGCAGCCTTGGAGAGGTAGGAGACCCACTGAAGTATCTCAAACAACCAGCCAGTCGTGATGAGGAACACATTGTTTTCTGGCTGGTATCTTTCCACCTTAACCCAGCTGGATGGTTCTGAAGACACTTCCCAGACTGGGAAGCAGAGGAGAGAAATGGGGGGGATGCTGATGAGACTTGGGGCTGAGCTGGGTACTGGGATGTTTGGCACCTGGGCAGGCTTGGGTGCACATCTAGGCACTTGGAAGTGCCCAAGGAGAACAAAGGGACATCTGGGTCTGTATTTTGCTGATTTAAGTCAAGGGTGGCAGTTTTGTAATGGTTCAGCCTCAAGAGTCTTTATGGATAGCAGTAGCCCCAAAGTGGGGTGACACTGGGGAATTACACCACTGACAGGGAGGACATCCAGCAGGCTGTTGGACCCATGTGGGATGGGGTCTGCAGAAGAGGTGATGTGACATGTATGCTGGAACTGCCACAGCTCCTTGCAGGAAGAGACCTCCTAAAGGTGCCGGGAAGGTCTCACCGCCCTGTACTCCCATCATCCAGAGGGGACTGAGGGGTAAGAATTACAACTGCTAGGAGTTTGAGAGCATCGTACAGAGCAGCACACCTACAGGAACCAAAAAGCAGTGGAGCGAGAGCAGGATGGTTTTGTGGGAAACCCTGGTCTGAAACAACTGGAGGCATGGAGTGGCATCTGCCAACAGGCAGGACATCACAAATGCCAACATAACCTTGGGCCTACATCTGAATAGTGAATTAAATAGGTCTGGAAATATGCCCAGGCACTGGGACCAACACGCATAAGCAGCCCACACTATCTCATGAACTTTCCTAGTCCCTACAGCAGCATGGATGGATCCAAAACAGTCCCAGGAACACTCCAGCTGATGACTGTGTCCAGGAATTGCTTTGGAGAGAGCTGTCTGGCACAATCCAAACCCAGGGCCATTTCTGACAATTTAGCAGTGCAGACAATTGCATTTCTAACCCTTGCAAGCACAGCCAGGCTCTGTTTAATGTGTCTGCCATGTAGTGCATCTGGCATTGGTTCATCCCAGAGAGGAAGCAACAACTCATTTTGTGCCATTAGATCCTGTAAGAATACTTTTAAAATGAGAGTTATGGGCTAAAATATCCTTTCTGCATGGAGTGGGTAGACAGATTAATTCATCAATCGACTGATTGCTTAGACATACAAGCAGACCATCGTCACCCAACGCTGAGTGGAGATCAGTGGCATGCACTGCTGTAGCAATTTCAGATTTGCTGCCATGACATGAGGCTCTCATTTGCCATTTTTATGATCATTTATGCCACATTTGTCAATTTGTTGGCATCACGTTCAATAGCATTATCAACTGGTTGAAGTCATTTCGAACACAGTTTCAATAAAAATACATCATATGTGCCCCAGTGTCACAGAGCACCCACAGGAACACCAGCTCCCACAGACCCACCATGGCATTGCTGGAGGAGCCTCTTCCTGCTTTCCACCAGGGAAGGACAGACACAGGGACAAGGACAGTGAGACTCACTGTAACTACAGGCTGGGCACAAATACTACTGCAACACATGGCAGCACCCAGAGTCTGGTGGAGCCATCTTCCCTTTGGGTAATATTTTGGACCTCTTCCCACAGAGCTTTACCCCTCTTGTCACATAGCATGGAGCTGGATTTGTGCCCCGGGCTGGACACACAGTCCTTCCCATCCCACCAGCCTGTTCTCAGGGGCACAGGGGTGCAACCACCTCAAACCCCTCTACTGCCAGCCAATTATCCCAATCAGCCTAGGAAAGGATTTATGGAGCATGGTCTGGACTCAACCAGGCAAGAGTCTTTTCCAGGTCTGGGTGCCAAATTAAACCCCTGCTGATTCTAGCACCTTCCAAATGGAAAGAGACATCTGCTTTGTCCACTCGTGTATCCAGCACACCAGACAATAAGGTGGACAGATTTTAGCACTCAAAAATCCCAACATGTGGGTTATTTTATTATATATTTCTGGGAGATTTTGCTTCAGGACAGTTGAACTCTATGGCACACCACAGAGTATAAAGTAAGTTAATTCAGTCCAAGCAACTCTTTGAACAAAGGAGTGCAGCCATTTATCTGCTTGCTTAGGCATGCTGAAGATGACCCACTGTAAAGGCAGTTTGCCCAAGGCTTAGCCACTGCACATTGATCTGCCCGCAGGGCCAGTATCTATTAGGGAGAGAGGAGGATGGTATTGTCTGAATGTGCTGAAACGCATGGGGGGGGGGGGGGGGGGGGCGGAAATAAGCAGAGCAGCTCTTCCAACTCCAGCTGCTCTCCAGCGAGGGAAGGGTCCATGATCCTCATCCTGGCGGGATGGTTTTATTCCTTGGGGTCTGGTTTTGGGTGCTGTAACTTGGGGTCTGGTTTTGGATGCTGTAACTTGGGGTCTGGTTTTGGAGAAGGTGCTGTGCAAGGCAGGCTGTGGACGCCCCCATCCAGGGTGACCGGGAAGGCTCTGCCATGCCTTCGACACCGGGCTGGCACTGCACCAGGTTTGCACCAGGTTTGTGCCAGATTTTCACCCAATGTCCCCTCACCCAAGCTAGGGGATGAGCCAGGGGCCAGAGGGGGCTTCAAGGGGGTGGCAAAGGGCCCCCACTCGCCGGCTGGACTGTGCCCACCTGGCGGGGCTGGCTCTGGAGCGGTGCCGCTGCCTCCATCCCGATGCACCCAGCCGTAGGAAAAGGGAGGGAGGAGGGAACTGTCTGTTTGTATATTTTACACTGTAACCTTTTGGGGTGGAAAATAGCTTTAAGCGCCAAAGAGGAGAATTAAAGTGCATTTTAATGATATGTGTCTTATGTCTGAATGAGCATCTCGGATTACAATATCATTTGGGTCCATGTGATGAAATCCAGCCAGTGAAAAATCTCCCATCATCTCTTACTACATTAATACACATATTTACATTTTAGAGCTTAAGTTTAACTGTTATGTGCTTTCAAAAGTAATTAAACTAGGCTTCAAATGAGGAAATAACCTCATGTACTCTCTGCCCGCCAACCACACATGAATATTAAAGAAAGTGGTCAGAAACAGATCTATTTGTGAAAAAAAATATAAATTAATTAAATGCAGTTTTCCTTCCCTGCAGCTTCATTCAACCTTTATATCAAAAACGACATGAAATGCATCTGTGTTCATTTGTTTAAAAAAATCCTTTGAACACATCTCCATCTCCATTTAAATTAAAAAATGACTTAGCACAAAGAATAACAAAAAGCCTTCTGTGCAGGAATACAATGAGTAATGAACTTCAAATCATATCTGCATGAAAGATTGTCAAGTTGGATATTGTTTTTCCATATGACCTGTTTTTTTCTAATTATTGTATTTTTCCTGGCTCTGATTTTATAAACAGTGGCACCTCTCCCCATAGCTGGCTTAAAAAGAGGTTTGTTTAATCTTTGACATTTCCTATTTCACAGGCTTCTTTGCAAGTGTCACACAATAGAGCCTTGTTGGTCTCAGTTTAATTAAACACAATTACTTTGCTTTAAGTAACAGAAGCAGTGACACTAAAAATTTCCAACTCAAACAGCTCCTTTTCTGCTTGAAAAATAATACAGTGTCAGTGAATAATTAAAACATACAAATCATCAGAATTAATTAGCATCTTAACACTTCTAAGTGCTTAAGAGTCTTTATTTGTGGACATTTCATTTGAAATGCTTTTTGGAAATTTGCAAGCAGCTTTCTGGTGATATTCTCCAGGGTCACAGACAGAGACCTTCACCTTTCTCAGCAGCCGGGCGAGGAGTTAAATCCCCGCAGCATGCCACAAGGTCACCTGCGATATGAAATCCTCTGTTCCCTGCCTCCTCTGAATATGCAAAGCCGGCTCCTTGCCAGCACAGCCCCCGACGCTGGGGTGCTCTGCAGCCTCTCACAAACCGAGTCCTGTAGGAACCAACCCTATTTCAGCACAGTTCAGATCTGTGCTGATTTTCAGGTTTCTCTGTGAAAAATACAAAAGATGTGCATCCGTTTCCAAACAGTGCTCTATCAGCCATATCTGGGAAGGCTCAGAGAAGCTTTTCTCATCATCTCAGCTTCCCTGCATGGACTGGAGACCTCCAGAACTGCTCCAGCACCAGCTCTGCAGCAGATCAGGCTTCCAGTCACTTATTTCTATGCAGTTCACATGCACTTGTATAGTAACCTGTCAATATTCAGTGCGGTCATTCCCATACACTGGCCCATCAATATTTATTGCAGTAATTTCCATCCATCTGAATAATAGAAATTGCAGATGAAAAAGCCGGTCAGCGGCAGTGACAGGAAGGAAATTGGGTGTCACAGTTCTCAGTCAAGTGCCTGGAAGAGGCTGCTCTCGACTTGAAATGTAGCTTTGTGCCTTTCATCCCATTACACCTACTTGCTCCAAACCAGTTCTTCTTCCTCTTTCATGAGTACACTTTTCAAATGATAATGGGCTGGTGTCATGACCTTGCTGAAGCAGAGACTGCCGACTGCCGTGCTAAAAATATTAACGCTTTTCATCTTTGCTTCTGAGTCCCAAACGGTTTTGCTGGCTTTCTCTGAACATTTCAAACATATTGATATCATTACAGGAATGAACTTGCCCCTTTCTGGCTATAATATGATAATCCACTGCATATGTATGCAAATTTTGATTTCATAACAATTTTGGCTGTGTGGCACCCACGCAGCCCCTCTCTGCCCACCAGACTGGTGCATCATGTTGCAGACAAGTGAATTATTCAGGACTTTGTGGTAGAGCTGGGAACAGAGTGCTGGATGTCTACAATCCAGTGTGGTCTTCAACACATTCACTTTTACTGAACACATGGATGTAAGAATTGCATGTTGTATGCTACTCCTGTCCAAGCTAGATCTTCTTACCCCACTGCATTGGCCAGTCAGAGGTGTTGAGTCCTGTCGTACCTACAATACCACCTTTGGAAATCTGGCAGGGCCAAGAGCAGCCTGCCCCAGGCATCTTCTGCGCTCCAGGGATGTTCAGGAGTAGAAACTTGGATGTTCAAGACCACCTGATCAACTTGAACAGACATAAGTCTATGGGACCCAACAGGATGCATGCCAGAGGCCTGAGGGAATTGGCTGATGTAGTGGCCAAGCCACTCTCCATGCTATTTGAAAAGTCATGGCAGTCAGGTGGAGTCCCTGTAGACTGGAAAAAGCAAAACGTTGCACCCATTTTTAAAAGCATAGCGAGGACAACCCTGGGAACTATTAACCTGTCAGCCTCACCTCTGTGCCTGGGAAGATCATGGAACAGATAGAATCATAGAATTGTCTAGGTTGGAAGGGACCTTTAACATCATCAATTCCAACAATCAACCTAACACTGCCAAAACTACCAATAAACCATGTCCCTCAGCATCCCATCTACACGTCTTTTAAATACCTCCAGGGATGGTGACTCCACCACTTCCCTGGGCAGCCTGTTCCAATGCTTGACAACACTTTTGGTGAAGAGCTTTTCCCTAATATCCATCCTAAACCTCTCCTGGCGTAACTTGAGGCCATTTCCTCTTGTCCTATCACCTGTTACCTGGGAGAAGAGACCAACCCCCCCACACTACAACCTCCTTTCAGGCAGCTGTAGAGAGCAACAAGGTCTCCCCTCAGCCTCCTTTTCTCCAGGCTGAACAACCCCAGTTCCCACAGTCACTCCTCATAAGACTTGTTCTCCAGACCCCTCAACATCTTCACTGCCCTTCTCTGGACACGCTCCAGCACCTCAATGTCTTTCTTGTAGTGAGGGGCCCTAAACTGAACACAGTAGTTGGGGTGGGGCCTCAACAGCGCTGAGTACAGGGGAATGAACACTGCCCCACTCCTGCTCACCACACTATTCCTGATGCCATTGGCCTTCTTGGCCACCTAGGCACACTGCTGGCTCATATTCAGCCGGCTGTTGACCAACAGCCCCAGGTCCTTCTCCAGGCAGCTTTCCAGCCACTCTTCCCCAAGCCTGTAGCATCCATGGAGTTGTTATGACCCAAGTGCAGGACCTGGCACTTGGCCTTGTTGAACTTCACGCCATTGGCCTCGGCCCATCGATCCAGCCTGTCCAGATCTCTCTGTAAAGCCATCCAACCCTCAAGTAGGTCGACACTCCCGCCCAACTTAGTGTCATCTGCAAACTTACTGAGGGTGCACTTGATCCCCTTGTCCAGGTCATTGACAAAGACATTAGAGATTCTCCTAGAAGCTATGCTAAGGCACATGGAGGACAGCCAGCATGGCTTCACCAATCGCAAGTCCTGCCTGACCAATCTAGTGGCCTTCTGTGATGGAAGGACCATGACTAGCTACAGAGATGGTGAATGGTCCAGAGCTCCCTTTGTCCATGGCTACAGGGAGCTCCCAGCTGCCTACATGAACATGACAAGGTACAGAGATGGTGAGTGGTGCAGGGTTGTCTTTGTGCACAGCCACAGGGAGCTTCCAGCTGCCTGTAGGGCCATAACAGGATGCAGACTGGAGCTATGTGTGATTCCTTATGTTTAGGTCAATGGCCTTCAGAAAGTTGCACTCTCTCGCTGAGTAGTAGAGGAATGAGAGGACAGGTGTGTGCTGTGATCCAGTCATGTCCCTATTTGGGGATGCGGCTGTCAAAGACAGAAGCATCAAAGAACAGAGCAGCCACTCCCAATTGCCACGGGCAGCCCCTACCTCCCTGCCCAGGAGTCTTCCAGCCTCATGTCAAGGCTGTCCATCCCATGTCTCCCTGACAGACAGGAGACACCCTACCTGGGCCAACCATGTCACCAACCCCACTGCAACATGGGCCACCACCAGTGTTTTTCCCACTGTGACCTGGATGCAAGGTCTGTGCCAGGAGCTCCTGTGTGACCCAGCCCTTGGCTACCCGGGGAAAAAAGGGTGCATGGCTTTGCCATGGCTGCAGGGAGCTCCCAGCTCCCTGTAAGCCCATAGTGGTGTATGGGTTGGGGCTATTTTATCTGTCCTGCAGCACACTGGCAGCTCTCTGTCTGAGTGTTGAAGGAGGGAGAGGACAGGAATGTGTCTGGTCAAATCCCTGTCCAGGCGCCTGGCTGTAATAGACAGGAGAAGCAACAACGGAGGAACAGCCACCCTCTACCACCACAGGCAGCCCCTGCCCATCCCTTCCCTGCCCTCTCCTCTCAGCCCTTGCTCACCCAGCTAATTGTCAGCCAGCCTGGTCTGGCACAGCCCTTTTTATACCTGTCCTGGGCCACACACATCACCAACAACTCCCCTGTGACAAGGCCACCACCAATGTTTTGTCTGCTGTGACACAGCCATGACACCACCAGGGCTAGATCTAGGAGCTCATGGCTGCCTGCTCTGACATAGCCATGACATCACCAGGGCTGGTGCCTAGAGTTAGTGTTGCATTATTGTGATATGGTTATTATTTTCCACCATTCGGGCAAGAAGATACAAGTAAATAATAAAAATGAATAAATTACTTCTAAAATAAAATAAAATAAAATAACGGCCATCAATACTGGGGTGGGAAATTAGGTAGCTGTGGCAACAATTTAAAAAACAGGACCTCAGCAAAGGTTAGAAAAGATTAAAAGCAGCTACCTAGTGCCCAATTTTAAATATTTGTGTGGTTCTTGCTGCTGAGATTTGTGGGTTTGAAGAATTGTGATGGGTTGACCTTGGCTGGATGGCAGGTGCCCACCAAGCTGCTCTATCACTTCCCTCCTCAACAGGATCGGGGGGAGAAAATAAGATGAAAAAAGAACCCCAACCCAAACTCATGGGTCAAGATAAAGGCAGTTTAATAAAACAAAAGCAAAGGCCGTGCACAGAAGCAAAGGAAAACAAAAGATTTATGCTCTGCTTCCCATCAGCAGGCAATGTCCAGCCACATTCTGGGAAGTTGGGCTTCAGTATGTGTAGTGGTTGCTCCAGAAGACAAATGTTGTAATAACAAACGCACCACCCCCCTCCCCCCCCACCTCCCCACTCCTCCCTTCTCTTACCTTTTATTGCTGCACAGACGTCATATGGTATGGAATATCCCTTTGGTCAGTTTGGGTCAGCTGTCCTGGCCACGTCCCCTCCCAAGATCTTGCCCACCCCCAGCCTACTGGTGAGGGGGGAATGCTGGAGAGACAGCCTTGATGCTGTGAGCACTGCTCAGCGTAGCCAAAACACCGGGGGGTTATCAACACCTTTCTAGCTACCAATACAAAGCACAGCACTATGAGGGCTGCTATGGGGAAAATTATCTCCACCTCAGCCAGACCCAATACAAGAATAATTTCAGTGGACAAGGGAAGAGCTACTGATGTCATCTATCTGGATTTCTGTAAAGCCTTTGACAAAGTCCCCCACAACATCCTTCTGTCTAAATTAGAGAAGTATGGATTCAATGGGTAGACTGTTTGGTGGATGAGGAATTGGTTGGATGGTCACATCCGGAGAGTAGTGTTCAACACCTCAATGTTTGGATGGAGATAAGTGATGAGTGGTGTCCCTCAGGGGTCCATATTGGGACCAGTACTGTTTAATAGCTTCATCAATGACACAGATAGTGGGATTGAGTGCACCCTCAGCACCTCAGTTGACACCAAGCTGAGTGGTGTGGTTGACACGCCTGAGGGATGGCATGCTGTCCAGAGGGACCTGGACAAGTTCAAGAAGTGGACCTGTGTGAACCTCATCAGGTTCAACAAGGCCAAGTGCAAGGCCCTGCACATGGGTCGGGGCAACCCCTCCTATCAATATAGGCTGGGGGATAAAGGGATTAAGAGCAGCCCTGCTGAGAAGGAGTTGGGGATACTGGTGAACAAAAAACTGGACATGAGCTGACAATGTGCGCTCACAGCCCAGAAAGCCAACTGTATCCTGGGCCACATCAATAGAATTGTGGCCAGCAGGTCAAGGGAGGTGATTCTGCCCCTCTACTCCACTCTGGTGAAACCCCCCCCGCAGTCCTGTGTCCAGCTCTGGAGCCCTCAGCACAGGAAAGACATGGACCTGTTGGAGTGAGTCCAGAGGAGGTGACAAAAATTATCAGAGGGATGGAACACCTCTCTTATGAGTAAAGACTGAGACAGCTGGGGTTGTTCAGCCTGAAGAAGAGAAGGTTCTGGGCACACCTTCTTGCAACCTTTCAATACTTGAAGGGGGCTTATAAGAAAGATCGGGACAGAATTTTTAGTAGACCCTGTAGCAATAGGACAAGAGGTAATGGTTTTAAAGTAAATGAGGGTATATTCAGACCACATATAAGGAAGAAATTCTTTACTCTGAGGGTGGTGAGCCACTGCCCAGGTTGCCCAGAGAGGTGGTAGATGTCCCATGCCTGGAAACATTCAAGGTCGAGTTGGACAGGGTTCTGAGCAACCTGATCTAGTTGAAGATATCCCTGTTCATTGCTGGGGGGTTGGACTAGATGGCCTTTAAAGGTCCCTTCCAACCCAAACCATTCTATGATTCTGTGAAATGGTTGCCTCCCTGGGTTATTCAGACATTTGCCCTTCTGCAACAGAGCTGCATCTTCAAGGCAGTAGTTTTGGTTTGTCGCCATGTCACGATTTGTCTCCACTCCACTGGAAGTGGAGTGTCTATCCTCCTCTATAGTCTCTATCGTCCATCACACCAGCTTCGTCCTTCACATGCCTGTCTCATTTGCAAGATGGACTTTCTGCCCTTAGTGAGTCCCCTGTGCACTTGGAGCAGGGATTTGGCCCATTGGGAGCTCACCACTTTGTAAAGCAAATTAGGGAACAGGCCCCAGGTGAGCCAGTTGAAAGACTGCTGATTTCAAGTGCTGGCACTGTGAAGTTTATCAGACTTCAAGAGACACTATGGCAAGTGCATTACTGATCTGGCTGAAGGGCTCATCAAGGACTCATGGGGTACAGCTAGCTCATTTCCCATTTTCGTGTGGAGAGGATGTTCCCAAGCACCAGGGAGATGGGTGGTAAAAGGCCAGCTGCAGACAAGCCTCTCTCTGATTCTTGCTATAGCAGATGAGTTAAGTGACCGTGCCTAGATTTCCCCCACGTTTGGGATTCTGTAGTGCAAAATAGGAATGAAGGCAGGTCCCAGTCCTGTGGCTCCTGGAAGGGTGAATTAAACCTTGGACAAATAGCTATGCTATTAGCTTTCGCATCCTTCATCTGCAGAGGAGACCTAGCTGGTGATACATCTGTGGGGGCTGATAAAACAGCAGGGTTTTGGAGCCTGCCAGCCTCAACTATCCAGCCAGGAGTTGATGGGGATGTTACTTGTACTGGCCAGTGCTACCTGAGCATGGCCCCAGTACAGGCTCCCATGTCCACTGCCCTCCAAACCAACACATCTTTGCTTGGTCCCTTGTGGTGCTTACAGATGTGTCACAACTGGACTGGGGGTAGCAGCCAGGCAGTGCCCGATGACCACCAGCACAGGTTGTGCTGTATATGTGAGCTCGAGCTGCGTGTCTTGGCACTGCATGGCAAAGCTCTGCATGAGCTGGAATGGGGGTCGAGCTCCAGGACTTGCTGATGCACCCATCATCCTCAGGCCATGAAGCAAAATGTTATACCTCTGCTAGAAAACTGACTGTGGCCCTGCACGCCGACAGTGACAGCAGATGGTGCCCCTCTGGGAGCATCTCTTGTTCAACCAGCGGTTGTCCCCTGCAGCACGCTGCTCCAGGTGGGGAAGAAGGCTATGGCTACCATACTCCTGCTCACACAGTCATCTTGGGTCACACCACGTCAGTACCTCAGGCATGGTGTGATGCTAGGTGATAGCGGTCCAGCAGGACCAAGCTCTGGCTTTCAGGGTTGTCTCTGTGAGATGCTCCATAACAATCAACCACCCATTACCCTGGAACAACACACACACCATAGACTTGCCCATAGAATCACAGAATCATAGAATCATTATGGTTGGAAGAGACCTTTAAGCTTACCTTTAAGCTTTAAGTCCAACCGTTAAGCCAGCACTGCCAAGTTACCACTAAACCGTGTCCCTCAGCACCCCATCTACCCATCTTTTAAATACCTCCAGGGATGGCCACTCCACCACTTCCCTGGGCAGCCTGTTCCAATGCTTGATAGCCCTTTTGGTGAAGAAATTTTTCCTAATATCCATCCTAAACCTAGGCTGCCACAACTTGAGGCCGTGTGCTCTTGTCCCATCACCTGTTCCTTGGGAGCAGACCAACACCCCCCCAGCTACACCCTACTTTCAGGGAGCTGTAGAGAGCGATAAGGTCTCCCCTCAGCCTCCTTTTCTCCAGGCTAAACAATACCAGTTCCCTCAGCTGCTCCTCATAAGACGTGTGCTCTAGACCTTTCCTCTGCATAGCCACCCTCCACTCAGCTTTTTCTTTGCCAGTCCTGGCACAGGAACAGGAAATCCCTCCACCTTTTACACCTGTGATTAACTTTTTTATATTGAACTGAAGAAGCTCCTCAGAGGCAGCAAAGCTCATGTCAGAGCACATCCCAACCTACAAAAGCTGTGCAAATCTGCCTCCGAGACATGTCCAGTTCTGACCTCTGAACGGGTTTTCCAGGAAGACTTCATCTCCTGGGATGATGATGGCATGGGCGGTCTCGCTATCAGAGGTAATCACAGCTAGGGTCCTTTTTGTCATACTTGGTCTAGTGGAAGGTGTCCCTGCACATGGCAGGCGTGGTGGAACTCAATGATCTTTAAGGTCCCTTCCAACCTAAACCATTCTATCATTCTATGAGACTTTGGGGAAATCTCAGATTTTCAGATAGGAAAGGTGGACATTAGCATCTCAGTCACTCAGGGTAAAACTGGTGATACAGCACCAACAATAAAGTTCTTGTCTACTGTGAACTTTGGTGAAAAGCGTTGAAAAGGAGGCAATGTTTTCCTTAGATAACTGATAACAGTCTGGGTATAATGTGCAGCCAATTTAATACTTAGCAGCTTTATGCCTATAGCAGGTGTTTGTTTAAGAGAGATTTCACAGTACAGAGGGAGGTAAATAGCAGATTTCTTCCTTTAATGGGCCTCAGGCTCATTAAACAACATTTCACTTTCTTGTGTGCAAGGTTTTTATTCATTAAAGGGATTCACTCTATTTCCAAGGGTGTTCTCCTCTCTTTTATTGACAATTCATCTAATGTGTTGGAAGTTGTGCATCTGGGTGGGGGACAGGCAGTTGCTGTGTCTCTGCTCCCAGCCTGGGTGTACTTTCTACCTCCACAAGTGGTTCCTCTCACACTGAAAACACACAACTTGATAAATTTCATGTTTTCCAGATTCATTCTTTTCTGAAAGACAAATTGCGTCCTCTTCAAAAAGCTGCATTTTTCAGCCTGAAAACAGGCATGTCATTGCAATGGGCAGACCCAAAAAGCGGTGGAATTTGCTTTTGAGATGAACCAGTTTATCAAATTCAAAAATCTCCGCAAAAGCTTTGAATTCTGTTTAATTTTTTTCCCGCGTTTTGATAATTCTTCTTCTCTCATCTCCAAAGTCCGTGCATAAGCTTGTTTCTTTCGGACAGGCTGTGTAATGGGGACAGCCTCCACTGGTAAGGTTCACACTGTAGAAATTATCTTGTCAAGAAAGAGCAACGGAATAAAGAAACCATCAAACATTGGAGGAGGTAGTAAATACTCTCAGACATGTAATCTGGGGTTTTTTATCTCTTAAACTGACAGTTCTTTCACAGGAGACTGCCCTTTCCCACACTTGATCAACTTGGACCTGTTTATCTGAGCCAGCTCAGACCCACGGGCATCCCACATGTTTATTTGCACACGCGTGACTCAGGTATCAGGATCAACAGAGGACAGCCATGAAATTTTGCCTCTGGCATGTGAGACGCTCTGTATTGTTCCAATACCTCTCTTCACAGGTCTGGGACTTATGAAGCCAAGAGACTCCTATTCACAGCCCTTCTCCTTAATTGTATGGCCGATGACATCCCACGCCACCCAAAAGCAGCTTTTGTGCTGACGGCTGGAGCCAGCTGGTATGGACCAGAGGAGAGCGACTCTTCACCAGCCTCATCGGAAGGCAGGGAGCCTGCGCAGCCATAGGATGGGTCACAAAGTCCTTGGCTCCCCTTACTAAAACACTTGTAGCCACATGCTAAGGATCAGGCAGGGTCTGAAGCCAGCTGCCTTGGCAGGATTTGGCCATCAGAAAATCCACGCATTGCCACTGCAAGTTGGAGGTCCTCTCCACTCCCCTCCTCTCTTCCATCGGCCACCTTCAACCAGGTCCTGCTGCTTCTGCTCCTTGAGGCTAATTGAAGGCTCCTCGTTCCTTATCTTCTAATTCTCTCAAGTTCATAATGTTTTGATGGGATTTGCTGAACTAACAGGCAGCTGTAAGGTAGGAATTAAAAACAGCTAAAAGTCCACTAGTACAGACAACTCCAGAGACATAACCTGGAGTAAACATGGGAGGCTGTTGGAAAATGTCGCATATTTTGCTGCTATCAAAATGCATTTCTCTGCTAAAGAGATCAGCCCAAATGTTTTAGTCCCCTGAGACATCTTATCATGACTTTTTTAACTGACTTTTGACCCAGTAATAGCTCCAGGTACATAACTTGGATCCAGTGTGTGAACAATGCAAGAGCTGAGGACAATTTGCACCCACCTGGGTTCAACGGCACAACTCCTGAACCTTGAGCCATAATGCGAGTGTGAAAGCACAGATGTCCTGCTCAGAAGATGTGCTTGCTAGAGTCTCTGGCTTCACTCTGTAATGAAGAAAAGATGAGATGTAGCAGTTCACCCATACCATCTACAACTCAATTCAGTGGGATAAGGGTGTCTCCTCTGAGAAAAAAGCAGTGAACTAGAAAGAGAGCTTTGAATTAATGGCTATATAATTTGGCAATGGTATTTGAGAGTTCCTGATCAAAGAGAGATTAATGGTCCAGATAAAAAAAATACTAAAAGAAACAGATGCTTCATGTTTGCACACTCAGCAGAGCTATGAAACAAGGCAGGAGTACCCCTGTATCAGCTCCAGTACATGGCCTTGAAGGAGGACTGGGTCTACCACAGTCTCCACCGCCAGCAAATCAACTCGGTAATTTAATAAAAAGTTCAAGCAGCATTTCTTTTGTGTCCTTTAGAACAGAATTCATTATTAGTTTGCTGTCTTAAATTAGTCTCAGCTTCAGCCCCGTGGGAAGTAAATAAATACTAGAGAAGACAAATTGTGATGGCATCATCACTTTTGGTGGGATGCTCTGTTCTTTCCCACCAAATGCCAGGCTTTCCCAGGCTCAGATTTCCTGCACTGAAGAGCTTTGCATGTCTTTTGTGATAGGAAAAAATAATAAAAGTTTGCCCCATTCTTTATTCCTGAAGAAGAAAGGCCTGGAAAAAACTGTTGTAAGAATGAAATCAAAAGAAGAAAATTAAGAGGATGGCTAACTTAGCTCTTCCATCTGAAGCACTTTCTCATTTGAACACATTTGAGCTTTTTTTTTCCCCTCAAAGCTAAACAGCAACAAAAAAAAAGGAAGTTAATGATTTGTTTGGGTCAAATAAACTATTTCTTTCCATTCACCCCTGAGACTCTCAGTTTTGTGTCAAGCAGTTGACAGTGATTTTAAATTGAGAAATATTTATCTTGAAATAACATCTCTTTTTTTTTTTTTTTTTAACGCAGATAACCCCTGCAACAACACAAACTCTGAGCTAGCCTCTCCTTCACTCTCTTCTGCAACTTCTTGCTGAATGAGGCACCGCTCCTACTCAGTCACTGCCTGACCACCCAATGGAGCCCCACCAGCTGGGCACAGCCTGCCTCTCCATACAGCATCCTAACTCCAGGTTTCCATGGCTTGTAAACTCTGGGCCAGGCTTTCAGCTGCTGGAAAGGATGGAGCACACCAAGCACATGCCTGCACGCGTCTGCAGATTCATCAGTCTGTTTAGGTCGAAAAATCATAGGAAATCTCAAGAGAATACAAAGATTTGCTGTTTTTTATATTAAATGCTTCCACTATTATTTTCTTTTGCTTTGTTTTTGGCTTTTTTGTTTCATATTCACTCAAAGCAAAATTACTTTCCCAAGGTTTGTAGCTCAGCCAAGAAAGTTAATTCCTAAAGTTCTAATTATTTGCATCTCACAAAAAAGTTTTTGATCCAGAGAAGTGACCTTGAGCTGATGGATGCAAAGGGAGTCAGTGACCTACTCCTTTCAAGATAGTTCCCATGACGTCCCCCTTGTTCACTGTCACCCCTCATGTGACAAAGAACCTCCTCATCATTGCCCAACCCAAACACTGGGAAACACAAATGTCTTTATGGAGGAAACTAAGAGAGACCAGAGCCCTCTACTTTGGAGATGCAAAGCCAGCCACGATACCAAACTCCCTCAGTCAGGAGTCATGGCTATGGCAAGTCATGGTGTCTTCAAGACCAGCTATGGTTATGGCAGCTTCAGAGGTTCAAAATCAGAAACCTAGAGGCAAAATCATGAAATGGATTGTGAATTCCCTCTGTATTTTCCCATGCCCACCCCCACTAACACCTGTGAGCACAGAAATCACCGCGAGGCTTTGGCTAGATCGAGGAAACGCCCACACCTACAGCACGGTGACACAGCCAAGATGGTAGTGTCACATTTGGAAAGATATTGCTTCACTTGGAAGTGCCTCTACATTGGAAGGATATTACTTCAGAGTTTCTTATGAAGTTGGACTTGTACTCTATTTTTAAAAGACAGAATACTCAAATAATCAGGAACCAGAACTTTAAATAGACACAAAATGTCTGAAGTGATGAAATCACAGGGAGAAACACAAAATCATCAACTCTAACAAGTGCTGCTGCACCATCAGTCTGAGTCAGAAAACTCAAATGACCAAAATGACTTCATATGTCATGCCGTGCCCAGAGCACCAGGCATCTGTGATAGCTTCGTCAGCTGTGTTGGCTGCAGCATGACCGTTTCTGCATTTCTGTTTGAGTCACTGCTGGTGACACAGGGAAAGGCTGTGCCATGGCATCGGGTATCTCCCTTTATTCTTGATGTCACTGGAGATATTTCAGGATGAGCATGGCTTTCTCTTAATCTTTATGTAGTCACAGATTGCAAGGCCAAAAGAGACTGTCTTGGGCAGCTAGTCTGACCTCCTGCAGGCACAAGTTCACAGCACTGCCCTGGATTTATTTTTTGATAATCTGGAGAACTGTCCACATTTGATTTACAACTAAGGACCAGAGGTTCAGGGGCCAGCTGTTCTGAATAAAAACTTTGCATCTAAATGGATGTGAATCAGATGCAAAACCTGCTGCTGTCTTTAGCAGCCATACAAACAGCTAAAACAAAACATAATGTTTACAACTCTGAGATAGTTTAGTCTAAACCTGGTGTTCCCAGTGCTTTTAGTTACATCAGTATAGAGGGTCTGGCTGAGGTGGAGATAATTTTCCCCATAGCAGCCCTCATAGTGCTGTGCTTTGTATTGGTAGCTAGAAAGGTGTTGATAACCCCCCGGTGTTTTGGCTACGCTGAGCAGTGCTCACAGCATCAAGGCTGTCTCTCCAACATTCCCCCCTCACCAGTAGGCTGGGGGTGGGCAAGATCTTGGGAGGGGACGTGGCCAGGACAGCTGACCCAAACTGACCAAAGGGATATTCCATACCATATGATGTCTGTGCAGCAATAAAAGGTAAGAGAAGGGAGGAGTGGGGAGGTGGGGGGAGGGGGGTGGTGCGTTTGTTATTACAACATTTGTCTTCTGGAGCAACCACTACACATACTGAAGCCCAACTTCCCGGAATGTGGCTGGACATTGCCTGCTGATGGGAAGCAGAGCATAAATCTTTTGTTTTCCTTTGCTTCTGTGCACGGCCTTTGCTTTTGCTTTATTAAACTGCCTTTATCTTGACCCATGAGTTTGGGTTGGGGTTCTTTTTTCATCTTATTTTCTCCTCCCCCCCCGATCCTGTTGAGGAGGGGAGTGATAAAGCAGCTTGGTGGGCACCTGCCATCCAGCTAAGGTCAACCCATCACAATCAGGGATCCTAAAACTGTCTGGTATTTAATTTCAAAATGGTACTATCAATATTTCGTGAATCAGCTTGTACTCCTGCAAAGGGCTGCTGTCTGTGTGCTGTGCATACCTGTCTCAACCAAATGGTCAGGAGCTGGGGGAGCACAGCCAGCTGTACACTACAGCTGTCACCTCAATTATCTGCATTTTATAGGTCATCTGCTTAGTCGTCTGTGGGGTTTCCTAGCCTGCCACACCATGTATTTGCTTCGTATTGGGAAAGAAAAAAAAAAAAGAAAGAAAAAAGAAAGAAAAAGAAATTAAAGTGCAAATAGTGCCTTAAGGGCCTATGTCATGGCTACTTATGGAAAATATGTGCCCTTGTGGCCAAGAAGGCCAACGGTCTCCTGGGGTGCATTAAAAACAGCATGGCCATCAGGTCGAGGGATGTCATCCTCCCCCTCTACTCTGCCCTGGGGAGGCCGCATCTGGAGCACTGTGTGCAGTTCTGGGCTCCCCGGGTCAGGAAGGACAGGGAACTGCTGGAGAGAGTCCAGCGGAGGCTACAAAGATGCTCAGGGACTGGAGCATCTCTCTGCTGAGGAAAGGCTGAGAGCCCTGGGGCTGTTCAGCCTGGAGAAGAGAAGGCTGAGAGGGGTTCTCATCAATGCTTATCAATGTCTAAAGGGTGGGTGGCAAGAGGATGGGGCCAGACTCTTCAGTGGTGCCCAGTGACAGGATGAGGGGCAACAGGCACACATTGGAACATGGGAAACCATCTGAACATGAGGAAAAACTTCTTTCCTGTGCGGGTGGCAGAGCACTGCCACAGCTGCCCAGAGAGGCTGTGGAGTCTCCTTCTCTGGAGAGATTCCAAACCCACCTGGATGCCATCCTGTCCAACCTGCTGTAGGTGACCCTGCTTTGGCAGGGGGGTTGGACTAGGTGATCTCTGAAGGTCCCTTCCAACTCCTGCCAGTCTGGGATCCTGTGATAATTCTCAGCCTGGCACAGAAATAAACATAAGGTTTTCTCTCTGCCACAGACTCTGCATGATGCCCAAATCCCGGAGCGCTGCCCAGTGTGTGCAGGGAGATTTCCCCCCATAACAGCCCTAGTGCCACAGCCCCCTCCCAGCGCTGCTCAGCAGAAAAGGTCAATCAAGTCACTAATCCCAGGGCAAACAGTGGCAAAAGTGAGTGCTGCTTATCTGTACTTGTGAAGAGGTGTCACCTTGCCAGTCAGGGTGTGTACCTACAGTGAACACTAGATATATTGATGTATTTCCCTCATTTCTCTTCCTTGTTCACAAATGCATTTGTTAAAGCACAGGGCAAATGACCACATAACCGATGTCAAAGACTTGCAGAGCCTTTCCCTGTCATGCCAGCTCTTCAGCAAGGGATCTCCTGGCCCCACAAGCCCAGGCTGCTGTGCGCTCACACTATTGTATTCCCACAGCTGCCAGTCTGCCCAGTACAAGAAGAGTTCACTGCCACCCTCCCTGCACCTACCAACATGTCAGCTGGAGAGAAACAGGAACCGAGCCTCTGGTTGCTGGGCTGGGGCTATGCAGAAAGCTGATACATCCCATTAGGAGATTGATCCAAATAGAGAAGATGGACACAGGAGACCTCCCCACAGAAGAGGGGTTGGATCAAGCATCTCAGGTTGGTCCCAGTCCTGGGCCATGGTGCCCCCCAACCTAAGGTCACTCATTTTGGCACAAGGAGAGGACAGGATGTGCTATGCTAAGATGCCAAGAAGGAAGCCAGAGAGGTGGGTGCACCTTCTCCAGTCATAGCATTTTTCTCCTTAGGGTGCATAATATTGGCTAAAAAGTGACTATGCACCTTGCTATCCTTGGCAGAGGCAGCTCAGGTCAAGGCTTTGTGCAGGGCTTCTGCGCACCCTGGGCTGTGCAGCAACCTGCAGAGGAGATGCTGGGAAACCTGCACAGCTCCAAAAGACTTGCTGCTTCTGTAGAGCTGGAGGAGACTGCCACTCAGCTGGGATCAAGCACACCTATGACCTGGGCAGGCTGCCTAGATAGGATGCTATTTATGTTAAGCCTCTCTGCTTAGCTGATTAATGGGAATCCGGGAAGGGTAGATAGCTGGTGGGCTGCAGGATTCCTGGGATTTCTAGGGATGTTCTTGTTGTGATCTGGCACAGTAACTGCGTCCATTCAGGCTGGCTTCAATGCAGAGATTTGCTGGATTGCGACAAGACTTGTCCTGTCCCCTGGTCCCTAGAAATCCCTTTCCTGTCACCACCCAGCTGCGTACCTGCTCCCTGGTCTCCTCTGCATCCCCTGACAGAGCACAGGTAGGAGACACCCAGCACAGGTAGGACACACCCAGGTTCTGCTCCTCCCTTCTGCCCAGAAAAATGAGTTGGCAAGGTCTGAAGGACAGTTTTGTACTGAGAAGAGGCCTGGGACAAAGTGACAAGCCAGGGAGGTCAGTGAGCAGATGAACGATGAAGGTTTGGGGTAATACTGCTCAGAGGACCCTGACAGTGTCAGGGTCCAGCTGTGGCCCCAGGTCACCATGTGTCCTCACAGGATATGGCCACCATGGGGTATGAGTTGGGGTCACAGTCAAAATCTGAATAACCAAAGTTTATTTAAAAATCCAATTTTGAAGTCCTTTTGGTGGCTAAGAAGGGCTTGTGCAAGCCCAGAATAACTGGCCACAAAATCACGTGTAAAATAAAAGTCCTTGGATTCCTGCCTTATCAGAAACAGCCTCAGCTGACTGCTGGCTTTCAGCCTGGATTTTGGTAACACCTTACGGGTGTGGGAAAGCATAGTGTGGACAGAAAATAAAATCCATTATAAGAAAGCATTCAGCAGACTACAAAACAAATGAAGATCAAATAGCCACAAGGATAAGGAGTAAGAGATGGAATTGCTGAGGTATATTTGAAGCAAACATATAGGCTGAAGATCTCACAGGTCCTTTACTAGATAGAAATGGTCAGGTTGTCAGTAGCAGTCTCCTGGGCTTAACGCAGCCCCAAGGAATTCGGTAAACTGTTTTGTTAATAACTGGAAAGAAAGTGGGAGACACTTTCCCACCAAGCTGAGATAACACTGAAGTGTCTGCTCCATCACTAAGAGGAGGAGGGTGTTAAACTGTAATTGAGAAAAACAAAATTTAACTGATTGCTTAAAAACTTCAAAGTTAAACAGCTTCAATAACCTGCAAATAAGGGTCTGGAAGGGGATGCTGTCATAGGATGATGATATTTTTAATAAATCTAGGGCTGGGAGAAAACAAATGCTATGGCAGTCTTTGCATAAGATCAGTGGGGAGGCCCGAGGTAATTAGAGAGTTGTCACCCTGCTATAAACACGGGGGAAACTCAAGGAATGGCTGTCATGTACTCAGAGATGGCTGTGGTCATATATCATCATTAATGATACTTGGTAAATAGGGTAAATTTTAAAGGAATGTAGTAGGTTCTTGAAAATATGCCTCGTGGTGAAAAAGGTGCAATGTTCAGTGTATTCAATTTATCTATGAACAGGCTAAAGGGTGAATTGAGGTTGTTGCAAAGTGAGACTTGCCTGTGAGCCAAAGCTGGAAAAGGTCAACGTGGAAATAAGTTGCATTTAAGAGTGCAAATAAGCAAGCTTGGGAGTACTTGATTTTTGGCATGTGATGCCTTTTCCAGCAGGCAATATCTGCATACGAGGATTGCAAGGCTTTAAAAAGTGTGCCAGATGCATTTAGCTCTGGGAAAAAATTGGGGGAATCCATGAGCTGATATTCAGGCAGTCACACACACAACTGGAGTCATCTCTCCTGGTCTTGATATCTATGGAGATCTTCCAGAAATGTCCTCCACTGAAAGATTCAGCAGATCTTCAACAGATTTATTGCAGTATTTGAAAAGTGACTGTTTGTACTTCATATCTTAATAGAGATAAAAAAATATAATTCAGTCTTCCTCAAAGAATTACACTTATTATAAGATTTCTTATCTTTAAACTTTACAGAACACAGAGAAAATAAAGTGACAAAACCAAGCTGATTACACAGTACATTTCATAGAAAAAATAAAGAGTTTAAGCTGGCAAGAAACTGGACAATTTTCCTGAATCAGGCAGAAACCACTAACTATGAAAATAAAAATTAATCCTACGGAAGTTGTAATGTTTTTTGGAGCAGAGTTAATCAGTTTGGTTGTGGTGTCCATGGTGGCACCGACTGGCCAGGCTGCTGTGGGGGCTGCTGGTGCTGCATGCGGGCGAGGGTGATGGCTCCTCATCACTCCGAGTTCTGTTTTACAGCCTCTTAGCAAATGAAACTGCTCTTTGCTCTGTGTTAGGGTGAATTAGAATATACCGATTCACAAAGCCCCACATTTTTTCTGGGAAGTGTCATAGATTGGGGAAAGCTCTCTAGTTCACATGTGGATACGGGGCTTCCAGGGCTGCAGGTCTGGTGGGCAGCACCTGCTCAGCCGCCCCGGTGCAAAGCCCTGTCTCCTGGCACCATCGCAACTAGCTGGGTCACCTCTGACTGGGGACACTGGGACTCCCCCAGGGGCTGGGAAACTGGGCTTAGGCAGCTGTTGCTCTTAGTGGCGCTGCTGATTGACAGCTGTCAGTCTCGCAGCCCTGGAAACCTCTGGAGTGTTCCCCATTCAAAGAAAATGTAAAAAAGTTTCAGTTTCAGCCTAGTTCAAACTGAAACCAAATTTCAACTACCCCAGATATTAATTTTCTTGGAAATCCCTCTTTCCAAATAAGTTTCGATTCCTTTTTTTCGGAGGTGCCCAAAGCTGTGGAGTTTGTGTCATCAGCAGTCAGCAAATACGACTCTCCCCATGGCCGGTGCTGACCACAGACGCACCCGGCTGCCCTGGAATGGGGACCATCAGGATTTTCGAGTGGATGAAATGTAGAGATATGTTCAGGCTGCTACAAGCAAGAAACAAAATATTTGCATAAAATCCTCTTCCTCTACACCTGCATTATTACTGCCCTGAATGATGAAACACTGCCCTATTTCCACAACAATTAAAATGCCTAAAGAAATGGCCCAGAAGTACTCAGGACTCTGAACACTTGTGACAGCGCTGATGGGATCAGCAGGACAGCTAAACCCTTGAGGCTCTAAGGAGTGAAGCAATGGAGTTTATATATATATATATTTATTTATGTTATGCCTTATATCTTTTTGCTGCATTTCTCCACTGTCAGGATATAGCTGTTAATCTCATTAAATATTAAGATCTTAAAAAGGAAATCTACTAATTACCTACTCCTATGCAAAAAAAAAAAAAATTGCAAAATTGGGGCGTTTAGGAACTGCATGGATGCCCTTCTGATGTTATCAAAGTTCCCACCTGAAATGATTTTTAAGACCACATGACAAATATATAACAAGAGAAGGAGAAGCACTCAGGTTAAATCCATTTTCGCTAAGGCCACACAGCCGCTTGTAGCTGCAGAGTGACTGTTGCAATCCATGATTTTTGGAAGTATTACTTTATTGTATGTTGTATTATTGTATTAGCTATTGCACCAGGCCTCAGATCAGTGGAGAAACACTCAGGTGTGAACCTCAGCAGTGGGCTCCAGAGCTGCCCTCGTTACTTCTGCCTGCTCTTGTTGCTTTGTCACCAGCAGGTTTCTCTGCCTGGGCTGCTGCTCGCTCCCAAATGGCTTTTTATGTTTCTCCTCTCGTTTCTTGTCTCCCTTCCCCAACGCTGCAGCTGGACACTCTTGAGTGCTGTGTCAGGTCTAAGAGTGCCAATTTAGCATTTTCAGATGTGCAAAATAATGTCAGTGATAGAATATTTGTGTTCAAGAGAAAAAAGGAAAAAAAAACAACAAACAAACAAAAACAAACCACAAGAGCAAGAGGAGACATGACAGAGAGCGCAGAAACTCTGGTTTAGTTCAGCTGTCAGTGCACAACACAAACTTCCACTTTCCAAGTAGTTGGAAAATGTCCCTGTATTACCTCCCTACAAAGGCATTAAAATTATGCTTCACCTCCTGAAGACCCTGTTTCCCTGGTTCTGAGTTGTCCCTGTCGCAAAAATGTGAGAAACCAAGTACAAGAGGAACAATAGGAAAGAAAACAACCCTTTGCTCTAGCTGATGCACAGCATGTTCCTGACCAACCTTGTAGATCGCCAACAAAACATGAATTAAATGCATTTACTGCCATTCCTGCAGCTGAGCAGAGAAGCTGACAAACAGGTCCATCTGCTGCAATGCTCCCTTGCCCATGCTGATGACAGCAGGCTCCTCAGAAATCAGCTCTACTTCAAGGCTCCCCCCAGGGGTACCGTGGGTGAGGAGAGGAGCCATCGGTACATCATCTGCAATGGAGACCCTGGCAGAGCCATGGCAGTTTGGTCAGATTTAAGGGGTCTGCTCCCGGGGGAGCTGCAGACTGCATGTCACCTCCACCAGCGTGGCATGCACCAGCATGGCACTCACCAGCATGGTGTACAACCACCGCACAGGGACCAGCTCTGCCTGTTTGTAGAGCAGTGACATGCAGGCACTGGGGACAAGGAGGGAATGTGCTCCCTGGGGGGCAGGGGGGAGGGGACATCGTGCAGGGAAAGGACAAGGAGTACCCAAGCACCAGGGCTGAAGGATGGCTGATGCTGACTCTGGATCTTAGTGATTTTTCTACTCTTACAGAACACTCTCACTGTGCATATTGGGGCTATATTTGGACCTGAGCATATGGGAAAGATGGGGGTCGGGAAGACCACAGGAGGAGGAACCAAAATCATACAGAACTCCCCAGTCAGGACACAAAAGACGCCAAGAGGGAGCTGGGAGCAGGAGGTGACAAAGGTGCTGGCAAAGGTGACAAGCACACAGCTGGCCCCCTGGGACGGGGTTGCTGTGTGGCAGCACATGGGACGTGGGGGTGCAGCCAGGCTGTGTGAGCTGCGCTGCAGCGTGGCAGCACACGGGGGCACAGCTAAGGCTGTGCGTGCTGTTGGCGCTGGGGTGCCAGCCCACACACGCTTTGCATCCAACCTTGCTGTGGAAGCCAGACAGCACAGCATTTTTCCTTATAATTATCTTTCCACCTTATCTCTCCGACGTCCCAGCTAAACACGTACTCTTTCTTTAACAGCTGTGTTAACAGAGTCCATCACAGTCTTTGTGAATGTCTTCCAAGGTCTAATTACCTTTATTATTAAAGACTGTGCCTCACTTTTGGGCTCAGAATGTTTGATTCCCACTTTCCATTGTTGAACTTTGCTGATTTATTACATGTTAGGGTGATTCCTGGTACCTCCTGGGTCTGCTGGACCCTTCTTGTGTATTCAAGCACATTTTGAGCGTGGTGGGCAGGACAAGTCCTGCCTGCAGCACTCTCACACCAGTGTGACCAGTCCTCCACCATCAGGTTATTCCTTTCCTTCTGGCATAACAGCAGCATCAGCAGAGCTGCTTGGGCACACCCTTTTATTCTGGTGCAGGTCAATGAAAGCTGGTAATTATTCAAGGGCATCTGTGATACCCTTCAGAAGTACGTCAGAGCAATCCCCTCACCCCAGACAGAGATGGAACATCACATGCTTATGCTAGCCCCAGGGCCTGAGTGGGGTAGTGCTGGCCCTGTGGGGCCCTGGGCTGAAGTTTGGGTGACAGACCCTTGCGGGCGGTTTGCAGCAGGTCTGTTGTGTCCTCCTTTGCCAGGCACCATCGCTCCCCAGCCTGCTCTCCGAGTCCGAAGCAGGCACTGCTCACAGACAGCTGCTGCAGCTCAGGGAGTGTGCACAGGGGACTGGATGCTGACTGTGTGCATGTGCCATGCAAGGGTATACCAGAAAAAGACCTTGAACACCAAGTCTGATCACTCTGATGTCTTATTATTTCTATTACCTACACAGCCTCAGTGCAGGGCTGTAGGAGCCAGCACTCATCTCACCTGATCTTAGCCTCTAAGAGCAGGTGCCAGCTCTAAGCCAGTCATCTCAGCTTTCTCCTAGACCAGCATCTCCTGAAAGCAATCTGTCCATCCTATGAGGGGATCTATGAAAATCCATGAGGTTAAGTATGATCCAAAATAATGTTTTATTCATTTATGCTGCCAACTGTGTCCTTGGCTGCAAAACTGTGAACGCATCTCTGGCTTTTCCCAGCACACAGTTGTATCAGAGATGAGCATGGCCAATGCTTAAACTCTTTAGGGACATGTGAACATGGATCATAGGACAGTTTATGTTGGATGGGACCACAGGAGGCTTTCATGAAAAGTGGTAGGACTGTAGGCAAAATTTCTGGGCACCTCTGGTTTTCCGAGGTATGGGACTTCAGGTGCTGGGTATGCTTAGGGTTATCAGAGCAAGGTAAATGGATGGGAATAAGAGGTGACAGTGAAGCTTTTGAAATCCTTAAATATCACAGTGAAAACAAGTTAGATGTAAGTTAGTGAGGGGTCCTAACAGTATATCCAAGCCTGAAACACTGTCAGTGGAAAGACAGCTTTATGTACTGCAGTATGTCCCACCACCAGCATAAAACTTTCACTGCTTACCCTAGTCCATTTGATTTAAAGGAGGGGACAACATGGTTCAGTACCTTATAGACCAACTGGAAGGAAAAATAAATAGAGCACCAAAAGCATCTGCAAGGGAGGATCTGATGGACATAGCTCCAGCTCATAGCTCCAATCTCTGGAAAGAAAACATGCCACTGCTCTGCAACCTGGGAATGTCATGGCTGGGAAGGATCGTGGGATGTGTAGCTTTCCTTAGGAGAAGGGCAGTGAACTCGATCACGAGGCACCCAACATCTGCAGTACATTCCCTGCAACCCAGGTAGGACACACTGATCTGCATTTTCCTGAGGGAAAACAAATGTGTTTGGCAAAACTTGGCAAAACTTGGAGCGTATTTTGCATACAGCAATGTAGGTTTATGCAACCAAGCCCCACTCCAGAACACTTCAGTAGAAGATTTCTGAATAAATACATCAGAAAAATGTTTATTTATCAGGGACAACCCTTTTGTGAGATAAGCACATCCCACCTAATGGTGGTTCTAGTATGGCCCCTCTGGTCCTTGTAGCTGCAGTCACAAGTCAGGGCCATCAGGCAGCCCTGACTGTGTGGGTATCCTCAAAGCAGTTCAGCCCTCCCTCATCCCCTCCCTTTCCTTCGTTCTAACTAATCAATTTAGGACATTTATGGTATTTACAGCTTGGCTCCGAGCTGTTGTTTGTGAGAATGCAAATGAAATGTTGTTGAAGCTTGTAGAGTGCTGGAATACACAAAGCCTTTGTGATATGCTGATTTCTCACACCAGGCTCACCCTCCTGCCAGGCAGTTGATTGAGTTGCCACCTTCCCGACTACTCTTTTCCCAGGTAGCTGGAGGGTGTGGTGCCACCAACATTTTTCTAGTGGCAAAGCCAGTTTAAGAAATTCCTGCCCCCACCCCTTCACTTGTGTCAATACAGCTGTCTGGGGAGCTGTGTGGCAATTTGGATGGCTTACGTGGTCACATAAAAAGAATATTTGGGAGGGACTGTTTTTATACACCTGGCTGATGTCAGTGGTCTGGTCAGAAGGGTCCCTGCACAGCAGAGAGAACACCAAGCTACAAGCAGGAACAAGAAGCTAGTGGGTGGAAAACCCTTAAACCAACTTTGCCACCAGTGAAAACATCATCAGCTGACACCCTGATGGCATCCCAACCCTCCATGGCTTCACAGGCACCTCTAAGTTACGTACTAGTTGATCATTACCTATGCAAGTCCTGGTATGTCTCATGGTTGGAGACTCACCACCACGTTTCCACCAGCAGCCCACCCGAGACACTACCAGCTCAGCTTGGTCCCTTTCCATTTTCACCAGTGGGCTGGGTGAAGGCTTCTCATGGGTGTGTGGAGAGCCTGCATGCCTCCAGGGCAGGCTGCCATTCCATGGGATTTATAAAAAAAGAGGTTCCTGGGGGATGTGAATCCCATGAGAAATCAAGAGGTGGTGTCTGATGCACCTTCAGGAAGAGGGCTCTAAGGAGACCTGAAAATGCCTGGTCAGTGAAGCTACAGCTTGTGAGAAGTGTGAGGCTCTGCAGGACTCTAACTACAGCAAAGACTGTCCCTAGCAAACCCAGATGGCCCATGTCCTTGGATGAAATGGATAACCCACATTGCTAATACAGCACAGTAACGCTCAACACTCTTGAAAATACCCTGGAGAAGCTGGAAATGGGGGATGGAAAGGCTCAGGATGCTAAAGATGGCCAAAGCCAGAGGGTCCAGGAAAGGTACAGAGTCCTCTCCAGAGAGCTGACCTTCCCAGAGAGAATCTGTTGACAAGTACAGTGGGGCCTGAGGGGGCACTAAGCAGAAATGAGTGAAGAGGGTGCTCCCATCCAAACAGTCACTCACCCTCAGCCCTGAGCAGCCGGTTTGTTCTTATCTCAAAGATGCTGAGATTTCCCCATGTAACACCAAGGAGGGATTCAGGATATACGGGATTAATGTATTTCCAAGTGAAGCAGGTGTTTTCAGAAGGGGTGAGGCTTAGAAGTGGCATTTTATGCTGAGTCTTTGTGAGCTGGGGGAGGTGAGCGTGCAGCTGTGTCAGACTTGGCTGCCACCAATATGAGCATGCTTGCACTGGTGGTAGAGGTCAGTTCTTACAGCTGAACCCACTGCACAGGGTGACACACAGGCAATCTTCAGTCATCTTTTGAGTTGAGCTACCAATCTCACTGGGTTTCCTTATTCTTGGGGCAAGAATTTCTTTCTGTTTCTGAAAGGTTTGGGTAACAGGGGAATTTTGTCTTTCAGTTTCTTCTGTATTTGCAGCAATTCCTAATTATACTGGAAGAGACAATTGTCTCCCAACAGCTGCTGCTACTAAGATAATGATGACTACAGGAGTGATGAAGACCACCTGCCTCATGACCCTGGGGGACAGAAGCTGTGGTAGTTGAAGGCTGGAAGTGTGCAGGGATGACAGCATATGGGCTTCAAAACAGTCTTATAAGCTTTGTAAGCTTTTGGTATACAACATCAGTGACACAAAGAACAGTTTTGGTCTCAAAAGGGTGGTTTACAAGTATCATTTACTAGACCTGTTCTCCAGAGAGTAAATTGACAATAGATTATAACAGAGAATGGGACCGGAGTTATCCACCTCTCAGTAAGTGACAGCAAGCCACATTTCATTGCCGGTGGTCAGGCAGCCAAGAGCTTGGACTCTGGAGCGAGCAAGGTATTGAGTTCACCCTGCCCCACCTGAGCAGTCGCCCCCTCCTCTCCACCCATTCCCCCTCCTCCCTCCCTAGCTGGCCAGAGGCATGGATGGGTCCTGAGACTCCAAGCATTTCCCAGCCTTGAGCACTCATCCAGTGGGTCTCTGTGTCAGTGACGTTGCTGACCCATGTGGAAATAATGTGAAAGCAGTAGTAAACAGGTAAACAACAGAGAACAATAAGAGCAGAGGAGTGGTTATCAACAGTGACATTTGGGAAACATGGACTAGTGTTGGCCCGGTTAGAGCAAGAGACTGGACTAGAGATCTCCAGAGGTCCCTCCCAACCACCACTGCCAAGACTCTGAATTCAAGACTTCAGAAAATTCCTGTGTTTTCTGAGACAGGGCATCATCTGAGCCTGGTCCCCAGAATTCTATCAAAAAAAAAGGTGAATGTGTTACTTCTCTCAAAAAGTGACACAAATACAAAGAATGAAGGTCCATCGCCACTCCAGGAGCAAGCCAGTAAAACAAACCTCTAATCCTGCCATAAGTCGTGTAACCTCAAGCTGAAACCATAAGAACTGTATAGATGCACAGGAGGAATTCCCTGGTGCCAAGGAAATAATTCATCCACAGCTGCCAGACAAATATGGGAAATGAGAAAGATAAAATCACCAGCCTGGAGAACAGCAGTGGCTTCATGAGCGGAGAAGATGACCCAGAGACTCAGGCCTGGTGAGACCACTGGCCAGCATAACAGCTGAGTCTTGCAGACTTTGTAAAAATTGTGCTTGTATTAAATTCTGTCTGAAAAAAAGCAGTTCTGCAAGAAAAACACACTGAATTAGGCTGGGTTGCCTGTACCTGAGGCAGGGCTGGGACTCTGGGATTGTAGCTCTGTCCCGAATTCGAGTTTTTCTAGCAGAATTCATGAGATGCAGCAGACTAAAGAGATAGTGAAGCAGCAGCATTGGAACTGAAATCAAAACTGATCTCCGCTTTTTGTTGGCAAGGCTTAGGTGCATCCTGATGGAGAACCAGGACAGGAGCTTGAAATTAAGACACAAGCAGAGTTCAGTGTCAAATGCGTGTGACAAAAGGAGAACCAGCTGGGTTCTGCACAGAGCAATGGGTTAAAAAGCTAATTGGTTTCTCCAGGGACCAAGAAAATGGTGCCAGGAGTTTTGAAATTAGCACTGAAGATAAAAAGGGAAAGATGAGTAAATATGAGAGAATACTACAAGCACGAAACGAGCCTCTTCAAATCGGTCATCGCAAGGAACTGTTCAAAAAGTGAGTGTAGCCAATGTGTTTGCCAATGAGTTTTGGGTTTCTGCTGCCCACTTAGAAAGTGGTTTATTAAGGTTTGGCAGTAACGAGCACTTTGGCAGCAATTAATACCATTTTATTTCAGGGGACAGCTGTGATTCATGTTCCTTTCACTTCGTCTCTTTTGAATATTGCCACTCTGGACTGTAGATGTAGACATAAAGGAGGGTGCACAGGGGTGCATTTCCAGCACACATGCCGAGAGCAGAGACCAGTAGCCTTCTTAGCTACAGCTGAAAATGCCAAAAATCTGCCAAGCCAACCCTTGTTCAGCTCTGGGAATGCTCCTCACCCATAAGCAAGGTTCATCACAAACTCTTCCTGCATGAAACCTCAACAAATTTCAGCTTTTAGCTGGATCTGAACAAGTTGTTCTCAGTTTTGCACTAAGTGAACACAGGTCATTGATGTGTGCCCTGTTGTCCCTGGGGCACGACAAACCTTTCTGATTGTTATGGCATGTGCTGATAGCTTTGTTACCTACAGCTTTGCTACACGCCATCAGACAGGGATCTGCACCTGAAAATTAATTTGAATGCATATTTTGTTTCAACCCTTAATAGGAACCGAATGTGTTGCAGCTCATGTTTTCAAGACACAAGCATAATGACAATTTTTGGAATATATTTTTAGTTAAGATAAAAAATATTTTAGTTCCTTGTCTTCCAGAACTTTGTAACAGTGTCCACATCTGGTCCACATACAGTTATAGGAACCAGCTCGGATCGGAAAACACAGTCAAGCCTGGCAATCGCTGGGCCCTACAGAAATGTCTCCCAAACAGCTCCCTCTGCACAGTGACATTTGCTACCTGATTTATTTCCCATTAGCATTGCTGGCTGTGTTGTTGGGCTATTGTCTCCATTGTTGGTTTTTTTCATTAAAACCACAAGTGCACGATGATCCTGCCTGTGGGAAGCATGCGTAGCCTGGCTGCTTCTCAGAGGCTTGTTGCTCAGAGCTTGCTGCACCCCTCCTTGCTGCGCTGGACCGCACAGATTATGGCCTCCATCCTGCATCACCTACAGGTTCTCCTTCCCTTCTGGCTGCTGTCATGGAGACTCTGGAGAGCCCTGCCTGGCCCTCACCCCAGGAGATGAAGGGGGGGAGTCAAAAATGTGGCTGAATGTTCTGCTGCCCTCCTCCCACTGCCCTGCCTGCCACAGGCACAGCAGCGAGGGCTCCTAAAACCACTGTCACACCATGCAGGTGGCTAACAGCACCATCCTCCAAGGGGTTGTTCCACCACCCCCTTAGTAAGAGCAAGGAACAGCCTCTTCCAGCCTACTGTGAATATGCCCCCAGGACTCACTGGGCTGTTTCCCAGCACTGAGGGAGGTGGGCACTGTCAGCATCCCCAGGGCAGCCAGCTCTTATCAACTGGCCAATCCTGTGGAACAAAAGGCCTCTGGTTTTGTCAGTGCTGGATGTTTCTTTCTGGCAGGAAAGGGTATTGAATGGTGATTGAAGAGTGAATGTGCTGCAGAAAAATGCCCTTCCTTGCTGTCACACAAGGCTGACCCAGGCTGATCTCAGGCTGCCCAGTGCCACTGGCTGCCCACCTTTCACCACTCTCTGACTAGCAGCAGAGGATCATGGACGACTTTGCTGCCTGTCCTTCCCCAGTTGCCCACACACCTTCAGCAGGTCATAGGACTGAGAAAGGTCAGCCCAAAGCAAGTAGCGTGCCAAGCATTTCCCAGGTCAAACACAAATTATTTGATGAGAGCCTGAAAATACTAGTTTTACTCACAGCTTTGTGGTGGCCTGAGAGATAGAAATGTGCCCAAGCTAGTGCCAGTCCATGGCTACCAACACAACCAGCTGCCTGGGGCTGTTTGCAGCCCATGTCTCCACCCTCCCCAACCTCTCTCACTTCCAAATCCGTCTTCTGAGAGCCCACACCACTGCCAGCCCAACCCTATCTCTCCAAGGAGCCCCAGCCATCTTTCTCACCTGCCCTAACACACTGCAAGTTGATCTCATGAATGGTGACCTGCTGAAGCCCTGTCAGAGGCTGAGGCGGCTCCACAAAAGCTATTTTGACTTGTTCATAGTAGTTAGAAGATGCTGTCCTCTCCCAGTTCCCTGTTTCATTCCCAAGACATCTCTGTCCTTCCCTGACCTAGCTGGCAAGGAAATTTCTTGGTTACACCAACATGGGAGCAGGGGAAGATGAAAGTGCAAGTTGCCTATTTGCATGCTCAAGAGCAGTGTTATAAGGTCCTCAGCCAAGCCAGCTGCAAAGCGTTTTATGGTAGAAGACCAAATAAATTAATTGAGAGTTTGCAAATGGGCACAGAGAGGACCTCGAGTTTTCTGCTTCTTGTGGGCATTAGGAAGAACTCTGTTGAATTCTCTGCTGGGTTAAGGGAAGTATTTCCTTACATCCTGCGTCATTTTCAAGATGGCACTAAACTCCACAGAGCTCATACTGTGTGTGCTACCTTCTCCAGTTCTGCATGCATGAGTCCCCAGAACATATAGTCCAGGTTAGATATTAAACATTAAGCGTGATATTTAGAAATTACCTATAAATTATAAATTATGCTGCTGCCAATCTGCCCAGTGATGCTGAAGTTTAGGAAAATTGTCTTAGTTCTTCCCCTCACAGGGAACTCTTAAGGCCTGCTTTTTCCAAGAGGCATCTGAAACATTCTTTGCCCTCTTCTATGAAGTTCCTCAGAAAGGTGATGGACTCTCCTTTCTTGGAGATTTTCAAAACTCAGCTGGACAAGGCCCTGAACTTGGTCCTAAACAATTTGAAGTGAGCCCTGCTTGGAGCTGGATGTTGGACTAGAGACCTCCAGGCACCCCTCTGAACCCAAATAATTCATGGCTTATGGAATCTGCTAATTGAGAGCTTTCTCAATTGGAAAACTTGAATGACTTCATCTTGGCCTGAACTTCACCCTTCTAGGTGAAATGGGGAAGCTATCTTGCCCCAGCCTGTCCTTTTCTTCAAGTATCACTGAGCACAATAGGCCAGTGACTGAGGCTTCAACAACTGCTCCTGCTTTTGGCAGCACCCATATGGAGGCAGACATGTCAAAGTGCTGTACAACATAGTAGTCGGGGTACTGTCCCCCTTTTCTTACATGCATCTGTCCCTCATATGTGCAAAAATGGGTGAGGCTCAGCTGCACTAAGGCAAAGTCAAGTGGTAGAAAAACATTACCCAAGTCCTCATAAACTGGAAACGCCTGGGATAGGAGGTCTTTCAGAAAATCTGCACCCATCAGTATGACACTGTTAATGTGATCCCAAAGTGTCAGCAGAGATATCTCCAATGAAGAGAAAGAATTATGAAAGACATTGTATAAGATATAAGCAAAACCCGATCTGCTCAGTGAAACATGAACTCTTAAGAGAACTGAGGCATAGGAAAACTGCAATTGCAATAATGGGAAAAGAAACCCTTTTCTTAAAGCAGATGCTACATTGGCTTGGCCTGTTTAGCTGGTAAGGTGAAGGCTGCAAGGGACTGCAGTTTTCTGGGGAACGCTATGGAGTCTGGAAGGGAAGAGTTATGGTCACGTTTCAGCCGCTAACCAGAAGGTTCTCAGATGGGTTGTGCTGCACCAGAATCTTGCCAATGGATTTGCTGTTCCCATCTGCTCACCAAGATTGCATCAAAAATTATCTGGGATAAGCTGGCAATTGACATCAGTAAGGTGCTGTCCTCAGGAGTTTCTGTCTTTCTCCCTGGATTGCAGAGGGAGGCGAGACAGTCTCCTTAGACCAGCTGCCGGTATTTTCACAGCTGTAGTCAGGTGAATTGAATTTCCCCAGCGTGTGCTCTGCAGCACAGGTTGGTTTAACCCGTTTAACAAAACCACCCAGCACGTCGATGTTGGAACATGCAGGTGCATCCAGGCTGATAACTATAACCATTTCCATTAAGCAGGCAGAGGAAGCCAGGCAATGAGCCTTAATGGGATGCTGGGTGCAACCACACCGCAGCAGATCCCAGCCAAGCTGTGGAATCTGGCACAGGCAGTGCTACAGCTCTCCAGGCCCAGGCGCTGGCACACCTGGCAGCGCATAAGGGGGCTCATGGGTGAGAAATGTTCTTAGTGGTGACCTTCTTAGAGTGCAAGCATGAATGAGAAAGCACATATTCTTTTTAGTTGGCAGCCTGGTACTAGCCAAAACACACCAGCAGTGTAATGCTGCACTGGCTGCTGAAGAACTCAAAACTGTGGCAGAACTGTTGTTTTGGACTCCGTTTCTATGTCTTGCAAGATTTGAATGTGAGTAACCCTAGGAATATGTTGTTCCATCCATTAGATATGCTTTGCTACCCTGCTCTTGATGTTAGTATCTCTCAGCGTCAGGCTAAGAAGACATGCCTGCTCTTGTTTTACCAGGAATCCTTCTGGGGCTTTGGCTGAGCTGAGATTTTACAATGCATGGATCCTTGCCAACTTTTAGCC
Organism: Pluvialis apricaria; assembly: GCA_017639485.1. NCBI lineage: Eukaryota > Metazoa > Chordata > Aves > Charadriiformes > Charadriidae > Pluvialis > Pluvialis apricaria. Next base: position 715,289 of record CM030027.1, on the reverse strand, counting down.
TGAGAAGGCACTTTGCCCACCTTCAGCAAAGCTGAACAGCACACTAGGGTTTGCAACGTGAACCAGCTGTCAAGGATGAGTTATCCGTCCTGCCCTGAAGGGAGTGGGAAGAGATGAGGCAGGGAATATCTATTCAAACAAGTTTGTACACACATATGATTTTGTAATATGCTGCCTAGAAGAGACTTGCAGCCATGGTGTGGAAGAGTCTGGAGAGTATTGTAAGGATCACAGCCCTGTCCCTTCAAAGAGGATGGTACAGACACCCACAATGCACTCTGCTAGCATTTGGCTACCCCAACCCAACCTCTGTGGATGGTTTTTGGAGCAGCACAGCCATGCAGTGCTGTGAGGACACAGATCAGCTCAGACACGGTGAGTTGGTGTCTCCTGCGTTTACCTGGCCCTGCAGGAAATTCCTAGTGAGGTGACAATGAAGCTGCCAGATGTGATTGACTGCACATGGAGGCTGCTTTGCATGCATCCAGCAAGGTGATTTCAGAGTGAAGACGCTTTATGGTTCCATGTTTGAAAAGCACCTCATACTCTTTTGCCAAGAGAGAGACAACGGGTTTTACTAGCACCAAGACTAAACAAAATATCAGTAATGATCATGGTTAGGCCCCAGGCAGATGCTGCTCTCAGATACACTGCTAGATTCTGCATCATTCTGGGGAAAAATTACCGGTGCTAGACCAGAAATCAGAGTCCATCTAAGGCCATGATTTCCCTGGAGCATCTCACTCTCCCCTGACCAAGCCACCCTACTTTGACTAGGGGTGTGACCAGAGAGACCACCTCTAAAAGAACACATTGGGGAATAATATGGCACCAAAGCAAATTCTACCATTGAAAAATCTCCCCGGAGAAGGGAGACACAGAAGCTGACTGACAGTGTTCACCCCCCAGGGCAATAAAATTCATGGTGGGCATGACTCTGCAGGCCAGAGAGAGCGGGCAAGCAGCCTTGCTGGACACCAGCACCCACCACCTCCCTCACTCAGAGTCAGCCTTGCTTTTGCATCCTGATCCTGACGGAAACACCTGCACACGGTGGCACTCAGAGGACAAGCTTGCTACTCACTTCCAAAGGGTTCCCTAAGATAAAATGGGTTTATTTGTTGTCATGAGTTGCGTCTCCATCATCTGCTCTGCCCCAGAATGGCCCTGGTCCACACCCTCCTGAAACACCTTTCCTCAAGACCTTTGGTCTTTCCAGCTGACTTGCTGGTTGATGAGAAGCATGCTGGTTCCCAGCGCTCCCAGCCTTGTATGTGCCATAAACTGCTCCTGGGAACCCCCGTCATGTTACTAATGTTTAAAATGGGAGACAAATGCATTCAAGCTAAGCGATGAGTTGACTGTGTAATCAGAAACAAATCATGAAAGAAATCATAGGCTTTGAAGGTAGCTAGATGCCGCCTTCTGCCAAAGCTGTCCCAGGGCAGTAATGTGGGGGTTGCCCAGTGATGCTCCCTCAACTGGGAAACTGGGTCAGAGGCTTGCTCTGCCCAAAAACAAATCTGAAAAAAATCCTTGAATGGTGGACCGGTCCCCTGCCTGACCCCACAGGACAGCCCTGGGGAGCTGCATGCACCCAGCTAGTGGCTGGGGAGACACAGGCATCCTGAGGCTGATGTGCCACAGCCTCAGCCACAACTTCTCCCTGGCTTTTCTTCAAGGTAGGGTCTCTTGCTCCGTGTCATGATTTCTACCTGGCAGGCTGGTTTCCTCTCCCCTCATTTTCAGAGCTTCACATGAAGGTACCAAACGCAAGCATTTCCAACACACTTCCCTGCTTTGTTCCCCAACCCAAACACTGCCTCATGGATTTTCCAAGCTTTATCAGCACTTTCTGTATCACACAATTTGAGAAGCAGTGTCTGTACACACATTGCATGTTGTCACATGCTGGTAGCTCAATTCTAGCTCTGGAGAAGACAATTGATATCAGGGATGAATAGAGCTGAGCAGGGTGAGCACCCCATGCCCCCCTGTCTCCAAGGAGGGAGTTACCATCCCGGGCTTCCCTGCTAGCGCCTGCCCGGGTCCCATCCCACAGACTGCGTCTGTCTTGACTCATTTGCTGTGCACACTCTGCAGGGCAGGAACTGCTGCCTGCTCCTGTGACTGCAATGTCTGAGCACAACAGGGACCTGTGCCTGCCTGTGGAGGTGTGCTAGTAACAGCAACAGGAGGGGAAGAGGACACAAAGGCACACAAATAAAGAGGAGGTGGATCCAGCCATCCCTTTAGTTGACCCAACACCATTTGCAGCCCCGCAAGTCTGATGCCCGGGAGGATTTAGCACGATCGGAAGCTCTCGGCTTTTGGCAGCTGCTCCCGTGGGACTGGCTTCAGCACAAATGGCTGCTGCCAGATTAATTTCACTCCAGGCTGTGATCTGCTTGAGCTGCCCTGTCCAGGGCTGCGGAAAGGATTTGTTCTGCTGACAGATAGCCCTGGCAGGGGGTGTTCCTGAGCAGCTTCTGGCACAGAGTGGTGCTCCCACTCTTTCCACACTGGTGTAGAGCTGAGTAAATCCTCTTTGATCAATGCAAAATCAGGTGTAAAACTGGAGTGTCCAGCCCAGGCCATTTAATTCTCCGAGATCTAAGCAGGCTCATAATCTTCATCAGTGTTGCTTCCTGCTTGAAATGCTTTTCATTAGCTGCTCATTCAGTGAACACAACCACTTCTGCTACCTCAGCAAAACACATGCCACACTTCTTGCTCAGCAGCAGAAGGCAAACATTTTATTGCATTTTAATCACTGGCAGTTTCACCAGTTGCTTCCTGGTCTCTGTGTTTCTTCTACCCGTCCTACTGAGAAGCCTCTGTAAACTTTGATTGCAGAGATGTGCTTGACCAAAACCAATCGGGTACCTCCTCAGCCTTCAAGTCGCTGCGCAGCCTGATGCAGTTCCTGGGGAAAGCTGAAGGCTAAGTGCTTGGTTGTCTCAGTGGCCTTTCGATCCAGTCCTGGAAGAAGTGAGACAGGCTGAGCTGTTCAGGCAGGCATAGCTGTTTGGTTGCAAAGGCTGGCTGCCCTGCCAAAACCTTTGCCATCTCATCAGTCTTGCTGGGAAATTTTGTACAAAATTTTTCTTCTGAAAATAATGATTTCTTGGAGCTGAAATGTTTCAGAAGAACATTTCAATATGGAGAAAACCCACCGACGGAGTGCCCTTTCCCAACCCAGCCATTAAGGAACAAGGCCCAGCAGTCCAGACACGCTCTGTGAGAGCAGTGCAGCCCCCTGTCAGGACAGGGCAAAGGCTTGCTCTGACACTGCAGTTTCAGGCCAAGAACTGTTGAGTGACTAGCAAAGGGCACAGGTCAACTACCCAGGACCTGTTTGCTAGTCAGTACCCCTGATGGCTCTCCTGCATGGTGCTCAAGGACAGCCTCTCCTAAGCAGTCACCTGCAGATTGGTCCCATCCCCCAGGGAAGAGCATGCTCCACAACGCATGAACTGCTGCTCCTCTCCCAGGCTCAGTCTTCCTGTGCCTGAGTCACACCAAGTGTTTAAAAGAAAATTTTGGTGCCTCATTTCTTCATTTTCCTGTGTCTGGGGGGTTTCCAGCCTCTGATCCACACCCTTCACTCTGCTGTGGCGGAACTGGTTCTCCTCGCTTGGGCATAATCCTTAATGTGCCCCTAATTCACTCACAGCCCCTGCACTAAGGCTAACAACTCTCTTCCTTTGTTCTGATGCTGCTTCTATGGCAAGGGGAAAGCAGGCAGAGGATGGAGCAGGGAGTGTGTTTTGGAGCCCCCACCAGCTGCTGATGGCCCGTGGACGGACGTAAACTGTCTGGGTCGAGGCTGACAGAACCCATCGTTGTCCAGGGATGGGACTCACGACTGCCTGAGGCCACGGCAGTGGGGCCGCCAGCATCCCTCCTGTAGCATCGGCCTTTGTCCTGCTGAGACAGTGCACTTGGTTTCAGCAGAGTCCATCCCCATTTACCCCCATGAAAATGAATGACAGGATCAGACCCAGCGTGAGTCTCAGCTTGCGGCTATCAGCTGTGGCTCACTGTGAGCAAGTCCCTGAAGAAGGGGGTAAATGCCCTGCGCAGAAAGCCCAGAGGAACAGGAACAAAGGCAGGTTCATTCTCCTTCTTTCAGCGCTATCTAGGATCAGTCATTGCCTTAATGTAACACAACCCCCTGGCTCTGCTGCCTGCCTCTCACCCTGCGGAGTCATGCAAGCGATTTTGTTTCAGGGTAACACTGAGTTAATTTGTCTGAAGCCCGGTGGGACTTCCCAGGCAGCCCTTTCCAGCAAGGATATTTTGCTGAGTCTGCAAAATAATTCAGCATGGGGAGGGGGGCATTTGTGGTCCCCAAATTCTCCATTTTTTCTCCTTCAGCTCTGACTCCCTTGAACTGCTGAGGTCTCGGGTTGCCTCAGGACAGTGTCTTGCTGAAATGGTCCAAGTTCGGTATTTTCTCCACTGCACTAATTTGGCCATGTCTGCCTCCTCCCCCACAGCACCCTCCAGGTCACATTGGGAGGTTGTGTGATCTGATGAAAGGGAACAGTGGGGAGGGGGGTGGGGAACGGGCAAGATGAAAATTGATCCCAGGCTCCAGCTCCAGCCTATTCCCTTCGGCCCCTTTTGGCTCACTCCGCGCTGCCCTGGGACGTTCACTCCTTGCACCCGGGACACACTTTAGAGACGGTTATGAAAGAAATTGTGCATTCAGGTATTCTAAGAACTGGCTGAGTCCTTTGTCCGGAGAATGGATGGGAAAGCTTATGCCTTAGTGCCCGCTCCTTAAGCAAAGGATTTTGTAACCCTGGCATGCTGCAGTTCTCCTGCTGGCAGGTGATGAAAAACTGGGCAGAAAACAGCCTTTGAAATGCCCAGCTGGACAGAGAAGGGCCTCACTGGGGAGCCCTGACCCTCCCTCACCCCACTCATAACCTGACGGCTGCCTCTGCCCAGAAGGAGATGGTCAGAGATTTACCAGCAGCCAAAGTGCTTGCATCTGTACTAATAATTTAAATATGCCTGGCACAGTTTCCTGGCCTTGAGGCCACTGACACAGAACAATCTATTAAACTTTCTTATCCTCCAAGCCAGGATGGATGCATCCAAGTGCACAGGGCAATAATATCAAGTCCATGCTGCCCTTAAACTTTTTCCAGGAACTGTTTCTGAAAGCACTAGTTGGCTTGAGCTAAAATCATGCTATGGACTTGCAATCACAGTGAGACCTGGGAATATTCTTGATGGCCATGGAGACCTTCCAGTCCAGGTCCCCATGGTGCAACCCTCTGTCATCCCCAAATGTCCCACCACTGGAGCAGGGTGTGCCAGGAGCGGCAGCCCAGCAGTAAGCAGTGACTTGCACACAATCATCCAAGCAACACGGGGCAGCTGCAGCTGGCTGAAGCATTGTGCCAATTTGCTCAGTCCTTGAGCTGCCGCTACCCTGAGCTAACAGGTGTTAGACAGAATCTCGGACTGGCAGGGTTTGGAAGGGACCTTCAGAGATCACCTAGTCCAACCCCCCTGCCAAAGCAGGGTCACCTACAGCAGGTTGGACAGGATGGCGTCCAGGTGGGTTTGGAATCTCTCCAGAGAAGGAGACTCCACAGCCTCTCTGGGCAGCCTGTGCCAGTGCTCTGCCACTCTCAAAGGAAAGAAGTTTTTCCTCATGTTCAGATGGTTTCCCATGTTCCAATGTGTGCCTGTTGCCCCTTGTCCTGTCACTGGGCACCACTGAAGAGACTGGCCCCATCCTCTTGCCACCCACCCTTTAGACATTGATAAGCATTGATGAGAACCCCTCTCAGCCTTCTCTTCTCCAGGCTGAACAGCCCCAGGGCTCTCAGCCTTTCCTCAGCAGAGAGATGCTCCAGTCCCTGAGCATCTTTGTAGCCTCTGCTGGACTCTCTCCAGCAGTTCCTTGTCTCTCTTCACCCGGGGAGCCCAGAACTGCACACAGTGCTCCAGATGTGGCCTCCCCAGAGCAGAGTAGAGGGGGAAGATGATCTCCCTCGACCTGCTGGCCACGCTCTTTTTAATGCATCCCAGGATACCATTGGCCTTCTTGGCCACAAGGGCACATTAGTGGCTCATTGTGTTGTGCATTCCCAGCCCACCAGCAGAGACCTGCAGCTTTCATTGCACTGCTCTTACCCACAGCCCCTTGCTAATGCCCCAGCCTGCCTCACGGACATGAGGCAGCACAGGGTGTTTTCCCCTCTGATGCTGTCCTACACCCAGCCACAGACCAGCTACTGCAGAGGATTTGGGTTTGGTGCATCCCCATCTGGCTGTACACACCAGTTCTTGTGAGAGGGGTGTGACAGTGTGAGAGGGGAATAAGGATATGAGAGAAAACACCACTTTTGCTGAAATTACATGTGAGAGCAAGATGAAGCTGCACTGGGAGACATGCTAAAAAGGAGCTGAGAGCAGGAGTATGGGCTGTCTCCTAAACCAGGGTTGGGACAGCAAACTGCTTCCCATCACAGCTCCTCACCCTGGGCCAGCGTGGACAGAGGCCAGCAGCATCCTTGGCTCTGCCTTTTGGGAGGCAGTCACAGCAGGTTTCACGTGGGGGAGGGATGAGCTTAGGACACCTACAGCATGACAGTCACTGGCAAGGCTGCACATGTCCCTGAAAATCACTGGTATTGCTTGAAGCTCTCCTCAGCACCAGTGGGATTCTCCTGCTTTGTTTCCTAGAATCCCCACCATGGTTTTCTGTGCTAATAAGTTGGAAAGACAGAGTTTTTGTGCCCATGTGGCAACTACAGGGAAGTGGGACTTAGGAAGCTTCAGGGAGCTCTAGTTTCACTGTTCTTCCTATGCTTGATGGCAATGGCACTACAGTCTCCAGCAAGGTCATTTGAAGGTTATTTCCCATCACACTGCAAAGCTCTTGGCCTGCAGGACAGAGCTGCCCAAATGGGACAGCATGCCCAGCTTCCACCCCTGCTTGAAACAGCCCCAGAGAGAGCTCTGCCCTTTGAGACATGCCCCTTCCTAAAGCAAAGCATCTGGGAGGAGAATCTTCACATAGAGAAGCTCTCTCTTCCCAAACAAATCTTTTCCCAATGCCCTGTGTCCACGGAGGATGGCTGAGCTCCCCAGAGGCTCATGCAAACCAGGAGTCTTTGGATATTTTGGAGCAGGACCATTAGCGCATCCCTCCACCTCTCCCTAGAAGGAGATGCCTGGGCATCCTGAGCATCCTGAGCATCCTGGGCAGGAGCATCCACAGCCTGAATTTCTCTTGCAGGTCTCTAGGCTGCCCTTTGCTCAGGACTGCACTGAGCAGCTCTCTGCCCCTTCTCCCTCACTTGTACCATTTGCATCCATTTTTTCCAAGGCACCAAACACAAGTGTTTTGCACTGGTGCCACGTTCCTCGGCCTGATTGCTCAGATGAGCTACCCGATACGCTCCTACTCCTTTGCTGGGAAAGTGCCAAAGTGCTTTTTGCAGAACTGCTGAACTTGTTTCCAGCAAACATCCTGTCAGTAGCTGGATTGTTTGAATATCCAGGGAAATCAAGCGCAAACTGCAGATTGGCCAGGCATGTTCCCAAGAAACAATTTTATCAAAACTTCTGGCAGAGAAAGTGCCTGGTTTGACAGAGCCTTTTCAGGGATAGGCATGGAGAGCAGAGATTCAAGCACTGCCTTTGTGTAAGTGGAGTTGAAAGTTTGGCTCTGCTTCTGTCGCTCCCAATGCATGTCCCCAGCACAGGCTGCAGAAACAACCGTCTTCACCCAGAGTATGTAATTAAACGTTCTTTGGGCCAGGAGCAGGCTGGTGCGCATGGTGCAGAAGACTCCCGTTCAGGCACCTGAGCTGTTTCTTTTTCTAGGGTGACTTACTAACCACAGGACTGTCTTAGTCGATGAGGACCCAAATCACATCTTCTCAAGCACGATTTCAGAGGTCCCAGGTTTCATTCTGCCTCATAAATCAAATATTTTGGGAAGCTTTGTCTTTTTTTTCCTTTTCACAAAACCAAGCTTTCATTTCCCATAATCATGGAGCACAAGTTTGAGCCTTCTGAGAACACCTTCACATTTCTGTTTCGGGTTTTCAGTGAGACATCATCAAATATCAGATGGATATTTGGCCACTCCAAAGTGGCCATCACACTCCACCCTAAGGAGCCAGCAAAGAGATACATAGCTCAAGCAACAGGATCAGCAGTGTGTTTGCAGTGTGGGACATCACAACACCCAGTATCAGAAAAATCATGCTTCTTCCTGAATGTTTTATGTGCTATTGTTAGCAGCAGTAATCCTACAGTACAAGAGCTGGAAGGGATTAGGAAGGAAGAGCATTCTCCCTCTGTAGCAGTGATTGCACAGTAAATTTCCACAGATTAACATGCACTGAGCTGAGGGTTTCTCAGATACAGCAGTCCTGTAATTGCTGCTACTTTTGTGGGCTTTTTAAACAATAAAGGAGCAAAGAAAAAAAAGCTATCCCACTAGCATGTAACTGCGAAACCTCAAAAATGGATGTGTTTTTCCAGAACAGTGGTAGGGCCCAAATCTGCTTTTATAATAATTTTGTTGCTCTCGCTTGGATTTCAGGCATGTATGCACCTTCAAGACTGCTTTCCCAGGAGCACAGGATGACTGGTTTCTTTAGCAATGAGTTTCAGCGTTACCAGCTGCTGTCAAGCCTCAAAAGTACTAAATCAGATTGAAATAAAGATATTTAAGCATTAAAAATGCATGTTGGATCCTATTTTGCCTACTGCATCCTGATCTTTTCTGTGTTTTCAAGCTTTTGCCTACTTCAACTAACCTGAAAATAAAGAAGAGGCTCAGATTAGCCTCCACAAATGGGTTTGTGGTGGGAAAACTGTGCATGCACTTGTAGGTCCAACCCTTTCATACTGTACCATGCTCTCTGTTCACCACGCAGCCTTCTGCCCTCAAACATCCCCCTGCCCCCTGGAAAGCTGTAGCCCTGGCTCTCCCATGGGCCCAGACAGCCTTGGCCATCCAGCTCTGCCATGCTGGGACCTGCAGGGAGTCTGTCTGTGTGCCTGGCGCTCGTGTATTTGGGTTGTGTTGGAAAGCCGGGGTTTGTCAAACAGCAGCTGTCTGCCCATCACCCCACATCCAGCCTAGACAGTTTCTTCATTTGGAAGCAAAACTTAGCAGGAAGGATGCTTTTTGTTCTGCTTTTCTTACTTAAAAGACATTGAAACACTTCCAGATATGGCAACCAGCTGGGATTGATCTGTCTTCACGTGGGCACAAAGGAGGGCACAGACTCAAGGAGAAACATCTTTTCATCCACCTTGTACCATGGTGTTTCTTCCCCATTCACATGGGTGTCAACAACAGCCTTGTCCAAGTGTCCCCTTGGCAGCATGGCTAGAGCTATTTTCTATGGTCTGTAGCACTCTTATTTTCCATGGGGCTATAACAGGAGATGAAGCGGTGACATAACAGACTGATTTAGGCTCTGTTGAGAGGATGTTTACAGAACTGGGACACCAGCAACATATTACAGACAAGCAGGATGTCTTTGCTCCTCTAACTCCGTGGATCAGCAGAGCTTAACCTGTTTGCTCCTTCCATAAATGTCCCAAAGAGTGTCTCCAGGCATTTCCTACCAATGCTCAATTAGCATTGTTGCTATCAGGGGTTTACAGACATGCTCTGTTACAGGCCAGTGCCATGCCTGGTATAACCATGATGGCAAAGAACAAAATCCAGAGATTGAGGCAGGTGTAGCAGAAGCTGAATTTCCATTTCTTTGGGGAATTTCAGCACCAGCAATGGGAACGCATCCCTTCAGAGCCAGAGACTGCTTGCAGCTGCAGGTGCTTCTTTCCCTTGCCAGGGCAGAAGTACAGCCCCTCTGGTGAGAAATACACACAAGTCGTTGAAATGCCTTGGTCATCCTCATGTTGCACCCTGAGAGTCACAAACTTTCCCCATGAGCGTCTGTGTGGGTGCTCCAGACAGTATTAATGGAAGCAGACAAAGAGGAGATGAGGCAGCCAGCGAACCCAGAATAGCTCTAGAACAGAGTGGCCTTTCCACTGAAAATTACCTGGTGCCTGATTGCTCCAACCAGAGCCCAGATGAAGGCAAGCTGCTGGGTGGCCCCTGGATGGTCAGTGTGTGGCCACTGTGGTGTGCCAGGGAGGAACGGAGCTGCAGAGGTAGCAGCGCTCTCACCCAGTAAAGCACTGCTGGAGGATCTGGAACCTCCCAAGGTTAGTGCTGTGGTTGAGTCACCTGGCCAAGCCCTACATCAGGTACTTTGTCTCTGTAATGAGCAGGAAGGCTCTGAGGTCAAGACGTATTATGGCACCCTCACAGACAACTGCTGTTACCTGTGTAGCAAAGATTATATACATGAGCCAGTTAGGTCCCTCTACCAGTGTCCACGTGTTCTGAAAACCACACTTCTGACACAAGTTCTGTCGTGATGCTCCCAGGACATCTCATGTCTTGCAAATATTAACTCCAGGTCATCTAGACTATAAAGCTACCATCAACCCACCCCACCCCCACCCCCCCCAATCTATCTGCTGCCTGTGAGCAGCACAAGGTGGGAAGGAAGCAACTGGTTTCCCCATCAAAGTATTTAATGGTATGACTTGCTCCCTTCAGGTCAGCAGATGCAGTCTGTTTGGCCACACTTGCTTCTTCTAGACCTTTTTTTTTTCCAAGGGAATTTGCCAACGTGAATGCATAAAAGGCAGGAAATGGAAAAATTCAAGACCTGTTAGTGAGAGGAACTCCCCTAACCTTGCCTATGCAGAGCATCTCAGCAATCCAGCCAGGAACTGCAGTCCAAGAAGATCTACATGGCACAGGGCTTAGTGTGCTGCAGTCAAGAATGAGAAATATTCACATGCTGCATCCAGTGCACGCGACTTCACAGCCAGCTTGAGCCTGCGTACCAGGGTGCACATTGCATATAAATTGTTTCCTAAACGACCTGTGATGTCAGCATGCGTGGTTTTCACCACTGTCTTGTCTGTTTGGAAGGAGCATAAGTCACTGCAGGTCCAGCTCCATCTTCATATATGATTATATGCTCATGCACATATGCTAATGCATATGCTGATGCTCAGCACCCACCATTGGCCTCTTATTGGTCTCTAACCCAAGTGCTCAACTTGCACTGTTGAGCAAGGGAACACAAAATTTAATGGGTGTCCAAAATTTTTCTTGTTAACTATTGGAACTGGGGATATTCTTGTTGTTCTAGAAATAGCCAACAAGATTTCAAAGCTCCCTAAACTGCTAGCCCCAACCTCATGAATGCCACAGGCAAATGACAGATGCTCAGTTCTTACCTCAACACACTTTCAGTTGCACTGGTGACATCTTTGTTCTAGGAGATATGCCCCACAGTAACTCACAGGGGAGTTACTCATCAGGATCCATTATAGGAGCTCACTGCCTGTGAGGATGGAGGAGGAAGGCGACGGGGTTGTATTAGTTACAAAATGATTACAAGCTGCTTACACAGTGTGCCCATAAAAAGGCGAATGAATGATAAAAAACAGGGCTGGGAGACACCGCAAGATGTCAGCTAATCCCCTTCCCAGCACAGTGGTGCTTCTGTCGCTTATGACAGGAATGTGTATGACCTGGTTTTAAAATCCTCTAGTGCTGGAGTCGCAAGATTTTCCCCAGACAATTTCCCCAGCATTTGCCCTTCCTGACGGTCAAAACATTTCCACTCCTGTTGAACCAAAACATTCTTGGTTATAGTTTATTTTCACTATTTCTCTTCTCTTTGCCCATGAACAGCTTGTTTCCTTCAGCTTTGTGCAGATTTTTCACTTCTAATTCCACCATGGAAGGAGAAAAAGAGATCTGCCCGCCCCAGGCATTGGGACCAGTTATCCCCCAAAGTGAAGTGGGATATGAAGTGGAAATAATACGTCAGAGTCCAAAACTGATGTGGGATGCATCTCACCTCCCCTGTAAAATGGCGAAAAGGCAGGGAATCCCATGTAAGCTCTTCATCCCCAGCTCCCTTTATAAGCACCGGAGAGAAAAAAGTACAAGTGATTCATCTGGTTCTGACTTACCCGTCAGGCAGGTGAATCGTGCCCCAAAAGTGCCTCATTCTGTATTGACCCTGAAGCCAGTCTAGACAGCTCGCTCAGTGGGAGGCAATGACAGTGTCTCCCACATCTCTTGATACAGGGGAAAAGGCGTATGAAGCTAAGCCGGGAAGCTCCAGCACCAGAGCCTCAGTCTGGGCAATAAAAGGATCAGGGTCTTTTAATCTTGCAACTTGGAAAATGTTCCTCTGTCCCTAATTTTTGGTCCTTGTTTTCTCTTTTAGCGTAACCTCTTTATATGGAGTCCAACTACCGGCTTTCTGCAGCTTTCAGACACCCTTAAACTTCATAACGTGCTAGAATAGAATAGAATAAATAGACTAGAATAGAATAGAATAGAATATTTCAGTTGGAAGGGACCTACAATGATCACCTAGTCCAACTGCCTGACCACTTCAGGGCTGACCAACTGTTAAAGTATGTTATTAAGGGCATTGTCCAAAGGTTTCTTTAACACTGACAGGCTTAAGGCATTGACCATCTCTCTAGGATGCCTGTTCCAGTGTGTAACCACCCTCCCTGTAAAGAAATGCTTCCTAATGTCCAGTCTGAACCTCCCACACATCCTGAAACCATGTCTATACCAATATCCCGTGCAAGACTCTTTCTTGGCTGGCTCTGCTGTGATGAGGGGTAGGCAGAGGAAAGCCTCACTTCTGAGCAACTGAGGAGTATAGCTGGTGTTTCCAGACATGCCTCACGGGAGGGAAGCTGGTGAGCCATGCATACGTGAGCCGTGCGTTTGTAAGGTACGCTGCATGTGGAAGTGGGATGACTCTTTAGCTGGCAAGCTCTTGCCCTCACTTATACGCCAACCAAGCACTCGGGCACTGGAACTGGTGCCAGCACAAATCCAGACTGACTACTTATTAAGAAGGGAAATGTCCCTGATGGAGAATTTTTATGATACCCCTTGAGGCGAGTTAAACACACATTTGTGCTTAAATAAAAAAGAAAAGTGTAATGAACAATGCATTGGGCAGAGTTCTACTGCGATGTGCTGTTCTACATGGCATCTGCAAAGATGTATTACAAGCAGATTCCTTATATGCCCTTGCAACAGCACTAATCCCTTGCAAGGAGTCATTCTGTCTTTGCCATTCCTGCTTCCAGTTTAACCCCTTCTTGTAGTTGGGCCTTTTTGCCCTCTGTGCCAGATCATTCCTCGGTGACAAATTACCACTGCTGAGCAGTTAAAATTAGAATTTCCCCTTCATCCCAGACAAGATCCAGGGACCAAGAATTAATCCCTTATGGGTGTAAAAGTGAGCAGACTGAAGTAATGTCCTTATCTCCTTATGATGATATTGGGCAGATGACCGAAGTGCAGCTCCCACAGCAGTGTGACAACTCTCCAGGAATCTGCCTCATGAAGAATCATCTCCAGGTCCAAGCTGAGACCATGATCCATCTGGAAAATCCCCTGGCTCTATGCCCCAACTCATTGGCCACCCAAAATCTAGTGTTTAATCAACAGCCCATGGGGCTGGGTGTTTTCTTCAGAATAGACAATCAAACCAGGAATGTGAGGCAGGACTACACAGTGGTCAGCAAACATCAGAGCTGCTCTCAAGCCACAAGAGTGGCAAAGCCGTGTCCTGAACTAGTAAGATCTGTCCCCCATTTCTAATGAGCTGGCTTAACCGCCATCCTGATTGGCAAGAAAAGCTAGAAATGTGGCTTAAGTGAAGTGTCGTAGGAAGCATGTCCTGGACTCCAGCCAGGCAGGGTCGTTCCTTTGGGGAAGAGAGACTCGCCAGCACAATTTCAGCAAGACCTCTTTCAGGATGTACTCTCACTGCCCAAAATCCAGCAGGATGCGCTGGCCAGTGAGGTACTGGTGGGCACAGAATCACAGAATGGTAGGGGCTGGAAGGGACCTTCAGAGGCATCTAGTCCAACCCCCCCAAGGGTCACTTCCCTCACTCAAGTGACTCAGGGCAATCTTGAGGTAAAGAGCGTGTTTGCCCTATGTGCTCCAGATCAAGGCTGTAGGTGCAGGTTGCGGAGCAGCGTGGAAGGCTGTGGCCAGCCAAGTTCCTGGCCATGCAGAAGTCATTTTCTGTAAGAACTCAGGAGGTTCTTGATGGTGGATTATCAGGTGCAGATGTGCAGCTGGTGTTTGGGCTGAGAGATAGATGGGAATCAGATCTGGGGCATAATCTGCAAGCCATGGGAAGAGAGTTCATAGGATCTGCCAAGCAGGTGAGTGGCATCATTGGACAGCCAGGATTGCTTCTGAGCCTTGCAGAGCAGCACCCCAGAATGAGCACTTAAAGAGCAGATTTTGTGAATAGCCTGAGAGTCTAAATTACAGATCAACAAACACAGCCAGATGGACACTGATGCCTTCTGGACATCTGCATCATTTACTGATGCTATCAGAACTCAGCCATGCTGCCAAAACTGGAGGCACAGGGTGCCCTTTGCCAAGTCTATGCCCAGCACAACCTCCTGCTCTGCCACAAGGGCAGAAAAAACTAACCAGGACTCACGTTGTGAACAGGAACCTGGCTCAGCTGTCCAGTGTTCCTACGAAAACCTGTCCCAAAAGCCAAGCTTTAGTAAAACACTGTCCTGCCAGTTAAGCCATCTGTCTTGCTCCAACTTATTAATGAGCCATATTCTTACCTTTGCTTGTGGAGTTTTTTCAGCTCTGCTAGTTCTTTTCAAGCAGCTTATCTTTAGCTTTTTATCAACAACAATACTATCCTTGAAATCTGTCAGTGAAAAGGTAACCACATCCACAATCTTTTCAGGTCTGTGTGAGTGAATTAAACATTTCCCAAACCATTGGCATGAGATCAAGCAGCCCAGAGCGTTCCACAACCTTACTATTAAACTCTCTGAGCCTCCAGAACAACATGTTATGTCCACCCTGTCTAACAGGACTGGAATCCGCTCTGCAAGGCATCCTGAACCATGCCCAGAAATAGTTTGGAAGAGCATCAGTTGGCCCAGGCAAGCCATGCCCACAGTGGCGTGAGCTGTTTCTTGGCATTGTTTACTCAACTACTGTAATGGTGCAGGAGAGGTTTTTGATTATTAACAGCAGCTCATCATTTGCTCTGATTTTACCCACAGAAGTCTGCTGCACCAGCCAGGAATATGAGAGCCTGCTGCCTTTAGAAATCTTCTGGAGTGCTTGCTGGAGGCACAGTGATCTCCTGTACTTACATATCATTAGTGATCTCATACAGCTCAATATAAAAAAAAAAACACAAACCAAACCCAAACAATTTTAAGCCTGTAGCACAAGGAAGAAGGCTGCCTCTATGCAAATATTGCCAGAAAATCCTCAGACCATATTCCTGGAGGCACAGCAAAAGGTGGCTGAACATGAAAGCTGTGGCTGCCTTCTTTCCCCTTTTCAGTGGTTAGTTTTGTCTGGTCTGGATTAGCACAGCATTGAACATGTCAGCTAGGTACAAAATTGTTGTCAGCACTAGAAAAATCACTTGCCCTGTGGACAAGCTTAATGCACAATAAGCTGCTCTGGCAAGGGCACAGATTCAGCACGTCCAAACACGGAAAGTGAACAGAAGAGCTGTGTTGCTTGTCTCTGTGACAAACGAACTGTAATGGATGGACTCCTAGTTCAAGTGCCACAGAAACCTTCATTTCCCGGTATGAACGGCGATCTGATATTATACAAATAAAAATGTGGCACTGAGTCTGCACAGAGCCCCAGGATAGTGTCTCAGCTAGTCTTTCCCAGTCCACGCTCAGCACTGTTACTGCCGCATTAGTGCTGCTCACAAAGAAGTGGTAACCTGATGGAAAGGGAGAAAGGGCAGCAGCAGACAGATGCCATCTGCCAGGGAGCTGACCCTGAGTCACTCCACCTTGAAACGGTGACTCCGGTGTCAGCAGCAAAGCTCTGCTTGTGAGGGTGAAACACAGAGCAATTGACCTTTAGGTGACAGTTTGCAGAGTGTCAGCTCGAATGACACTGTGGGGAGGGGGGTGGGTGTTATTAAGGTATATGATATCACCCGCAAGCAGGAAAATAGCAAAATTTCCCTTGGGAAAAAAAGCCTGTGATTTCTCTCAGCGTTAGAATTCTTGGTTTACTGCTTCACAAATCCTCTATTGGAGACTAGAGCTTATCACCAGGGTACCTGCATTTCTCATAAAAGGTAAATTGCCTTTTAACTCCTCTCCATTGCTTTGTAACCGTCCTACTTAGATCTAATGATGTGCAAAAGTTTACAAAGCATTTTCAGATGACCTGGAATGCTTGCCAGCTTGTGAGTACAGCAAATAGCTTAGCCAGGATAATAGAGAGGAAATCCACTGAATAGCTCAAGTCATTAAGATGTTTGCATTTGATGAGACAACCCCTACCAAGGGCCAGAGAAAAAGAAATGAGCCAGTGCTGCTCATGCAAGGTGCTGTGAGGCATGCCTGCGTCCATCAGCGACCTCCCCAGCACACGCCGGAGGGGGTGAGTTGGTAGGAACAAGTCTTTTCCCAGTGCACCAACTTGATTGCTTTCTGCCCAAGATCTGGAAAAGCTACAACACACAATTCAGCGATTCCACACACAAGCAAATAAATAACAAGTTAAATCTCATAGTAACCACATCTGCATCACTCCAAAAAGGTGTGGGGAGAAGGGTTGAGACAGCAGGTGTACCTCACTGGCATTTATTTTGGGAAACGTCATCAAACTGAAATTACAGGGTGGAGTTAAAAACATCTTCCTATCCTTCTCCATTCTTGTAGATTTCAACCATATTTTACAACATTAAGGAAACTTTTTTTCCCCTTTATTGCTGAGTGAAATGTGCCCTTCTTCCCAGGAGTAACTGGATAGCTCACTGCCTGGAGAATGGGGAGGACCATTGCAGGAGGACTAAGTGCTGACCACTGTGAACTCTGAGGGGTCTGGGAGAAGGCAACGGTCTCCTTTTTGGTATGTCCCTTCTCACCACACACACCCTGGAAAGGAAAGCTGAGACAATCACAAAGACCTTAGGAGCAGCAGATGTAAAGGAGAATTTTATGTTTGTCATTCATAATTCTATGAGTCAGCCTCAGGGACAAATGCAAAGGGAAGGCAGAAGAGATCAGGACTGCAAGCAAATAATAAAAAAAAAAAAGCTGTTTTGCACTGATAGCTTCTGTGAAGAGGCCAGAAGTCAGACACCTTCAGGCAATGTGATACAAGGGGCCTTGTTCCTACCCAACTCTCAGCTCTGCTGTGGAACATTCTGTGATGCCATCAGGAATTCTGTCCACTTGCTCCAGGATGCTTGACCTTTCTCCTTCTCTGTCTCCTACTATTTTGTTTTCTCACCCTGGACTCCAGTTCCTGGAGAAAAAGAAAAAGGAGGCTTGCTAGTGCTCAGGTGGGAGATGCTGCACTGGTGCTTATGTTTTACCCAGACTGTCAGAAGATCATTTGAGGACTAATACTGGATGGTCATATCGGAACAAAGCCAGACTAACTCTTTGCTTTTTCTCTCCAACTGGCTGTGGCAACTCAGCATGTCCAAGTGGGTATCTGAAAGGATAACGGAGAATGCATGCCCTTCCAGAGGGACGTTAAAGTCATCCCTAATTGGACTCATTATGTGCTGACTCCCTATGTGTCATTTCAACAGCTCAAGGGCTGTTATGAGAAACTAATGACTTCAGAGCAATGTACATTAAACAGTTACAGGGAATTCTTCCCCAGGCCTCATTTTCCTTTGTAGGAGTCACAACAACACTGGATTTTTTATAACTAGATAAACACTGTGACAGCAGCAATTGTCTGCAGTAGACAAATCCCAGGGCAAATTAGATTAGTCACAGGTACAGTGCTGAAGTCTTCAAAATCCACTTCTGCACCAGGGAAGCTGTGTCCTTTGCAATGGCATTGCTTTCTGACATGACCCTCTCCTGATACAGCACAGGTGTTGCCCCAGGGCTGTGGAGTTCCTCTTCCTGCAACAATGAGGCATGAGGTTTTCAGACAGGCAATTGCTGGGATCCACTAAAAACTGTGTTAGAAGCAGTTTCATGGATGCTTAGTGGATGCTGGTTTTGCACATCTCCTCCTTCTCACCACCATTCATAAATATATGCACAAGCGTAATTTTATTCACACAGATTTTGGCAAAAGGCCCGTTGAATTCAGCGGAGAGAAGCCCATTGACTTTGGTAGACTTTGCACATTGTGGGTGAGAACAGATGGAGGCTCCATTCACCAGTTGCCACTCGTTATTTAAGGCTTATTATTGTTAAAGAGTTTTGTTAACACATTCACAAATGAAGCGTGATCCAAGTGGTGTAACCACCGCTGAGTGCTGGTGAAGGGCAGACATGCTCTTCCAACAAGGATGGAGTGATCAGATGACACCCCTGTATACACAGGGCTTACAAACAGGAGCTTATTTGCTCGCTCATCTCCTGACCTTCAGAGGCAGTAGGTCTGCAGCCAGTGCTTCCTGCCAACAGAAAAAGGCATTTTCCAGTGCTTCCAGTATGAGACATCACAGATGTGACACAGGAGAAAGAGAAAGCTACCACGGGTGAGCACAGGTCCTCTCTGTTGCCAACAGGAAGGTCCCGTGGGTTTTGGCAGGAGCTGTACTGAGCCTTTCCATAAGTCATAGCTATCCAGAGTGGAGATCCTCCTTGCATCATGAAGAAACAAGGAATCATGTTTCCTGAGAACAGCCAGGGGAAGGGAAGTTTTCTAGAGCAAAAGATCTCCCTACACATGGCTGCTGCAGGTTTGGTGAAGATCCTTCCTCCGGGGACCCACACCATTGTGTTTCTCAAAGCTAGATCTCGTCTCACTCCAGTGGACCTCCATGACTTCACATGCAAAGAAAGTAATGCTGGGACTGCCCACTAGCTCATGGGCACACAGTGCTCAGCAATCAGCTTTTGTAAAAGGCAGAAGTTTACATTGCCTATGGGGCTCCAGGGTTATAACAGCCTTAACAAATGTGCCACTAGTGCAGAAATTTCTGGTATTGATAAAGCAGGAGGGCCAATGACTTTCAAAAGCAAGCTAGGAAGAGAAGTTAAAAATTCATGTTGAGTTTAAGGAGTAAGATTTAAAAAAAAAAAAAGACTTTCTGGGCTAATCTGGAGACTAACAAACATGGGAGTAGCAAGAGAGAGAGGAATGGCTTACCTCAAAGTGAGAATGCAACCAGGAAAAGTGGATCAGTAAAGAACAAGGAAATTTCCTCTTGCTGCAAGCCAGAGGCCTGAGCCAATGGGACTGCTTCTCCAGAAAGTGGTGTGAGAAACACACCTGGCACACTCAACACAAAAACCATTCCGTGCTGCAGGTCAGCAGCCTGAGCAGGTCAGAGCCATCACCGGGCAAAGCACCCTCTAAGACAGATGTAAATAATTAGCATTGATCTATGCAAATACCCCAAAAGATAACACTGTGCACACATGTGGCAAGACAAAATTAATTTCAGCTCCCAAATATCTGATAAAGATGGCATCAATGCATCCTCCTCAAACAGCAGCACGTTCCCGGTTGATAATTATTGGAGTGCCACAGCTGGGGAATGCCTTCTGTGATTCGAGCCAGAATGCTGGGCAGCCTCACATCTTTTGGTGCTGCTTTGTGTTTTAACTAGAGAGCAGCAAAGGCTAGCAACAGACAAGTTTGGGAACTACCCCGTCCCAGCTGCATCACCTACAACTGAAAACCAGACTTAGGTTTGTCTTCTTTTGTGGGTTCAGAAATGTGGTAGTGGGACTGTGTGAAAGTGTTGAAGTTTGGGGGCTCTCACAACAGAAGGAAAGCACATTTCTGGTCCTGGGAAACAGAAATCATCCCTAGAAACACAAAAATAACTTATCTGTGTCCTCAGCGGGCTTTCATTTCTTGTGCTGGTCTGTGTGGCTTGGGGCTTTGGAGCTGGGGAGCTGCTTCTGGTATCAAGTGTTTCACAACCCTCAAGCATTCATAGAACTGTGTGCAGTGCTCTGCTTTCCTTCAGAGAAAGTTCTTCTCAATCCTCTCAGCCAGGCTCTAAGTCATTGCAAACCATGTGAAAGGAGCTGGGAGATCTCAGGGACACACTTGGTGTGACTCCCCTGAGGCGAGGCCCAGCGTAAGAGTACATCAGGGAAGCCAAGAGAAGTTTGCTTTTGTTTTGGTAGGATGGCTACTTAGTATGGCACCGCTAGGGTCAGGAAAGAGCCAGCTGAGCCTTGAGATGGGACAGAACAAATGGACCCATTGAGAAACAGGTGTATGGAGAAACGGACCTCTCCCTCCTGTGCCATCAAACCATCTCAGTTGAGGCAGCAGCCACATCAAGAGCACAACAAATGCTTCAGGTCCTCCTGTTGCTCCCAAAGACTCTGAATATGGTCTGTGCCCTGTCAGCTCTCTGGACAGCTTTTCTGTAGAAGCTGCATGGACAGTCCAGCAGTCTGAGCAGCACATACAAAAAGGATGCCACATTCCTTCAGTGGAGGTCTTTACACCCCTGGAGGACATGCTTACTGCCCAGGTGCCCACACTACCTTTGTAATGGGAAAGACCATGGGCCAGAGCTGCCAGAAAAGAAGTTCTGACCACTGGGAATGGACTTTGTACGACATCCTCACAAGAGAGAGTCACAGGTGACAGTGAAGACTACAGGGGAAATGCAAGTGTGTTCCCAGAGAAGATGAGACACCCACGGTTTCCAAGCAGACTGTCTGAGGGATCGTCTGTTTGCAAACTTCCTCATGAGATTTGTCACCGTGGTGCGGCTGCCGTGTATGCATTCGTCGGGATCTGAGAGGAAGCCTCTTTGAGGTAGTTTCTGCTTAATTGCAACCATTTTCAGCACCATGAAAGAATGCTATGACTTACTCAAAATGAGCTGCAGGCCAGAGGGATCTTCTGTTTGAGAAGAGTTGTAATCCATCTACTTCATTTGGTTTTCAGTTACTCTGTGCACTGGTGCACCATTGCCTAAGCCAAACACAGACCAGAAACTGGCCTTTGTCATACCACAATATGTCACCAGGAGTAGGAAAACACATTTGCCTAGGTGTGAGTTCACATGATTTACCTACTGTCAGAATCAGACAAAAGCTTCCTTTTCATGTTTATTAGAGCAATAGTAGCCAATAGGAATTTCCACTTGTGTGCATATTGCATAAATGGCATATTGTTCTGTTTGAAATAAAAATGTCTAAATATTGTTTCTGCACTTGGAAAAAAAACTGATGTTTTATTCTAGAAGTTTCTCAAAGATTTTTTTTCCAACTCCCCTCTAAATTTCACATTTTTTCTGATTTTTAACAAGCAACAGGAGACAGCAGAGGAGCAAGAGAAAGGGAAGATTCTACAATCCTGTGGAAATATTTTTCATATTAAAATTTCCCCAGTGAGCTGGAAATGGACACCTAGTCCAGTGGGAAGTCATACGCATTGATGCACAACTCAGCAGGCACTGCCCGGGGTTAGGCAGAGCAGCTCTAAAGCCCATGCCAGGTCACCTGCCTGGGATCCACCGTGGGCTCTGCCAGGCATCTTTCTGTGGCTGCATGGTAATGTGGACTCCTGGAGGCTGAGTCGTGGCAGCTAATGTGCTTTGAAAAATGCTTGTTAACATTTGTTTGGAAAGCAAATACGTTGCCCCCAATACTGAATTTTTCTTCTGCTGTAGGTAAGGCAAAGCTGTACTATGTGCTTGAGACACAGGGGTAAAGCCATGGGCTTCGCACATGGGCATAAATGATGGCACCAACCAGCAACCAGTGAGGGCAGAGACCTCTCTGGACACTGCTGTGGAGGTCGCTGTGTGCTGAGGTCCTGGAGGAAGCAGAAGGAAGGTCTTCCAGGTGGCCTCAGCCTTAGAGGGCTAAGATAGACCCTGGTGGTGTTGCCCACCACAGCCGTCCTGAGCAGGGAAATGGGGGTGATCAGATCAGTCCCAGAGAAAGGGAAGGGAGATATGACCTGTGGATAACACAGACCGCCTTCAATCAAATGCAAAGCTTGGCTGGACCACTCCAGGTGGGAACCTCTGACTGCCTGAACCCTTTGTCTAAGAAAAACTGAGGAAGGTTTAAAAACCATTAGAGTCTAGCTGCAGTTCACACAGATTACCTGTAAAAAGCTGACTCGCCAGACAACTCCTCATGGGCTTGGATGAGCCAGCAAGAGCTTGTTCCAGTGGTCAAGCACTGGGACAGGGGCCCAAGGGGACCTTGGAGCCTCTGTCCTTTAAGATTTGGAAAACTTACATGGACTAGACACTGAGCGACCTGTGCTAGCATTGCAATGAGGTCTCTCTGAATTATGCTGTGATGTCACACTCCATCTCCTGCTTGTTCTGGAGCACATCAGGAATAAACTCCTTGCACAGAGTAATGCCTGAGTCACGTAAGATGAACAAACTCTGCTGTTTCTACACTTCTAAAAATGGTTCAGGGAAGAATGTAAATCAATAACACAATCTATAACTCAAATGTATATGAGTTATAGAGGAATTGAGTTCCTCTGGTCCCTGCTTTCTCTTTCTACTTCAGAACCTTTTGTCAAGACTACAGGGACAGCATCTCTTGGGTCAGAAAGTGGCCTGAAGGGCTTGTTCAGGGTTTTTTTTCCATCTCACACATAGCCTTCTAAGGCTGGACTTGGTCTTGTAGTGGTTTCAGCTGTGGTTAATGGGTGCACTACCATGAAGCTGATGTGTGTGCAGTGTCTTCCATGTAATAATTGAGATGTGCATCTCTCAGGTAGACTGCAACTAAGCTCATCTTACAACAGAAGCTGTATGTCTCGGGTAGGTTACCTACACCTCAAGTCTCGTCAGTGGTGAGCTATTTTTACAACATCTCTTCTTTAACCGTTTGGGTTGACCATGTACCTGCCACCTTCCTCTCTGTGCTAACCCACGCATCATGCAGCCCACAGACATGCCTCTACAACCCGTCCTGTTTCCCCATACAGAACCACCCTGGTGGGTTGTAGAAGTCTCTCTCTTGCTTGTTTTACATCTGTGGGCATGATGAACAGCTTTACTGAGCAAGCCATTTTTTTCCACCCAGAATTAACTCATATTCTCAAAAAAGGCCACTCCTTTGGTCTGCAAGGCCACGTCTGGCCCAAGGCAGGACACTCTTCTATCGCCTGTCCTTGTGCTCTTCTACACCCAATGGAACTACTTAAAAAACAGGGCCTTCTTCCACTCAGCTGCTAGAACAAAGGCAAACGAAAAAGTGTTTCTTCTATATTTCAAAGCTGATTCTTCAAAAATAAAGCAAGCAAAAATTCTCACCACCGCTGCAGTCCCACCAGTGAAACCAGTGCAGGCAGGAGAGGGCCATGAGGCATTTCACTCCCAGAAAGCATCATTGTGCCAAGCTCAAATGCAAATAGTTGTCAGTTTTGGGTGGTTGGACATACTAAATAAAATTCAAAACTTTCTGCTTCAAACAGTTACCATAAAAAACACGGTTAAAATCAAACTCCTACACTTCCAAGGAAAAATAATGTGAGCCGAACATGGCAGATAATCCATGTTCAGAACTGGCCCTCCTCACTGCTCCGCCCTCCTGCTCCAGCTCAGAGGGCACGGTGGGGAGGGATGACGCCCTTGCACAGCCACAGTGGCTATCATCTGACACAGCAGCTCTGCTGCCACACTCCCAGGCTGGGCAGGAGGGTCACAGCTCCGTCCCCTCCTCCTGCTGCTGCTCTGTGGACCCAAGCTCAGACCTAAGGATCAGCTCTGTGCTGGCGCCAAGGTTTCGCAACAGTAACCGGTAACGCGGTGCTGAAGAGCAGCTTGGGTCTGTAGCTGGTATCAGTTAGTGTGTGCAGAGGCTAAAAATAGGGACCCTCCACTCTCACAATGACTCAGAGATGCAGAAGGGAAACCCGCAGGCTCTGTGCTTGGCTGTCCCCTGAGCTGACTGAAAAGTTTTCATCTAAAACTTTGTTTTGACACAAAACGGCTCTTTGAAAAACAAACTAACCAAAAAAAAAAAAAAAAACAACCAAAAAACAAAACCAAAACCCAAACCTCATCTCTCACCACCACAGCTGCTGTGAAGCTTTCTCATTTTGTCTAAGTTTGGAAGAGGTCTTGGCCAGAAAAGTATGACATTTTGTATTTTTTTTAGTCCTAGTTGGCAAGCCCCCTGCTAAGCACTTTCTTGGAGACCTGTGAGAGGACGTGAAATAGTAATGCAAGTGAAAGGTGTGCAAGTCCTCTGAAACTTTCATGGGAAATACAGTACAGTCTCCAAACAGCTCTAATTCCAGCTCAGGAAGAAAACATACTCACCAGCTGGCCTCGTTAAACCCCCACAGGGAGGTGATCCTTTAGTCCTTTAACTCCCTATGTTCGGGCTCTGCATCAGGGGCACCAAATAGAGCTGCTCAGGTTTTTGCCATGCCATGGGTGATTGTGGTCTGGAGGCTGAGGGTCCTGATGGGGAAGCTGAAGAGAACTAACTGGGATCCCATGGGGAGGTGCATTGCTGCTTCAGCACTACCTCGCCCATGAGGAGAGCAGGTCCTTCCTCCCTGGCCCTCTGTTTACGTGCCCCACGGTTACAGGTCATTTTAAGATTGGTCGAGCATTGGGGCAGGTTCTCATGGGTGCTGGAGTCTCCATCCCTGGAGATTTTCAAAATGACTGGACCTGTTCCAGCTTTGACGTGAGGAGGTTGAACTAGAGACCTCCAGGGATCCTTCCAGCCTTAATTTTTCCAGGTTTCTAGTGTTTCTAGCTCTCAGGCTCTCATGCCTAGTGGAGTTGGGCAGACAATGCCTGAACCGGTGAGAAGTCCATCAGCAGAGGAGCAGAGCAGGCCACAGCAGCCAGGCACCAACCCAGCCTGCTCTCCAAGCCTCCTCTGCTTCCACTCGAGCCCCAGCTGGACTTGTTTTGTCCTTCCCCATTTGCCGTGAGGGGAGGAGCGGCAGCACTGGGACACTCTAGGCAGGAGTCAGGCTTCAGGACAAAAGCACCTTGTTCACAAGAAGAGCCCTGCATCCGTGCTGCCAGCTCCACCTCCGCAGAGGACCTGGGCACCAAGCCAGGCTCTTCATTTCCCTACACAGTCCCCAGAGACGGGACAGACCGGGCTAGCTCTGTGGTGGTGCCTGTGTTGGACTGTGGCTCTACAAGTGCTTTCTCATTGCATGCACAGGGCTCTGAAGGTGACGGTTGGGATGCTGAACGGTGAGAAAGCCAGGCTTCAGCTGAGAGAAAACAAAACTGCTGCTGAAGTTGGTTCATTCTGTGTTAGCAGTCAAGCATGCACTGGTGTAAGAGCTCTGTTACGGGTGTCTCATCCTGCACATAACACCCTGTGAGCATCCTCACTGTTCTGTTGTAGCTTCATGTCCAAGCTCCAGCACAGACAGCAAGCCCAGCCCCGGAGCAGGAGGACATGAGCAGACACACCTACAAAAGGCCTTCAAATGCTGCATTAGATCCCTGTAGCATCAAAGGCCTTAGGAAAGGGCTGAGACCTAAGGGCAACCACAGCAGGAGCCTGGCTCAGTCCCCATCTTAGCCCTCTGTGGAGAGGCAGCCCAGACACTGCACCAGAGCCCGTCTGACCCTGTGGCTGAAGAGGACCTCAGGGCAGCCCTGGTCCCCCGGCATGGGGCTGCCCTGGTGGGAGGCACAGCTGGACCCACAGCTGGAGCACGTTCCCAGCTCCCACAGGAACACTGACATATCTCTGTGCCTTGGCTCCCTGCGACACAGGGCAAGGGGAGACAGCAAAAATGGGATCAACTGATAGCGACAGGATGCCAGTAATTCCCACAGACAGCTGGGATGAGAAAGATCTCAGGAAGCCACCCCCCCTTCCCTGTCAGGATCAGCCCTATCTAAACTAGTAGACCATCTGCCTGCTGCCCTCACCTGTGACCCCGGCAGGGCAGAGCTGCCTGGCAGCAAGGACTGCAGGTGGAAATAGCTCCTCCAGCTCCATCCAGAGCTCACATACTCAGCGCTAAGAGCTGAGATCCAAGACGCACTGTGCACTCCTGGCTGGGCTGTTCACTTTCCAGAAACCCACCATCACTTTACCCACCCGTTGCTTGTGTCCAAGGGAAGGTCATGTAGACAGCATGTTGCCCCTTGTCACCGCATGTGGGTTACAAGTGTCCCCTGCATGGCAGTGGTCACTGCTCCCATGACTTTGGAACGGGCTTTGTCATGTCCTGCTGAACACCACCTTGAGCTTCAGCAAGTACATCAGGAATGAGTCGACCTGTCCTGACCTCACCCTGGAGCTGACAGTGCCACAAGCATCTGCCAAATAGGGCATGTGAAGAAATGACATGTGGTGGCCCCTGCTCACAGGGGCGGCAGCTGTCTGAGGAGCAGGTGCAGGATCTATGCCCACCTTTGTGCCAATGCCTTGCAGCTAGTCTCTGGTCAGGACAGGGTCCATCCCATGCTCTTATCTGTTTCTGACTGAGAAACACAGATAACGATTTCTGCTGAAAGAACAACTGAATTTTCAATTGAATCATTGAGCCAGAAAATGATTTTATAATCAATTCAGATCAAGCTACTTTTATTTTCCCTCTTTCTCACCAGCAAAGTGTTATGTTTGGAATTAGCCTGGAACGTTTTTTTCCAGCTGAAACAAAATCATAGAATCATAGAATCATAGAATAAGTGAGGTTGGAAGGGACCATTAAGATCATCAAGTCCAACCGTTAACCTACCCTGGTTTAAAAACACCCACTTCTAAACCATGTCCCTAAGCACCTCATCTACCCTTTTCTTAAACACCTCCAGGGATGGTGAATCCACCACCTCTCTGGGCAGCCCATTCCGATGTTTAATAACCCTTTGAGTGAAAAAATGCTTCCTAATATCCAATCTAAACCTGCCCTGACATAACTTGAACCCGTTTCCTCTTGTCCTATCACTTGCCACGTGGGAGAAGAGGTCAGCCCCCATCTCTCTAAAACCTCCCTTCAGGTAGTTGTAGAGGGTGATAAGGTCACCCCTCAGCCTCCTCCTCCCCAGGCTAAACAACCCCAGCTCCCTCAGCCGTTCCTCATAAGGCTTGTCCTCCAGACCCCTTACCAGCCTGGTAGCCCTTCTCTGGACACGCTCCAGCACCTCAATGTCCTTCAAAATGTCTGCTTTCATTATAGGCATTTGTAACAAAATCAGTTCCTTGGCCCTTGGAGGGTCAGTTCACTTCTAACTGAGACCCCAGGGCTGAGGCTCATCTAGGACATTGGGAATTTGATCGGAGTCCTGCCTCCACCTGTGGATGTCTCTCACACCAGCAGGTTAGGAGGTCTCTCTGGTCCCCTCATACCTCTCTCCTGGAGAATGCCTAAGGACCGACTGTGACACGCGGGAGCAAGACGCCTGCCCCTATGGGAAGCACCATAATCCCCAGGCTAGCAAGATGTTCTTACTCTCCATGGACCAATGAATATTTCATTATTCTTCACAAAGCAGAGAGGACTAGGACAGTCTTCCACCCCCTGGCTCTGCACACCCACAGCTGGACAAAGGCACTCCACAGCTCAGCAGCTGTGGGAGTCCAGCCCCAAACATCTTATTCAAACCAAAAAGCCATGTCCAGTTTGCTATGACCATCACTGGCATTTTCGCGAATGCCATATTCACTGTGAGAAAAGTCACTCTCTGTTAATAATGATACTTGAGTTGGTGGATGGAAAACACTGGGAGTTTTGCCCCATGAGATGAAACAGTATTTTGTTTTGTTCTGAATCAAGATTTTATTTTAATTTTAGTCTGCAAAATTCTGGAATTGATGGTTTTTTTCCTTTCCCCTCCCAACTTCGTATCTGTTTCTTCCTCTGAATCTGCCAACACCTAGGGTGTCCTGGTTAGGTTTCTGAAATTTGTCAATACAAGGCAGGATTTGGATCCCCATGAAATTGCCAGCTGCACTTTAAATGCAACATTTTTGCTATGTTGCAAATAACCAGAATAGATGTGTGAGAGTCTGCTCTGAAATAGGGCACTGGGACAAAGAGAGAAGCATAGTGTGCCCAAAATGCTCATGATGAATAGCAGCACAGAAATGTCACTGCTCCTACACACCAGCCCATCATTAAATACTTCCACTTTCTTTAATGAAATGACAAAAAAATAGTTGATGCTTTCAGTACAGCACAAAAAACTCTATCCACATCTGCCTTAAAGTGTCAGATTCGTGCAGGAAGCAGAAGTGTTCCTGTGAGATTAGCATCTCTGTCTAAAACATGTTTGTGAAAGGTGAGAACACAATACTAGCAGAGTACAATGTTCCCGCTGCCTCTGTGTGTGTTTTATTAATGATAACATTGTTAAAATGAGATTATACGCTCTTTAGTTTGCTTTTTTTTTTTTTCATCATAACTAACTCAAAGGAGTTTCTGGGCACTTGCTCAGAAATGTATTCTTCCTGGACCTTAAAATAACTCTTCTAACTCAGTCCTTTAAAACTGCAGCAGAGCTCTCCTATATGATGGCTAATGCTCTGCCCTTTGGTAGTACTCAATGGATTTAATTCTGCCACCACTGTTTATCCAAATTCCCATCAAGAAATGGTGATTCCCAGCTCTGAGCAGTGCACAGTGTGAAAGCTCGAGGAATGGAAAAATCTGCTTGTTTTTAGTAGGAGCTGATCCAAATTTCCTGACTGCAGGAAAAAGAATCAAAGATTCTGCTGAGGACTAGCATCAAAGCAAGAAGTCCTTCTCTCCCACTGATGAGGCCAGGGTGACTGTTCTACCTCTCCCACTTTCTCCACTGTCTCAGGGCAGGACCAGACCCCCCCGGGGCCAGTGATGTGCCTTTGAAGGATTTGTCAGCCTCTCACCTTTCTACCACGGCATGAGAAGAACTCTCCTCCACCTAAGCTCTGTGGTTGAGAGGTCAAGATGGGACATCCAGAATTTGGGATTACTGTAGAAACACTCATCTCTGAAGAGATGCTGCAGCATTTTGGGAAGGTGGGTGCCCTGTGTTTCACAGTTTAAGTCTTCCTCATGGTAGCGCATGTGGCCATACCACTGCCAAGAATATCTTTGATAGATTTAGCTCCATCTCCAGTGGTCAGAAAGGTGGGCTCAACATCAGACTAGCTGCTCACCCATGTTAGTGATTGCTATGGTTTGAGGAACCCACAACAATTTATTGTTGTTTAGACAATTATTCTATCACCTGATGACCTCTCCCCACCTGGGAAGGGGAATCGTGAAAAAACAAGGAAACTTATGAATTGAAATATAAACAGATTTAATAGAATAAGACTAGACAATTAACATTAATAATGCTAAAAAACCAATACTGATCCGAATACCAATGTAAAATATACAAGGATTATACTCAGCCCATTCTATCCGGAGGAAGCTGTGCACCCCTAGCAGGGCACAGCAAGTGTCGGACACTGCAAGCACTGTGGCTTCAGGAGGAAGGGAACGGCTCAGGGATCTGGCACTGGGGCAAAGAGTTCTCAGGATGGCAGCCATCAAGGGAGAGAGAACTTCTCATCAAACTTTCTCATTTATATTGAATGTGATAATCATGGTACAAAATAACCTTGTTGGCCAGCTTGGGTCACGTGCCCAGGTTTTGGTCCTCCTCATCTCTGCACCTGGCAAGCTCGAAAACACTGAGACCTTGAAAACCACACAACATAGCTGGCTAGAAAGTAAATATTTTCACAAATTCAGACACTAGAGTCTTCTAAAAGTGCAGTTTTCCCAGGCATTAGAAGAGACCTTACCAAAAAGTGAAATTACTGAAATCAAAATTAATCCTGTGTTGCTCAAACCAGGACAGTGGTCTACATCAGTGCCCAGGGGACTGGCTCTGGGGCTCCTTGTCTTGCACTCCCAGGGGACACCTTCCTGCCTCCAGCATGGGTCAGTGCTGCCTCAGCAGCACTCTGGGTAGCCTCTTGATACCTGGCCTGCCTGTCAAATCAAAGCCCGGCCCAGTCTTTTGCAAATACCCAGCACCATGCATCAGGACAGACCTTGGATTCACAGTCAAACATGACTATAGATCCATCACAGGAAAAGCCAAGGCTGTCTTTCTGGGCATTTATTACCACTGTTTGTATCCTTCCTCAGCTGCCTCATGGGAGATAAAAGAGCAGAACAATGAGTAACACCTATAGAAGATATTCTGGGATTAGTTTAGGAGCCATAGATATTTTTATCAACAGCAGTCAAGTGGATTTAGGAAGGTATTTTCATTTTGCATGCAGCATTCATAGACTGTGCTGCCAGTTACGGCTCCTGCGCTTCACAACAAATGTGGACAAATTAGAACTTGTCTAGGATTGTTAGATTTCTTGGAAAACTTGCAGCAGAAGTGTGAAAAAAAATAATCCTACATTCTTTACCCAGAAGAAGAAAACATAATTTGAGGCGGTAACCTCTAACTCCCATTGAGCAGCAGATGACCTGTCTCCTTCTTGTGGCTCTCCTCCAGATCTGCAAGTGACTCCAGTCCCACACGTGCCAGGAAGGATGGATAGCTCTGAAGTCCCTTCTGTGTGTGGCTGCCTTGCTATCCCACTCAGCTTACAGTCCTGGGAAAGGATTCATTTGGGGAGCCTTTGAGTGCTGCTCATCCAGCCTCAAAGCAGTAGTGCTGGTCCCTCTGTTCTGCTCTTTCCATCCCAACACCACAACCAGAGAGGAAATGTGATTGCATCAGCACAGAGGAGTTGTGATGATGCATCTTGTGGCCACACAAGCAGGATTGAACTGGCCAAGCAACAGCAGTATTTGGCAATGATCACATTCCGGCACAGAGTCTCACCGACTCTGCCATTTCCAAGACCTACGCTTCCATCCATAGGCGACTCCTATATTTAGTAATTGTGCTGGTAGCAAAGGCCCAGCCTCCAGGATGTTGATTCAGACACCCAGACACTCAGCCACTTCCTGTTTGGATGCACTAAAATTATTTGCATCATTTAAAAAGTGATGTTGGTTAAGGGAAACAAAGCGTTATTGTCAGAGGAGGCTGACAGCCGGGTTATGTACCCATGCACAATGGAAAAAAAGCAGAACAAATTGTCTCCATCTCCCAACAGCAACACACACATACAGCATGTCCCCAGGAGCCACTTTCGCCACTCCTCCTGCACACTGGCACTTATATTGCCATAACAATGCAGTAAAGCACTGTGATCGCCTGCTAAGCCTCCTCCGAGGGCTGCTCTGCTAGCCCAGGGTGACCCAATATCATCTCTAGCTACAGATCAGGAGCAGAGACATATCCAGGAGATGTGGTCTGCTGTCTGGAACAGGCAATGGAAAGAAATACAGGCCCTAGCATCTGCCCCTGCCCTGTCAACACAGGCAGTTACGGCTGGTGACATGTTTTTCATAGCAAAGTGCAGCTTTCCACTGTCACGCAGTCTTCGCAACCCCACTCTGAGCATAAATGTGGCATCTGAGATGTTTGTGAACTTCTGGTGACTAGAGGTCCAGGCCATAGTTCTCTACCCTGAAGGCTTTGTGGGTGGTGACTGTGTCACTTAAAGAGCTGGACTCAGCTCTTGTCTTATCAACTCTGTACCTAATGTCTTGCCTTTAATCTGCAGCTGCTGAGTGAAAGAGCAGACATGATTCGGTTTGGGCTGACTGCTTCTGGGGAGAGTGGTGGTGGAGAGGGCCCCTGCCCGGCACTGCCAGTGTCTAAGTTCACCAGTCTGCAGAGTAGTAAAGCCTGGTTTTGCCCCAGGACCATCTGCTGTGGCTCACACCCATGGGGCAGTCAGGACACCTTGCCAAGGAGCTGTGGATATTTGGAGACATCATCTGCTCACTCAGCTATCCTAGGGCTGTGCATGCAGCCAATGCCTCTGTGGCTTCTCCACTTCCAGAAGGGACGTCAAGAAAAATTTGCAAAATATTTTTTGGGAAGGCTTGCAAGTCATCCCTTCCCCACTGTTTGCAGGACCTGGATGTCTGATAATACCCAACTGCTCCGTGCTCAGCTCTTCCCAAGCTCCCAGATACACAAAAAACCCAGACCTTTATTTCAAATGTTCAAGAAGGGAGTTGGCCTGGATGCTTCACATCCCACCTCCAAAATATGATCAGTTTGGCCTTTCTTCTGTTTTTTCAAAGCCTTACTAATCTATTCCCAAAGTCTAGGCAGGTTGATGACTCAATAGTTTTTTCCCCACAGGGTCTGGACAAGCAATTTCTTGACAAGGGCTGTTTATGACTTAGCTGCAGATGGATTTACCTATCCTGCCTTCTTTTTAGCTGAGATGCAATTAGTCATGTGGACCAGGAGTTTCAAAAGTGATCGGATATGTGACTTTTCACACCCACCTTAAAAACAAACAAGGCAACCATGTTTCACTGTCCCTCTGAAAAGTCTTTGCCAAAGTGCATTTTCCAAGCCTGCATTCGGTGAGTGCACTGTTTAAACTAAGGAGTAAAAGGCAAATTATAAATAAAAAATCACAAGAAGTGGGTTCTGAGTCATCCTCTGTCAATGACAGAGGCTCTGCAATCAGAATTTAGGTCATAACTGCATTGCCATTGTATGTGCAGGAATATTATCTGGCACCCACAGTGGTAGCTGTGTTGAGTCAGCAACGCAAACAAGAGTCAAAAATAGTTAAAATCTTATTTTTGTCACTGCGTTTAGCAACTGTTTCTGAATATCTGTCACAGCAGAGCAAACCTGCAAAGTCACAGACTAGGATTTCTCAGAATAAAGTTGCAGTTTGATTACTGCAATGTGTTTTAAACCTCAGGTTGGAAGTTCCCAGCTCATGGCATGCCAGAGTTCTTCACATTTGAATATACTTTTTGATTTTATCATCTCATAGTAATTTGTCAGGTAAGCAGTGATCATAAAAGAAACCACTGGTCTGAGAAGACAAGAATCTTCCTCCAGCAGCCTAATTAACGGAGCAGGCAGTGCACGCTCAGAGCCAGCTTGGAGACCTGGATCAGGGTGCACAGTCCTCGTGCTTCCCGTGCACCTTCAGCTGGCAGCAACCAGAAATGTTATTTAGCAATCCTAAGCAAGCCTGATACAAATCATGGGTGATGGCAGAAAGAAGGACATAAGGCTGTTTGCTTGCAGAGAGGACCACGCTGCCAGCTCCCTGAGATAAGACAAGCACTGCCTGCTCTTGCCGCAAGGCCCAGCCAGGAGAAAACTTTCCCCAGTACCCCAGCACTCAAAATATCTGGCCTTTACAGCTTGGCAAGACACAATGTCCAAACTCAGATTCCCAGATCCACCCTAAACTGCATGCCCTGTGTGCTGCCTGTACATTTCCCTCTGCATTGATCTACTCCTTTTGAAGAAAAATGAGACTTTGTATTTTCAGCCTCATCTGCTTTCCCTTCTCCCACCGCACACTGAATGAGAGAGCGTGCAATCTGAGAGCGTGCAAGCTGATCACAATGTTGTACTAAGCTAAGCCTTTGATTACAGAGTTGAAAACAAAGTTAAAAAAATGGGAAAATGCAAATACAATGACACAATGCAGCCGTAGAGCAAAGATTGTTCCTGGTTACTGCCCAGACTGCTGTCTAGGGGATAACCCAGGCAGTAGCTCCAGCAGCCACACACGTCCTCGACACTGCCTGCAGGAGCAGGATCCTTGAACATCTCCTCCCTTTTCCCGTCACTTCTCTTTCATCCATTTTATTTCTCTGTTTGGCTCATGTTGGCATTTGATGCAAGTGTGCAAGGGACTTTTTCTTCCCCACTCAAGTCTCCCTGCTCTTGCAGACCTCCCAACTTCTCTGTTGAGTTCACTCCTTCAAGCTTAAAACACCTTCTTCTTGCTTGCACGACAGTCACACCATTTAGTAACTCCCAAGGAGCCTGCATCGCTCTCAACACACCGGCAGTTTTCTTCACAGCTCTTATCTGCACCTACACAACAGTATCAAGGGCAGCTACGCCAGCTAAGAGCCTTTCTTCAAACATCTTACGAGGATGATCCGAGGGCTGGAGCACCTCTCCTATGAGGAGAGGCTGAGAGAGTTGGGGCTGTTCAGCCTGGAGAAGAGAAGGCTCCGGGGAGATCTTATTGCGGCCTTCCAGTACCTAAAGGGGGCCTACAGGAGAGCTGGGGAAGGACTTTTTACTAGGGCATGTAGTGATAGGACGAGGGGGAACGGCTTTAAGCTGGAAGAGGGCAGGTTTAGATTAAACATTAGGAAGAAGTTTTTCACTTTAAGGGTGGTGAGGCACTGGAACAGGTTGCCCAGAGAGGTTGTTGAAGCCCCATCCCTGGAGGTGTTCAAGGCCAGGCTGGACGTGGCCTTGGGCAACCTGGTCTAGTGAGAGGTATCCCTGCCTGTGGCAGGGGGGTTGGAACTCGATGATCTTCAAGGTCCCTTCCAACCTAAACCATTCTATGATTCTATGATTCTATGATCTTCCCCCCTCCTTCTGTCAGTTTGGGGGCTGCACCATTACCCTGACTGCTAACACATCACTACCTAGCAGGTTCAAAATTGAGGAGCTGGGGATATTCCCATGAATCTTGAGCAATTAAGCCAGTCACTGGCTTTGCAGGACTCCCAGGCTCAAGGCAGCCCAGCGCCAACAACAGAGAGAAGCCATCAGGGGAAACAGCTCCCCATGGGTT
The DNA here is from genome assembly GCA_017639485.1 of Pluvialis apricaria. NCBI lineage: Eukaryota > Metazoa > Chordata > Aves > Charadriiformes > Charadriidae > Pluvialis > Pluvialis apricaria. Next base: position 680,615 of record CM030027.1, on the reverse strand, counting down.
GCTGTTGTTGCCACCCAGTGTAAAAACGTGCCTGTTTGTATGAGAGTGAAAGGAAATCCAAGAACCAGCGCCAAGGCAAATCAGGCCTAGAAGCAACAGCTCACAAGCAGCAAACTCTTCAAAAGGCAGGCAACGTGTTTTCAGCTCTGTTTTAACGCATAGGAGCTACTGACACCAGGTAACCCAGCAGCTCAGGCTGAGAAAAGTTGGAGGGAGAACTTGGAGTTGGACAGAGTGGGGGAAAGTGGGGGGTGTGCCTGTGGAGTTGTTTGTTGAAAGAATTTGCAAACGACTGTAATTGATTAAGAAATGGGGTAATTATGCAATCTGCTGATTACAGAGAAAGGGGTTATTAATCCACCAGACAGGTCCAGCAAAGGCCCTGTCAAAGCATCAGGGAAGATGCTGTGGGGAAGAAGAAAGGCTGCATGAATGGCTGTGCTGGTATCCAGCAAGCCCACTCCCCTCTGGGGCTCAGGAGCTCTGGGACTCATTCAACCCTGTCTCCAGGACCAAGTGCCATGTGCAGGGGTGCACAGTGCATGCCATGCTGGCCAGACCACACATGGTTCTAGTACCAAGGATTAAACTGATTCAGAATCTGATTTGATCCAAACATACCCTGGAGACCCCTGTTGTGAGATTAATCTCACCATCGGAGGACCATATCACCTAAGGGTCCCTTTACAAACCATAGAAGAGTCCAACTCATCTGTTGAACCTGTAAAGACCAGGGTTCAGTCTGATATGAAGACACTGGTGAGGTCTCTTCACCAGTTAGTGGAGTTTAGGGGGAGACTGGAGGTGCCAGCTTCGGGGTGAGCTGACCTCTCGTGTTTCTGCTGGCTCTGCATTAAAGAGCTCTCCTACAGCAACCTCTGAAGACTGGGCACCGGCTGATGGGAGACACTCACCCTGACCCCTGGATGTAGGTGTCTTGATCACAAACTGAATCTGAGCCCAGACCTTACAGGAGAGGAAAGTGCCTGCATGCCCCCCTTCCCAACCTTCACAACTTGTGCCTTTCATCTTGCACAGACCCTAAGATATATTGTTGACAGCAAAGCTCCTGTTCACACCACAGGGCACAAGCTCAGAGCAGAGGGACAAGCCCACTGCTGCCTTCCCCCAAGCCTTTTGGTCATTTGATGCCTTTTATTTGACCAGCCTCTCCAGACAGGAGCAGGGATGCTCAGCTAGAGCCCCACATGCCCCAGGATATCCAGGTGCAGGCAGGGCATCCGCCATCATCCCCTCTGCCAGAAGGACTTTCTACCAAGGGTCACACAGCACTGTCTACTCATAGGGACCAAATGGCACGTGAAAATAAAGGCAAAACCCAGACCCACCATGGGTGGCCGAGGCACCTCAAAGTCTTTGGCATGTCTTGGCTATAAGAGGCATTGGAGCACTATCCCCCACTTGGCCAGAGCCGTGCAAGCTGCAGGGCACAGGCAGATTACCTGGTCCCAGGCCTGTCTGGTTAATCTGTGCTCAGTTTCTTTATCCCGTCTGTCTATATATAACCTCCCTCCTGGCCATCTGCAACCACCGGCAGTAGGGAGCACACACCAAGGGGGTGGGAGGCCAGGGGCGACGTGCAGAGAGCACCACAAAGGCAGCTCAGCTGCTGTGCCAGGGTATGTGGACATATCATTAGTGTATGCGGACATGCCAGGGGGCAGCAAGCAGCCCCATGGGCCTGGTCATGCAGGGAGGGACCATGGTCTCCTCTACAGCCCTGTCACAGGTCTGGTTTGAGCTGGTCTGGGTGGTCTTGCATGCAACCATGGCCAAGCCGGACCTGGCATTTAGGACAATCTTGGAACACACTGGAGATGAAATGAGATGCAGAGCACAGGGAAATGGGAGCTGCATCACTTTCACTCGTAGGGGTAAGGAATCAACACAAACAACGGATATGCCTTTTTCTGAACAAGCTGGGGGTGACAGGCTGAGACAGAAATAGAGGAGGTGGAGAGATGGCAGGGAGAAGTGATGGGATCTATCCCATCATGGGACTGCTGGGCAGGATGAAGGGACACAGGCGCCGTGCTGAGCAGACTGGCACAGCTGAGGCAGGATGGAGGAGCTGCTGGCAGAGATATACCTCCGGGCTGGTGCAGAGGAGGAACCAGGGTCCCACAGCAAGCTGTCAGCCTTCCTCCCATTTGGAGGCACGGTGTTCAATGCAGACCAGTTTCTATCCCTCCCACCAACCCAAAGCCTGCATGATGCTACTCACCAGAGCAGTGCCGCTGTGGCGATGTGACACTAGGGAGATGCTAAGCCTGCTGAGAAACATCTAGTGAAGAACCTCTGCTCATGGGTGCTTTCTGTTGGAGGAAAAAGAGGAGAAATCCCATCTCTCCATGCTGTCAGGATGGTATTTTAGGAAATTCCCTTTCATCTTCCCAGGTGTGTTAAATATTGATCCTTCTCTACAGGCATGTGCCCTGTACCCCCTTTGGCTTGCCGATTTTCAGCTTGCCCCTCCAATGGAGCTGAGAGAATATGCTCAAGGCTCACATCTTAATTTGCCTAAAAAAAATCACTCCATAGTGTCACTTCCCCTGGATTTGTCAGGGCAAGCAAACACAGAGCAGCTCCGCACTGCGCAGCCCAGAACCATGCTGTCTTATGAGTGTCCACCCCATCCTGCAAACCTCCCATTGCTGCAGAGCAACGGAGCAGGCACTGCACTGGGATCACAGAATCACAGGATCCCAGACTGGCAGGGGTTGGAAGCGACCTTCAGAGATCACCTAGTCCAACCCCCTGCCAAAGCAGGGTCACCTACAGCAGTGGCACAGGACGGCGTCCAGGCGGGTTTGGGATGGCTCCAGAGAAGGAGACTCCACAGCCTCTCTGGGCAGCCTGTGCCAGTGCTCTGCCACCCTCACAGGAAAGAAGATTTTCCTCATGTTCAGATAGAATTTCTTGTGTTCCAATGTGTGCCTGTTGCCCATCATCCTGTCACTGGGCACCACTGAAGAGTCTGGCCCCATCCTCTCACCACCCGCCCTTTAGATATTGATAAGCATTGATGAGGTCCCCTCTCAGCCTTCTCTTCTCCAGGCTGAACAGCCCCAGGGCTCTCAGCCTTTCCTCAGCAGAGAGATGCTCCAGTCCCCTGATCATCTTCATAGCCCTCCACTGGACTCTCTCCGGTAGTTCCTTGTCTTTCTTGACCTGGAGAGCCCAGAACTGCACACAGTGCTCCAGATGTGGCCTCCCCAGGGCAGAGCAGAGGGGGAGGATGCCTTCCCTCGACCTGCTTTTTAATGCACCCCAGGATAGCATTGGCGATCTTGGCCACAAGGGCACATTGCTGGTTCACGGGCAACTTGTCCACCAGGACTCCCAGGTCTCTCTCTGCAGAGGTCAGAGGTCAGAGGGGCTTTCCCAGGTCTCTCTCTGCAGAGGTCAGAGGGGCTTTCTAGCAGGTCAGCCCCTAACCTGTACCGGTGCAGGGGGTTATTCCTCCCCAGATGCAGGACCCTATGCTTGCCCTTATTGTATTTCATTGGGTTCCTCTCCACCCAACTCTCCAGCATGTCCAGGTCTTGCTGAATGGCAACACAGCCTTCTGTGGATCTGGTATGGATTCAAGAGCCCTTTTCACAGCCCTGCAACAGATCACAGTGGCAGCAGGGCCAGCCTCACCAAATCCTGGGGGTTTTGCTCCAGAATTCATGCGGGGTTTGTGCTACTGATTTAAATAAATTTCCGAAATCCAGATAGCATCAGCTGGGCTGGCTTTGCCCATTCTGGCAGCTCCATTTAAAGTAAAGAAGGTTGAAACTGCCCTTGGAACAGGGGTAATCGCTCAAAACACAGGAAACCAACGAAAACTAAAAAAAAAAAAAAAAATAAAAAAAATAAAAGGGCACTCAGATTCTCTGGAAATCATAATGTTGGAGCTTTCTCTATAAGAATTATTTCCTGGATTAACTTTCTGGTGTGAGCAGGCATCTCCCCTGAAACCATAACAAAATTCATCGGCGTCAAACTCAAAGGAAAATAACCCATTAAACTGAGCAAAATAAATCAAAATGCTATAACCAAGACCTTGCAGCATCCATAAAACATTATCATCTTTCATTTCTTTTTCTTCTAGCTACAGAATTGTGACAGTCTTGCAAAAAATTCCTGTCCATTCAAATCTCCATTTTTGTCTTTGGTTAAATAAAATATTTGACAAGAGGAAACAACACAGGTTTACAAGTGGTTTGTGAAGACTGTGCTTGTTGCAGTGATTTAATTAAAAATCAATTCACGTGAGGGATTCACACATCCTCTCCACCCTCAGGAATATTTTACTTTTGTTCTTTCTCACTCTTTTCTTCTTTGCTTGCAAAGCCAAGACTGTTCAGCCTGACAGGATGCAGTTGGTCTTTGTATTAAGGTAAACTTGAGCAAAATCCTATTTAGCTTATGCTCGGGGACAATCAAAGCTTCTCGTGCCTAGAGCTTATTTCAGGGGGATTTGTGCAGTTTGACACAGATAGGAGTTCAATTTGAGCCACCAGAAATATGTCAATTAGAGCTGGACAAACAGGGAAACAGCTGGACATCCCAATTCCTGCCCCTGTGCATCTGCTGGGAGATACTCCAGTGTGTGCGTGGGATACGCAGACCCTGCTCCTGCGGGAGTTCACGTGTCCCAGACTCCTCTGGGGAGAAGAAGGCTGGAAGGAACATGAAGAACTCTGGCACGAGGGGTCAGGAGAGGAAAGTCTACTCCAGGGAAGAGAAACTAGAACAGGGGATGGGAGAAAACCAGGAGAACAAGAATAACCAGGGCTTCTTCACCAGCAGCTGAGCCTTGCAAGTGTGCAGCAAGAACCGAGCCTGGGGATTTATTAGAAATAGCAAGGAAACCGGTGGCAGTGCTGGCTGCTTGCTGCCCCAGCAGTGTTGAGCATGCTTTGCTGGTGAGTCTTGCTCTCGGGAAAGCCTGGCAGAGAAGCCTGCTCCCTGCAAAGCAACAGGTACAGGCTCTGCCCTAAGTCTGAGGGCTCCTGTACATGCATGGCAGGTGCTGACCCTCTCTGAATCAGTATCACAGTCTGGTCAAAGGGGGCTGGATCATCACCTAGACAGAGAGATGAAGATCTGTCCTGGCCATCCCATCCCAAGTTGGAGCATTTAACCTGGTAATTCCTGTTCACGGTTTTAGATTTTTGATGAACTACTGATGATCTTTTAGAGACACCTCAAATCACTAGTACGTTGCAGTGGAGATGAATATGGGCCAGTGGTGGTTCACCACAACTCAAATACCTTATAGAAACCATAGGGCAAATGCAGAAACCAAACTCTCCAGCTCAAGTAAACTGGGGGACTCGTCTCCAGCAATGAGCACTCTGCTCCCCAGACTACAGGAGATCCCTGTGCTGGAGGCTAAACCAGGCTGCCCCTGACCTGGACATGGAGAGTGGAGTGCACCTGTGGGCTCAAAACACATCACTGGCCTCTAGCTGGGCCCTACATCTGCCTTTGTCTGTAATGGGAAGCAAAGTGTATGTGCATGCCATTAATTTCTTGCTCCCTGCAGCAGGAGGCAATGGTCTGGCTTTGTATCATCATCGATGGAATGAGGCACTGCAGCAGCAATGGGTGCAGGATGGATCAATGATTTACATGATTCCCAGGGGATGGGTAGTGGGGTTTCTATCACAGCCAGATTCTGGGAGGGGACATCACAGATCATCTGGTGCCTTCCTTCACCGCCAGCACAAGGGAAAACCAGAACAGGGCTTTCAGCATTGGTGTAAACGCACCACAACGTGCAGGGTAGGAGGGACGCAAGTCCTTTCGTATTAAGAGCTCTGAAAGTGGCTCTGCCCTCTCAGGGAAAGGGACAGGACATCCAGGAAGGGAAATCTGTGTCCAATTGCTGCATCAGTGCCCCCCGATGCTCTACACCGGGCCATGTGTGTCCACCCCACAATCATCCCCTCCCCGCAATGGTGGCTGGAGAAAGGATGGTGATTCCCTATAGTGTGGCCCTTTTCTCTGCCTTTCAAGGAGTGCCCCACCACCAACTGCCTTCACTGATGCAACCAGGCAGAGCTGAACATAGGTCACCACCTCTGCTGCTTGTGCCGTGTGACATAAACGGCTTTGCTGACCCTAATGCTTTGGAGCTTACGGCTCCTGATCCAGATAGTCCCAGAACAGCCGTCCTGCTTGGCTTCCTGCCAGCAAAATTAAGTTAGAAATGCAACTTGGGAGCTCAGAGAGGAAAATGTGGTCCTGTCCTCCCTCCATGACCAGGGTGGAGCGGGACGAGCGTGTGCCCCTACTCTCTCTTGAAAGCACTGGCTTGGCTTCCTCCCTTGCCTCTCGGGAAGCAGGAAAGTCACACGCTGACCTATGAGCAAGTGTTGTGTGAGGGTTAAGCAAGAGGCACTGACGGCGTCTGTCTGGGAGCCAGCAGGTAAGTCAAGAATTTCCCCAGTACATGCCTCACGCCTTGGAGTGGAGCGAGCCGCAATGTTGCAACACCTCCTACAAGCTCAGAAGACACATTAAAGAAGTTCACAGGATGGAAGCACTTCTTCTAGTCCTGTTGCATAATCCAGATAAGTAGATAAGCCTGCAATATTTGCACAACACCATGTCCCTTCATTGGCCTTGTTACCGGTCTCATTTTGCAGGGCTTAATTCAGGGGATCTGATGGATTGAGGACACCTTTCAGGTCATCTATTCCTTGGGAGGTGGCTGTGACCCAGCTCTAGTGTTGTGCTACTGGGAGCATTAAAGGCACAGGGACACCTCGCTGACAGCTGCATTTTATGCTTTGCAAATCTGTCCCAAATACATTTTGGAAATGGCACCATGACACCTACGGAAAGTACTTGGGCAGCTTCTCATGGAAGAACTGTGGCAGTGTAAAACTACCATGGGAAGAGAGTCAAGACCTGCCAGAGGGGAAATAACCTTTGCACAAACACACAGATACACACAGCTTGGGCACATTTCTGACCAACTATTTACTTAATTCAAGGGGTGCAGGATGTGGGGACTGGGTAGTGGCAGGACTCAGGTGTCAGGGAAAAACATGGGACACGGGTGAATGCACTGATTGAGCACAGGCATGGTCGAGTCTGCTAGGAACTGTCCTGCTTTGGTAACTCCCCTCTCTGGGATTTACCAGGCAGCCTGAGGGGAGGGCACAGTAGCATCTACCCAGAAAATGGGTGGCATCACCTTGTACTTTCCTTTGGGCTGTGGGTGCAGGCATAAGCCAGCCAGCAGGCTCCAGGGACATGCCCCTGAGTGCAAGGGCACAGAGTAGAGCAATCAGCACAGTTGCAGCACAATCTGGGCATTCGCGGAGTTCTTTGTCGAGCCAACAAGCAGGGAACAATATTGTGCTGAAGCTTTCCTCCCCTCCAGGAGCTTTCTGCAAGCAAATCTCACACCTTACAGTGAAAGGGACCCGGGTGGTCAGAACAGGAGGCTCAGGACTTAGCAGGTTGCTGCTCGTAGCTGCACAAGCCCCACATGTTGTGCATGATCCTGAATTAACAGTCTCTGGTGCAGAGGGGGGTGGATGCAGGAACTTTCTGCCCCAAGGACCCCAGCCTGGTTCCAGGTCACACCAGACAGATCTTCACCTGCCAGGGGAATGCAAACCTCTTCCCTGTTTCTCTGTTTGGAGCATGGGATGCCTTGTCCTTGGGTGCAGATGCCTTCAGGGCTCTGCAGCATTTCTAAATTGCCACAGAGCCCCAGGAGGGACCACACTGCTCCTCACGCTCTTTAAAGACATATAGATGCCCCATGCCTGTGGCTATTCAGATGCCATCATTCCCAGCCCCACTCTTGCATTGCAGGGAAGATCCCAGGGCTTGCTGTGCTCCGAGTCCTCTGGGCAGCCCACGGTATTTTAGAAATGGAGTGTTTCTCTCCCTCCTGGCTTGCTTTGACTTGCTCCCAGGCCACAGCCCTTTGGCAACATCCATTCAGAAATCCCCCCTGGGCTGCTCACAGCCACTGTGTGGGACTTTCAGGGAAAACATTCATCACTCACGGGAACAGAGGGTCAGGAGACACAGGACAAGCCAGTGTGGCTGCAGCTCACAGCCCTGCTTCCCGGGTGAGTCACTGCTGCACTATTTATACCAGCACCGAGGGGAGGGCAGGGACGCCTGGCCCAGAGGAAGGGTTTTCCATGCTCTGGTCCCTGCCTCTGCCATGGATGGGGACCTTATGACTGCCCATAAAGCCACCTCTCCTGCCCCTTCCTTCTACATCTCAACCATGAACTGTCCCTTCTACTCGCCCTGTTCCCCACCTTGACCTCATCTACCCACCATGGGCACAGCCCAGTCCTCTTCACCCAGCCCGGGGCACCAACAGCAGGAACCTGCAGAGATGGAGAAAGAAGCCACGGCAGCCTGACCCCATTTCTCTGGATGAGGAGAGGAAGTAGAACAGAGCTGCCTCATGGTGTGGATACAGATAGCTCCCCTATCTTCCCCAAAATCTCTTCCTAGGGGGAGTGACAAGCAGCCAAGCAAAGACTGCCCAGGGAAGAAGGGAAGGAGTTGGCATAAGTGATGGTAAAAGACTTTCCACTCATTGCTTTTCCTTCTTGGTAGGGATTGCAGTGCAATTGCAAGATTGCAAAATCGATGCTTGTGATTTTTTTTTTAAAATGCTAGTTCTGACTTTCCAATCTTGATCTGGCCAGAGGGCCTCGCTGAAATAACAAAGGACCATTTGTTTTTCTGAGGGGGAAACTGGAGGTTTGTTTGTTTTCTTTCAAAATCAGAAAGTCAGATCTTGTATGTGTCACTCGCTGAATTTTTGGATGGAAAAGAGCAGGTGGTTTTGTAGCATCAGATGCACCAGGAAAACATAGTCCCATTGCCTGAGCTGTGACAAAATGGTTAAATATGTCAGTCATTCTTGTTTGTTTCACTCAATGACTAAATAAATAGCAGGGAGAAAAGGTTAGTCCTTTAAGTTTCTGTGCTCATCAGTGAGGGTCAGATGAAGCTCATTTTCTGCACGTGGCACTTCCAACAAGTCCTACAGGAAAACCAAGAAATGTCAGACATGACCTTCCTGGCAAATAAAATGTGAAAAACAAGGAAGCCACACTGGGCAGGCTTTATAAGGAAGCAAAAAAAGGGTACAGCCCATTTATTTTTCCTCAGCAGATCCTCTCTAAGGTCACTGTACCATTGTAAACTACTTCCTACTTCTCAGTTTGGCTGATAACAGAGTTTAGTGCTGGTGCTCTGCAGCACTACTCTTGTGTGGGGCTAAATTCATCCAGAAGAGGACCACAGCCTTGGAGAAAGAGCAATGAACGTGTGGTTGGCTGTGGTCAGCTGTGGTGGGGATCTGAGCATTAATAGCAGCCTCCTGGGCCTAGCGTCATCCAGACTCAAAAGACAGAATGTCCCTGGCAGACACTAGGGGCTTGACCCAGAAAAAAGCCCAAATCTGTGCCCAAAGGAGCCAGAGGTCTTTTACGGCTTTCCAGTTTCCAACCAACAAGTGCAGAGGGGTGCAAAAATATGTGTCTTGGTAACTGTTCACATTGTCTTCCCCTTTGGTTATGTTCCTTTTCAAAACCCCTCTAACATCGAGGTGGTTTATGGTTTAAAGGTTTCCCTATCTGCTAATCCAAGTTTTGGGAGTCCCATACCAGAGGAAAAAGACAGGAGGGGCTGAGTCACCCAAACGAACCACAAAACACAGCCAAGAGAGGATGGGCACGGAGGTCATCTAATAAGCGCAAGATTCTCCAAGATTGATGTCTGCATCTCAGAAGTCCTGCAGTCACAAGATAGTATGGGGTTTATGCACTCTTGGGCAGACCAAAAAGAGGTACCTGGCTAGTAAGAGATAGACTGTGTCCTGGATGCCCTGTTGATAAAAGTCAGTGTGGGGAGGCTCACAGAAACTCAGAGCCTCACTTTGCCAAATGAACCTCACACCCTGTGTGACCCACACTCAGCTTTCACTGCCAGGATGCAGGGTTGCCATGCTCCACCTATGCCTGCATTGCCACAGTTGCCTTCATTTGTCCTCCTGATTTCTACAAGTGTTGGTGTCGTTTTCTTCGGTTTTTGCTATTTAGTAAGAACATTCATGAGGACCAAACATAAGACTCCTCCAGTTGGAGAGGCTGTTGAGATTGACAAACAGTGACAAAACTCATGTCGCCGTGGCAAACTCAGCCCAAGGAGACCAGAAAGCTGCATCAGGGGCACCGTGGGCATTACACTTCACCATGGAAAGGTTTGGATCCGCAATGGGAAACAGACAACAGTGTCCTGCTTGCTGCCCAGGATGATCAGATGCAACCAATAAATGACCAAATAGAAGGAAAAGATGCAATACACAAGACAGTCAGAAATGATGGTGCTCTGAGATCCAGTAGCCAACACCAAGGCTTGTTCTCAGATGCACAGGGGAGCTGCATGTCTTCCTTCTGGGACCATGGCCATAGTTTTCAACAGGAGCCAGGGCTGGTATAGTCATAGCCCCGACATGGCCACAGGAGACATTGGGAGGTGCCTGCAGAAGTCCAGCATCACTTTCACTCCTGCCACGCTGCAGAGTGAAGAGTTAAATTCTCTCCCTCGGCAAGAGCACAGAGGGAGCTCCCAGTCGCTGCCATCTGCTCTCATTCACACGTGAGCCGTGCACGGGCACTATTCAGTTCTCCCTTTGCCAAAACCAGAACTGCTGAGATCACGTATAATGAAGGAGAAGAATGGCTGAGCTGTTCCCAGCGTGCATGGGAAGCTGTGCTGGCTGGGAGCTGGTGGAGAGGGGAAACATCTGATCCCAGGAAGGGTCCTTTTCTCTGTGCGGCCAGGAGGGTGCTGTCTCCTGGGAAATGTCTCACTCAACTGCAAGTGGCATCATCCAGCCAGGCCATGGCCCGTGTGCTAATAGCTGTACACAGAGCAACCCTGCCTGCGTGTCTGGGTCCCCATGCAAGAAAGAGTGTTTATACACAATGGACATCCTCTGTTTGCAGCGCATCAGTCTCTCCCCAACAAACTTTTGCTCTGCTCCAGACTGGCAGCGACACTCTGATGTTTAGCAATCAATCTCATCACAAACGACAATAATCTGGGAGCAGCCCCAAGAAGCCCCAAGAGTCGGTTTGCATCAAACCTGGCCAGAAGTTGCCCAGCTGAAATGTGTTTTTGCAAATGGGCGTAAACAGAAATTGCAATTGCTGGAGGGAAACAACCCAAGCCTCATTCAAAAGAAAAAGGGGGGGGGCTATTTTTTTAAAAATTATCCATTGTCCTAAAAAACTAAACTGTTATACAGTTAAAAAATCACTTTTCATTTCGACATTTCTGGCAATTTATACTTTAAAAGGATTTTTTAAAAGGTTAGAAGAGGATAAAGTATTTATAAATTATTCAAAAGAAATGTTTAGATTAATTCAAACCAAATATTTTTTAAATGGCCTCTTCCATGAAATTTTCAACAATTTGTCCTAATTCATGCAGGAAATGGTTGCAGATACTCATAAACTCATAGGATGGGAAGTGAGATCTAGTGAAAATCAGCTGATAATTGCTCGTCTAAATCGCTTGGCAAGCACTCGTGAAAAAACAAGTCACGAAAAGAGAATCAAGATGGGAAAAGTAAGCTAAACGCATACCAATGAATTCAGCTAGCTCTGGGCTGCAGAGTCCAGAGGCTTTCGTGAGTCACAGGCTTCTCTACAGGAGGGTGTTTTCTTCCTTGTTTCCCCATTTTGGCTCACGCAAATACACTTTGTGAGCCTTTCCCCTGCCTAGAGTTTGTTTTCTGGAAGTCCTGGCTGTGCAAACAGCGGCAGCTCTGCAGTGGCGGTTCCTGCTCCCCTCTCTCAGGTGTCTAGCACACTGCAGACCAGAAGGAGCACTTCGATGAGGTGGTGGCAGCCAGGAAAGGTAGAGTTTAGAAAGCCGAAGCTCGCAAACAGGAAGCGATGGGGGCAGGGGACCTTCTTCTGCTGCTTTTCCTCCTGTGTCTCCCTGGGCAGTGCAGGGTGCTGATGGGGCAGAGGGAAGCATCGATGGTCCTGCTGGAGCCAGGAGGCCCCTCGCTGAAGGGCCACATTGCTGGTCATCTTTCCAGCTCTGCATCATTCTCCTTGAATCCCTCTTACTGACCCCTTCCCATTGCGTTTTCCATTTGCCAAAGGCACGAGCAGCCTGTAATTGTTTCCACACTCATATCATAGGTCGGTGGTGAATTGATTCTTAGGAAAAACAGGCCAATGCAACACATTGGGAGCAACATTTCCAAGATATCCCAGAAACCCAGTTAACTTCCCTGCACCCAATGAAGAAATGCTTCAGAAATTCCCCTGGCAAGGTTACCCAGTAGTCTGAAATACCATGACTATTGCCCTGTTTTTGATATCCCCTGCAGGGTAACTCTCTATCCTGGCTGCTGGGACCCCTCCAACTCTGCGCTGACTGTGTTTTGCAACCCAGATATTCCAGCAGGAGAGCTGTCCCTGGAGGCAGTGCCTGTGCCAGGCAGGCAAAGCAGCTCGCTAGGTGCCCTTGTCTAACTTAATTCAAAACAAAGCAGAAAGGGAGCCGCAGTGGGTGTTGGGGTCTTCAGCTACAGCCTGTCAGCTCCTGCAGAGAAGGTTTCATTCCCCACCTCCACACTGGAGCTCCACAGTGAGATTTTAAACAGTCCCAGGTACTGACCCAGGGGAAAGGAGGTACAGGACCCTTTCAGAGGCATTAGCCAGAGGGAGCTGGATGGTGTAGTTTTATGCCATGATGCTGAGTAGTTACAGCTCTGACACTGACTGAGACCCGCGTCTCTCAAATCCTTTCATTCTAAGTAAAATAAACCACAGCAAGAACTTAAAAGGCAGCTGACAGCACCTCCAGGTAAAAGGGCCAGACCACAGCTGGAATCGTAGCTGACAGCGATGAAGATGTGCAGAGTCCAGAGGAGTTTGTTCCTGTGCACCTCCCGGTTTCAGTATTTTTCAGTTAGCTCTGGCAGTAGAGGGTATGAAACTGTAGAGGCATCTGAGCACTGCATTCCACGTAAAAATGAAACTAAACAACCATATGTTTTTAAAAAGAGGGTAATAACAAAGGGTGAAAACAAAATAGCTTGCGACTCCTTTGAGGCTGAGGAGTCTTGCAACACTGACACCCAAGGAGACCAGAGATGCTGACTGGCATCCAGCAACCCCTGTTTTGAGGGATGCACACCTGGACAACAAGTTCTTCAGGCCTGCACAGTGGCCAGCACCAAGTGACCCCAGATCATTCCTGGCCGGTTGGTGCTCACAAAGTCCTCCACTCTTGCAAGGAGAGGCAGTGGGCCGTGCCTTACCTGTCACTGTCATCTGACATAGCCTGCTCTGGTGATCTGCTACTCACTGGGGGCACCAGCCATCCTCTGGACCACTTCTGGGTGAAGATGTAGTGTTTCCTATCACTGACAGCCCAATGCCATAGGTGTAAAATAACTGCATTTTTCATCATTCCTGCTGGGATAGACTGTCCCAGCTGATCATAGTCTTCCGCGCTTCTCTGGCTGATGGGATGGGTTTGATCCTTTCTCTGCATTGCGTAGGGAACATCTGCCGTGCTCAGCAAAGGGAGTACTCAGCTCTCCTTGGCAGGCAAATCTCAAGACTGCCAGTGAGAAGGAAAGGGGAAGACAAAGCCAGGCAGTGGCACATTATTTTCCTGTATCTCTGCAAGTCACTAATAGACAGAGGGAAACATCACCAGCAAGTGGCCAGCACGGGTGAAACTGCTCAGCCTGCCAGCTGAAGAGTATCCCCTGTATTAGGGGGAGGCAGAAGTCAGATGAGGCAGCTCAGAGCAGAGCACGCTGAGCCGTACAGTGTAAGACAAACAAGACAAGATGAAGCCCTGCACTTGGAAACAGCTGCAGGAACCACAGCAGATGACATTGCTTTGCAACAGTTTGCAACTGTCAACGGAGCATGCACGGCACAAAGAAAATGCCAGCAGCACCAGCAGTGCACAGACACCCCTGGGAGCAGCTGGCCTGGGCACTGTAAGGAGGTGAATGCAGAGACCTTCGCATGTTTGGGGTGGATTTGGACGCTGGGGCCAGGTGGCTCCAGAACCAGTGACAGCAGCACTGGAAGATGAGCCGGGGCAGTAAAAGGCTGTGAGGTCAGACTTAGGGTAAGAGGGATGAGCTGCCTCTGTAAGAGAAGGATGTGAACTAAGCTTCTGGCTGTATGACACAGCTGATTAGAAAAGATACAGCTTGTGTTGGTACCAAGAAACTCCATGGCACGACACCCCTCAGTGAGAAGCCAGGGACCAGCACGTACAGAAGTTTAGGATGTTGTCCATGGGATGGAGAAGATTCCGGCAGTTATGGAAGGACAATAAAGCTATTGTCCATACCACACTTTTCAAAAAAAGCTGGATTTCAAACAACTCCAAGAGCTCATCAGGACTCATCTCCCCACTGCTGGCAGAAAGGGACAGCCTGGCTCTGTGCTACATCTCCTGCTGGCCTTGCCCTTTCCCCTACTTCAGGTATTGCATATAACTTGAAATATTAAACAAATGCATAATAAAGGGAAGATTTTGGTCACAGGGAGAGGACTGTGGGGGCACAGCTGGTACCGAATATTTTTCCGTGCCTGGTGAGTCACTGCAAGTTGGGACAGGTGCACTTAGAAAAACAGAGCCCATGTTTGTGCACTCTTAAGACTGTTATCTAGCTGTGTTTAGGACCCAGCAGGAAACTGAAACTCCTTTTTATGATGTGGAAGCTACTAATGTGTAAGTAAATCACATTTTATCTAGTTAATAACATCAGAGCCTGGCCAGGGACTCCAGGCATGTCTGGATTAAACAACTCAAACTGTGGTATCCATATAATGACTATAACATTTGTTAATGTCAAGGCAGCAAAAGGTGCAGAGAGGTTAACTGTGCATGAGGGCTGCCTCTCAGACTAAAGAGGACATGGAGGTGCCTTGGACTTCAGGGAGACACAGCCAGCCACCCCAGCAGCCTGAGAGCCTGGCAGCGGGGAGAAATCAAAGAGGTGAAGTGGCGGGGGGGGGGGGTCCCTGCAAGCCCTCAGCCTGCAGCACCACAACAGTGAGAGCAGACTGATGCTGCAGGTGGATTGGCTTGGTGAAGCACCCCCGTAGCACAAAACAGCCCGCAGGCTGGTGCCTAACACCAGCCATGTACTAGCAGAAGAGAGTCAGTGTGCATAGTTAGGCTCTGGCTTACATACGCATGCACATAGTTTTATTACAGGAAGCTATTGCCAGCTTAAACTGGCCACAGACCACTTAATCTATATGCCCGCAGGGTCTTGGTTCATGCCTCTAACCTGGGCACTCATGGGAAAATGCCTCCACTGCAAAAATCCATTGTAACTTGAGCTCCCTTGAGCTGTTAGAAGATGTGGCTGTGAGTTGTGGCTGCACAGATCCAGTCCACCACTAGACAGACTGGAAGGCCTGGTTAAAGGCCAGACTCCCGTGTGCCTGTGTGCATAGGTTTAAGCAGTTTGCAAAGCTGTTTGGCTTTTTTTTTTATCTTTACTAATCCCTAATGCATCTTTACTAACCTCACCTGCATCTGAGGTAGGTATTTAAACCCTGTCTGTCTACCAGAAGTCTGACTCCAGCATCATCCACATGGCTGGAGCTGTCACCTGCTAGTGGTTTTGTCTATAGAAACAAAAATGCAAACAACCACAGTTAGAAGTCGCCATGGAGGTCACTGGGGAATGCAAAAATTCCAGTTTCAGCTCAAGGTTCAATGCAAGATCATCTAGGAGGGGAAGGCAGTTTTTATTTTTGACAATGGTGATTCAACTCACACTCAGTCTCTCCCAGGTTTCACTTGGTCATTCTTGCATGCTCCCATACAAGCACCAAGATGAGTGTGCCCAAGCAGCCCGGTCAGGATCACTTGTAGTGACATGGGAAACAAGGGACAGTAGCTCTCAATGCCTCATCATGGCTCCTGGATTCTCCTTAGATGGATGGCTATGCACTGAGTCTTGTGCATGCCCCTTGTACTCTTTAGGAACACACAATGATTTCGATTCTTCTACCTTTTCATCCTGTCCTGCTTCTGTGAGTCATTAGGAACGATGCTGATTTACTCATGCTGGTTGGGCTTTCTGGGTGTAATCTCTCCTTTGTTTTAGACTGTCCTTTGTTTTACTGCTCCAGATGTCTTGAGAAGTGCTCCACTCTTGATGACCTGCTGATCTAGCAGATAAGCACATGCCATTCTTTTAACCCTTCTTCTCACTGTTTCCCCTGCTGCTTTCACATCCAGACACCCCCATTGAGGTCAATTTTAAGTTTCTGTTACAAATCTCCACAGTCTGAGCTGAACTCCAAATTGCTGACACCACATTACAAAAAACCCTAAAAGCACAATGGGCTCAGGTTTCTCATTGCATTGCTTAGCACACGAACAACCATGAAACCTTTCCCTCTTACCAGCTCCTTGGAAAGCTTCAGTATCATCATTAAACGTGGATTTAGCCATTCATTTTCTGTGCAGAATGATGAGGGAAGCATCAAGAGAGTCAAACAATCATCTTGTTTGCCATGATATTTCCCTTGAAATCACTCCCTTTACCAGTTCAGTAGATTCCTGAAAAAGTCTCACATTTGCTTTGTTATATTGTGCTGGGGCCCTGCAGCTTTTAAACTGGATCTCCTTCATATTTAGTTGGATTAATGCAAGAACAGAGAAGATCTGGTTTGCCTAAAACAGATGAGATTTGGCACAAATGCTATGACGAGGAAAGACTCTGCAAGCTCATATACAGTCTATTCATTATCTGGGGTCTCTTCCGTGTGACATCTCCTCTCCCACCTGATATCCACATCTGGGATCATTCCAGCCTCTCCCAGCCAAGCTCCTAAAGGTTTCTACATACAAGACCAAAAGCAGAAGACCCAGATGGACCAAGGAGCATCAAGCTGTTTGTCACTGTGCAGCTGTACAGCTTCAGGTAACCACCCAGCCACACTTCCAAAAATGACCAACAAAAGGTGAATCTGCAAAGACAGGAGAGAGAGACAAGAACAGGTTGGGGGAGACCACCAAGATTTCCGGTGCGCCACAGAGGAATCTGAAGAAAGTCCCGTGGACCCTACTGGAAAGGGGCTCCAGCAGCACAAGGTCAGTCACTCATGGCTCATCCCTCAGCAGCACCAGACACGCTGCTCGGACTGTGCCAGCCCCTGTGCACTTTAGTCCTTCCTCTTGGCCTGGACCCCACAAGGAGCCTCAGATTCCACACAAAGCCAGGCTGTTCCAGGCTGGGAAGTGAGAGGGGGATGTGTTGGGGATTGCACACACAGCAGCCCACAGCCTGTCCCAAATACCCCACACCAGCATGAGAAGGAATGCAGTGTGGGATGAAGCCGAGCATTTTTATTGGCTCTCCTGTGACAGGGTGCTATAAGAGGACAGGTAGGAATATGAGAAGAGGAAAGGTGTTCACCAGAGGAGAGATGGGAAGGGCCGTGAGGAAGGAGCTGTCTCATAGCATGCACCAGGACAATGAGGCTCATGGAGGAACAGTGCGTCCCTCCCTCTCTAGCTTTTAAATGGCAGAAGAGCAACAACCATCAGTGGCACGACTCAGGATACCCCACGCAGAAGAGCAGAGAGTGGCTGAGAGCTGCAGAGCAGGCACCCTCCATTCCCTGTGCCCGCAGGGCTGGCATGAATGTCAGGGGGGCTTTGATCTTCCTTTCTGCTGGCAAGTGGAGACACAAGACTCCCAACCCTGGAGGAAGCTGGTGGGTGGCCAGGGCTGGTGTCCCCAGACTAGCAAAGGGGATATTTAAGCCAAGTCCCCCTTTGAACTTGACCTGGCACAGTGCCAAGGCACCTCTGCTGGCCTGGCCAGCATTGTCCCCATCTGGGCCACCACTGGGACTGTGTCTGTGGCCTCAGGATCTCCCTGTTGTTGATAGCTGCTGCTCACAAAGCCACCAACTGCCTGAGTAGCTCCCACACCTACAGACAGACCAAGCTGCCAGAGCTGGCCCAGCAGGCCAGCCCAGGTTGCAAATCCACAGCTGACAGGACAAGCCCTGAGCAGATGGGACAGCATTCCCGGGCGGCAAGCAGAGCCTTTGGCACCCTTCATGTTCTCAGAGGGATTATGCTTGCAAATGAAGTCAGCCAGCAGGGACTCCCAAAACAGCCACTGTGCAGTCCAGGGACCGTCCCCTCCTCTGCTCCCACCGCTTGCAGTCTCTGAAGGGGCATATCAGGGTCAGGAAGATCCCACCCTGGCTACTGGTCCCCCAGCCACAACCTCTGTGAAAGGTTTCACAAATACAGCTCTCCTTCCCTACCAAAGAGCTTTGTTCTGCCTCATGCCAGATCCTCCCACAGCTCTTTGCGAGGGCAATCATCTCGATCTTTCTTTTTTCTTTTTTTTTTTTTAAATATTTTCCTTTTCCACTTAGAAGTTCTCCTGCTCCCACAGAGCTCAGATAAATGTGTCTTGTTCTTATCTGCAGGCATGAGCTAATAGCAGATGAACTCTGGCAGCTCTTCCAGGAGGGTGTGTGCAAGGTGATTTCAGCCATAAAGCCATCGTGGGTGGGGTGTGATTTTTTTTTTTTTTTTTTTACCCTCCTCATTCTTCACTTAGATAGTTGCACTGATTTACAGATTCCATGTGCCCCTGTGGGTTTTACATCTGAGGAAGGTATGGCTATAAATGTGACTGCCTGGCTGCATGTGCAAGGAGGGGTGTCCTCTGCAGGGTGGAAGTGATTTGCTCTAATCCCAGACAAGCAGCCCAGGATGATATTGCAATTTTTCTCGCCCTCCCCAGGCATTGTGCCTGATCTTGTGGCATGATGGGGGGACACGGTCTGGGAACCCACCACCTCAGTGACGTGGGACACCCCTGCTGGAGGTGTGGGGCAAGCTGGGCAGAGCAGAGCAGAACAACAAGGGGAGGGAGAGAAGCCGTTAAACAGCCCTTTTGGGGAGAGAGGGGTTAAAGGACGGCTGTGCTGAGCTGCAGGAGGGAGCCTGGGCTGCTTTCAGCAGAGCTGAAGTTAGAGCAGGGCCGTGGCATCCTCTGGCAGGGGGATGCCTTTGTGCGCACTTGGTGCACAATAGATCCTCCGAGGAAAGAGATACTGTCTCTTTGCTCCAAATACAATTTCAATTAGATGAATAGCAGCATAATCCCATAGAGGCGCTCAGCTGGGAATTGACCATGTGAGAGGCAAGCGAGCCCTCCCCCAGCCAAGCGGTGAAAGGGGACCCCCCCCCAACCTGCCGGCGAGGAGGCCCCCAAACCCTCCAAGAGGGACCATCTGCTCCCGCAGCAGCCCCTCCTCCCGCAGCCCCCAGTGAAGAAAGAGCAAGGGCTGCTAGTGCCTCCTGCAAACAAAGGCAGCACTTCAAGGCTGGTGCTTTGAGCCCCCCAGGAGAGAGGAAGAGGAGGGAGCGAGAGCCCCGGAGGCTCCCGGGGAGTCCCCCATGCCCCCATCCTTTGGGCAGGTGTCATTGGCAGGCGTGTTCCAGGAGAAGATGGGGCAGGGAAACGGGGAGAGCACATTGTCCCCCTGCACTAAGTGATGCCACCATGGGGTAAGAGGAGAAATGGAGGAGAGATCACAGGGGAATCGCTCCAAACTCTACTCCCTTCTCCTCCTGCTCTGCCCCTGGTGCATCCCAAGGCAGCAACTTGCTTCTCTTGCCATCCTGGCCAAAGGGCAGAGCTGCTCCACCATCTGCCAGCAATAAACACAGCAGCCGTGCAAGTGGCAGAGCTGAGCCAGCTGAACCTCTCTGGGCTCTCAGAGGGAATTTCCTCTCATGCTGAAATTCTCAGACTTGTCCCTAGTGCTGGAGAGGCAATTTGGGGAAAGTCTTGAGAAACCTAGGTTGTGCAACCAGGAGTTTAAAGCGATTTTCAACCCACAAGGCAACTGACAACACTTTTGTCAGCAACTATTACCAAAACCCTCTAGTTCCACTGTTACAGCAACCCCTTCCCAAGCAGGAGTGCACCACATTTGTAGGACATCATTCCACAACAGATGCGCTCGGCTCACAGGTATCAAACCACGAGATCCTCACCTTGGCAATGCTCTCCTCCATCCCTCCAAGCATCCCAACATCCTTCAGAACAAATCCCCTTCCCGGGGGCACCACCCTCCCTGTCCCTGCCTTAGGACAGATGGGAGAAGAGTTATAGTGCTGCAGCACATGAAGGAACATCATCCAGTCCAAGGGGTGTCTTGGCAAGCTCTGCAGGGCAACAGCAAGTCATTCTCTTGCTAAAGTCAACAGCTTAGAGCCTGAATACACACAGCTGGGCACAAAGTGACTAGAGATCACATCTGCTGAATAAGAAGGGGTCTTTGTTATGCTTTGTCACCCATTTCAGAGCAGATAGCACTTTAAAGCCATTTGGGTTTGCACTCGGAATAGTTAAAAAGGTCAGGCACTGAGCATGGGCAGTGGGGTGTTTTCCCAGCACTGGAGCGTGATGTGAATATTCCCAGGTGCGAATATTTGTCTGAACATCCGCTGCCTTCCCAGTCCCACAGCGCGGGAGGAGAGAGCTTTGATCTCTTCCACAGCTGAGACCTGGTGCACATTGTACTTTCCCTGTCCCCACTAACCATCCCACTCGGCAACTTGTTGCTGTGCAGCCGGGCTAAAGTCAGCGACACGACGAAGGCAAATAACAGAGCTGCCGAGAGATGAGCTCCGGGGGGACCCAAGTCTGACCCTGCAACCAATGCCTTTAATTTACTGTTAGTCTGAAATACAGCCAGAACGTGCCAATGAAACACGGGTTATTGGTTGTCAGTGAAAGGGGTGCTGCTTTCTCCTGCTCTTCGTGTCCTGGGATGCGTGCGGGAAGCACTGTGCACCCCCAGCCTAGCCTGCTCCCCACCACGCTGCTCCCACAGTGCAATTACAAACCCAGACATAAATCATGGTTAACCTTTGCTCTCTCTCATATGTTTGTCCAGAGGCTACAGAAATATTGCACAAGACACGTGATAGCCAGAGAAACAAAAATAGCTTTTATTAAACTGTCCCAGAGTGGGAGGGGAGGGGGAATTTTTGGAAAGTTAATACTTTCACAGTAAGGGAGCCCATTTGGGAAAAATAATGCAGAGTAGGTATTCTTTTATCAGCAGTTAAAGGTATGTGTTAGGATCTCAAAAGGGACAGATACACACCCTCATGATTCACATACAGTAGGGCTTTACGCTCTGACTCTGACGTCTTGTTTGCTCTTTTCAAAACCAAAACAAGTTGCTTTCCCATCAGCTCAGCTCTTTCCAGCTACTCTGACTTTAAAACTCCTGCTAATTCCCTTTCTCTCCTCTCCCTCTATCACTGCTACAAAACAATGATGAACGTGTCCTAATGCCCTGTTATTTCTGAATGACACAGGATTAACTAGAAGGAGAGAAACCTGATTTTGCAATATCAATTGAGGTTTGAATTGCAAGAAAAATAAACACCTTGCTTTGCCCAATGCAGAACTGATTACGAGATGTTTGCATCTACCTGCAGATAGAGGTATCACCCAGCTGTACGTGCATTTGTGATACTAAAACTGGACTCACAAAGGCTGATAATATTGGGAAAGAAAATTCCTGTAGGCTGAAACCCATCAAAGCAGGAACCAGAAAAGGTGGCAGAAAAGCCCAGTGAATATCCAGGGTGAGTTTTTGAAGAGGAATCATCTATATGAGAGCATGCAAATATAGCGTCATGCATCTTTTGTATTCACTTTCCACAAACCTGCAACTGAATGAGTTTTACTAGCACAAAAATGTTGGAGCAAAGTGAAGTTCAAAGCTGCATGCATGAGTAACCATGGAAACCGAATTTTAAATTTGCACATGCGAGTATTTGTATCCAAAGTACTTTGTACGCTCGGCCAATGCGGGAAGAGGGACACCATCATGTCACAACTGGCCAATCGCAACTTAGAAACACAGCTTGAATTTCAAATATCACCTACTTACAGCAAACCTCTGTCCACGGAGCGGAGAAAAAAGAAATGTGAAAAAACCTGCCTCAAATTGCCATCTGCTCGTGAATATTCCACAATTAGCAGAGACGGATTCATTGGATACATTATTCATTGTGGATTATTCGCCCAGATCTAACAGCAATAGTGCAGCGGTTATTTAAATATTGTGATGAGGAACCATTTCAGACATAGAAGGTGTATGTGACTGTCCCCATGTATGAATATGGATGTGCTCCTATCCTGCAGGAATCTCTGGGAACAATAGCTGTGTGGTAAATACCTTGTCCTCTGTACCAACAGAAAACCTAGAGCTCTGTGATAAACTGCATTTTTTTAATCCCTTTTCCTGTTCATTTGTCCTCTGCCCCAACCCCTTCTCTCTCAGCTGGGCTACTAATGCACCAAAATCAGCTGCCATTTTAGCAACAAAGGCACTTGCTGTTTCCCATGCTGTGGCTTAGGTTATGGAAGAGGTTTGGTGAGACAATGTTTTTCCTGCTTCCACCCCAGCCTTCCACTGTGACCCACGTTAGGCAGAGAAAACAATAAAAACAAAACAAAACAAAAGCCTCCAAGTGTAATGCTGTGTTTGCAAGCATGGATTTCCCGGGAAATCTTCAAAACTTGCCCTGCAGTTTGCAGCGATGGCAGCACAGATGGGTTTTAGGCCCCTTTGCAGGTTCAGCTTCCATGGCACAGAGCCAACTGCTCCATGGCCACCAGTGGCCAATCGACCCTGGCAGGCACACATGCCAGAGTCATGGCAAAACAGAGACACCCCCCAAAAAAACCCAACTAAAAGCAGTGACCAACAGGCATGGAAAGAAACAGTCTTGGGAAGGGGGCAGGTTTGGAGGGATGCACACCTGGGCAGGAGGCTGGGGTGTGACAGAGCCAATGCAACCAGGCTGTGCCAGGATTGCTTAAGTAGACACAACACAGAGAAAAGGAAAGGGGAAAACCGATAAGAAAAAGGGAAAAAAAAATACAAATCTAATGAAAGAGTCCAAAGTAGCACAGGATGAGGTTATGCAACTTCAATTTGTCCAGTGCTGTTCACAGACAAACACTCCCCCGAAGCAGCATGGACTTGTGCAAGTGAAGGTTGTGAAATCGCCACACTGCTGCCAGCCGTTGCCCAACTCTGCCGGGTAGCAGTGCTGCACTGCAGAGGACAAGCCAGGATCCTGCAAACACCGCAGCAAGGCTCTGGTGTGATGTGCACACAGACCTTCACCGTGGAGTCTGGGCTGAGGTCCCAGGCCATGGTGGCCTGCAGCATGGCAGTCCTCTGCCAGACAAGCTCTCCTGAGGTCTCATCAAAACAGTGCAACCATGATGCAGTAAGATGTGGTCAAGCATAGAGAGGACAACTTTTCTGCTGTTATTAGTAGCTCCCAGGCTATTACTGATGCAGAAGATGGTGGTCCAGCCTCTGATGGGCCAGGATGTTCCATGCAGGAGGTTTACAAGTGTCATACACAGGCACAGAGGTTACTCCCCAGGCACTTATTTCCTTCCCCATTACCAAAAAATTAGCTCCTGCTGAAATGGAAGGACATGAGAAACTCCCATCCAAAAATCCTTGCAGTGTCCAGGACTGTGTGTGCTCAAATCTTACAGGGAAACTGATCTCCCTTGGGGTGCGTAGGTACACTGAGCCTAATTTCTTGGTACCAAAGGTTTTAGGCTTTGTCTTGGGTCAATGCCCAGACACCCAGCTTTAGGACCTTGGGCAGCTTGGGCAGGATCTGCTGAACCCACAGAGGCTAGACAAGGATCTTTTGATGCTCTCCTGAAGGAAAGCTTGTAATACCCACCGATGTGGGGCTCAAGGAGCCAACATGCTATCTGGGAGCTCCCATGGAAGGACTGTTGGGACTGGGGTTTAGTTAGACCTTCCTGCCTGGATTGTCATGATTGTTGACTGGAAGGTTAATTCCCAGATGGAAGAGCACCTTTAGTAGTGGAACAACTGTCCCATGTTTGGGTCTGTAAACCCATGGGGGTGTCCTCCCTCAGCTCTGCTCTCCAGGGTTTGATTCGGTGCAGGCTGCACACTGGTGCTCCCTTGGCATGCTCTGCATGCCCAATGGGATTGGGCAATTAAATGGTGACTTGGCAAATAGTGTATTTGCTAAAAAATGCTAGGTTCATCCCTTTAAAGCTCAATATCGAAGTTTAACTTGCAGCATAAAGTTGTTTGTTTGAAAAATATTTTATTATCTGGACTTGCAGTGCCAGGGGGCAAGGGACAGTTCTCTTTCACCCACACATCTAGGAAACCAGAGAGCCAAGGTCAGGGAATTTGAGTCCCATTTCACCGGCACTTTCCTTCATTCTTCAACTACAAAACCCACACAGCAGGGTTTATTCATTCCACACAAGCAAAGACAGTAGTTACTGCATTAGTGAGCTTCAAACACAGACCACGACTTACCCCACCTCCAACCCTAGGAGGTATTTCTGCTCTTGCTCAGAGCTGGATAAAGAACAGCAGTTGTATCTCATACACTTCCAGATGTTGCTTCAGTTGTCCCAGGCCTGCAATGCTCCAGACACACTTTGGAAGGAGCCAGGACCAGAGAAGGATGTGATTTCAGTGCCAGTGCAGCATCAGACCCACCCCACTGAGCCCTGGAGCATCTCCAAGCCATGTCTCATGCCACACAAGATGGTGCTCTTCATTTCCTACTGTACTGTCACTCAGTCCCTCAGCAAGCCTAGAAAAAGCAGCCGCCAAAGACAGATGAAGGTCACAGCCTGAGTCTGGAACCAAGACAAAGAGCCCTGGAGACGGGAGATGAACATGCAATGGATGGAGAGAAGCATCAAGTCCCTATGGGAACAAAGCAGCAGCTCCACATCTTGCCTGGTTCTGTTTCCCTTTCCTCTCCAATGTCCCTTTTTCCCAGGTACAGGTGGGACCATGCACTCTTTTGCCTCTCTTGACTGGCCAGCCAGACAAAACACTGGAGGACCGAAACACTGCTATACTTCAGGAGAACATCTCCTCCAACCAGCAAGGGCAAAACCCATCATCCACCATCATCCTGCTCTGGATAAGGAGTCAGGACTACAGCTACCAAGTTGTAGCTCAACATGTTTGAAGCTGGGAGGGACATTACTCCATCTTTTTGTCCACCTCTGAGACAGAACCTTCAAGCCCACCTAGGCATGGAAATGGCTGGGGGAAAAACAGAAAGTATGAGGCGAAAAACAACCAATTCCAGAGGACAAAAGGGAAAATGAGGAAAGGATGTGAAGGTGGCAGTGATGAGTTTCACTAAGTGCTACCTGAACTGAAGTCACTTTCAAAGCAAATTTAGGCCATACCAGAAGGTGGTCAGCAGTGAGTTCCCATCTGTAAATTAAGACCTGTACATCTCAATAAGTTTCCAGAAGAAATACAGTTGGGCCAAAATAGAAATTCATTGTTGGAATGTGTCAATTTAGATCATATTTTCTATGGAAAAAAGTCAAAATGAATCATTTCATTTTTCCATTCTCATTTCAGTGAGGCAGAAAGTTTCATTCGTTTCATTTAAACCTTCATACTTAAATAACCTTTTGCACGAGAATAATATGTGTATCCGCATTAGATATTTACCATATAAATCTTGCTGAAACAAGCTACCACTACCGAATTACTACATTCTGCATTCTGCTCCATTTTACAACTACATTTTTCCAAGATGACACCTTCTAATTTGTGCACTGATGTGAACTCACATGTGTTTTCTTATGGTTGAAGCGGCCTTGTCTGATAGCATCTGTCCTGAAGTCCCACCAAAGTGTACTTGAGGTTGGATTACTCGATAAGCATCCAGGATGAGCAGCATTTGCAAGATTTACCTGGGATTCAGTCCTTCCCCAGGGGTAACAAGGCAGAGGCCCAGCACATAAAAAGACTTACCTTGGTGAAGCCATCCTGTTCCAGCCCAGACTGAACCAGACAGGTACACAAATCATGGTTAATATCCTCTGAACTTTTGTGGTATGCAAAAAGAGTCTATTTAAATCCATAACTGAGATTTGACTTCTTTAATTGACCTGGAAAGAAAGCCTTTTCAAGCCCTGGGAAGAAGAGGGTTTTTTTCTGTCTTGTAGGAGGGTTCCCTGGATGCTGTTCCAGATCTCTTACAGGTGACCTGGAGTGAAAGATGTGTTCTGTGCCTTGCTTTCCCCCTTTGTGAATACTTAATTTTCCCCAGAGGATGTGTGCAAACTCACTGGTGCTCATAAGCCCAGCAAACACTTGTGGGGGGACATGCAAGGGAGGTCACAGGAGCTCAGCACCACCACAGGCTGTCACGGTGCAGGCTGCAAGCTCTGGGTACCAACCAACTTTGCTCTTTGAGCTTGGTTCCTCACCAATCCACAATGCATTCTGTATTTCTAGGCCAGCTCCTCTCAGGGCTGTTCCCTACAGCTAGTATGGACAAGACTGCCCCAGGTTTGGGTCCTGTTGCTGTGCCCAGATCTCCACTATCTCAGACAAAACCCAACTTGTCCCCCCCAATTGGCACAGGAACCTGCTGCAGGAATTGCTGTGACTGTCCTGTCCCAAGCACATGCTCTTTGGGACTAATGCTGTCCTTTCACATGCATCTGTACAGCACCTAGCACAATGACCTAGTAATTATAACAGAAACTAAATTACTGCTAAAATTAGGTGCTTATTAACATCATAGCCTCTGGGCACCACCACAACACTTAATAATGCTGCAGTCTAAGAGTAACTCAGGACCCATCATAATCTTCATGAAAAACTGTCCTTAGGGAGACAGTTTCTGTACAAGGTCTCAGGTTTCCATTGGGTCATATTTTACACATGGAAAAAAAGTATCTGTTCAAATGCCTAAGGATTTCAATTCAGTTCAATTATTTCAACTGCAAAATGAAGACATGCATATGTTGTCACCCCTGAGCTTTACTTTTGATTGTAAGCTTTGAGTCATAAGCTTTGAGGACAGTTTGTGGGTGTTAAGGCGTTTGGACTAAAGACACCTCATGACCATGTAAAGGCCAGGGCAGGTCTCACACTGTCATCCCACATACGCACCAGTGCAATAAAATCGGCAGCACAGAGCCAAAGCCAGCTTGTGTTCCCTCCTTTCTAGTTCCCACAGTCTCCCTCCTGTGACCCGGATTCCTAGTGGGGTCATCTCCAACCCCAGGGTGAATTTGGGACCATGGCTGGAATGGAGCATGGCCGAAATTCAATTTGCTGCTTAAATTCAACCCAGTTGACTGAGGTACTGGAGATGAAACATGGTCCATGGCAGGTCCCTCAGGAAAGGCTGAGAAGCAAGGGGGCAAAACCAGCTGGTTCAGGTGCCGTGTGGTCAGGCAAGGGACAGGGTGAGCTAAGCATGCCATGAACACAAAGGAAGGGCTGTGGGGCACATCCCAGGTCCCAGAGCTGTCCTCTGCCAGACACAGCACCCTGGAGAAGACACAGACATCCTAGCAGGGGCCATTCAGCAGCCATTTTGAGATGCAAAGACAGGATCAGAGCAGAGCTTGTGGGGACAGGGACAGACCCGAGCATCTTCTCTGAAAGTAACTCCCCGCCACCCAGATCAGCTCACTGTTTGTCCCAGGCGAAGGAATGACTTGTAGGGCCCCAAATGA
This sequence comes from Pluvialis apricaria, assembly GCA_017639485.1. NCBI lineage: Eukaryota > Metazoa > Chordata > Aves > Charadriiformes > Charadriidae > Pluvialis > Pluvialis apricaria. Next base: position 652,933 of record CM030027.1, on the reverse strand, counting down.
ACAGCCATGAGGCTGTAGGCAAGCACCAGCCGAGCTGGTATGTCAGACGCTGCTATCGCACCACACACCTTCTCTTCTGATTAATGAGGCTGACAAGGAAGGACTTGGAGGCTCCTCCCAGCCCTGCCCCTCATGCACACCCCCCACAAGCACTCATATTATCTGTATCAAGCACATTTTTATGTAAATGCTCTAACCATCCCTTTCAGAGGTAGAATGCCTCCCAGACTAAGCCCCTGAATGGCATCGGCACATTTCTCGTGCCTCAGCTGTCACCCAGACAAACAGAAGTGTGGCTGTCCACAAAGGGCTATGGTAATGCCGAGCTGGAGGAGAGCCAAGGGGAGGGGGCAAGCAGGGGCTAAAGCTATTTCAATGACAGAAGAAAAGCTGGGGTCCCGGTATCTCGATGAGTCAGGGAAGAGATAGGTCCCACAGATGGATAAATGGAGTTGCACGAGGCAGGCAGCTCAGCCTCACAACAATGCATCATCTCTGGTTGGTGTGATGGGCTCTGAGGTCCACCATGGGGCCCCGGAGCGTTGCTGTGAAGTCAGGGGCTGGGCTTGCAATCTGGGATCTCTCCATGGAGATTAACACAGGAAAGCTGAAACAGCCCAAGGAGCAGGGAAGGAGTGTGCAGAAAACTAGGGAATACGGAAGACTCTCGTATGACATCCCCATCCTCCACATGTGCTGCAGGGAGCAGTCCAAGGGACAAGAGGAGAGGTGATATCCCACAGTCCACCCTCATCTCAGCACAGTTGGGACCTTTTCCTTCATCTCTCCTATGGTGGGACTCTGTGAGGCTTCCCCTCGTGGGCTGGTCCATGATGCCTGAGGGCACACACAGCAGCTCTGCCTGTACCAGGTATGCAAGGGTTCTCATGAAGGACAGAACATTTTCTTCTGCTAGGAACAGGTCAACAAGAAACGTTCATTGCATGGGTTTCAAAGCATCCAAAGACACTGCTTACCTAGTGTTCGAGGCTGGTGTGCCAAAGAAGTGGCTCCCCAACACCACCCACCCAGCCAGAGGGACTTTCTAGCTTTTCTCTGCAGCAGTTATGCATGACAAAACAAGTGTTATAACTTGATCACCCCTCATAGGTTGTATCTTCACAGCCATAGATTAGTAACAGCCTTGTAAGAGCCCTGATGGGTTTACGAGAGATGTGGCTTGCCTTAGCCTTCCCTTGTGCTCCATCCTGTGCTCAGTAAAGCCTCTATGGGGACAAGCCAGGATCAGCGGTCATCACCAGTTCCTGATGTGCATGGGACCCTGTCTCTGTTGGAGTGGCCCAGAAGCAAGGAAGTTGAAGCTCAGTTCATGCTCCAGCAGGATTGCTGCAGCTGGGAGACACAGCAGAGAAAACCCCATGGGGAATTGAACATGGCTGTGAGTGACTGAGGTCTATATGGGGAGGGTGTGCAGGGAACTGAAGACAGAGCAATGAAATGATGTATGTATTTGCCACCCAACACCTCACACACTGGCTGGGGCAGAGCCCTGAAGATGGGAACATGAGACAAATGTCTGTGCACAAACGGGACAATTTGGAGCTGTCCAGGTGTCCCACACCGACGGCATTTGACTTTCACAGGGTGGACTGTACACCAGCAGCTGTGCTCTGCTGATGGAGAGCAGCAACACTGGACACCGTCTGGCAAATTCTTCTCCCTCTCTTGTCCTCTGCTGCCACACATCCCAGTCGCTCACACCAACTGTCCCATGAGACTGCTGTGAAAAACTGGGTAGGTTTTGGTGGGGATGAGGGGGCAGCACAGAGTGGCTTTCCCAGCATCACTACAAGCCAGAGCACCAGCAAGCTTGACAAGAAGGTGAGGATCCATGTGGAAAGCCCAGAGCAGTGTTTCCAGCTGCTTCTCACGTACAGAAATTCAGGCAGCTCTTCCTGCCAGCCAAGCCGTGCACTCAGCATATTAGTCTCCCTCTGCAAAATCAGGCCAAGGGCACACAGGCATCCTTTCCATCAATTCTTTCACTCCGTTTTGATAATTCACCACTAAACTGCAAGTAAGTTTGCAGTGAGAGGCAATAACTACCAGGACAGTCATGGGACGAGCACTGGATTTGGCCCCCATGTGACGGGAAGGGCTGGTGCCTGCCAGCGCGGAGCATGGAGTCATGGCCAAGGGGAGGGCAGTCAGTGTCCCAGCCCCACCGGGCTGCAGTGCCCACAGGGACCACTCATACCTCTCTCCCACCCTGCTTCCTCCAGCGCTACTTGCTGGATGAGCTGGATCAGCCTCTTCCCCTCTCCAGGTCCTCCGGCACTATTTATTCTAGCAGCCTTTGCACCATCCACCAGTGGGACAGAGTGGGAGGGACAGGAGAGCCCTGGGTGTGGGAAGGAGACCCCGGGGATGAAGCTGGAGTGGCGCTGATGAAGAGCATCGTGCACATGGCATGAGACTGCGGCAGCCTGGTTTTCCAGGTCCCACCGGTGACAGACCAGTTCAAGGGCTAAAACGAGTTTTCTGACTGCAAATTAGCTTCTCCCCGACTCCCTCCAAACATGCAGCTTTTTGATGTTCCCTAAGCCCAGGGCCACATCCCACCCACCAGGCTCGGGACTGCAAACCCAAGCAAAGTGCAGCTGAGGTTTGGGTCAGCTCAGCAGCCTGCCCTGGAATGTGGGCTTTGCAACAAACAATTATGATAATTGCCAGTGACAATAACAGGCAGAAAATGTTTGTGTCATGGCAACACAGGAAACAAGCTCCAAGCAGAGCCCATGTCCGTCAGCCATCCCTGCCAGCGCAGCCCGTGCTCACACTGGTTGATGCCCCCCATTTTTCTAACAGTTGGGCTAGACTCTGTGCCCCACTATGCACCCACCAGCTCAGATTGGGTGGGTGCAGACCAGCAGACCATGCCAAACCAGCATGACAGCTCTGCAGGGCTCACACCCCCAGGGGGGAATGGGCTGGCTTCCTGCTCCTTGTCCATCAGCAGCATCTTTGCCATGCTCCAGGTGCAATTAGATCTGTGCGGTCAGCTAAAGTTGAGCGAGCTGGATTCTTGTCACCGAGGGCATGCTTTGAAGACAAGGACATTGCGTAAGAGTAAACAGATGGTGTGGTGTGACCTGCAGCATCTTTACTGCCACAACAATGCATGAGAAGCAGGCAGCACAGGTTGGCTCTAAGATAGGCTGACAGGTAGAAAAGATGATGTCCCCTATCTGGTTTGAGCTCCAGAGTCATAAGCACCAAATATTTTCATTTTACTCCATTTTCCATTTAATTTGTAAAAAGTTGGACTAGTAGCTCTGCAGCATGCTGCTGTTAACTGACACTAACTCTTGCAGCCCTGGGGAGTTTCCAAAGAGCAGGTGAAGTTGACACTGGGCCAAATATCTGGAAAGGGGAGAAATAGTGACTCAGCTGTATTTGCAGGCTCATCTGTCTGGCTCTGATGCCAGGTGAAGGAGCAATTGATACACCACTCTGTTAGTGAAGAATTAAAATAGAACAATATAATTAAGACCAATTACACGGTTTTATGGAAACAGATTTTGTCAGACAATCATGGTGCTGCTTGAAGAGATTAAAAGATTGGGTGATAATGGAAAAGTGCTTTTAGGTGAATTTCTGACAGAGGTGCCTGAGTTGGTGCCACAGAATGGTTCTCAGGGACCAAGTGCACAAGCCACTTTGTGCACAGTGACTGGGTGATCTCAAAACCGGGAGTAACCACTGCGCTGTTTTCCTGGCCAGGTCTCAGCTTTTCACATTTGTTACCTATTGCCTGGGAAAAAAAAAAAATAATCAAATCTTGAGATCTTTCCAGGAGAAGCATAGGGCTCTGCATACAGTCTTGATGTCCAGTCTCCCCAGAGTCCAGGACAAAAAGCCCCACGCTGGTTTCCTCAGTGGCACTCACATCCACAGGGATGCAGGGAGAAAAGCCACTCTCTGGGCTAGCAGAAGTAGAGGAGTGAATCTTTTACTGGGACACAAGACACATTCTTATTGTGGTGACTGAGAGAAGACCACTGAGCCCTGAATGGGGAGCATGGCTGGATGTCTGGGAGAAAGACTCCAGATACTCGGTCAGGATGAAGTACTGCTTGGACCCTGGCCTGTGTTAGTCTGGACTGTAGCCACGGTACTTTTAGAGTGACAGTGGGACCGACGCCACTGAGTGACTTGGGGCCATACATTAAGACTTCAGAGGCAGCCCAGTGACTCTAGGATGGCCCCTGGGTGCTTCAGGCAGATCTCAGCAAAGCTCAGAGGCTGCTGGAGAGGATGGAGTGGGAGGCTCTAGTGTTTCTCAGTTTATTCAGATGTCAGATCTTGCATATAATGCTTTTTCTCATTGTCCTGGGGTCTCTCCAATAACAAAGACACTGTATAGTATTTGCAGACAGGGCAATAAGTAACCGACAGACACAAGTCAGGCAGCAGCACGTACTGGTTGAATACTTTCAGGAGAAATCAACAGTGAGAGGAACGTAGAGCAGAGGTGGTGTGGCACACAGCCTAGTGTCCACCTGCATGCATTCAGTGAACCAAGCAGCCACCACCAGCCCAGGTGCAGCAAGGTCCAGTTTTGATCCATGCAGGGGCGGATGGCACGGGACCCCTACATGGATGCTGAGAAGACAGGCTCATTCCAGGAGGTTGTTTATCCTCCAGGCACAGTCTTCTGCTGCACAGGTCTCCACTTATCTCCCTTGGCCTGTCTGCCCCAGAGATAGCAGCAGGGTTGGCTCCATGGTTCCTCCAGTGTGGATGACCCCAAACCTCTGGCCCAGTGTCCGCACCACAGCTGTGCCTGAAACCTCCTGGATGAAAGGCCTGTGAGGCTACATGGAAGAAACGGGCTGTGTGCCATGGTGAAGGTACATGGCACAGTGTGCAGGTCACCAAGGCACAGAAGTGTTAGCTGGGACGAAGCTCAGGAGGTCCCTAGTCCAGTCTCCCATTTGAATGGAGGTATTGCCAATAACAGAGGATGTCACCTGTGGCTTTGTCTAGCAAAATATTTGGAAGCCTTTGAAAATCTGCTGCAGCAAGAGTCCAGAGATAAAGTGGTAAATGGCAAGAGAGAAAGCATCACCCAACTCTCCTGCAGAGATGATGGTTAAGGGAACAGATTCTGAAGCAGCTTCCTCCTCACTCCTGGACTGTTGCAGCCTGTTGCAGACTGCACTGGATATGGGAATGGTACCTCATGATGCTGGAGATGTCTCTGGGCTGTAAGGCAGAGGTTTGCTGTGTTAGGACCTGTGCAGTCTCTGTGGACACTGAAGAGCCCACGGTCTGGCTCCTTGATGAAGTACACATGTATCTGGACAAATGAGGAGCCCACAGAAACCACAGGACAGTGCTGATATACTGATAGGTGGTGAGCTCAGCCTTAGGCACGCTCAAGGTTTTCACTGGCAGCAGGACAAAGCAGAGCATGAAAGGAAGGTTTGGCAGAGGTAACAGGATTGCTGTTCTGCTGCTTACTTCCCAGCACAGTAGAACGCCCAAAGCATGACAGGCAACTGAAGGAAACCAGGTGCAAGGGAGACAGTCCATGGAAGGACTTGAAGGTGAAGGCAAGTACCTTGTACCTGGCAGAGCAGGGCTGGAAGGGTGGGGAGGGATATGAAAGAGGCATTACGCAGGAAAGCAGCAAGACAGTGTGGTCCTTCAAGCAGTGATCTGGGCAGTTGGTAGTGTGATGCTCGTCAGATGAAGAGATACAGCTGTAGCAACATGACAGGGAGGACACAGGCAAGTGTGCTGTTGGTATGTGGACAGGAGAAGAAAGGCTGCACCACTGAGATATTAGACACAAAGAACCTACAAATAAGGTACTGCTTGGGCATGGGGGTTCAGGAGAAGAGCTGGAACAATCCTGGCTTCCAGGGTAAAACAGGCCGGACAGAGCTGGCCCCTGTCACTGAGGGTACCCAAGACAGTAGAGACTAAGAACACTGAGCAAGTGCTGTTTGGCTTGAGCTGGCAGCTGATCATCCTAAGTCCCCGGTCAGGACCATTGGGACAGATCCAGTTTCCTCCCAGTGAGAGAAGGAAATCAGCACATTGCATCCCCATTAATTGCTCACTGCCTATGAGCCTTATGGGGTGAGAGCACAAGGTCCAGCTACTCAGAGGTCCCTCTCTCATCCAGATCTGGAACATCAAGGAAGCAGAAGGGAAGAGAAGAGGAGCAACAGGAGGCTGAGGCCAGTTGGTGTCCACTAGCCCCTTGCCCAGCCAGCAGAAACTGGTGCAAGAAAAGCATTGTTCCAGGGGTGTGTCTTGAGTCCACCTGAACCACCTTTGGGCAGTCCCTTGCCACCTATCGCTGCAGTGTGCATGTGCCACCCACACCAAGGCAGGGAGGACCATATCCTCCTGCATCTCCACCACCTTCCCTTTCTGGTCCAGAGTCTGCTCAGGTGCAGCCACCTGCACAAGCCACTCATGAAGCAGGCTGGAGGCCTGTGCTCCTGAGTTGAGGAAGGTGCCGGGTCCCACTGGTCTGTGCCACCCAGCAGCTTTCAGATGCAGCCTGTGGGGCCAGGCTGTGGTAGTAGAGGTGCTGATGAAGTCCGGGCTGTGCAGAGAGAGTGGCCCTGTGCACAGACACCTGTAGAGCCAGAGTGATGGCCCTTTTCTGACAGCAGCAGAAAGTTGTGAGATACAGGCTAATTTCACAGCAGTATCCAGAACTTCCCTGTCCCAAAAGAGAGAGGAGACAGCATCAGGAGAGAAGGCTGAAGAAGCCCTTGCTTCATCCCAAATTTTTTTCCCTACATTGTCAACTGAGCAGAAAACATTGCTAAAACCCCAGAGAATCTGAAACATCTTTGGGGTTTTCCCTTGCCAGGAGTTAGAAGCGATTCCCAGGGCAGAAACAGTGTCGCAAAGGCTGGCAGCCCAGACACTGCATGGCACTTTCACTTCTAGATCTCACTATATGCCACATCCTTCAGTAATCTAGACCCTGCACAGCAGACACTTCTTCCTGGGATTTCCAGCCAGCAAAAGTAGGAGGGGACAGACCGGCCAAGTAGAATTTCTCGTATTACACCCTGGGCCACGTGGATGGTAATCAGAGTTTCTTCTTCCACTGACAAAAGGAAAGAGATGTCACTCTCAACGGGATTTTCAGCAGGGCCCAGCAACCATCAGCATGTGACTTTGTCCCTTGGAGTTATGGCCATAGCCCTGACTCTGCACTGATGCATGTCTCTGTGTTCACCTGATCTTGCTGGGGGAAGGGTCTGCTCCACAACCCCACCTCCCGGAGCATCCCTTAGAGGCAGCACCCAGCTTTCTATTTCTGTAGCACCTGGAGTGGCTTTCAGTCCCTCCCCAGTTCCCAGAGGAAGGAGGACAGGAGGTCTGTTTACTGTAAGGTGTTACACAGGAGTCTTCATAGTCCATTTAAGTCACGTCTCATTACAGTATATGTTTATATACCCTTATATGCTCAGCACATAGTTGTGTATAGATCTCCGCACTCCAAAGGCACTGCAGAAATAGAACTCGGCTAATCCACTAGCCAAGGCAGTGTCTGACCCAAGCCATCCTTGCTTCAGTTCCTGACCAAGTGTGCTCCAGTAAGGAGCTTCAGCAGCTCACAGGGCAGCAGGGAGATGCATGGCAGTGCCTTCACCTGTGATACCTCCTAGGATTGCATGTGCTGTACCCAATAGCGCTGGGGAGATGCAAACAACACAGTCACAAGGATCTAGGTTTGGTTCTTCTGCTTGTCCTGCCTTGAGCATGAGCCAGCAGTACCAGGAGCACCTGACATCAGCAGCACCACTGGAGGCTGCAAGGTACAGTCCTTGCAGTGAGCAGCCATGGAAACTGAGTTTTCAGCTTTCACTTTGCCCTAAACATGACAGATGAACATGGACCACCCCACAGATCACCTCCATCCTCCACAGACCTCCAGCAACAGACCACCACTCAACGCCCATCCACAGCAGCCCAGCAGTGCACACAAATTGGGGTCACCATGAGTAGACTCTTTCCCAACTTGATGTCTTCAGCACCTTCTGGAAATGCCTCTTTTTTTCTGGGCCTTCCCTGAAAGCTTTGCTGTTGGGGCGCAGCTCTAGAGTCAGCCCCAATTTCATGGTCTTTCTTAGCCATGAGCTGGTTGTTCACTCCTGTGAGCAGGTTCCTAGCCCAATGCATCTGTGCAGACAGTATTACACACACACACATGCATGCATACACACATGGCCACACACAGCTGTTTGTACCAAGGCAGCAAGAACTCGTGCCAGGAATCTGCCAGCTGAAACACCAGCAAAGCAGAGCTGTGAATCACTTCTCAGCTGCAGGGCTGTATTGACTCTCAGAGAGCAACTTTTAGTACCTACAACCACATAATGAGTAAAAGCCTTGAACTGGAAATGCAAATAGACATATAATTTATATTTAATAAGTCAGTTAATGTACTGTGTGTCCAGTGAAGTACCACCCAGTTCCTATCACCCATTTATTGAGGTTTCTCCACATAATAAATTCCAAATGCGTGATAATGGCTGTATTTGGAATTATATTAATAACTGTGCATGCATACCTGAAGCCAGAGAAATGAGGGTATGGCAAGTGCTGCACTTGCTGTGCAGGCACAGCAGCAGGCGGGCCCATGAGCATTTCAGAAATTTTATGTAATTGCTATCAACTCCAAATGAAAGAACTAATCGACTCCCTTTGCAACCTGGCAGAGGGGACCTGCTGTCAGGTGCTGAAGCAACCAACATCGTGTACAAGTGACTGATGTAAAGGAAATATTTAGAGGGCAACATTTTCTGCAGTGTTTCAAAGTTTCCTGCCCAGATCTGTGTGGGACACTTGCATCTGAATACATTTTTGCAGGTATCTGACTTCTTAGGTTGGTTGCAGTTTGGAGGAGAAAACCTGTAACTTCAGATACTCTGGAAGCAAAAATGTTTAAAGAAACTTCAGTTAAATGAAGTCCTAAGGGGAATGAGGAAATACCAAATTTAAACTGGAAAGAAAGATTTATTTTGAGCACTACCAAAAAGCTTAGAAATAAAATGGATATTAAAAGAAAGCACAATACAGTAAATGTAATTTATTGAGTTATTTGTTTCAATAATACATTTAATTTTCAGTACTTAAGTAAATACATTTTGGGGAGAAGTGCCAGATGAAAAGTCTCATTTCCTTTTAAGATCTTCATGTTTCTCTAGCTCAGTGATTTGCTGTAATAGACACGGACTGAAATAGGATTTTGTCCCAACTATTTTTGTCTCTGTCTCCTGCACCTTTGTCCATAGCTGGCGACTCGTGCAGATACTCACCCACCGTGCAATTCACACATGCATGGGAAGGCACTTGCGCCTCTCTGCACACTCACATGCACTCACGCACCTGAATGGCAAGTCAAAGTGTCGGGGAGATCCTCAGCCTGAGTAGACATGACGTCAGGAATATTTTAGGAAGGATGATAGTTGCCTTGTAGCTTTACTGATGGCTACTTGGGGTCTGAAAAGCCCAACAGTCACCCAGCTGATCAGCTCATGGCTTTTAACCCAGGGTACATAAAGAACTTCAGAGAATCCCAGAGTTGGTGGAATGGGCGTCAGGAAGTCTTAAGTTCAGCCTGCTACTACCACCACCATGGCTTAGTCTCGTCAGGTCTTTAAAAGTCCAGGAACAGAGATTCCCTCTCTCTGGTGTCCCAGATTGCACCACCCTCCTGGGGAAGAATACCAAAAGCATCCCATGTTGCAGCTTTTGGCCAATGACCCTTGTTATATCACCTGGCACAACCAAGAGGAGATCAGGACCTTCTTTTTTGTAAGAGATCTGCTTCAGAGAAAGGCATGTAATCTAGCTTTTTAGCAGACTGTGGTGCAAATGTTATGGCAAAACAAATAGGGGCTGAGCGCAGAGGAAGAATGTGACCCAGGAGGACCACAGACAGGAGCACAGCCTGTGAGGATGCCTGATGCTCAGCTCTGCCCAGCCACTTCTTGGGATGGTGAGTTTTCCCAGCCTCACACTGGCCCTCCTTGCATGGGCTTTCAGCCAAGACATGCATACTATTGCATAAGGACCAAGTCTTATTAGGCATTTCTGAGCTCTTCTTGCCCAAAAGCAGCAAGCTGAAGAAGAGATAAGCTGTCCTAGTGTCATCAGTCCCTTGGAAAGATTCAGATTTTGTCTTGAAGATCAAGTGCTACCAGACAGACAGACTGACAAGGTACACCCCACAGCATCCACTCAAGGCTGGTTGCTGCACTATGCTCTGCTCCATGAATGGGCAGTAGGAGTGAAATCTGTGACTGGGCTGGCTTTGCTTGCAAGGCATTGGTTGCTCAAGTATGTGAAACTCACTGCAAGGCCAGAAGCTTGCAAGTCTTTTCACTTTTTACTGCCCCATCACATCGAACTGTACATGTGTGTTGCCACTGGAGAAGATGGACTCTGCAGGATCTCTGGGCTCAAGGGTTTTTTTTCCTGGCTTACCACTCAGTGTCTGGAGGACTGTGGCATGCTTTGGAGACACTGAGCCATTTTGATACCCCTGAAGCATCACTGTTATCCTTGCAATCACCACTCAGCTGTCAGCTGCCTGGTCCTCACCTATTTCCTGCTGACCAGCTCCATGCTGCTTGAAGCCTTCAAGTGAGCTTGCAAAAGCTTCTTCCCTAGGAGGCTTCCTGAGGCAGAAGCCCACAAAATTCACAGGCAGGACTTATAGTGTGTGTGGATCCTTACCCCACAGCAACCCATTGCAGGACCACTGCACACTGGAGTCACACCTCTGCTCTGCAGCAGGGTCCCAAAACCATCACTGACATCCAAGGGACTCTCAGCCTCAGGCATGGCTGGCAGTAAGAGCTGCTGAGTCATCACTCGGGCAGCACAGCACTACCTGTCTCAGGAACTGGGTTTCAGCGCCAAATTTAAGATGTAGCTTGCCACCGTTGAGTATCCAGGACATAGTGAAAGGGCTCCCACTGAGGTGGTATATGGCCAATGCCTGGCCAAGGCCAGGAACCCAGCCTGAAGGTGTCCTCACCCTGCAGCCCAGCTCACATCTGTTTCCACACTGTCCCCACACAGGATAGACCGCACAGCCAGGGCCTGACATTCACCAGCTGCAGTTAGGATGTGGGGAAAGGACAGGATAAGGTTCAACCCTGTAGTTTCTAAAGCGTTAATAAAGCAGTTTCAGCCCTGCCTGCAGGAAGCACTGCAGGAGTTTTGCTACCTGCCCCTGCCACCTCTGCCGGTGGCCGTGGATTTCCACAAGTCCCTGCACATGTCAGCCGTTCCACCCTCCAATGCTTTGCAGTGGATCCTCACCCCATCCCTGGAGAATCAGGAGCCAACAGGGCTACGGCCATCAAGTGTGTGTTTGTTTGGGCAAGCCCGAGACCCCCCCCCCCCCCCCACCCCTGCATCCCCCTTGCATCCCCCTTGCACCCTCCCTGCACCCCCCCCGCATCCCCCCACACTCCCTTCCTCAGCCCCGGCCAGCCCGGTGCAGTCCAGCACTGCAGCCCCCCTGGTAGCTGAGCCCTGCAGGGGCTGCCAGGCAGGCAGAAATGCAAAAGCCCAGGCCACATGGAGATCATCTCTGCTAGCATCTGATAACAGTTCAAAAGGCAAGCATCCTTTCTGCTTGGTCTCAGCCTCCCTCTCAGTTTCTTTTAAGCACAAAAACGGCACCAAAAAAAAAGGAGAGGAGAAAAAAAAAAAAGAAAGGGAGGGGGGAGGAAAGAAAAGAAAGGGGCGAATTCCAGCCAGGCAGTAAAATGCCATCTGTCTCCTGATGGCTCGTGACACTGACAGACATCCACTGCGAACTAGAGCCAAAGGCACGGCAGCCCATGATCCCAGTCACAGTGGGCGAGGGAGCACCCCTTCCCCAGTCTCCGCTCTCCCCTGAACACATCAAAAGTTTTTGAGTCAAGAGAAAAAAACAAATCAGGCCAATCCTTGCTGCCCTTCCTTGCTGCGGGGAAACATGCCCAGGGCGGTGGTGGAGATGGCAGTGTCAGACTTTGGAGCGGGGCTGTCTGTGCCGTGTGACTTTTCATCATGCTGGGATCCCCTCAGATCCACCTGTTTCCCTCTCAAAAGCAGCTCCTGGAAAACAAAGGAGATGAACAGCAGGCAGCCCACCACCCCCACGCAACCCAACTGCTTCATTGCCTCTGGGGAAAGAGCCTCGCTGACCCTGGGACCCTCCTGGGCTGGGAGAGCAGAGACCAAAAGGGAGTTGTACAAGACAGACGTGCTGCCAGTGACCGGTCACGGGCTGGCCCTGCAGACGCTGCCACAAAGAAGGAAGCTGCAACTCACATTGCCTGAGAGCACAGATGTCTCTAGATGACATAGCCACTTCCCAGAAAGAGATATGCCCCAGTTCAGTCCCAGAGGAGATGGCAGGGAAGCCCCTGTGCTGTGGGTGAAAGAGGAAAAGCCCCAAATTTTCCTGGTTTCCCAGCAGTGACGGTTTCAGGAGAGCAGGACTTACCTGGGTGTTGCAAGGTGCAACCTTCTTGCCCTACATCCTGGGCGTCTGTGGCTTAGCAGAGCTGCTCAGACCCTAGGAAGCTCAGCACCCCGTCGTGAGGCTGCCCTGCAAGGGCATGGCACCTGCTGAGGTCCTGGGCAGGCTGGGCATGAGGCCATGCACCTGCACGCAGGCATGACCACCAGGGCTGTGGGGCCAGCACAGCAAAGTGTCCACACAGCCCTTCTCTGGAGCACCAAGCCCACCATCAGGAGCCAGCAGTGCTGGCCAGCATACACCTCCTTCCCCATGAACCTCTTCTCATTTCCAGGCTCACCATCCAGGCCACTGCTCACCATCCAATACGTGGCAGCACCTCACTGGCTTGGCCAGCTTGGAGCTGAGTTGCTCATCTCCTAAACCTGTCTCCTGGGAGCACAGTTGCTGAAGGAGTCACCAAGGTTCCACAGCACCCTTGAACCCTTCCCCACAACCATACCACCCATCAGTACTCGGACATGGTTGGGCACCCTGTCAGGTCCTGGGCACCTTCCCTGAGGGGAGCTGGAAGTTCAGGGCAGCAGGAGATGGGCAGCTCCCACCAGCCCAGCTGCAAAGCATCAAGTCCCTTTTGGTGCTGGTACCTTCTGGAGCAGCCTGAGAGTCACTCATGGTTCAGCACAGTCCAGGGGGCAGATGCTGCTGCCAACACTGAGCACCATCTAACCCCCGCTCCATCTTTGAGTCTGACAACATATGGTGTCTTTCTAAGGCTCTGAGCCCAAAGGCAGGTGCAGGCCTTGACCTGCAAGTATTCATTTTTGCGTTTTTTTATTAGGACAGATGGAGTTACAATGTTTGCAGATGCAATTTCCTGAGGGCATCCCCAGATGAAGGAAGGCAGAGAAAGAGCCCCGCACTCAGCAGGATTGCTGTGCCAGTGCTGGTCACTGGATACCCAGCATGGGTTGGGATCCTGCCTTGCTACAAGTGCAGCACAAAGCCAGCCTGGCCCCTGTCCCAGCTCCACCAGCAAGACTGAAGCTGCCTGACAGTGGCTGCTGACAGCCTGGTCCTGCCAGATGAAGCCACAGGAGAAACAACACCATATTTCACACTATGTCCTCCCTGCTGCCTTCAGGGACAGCTTTGGTCCTTGGCATTGCCAGGGGGATGAAAGAAGGGCTGGACACGTGGCTGTCTCTTAAGGGTAGGCAAAGAAACAGCAAGATTGGCCCAGGGCAACCCAGGACAACTCCAGGCCATGGGGCATGGCGCCAGGACAGCACCTCTCTCCCTCACCACCTGCAGCAGGTCGGAGCTGCCATCAGGAGAAGCTCCCATGCACTGCTGCTGCAATGAGACCCCCCCAGAGCACACCATGAACTTGGGCTGTGAAGCCTGGAGGACCCTGGCACACGATTTGCCAAGCAGACCCCCAGCGTCACCTCCCCCAGCTCCTGGTCACAGGTTTGCTGCCCACCAGCATCTTTCCACCTGTTCCAACACTGTTTGACCCCAGAGGTGGTCCGTCTGACTTCTGCAGCTATCTCCGGTGACACCTTTAGTGACTCCTAGCCGTGTCCTGTTCCCCCCCTCCCTGGTCACTCAATGGGGACCAGGGCTTAGGGCTGCCTGGGGGACAGGGAGAGCATCAGTATATAAAGGGCTTTGAGCCAAGACAAAAATGGCCACAGGGCGCAAAAGTCCCTAGAGAGATGCTGCAGAGTTTATTATCATAGCAGAGGAAAAAGCTCTGATTATCTTGTGAAATGCGATGTGCGATTGCTTGGCCTCAGCCCGGGGGCCACGGGAGAGATGGAGACAGGCGTTACTGCAGGTGGAGCTGGGAGGTGTGGGACTGCCTCCACCCCAGCCCCTCAGGAGCCACCGTCCAGTCCTGGGTACAGAGAAACACTGGAATAGCCTGGCCCTGCTGTGTTTAACCTGGTTAATGATTAGCTAGATAGGATGTGGCCATTCAAGGGCACAGGGTGAAAACAGCCCTTCTGCCTTTGCTTACACAGCACACACAGCTGGGCCATTCCCACCGCCAACACCCAGAGAGAGCAACAGCAGCAGGGGAAATGCCAGCTCAGGAGCAGCATCCAAGGGCTGGGGCTGGGAGAGCAGCCCAGAGGATGCTGCCCAACCCAGCTCTGCTCAAAACTTCCCCCAAGCAAGAACCAACCCCAATGTACACAGTTGCGTCTCTCTGCAGAGATGTTTTTGCATCCAAAGGCAAATCCAGTGAACTGGGAACTCACTCTTTGTCCTTGTGGTATCCATCAGAAGTTGAGTCAGGAGTTAATGTGAAGCTCTGGGGTCACAAAAAAGGCTGCTTTGTGTGTCTCATACTTGGACATCCCACAATGTACGTTACAACATCCTCTTACCTGCCCAGAGAGCAGATGCTTTCTCCTCCAGGGTCAGCTGCAACAGCTTTAAAGCAAACTCCTTCCTTTTACTACCTGCTTCAGCCTCCCACATCCCCAGGATCCTCCCTGAAGTCTGCACATGGCTGCTGTGATGAAGAACACCAGGTCCTTGATCAGGGTATGAGCCCATCTCCGCTATGAGAGAGTGTCAAATCTCTGAGAAAACAGAGCGTGGCCATGGCTGAAGGGATCCCTGCCTACCTGAGAAACACTCCTCATCCAAAGCCACCCTCTGACCAAAAGCTGAAGGCATCAGGTTCTATGCATCCCCCAAACCTGACAGCAAAACATCAGGACCAAGAGGCTGAAGGAATGGAGAGACTGCTTTGCCTGAACACACGTGTGTGGCACATTGCGAGATCAAAGGGCCAGACAATGCTGGTGTGAACCCTGCACATGCAAGCACAAGACACCACCAGCCCTGAGACCCTGCCTGCCCCACCTGCTCACTCCCACTGCTCCCTGAGCTCCGACACCGGGCTCAGTGGCTCCTGAAGACTGGCTCTTGGCTCAGCCCACCACTTGACCACAGGTCCAGCACTGTGAACCTGCTAGGTTGGCACAGTGCCTGCCTGGAGCTCTGCTCCACACTGATGTGTCTGTGGCATCTTAGGAGCCAGTTGGAAGGTGCAGTGCATGGCTTGTCTGTGGCACTGGAGAAGGAGGGGATGTCCCCCAGTTTTGGAAACTAAACATAGGACATGTCCTCTGACAGATACTCGTCTCTTTTAATTTGAATGTTTTAACACTGGGACTGGCAACCAGGGATGGGCTGAAATCTCCGTCTTTGGATAATTTCAAAACTTAAACGGACTGGCCCTGAAAAACCTGTTGCAGATTTTAAGCCAGCTATGCACAGCACAGGAGGTTGGACCAGAGACCTCCGGGAGTCTCTCCCAAACTAA
The DNA here is from genome assembly GCA_017639485.1 of Pluvialis apricaria. Taxonomy (NCBI): domain Eukaryota; kingdom Metazoa; phylum Chordata; class Aves; order Charadriiformes; family Charadriidae; genus Pluvialis; species Pluvialis apricaria. Next base: position 637,100 of record CM030027.1, on the reverse strand, counting down.
TTCTTTGTGTGATTCTTTCAGCCCCCTGAACTCCTGCTCTTTGCTGGCCAGTGGAAAGAAATGGGCCTATCCATAGGTTCCTGTCTAAGGCAAGTTTGGGGGAATCGAAGGACTGGATTTGACTGGCTGTAAGTACAGTTGGGTTCATAGCGTGGGTTTTGCTTTGCATGGCTGTGGGAAAGCCAAGGCTTTACATGTCTCTCGCATATCCCTCCCACTCCAGTTATTATTCTTCTTGTGAAGACGAAACCACTTAAAATGGCTCTCACAAGTGCTTCTCATCAGCTTGAGTGAACAGAAAAGTGAATATGAACTGATCTTAGTTAAATGAAGTCCCCTTCAATTGCCAATTAGTGGTTCAAAGCCATTAATACCCTTCAGCTTCACCTTCCTGTACACAGATCCAAAGAGACACCTTCTGTCCACTTTCACTGCTTAGCAGTTGAACAACCCTGCTCAATCCACATATTTGAAGACCTTGGTGACCCTCCCCTAGGCCCAGATCCAAAATTCTCTTCTGGTTCAGGAGACCCAGAAAAATTTCCAGCATTTCATTAGCCCTTCGCTCCACACCCAGCAGCCAGCACCTGCTGAAATGGCAGCAGCAAACCCCAGTTCTAGAGGTCTCATAAATTTTCACATGTTCTTGAGTTTCCAAAGCTCTCTGCTTTCTCTTCTCTCATATCACAGAGCTCTGAACCTGCTGGAGACACATGGCCCAAATCTCCACGCAAAACTGACAACTGGTGCTTCTGATTAATTTTGTGTTGTTTGGGCAATAACTACTCATTCCACACCTGCCCCCTCAAAGGATGATGTTAGTCCCATTTCAAGCAAGAGATCAGACTCAAGACTTCCAAGGTCCCTTCCAGCTAACATTTGTAGGCCAACAAGTCCTGTTTCATGGCAGTCCCTGTCTTCCCAGAGCTGGGAAGTGCTTGTCTTCCCTGTTCCCCTGCCAGTTCTTGGTGGTGTCTCCCTGAAATTATCCAGCACCATCTCTTTCCTTTATAAGTAGCAATAGCAGAGCACAAGCAAGATGTTCTTTCTTTGGGTGTGAATAAGCACAGGTCTGACTTGGGTGTGCAAAAGTTTGGCTGTCTCAGATCCATACAGGTTCCTGCTTCCCACTGTGCAATGCTCATTCTGCGTGCAAACAAAGAGCTTTCTCTGTCTGTCCCTCTGTCTCTTTCTCTTTCTTTCCTTCCTTCCTATAAATTCTTTCTTCTTTCTTCCTTCAAGTTCTTTCTTTTGTTCATGCTTTCTTTCCTTTCCTTTCTTTTCCTTCCTTTCCTTTTCTTTCTTTCTCTTCCTTTCTCTCTTTCTGCCTCTCTCTTTCCTTCTGTCTCTTTCCTTCTTCTTTCTTATGTTTTCTTTCTTTCTTCGTTCCTTCTTTCTCTCTTCCTTTTCCTCTGCATTCATTTGAATGACAAAGGTTTCTGATTACAGTCCTCCTGGGGAATCAAACAGCAAGGCTGCTGCTCACTTACTGACTGGCAGATTAAGATAGATAAAGGGAGAGATTTGTATATTGACTCTGTGTTTATGTAACTCATGTGCAAGGCCTGGCCAGGAGTAAAGGGGGATCTGACCCACATAAATAATAACGAGCAGCATTTTTAAACTAAATCATCTGGAAAATTTACAGACGATTTCGTCGGTTCCTTCTATTGTGTCACTGGAGGTTCATAAATAATTCAACCTTACTCAAATATTTATGGAAATCAATTTAGCCCTCAGTCCAACGTCACCTCCCTGAGAAAACAGTTTCCTTTCATATCTCAAGTGCAAACTGCCTGCCCTCCGTCCCACCAGCCTCTCCGGGGGCCGAGAGCACCTGTAACCTCTTAGCAAAATGCCCAGGTGCCAGCCCAGACAAGCAGGTCCCCAGACAGCTCTTGGGGTCATGGGGACCGTCAGGAAGATGAAGTAGCACGTGCTCCTCCAGGAGAGAAGCAGGTCCAGCACATGCCCCCCTTCTGCTGTGACCACCCTAAGCTTCACAATGGGGCATCTGCTCTGGCCCAGGGCAGTTGTCAGCTAGAGCCAAGGAACAGCACTTGGCAAAGCTGTCAGCACATGGAGAGCAGTTCCTGCGCAGGTGACAACCAATGCTCGTGTCAAACCCTACACAGGACAGAAGCTCCCCGATGTGAGCGAAGGTCACAACACAAACTCCCACAGGAGTGAGCAGCCCCAGGGAGCTCCTCACACCCACTCCCAGGGCAAGGTCCACAGCTCTGCCATACCCACTGAGGAGCAGCTTCTGTAGGACCTGAGCCATGATATAGCACTTGCAGCTCGCTTCCTTGCCTCCTCTCTGGCTGACACATGGCAAGAATTCCTGACACCTCTCTTCCCAAAAGCAGAGTGGCCATGCAGGCCACATCAGGACAAGCACTCAGGAAGAATTCCACTCACGTGGCAAATCCACCAGGCTCCTGGCCCTGAGCAGGCTGCTTCTGGGAGCTCAGCATGTACATGGACTATTCCTGTCTCTTGATGAAAAAGGGAGCTGTGAATCCCTTCCAGCACTTTCATTGCACACAAAGAAACAGGACAAATTCCCAGGGCCATAAAGCTGTCCCCTTCTGCATGTCATCCATGCATACATCACAGTATCACAGTATCACAGTATCATCAGGGTTGGAAGGGACCTCTGGAGATCATCTAAGTCCAACCCCCCTGCCACAGCAGGGACACCTACAGCACATTGCACAGGACGGCATCCAGGTGGGTTTTGAACGTCTCCAGTGTGGGAGACTCCACAACCTCCTTGGGCAGCCTGTTCCAGTGCTCCACCACCCTCAGAGTAAAGAAGTTCCTCCTCATGTTAAGATGGAACTTCCTGTGCTCCAGTTTGTGCCCGTTACCTCTAGTCCTATCATTGGGCACCACTGAAAAAAGGCTATTCTCATCTACCTGGCACCCTCGCCTTAAGTACTTATAAGTATTGATAAGATCCCCCCTGAGTCTTCTTTTTTTCTAGACTAAAAAGCCCCAAGTCCCTGAGCCTTTCTTCATAAGAAAGATGCTCCAGTCCCCTAATCATCTTGGTAGCCCTTTGCTGGACCCTCTCCAGCAGTTCTCTGTCCTTCTTGAACCGGGGAGCCCAGAACTGGACAGAGTACTCCAGATGCGGCCTCACCAGGGCAGAGTAGAGGGGGAGGATGACCTCCCTCGACCTGCTGGCCACACTCTTCTTGATACACCCCAGGATGCCATTGGCCTTCTTGGCCACCAGGGCACGTTGCTGGCTCATGGTCATCCTGTTGGCCACCAGGACTCCCAGGTCCCTTTCCACAGAGCTGCTCTCCAGGACGTCAGCCCCCAACCTGTACTGATGCATGGGGTTATTCCTCCCCAGATGCAGTACCCTACACTTGCCTTTATTGAACCTCATCAGGTTTTTTTCTGCCCAACTCTCCAGCCTGTCCAGGTCACGCTGTATGGCAGCACAGCCTTCCAGCGTGTCAGTCACCCCTCCCAGTTTTGTGTCATCAGCAAACTTGCTGATGGTACACTCTATCCCTTCATCCAGGTCATTGATGAATATATTGAACAGGACTGGACCCAGTACTGACCCCCGAGGGACCCCACTAGTTACTGGCCTCCAACTGGACTCTGCACTGCTAACCACAACCCTCTGAGCTCTATCTGTCAACCACTGTTCAATCCACCCCACTGTCCATTCATCCAACCCACACTTCCTAAGCTTGCCTGTGAGGATGATGTGGGAGACAGTGTCAAAAGCCTTGCTGAAGTCAAGGTAGACAACATCCATTGCCCTCCCTTCATCCACCCATCCAGTCACGCCATCATAGAAGGCTATCAGATTAGTCAGACATGACTTCCCTTTGCTGAATCCATGTTGACTACTTCCGATAACCTTCTTTTCCTCCAGATGCTTGGAGATGACCCCCAGAACGAGCTGTTCCATCATCTTTCCAGGGATGGAGGTGAGGCTGACCGGCCTGTAGTTTCCTGGGTCCTCCTTCTTGCCCTTTTTAAAGACTGGAGTGACGTTGGCTTTCCTCCAGTCCTCAGGAACCTCCCCTGTTCTACAGGACCTTTCAAATATGATGGAGAGCGGCCCAGCAATGACTTCTGCTAGCTCCCTCAGCACTCGCGGGTGCATCCCATCAGGCCCCATGGACTTGTGGGTGTCCAGTTTACTTAATTGTTCTCTAACTTGTTCCTCTTCAACCAAGGGAAAGTCGTACTTCCTCCAGACATTCTCTGTTACTTGCAAAGTCTGGGACTCCCGAGAGCTGGCCCGAGCAGTGAAGACGGAAGCAAAGAAGGCATTCAGCAACTCCGCCTTCTCTGCATCATCCGTCACCACAGCACCCATCTCATTCAAGAGCGGGCCCACATTTTCCCTGGTTTTCCTTTTGCCTCCTATATACTTAAAGAAACCCTTCCTATTGGTCTTTACATCCCTTGCCAGATTCAATTCCAAAGCTGCCTTGGCTTTTCTCGTTTCTTCCCTGCATACCCTGACAGCATTCTTGTACTCATCCCAAGTCGTCAGCCCCCTTTTCCACATCCTGTAAACTCCCTTCTTCCACCTGAATTTTTTCTGAAGATCCCTGCTCAGCCATGCAGGTCTCCTTCCCTTGCCCGATTTCTTGCTCTTCGGGATGCACCTATCCTGAGCTTGGAGGAGCTGGTGCTTGAATATCAGCCAGCTCTCTTGAGCCCCCTTACCTTCTAGAGCCCTCTCCCATTTGATTTCTCCCATCAATTTCTTGAAGAGATTAAAGTTAGCCCTCCTGAAGTCTAAGGTTTCAACCCTGCTTGTCATTTTGTGCATACTGCACTTAATGCTGAACTCTATCTTCTCATGATCACTACAGCCAAGTCTGCCCCCAACCTTAACATCCTCCACCAGTCCCTCTTTGTTTGTCAATACTAGGTCCAGTAGTACACCTCTCCTTGTGGGCTCTTCCACCACCTGAGTCAAGAAGTTATCATCAATGCACTGGAGGAACCTCCTGGACTGTGCGTTCCTAGCTGTGTAGCCTTCCCAGCAGATATCAGGGTAGTTGAAGTCCCCCATGAGAACCAAGGCCTGTGATTGTGAGGCAGTTCTCACCTGTCTGTAGAAGGCCTCATCAACTTCCCCATCCTGATCAGGTGGCCTGGAATAAACACCCACAACTGTATCTCTCATGTTACCCTGCCCTTTAATCCTTACCCACAAGCTCTCAACTTGCTCATCATCAGCCCCCAGGGAGAGCTCAATACATTCCAGTTGCTTTCTCACATAAAGAGTGACTCCCCCACCTCGCCTTGCCGTCCTGTCTTTCCTAAAGAGAACACAGCCCTCCATGACAGCGTTCCAGTCATGTGAGCTATCCCACCATGTCTCGGTAATTGCAATCATGGCCCTGTGACTGCACACAGATCTCTAACTCCTCTTGCTTTTTCCCCATGCTGCGTGCATTGGTGTATAGGCATTTCAGAGAGGCCAATGAGTGTGTAGCCCTAGAGAGGTGGTGGGCCTTCTGATCCTTAACAGATCCAACATCCTGCTCCAGAAGTGCTGAGCTACTACACTCAGGTGCCTCTCTGATGAGCCCAGTTACATCCCCATCCCCCTTCCAATCTAGTTTAAAGCTTTCTCAATAAGCCCCGCTAACTCTAGTCCTAGAACCCTCTTCCCCCTGTGAGATAGGCTTTTCCCGTCTGCTACCAGCAGCCCTGGTGTTCTATAAGTCAGGCCATGATCAAAGAACCCAAAACCTTGCTGGTAGCACCAGGTTCGGAGCCAGTCATTGACCTGCTGGCCTTTCCTGTTTACCCCCTCATCATTCCCTGCAACTGGAGGGATAGAGGAGAACACGACTTGTGCTCCCGATCCCTTAACCAGTCGTCCCAAGGCCCTGAAATCTTTCTTCATTGTCCTCAGCGTTCTTCTCACTACGTCATCACTTCCTACCTGAAAAACTAGAAGGGGGTAATAGTCTGATTGTCTTACTAGAGAGGGAAGTACATTATGCTCAGAGAGTGACTAGACCACCACACGGATCAAGATCAAACCACCTACCAGCTCAGTCACAAGCACAGAAACTGGGGGACAGCCATATACAGCCCATGCCTGTATGGAGAAGCCACATCTCCTCCAGCCTTTGTGTTGCCTGTAGCTCCTGTACACATTATCTCTTGGTAGGTCCCTTATCTGGCCTCTCCCCAAGTTTCTGGGTCCATTTCTCTCCCCTGGTGCATTCTGCCTGGAACAACATGCAGCTGTGCAAAACCATGACACAGCTGGGTTCCCAAGACACCGTGGACCATGGCAGACACCAGGACACATCCTCACATAGGGTCCCATGTCTGTTCCAGGCAGAAGTGCAATGAACTTGGCAGACACTGGGCTGCATGCAGCTTGAGGACCTGAGGTGGCACAGCCATGCTGCAATGAACAGGAACCCAAGGAGGGAGCATTTGCGATGGTCTGGGAGAGATTATCCTCCTGTGTTTCCACCACTGGCATATTTCTGCACCAAAAGCACCAGTCTACAAGCTTTGGCTTGAGTACCCTGTGTCTGTAAGCACCTGGGGCAGGAGCCAAGCCTAGAGGGGAGAGCTCAGGGCAGACTTTCCAGAGTATGGCTAGGATCATTGACAGCCATAGAGGTGAAACATGGATGTTCCCTCCAGCCATTCAAAGCGTTTCAGATCCCCCAGTTCTTCAGGGTAAGAAACTCCCTGCACTGCAGGACGAGGCAGAGAGAAGGTGTGACTGGCAGCCTGAGGGACTGTAGGAGCTGGCGTCATTGATGGCCAAGCTTCGCATCTTCCAGGATGAAAGAACAGCAAAGGCACACATTCCAGTGTGTGAGGAGGGTTTGTGAGCTTCTCCAGCCCTAAAGCTGGATAAGAAAGGTCACAGCCTTTCTCCTGCCCAGGCCTCCACCAAGCATGCTGCATCTTGAGTTTCCTCTGAACTTCCATGTCAGACAAGGACTGGTGTGTCCAATCCAGGGCATGCACCATCACATAGACCCACATTCCTGACCTCACCTGCAACTAGAGGTGTCCTACAGAAATGTTTTACACTGACAGTTCTTTCCCGGGCCAAGGATGCTTCTCCAGGGAGCACTGAAGTAGAGACACACTCCTCAGAGCTAGCCTTAGAAATCTTCCTCCAAAGCCCCTCTGCTTTTCTGTGGCCTCTCTTTTATAGCAAGAGAAAATGCACAGGTCCATGATGAGCAAGAGGTCCAGGATCCCGTTGCTGCACACTCTGAACAAGGTGCACATCCCTCTGGAAGACCATGGCTATGGTAAAGGCAGAGGTCCCGGCTAACCCAGTGACAGCCCAGGCACCAGAAACTCAAGCTCTCTTCTGTAACACATATGACCCCCTCCTTGCTGGCAATCAGCCAGCACAGAGGAAACAGGACAAGACATCAGGCCTAAGCACTCATGCATCATGTGAAATGACCAGGCTATGTGAGACTTCAGCACCAGCTCTGCTTTTTTCAAATTTTGGGCATCTCTGCAATTATCCCATTCACTAGGATTTGAACAGCCAAAATTAGCTCCTAGCACTGACCCACAAACCCGAATCAGAGACTAAGCAACAGAAGAAGCAAAGGCTCTTGGCCTGTGCTGAGCAGAAAGCTTCGGGAAAAGGAGACACTCCAACTGAAGAGTCACAGGTCCTCCAAGCAGATGTGAGCACTGTCACTGCTTGGTAGAGGACAGCAAAACTCAACTAGCAGTGATGGTCCACAGTGGAGACCCCAGAGAACTGGTAGCTCTTTGGCATGCTGCATCCAGCAGAAGGGGATCTCCATACTGCGCCATCCTGAAGGACAGATCCAGGTGGGGTGACTAGTCCATGAGAAGGCTTACACTTGCATGTCCTTCACCCAAGTAAATAAGGAGGAGATGGGAACCTTTGCAAAGCTGGTGCCACTTAACTACATTGTCAGATATGATGGAGCCGAGATTCATAGCTCAACTTGCCAAGCTTAATAAAAAAAAGGCTGGAGAAATTACCACCAAGTTAGGATAATATGATACTGGTCCTCTACCATCTCTTCTGCACATAAAAGTAAACTCCAGAACAGAAAACAAATGATCAAATAAAACAGTGCCACACACTAGGTATGCAGAGCTTCACATCTGCTTTCCAAGGGCTTCTCCTAGGGTCACGTCTCTCAGCACAGGACTGCTAACTCCTTTCTGCTTTTCAGACTCTCCTCTTTCACCCATACGCAGCAGCAATACCAAGGCACCCTCAAGGTTCACACACATTCCACATCTGCTTGTCTGTAGATGCCACCAGATGAGAGCACCACTCTTGTTCCTGTAAAAGGACAGTGATCCACAGTGGGGATGCTGGCAAGGATTTGTATGAGCAAAACCTTTACTGCAGGTGACTCTCCCAAATGAGCCACTGCTCTTGTCTCTGGGTTAGCTGTTCTCCCTGCCAGGGTTTCCAAGAAGCTGGCAGCTTCAATGGGGGAAGGAGAACAGGACAGTGGAGCTAACCAGAGCTATTAGACCTGCCCCAGGAAAGCTACAGCAATAGCCTTGCTCTGCCTGCACACCAAAGAGCAGAGTGATGAAGTTTGCCAGCAGCTCCCACCATAGGGCCACATCTCCCCCAGCACACCTGGGCACGGGAGACAAAGGGATCAGGATGTGCACAGATGCTACTAACATGACAGACCTTCACTGGAAATAATTAGCCTTTGTTAGGAGAAAATCGTAGGGAAAATTTCGACAAAAAGATGGGTAGAATTCTTTTTCTGTTCTTTGCTCTCCCTGACTGGAAAAGTCCCTCTCCTGTCCAGCATTCATGATTTGGGGCCTTTGAAAGATTCTTTTTCCTTGTCAGACTGGTGATTCATTACAGATGAAAGAAATGGATGTTCCTGGGCTGCAGGCTCCTGAACTGCCCGACATTTGGGATGTCACCTAACGATTATCCTTAATTCATAGCCCCATTGTAAAAGCGTCTGCCTCTGCACTCGGTGCAAGGACATCACCTGGTCTCTCTGCAGAGCTGTTTCATGAAAGCCTGTGCATTAGTTGTATTTTATTCAAAAAGGGGTTAATTTGTGCCCTCTTCTCCCCCAGGCACAGTAACACAATCAATCTCAAAAGAGCTGCTTAGCTTTCTCCTCCCTTCTCCAGCCGTCACTTCTTGGCTCTTAATAAATTATTCAGCTTTCCTAAATATGCATAGGGGTCTCATTAACAACTAATTTTGCTTATTTAAAACAACTGCATAATCAAACCACTATAGTGTTTCGCCTTTCTTATAGCCATGAATTATTCATGTGCTGGGAATCTGCATACAAATTTATTGATTTTTAAAGGGGCACATTTTTCACAGCCTGGAAAAAAAAGAAACCCTGGTTATTCTGGTTTTGAACATTTTGGCCCAAACTTCGATTTAACAGATCATATGGTATTTTCCTGGGAACAGACAGCAGGCAAACCCATAGCATCAGCAAATGCACCTGGAATTCCCGAGTGCAACAAAAGGGAGTGTTTCCAACATTGCAATTAATCATTTGCACAATCTTGACTTGCAGCCCTCTCCCAGAGTGCTAATGGCTTATTGTTGCAGCATCCATTTCACACTGACTTCTTGGTGCCTTTAGGTGCTCCCATACAAGACACAAAGAAGAACACCTGGGCAAGGAAGGGACATCTTGCAAAGGCATGCAAAGCCACCAGTATCACTGGATCCAATCTGGGCTTATCCCACAAAGAAAGCACTGAAGAGAAAAACATGTACAGGTTCAAGAGGGAACATGCACCAATGCGTGCTGTCAGCCTTCAGGCCTGCTCAGCCACCACCACTAAGGGAAGCAGGGCATTTAGCACCCACACACACGCACACCCCTCAATTCCTATACTGGCCTGTTGCATCTTGTCTCATTCTCTTCTATAGAGTTGTGTTTAGAGATCTATCCTCAGACCCTACAGCCTTCTTGCATAGATCACTGAGGAGCTGGTTTCATTCTGCTCTTAGGCTCACAAAGTCATTCAGGTCAGAAGGGACCTGTGGAGTTTTCTACTCCAACCTCCTGCTCAAAGCAGGGTCAGCTATGAGATCAGACCAGATTACTCACAGCTTTATCCAGTCTTGTCTTGAAAACGGATTCCAAGGGTGGAAGTTTTTCCACTCCACTGCTTGACTGTCTTCATGGTGAAGAAGTTTTTCCTCATATCCATTCTGAAACTCTATTTTTTTAATTTATGTCCACTGTCTCTTGTCCTCCTGTCATGCGCTACTGTGAAGATCCCAGGTCTCTCTTCCTAATAAACTCCTTCTTCCCCAAGCACTCCTGGTTATCGTTACTCTCCAGTCTTCAAGGCCTGCCTAAATCTCAGGCTGAGATCTGAAGGAGCAGTGGCCTTACTGACAGCCACAGCATCACAAAAGCTTCTACAAACACCTTCTCGTTCTCAAGAAGAGCGTTTTTGGAGGAGGCTTTGACAACCCCATCCCATGAGAAGGGACTACATTGAACGTTAGAAATGGAGCCATGGAGCAGTGACCTTCTGCTCATTGTAAACAAAGAAGGATTTAGAAACACCTGTGCCTCTTCTTGTAGGTACCTCCAGGTCTTCAGTCCCTGGGAAATCATATCTGCTGGTGGTTGGAGGTCTGAAGGGGAGATGAAAAGTGTCTCCATGCTCCCCAGTTGGAGTCCTTGGTATGAACCCCAGCACAGACAGCTCCTTCCTAAGGTATGCTATGGGCCTCCAGCCCAGAGGCAGGTCCATAAATGCCAGGCAGAATCCCAGGGAACGCACGTGGCTTGTGGTTGCAGGGTACTAGCAGTGCTCCTTCAGTTGGCAAGAGCTGTAGGTGTGTCAATCTTTGCAGAGAAGCTTTGAGCTGCAAGTCCCTCAAGAACTCTGATCTTCACCTGTCTCAGGACAGTGCTCACATCTGCAAAGCCAGTGTCCAAGAGCTCCCTGCTCAGCCCCTAATGGCTGGAGCTGTATCCATAGGGAGCCTGGGTTCACTGCCAGGATGGAGATTTCAGTTCATCTACTCAAACACTGTGACCAAAAGCAGGGCAGCCGCGTGCCAAGCCCGAGGGCATTTGCAGTGCTGCCATTCAAGAAGAGCCATCCCGGCAGGGTTGCCTCCAGGCCCTGTCTCTGGCAGCTTCTGGGTTCAGCATGTGTGGCCTCAGTCAGAAATGACCTGCATGGGGCACAACTGTGCCTCTGTAGCCACGTCTCTCTCCGAGCCACTGCTGACAAAGCCATGGCTTATCTGCCCCATGTGCCATGTGGGTTTCCTCACCAAACAAACATCAGACCGTTAATTTTATTTGTCTCTTGAGAATCAGTCAGGCTTTTTTTTTCTGTTTGCTTAGTAAGGGACCAAGTTGCTGTGTTTTAATTTGTCTTCTTACTTTTTCATGATAAAAGAACCCACTAGCCACAGGAGGAACATGAATCTGTAAATAACACAGCAGAGTCCTGAGACAAGACCTCACTTTCTTCCTTTCCCTGTCTGTCTGCAACACTGGCTGGCTGGCTCTCTATCTGCTCATCTGCTTGGCTGCAATTTGTCGGGGTGTCACTCAGAAGCAACCACCACGTGGAGCAGTCTGAGGACTTGATGCAAATCCCTGCCCCCACCTGTCCTGTGTTGGTCTGGAGTTTTCAGCCGGGACTGGTTCAAGGAGGACCCAAGTGGTGACAGCCACAGATAAGGCAGAAGGAGCTCGGATGGGAAGATATGCTTTGCACAAAGCATACAGTGGGATGTGGGATGGCTGTTGACTATCCCCATCCCACACATTTAGCTCAAGGCAGTGGTGTGCTGACCCATCCTCGACCGAGGGGATGGATCCTTGCTGGCACTGCGGAGGTGCCAGCACATCGTGTCACAGCAAGGTCACCTCAGAGCTGGCAAGACTACACCAGTTATAACACACTGCTGTGAGTCACTTGTGGCTCTGCCAGAGCTCCTCACATAGCACTTGGAGAAGGTAATCACACTCAGAGTGACCTCCGGAGACCAAGGCACCAAGGAAATGGCAGGTACTTTCAGTCTGTTCTGGAAGTCTTCTCAATGACCCACGTCCCTGTGCACCCAAATGCCATCACTTCTCCTCGCAGCTTGTGACACCTCTGTGATCACAACCTCCGCTGCTCCTCCCTGCACAGCTTAGCTCTCCAGTCCCTCCACCAGCTGGGCTTTGCTGAAGAACTGAATGCTTCTGCCCTGTCTGCAGACTCGACAGTGAGGGGGGGTCTGGGTGAATGCTGCAGGAAGGGTAGGGAAAATGGAAAGCAGAGGTGGAAAGGCACTGGGGGGAAGGCTAGGGTAGCACTGGTAAGCTGCTCCTCATAACCAAGGAGCTGAAGCAGCTGAACTGGTTGTTTGTAAACCAGGATCCTGTGAATCTCTGGAAGAACATTCAGTTGGTTAAGTGAGAGAATACCTTCTTAAGACAGAGTAGCTAAAACATCCCTGCTCTGATCAAACAGACAAATGATCCCAGGAGAAACATCATTTAATCAGAACAGCAGGAACTTGACAAAAATCCCAGTTGTACACCAAGGGACATATTAACCAAAATCCTGCTGTAGCAGACTTGCACTTAGGCATAACTTTGCAACCCAGGAGCAGCTGTACTGACACCAGTGGGTCTGCTTAAAGTGCATCTGAACACATGTTCACAAGAGCTAATTTTGTACAGACAGCAGCCCTGAAACAGCAGCTTCTGGGAAACATAGCCAAGACGACAGACAACAGGCAAGGAAAAGAGACTGTTTCAGGCCTGGATGCTGAAGTTCTTGGCAGTGTGGCAACGGAGGTTTTGGTTACTGTTGAAGAAGCAAGTTTGTGCTCTTGTTTTGGAAATGGGTAGCAGATCTATGAGTTCAAATGAAAACCATCTGAAAGGCATCCACATGACTTTAGTTGGGAGAGTGCTCAGGTAGGGACCAAATTCTGACAGGATGAGTCACTTAGCAGAGGTGTTGCTCGAGACAGATCTTATCTTGCTCCAGGAGTCACAGTCCTGTGTGCCAAGAGCCTCTATGTCAAAAAAATCCCATTCACTACCTTGAGATTGAAATCTGCACTCCATGGCCCCTTTCCACCTTAACAGGAGAGGAAAAAAACACAAGCATGCTGGGCTCACACAGAGCACACTGCTGGTGGGCACTAACAATGAGGACAAGGAACATGGAGCTAATGCAGATGTTAACATGCCTCCAAAAAGCAACCTGCATAAATTGTATGAGATACCTCTGTTGGACTCAGTGTAACTTCATGTACCTTCTAGAAAAAACTTAGAGCTTTTTTCCTTTTTAAGGTCAGGCTTCTGTCTCGGTTTCTGTGTCCTTAGTCTGTCTCTGTTCCCCTGTTACAGCCCCCTGCACTTTATGAGGGCTAAGCGCATCCCGTGATTGTGGTGCAGAACTGGTAACCAGGATGCCTGGGTCCTGAAGCGGGTGGAGAAGTTGCCATCCTCGACTTGTTGGGTGAGAGTGAGCCAGTCACCTTCCTCTTGCAGACCTCGTTTTCCCAGGTGGACACGATTCTATTTACCCACATTCACAAATACAGTTTTACAGCCTGTGTAAATGTTGATTTCCAAGTGACTGTGCTAAAGTCTCATCCAGTCCTTAGCACCCGTTTAGAGCTTCCCTCTTTCCCAGCACTTCACAGGTCAACTACAAAGCAACACAGATGCATCAAGAAGCTGATACGGGTGGTATCAAAGCACAGCTCCTTCCTGCAGCTGCTCTTCAGTGTGTGTTCCCCTGGGACAGACCCCTCACACAGCACCTGATAGGAGATCACTTGACTCCTCTAGACATGTTTTACCCATCACAGCTGTACCTCCTGGCACATATTCCAGATCTGCTCTTCAGAGATAGGTGGCTGACCTGCTCTTGACACCTGCATCCAGGCAGAGCCCAGCATACACACACTGATTCCGCACCTACCCATGGATTAGTAGGAGCAGATGAAATCCGGAAATGTCATGAGAACAAATATACAAACGGGTCATTTACTGTTTATGTCTTTGCTGCACATGTCTGAGTAGCTGTTTGCGGGACCCCAGCGGGTGTGCGCACTGGGACTGTCCCTTCGCAGCCTGCCCACCCGCCCGCAGCCACCGCTGCCCTCTCTGCCTGCCCTGTGGAAACAGGGAGCGGCAGGGAATGTCTGGATTCCATAAGAAGCTGAGATACTCACACAGGCAGCATTAATTACAACTCTTAACATTTAATTATAGGTTCCCTTGGTTTCCACTGTATATTTACAGCTGAAAAACCTTGATAATTGCCTCTGTGTTTCCATAGCTCAGACGTGAACTCACACTCGAGTGATGGCAGAACCACTCTGCGTGTTCCAGACCAGCTGGTGACATTAACAATCTACCACCCATTTACAGCCACCTAGAGAGAGCCGAGAGGAGGAGCCAGGTGTTCTCCACCAACCTCACTCCCTGCTTACAACATCGTGACCCAAAAATGGCCTCAAGCAGTTCAGGAGAAAAAGAATCTCAGTGAGATCAGCAGAGGAACAGAGTTGCAGAGTTCAGCCTTTGGGGCCAGTAATCCATGGGGAAGCTAGGACCTTCAGGGACACAAGAGACTGCTGTGGTGGAGCTCCTTCTGAATGGACTGCACAAAAGATCTGATCTTATGCAAAAATATGCAGATGGAGAGCTGATTGCTCTCAGAGTCACACCCTGTGTGCTTCACCGAATGCCCACAATTTCACAGGGATGCGTAGGGACACAGTGCAGCAGGGACAGCACGGGGACTTACGTTGTAACACTGAGTCATAGTGAAATGTCCACATCCCCTTGCTCCCTCCCTGTTTCTGTGGTGTGATGCTGCCCATGCTTGGGAGGAGGATGCAAGTTGCTACAATGGGTTTGTGGCTCCAGGCCTGGACGGGAGCCATCGCAGGGCACAGGGAGAAGGGAGCATCCTTGTTTCTGCACTAATCCCAGCACTCTTCCAGGAAGCCAGACCTGCAGAGCTGGGCCTGAACTAGGACTTCAGACACCCCTCTGAGCACTGGATGCCTATTATCTCTGCTGCACAGTAAACAGCTGCTTCCTCCAGCCGAATTAGGGGTTATGTGACCGAGGAACAAGAGCCCACAGCATGTTTTGTAAGATCACCCATTTTCCTCTGAAGATCCTCCCCCAGTGTTTGCCAAAGGGACAGGACCAACAGGACAGGAGGCATCCGGTTGTTCCCAGAACCAGGCGTGATCTGTGCAAATGCACCCTGTCCTGCCCACCGCAAACACAGTCAGAAAAACTGCCTCGCATGGAGCCGCTCCCCGCCTTCCCTGGAATCTGAGCTGCCATGAAAGTGACGTGCCCATGGGATGAGTGTGCAGGAGCTCCACTCTACGATGGTGAGGAGCAATCAGCTGAACCCAACCTTGGAAGGCAGGGAGCAGCAGCTGCCTGACCCGGCTTCCCCGGACAGCCTTGCCAGGCTCTAGCCACTGTATGCCCTTTCTGCCCTGGTGCTGGGCATCACTACAACCACCTGGAGATGCTTCCTGCAGTCTCTTCCCATGGATTATGCCAGCCCTGACTGTAGAGGGCTTGGAATTCTCCTTCTGTCTTATCACATCTAATGCACAAGCACCAACTGGCTCGAAGGGAGCAGCAGTAAAATAACCCAACTTGCAAGCACAGAAAACCACACCTGAGACTGCCCATGCTGCATGGAGCAGGCGTGCTCCCAGCTTGGCAATATGTTCCCAGCAGCAAGACCATGTCACAGTGATCCCTCTACAGGTTGCCCCACGAGGACCCTGCAACTCCTCATTCTGCAGGCAATACCAGAGCTGCCGCTTCTCTTCAGACAGGGGTAAAAGAGAGAAAGGACTAGCGGTGTTCATCTCACAGAGCTTAGTCCTCTGTGGTTCTGGGCCCCACAGCACCTCTCAATCCTGCACATCACAGTACCAGGGCTGTAGTGACAAATAAGTCTTCATTTCTGCAAGGGAAGAAGAAGAATACACCCAGCACAGCAGAAATGTGACCGCTCCCTACTGCACTCTGCCCTACTTGGAGACAGACAAGATAAATCCTACTGACTCCCAGCTCATCCTCCTCCTGCTCTGCTTTTGCTCAGGCTAGCACACCGATACCAACACGCAGAGGCATCTGCATCACCTGCTCAGCATCAGCTGCAGCTGGTTGGCCCCAGAAGAGTGAAGAGATCCCTCTGCAGCCAGGGGTCTTTTATCTAAAACCACCTTCCAAACCACACAAGGGATTCAGCCCCTCTGAGATAAGAGGACAAGAGGTAACGGGCACAAATTTGACCATAGGAAGTTCCATCTTAATATGAGGAGAAACTTCTTTAATTTGAGGGTGGCAGAGTACTGGAACAGGCTGCCCAGAGAGGTGGGGGAGTCTCCCACACTGGAGACATTCAAAACCCGCCTGGACGCCATCCTGTGCAACTGCTGTAGGTGTCCCTGCTGTGGCAGGGGGGTTGGACTAGATGATCTCCAGAGGTCCCTTCCAATCCTGACCATTCTGTGATTCTGTGTGATTCTGTGAGATGACAAGGGGATGAATCTCCACCACTGGGATAACCAGTGTGTGTGGGTAGCTGGGAATGCAACAGCCTCCATCCCACCATGCTGTGCAGCAGAGGTGGTGGATGTGGGCTCAGAAGCTCTGCAAAGCAGCGTGGTCCAGGCTGAGCACTGGGCTCAGCAGCACTGGGACCATGTAACAGGACAAACCTCAAGCTCTCTGCATGCCTCAGTTTCTCTGTGTCTTAAAAATGGGAACAATGATAATTTGCTGTTTTGGGAAAGTGCTAACCTGGGTATGAGGTTCTGGGCATGAGCCTTGTAGGTCTTCTTGAAACATCTCCTGGGGACTGTCTCCTAAGACACTTAAAGGGGGTGGTGGCTGCCATCTTGAGCATGGCACACTGACCTAGGAGAACTTGCATGGAAATCCTGGCCTTTCCTGTCTGTGTTGGTCATCTGGTGGCACCAAGGAGGGGAGGTTGTCTGATGTCACCACTGGTTTTATGAGTTCTTCAAAGGAAGCATCCTCCCTGCGTCACTGAAGAAATGAGCTGATGCACAACCACACCACTTGGGAATCCACCTCTCCTCTGGCACTTTCTTGCGCAAGCCACTTCATGGCAGGCCCCAAGTCAGATGGTCGCAGCAGGCCATTGCTTAACCCATTCGCTGTTCCCAGAGGACATATCCTTTGCATTTTAGCTTAATGTCATGGTGGAGTCATGCAGGGAGTAATTCAGACCTGGGCCACATCTGTCCAGGCACACAGCTGGTGTCTGGTCCTTAGGGCAATACACAGCCGTGCACTGCAAGACAGAGAGCAGACATGCCTGGGGCACAGCACACAGACCTCCGTAAACATCAAACAACCAACTGGCCCTGGGATGGATGGATCTGCCCTTAGCAGGTGGCATCCATTGGTTCCTCTGCAGCTTGGAGAGAAATGCCCCGTGTGACACTGACTGTGAAAAGGCATCTCAGCCCTCACAACTGGGTGGAGAAAGAATAAGGAAGAAAGTATCAGTTCCACCCTGCAACCTGGGGTCTTCTCTCCTGCTTGGCCTCTATGCATACCCCTTGATATTGTTTGTTTGGGTTACTTCTCTGCTTTCACTGCCTTGGGTAGGCAGTCCTGCACATGCAAAGGCAGGCAGAGGTGACCAGGATGAGCCCCCCATGAGAAAACCTCCCACCTTCCTCTCTCTGGATGTGCCCTGATAATGGCACAGGCTCCAAGGGCCCCAGTGCTGTTTTGCATCCCCTCTCCACTGGCCCGCCAGCCAAATGCCTCCCAGCCGCCTCGCAGAGCTGCATTCCCGGGGCAGGCTCAGCAGCACAGATGGGAGTCCCAGACCTTGTGGCACCTTCCCAGTGACTCTGCTGGGTCCAGTAGGTCTCCCTGCCTTGACAGAGACCTGCGCCTGGGATCAGGCTGCAGGGTCATCGCAGAAAGGCCAGACTGAAAATTTCTCACCAGAGCTGATAACAAAGTGCACAGGCACACACGCCTCCCTCTGTGGGGAACCACCCCAGTGCAGCTCCACATGCTGCATGTTCCAGCAAAACACATCTCACAGGACAGCAACTATGATGGGATTTGCACAGGACTGGGAAGGAAACAGAGGAACCACACCAGTTGTGCCATGCCAAGTCCTGCCTGGGTGCCCCATGGACCCCATGTTGGACCGCTGCAGGATGCCAGCCAGGTGCCACTTTGCAATGTAACCATCCATGGGATGGAGGTTTCTGCCACAACTGCCCAGGCTCCCATCCAGCTCCCAAGGGCTTCCTCTTTCTTCAGCCCTGCCGTGCTCCCAGTAACCCTGATACTATACCCTGCAGCCTGGGGTCACTGGGAACAGCTAGGTCTCCCCTCCATCACAGCACCTCCTCACAGCCATCGTCCCTCATGCAAGAGCTTTAAACTACTTCCTTGTGGCTCCACTGATTCACGTCCACCATGGCCACAGACTTCACACAGCTTGTTAACTAGCACCACACGGGGTGTTGCTTTGTATTCAAAATTGCAGGATGCTTGCTAAGCAGGGTGCCATCCAGCCCTCATTAGACCCACAACAAGGACCCCTCTGCCCTTGGGAGGACCCAGATGAGTGGTCACCTGGCTCACTGTCTGTATACAAGATCATTCTTTAGCTCAGCCAGTCCCAAGGGTTTTCATTCCCTTTTCAGGGAATTACCACATTTGCCTATGTTTGTTACAAGCATCAGAATGAAACTCTTCAAATTCCATCTTAATGGGATCCTGCCCCTAAGGGACTAAAACTTTTTATTGACAGCAGTGTCTGTCTGAGCCATGCATGAGTACTTGGAGCTCTTTCCAGTGTTTACCTGGAACTGTGAATAGCTGCCGTTCAGTTAAACTGCATGACTTTGAAGCCCTTATTAGAGATTTCAGCAGAGAAGACAGTGGAGGCTGATCCTCTCTGGGTGGGCTGTGCCCCCCACATGTCCCTACACCCACCCACCCTGCCCAGCCTGCGGCACAGACGTAGACCTTTGCTCTGTGTTCTGCTCCCCACTGGGTAAGCAAGATACCAGACAGTCCCTGCAGAGGGGAAAAGGGGTTGGACCTTTGGCCCTGTAGATCTTAGACCTTTGCATTGCTTTGGCTTGAACCAAACTCCGAACCATGGCATTACATGATTCAAACTACTGCAAGTGACTTTCCAGGGTGACAAAAGGGAAAACTACAGGCATTGGTATAATCCCAGTTGATGTGAATGTCAGGAAATTAAATAGCACATGAATTTCATCACTGACGGCATAATTGTTGATTGAACTTACAGGGTCACTGAGGCATGGGCCCAGAGCATCACGTGTCTGGAATGGTGGAGACCTCTGATTCAGGTGCAGCAATGGCCAATATGCCATCCCACAGCTTCTGCAGAGAAGCCCTCACAGGGGTTCAGGGACTCCTGCCTGGTCAGGGTTTCCCCCAAAAACCAGGATACAATCATCTGCCAGAGAGCAGAAGCAGAGGATTGGAGGGTGTCAGACACCTCCCATGTAGCACAGGTCAGACTGCTCATGAAAGAGACATTCAAAATTATGGCTGGTTGAGGATGGGCCCTGTCCCTGCCCTGATCAGTGCTGTGCATTTTTGAAAACTCAAGGAGTCACTGGCTGGACTGTGAATAATCCCTGTTTCCCTGCACCCCACTGGTGTCTCAGCTTGCCTAAGATGCTCCTGCCTTTTTTTGACTTAACCTGATGAACAGCTGTCCCTTTCTGCTCCGCTTCTCAGCAGCGTTAAATGAATGACCTTCAGATGATTTGTAATGAGGGAATTAAGGCCAGGATTTTTAAGTGAGCCAGAGAGAATTAGGAGTCCATAATCCACTGAAGTTCAAACCTGTTGCTTTCTGGAAGAAAACTCCTTTCAGCAGTACTGGCACAGTGTATGACTTTGCTCCCCAGAGATGTGAACAAGCTCTTTGCTTTCCAAATGGTGATCAGTCCTACTGACAGCTACACCCTGCCTGTGCAAATGAGGTTCAACATGTGCCCAGACTTCTGCTAAGTGCATTAAAACCCTACATGATAAAAAGTTTAGATGTCATGCTATGCTGCATTAAGTCACATTAAGTCATGTGATGTCACCCTACGTTATGTGAGATCACAAAGCAGCTGTGTCCTGGTGATTCAGTCATTGAGGCTGAAATATAGCTTCCCCCTCCCAAGGCATTCAAGTCTGGGGGACATATGAAGAACACAGAATATTCTGTAATTCTCTGAGTAACTATTTTCTAGGAGCAAAAATGCACCTTCTTAGAATTTACAAGAAAATTGTTTATTAGTACATAAGTTACCATTAATATAGAGAAGACCCTTTATGAAAGAGGCTGTCCAGTGTCAGGCAGCGTTTTCGCCCGTTGATCACATCAATGAAAAAGCACGCGCTCCCAGTCTCCAATACAGATGAAAGTCTCTAAAATCTCAGGGAGACATTGCATTTCAAGAATATTTTCTCAGGAATAATGGATTTGCTGCTTATTGCTCTCTCTGAGAAATTTCCTTCTGCAAAAGTTATCACTCCTCCTGTCCTTCAGAGCTGTGTCACCCCTTCTTATTCCCAATTAACGTGCAGCTACAGCACTGTCATTAGGAAAGCTCATTAGGAAGGGCCACTGCAATTGAAACCTAACTTTAGCCCCGAGTTTCCCATTTGCTATGGTTGTTTGTGCATAATTACCCTCTGAAAACGTTTTATCATCAATTTTCTAATCTGGACACCCCATCTAAACACACGTTTCTGGCTGCTCTCCAGACAGAGGTCTTTACACACTCCACGTTTGCATTTGGTCTGCGCTGTGCTGCTCCTTGCCATCGATCTGCGAGCAGGTGAGGTTTTCTGTCATTTTTCACCAGGCTGCACCAGAGCTGTGCTGAGCGCAGCCGGGGAGCTCTGGCATTGTTGATGAGCCGGAAAAAAGTCACGATGCTGATTATAGTCTGTCAGCTTCCCTAACCATTTCCAGCAATTAGATTTAAGGACTTTCTTACTAAATTTACAGAAATTGCTTCCTTCCCTCCTGTTCCTCAGAGCAGAATCAGCAGAGCCTGATCCCAGATCTGCCCACTTGCATTGTCAGGACAAACAGTTCCTGATGCATCTCGGTCAAAACACACCTCCGGACCTGGTGCAGCCTGCCCGGTCAGACACCAGCCAAGATCCCCCCGGGACCCTGACTTTTACCAATAACCCAAGCAAGAGAGAGCAAAGAGATTTACCTTTGAGCCAGGTGCGTATCATTTGGCAGGTGAAGCAACGTCAGCGAACGGGCAGTGGAACTCAGGAACCAGGTGGATTGCTGCTAACAGATCCCAGGGGATTTATGGACTAATTGCTTCCTCTTTCCCCTCAACCGCACACATGCAGCCCTCTGGCAATTTGAACACCTCCAACTTCGAGAAGGCAGCACCAACCCTTCCCCAGCCCCTGCGAGACAACCCCTTCCCTTGCACAAGGGGACTGACTCTGACCCTGCAAACAGCTGTTGCACAGGGCCGGTTTGGCCAAACACTAAGCAGTTTTTGCAGGGTTACTTTTCAGCCTGATCAACTCCCTAGATTAGCTCAGCCAACACTTGGAAGCAAGCAGGAACATGCCACCAAGGGCAGGAGCCACGGCAGGGTCACAGAAACCTCACTTAGATCAGCTCCTGCCATGTGAAATGGATGCATGAAAGAGAGGACGTCTGTAAGGGACAGTTCAGCCTCTCTCTGCCTGCACTCTCTGTTCCTTCTCTTCGCTATGTCCTTGGCATAACACAGCCTGTACCTTTCCATGGCAGAACACATATTTTTTTGCTCTCGCAAAGTGCCAGGCAGCCCTGTGACACTAGGCAGGAGGCAGAATCTGTACCAGAGTCCTTATCTCCCAGAGGGTCCATCCCCAGGAGACAGATCAGCAGACATCCTGCAGAGCAGTATGATCCATAGCATGTCCTTGGCATATCAGACTCAGAGGGTGAAGAAACAGAGCTTCTGGAAACATTTCCAAATCACAGGATCAGCATGAATCCACCCAGAGCCTGACTGGATGAACACAGACCTGCCCAGGTAAGGGCTTCCCCGACCACTTGGGCTGGAGAGCGCGGCAGGAGGAACCTAAAGGTCAGCCCTCCTGGTGCCCTCAGGTCAGCCCTCAGGTGCTGGATTGTTAACGCAAGTCCTTCTCCCTCACCCTGGTGCAAGCACCCAAAAACGGAGGTTTCTGTGCTGTGCACTGCTGAAGTTTGAAGCAAAGCCCACGAGGTGAAAAGCTGAGACTGGACACAGCAAAGTCTGGCTGTTGAGGTCCTGCAGGAGTAATCTGGCTCTCCATGCTGTTCCCCCCCCCAGGAGCAATGTGATGGGAGGGCAAGCAGTGAGTGAGGGGCAAGCAGTGAGTCCAGAGGGCAGAGGGCTGGCAGGGCTGAGGTGCAGGAACACCTTTCCTCAGCAAAAGCACATCTCAGCAGAGGGAGACCGTGAATTTTCAAGCACAGATATGAAAGGTAGAGAACCCCAAATGCTGGCCAGAACAGAGCTGGTGCTGAGCCTGCTCTTTCCCCCCCACACCATTTGCAAGACAAAGAGGGGCTGTGTGCCCAGCAAGAGACTGGGATGTGTTTCTTCTCTCCATCACCTCCACCTCCATGCTTTAAACACTCTCCAAGATCCCCTTCCTTCACGGTTTCCCCTGGCCTGTCGAAAATGCAAAGCCTGCACTCCCAGATTCCACCAAAATCTTGAGCTCATTTTTTTTGGGCCTTCTTGCCACATTTCTGTCTGTATTTCCCCCTCTCTGATAGCTCCCCTTTCTGGGGCAAGGATATAAAGGCCCCGATTCCCTCCTGCCTTACAGGAGAAGGAGGAGCAGCCAGCAAAAGCAGGGGGATGAGCCCTTAGACCACTGGTGCCGAGACAAGGGGCACCAGTCCCCTGCCCTGGGGACAACAGAGCTGATTCTGTGGCTGTGGAAAGTGTTGCCCAGAGGTGGAGTACACTGAGATCTCATTAGGTCCAATGAGGGAACCAAGCTCAGAGCAGACATTTTTGGGGGATCAATAATGTGACATGAAACAGCAGCTGAACAAGAGCTTACAGCTACAACTGGAGAGCTGCAATACGCTGAGCAACCACAGCCAGCGCTTTTAAGCAGATCCTGGGACTGTCGTGGGTCCTAAGCTTGTGAGGAAGGCCATCAGCTCAGCGCTATCTGAGCTGTTACTTCTGGGAGTAAGTAGTTTTTCATTTTCCTTTCCAGTTATGTGAAAATATTTACATTCATCCATGGGGCAGAATGAACTCTGTCTCCAAGGGGTTTCTCACCCCCGTGGGTATAAGCCAGCCACGTGCTCTGGCTGATTCTCACTCAGTGAACTCCATCAGGGGGAAAAATGGACCAGACGTACACACTGAGCTTTCCTGCAAAAGCCACTGCCGTTGGCTGGGTCTCTGAAAGCACACCCTTTTCTGGCTATGAGATGCACCTTGTACAGTGCAGTGGAGGCTCTCTGGGTCCAAACCCTCAGGAGTTCAGGGAAATAGCAATTAAACACCTGTACGAGCAGATCAGTCCTTGGGTCACACTGTGGCTCTCATTCATGACATTTTTCTCAGCGATCATACACAGAGGTGCTAATGGGGCTGCAACATGGAGAAGACAAATGAGGAACGAATAGTCTGCATTTCCTAGTCCTTGTCAACAGCCCATCTTTCCTCCTTCCCCTCCAGCATGCCCTGGTCTCTGCCAGAGCAGCGCAGCCAGGGCTGTGCTCCCCACCAACATCCACCCATCCAGTCCCTGCCACAACCCTGACTCCTTGGCCCCACGCACAGGACGGCATCTGCTCCCCCAGGATTCACACAGCCCTTTCGCTATCCCCAGGCAGCTCACGTGGGCTCTTGCCCAGGCAGCCCCAGACTGCTGGATTTTCCTGGGCTCAATAACAGGACTCTCATGTGATTAACGTTTTTTTATTATTTCTTGACTACTGCAAGAATCATGTTCTTCTTTCAAGCAGCATGAGCCAGAAACTGCAGCTTCTGCAAATACCTTGTCACTTTAGCATTCCCCACACAGCATGCATCCACATTACCTCTCTGGATTTGTCTTGTGCTGGGAAAGCCCCTGACCTGCAGCACACACCCCGTAACACAGTCCCAGGGCACTGCGCTCCTGAGGTCTCTCTGAGCTCTCCTGCCCTTCCTTAACATGAAGCATCCTACAGTAGACACAGCTGGGGAGCCTTCCTATGCCTCAGCAAGAAAATAAGGCCATGAGGGGCTGAGCTCAGCCAGTCTGACCTTCTCCTGTAGGACATGATGAGCCCAGGGACATGGGTCTGGCCAAAGCATTGGTCCTTGGAGGTATCGGTTAGCATAGATGTGGAAAAGCCACCTCTCTCTTGGCTGGCTCCAGCAGTGGCTCTCAGGGTTTGGTGACTCATAGGGCTTAAAAGCACAGCCTGCCTTCCCATGTGAAGGTTTCAGCTGCCAACCGTTGGACTGTGTCCTGCTCTTCCTACAAAACTGAGGAACGACTTAGTCCTGGGGACATTCTCCCCAAGAAAACTTCAAGGCTGAACAACAAAGCTATCTTTCAGCTCATCCTGTTTCTTGCAAGGCAAGTGGGAATCCAGGAGTGATCTCCTCCCATGCACTATTTTTCTATTAGCTGCTCTGCAAAGAAAAGACTCTGGTTGACCAAGAAACTTGGTTGCATGGTGATGTGCAGAGCAGAGCAAGCGCTGCTACCATATCCCAGGAGGGAAGTCTAGCTGCAGTAGCTCTCATTCTTCTTTTTTTTTCCCACTTGTTTTACTTAGCACGTGTTCAGCTGGTAGGAAAGCTCTTAATCGCAAAGTGACTTCCCTCAATGATGGAGTCAGAAAATGCTCCATCTTCTATTTGTGACAAAAAAAACCAAGTAGAAACTTGAATTGCCCTCCTGTCTCATCAGCTTCCCCTGAAGGGGAACCTGGTCAATGAAAGATTTCTGGAGGGTTTCCTTACACCTTCCCTGCTCTTGTCCCCATGCTACACGTTGGTCCCAGGTGGATGCTTGATGGGGAAACATGATCAGGTCAGAGCATAGCCATGCCCGACACCCTGGCGCAGGGACCTTCTTCCCATGAGGACCACATCGTGGAGGAGCTTTTTCTCTGTCTGTGCTAGTTCCCCAAGTTCACTTGTCTTAGGAAATGCAGTATTTATAATTTAGAAACATTCTGTCAACACACATCAATTTTGGCAGATTTTCCATTTAAAAAAACATGTAAATTTCCTTCCCCCTGCCCCTCCTGATCCCTAGTCCCCTTCAGTCTGGTTTTTAGCTGTAAACACAGTGCTGCCACTTCCAGCCAAACAAGAATCTGAAGTCCTCCATATCATCAAATTGGTTTAAAGATCATTTAAAGCATAGTTATGAAAAATCATAGGA
Source organism: Pluvialis apricaria (assembly GCA_017639485.1). NCBI lineage: Eukaryota > Metazoa > Chordata > Aves > Charadriiformes > Charadriidae > Pluvialis > Pluvialis apricaria. Next base: position 611,610 of record CM030027.1, on the reverse strand, counting down.
AAACTAGGTTGGTGTGCTTTGCTGTCTATGCTTGAGTCTGAAAAGGTCACGTTTCTGTCCAAGTGTCTCCACTCCAGGCTCTTTTTCCTAAGTGACAGCTAATATTCAGCTTGGAATCTCCTGTGGATGGAGCTTCCTCAGGGACCAGAACCTGCATGAGTACCAATTTTGTTTTCAATTTGAGCCCTGGGGCTTCCCAAATGCAAAACCTCAGGCCAGTTCCTCACAAAATGGCATGTAACATCAGCTTAGTGCTTCCTTCTGATTCAGGATCTGCCTGATACAGCAGAAACCAGCAGCACACATTTGCAAATATGGCAAACCATAAACTGGAGTGTGGTAGATGAACCATGCCTGGCAGGCTGAGGGGAGTTATCTGCCCTACTTGAGGCTATGCCTGGAGTATGAAGACCAGTGTTTGACCCCAGTTCAGGGGGAGGTGAGGAAACTGGAGAGGCCAGGTCCAGGGAACCAGAGCACAGGGCTAGAGGGAGAGGCTGAGCAAGCAGGGCTGAGATGGCATGGCGAAGAGGAGGCTAAGGGCAACCTAACAGCAGCCCACATGGAAATGGAGATCTTAGTCTCCTCTTCATCTTGAAATTTTTCAAGTCTAAGCTAGTCATGGACACATCCAGCTTGATCTAGTGCTGGGGATAGTCCTGCTCCAAGCGTGAGGCTGGACTGGAGACCTCCAGCCATCTGTCCACCAGCACTTCAGTGATTCTGCAAGCCTCCTTGCCCCTGCTATGAATCACCCATTAGTGAGTGCCACTCAAAGCTTCCAGAGCTGCAAAAAATGTGAGAGAGGAACCCAAATAGCCATGTACCTCGTAAGTGTTGCCAGGATTAGGTATTTTATCAGTCTTCCAGGCTGCCACACTGCCCAAGAGGAGCAAAATGCTGTGGAGTAGTATTGGAGAGGCACAAAGAGTACAACACCTTTTTTCCTGTGGTGGCCGCAAATGGACCAGGCAGATCTTCACATCCTGTGGGAGATGAAGGGGAGGGGAAGAGCAGGCAGAAAGATGAGGGAAGGAGAAGGCGAACAGCTACAGAGGTGTGGGTGCAGCAGCAGCAGCTGCTTTACAGGGCTGCTTGCAAAGACTGAGGAGGCTTGAGGAATGGTTTCCACTCCTGCCAACAGCTGTGACTGACAGTTTGTCTCCATGGCAAGGGCAGCCAAATCCCTTTGCAAGGTGGACACAAAACAGAAGTGGAATCAAAGGTGCGAGTCCCTTCCCTCTCTGTGCCCCTGTCCTGTGTTTCTCCTAAGGACCACTGCAGCATACACGCCCCACCCCTCTAAGCAGTTGCTGCCTCTCTCCTCCATTGAACATTACACATGTTACACAAAGTTAAATAGATCACCAGCATGCCTTGAGAGAGCTCAGCCTTCCTGTGTTCTGCTTTCTGCAGCTCAAGACATGGAGATGAGGACTCGGTCCCCAGAAAGGTCCTTGGCAAGGGAACTGGGGCAGAGCATGCCTCTCCTCACCTGCTCCCGTGAACACTGTCCAGTTCCCCCACGCTTCATATTAAACTGAAACTCCTGGCAGTTGCAGCCTAACACTGCAAATCCTTTTGATGTTACCCAGGTGCATTTCCTAGTCAATAAACCATCCCCCTCCCCTCTCCCAGCTGGATCACCAGGAAGGTGAGGCTCATCAGCTGGATGGGCATGGCCCAGTCCCCCCCCTGGCTCCCCAAAGGACATTATGTCCCTACATCTCCCACCAGAGAACTGAGGAGACCAAGTGCTCCCCACAAGCCCAACACATACTCACCTGAGCAGCCCAAACCACCCACGGCGGCACCACCATGGGAATGGGGCTCTGGGCCAGTCCTTATACCTACCCTAGCCCCAAAGGGAGAGCTCCTAGCCGGACACGTGGGTTGCACAGTGGCATCCAGTGCTCATGAACCAGCCCTGGAGCACACCCACCTTTCCCAGCCTGCCCAGCAGCAGTAGGGCTGGTAACAGCACCAGCTCCCCCTGAGGCCCCAACGTTTGCTGCCCTACCAGCCTGGACATCACTGCAGAAACAGCTGCGGAAAGCCAAAGAGATGGCTGCACTGCAAGCAGCCAAAGCAGACCTCAGAGAGTGTCCAGAGCTTGGCTGGAGCCTTGATACCATTAGTGTAGCCCCAGAGAACCTCCAGCAAACTTGGAGCCTGGTGAGGGGAGCACTGGGTGGCCTGTGGGTGTCTCACCAGGTAGTTTACATCACCTGCTTGTGGGTTGGGTACAATCACCCCTGACACATCTTCCCTTCTTCTCTGGGAGCTCTGCTGCCTCAAGGCCTGTCAGCAGGAATTGGGCAGTGGAGCCAGGGGAGTGATGGTGGAGTGAGAGGTGGCCCATTCTCCGCACCTCTGTAGAGATCTCAGCAGCTGCAAACCCATCAAGGACACTCCAAAAGCCCCTCTCCAGGAGTACCACCTCCTGCATCAGTCAAAGCAGCATCTTCTCACCCAACAGACCTTGGTCAGAAAGGGGCTAGGACTGTCCCTAGCAGAACCTCGCTGCCAATTCTTAGCATAAGTTTCTGAATGCACCTCACCCTCCTCCTCCTGCCTTGGCCCCCAGAAAGCCCACCATGGCTTCCCTACATGCTGCTTTCTAGAAATACCAAAATACCAGTCTGACGTGGAACAATAGGGCTTGGCTCAGCTGCCCGGGCTGGATGAAAGCAGCTAGTCCCTACCTCGGGAAGGGGGGACTCTTGCACAACGCAGCCCCCCTCTCCCTGCCCCCTGACAGGCACAGCTGCCTGCACCCCGAGGACGCTCGCTGCCTCTTCCCCTCCCGGGGAAGCAGCTTCCTCCGTGCAGAGCGGCACAGGAAGCACTGCGGTATTTATAGCTCTCTCTGAGAGCGTCTTGCACAAACTCGGGGAAAAACCTACACTCAGTCAAAAACAACCCCCGTGCACCCAGGGCTGCACTGGCAGCTGGCACGGCAGGACATGTTCTCAGCACACTCCTGTACTCACAGGTCCTGGGGAGGAGGTTGTAGGACCATCTCCACTGTATAGACGGGATAAGAAGCCTTTCCTGGGACTGTTTCTGCTCTTCTCTGCTGCTGCCCCCTCACTTGCCTCCTTCCATCTCTATCTCCCACCATCTGACCCATCCTCCTCCCTCCTCCATCTTCTTCCTCACTTCTCCTCATGCTCTGCGCAATCAAAGCAAGCTGCTCCCCACCTAGCCAGATGCACTGAGCAAGGAAAGTGATCACCAAGATGCAGGGGACACTGCTGCACTGGTGGGAAGGACAGAACCTGCTGCCCCGCGCAGTGTAAAGAAGAGCAAAAGAGTCAGAGGAAGTCATTGACATGTGGTGACATGCATTCATCTCTCTGGGCCACAGGGAAGCTGCGCAGAGTGCAAAAATCTCTTCCATCAGGGATTTCAAGATGTCAGAATTTTACTTTGATCTTAACTGGGATAAAAGACATGGAAACAAAATTTTGCATTCATTATTTTAGGTAATTCCAGGTTTCCACTTCTATTCTGAACTTTAAGTCATTTTTCTGCCATCACATAAAGCAGGAAAATATCGAGATTTCAGAACATCCACTTCAAAAGGAAACACAGAAATGTTTCACTCTGAAATAGCTCTGAAACAGGTTCAATTACAGCTCTGAACTTTTCTTTCCTGAATGAATTTTGCTTCATTTGGCCTGGTTCCGTGATTTCTTGGTAGATTTGTACAGCCTGAGGCAACACCAGTTCCAGGAAATTTTTCCCAGCCAGTTCTGGCCCTAACATGAGCCCACTTCCAAGCTCAGCAGTGTTCATTTCCAGTTTATTTCCATCTGATGTGGAGGTAGCCTCACCCTTAGCTGTGTCCTGCAATCAGCCCTCTGAGCAGCCTACAAGACACAAGTGATGATATTCCTGGAACCTCACTATGAATGACCCCACCAGTACTTTTTTCCCCATTTCTCTCAGTCCTACAGCTGGCCAAGCTTGCCCAGCAAAGCTCTCCTGTGAATGGGAGTGGCACACAGCCAAGATTTTCCACCTTTCATCCCAGAGGGATGCCAGGGCCCCGCAGAGCAAAGCCTGGATGTGCTCAGAGCAGCTAGTCCTTTGGAGGAGCTAAATTGCTTCACCCTTCACAAGGCTGGACCTTGTCAAGAAGGCTGCAAGCCAGCCCTGAGGTGACCCAGTTGTGGCTTGCTGTGCTGAATCTGTGTCAAGTGCTGCTGCTACCTAAAAAGCATGTCAGGTATCCAGTGCTGCCTCAGGCACAGGAAAATAGTGCATTTGCTACATCTCCCAGTAGAGGAGACAAGCCACTTATGTCTTGTTCCTCCACCAGGAACATGGAATTGGCTCTTCCAGCCAAGCTGGAAAAGGTTAGCATGAGCTGGGTCCACTGCAGCTGTGGGCATTCCTGTCTCATTGAGCTGTTCCACCTAAATCAGACCCCTTTCTGGGAGGCAGGTAGGCTTTCACATTTAGCAAACATGCTGTGTCTGAAAACTTAGTCCACCAGAAAAATGCTCTTTGCTCATTTCTCCTGTGTCCTGGTGCAGCTTAAGGAGAGCATGCAGAGAGAGCTCCACCAACATCGTCCCAAGCAGGAGAGACAGCAACAGCATCACTGTGCAGCTGTGCAGAGACCAAGGCTTGAGTTTACTTTCCAGAAATGATGTCTAAAGCCTGTGATGAAGGTGCAATGGGAGAAATGTTTACTTTAAGGTCACTGTCTGTTCTGCAGGGCTTTCAAACAGCTGTGGAGCAGAAGGGATAACAGAAGAAAACTGTACCTTCCTCTCCCAGGGTAGGAATAATTCCCAAGAAATCAGCAGGATTGACAGAGGCCCGGCATTTAGGAATAGTCTCTGCATGCAGTTATCATAATTGTGCTGTTTTAAGACCATTTTCTCACTTGTCCCAGCTCTCATGGCTCCACTGACATCACTTGCTCCCTCCCTCCCAAATACCAAGGTGGCACACATGCACCCTGCAGAGGCCAACTGAGCTTTGCTTTGAGAGATTAACATTCAGCCCATGTTTCCCCATCAGCATTTCCAGGCACAGGCGGTTGGGCAGTGCAGCTGGCTCCTGGCGCTGCAGGCGGACAGTGAGCACAGCCTGCCTGCATATGAGAGGCATGGCCACAGCAGGACTTGGTACACTGCTCACTACCCTCCCACAGACATTTTGGAGGGGCCACAGAGCTGATTTTGTGTGTCAGATCATTACAGCATTGCTTCTGAGGGTGTCAGAGGTATAGTGGTGCTACTGGTTGAGGAGTGAACCCCGAGAGCCTCCCATGCTCATGTGAAATCAGACCACACTCAAAGCCCATCAGGTCAGGTCCAAGGAGTTTCATTTCTGGAGGGCTACAGTTTTCAGCCTTGTTTACGTACAGTTTTCGATTGTATTGGAGCCCAGAGCTGGTTACAGGCCACGTGGCTGGAGAGGAAACACATTCACAGGATCACCAGAGACAAAAAAAAAACAAACCACCTCTCAGTTGTTTTCTTAAGCAGGAAAGGAATCGGGAACAAAAAGCCGATGCAACCTGAGTGCCAGCCAAGTGAAGGCGACTATAACGGCTCGACTCTTTCATAACACGCTTCCCGCGGAGGGCAGCAGGGAAGTGTGACACAATAACAGCCCTCAGCCCTGCACCGCAAGGGCAACGCAGGCAGCACCGTGCAGGGAGACCTGCACCCTCCTCTGCGCCAGCAGCTGCTGGATCCTCACACAACCACTGCTGTATCCCTGCAAGGCGAGACAGGGTTTCTACTCCCATATTGTGAAATGCTGGATTCTTGGGAGGATCTAGGTAAATGCTCAGCACTGGGGCATCTCATCTTAAAATATGCAGCTGTGCAACTCCTGACATCGGTGCCTCAGTCCACAGGGCCACTTAACTGTGATAAGGAGCGGCATGCTCAATCATTACACATATTCAGCAGCTGGAGAAATGGGACAACTGGACAACCTGCTGCAAGAACGATGCACTCTTGAATCTGAGTCACCCTTAGTTATCTGCTCTGGCTGAGGACTTCCTCCTCGGTCATTATGAATGGTCATTCACAAAGAGTGGCCATTCATCTCCAGGGGAGCATCCAGGGTTGCACTCATGCCTCTGAAAGCATGACTGCAGGAAGCCCTGAGGGTTCAGCATCTTGTCCTGCTTCCAAGAAAGGAGGTAGCAGATAACTAAGTCCATCTGCACTCTCTCCACTCACACCATCCCACCCGATTCCATCTGTAGTGCCAGGAGCATCAACAAGGTAACCAAGAAGGGCTACATGAAATAGCATTTTACTTTATAGCCACAGTATATGAAACACTTATGAAATCTGTGCTACAGCTCCATATTTAGGACCTTTTTTGGATTAGCAGAACCCATCGTCTTGGCTGCAATGAGCTGACGAATCCAGTATCCCAGCAGGGAACATGGGAAAGGTTTTTGATGTGACAGAATTCAAAACTGGCACGGATTTTGCCATTTTGCTAGTGTCATTCCTCAAAGCCAAGCCCACAGGGACTTCCAACACATACACCACACAGCCTCCTTTAGCTTGCTGCCCCTCTCTCCATGCATATGTGCATACATGCATGCATACGTGTTGTCTGAAAATTCTTGCTTGGGTTTGGGAGCTGCAGAAGATGAAGCTCTGGAGCCCAGGGAGTGGGCTTCCATGGCCCCAGCTTCTGCTGGCACTGTGCTGAGATGATCTGCCTTTGCCTGTAAACCATTATCTTTCCATCCTCTCTGGGAAAGACCCAAGCTAAGGCTGCATCTTGAAGATAACTGCTAACATGGGAATATTTACGCAGGTCTCTCTCCTGGAGTCAGGCCAAGCTGCCTGTGGTTTGTGGCCTACAATAACAAACGTTACAGCAGAAGATAGTATTTGTTTAACTGCTTGTTCTGTCAATACTGTAGCTTGCAAAAGCCCAAAGATTGCACAGACAGAGCTGGCGACATTTCGGAAATCATCTGTTCTTGCAACAAAAGTAGGGGCTGTTTTGCTGTGAGGTGGGACTCTGCCAGGCTTCACTCCTCTCTGGAGACTGGGGGGTGGGAGGGTGGGATGGGGTGCACCTGATTTCCAGAAAAGATGGCTCTGCTTCCCTCTTATGCTCTGAGCGTGGAAGCCTCCAGCATAAAACCATGTCCTGGCCTGCCTGCGTCTGACTGTGCTTTCAGCAAAAGCCTCTGCACCCGAGGTCTTGCCCTGTGGAAACCCAAAGCTCTGGCTGCAGGAAGGTCCATAAGCCAGACAACTCCTATCAAGGTGCAGCAGTGTGAAGCCCTGACAGCAAGAACCACCAAGATATACAGCCTTCTCAAAATGCAGTGACAACTCTCGGGCCACACAGCTATCTGCACAGTCATATTTCTGCCCTGGAGGAAGCTCCTTCAGGATGTCTAGCATTCCATATGGCAACAGGCAGCTTGGTGTTTGGTCCTCTCTTGGCCTGAACTGTAAAACTTCCACACAAGTAGCAAAGTGCAGATGCTCTACTCTGGAAACTCAGCAGACCCCGACTCAAGAGACCCTACAGTCGTCTTGGACCACAGAAGCTTGATGTCACCTTGGGACTAGAAGGGACCCTGGGTGAAGACAGGTCTGCCCTCCAATGCCAGGTGGCTCAGCTATCCTTGCATTGTCCTATTTTAAAGTTCTTACAAGATGAAGAGATGTCTCCAGGCAGGAAGATATTTTTTGGGTCTAATGTGAATCCTCCTTCCAGCAGCTGAAGCCCCTTGGTCAGCTGCTGGGCACCATGAACATGGCAGAAAGATCTGTCCTTCACCTTCACAGCAGTCCTCTGTGTATTTGAAGACTGTTCTCCTGCTTGCCCCTGTTGTCCTTTCTCCAGGGTAAACTGTCCAGCACCTCCAACTACCAGCACTCTGCTGGTGATTGCTCATCTCAAAACACTCTCCAGTTGCTCCACATCTTTCCCAAAGTGCTGGAGCTTCAGCAAAACCTTCTCCTAAGGCTTCCCGATTCACAGCCACCCCATTAGATCTGCTCCACAGTGCCAGGACCAGATATAGCCAAAATTCACCATGCATGTTTGTGGGGTGTCAGCACTGCAGTGCTGGCCCAGCTGCCCCTGTGAGACACAGGTTCATACCCCATCTCAGGGAAGGGGCAGCAGTACGCAGAAGGGTTGACCCTGTGGCCAGAGGCCTAGTGAATTCTAAGAAAATATTTAACAGACATCCCTGCATTCATTTCAGCTCCTGCTGTTTTGCTGATGGTTTCCTCAGCATCTGGCCACAACCTGGTGCCAGGTGGAGTACTATCCATCGATATTAGTATATAGCCTAGAGCCCTGAAATGTTGCAAAAGCAGCAATAAGCAGCAATGTGTATTCTGGAGCAGCAGGTCTAGTGGGTAGCCGCGTCTGTGGCCTTCTGCCAGGATGCAGGTACGTTCTCTGGTGAAGCCTGGAAGGAAGAGGTAAGCACAGCATGGAGCCAGCAGAAGCAGGGAAGGCAGGCAGCCTCTGGCACCCAGCACCCTGTCTCTATGCAGAGCATTTCCACTGACTCCTTTGCAGGACAGTTCCACTTTCCTTTCTTCTTTGTGAAAGGTTTTAGGTTTCTTTCTGGGGTGGCCTGAGTTTGCTGTGAACCAGGATTGAAGTGTTGAGCTGGGAAAACTGCCGGTTTCATTGCTTCTCAGAATAGCAGCTCTTTTTTCTAAGCCTTATTTATAAACTGCTGCTGTTTGGGGTTTTTATGACAAAGATAGTGAGTTCAGGAAATCAGCAGTGGTTTCTGTTATCTGGAGCACAACCATGTGAGAGAGGGGAGAGGGTGTCACACTCCAGGAGCCTGTTCATGGAAACTAGTATCTCATTGCTTTGCCCCTTGAGAGTCAGATATTTATAACCCCTCACATCTCCTCTTCCTGCTCCTTGCTGTCACCAGCTTCAAAACTTGCTCATACTTTTAACCCCACAAAAGTAGCCAGTGGGGGAGGGCCACCTCTCATCCCTTCCCCCATTTCCATGTGTAATTCATTGCTCACACATTGCACAGACCAAACACGACAGTTGCAGCAGTTCAGGTCATCTCCAGTGGACCTCCCCCCCTACTGGCATGCTTTATCCTGACCTTGGGGGTATCCCATCATCCCAGGCAAACCTCACATTCCCCTTCCCAGGCACAGTCCAGATCCACACCAAATGCTGATGTGCTCCACATGTCTCGGGCAGTGCAGACCCCAACCAGAGCAGAGGGACACAGCAAGGAGGGGCGGGTGGATGGACAGCCCACAGGGGACCTGTCTGCCCCAGTGCGGGCAGACCTTGGGTATCACAGTGGTCGGAGCATAAGGGCATGGGCACCCGTGCTGGGTCCAGCTGCATAATGCAGATTGTAAATATAACAGTTATAATATAACAGAGACACTGTTATAGTATATATTATATGTTATATATGTTATATTATATATGACACATATGTATGTGTTATATATAACACATATATGTTATATATGTTATATTATATATAACACACCAAGGGATCCCCCATAAGAAAAGAAAGTGCTTGGAAGCTTGAGATCTCAAGATCTCAGAGAAGCAGCACCCAGAAACTGCTGTGCAAACTGCAATACAAGAAAGACATGGTCTTACTGGAGAAAGTCCACTGCAGGGCCACACAAATGAAGGGACTGGAGCATCTTTTGAATGAGGAGAGGCTGAGAGAGCTGGGACCCGTCAAGTCCCAGAGATGTTCATGCCCTGCAGCACAGAGCCGATGAGGACACAGGACCTTCTGGCCCAGGGAGAGGAGCCCATGGAGGGGAAGGACAAGGCAGTGATGCCACAGCAAGGTTTGTCAAGCTGAGTGACTTAAGGGCTTGCAACAGACTGCCACTCCAGGGGCCACCTGTGAGACCTATGCTTCCAGTGCTGCTGTGACAGTGAGTTTGCAGAGAGGATCAGGACTTGATCTGAAGGGTTTGGAGCAACTTTGTTCTAACACAGTGCTCTGGCCAGAGCCCTCCAGGGTGCAGCCACAGATTATCCCGGGTACAGCACATCAGGTGCCCTGGGGAGAGCAGCCGAGTGGGTGCTTGTTGCCAGCCTAGCCCTGAGAGAACAGCAAGTGCATCCAGCTACCAGAAAGGCTACCTGTGCATGAACCCCCTCACCTACATCGCCCTCCCCTTCCCCCAGCATCACCTGGTCCAGCGGTCCCACCATGGCCCTCTACACACCCAAATCTCAGGGGCCCAAATGCTGCACAGACCAGTCCAATACACATGCAGCACCTGCCACATTCCTGAGCAGTGACACTGCGTCACCTAGTCAAAAGCTTAAAAGCATTCCTGCGTGGCCATAAAATGGAGACTATGAAATGCACACCAAGACCTAGATGAAACCATGAAACACACACATCTCGTGCTGTCTACAGCAAAGGGTGATCATTCCAGGAGTGCCTGCAAAGTTTGTGTGTTACAAGTGTCACCTGCTCCCTACACCTTGAGAAGGAAACTGCATTGCTCGTACAACTTTGGGAAAGGAGATCTTAACTGGTAATGCTGAGGAAATCAGTGCAGCACGGACCAGCTCTTCATGTGAGGAGCTCTCTGCCCCCATGGGCTACTGTGGAGGCCACACATCCATGCTGGACCTTGCCAGACCTCTCAAGTCCAAACCCAGCACCCTTTTACCTGACAACCTCCAGCTAAAAATGCCCAGAGGAGGTCCAGAGACTGCCAGGGCTGCACTGCTCTGAATGTGATGTGGCTCCTGCTTGTTTCTTCTCCTCTTGGTCCCAGTAGCCTGGTGCTCCTCTTTGCTCAGTGCTGGACGAGCTCAGCTCCTGAGTTCCCAGGGCAGGGTCCTTTGGATCTTTGCCTTGGGACTCTTGAAGCCAAAGCACAGCTGGCAGTTGAGTGCAGTGCAGCCAGGGTGGGGGCTTGAGAGCTGGTCCAAACTGATCTCCAAGGTTGAGGGTGCATTTCATGAGACGTAGTGGGCCAAATTAATGCCAGATATCCATACCAATGCACTTGCTGCTCTCTCAGGGCTGGGCTTCCCACTCCCAACTCCCTTCCTCCCTGCTTATCTAGTGCTGGCTCCCCTTGATGGACCCCTCTGTGTGCTGCTGGAGGTCCCTAAACCAGCACATAACTATCCCAGTGAGAAGACAATTCAGCTGCTGCCTGCAAAAATGCAGTCATGGAGCACAACCCCATGGGATGGTTTTTGAGGGCAACACTAACACAGCTACCTCAGCCCAAGAGATGGGAATGCCTTCACAGTGCTGCTGGAACACATAGCCATAGTCACCTATACAGGGACAGAGATAGAGTTGTGGTGGCCCAAGTCTCACCCAAGGCCTCCACCTCTGTCCAAGGTGAGAGGTCTGTAACTCCACAGAGCTGTCACCCAGCCTCACAGTGGAGTCTCCCAGGGGCTGTCATTTTCTACGACAGAGGTTCCCATTTCAGACTCTAAACTCTTCCCTAAAGCCATTTCAGGCTCTCAACTGCAAAACCCAAACTCAGACCTTGCCGAGGCCAGAACTGGCAGAACTTGGGCATTGGTGTCAGGAAATTATATCTTTGAGGGGTGCCAGCGTGTGACTGATCCCATATCATGTCTCCACCACATAGTATCAGAGAGACCCTGGTGACAGGAGAACTTCAGAGTCTGGCCACAGACATTTCTCCATCGAGATACACAGGAGCATCCCTTGAGATGACCCCATGCAGGCCATGCACAACCCTGTCCACAGCCTAAGCAGCAGAGATCAGGGCAAGCGGAGAAGGGAGGGGAAGGAGGAATGCTTTCAGTCCTCCAGGTCCAGCTGCAGGCTTACTCCCCACCAAACATCTCCTTGAGCATTGTTGCAGTTCCTGGGTGAAGAGGCACTCCAGCAGGATGCCAGACTCTGGCCAAATCGGTCTCCCAGGCAGGAGATTTGCCACAAAGCCTGGCTCTTATTTTCCTCTTAACTCCATCCTGTGATGCCAAGTTCTGCATCCCACATCAACCCAGGAATCTCCTTGCACACCTTCGGGCTGACCACCAGCTGCTGCCACCTCACCTGTACACACCAGCACCGATTATCCCAGCCCCGCGTTCCCCGGAGCCCAGACAGGGGGAACACAGTGCAGAGGAAGGAACTAAAAGTGCCTTTCAGAAGCACACAGCGTGGCTAGTGGCAAACAAGAGGATGGTTTCTCTCCCTGCCTGGCACTCCACTTTCACCAGCTTGTCCCTTACACAACAGATGCCTTCAGCAATCAGTGTTCCCAAAAAGGGCAATTGCGTTTTAATCCTGACAATGGCAGCAGCAACACGAGCTGTTTTCCTAACATCGCATGTGCCAATAGCTTCCATGAATTTTGGTGGATACTGGCCAGGAACGCACATTTTCAAGCAGCACATGTTTTCAAGCTACTCCAAATAAAGATAACTCGCTTAACCATCCAAACCATTTTCTTCGTGGAAAAAGAAAACATGTCCACATGAGAAGTGGGCTTCCTCTGGCCACAAGCCCCGCTGCTTCAGCCAACCTGGCACATGCCCACCGCATCAAGCCAGCAGTGCTGCTTGAGTCTACTGACATTGCCACCCTGGTGACATGACAAGATGACTGAAATCCAGGCAGGTAGCAGTAGGATGGCTGCTCAGTGAGATATGCACAGCTATGTTTCTTTCACCACAAATACCAATAGATGTTTTCTTGTTTATTTCTGAGATCAGAAGGAGGTACTGCTCCCTGCAAGCTTCTACCATGACAAAAAGGAGAATGGATGATGCAAGAAAAATTTTCTTTATTTCCTAAAAATAAAACAAACATTTTCATTTGGAAGTTTTTCCATTAAGCAAAAAATGCATATCAGTGAAATAGCTGGTTTAGCTAGCAGGTTTTTCTGCTAAAGCCTGGCCTGAGGAGAAGTGTCCTGTCCAGCTCCAGAGAGAAGTTGTTGCAAACTGAGGAAACAGCAATGGCCACCCCAGGTATCTTCTCACCAGAAGCATCTACAGCCTCCTGAGGTGGTCCAGGCTGTGTCAAGGGCCCTTGCAGCCGCCAGCTCTTTCCCTTCTCTATATAAGCAGCAGTTCCTCATCCCTCACACAGCAGTGACTCACCCACACAGCTCTCTCCAGTCCTACCCCAACCCAGTCACTACCAGAGTCCGTCATCAGCCCACAGCCTGAGCCAGGGTCCAGCAGACCTCAGCCCCGATGCAGCAGGGGCCCAGCCAAAGGACAAAGCCCAGGGGCTTTTCTCCAAAGTCCAGCAAAGCTCCCCGCCTGCTGCAAGCTCAGCCCGCAGCCATCGTGCACAGCCCTCCGTGCACAAAGCTGCAGCTGTGCGTCACAAAGCCTGAAAGTCTCCTCTGACGGCAAAGGCCATGATGCTCTACCTGGCTTCGGAGAAGGCTGGTGGGCAGGTAGGTCCCCAGGTGGTACCAAGGGCTGTTCCCAGTGGCATGGACCAAGAGGAGCAGCTCCTGCCTGAGGCAACTGCAGGACTGGCCCAACTGGCCATGGTCATGGCAGAGCCTAAATGCAGCCACGCAAACAGGCACTCTGCACAGGACACCCTCCACACTCTGATGCTGTGTGCTGCAATTAGCTGACAACAACACGATTCGTTTTCAGGAATACTGAGATGATGAATAACAAAAATAGGAACCTGACAAACAGGTCCCAGCGACCTGGATCCTAGGCAGATCTCCTTGGACAAAACTTTCAGTTGCCCTGAGTCACACGCCCCGTTCCTCCCCTGGCCACGGAACCGGAGCCACTGGACAGCCAGCCCCCCCGCAAACTTGCATATTCCCAGAGCTTTGCCGTAGTCCCTGCTCAACGCTTAGGCTGGTTAGAACGCAGAAAAGCACTTGGGCATCCTAACACATTCAGGAGAGTGAGAGAGGCAGGAGTGAGGTTGGAGAAGCACCATCATAGCCATGAGGGTCTGGAGATACCAGGAAGAGCATCGCTGCTACATCAATCCAGGGAAAACAACCACTGCCATTTGAAAAGGAGGTTGCATAACGTGAAGGAAAGAGAAGGCAGATAAACAGCAACAGCTATTTCTGATGATAACGCAAGAAAGGCCACACTACAGCCTCCCCTGAGGACTCACCACCATGGCCCTGACTACCCCACAGCATGCAAGACAATTGCATGAGGCAACTTCAGCAGACCAGAGAAACCGCCACGAGCTAATCTCCCTGAAGACAGCAGCAACACAGGCGCCAAGAGATAAGAAGAAATAACCTAAAGCCTCTCTGACTTCATGCCCCAGGGGACACTGTGCCTTGCAGCAACCAGGAGACACAGTCATTTGAGCAGGAAACCCCACTGCTGTCCACCTCCACAGATCCCACTGCCATGCACCAGATCCTGGGAGGAACTGGCAGAGGGACAGGGCATCGCACATGGATCCAAGAAGAGGTGTCCTTGACCCGTGATGCCTGACTCAACAGGCTCCTTGCCAGAGAAACCACAGCACTGCTCTGTCCATCTCTGCTTCAAATCCAGCCTGAGGGAAATCACAGTGACCAAGACATCCAGGGAGGCCATGCGGGCAGAACCATACACCCAGGCAACAATGCAAGCCAGGCCTCGGGCAAAGCAGCATCTTAACCTGAAGCAGAGCTATGAGTTGCCCGCATGGGAGGGGATTACTCCTGGGCTTGTCTTTAGCAGGGACAAGGACACGCTGGGGTACCTGGGCAGGACAGTCATGGAACTGAAGGGACCGTGCAAGAACAGAGCCCCGTGATATTGCATGTGGACCATCCCTTTGACACTAGAGCTGGCTCAGTGTGCTGACTCACAGCACATGGGCCACAGACACCATATGGAAACCTGGAAAACTCCAAGGTGGAAAGGAAGGGTAGAAATGAGAAACACCAAGAGAGCACTAGCTGTGCAGGTTGGTGGTCCAGCCTGTGGCCAGCAGAAGGACAGGGTCAGTGCCTGGATTTCCTTGGCTGTGGTGAGCCATGGTGCTGTGCTGGGGAGGGGTGACAGCATAGGGAGGAGGTGAGCGGAGACACGTGCAGTTGAGGCAGGAGTTGGTGACGTGCACGGCCCCGTACCATGTCAGAGGCTGTGCCAGCAAACCGGTCTGGCAGGCTGCCTGCTCCTGCCATGCTTGGAGCAGCACCCGGAGCCCTTGGGCCATGTTCAGGCTGCACATCCGTGGCTGGGTAGCGCTCAGGCTGCCAGCTCTCTCCAAAACAGGACCGATTTTCTGTTGTCAGACCCCAGAAGGGGGGGTCCCTGAGGGCTTGAGGGGCCATAAGTGGGATCTCTGGGCAGAGTGGGCACAGGCAGCTGGGTGGGCTGGGGGTCAGGTACCACGCCAGCTGTCCTAGGGTCAGCTCTGCCACTGGATTAGAAACCTTTTGGCCCTTTGAGCCTAAAGTGTAGCTAACACCTGCCATGGTGCAGGTCTAAACCCAAAACAGCTGCATTGGCACAAGTACAGCAGAGCAAGGCAAAGTTACCGGGCAAAGAGCCGGGATGCCAAGCAGGACTTTGCCGAGTCCCACACTGGCTCTGCAGGCATCAGCAAGGAGAGGCCAGACCCCACTGCCCCCTCCTGCTCCTTGCCGGCAGCCTGGCCCCAACCCCACAGGGACACCCAGGGAGGCTCGCCTCCCTGCCACCTTCCCCGAGCCCGGGAACAAGGTGCTGGCGCGGAGCAGGGAACGGAGCAGGAAGCAGCTGGCTCAAGGGGTGCACGGCAGGCCCAAGGAAAGCAAACAAGAGAAAGCAATTGAGGAAGCTCATGTCTCATTCGTGTGCGTCTCAGCCAAAGTCCAAAGCAGGAGGCACTTGCAAAGGACACTGGAAAAATTCCAGTGATGTTATCTGCCCACACAGAGCAAGATTAGCCAAGAGGAAAAAAAATAAGAAGCAGTTGTTTACAAGCTGGGCAAGCCAGCTCAGTGGTTGGAGCACGCTGGTGCTTGGGTCAGCTGCTGGCCTGGGTCTGCCACTTCACAAGAAGCACCAAACCCCTCCGTGCACTGCTCTGGTCTCAATCACGGTCCCCCATCGCTGCCGGTGCAGGCAGGAAGCCGTGTGTCCTGGAGTCCTTGTGCAGGGAGCTTGCACAAGAGCCACCTGCATGCTTGGCAGGCTCCTGCAGAGCTGAGCAGAGGCACAGCCTTCCCCTCCTTGGCATCTTCGCTCCTGAATCCCAGCAGGGTTAATGGTGAACCCAGTTTCCCTGGAGCTGGCCACCAGCTGCAGACTCATCATGCTTGCTCTCAGCATGAACAGTCCCTGCATCCAGGAGGGCTGTCAGAGCAACCTGCCCTTCGCCCCCCCCCCTCCCCTGGGCCATTTGCACTGCTAGTCTCTCTCTGCCTAACACCTCCTGCCTCTTATGAAGTGTTTTCATCTAAATGCAGATGAGGAATCACAGGATAATGTGGCACCTGGATTCAGCTCTCCTGGAGGACCCTTTTACCATGCAGAAACTGAGGAGAGGGAATTTCAGGTTGCTGTTCAGTGCATCCTTATGTTGCTGCTGCAAGGCTGTCCAGCCACCAGACAGGCAAGCACCATTAGTGCCCCGTGCCCTGGAGAGGAGCCGCACTGTGTCCTCCCTGGGCTCTTCGCTTTTCCTCCATATTCTTTGTCTGGTTTGTTGGTTTTTTTTAATCTTTTCTGCTGGACACCCATGGCTGCTCTCTGTGAAACCCATGCTCACCTCATCTCTCTCCTGTCTATCTAGGAGGCATTTGCTCAAGGGAGCTCCGCACTGGCACGAGCCTGTTCCTGCCCCACATGTACAATGCATCTACACCACAGAGGGAAGGCACAACGTCATGACTGTGCCAGGCAAAGCCCTCCCCTGTAGACCACATGTGGGGTGACAACTCCACAGACCCATCACCAAGCAGATAGCACCTGGGGCACCTTCCCAGGAGAAGCTGATGTGTCCTGCTGCAAAGCCCCGGGGGAACTCAAATCCACAACGCCTCCTTGCTGGGCTATGCTGGGACCCACAGCCTTGATGGCACCCCAGATTCCCCATGTCCTGCCCAGGAAATGGTGCTCATTGGAGGAAATGGTCCCCTCACTTGTCCACGTCAGACCCATCTGGCAACAATAAATAGGTTTGCTAACAAGTCTCTGAAATAATTAGCTGTTGGCCAGTATCCCTCCAGACCTCTTTGTCAGAGACTCCTGTAAGACCCAGAGTGTAACTTAGAAGCTTAATATTTAATTTAACCTCTAAATCTTGGCTTGTTGACATACTTCTTTAAAGCCAAACCAGAGAAACTCCATCGGAATTTGCTCCTGTTTCAGTGGTTGTAGCACCATGGCCTCTGCTGGACTGCTCAGCTTCAAAGTCGAGGTTTGAAAACCACTGTGATTGTCCTTAAACAAAAAATGACAGTGCATTGCATCCCTTTCTCATCTCCTGATTGACAATAAACAAATCTGCTAGGAAAGCAGTACATGTGCAGCAGAAATTCACTAGGATCCTTTCAAGATATGGTATAGGGAATTCCAGCAGCTGATAGTGAATATTTGATTAAATTGGATGTCCCAACATAGTCAAACATTAAGCAGAAAAGCTTTCAACTCCTTGGTGGTGCAGGGAGAGGTGGTGACAGGCCTTGAAGGAATCAGACCGTGGTAACCCTTCCACCAGAAAGAGACAAGCAGCTGGCAAAACCTGGCACTGCGGGGTGGGCAACATGGGCTCTGGGCCACTTCGAGTCCAGCAGATTTGTTTAGCCACCCTGCACCCGGCTGGTGGCTGCTCTTTCTCTCCAGGAGCCTGTACCACCAGTGAGGAGCTGGCTGTGGGTTGGTGTGCTGCTCCAGCAGCTGCAACCCATCCCCAGTGCCATCTTACTCAGGGACCCCTCCTGTCCTTCCTTTTTCCAGTGTCCAAAATGTAGGTGCCATCTTTGCATGACGAGGGGCGGATTAAGTGAGATTTATGCAGAAAAAGGCAGGTGGGAGCTGGTTGCCACCACATGTTATGTCTGCCTTGATGCTTAATAGCTGATCCTCCGGTACGCTGTGGGCCCCTGGCATTTTCCACCCTTCATGGAACAAAATGTGTGGTTTAGTGATTCAGATCTGGACTCATCCAACTCAAGATCTTCCCAAATGCCACAGTCAACCGGCTGCTCTGCCCAAGGGAGCTACTGCAAGCCAACAGCCTGCAAGAGGAGCAGCTCACCTGATGCCTGGCATCTTCTGGAAAAACAATACTTCAGGAACCTTCTGTGATACAGCCGAGAGCCCCAAGGAGTTTCAGCTGATGTGGAGGTGATTTATGCACACAGCTGCCTTGCGTCTGCCCACGGCCAGACCCAGATACAGCAACATCAGACAGTCGTACCTGATGGATCTCAGTTTAGGTCACAGCTCTGCAGATTTCCAACCTTCCACTGCATGTTTCTACTCTCTGTATTTGTCCTTCAGTGAGTGGGGACTGCAAAGGGGCTTCTTCTGGACATTTGTCCCTCAAAGGCAAGCTTCTCCCTTAACAGATGATATTTCAAATTGCTTTAGCTTCTATCTGCACATCCCAATTGCTTTGAAGCTTGCAGGAGCTCTGCAGGGCCAAGCATGGACTTAGTTGGGAATCCAGGAGTCTTTGAATCACGGGGTTCCTCAGATCCTTCCATCTACATCCAAATACATAGCTCACATTGCCACTAAAATTGTTCTGCAATCTGCATGCAAAGGTAGTGGTGGGTTGTAACCTGAAATGCACAGTGAGAATCGTTTGGTTGGAGGAAATTCCCCAAAAAAATCCTCTACCCGCTCTCCATTCATGAGTACATCTTACATCCTACAAGGCTCTTTATAAAAATGTTCTTTTTTTTTTCTCCACCCCCAAAACTGAGGCACTCAGACTCTTGCAAAAAAAAGAGATCTTGGACTGTAGATCAGCAATTGGAATTGGTGAGAACGAGTTTTGACACATGCAAAACATTGCAAGATAAGTGTTCGCATCTCTGCTTACAAAAAGCTCTCGCCCGTGCCACCTCTCGACCCTGGGGGGCTCTGGGAACATGATTTTACCACTGCAATACCACCGGAGCTGTGTAGTTGATGTATGATGGTCAGGGATCAAATATGAGGAGGGAATATCTTACATAAACAAAATCCTAGGTAACATAGACTAGCCATATACCAGGCTGTGAGCACCCTCCAAAGAGGGAAAAGGTCTGCAATGTGCTGGTGATCACGTCCCTAAACTGATGCCCACCCACATGGATGCCTTGACCTGGGACACAGACACACAGGCAGTGCTTCCAGATCCCCGGTCATGCAGAGCCAAACTGGTGCTACTGGAGCAACAATCTGATTAATTCCGAGCCTGGGTAATCCACCCTCGATAATGCAGGGCTGATGACACCAGTACAGCCAGACTGGGGAAGTCCCCTGTCAGGAAGCTGTGAATGACACACTCCTGGAGGTGGCTTATGGGGTGACTTAAGTCAGGGCTGACCAACTGACAGCCCCAGGGCTGGATCTGACACACAGGCAGTTTATCTGCTTTCCCAGAAAGACCAGTCTATCCATGGGCTGATAGATGGCAGCGCACGGGGAGATGGAGGAGAGACTGTGAACCTGGGTCAGATCAAGTCATACAGAGTGCCTTGTAAATACAGCTGCAGTGGTTTGGGTCCTTAATACTCGAGACCTCAGCACGACGAGGAACGACTGCTTGTTCTGGGCCAAAAAGACCGGTGAGAGAGATGCTACCAGGACTAGTCAGCCTTTCCCAGCTCTGCTGCACAGCTGTTGGCTGGGCAGTGTGAAATGCATCAGACAAGTGAAAAGTGGTCCCTGTAAAACAAGATATCACTGGTTCAAGAAGAGGAAGTCCTCAAGACACAGAGCACAGGCTGATGGCACGCAACATGGAAAACATGGAGGCTGTGGGTCTGTGGACACCTCTCGCCACCACAATGCCTCCCATCCCCCCATCCCCTTCCTTTTCTGCAGGCACTGGGTTCCTCTCAAAATATCCCAGGTTACGCTGGTGAAACATCTAGGGGACAACATAACAAGCTGGATCAGAGAGCTGATCCCAGCAAACAGAGCTCCATTTCTGGACAAATTATTTTCAAACTGGACAACGTGCTGATCTGGCTTACCCTGCACAAAGGAGAAGGGACATAAGTCAGCGCAGAGATGGAGGGGACCTTCACACTTGTGTTCAGCAAGTGTGCTCTCTCATCTGCCAATTTATTTCCAAAATGGTGGGCCATTTACCACCCTTGGAGTCTTCTGTAATGCAAATGGCTGCAGAGAGCCCCTTCCCACCCTGTCCAAGAATTTCTGCCCCTGACAAGGACTTGCACTACACACCACACCTCTCCTCCAAGTGAGAGAGTCTTTTCTGGCTGGATGCACCTGCAAAGATGAGGGCAGACACTCCCCTTGTATTTGTTCCTCACCTGGGTGTGCATCTGCATGTGAACTCGCAGGCAGGCAGGTATATGTATGTGAGCATGTATTTATTAGCACTAAAAAATGCATTTGTCAAAATCTCTAGAGTTAAAAAACAATCATTATGTAATTACATTAAACAATTAACCAACTGATTCATCAGTTAGAGGCTCACCAACAACACCTGAAACCCATCCCAGCCACTTAACAAGGCAGAAGGTGGCACAAACAAAAGCGATTCCCAGAACATCCTAGAGGTTTAATGGTCCTATGCTCTGTCCAGGCAAGAGAAGACACTTTCTGTTCCTGGCTGCTCAGATCTAGAAGCGGATGGCTTCTGGGCATTATCTGCTCTGAGCTGCTGGTTTAAGGCGTTTTGATATAGAGATATTCCATATAAGTAACCCTTCAGGTCAGTGCTGTGTGGTTAGGCACTCACCCAAGATACCTGTGCTGCCGAACTTCAATCCTTTCATGACAGTATATACTTAGACCTTATTTCTCAAGTAATGCAGTTAGCAACAAACAACTTCAGCAACCTTTGAAACACATTGTTGGCACTTCCTTCTGCTCAACAGAGTCCATGAGCATAATGAATATGCAGAACACACAAAACTCCATGAAACAGCCTGCTCCAAGTCTCCCAAAAAGATGTCTGTTTTTACCAGAGCTGTGATCTGTAACGCTGTAGTTGAAGGCTGCACAGGAGAGCACAAAAGGCAGAATGAAGTTGGGGAAGCAAGTTTAACTTTGCCATCACCTATCTTCAAAGTGGGTAACCATGCAACACTAATATCTTTAAAAAAGAAGCCTCTGGGTTCCTTCAAAACAAAAAAAATAAATGGGAAAAGTCACCACTGTGATATGCTAGTGGAAAGTACTGTGTTCTATAGACAGCACCAGCGCCGCTGTAGTCTAGGCCCATGGTAAAATAATTTGGGCAGCATGGCTCAGTGCGTGAGTATGTGGGTTGAGCTGGGACCCCATGAGCCAAAATTCAACTCAGAGGTGAAGAACACTGCTGCAGACAGAGTTATACCAGCAAATCTCTGCTTGTAACGTTCACCTCGCTGACAGCTGTGTTTAGAATGTCGGTGCACTCTTGCTGGGAGGGCGCTGCTGGCAGAGTTGATGCCACTAAGTGACTAACCTGAGTCACCTTGGCTGGTAAGGTCTCACTATGTGGTAGCCTCCCATTGCTGACCCTGCAACCAGAACTGCCACCAGGCAAGGACCCTGCTCATGACGGCCAGCACCCTGCTGTACCAGGGCATGTGCCAGCATGCCAGCCAGTGTGCAGCGGTCCTGGGAGCACTTGGCAAAGGTCTGTGTGCACATCCTTCAGTATGAATGGGAAGCTCAGCACCACCTCAACAGCACGTACCTGTGCCCCAGCCAGCTGTGATCGGGTGGAAAGGGTTGGTCAGAGTGACAATGGGGAGAGGAAGGCCCTGGAGGGATGGCTCTCTCCAGAGAGCTGATCCTATGCCGTTTGCAGTACGAGGCAGACAGGGTCCCTGCTCAGGAGGCAGAGTGAATACAATGCAAGCAAATACAGTTCAAAACTAGTGCTTCACATGAACACAACACCATTCCCAGCATGCATGGGCTGGAGCAGAAATGATCTGCCTGAGGTTCCCCGGTCTCCACAGACCCAATCCTTACCCCAAGGCACATAAGTGGGGTATTGAACAGGGATGACTGAAGTTTTCTGCAGCTGAGGAGTTGTGGTGCCCATACCACACTGAGGGATTGCCAGGCCTGCACTTCATGGACACTGTTCCTTGTTCCCAGCCACTTCCATGCCCTTGCCCTTGTTGATGCTGACATGGAAAAACAGGACAGATCATGCACCATCTGTGGGGATGGTAACAGCAGGCAGCATGGCCACGCCTTGGCATCCTGTTCAGGAACAGAGTGTGCACTGGGGCCTCCTCGCCCCCAGCAGGGTATTGGCGGGAAACTGGGGGCACTGGGCTGGGGCCCTGGAAGCCATCCATTCCTTTCCTCCCCAGCCTGCCCAAGGTGTCTGCACCTCGGATCCAAGGGGAGAGTGCCCAATCACAAAGCCCTGAGAGTGGGGATTTGCCAACATCAGTGCTCTACGTGCTGGAGACACCCAGTCCCCCTCAAGCTGGGCCGTGCCGTGACAACGGGGCGTGTTGCGAACACGGCTCGGAGAGCCCCACCAGCAGCCGAGCCGAGCCGAGCCGTGCCGCGCCGCGCCGGGCGCCAGCCCGCCAGCCGGGGAAGCGGCCGGGCCATTGTGCCGCCCGCCCGCCCCGTCGGGGGCCGGGCAGCACCGGGCCGCGCTCCAATGGGCGGCGGGGGGCCGGGCCGGGGGCCCGCCCCTGCCACCGTCCCTATAAGTGCCGGGAGCGCGGCGCCCCGCAGACGGTGAGCCGAGCTGAGCTAGTGCGGCGCTGCTGGTGTGCGGACCCGCTGCCCGCCGGAGCCCCGGATCGGTGCGTACCCGCGCGGGCAGAGCCCGGCTCCCTGGGGCGGCGGTGGGGCGCCGCGCAGGGGCTCCGCGGTGCGCGCCGCGCTGAGCTTCGTCCGGCAGCGGCGGGCGGGCGGGCGGCAGCTCGGCTCGCAGGGAGGGTGCAGCGCGGTGCCTTCCTCCTGGGGCGAAGGTGGGGGGTGCTCCGGGATCCTCGGTCGGAGCCGGCTCGGGCGGGAGTGGGAAGCGGTGCTGTCGCCGGAAGCCTTGCCCTGAGCCGTGTGTCGCCTTGCAGGGGCTGGAGCCATGGCTGAGCACATGATGATGTCCATGAGCCACGGTGGCACCGGGCTGCAGAGCTACCGCATGGGCGTGAGTGGGCTGCAGGGACCCCCACAGCACGGGCAGCATGTACTGAGGACACTGCCCGCCGCCGGTCAGATGATGCCCTATGGAGGGGCTGGCATGGATGGTGCGATGAGACCGAGACCCAACCTCAGCGGACAGATGGGCCACCACCAGATGCAGAATGCGATGATGTTCAATGGCCCGAGTCAGCAGCAGCAGTACATGGGGCCGGTAGGCACCCAGCAGCTAATGGCTAGCATGCACCTACAAAAACTTAACACCCAGTACCAGGGTCACCCGCTGGGCATGAGCAATGGGCCCATGGGAGCTGGTGCCCAGCAGTACAGAGTGGGGCCAAGCCAGCACCCAGGCATGCAGCACATGCCCTCACCAGCGCTGACCTTGAACGTTATGGACACTGATCTCATAGATGAGGAGGTCTTGACATCCCTTGTCCTGGAACTGGGGTTGGACCGAATTCAGGAGCTGCCAGAGCTATTCTTGGGACAGAACGAGTTCGACTTCATTTCAGACTTTGTTAGCAAACAGCAACCCAGTGCCATCAGCTGTTGAGGGGCTTTGAGCTCCTCCTTGTGTCTTGGTGGTTTTGAGTTTGTTTAACTTCCTTCTCCACCTGCCATCCTCCTCCCTTCCCCTGCCTTGCCCTGTCCTGGATTCCTGACCTCCCCAAAGAGACAATCATCGGACACTGGCTTGCAATGGATTGCTTTTCTCTTCTGTGTGGTTTTTCATTTGGGAGTTCCTGGGGAGGGGGTGTGTACCCCAAAGAGAGAGCAGATCAAGAGCTCTTGCTGTAAAGCTGCCTCTAAATGGCATTAACAGGATTTCTGGCTTAAGTAGAAATAATGGACTTACGACTTTCCACAACTAGGCTTTGAGCGCAGGAAGCAACGGGCAGCTGGCAGCCCTGCTGGTAGCTGGATTTGCTCAAGGATTCTGTGGTGCCAGCGAAGTTAAAGGATCCCCTGAGAAAGGATTGTCTCCCTGGTGCATGGTTTGAACCAGTCTACCCTTGCAGATATGGGTGGGGTTAGATATTTGTTGGGACTTTTTTACTGTGACAGTAAATAGGTCTTCAGTCTTGTCTGTTCAGCTCGGGAAGGGGCACTTCCCCTCCAGCAGGCTTTTTTTTTTTTAACTGGCTGAGCAAAATAAAGTATGCCTTGGGGAAGTGTGTGCGTATGTGCCTAAATGTTCATTTCTGTGGAACTTAGGATCCCCGAGCTAATCAACTGTAAAATTTACGAAGTGTTTGAGGCTGATTCAGGCATAAGGCTTAAAGCTGCAGTCTAGCTCCACTTTTTTCCACCTCTGAAACCAAATAAAGACCATGTAACTGTATATTCAAGATCTAATCTTATTTATTTTTCCTATGATTATTTATTTGCAAGGGCTTCTTTGTTATTTGGCTTTGGGACTACTGGGAAGGATGCATGGAGAGAGTACTGCAGCTTTAAGATGCTGGCTTCAAAAAAAGAAAGCCTGGGATAGTTTTCAAGCTGCTCTGCAGATAGTCACTTCAAGGCGAGATCTTTACACTGAACGCATAGGACTGTAAATCCAACACCTTTTTGAATGTGATAAAGATGACTCGATTTCTAATTCCCTTACTCAGAAAAGGTTAAATGTGAAAGCCAGTGGGATTTTGTTTCCTCTGCTGTCTCTTGTTTCCAGGCTCTGTGGAAAGCTCCTGTTAACTCCTAGTTGCTGCTGCCCCCTGCTGCTGACAGCTCCTGGCAGCTGTCGCTCAACAACCAAGTGAGAATGTACAGATGAATTTGCAAATAAAAGCTGAAATATCTCCAGTGTGCATTTGTTTAGTGCTTATCTCTGGCCCAGGTGCAGTACAGTGTCGAGCACTGGGGAGAAGCTCTTTCTTCGCTCCCGTCAGTGCGCTGTGGATCCAGTCACTAGCATCCCCCACCTGACACCAAAGTTGTAAGGATTGTTTGTAGTTTAATGCTTGGACTAAGTCAATCCTCAGAGTGTGGCTGGGAGGATGAGATGCTCCTTCTCTGTACTGAGGGCAAATTCTGAACATGCATGGTGCTGCCCTGTTGCACAGTGGCTGCTGTTGCTTGCAGCCCTGCTGCTGGCTGAGCCAAGGCACTCTGGCAAGTGCCCGGTGACTCCTTATGCTTCTTTCAGACCGAGTGCAGCTCTGACAGCTGGGCTGTGGCTCTGCTAGGAGCTCTCTGCTGCAGTTTTCTATACCACAAAGGCTCTAAAAACCATGACAGCCTTTGATCTCCTTCTCTTCCAGAGCTTAAGCTGTTGGGTGGGGTTTTTTTTTAGGGTTCCCAGCCAGTCCTTGTGCAGAGTCCAGGAATATTCCCATGTGCCTCTGCCATGTAGCAATGGGGCTCTGGATGCTGGTATTGGAGTGGGTGGATCACTTTGACCACACTTTGGATTGCCTGTCAGTGTCCCCTGGCCTTGTTCCTTGCACAACTCAAGAGCAAGTGTTAAAGTCCTGTCCTGTCATTTTGGTGGTTATGCCTGTGCAGTCTGGTCAAAATGTGAATGGCAGTGCTGGTGTGGCAGGTGGGCGAGCACTGCTTGGGCTGCCAGCTCTGTGGTGGTGGGCGGTTTGAGACCTGGAAGAGCTTTGCTTTCTCTGCATCTGCAGAATAGCAGATGGTTGGGTCAGCAGGTTGTAGGTAAGCAGCAAGGAGTTGGCAACTGGATTTATTCCTCAGAGTGCAAGTAGTTGAACCCCAAAATAAACAGGCATGTTCTCGGCTGTCAGTTGCGGGGGGGGGTGGGGGGGGGGAGCAGGCTGTGGGACACACCGCTGTGGCCTACAGCATCCCAGCTACAAGTGGGGAGCCATGGCCAGCCCACAAATGCAGGACTGTCAACTTAAGCAATTTCTGCAGAGGTTTTCCAGGAACAGGAACATGTTTGTCTGTAAGAAGCTCTTGGCATTTGATGCAAACTGGACAGAGGAATGTGTCTGTAGGTCCTCTTGGAGGGCTGCGCAGTGCACTGGGAAAGGGACTGTTAAGTCAGAGCAGGGGAGCTGATACTACCAGAGATGTGGAGTGACTGCAGGGTCCCAGTCAGGATTTTCTTGGGAGTCTGTCCTAGCGTGGTCAATTGAGATTATTTCATTGTCAGCTTTCATACAAATGCAAACTTCAGAGCAGGAATGAACTCCTTGGGTGTGTTACCTCTTCATCTCCTCAAAAGATACTGTTAATTGTGATATAATTTCCCAGATAACCCAGGCCAAAAGCATTCATGATTTCTGCTACGGGCCTATTACTTCTGGCTGGGTTAGACTGGATGAGTCCAGTCACTGCCTCCTTTCTAATGCCACCTTGGTTTAGGTGTGGTTTGGACCACCCCTCTTCGTGCTGCCTGCTTTGTGTGCCTTGCATTAGGCACACAGGACCACAGCATGACCTGCAGCCTGGACGGATCCAGTTCTCCCTCTCCACTCTGCTTTACAGTACACCCTCTCTTTCCAGGTCCCCCGGCAGGGTGGCTGGCACCATGCAGTGAGCAGAGGTGCCATGTGGCAAGACAGGGAGACCCAGCTACCTGGGTCTGCAGATGGGTTTCTCGAAGTCAACCAAGACCACCAAAAATACAACAGGGCTCAACTTGTCTTTTCCCATCTAGCTGGCACTGACCCCTTCATCCAGCAGCAGGCAGGAGGGCAGCAGGGTGATGCTCCAAAGCACCGCTATCTGTAGGGGCTGACAGGCACTGCAGAGAACTGCAAAAGGTTGCTGAATGACAGTGCCAATGAGTTTGGGAGCTTTGAGGACATAAGTGAACTCACGTGGAGAGCTTGTGTTTACAGACAGTGGCTGGGAAGCACCTCTCCTCTGACACACCGGCAGTCTCTTTTCTGTGCTGGGGAAGAAGGAAGGTTCTCCCACCCCACTGCCTCATCCAGACGGGATGGTTGGGACACAACCACCCGGTCCCCTCATCTCGGCCAGATCCTCTCCTAACAGACTTTGTAGCTATTCTTGTGAAGACCAGGTCTTGAGTCAGCCTCGGGGAGCATGTGAGTGTGAAAGTACAGAAAGACAAGGCCTTTCTCTACATCCCTGTCTTTGACCACATGTGCTCTCACGGTGTTGAAGCTTGCTGATAGTGCTTGGTGATTCAGAGTAGCAAAGAGGAAAGTCCAGTGCAGAGAGCTGGTGAAGGATCTGCTAATAGCAAGTGACTGGGCAATAAGATGAGCAATAAGTGGTAAATATGAAATGCTAGGCGTAGGGTTGATCTTTCCTGACTTCAGACAGAGTGCTGGGCTCTAAACTAGCTGCAGCCACTCAGAAAAGATTACATGAATGAATGTTCCTATGAAAAATCTCAGCTTGCTGTTCAGGAGAAGCCAGACAAGCAAAGGGAAGATTAGAAATCATTAGGAGAGGAATAGAAAGCAGAATCAAACAGTGAATGTACCAACACACAACTCAGCTGCATCCTGTGCGCTGCCTGTGCTAGAGAATTGTCCAAAATTCGGGTCTGTTCATCAGAAAAATGATAGTATAAAACTAGAGAAAGAGGAAACAGCTGAGGCAGAGCAATGTTTCTCAAAAGAAGCCACAAAATAGAGTGGGACTTCTCAGTAAGGAAGGAGAAGGCTGGGTAACAGAGGTTTATAAAATAAGTGAAAGGGGAAGGTGACTAGGGAATTATTTTCCCCAGGTGTAATGGAAGATATCTATTGATCTCTACAAATTTAGGTGGCAGTGGCCAGGTTCAAACCCAAGTGAACAGAGGTATTGCTGCATGCAATGTGTGGCTTAAACAGTGAAGCTCTTTTTGACAGCATGGGAGGTACAGGAACACTTGTGGAGGTACATGAACTCTTCTGTATGACCAAAAAGCCACTTGACTGTTATGGACTGTTAAGACCGGACCGGAGAATGCAGCAGAGGCCATCACTGTATGCCACTGTGTGTCTGTATGGTTCATTTCCAACCTGGACACTGTGTAACGTCCTTGTCCTACCATTTTCCTGACTCAGAGAGGATGCGGTGGAAATTGAAAAGGTTCACAGGAGGGCAAGCAGGATGATCAAAGTTGCAGGGCAACCTCTGTCTGATGCCCCACTAACTCTTCAGAAAGTATCTGAGAAGGGATGCAGTTGTTCTGTCTTTTTCCCATGCAAGCAATAAGGCATCAAAGGAGACTGGCAAGTTGCAGGTTCAAAGCAAATTTAAGGAGGTGGAGTTTTCTACAATGAATGGTTGAGCTGTGGGACTCCCCTCCACAAGATGTTGTGGATATGTGAGGTTTCTGAGGGTTTGAGGGATGGCCAGACAAGTTCCTGGAAGAGAAATCCATGAACGCCTGTAAGCACATAAAAATTATGTCTGGCTTAGGAGGTTGCAAGAGCAACAGAGTCAAGGGCTGGAAAACTGGCCAAGCATGCAGTATCATGCATGCTTGCCTTGTGCTTGTGTTTTGCTGAAGGCATCTACTGAGGACAGTGTTGGAGGCAGGATATGAAACTATCTGTCAGGTCTGACCCAGGACACCTCTTAAAGCCGGCAGGATGTGATAGGTGCTGGGACACATGACTTTGAAAAGCAGATTGACAAAAGACTTGGGGAAAAAAAGTCCACCGTCATAAAAAGATCTTGAGTCAGGAAGTCTTTAAGCCACAGGTCCCTCTGTGCTGGAGAGTGAACCTGGGAAGGACCACAGCAAGTGTGCCGGCATCCCCTCTGCCCTAGGCACTACTGTCAGACGCAGGTCAAGGCAGTGCTCTGCACCCCAAGAACCTGTGGTCTGACCAAGCCTGGGGGTTACCCATCTGTGTGTGTACCCAGCCTCACTGGCAATAACTGGAAATTTGGGCAAGAGCCAGAATAATGTTGTCAAAAAGAGACAAAGTCCTGTTTGCAGCCAAAGGGATTGAGAACATCAAGTGAGAACTGCCAGGGGAAGTGAAGCCAAAAGCCCATCTAGCCCTACCTGCTCTCTGGGATTGGGTAGTCAGGGAGGAGATTTGAGAAATCAAGTGATTGTACGCAGTCTTTCTCATGATGTTCCTTCACCATTTTTCAGAAAGTAGTGGTCCAAGGAGTTCTGAGCCACGGGTTTTGTTTTTACCATGTTAAGCGCCCTGCTACGGACCTACCCACCTTATACCTGCAATCACTTTTTAATTCATAGGTACATTTTACTTCAGCAATATCTTGTGCCAATGAAATCCACAAGGGAGTTATGTAGATGTAATCAAGCTCTTCATAAGAAGCTTAAGGTCTATAAGCTCCTCTTCGTTTTAAACCTGCCACTCTCTCACTCTGTTGGGTGTCCCCTAATTCCCAATCATTTCTCGGTCACCCTGTCCACACCAGTAAAGATTTTATAGCTCCTGTGATGTTCCCTCCTGAGTCTCTCCCCATTCAAGAATCACTTTGTGTTGTAGATTGTTGTGATCACCTTTTTCTGTCCTGTCTCTAGTTTTATGGAATGGGGGAGGGAACAGCACTGGTTTAAGCCGTAGATGTGTCATGGATTTCTCCAATGCTATAATTAGGTCTGGCTGTTCTATATCTCAAACATTCATCACAGAACCATAGGAAGGTTTAGAGTGGAAGGGACCTTTAGAGGTCACTCAGTCCAATCTCCTGCTCCAAGCAGGACTGCTTTCCAAGGTAGGGCAGGCTGCTCAGGGCCTTTTCCCGTCAACTTTTGAAAACTTCAGAGAATGGTGTTCCTCTAGATTCTTCTTTCAGTCCTGCACTGCTGTCATTTCTTTCCTAATTTCTCCCTTTCCGGTTGGTTGCTGGCTGGCACATGCACTGACCTAATATTTTCAGAGATCTGTATGAAGGGACTCCAGATATCCCTCCCAGGGGATAATACCATACTTGTAGCCACCTTTGCATGTACTGGCAGGGTTCCCTCTCCTGTGAGTGCTCTTGGCCTAGAAGATGATGAATGGCCACCTCTGCACCTAAAACAGAAGTGCAATTGTTGCCCAAATACCCATGTTCCTAAAAACTGCACCCCAGCACCATGCATTGGATCTCCCACCAGCCCAGGCACATCCTGGGACACCCTCGGTAGAGTCATTCTCCCATCCACACTACAGCTGCCAACTTGCACAGACTGATGCCGCCCTGCCATGAGACATTCCTCTCTCTTTGGTGCTCATGAGGTGGTACAATACTGATTCCTCCCTGAGCCTCCCGTCAATGAACTTTCCTCCCCGCACCCCTCCACCCTGACCATGTTGGCTTCAGGAGATAGTGGTCCACCTGTGAGATCCTGGATGGCTTCCAACATGTATTCAAGGGACAAGCAATCATACCTGTGACATTCAGGGTGACACCTCTGAGCTCAAGGCTGGATTCCATTTTAGTTTTAGGGCTCTGTTTCTTCACCATTCTTTTAAACACTGCATCATGGGGTTTGCATTTGCCTCAGAAGTTTGGAGTGAGGAGTCCCATCTGGTCCTCTTCTCCATGCTGCCAGGTCTCATCTTGGGAGCTCACAGTTTCTGCATCCTTCAAGCCTTTAGAAAAACCTGTGAGTTTTCTTGATCATAGAATAGCAGGAGTAAGCTTTGCTCTGCTTCTCTGCAGCACGTTTCTGGGAGTAGTTTGTTCCTACAGAAGACAGCCAGGATGAGAATGCAACTTGCTCTTGAGACATCTTGACTTTTCTTGTAAGTCCTCTGGACTACCAGAGGGGTGAGGAAGAAAGGGGACTTTACAATTTACCTCATCCTCAAACTCCAAAATACTCTTACAGAGAAATAGTTAGTCAAACAGCTTTTGTATTCTTGGCTACAAGAGAACTGTCTCAGATGTGGTTTTCTTCTCTAGACACAGTGTAAATGCTCCTTGTCAAATACTGGTGTCTTGTAAAAATAAAACTATGGCTGTGCCTGATGTCATCCTGTGCAGTTCCCAAACCAAATCACAGCACTTGTCTCAAAAGACAAATTGGCTGCTATGACACCCCTCACACAAACAATGGCATGGCACCTACAGTGTGCTTTAGCAGCATGCTCTGCACATTAGCTCCAGTCCTGTCTTACAGGTAAGTTCCTCCTCACGTCCCCACTCTCCTCCTAGGGTATATGGCAACAGACAGAGGCAGAGACAGGTATCAGCTGTGGGGCATTACCCCACCACCTCCAACCCCATCACACACTGTGTTTGGACAGCACTGAGACCCTTGATTGTTGTCTGTTAGCACAGGCTCCTTGGCAACAGCATTGCCTCACTGCACCATCAAGGAAAAAGACCATTTTGGATAAAAGAAGCCAATGGCAAACAGATGACAAAGAGCCTCACAGCTGCCACAGTGGGGCAGAATCACTTTGGCTTGGTGTGAGATTGCAGCCTCTCCCCGAGTGGACCAAGCAGGGCATGCCGTGTACCAGGTGCTTTTGTTGCTCACAGCAGAAACTAGAGTTAAGCCTGGTTATGTGAATGCCAGAAACATCTGTGTTGTTTCCTCTTACGGATCCTCAGATCACAACCACCTGCTGATGAGGATCTCCCTGAGATGTACGGTGTTACCTGGCTGAGAGAAGAGGAGTGAATGACCTCTTCCAAGGGTCATTCCAACAGATCAAAACCAGTTCCTGAGTCCCTTAGCAGCTCCAGAAGTCCTCTTTTGACATGTGCTACTTTAGCCATGTAATCCATGCACCACTGAATATCAGCTATCTCCTACTTGGTGCTGAGGTTAGAATGGAGGATAGAAAGTTCTTGCTCCCACACCCCCAAGTGCTCCATCCCTGATGCAGAAGGTCCCAGTGAGGAGCCAAGAGATGCTCTCTGTCCTGCTCCTGATGCTGCTAAGTCAGTATGAGAAGTGAAGCCACACAAACTTTGGGCCACTTGTAAGAGAGTCGTGGCAGTTGAAAAACATTGAATCCACCCTGACTTTCCCTTTGCAAATTAGTCAGGATCAGGTCACAAGTCCCATACCTTTATCTGTGTATATCAGTCTTGTAGGGAAAAAGTTTGTTGGTTTGAAGGTAAATTCTACTGAAAATTCAAAACAAGGCATGGGACAAAAATAATTACAATGCACAAAGCTCCTCTCCACAAAACTAATGCCACATGATTGCAGATTCATCCATATGTAGCTGACAACAGCCCGTAAGGAATTACAGCATTCCCAGAACTACAGGATACAGCAGACATCAGGTCAAGTCTTACTTGGATTTCTTCAAAGAAGAAAGGAGGAAGGTCTATAAGAGAATTTGGTAAACCTTAAAAAAATTTTGTTCATAATTTCTCAACAGGATTGTCAGAGACTAGGAGGAGCCTCTAGTACTGTTCAGACATCAGCAGTGCTGCTTTTCAGATGTGATTTAAGGTACGTTTGGAGCCTGTCACATCTGCGTGTATAATTCTTACATGGATAAAAAGGTTCAAGTGGAAGCCTGGAGTAAATGTATTACAGCCCATCTTCTGATCTGCTAGATTTGACCTCAAAAGCCTCATGGGAAGATGTTTTAGTCCAGGGAAGACTATTGAAAACATTAAGTGGACATTACATTCCTCGACCAAGAAAAGTATTTTTTGTTCTTTGTGGTTAAAGATCTCTTCTAGTATATAAATCTCTTTGAGAGGGACTTATATACTAATCTCAAGTAACATTTGCCATGCACAAGGAACTGACAGTATTTACTAGACTTACATAGCAAATCTATTGCAACACTGGATTTCCAAAGATCAGCAATTTCAAACAGTATTTTCCATCCTAAATTTCCTAGTTCTTTTCTTAATTACATGGCTTTCCCAATAAGATAGCAGAAATGAAACCATGAGGGCAACACACCAACATGAACAAATAAGCAAAATGTCAATGAATGAACAGATCCAGTTCTCTGCTAAGGAAACTGGAATATTTCTTGCAATAAAATAATGACATATCACTTTGTTTCTTTGGAGAGAAAGAAACTGACTGGTTTTGTACATGTGCATTTGAGAACAGTCCAGATTCCTCCACTAGCATAGGAGACAGTCACCTGCTCAGAGTACAGGAGTTTTGTAGACACTCTACAGCTCAGGCATGAGAAATCCCCTAAAAAACCTCTTGCTGTATACCATGCTCTCTGCTGACCTGCACAGTAGATACAGAACCCTGGGTTAGAGGGCTGGAATTGGTAATTCACAGAATCACAGAATGGTCAGGGTTGGAAGGGACCTCTGGAGATCATCTAGTCCACCCCCCCTGCCACAGCAGGGACACCTATAGCAGTGGCACAGGACGGCGTCCAGGCGGGTTTTGAATGTCTCCAGTGTGGGAGACTCACCCACCTCTCTGGGCAGCTGTGCCACTGCTCTGCCACCCTCAAAGGAAAGAAGTTCCTCCTCATGTTAAGATGGAACTTCCTATGCTCAAGTTTGTGCCCGTTACCTCTAGTCCTATCACTGGGCACCACTGAAAAAAGACTCTTCTCATCTACCTGGCACCCTCCTGTTAAGTATTTATAAGTATTGATAAGATCCACCCTCAGTCTTTTTTTCTAGACTAAAAAGACCCAAGTCCCTGAGCCTTTCCTCACAAGAAAGATGTTCCAATCCCCTCATCATCTTGGTAGCCCTTTGCTGGACCCTCTCCAGCAGTTCCCTGTCCTTCTTCACCCGGGAAGCCCAGATCTGGACACAGTACTCCAGATGCGGCCTCCCCAGGGCAGAGCAGACGGGGAGGATGACCTCCCTCAACCTGCTGGCCACACTCTTCTTGATGCCCCCCAGGATGCCATTGGCCTTCTTGGCCACCAGGGCACGTTGCTGGCTCATGGTCATCCTGTTGGCCACCAGGACTCCCAGGTCCCTTTCCACACCGCTGCTCTCCAGGAGGTCAGCCCCCAACCTGTACTGATGCATGGGGTTATTCCTCCCCAGATGCAGTACCCTACACTTGCCTTTATTGAATCTCATCAGGTTTTTCTCTGCCCAACTCTCCAGCCTGTCCAGGTCACGCTGTATGGCAGCACAGCCTTCTTGCATGTCAGCCACCCCTCCCAGTTTTGTGTCATCAGCAAACTTGCTGATGGTACTCTCTATTCCTTCATCCAGGTCGTTGATGAATATATTTAACAGGACTGGACCAAGTACTGACCCCTGAGGGACACCACTAGTTACTGGCCTCCAACTGGACTCTGCACCGCTAACCACAACCCTCTGAGCTCTATCGTTCAGCCACTGTTCAATCCACCCCACTGTCCATTCATCCAACCCACACTTCCTAAGCTTGCCTGCGAGGATGATGTGGGAGACAGTGTCGAAAGCCTTGCTGAAGTCAAGGTAGACAACATCCACTGTCCTCCCCTCATCCACCCATCCAGTCACGCCATCATAGAAGGCTATCAGATTAGTCAGACATGACTTCCCCTTGGTGAATCCACGTTGACTACTTCTGATAACCTTCTTTTCCTCCAGATGCCTGGAGAAGATGCCCAGAACGAGCTGTTCCATCATCTTTCCAGGGATGGAGGTGAGGCTGACCGGCCTGTAGTTTCCCGGGTCCTCCTTCTTGCCCTTCTTGAAGACTGGAGTGACATTGGCTTTCCTCCAGTCCTCAGGCACCTCCCCTGTTCTCCAGGACCTTTCAAATATGATGGAGAGCGGCCCAGCAATGACTTCCGCCAGCTCCCTCAGCACTCGTGGGTGCATCCCATCAGGCCCCATGGACTTGTGAATATCCGGTTTGCTTAGCTGATCCCTAACTTCTTCTTTGACCAGGGGAAAGTCGTACTTCCTCCAGACATTCTCTGTTACCCACAAAGTCTGACACTCCCGAGAGCTGGCCCGAGCAGTGAAGACAGAAGCAAAGAAGGCATTCAGCAACTCCGCCTTCTCTGCACCATCTGTCCCCACAGCACCCATCTCATTCAAGAGCAGGCCCACATTTTCCCTGGTTTTCCTTTTGCCTCCTATATACTTAAAGAAACCCTTCCTATTGGCCTTGACATCCCTCGCCAGGTTCAGTTCCAAAGCTGCCTTGGCTTTCCTCGTTTCATCCCTGCATACCCTGACAGTGTTCTTATACTCATCCCAAGCCATCAGCCCCTTCTTCCACATACTGTAAACTCCCTTCTTCCACCTGAGCATTTTCAGAAGATCCCTGCTCAGCCACGCAGGTCTCCTTCTTCCCTTGCCCAATTTCTTGCTCTTCGGGATGCACCGACCCTGAGCTTGGAGGAGGTGGTGCCTGAATACCAGGCAGCTCTCTTGAGCCCCCTTACCTTCTAGAGCCCTCTCCCATTTGATTTCTCCCATCAATTTCTTGAAGAGCTCAAAGTTAGCCCTCCTGAAGTCTAAGGTTTCAACCCTACTTGTCATTTTGTGCATACTGCACTGAACTCTATCTTCTTGTGATCACTGCAGCCAAGTCTGCCCCCAACCTTAACGTCCTCCACCAGTCCCTCTTTGTTTGTCAATACTAGGTCCAGTAGTACACCTCTCCTTGTGGGCTCCTCCACCACCTGAGTCAAAAAGTTATCATCAGTGCACTGGAGGAACCTCCTGGACTGTACATTCCTAGCTGTGTAGCCTTCCCAGCAGATATCAGGGTAGTTGAAGTCTCCCATAAGAACCAAGGCCTGTGATTGTGAGGCAGTTCTCACCTGTCTGTAGAAGGCCTCATCAACTTCCCCATCCTGATCAGGTGGCCTGGAATAAGCACCCACACTGGTGTCTCTCACCTTACCCTGCCCCTTAATCCTTACCCACAAGCTCTCAACTTGCTCTTCATCTGCCCCCAGGGAGAGCTCAATACTTCCCAGCTGCTCTCTCACATAAAGAGTGACTCCCCCACCTCGCCTTGCCGTCCTATCTTTCCTAAAGAGAACACAGCCCTCCATGACAGCGTTCCAGTCATGCGAGCTATCCCACCATGTCTCAGTAACTGCAATGAGATCATGGCCCTGTGACCGCACATAAATCTCTAACTCCTCTTGTTTGTTCCCCAGGAAAAAATTCAGGAATTTTGATTCGGGCAAAGGAGAGATGCAGCCCTGGGAAGTGCACACAGCTTTGACAGAGAAGCCACTTGCCTTCATATGAGAGGCCGTTCTGCGTCTCAGGGGACAAGCCAGGTCTTTCTGTGGACTTCAACAAAATGATACAACAAATGATCCGACTTTGAGAGAAAGGCTGATCCCAGATCTGAGTCTGAAACTGCTGGGAGGCAACTTCAGAAGATGCCTAAAGAAGCAGGAGTCCTTCACTTTTGGGTACAGGCTGCTGTGAACCTGGGAGAAAACACAGCCTTGTCAACAGGCACCAGCAGCAAATGCCCATGAGAAACATTATATACCTGCTGGCCCTGGAATGACAGCTTTGGTGAAATGGCTCTTCTTTTCCAACTCAGGGAGATTCCTGAGAGAACTGCTTTCATGTCCTTCTTTGTTGACAGTTGTGGGAAGAGCTACAGTCCCAACTCTATCCTACATGTGCTAAGCATTGGTAAACCAGTAGGATAATCATAGAATCATAGAATCATAGAATGGTTTAGGTTGGAAGGGACCTTGAAGATCATCGAGTTCCAACCCCCCTGCCGTAGGCAGGGACACCTCTCACTAGACCAGGTTGCCCAAGGCCACGTCCAGCCTGGCCTTGAACACCTCTAGGGACGGAGCTTCAAAAACCTCTCTGGGCAACCTGTTAAGACCTGTGGCTGTAGCAAAGGATGCTAGAGGCTTTCTTGGCGTCCTCCATAAGAGCCAAATCTTTAGAAGGGAGGTCTTGGGGCTTTCCAGGAAATGGCAGAATCAGGCCAGAGTGTTTCTAGACCCGCTTCTTGCTTATATAGAATAAAAAAACTTATCTGTCTGGTGCACTGGACCACGAGGGCAGCTGTGACCTACACAGCACTGCCATGGCACTGGGTAGGGGTGAGAAAGCCAGAGGTGGACAAAGGTCTCACATCTTAGACAGGGCATACCCAGGAGCGTTCTCCTTCAGCCGCAGTTACACACCCAGCGGCAGCCTGGGGCTGACGATGTCCTTTTCTCCTCCTTTTCCCAACCTCTGCCATCAATGGAGGTGCGATGTGTGAGGACTTCCCTGTGCTCAGACACACCTCAGTGCTTAGATACACTGCATTCAAAAAGCAACCTGCTCCTTTTCTTTCCTTCTCCTGGCTGCCTCTCTGAGCCACTGTTATGGTCTGAGAAACCCACAATGATTTACTGTCGTTTAGACAATTATTCTATCACCCAATGACCTCTCCCCACCCAGAAAGAGGAACTGAGGAAAAACAAGGAAACACGAGGGTTGAAATATAAATATAAGACTAAATAATTAACATTAATAACACTAAAGAACCAGTATAGATCCCAATACCATTATAAAATATACAAGGATTATATTCAGCCAATTCCACCCAGAGGAAGCTGTACACCCCCAGCAGGGGACAGCAAATGTCGGACACTGCAAGCACTGCAGCTTCAGGAGGAAGGGAAGGGCGCAGGGGTCCCGCACTGGAACAAGAAGTTCTCAGGATGGCAGCCATCAAAGGAAAGAGAGAACTCCTCAGCAAACTTTCTACTTTATATTGACTGTGACGTTCATGGTATGAAATAACCCTGTTGGCCAGCTTGGGTCAAGTGTCCGGGTCTTGCTCCTCTTCATCCCTGCACGTGGCAAGCTCGAAAACACTGAGACCTTGAAACCTGCACACCACAGCTGGCTATAAAGTAAATATTTTCACAAATTCAGACACTAGAGTCTTCTAAAAGTGCAGTTTTCCCAGGCATTAGAAGAGAAATTAGTCCTGTGTCGCTCAAACCAGGACAGCTACTGTGGCTGGGTTTAACCTGCAACACCAGCAGCAGGGCAAAGAAGCAGGCAACAGGGCTGTCCTGAGAAAACAGTGTGAGAAATAGATAACAATTCACCTCCTTGTTATTAATGATGCACCAAATGAAATCTGTAGTCACAAAAGTGCAGATTTTGCAAAACATGGGCTCCCCAGGTAGGAACCAATACTCCGTAAACAGCAGTGTCCGTGCATGGCGTGGGTAAGAGCTGACACGCATCTCTGATGCATCACAGAAAGGATCCCCATGCCAACCAGGACTGGGGGTGCCCCCCTCCTGCACCATCTCCACCAGTCTTTGCACAGAGGAGCAATGCTGTGGGGCTGGGGGAATCTCAGCTATAGCCTGCCACAGCTCAGCTGCATGTCCCTGTGCATCCGGATCAGCATACAGATACACGGATGAGGCTCTGAAAGCACCGGCTGCTTTCTTTGTGACTCAGTGTTTCATCTCACTTTTGGGTCACAGCTCTGTGTATTCTCAGGTCTCTGGTTCATGGGGAAGGACACCACAGCCAAGAAGATGAATGCAGAGGGACTGTGCATCACTGCCCAGAGCCAGGCAGGCAAGCTGGGGTCTCTTGAGGATGCTACTCGTGGGGTGTAGCACTGCTTTGCCGAACCTCAGCCCCTAGTGCAGCAGGGATTCTCAGGAGCTTCCACGTGTGCCTGCATGAATGGGCATTAGGGAAAGCAGCTCTTTGCCAAATCTGAGTGATATTCCAGAGACAAAGGACTGAGCCCATAGTAAAAACTTTGCAGGTGACTGCTTTTGCATGCATCTGATCCCAGCCCAATTCCCAGTTCAGCCTTCGCCCTGAATGAGGGGGTAAAAGGGGGGAGATCTGCACCTCAAGTCTTCGATAAAACACTGTTGATCAACAAGCACGGTAGGTTACTCTGTGGCTCACCTCTCAGCAGTGTTTGAAAGCTGAGGGTCTCTTCTGGGGCATGTCATTGTTTATAGCATGTTACAACACTCGTGATTTTCAGATGCTGGTTACAGTCTGCCGTTAGGTTACTTCATAATTGCTACACCAAGGTATGGACCAAGTCCTGCTTTTCCTGTTTCAACTGTAAATACAAAAGACAGTTGATTGCAGGGCATTGTAGTGAGTTGAGAAAAGTTTTGACAAGTCAGCCAAGTCCTGTTGTCAGTCATACGTGCGCAGCTCAGAAGCACTGGGACCTCTCAGCGTGCAAGGGGCTGTGCTGCGTCCTGCAGCCTCCGGATGGAGGATTATTTCCTTTCCAGATTTGCCAGAAATATCCCTGAGTTCACATTTCCAGGGAATTCTGCAAGTTCAGCCTGCTACAAAAGTCCATGACCTGCTCATGACCAGTGAAATACCAAGGGAGGTGAAGAGACCTCAATTCAACAGTTTTCTGATCGTCTCCCACTCTGTTGTCTCTGAGTCACGCGTCCATCTTCACTACTTCAGCTGTGTTTGGTGTGCAGAGCCACACTGAAATCTGGCTTTTCCTGCATGGCTGGAGAGCTGCATAGCCTGCCCCATCCTCTCCCGATCCCTCAGCACACCTCTTCCTTTCTCCGACAGCACCAAGACAAACATCAGAAGGGGACAGAGGGGTTTGCTTCATTCTTTCATTCCCGGCCGAACCCCTGTGTGTTGTTTTGCTAGGCACACTGGTCTTCTGTGTGAGGCTACTAAGAGCCACAACTGAAAGCCACCACATCACTACAGGTGGGACAATCTGGGTAACACTGTGGTGCTGTACCATGAGCAGTGCCAAGAGCAAACTTTGTTTGCAAAGGGGGCACAGCTAGGTCACGGAAGGAGCAGTAGTTTTAATAACTAAACCTGGTCCTAGCTTCCTTGGAGTTTCTGGTGGGGTTCAAAAGAGGATCCTAGTCTCCCTGGAGGAAGAGGAGCTCAGCACTGCCCACAGAGCTGCTGTCTTGCTGGAGCAAGTCAGGGGGAGGAAGGCAGAGGTTGCCTGGCATCCCTACACAATTAAACTGTGTAAAATCCTAAGAAAGGCATCTCATGGACATGAGATTTGAAGGTGCCTATTTCTCTCCTTTGACAGCAAAGGAAGCTAGCTAAGGCATGGAGGCAACATTTTAGAAATCTCCGAGCAGACAAATCCCACGTCAAGTGTGTGCATGCAGTGAACACTGCGCTGTTCCACAGCTTGGAAAGATATGGCTAAAACTACTGCCAATTTCTGCCCGTACACCACAAGGATCATCCCCTTTGGACAAGCACAGCTGTTTCATGCGTTAAGGCATGACTGCCACAAATGACTAATTTCTCCTGCAAAGCCTTTGCAACAATCCAGGGCTGTGAACAGCCCGGACTACACAGCCAGAGTGTTTAGTGCTGAATTAGATACTCACTGGAGTCTGGTAACTCCAAAGAGTTATTAGAAGCTGTCGGTGCTGTAGCGTGCCCCCAGCAGACGGTCAGCAAGATCTGCTCTATTCGCTTCTATCTGAAGGATCTCTGGATGAATTCAAGGCAGCGAAAGAAAAGCTGCGAGAGTCCCTGCCCCCTTGCAAGAGAAGGCTCAGCACAGCAGGCTGTTTATAAATAGCCAGTTTCAGGAAAAGGCACTTTCCGTTCTGGTGTCAGCACGCTGTAAAGAATAAACAGCTTTCAGAGCTGAAAAAAGCGCTCCTTATCTTCTCAGTATGCAAAATCCTGCATCTTCCTCCTGTGCTCAGCAAGCTCAAGCAATTCAGGGCACGGCAGGCAGCGGGAGTGCCCTCGGCCCGGCGGGGAGGCAGGCAGGGGACCCTGGGTCACCTCCTGCACAGAAGCGTTTGCTGCAGTTTTTACAGGGCCACCAGGCAGAAGGCAGACTCGTTAGCATGGGATGTTCAATCAGTTCCCTCATTTCTGCAGTGCTGGCCTGGGTTATGTGGGATCTCAGAAGACCGACAAGGAGCTTGATCATACTGGAATAGCGCCCACAGTGTGAGGGCACAGCCTCTCGTTACTGCACTTTCACAAATCACCCGAGGTGGACGACGGGCTAAAATACATAGTATATGAGGTGAAAAACAGATAGGTGAATTCTCTGTCAGTGTGGCAACAACAGAGCTAGGAGCAACGGGAGGGAGCCTGCAGCTCCTGCTCTGAGCACAGCTCAGCCCAGCAGTACCACACGGGAACTTCTTTACGGACTCAGTTTAAGTCAAAGTAGCGCTCAGACCTCTCTAGTAAAGACACAGTTTCTGGAATCCTGGTGCTTTCTGAAAGCACACCCTGACTTTCCCTTTTGTCCTCATCCCTGGGAGCCCAGGACTATTCTGATGTCCAACGGAAAGGGGTTGGAAATGGGAGAGGAGGGTTTTCCATCTGCAGGGTGGAGAGGAGGCAAAGCCCTACAGATAGCTGGGTCCGCTTCCACGCGAGGGCCTTGAACTCGGCTCTTTATAGTAGCCATTGTAAAGCAGAGGAGAGCAGGAACACAGCGCAATAAGCCCTTCTTCCCCATCCCAGCACTGCTGCCCCAAATGAGGAGGGACACTTAGGTGCTGGGGGCGGATTGTTCAGGGTCCATCAATGTTGACAGTATTGCCCTGGTGTGGGCACTGCTCAGCAGCAATGGTACTTTGACCGAGCCAGCAAAGGCAGGGTGCATCCCAGCTCCCTGGCACCCAGGGCCACCCAGGAACTCCCACGGAGCGCTGCTGCCCCCCGGTGGCACTGGGCGACAACCACAGCCCAGTCCAGCCACAGAGCTGCGGAACTGGGTGCTGGGGGAGTTTCACGCCACTGGGGTCATTTTCCAGGAGCTGGTCCTGGCCCCTTCCTTCCCCCGGCCGTGCTGTTTGCTCCGAAGACGGAGGGATGCATGGGCTGCCTGTAACGGCGGTGACAACTTCACATTTTGCACTCTCAGAAATCAGAGTGAGGAGCCAGGGCCCTGGAAATCCTCCTTGCTGAAGCAGAACATCCTACAAGCACACCAGTGTTATGGGGATCTCCTCTAAAGCTATTTCTGTTGCTTTAACTCTTTCTGCAAAACTCCTTTTCTGCCCCATAAGCTCCCCATGTCCCATGTGGCCGCTTCCATTGGAGCAGAGCCAGTGCTGGTCCACCAGGCTCTGCTCCAGGCTCTGCTCCTGCACCAGCACTTCACGTGTTGAGGACCTCCTGTCCTCTGCCCCACACTGCTCACCAGGCACTGCAAGGGCCTTCAGATGCTTTCTATGTCCTGGATTCGGAGAAGCTGGCCATGCCAGGGACTGGCACCATGGTCCAGCCACTACAGTGGCACAAAACCAAATTCATGCACTTATTGTCAGAGACTGATTTATTTAGTCTAAGTCAGAACTTAGGTGACACAGGTCTCGTGTCTAGCTCTGCTACAGACTTTCTGCGCAGTCTCAGACAAATCTGTTAGTCTCCCCTCCATTACAGTTTTCTGTCTGCTCAACGATGCTG
Source organism: Pluvialis apricaria (assembly GCA_017639485.1). Classification (NCBI taxonomy): domain Eukaryota; kingdom Metazoa; phylum Chordata; class Aves; order Charadriiformes; family Charadriidae; genus Pluvialis; species Pluvialis apricaria. The sequence continues at coordinate 569,193 of CM030027.1, read as the reverse complement.
AGTCCAAGCTTCGTAAAAGCTTTGTGATTATTGTCCCTGTGCTCAGGTAACACAGGTATGAAGTGCACGATAACCCACGCTGCCATACCCAGGAGCATCCTTCTCTAAAAATCTCTTTGATGGCCACACACTGGAAGTGGACTGTAGCACTGAGCTCTACAGACTCCCAAAATCCTGCATCATCTGGATACCGATACCTACTGACCACATCCTCAGGGCAGATACACAGAAACTGTCCGACTGCAGCAAGTCTGAGGTCTGCCAAATCCACTGTGCTGCCTGCATGAGCAGCCACAACCGGCTGCTCCAGCCAGAAGCAGAAGCGATTTGCCATGAGCTTTAGAGAGCCTGCGCTTTGATGTGTGCACCACAGTGACCCTTTGAAAACTGCTGAAAGCCTCTCTGGATTATCTTTTGCTCTCGTTGTCATCCCATCCTTCTGCTAAGCGTCCCCCAGTGACTTCCTACAGCTGTGAGTTCCATAGGCCAATTATGGGAATTGTTTTGAATTTCCGTCAGATATCACCTTGTTCTTGGTACAAAACAAAATATAGAAGCTGTTGAAAAACTTGTGGTTGGAAAAGTTTTTCCAGCCACTGTCCTACCCGCTCCCCAGCCCAGGACTAGTGGTATAGCTGTACTGCTCCAGGACCACACGTTCCCCTGGGCCATCAGGCATCCCCCACCTTCCTGTCTGCAGCAAGTGCTGTTGTCCAGTTTGTGCAAGGTTTTCCAGTATCAGAAACTTTACTGACTTTAAGAGTGAATTGTGATTTGTAATAAAAGGTTTTGCCTTGTGCTGGCAATCATTGTTGTACAGATGCTCCTGGTTTGCTGGCTTTGGATATCCAGGTCTTGTCCCTGGTTTACCATTGCCAGATACCATCTACAGCCTTATTTTAAAACCATTTAGGACATTTAGCACACCCCAGCCCAACAGTACACAGGCTGTTTCTGATTATATTCCCTGGCCACTGGAAAATAAAATAGCAAATGAATGACCAGTGAGCAAGGAGTTTCTCCTGACGAGTGGCAGAATGCCGAAAGGTTCTCGCCCTCTTGGATGCTCAGCTCCTCGGAGCCTTTGCCTTTCTGATCAACACTGCTGTAGCCTCTCCTGAAATAAATCAGAGCCAACAATCTTCATTTCTGCCTGGTGTGGAGACTGATTATTTGCTGTAAGTACAGCAGGAATACAGAGGTCTCGCCAAGCCACACCGTGAGTTTGGTGGCGGGGAAGCAAACCCTGGCTGAGTGCACGGGATGAGTACACAGGCAGCAAAACAGCTCTGCTGACGACTCCAATCCCCTGTTTCGCCCACACAGCTGAGAGGTCAGTACCTTCCCAGGCTCTATTTCAAGAGACTTTCCAAGGATTTTGAGGCACCATAGAAAATGAAGGCAGTCTATCAGGTCTCTGCCATGGCTTGACATATGCCAACACGTACCAGATGGTAAGCTGGCTGTCTTCTGCATCCCACCAGTGACAACCTTCGAAGAATAAGATCCTGGAGAGGGATTCTTCTGCAGACCTCCAGAGCCACTCCTCTCCCTCCTAAAATTACCTCCAGCACTGTCAGAAGGATCCTTCATTCCCAAACAGGAATGAGTGCATGATGCCTAAAGAGGTTTCAAGGGCTTCCCAATCCCATTTTTCCTTGTGGCTCAGATTCCAGGCTCTCCAAGCATTAGGAGACCACTTCTACCCGGCATCGAGCTACTTCCCAGTGCTGACCCAGAACAGTAAGTAGCAATGATGTGAAAACTACCTCCAGAGCAGAATGGATCCTGAGAGGCAAATCTGCCATCGCCACCCTGCCTGCCAAACAGTGCTGTGTTCACTAGGAATGCCACTTTGCACCTAGGCACACCTGTGGTCTCAGAACCAAAAACAGCAGGCAGAACCACAGCTCAGTGAGCTTCCAGGCCATCACCTCAATAGTGATGACCCACGGTGCTGTTCTCTCTGTAGTTTTCCTTCTCTGTATCCTCTCTGTGCTTTCAAATCTTCCTTTCGACTGACAGGTCTGAAGTGCATCCAGCCACATGGACATGGTATTTTCCACATCCTGTTTCCCCCTCCAGGGATCACTCCAAATTAAATTTATCTTTGCAAAGTTTTTTGAAAGGTCTTTGAAGACTCCATCATGAGCAGGCATTACAGGCACTCTGGACTTGCTAGTTGTTTTCTTCCATGATTGTATTTAGTCTATGAAGAAGTAAGATCCTAAATTCATGCTAGCAGCATGCAAGCTGGTGACTTTTGTTATGGTAATGCAGTGTGGCTAGCAGTGTGTGAATCTGGACTATCCTTCCTTGCATACATATGCTCTCTCTGCCACACACTCTTCCTCCCTGCAGCAGGTTCTTGGGGGAGGATTGTTCCTTCAGTCCCAGGAGAAATGTACCACTGAGAAAGGACTAATCTTCCTTGGAGGGCTGGAGATTTTTTTAGATATATCTAGAAACTAGGATGAATTCACACTGCTGAGTCTGTAGGCAGAAATGCAGTGCAGGTGCAGTCCCTGAAGGGCAGCAGCAAGCACTGGTGGAGGATACATGCATCGCCCTGCATTGTACATGCCACGAGCTTCCTCAGAACCCCAGAGATTACCTCTGTGGTCTGTGAGCCATTCCTCTTCTTTCTACTGCTCATTTCATCTGCAGACTTTGTTTCTCTATAGATGGTCCTATTTCACTGAAGAAGTGTGCAAAAGAAGATATTGTCAGTTCTTCTGCGTTTGAAGAATTGGTTCTTCAAACACTGAATAAATTCCACAACTTAAAACTGCTGTAAACTTTTTTCTTATAACCAGTCTTTACTTTTTCCACAGGGATGGACAGAATTGGAGCTGGGAGATTCAGGTACACACAGGTGTGGGATTTTATCACAGCAAATGCATCACACTAAAATGGACACTCTTTCAGAAGAACAGCTCATCCAGGAGAACATACTGTACATCTCAGCTGCAGCCAAACAATTCCAGCGTCATTGCAGATGTTCAGGAACCATGAATCCAATACAGCCAAGAGAGGGATCTGGATTTTCACAGTAACCTTCTGTCAAGAGACAAAAAAAAACCTTTTAAAGTGCTGCTTCTTTTCTTTAAAGTGTATTTTCATCTCCTGACAGTGGTTTGCTTATTTAGTGTATCTAAAAGAGACCACTTGCACTACAAATTACTTGCTACTGCAGTCCAACACCACCATATGTTTGCTTGACTTCCATTTATTTTATGAAGCCTCTCTTAGGAATATAATTTGTGGGAGTGTTATGGTTTGAGAAACACAAAACAATTTATTGTCATTTAGACAATTATTCTATCACCCAATGACCTCTCCCCACCCAGAAAGAGGAACTGAGGAAAAACAAGGAAACACGAGGGTTGAAATATAAATAGATCTAATAGGATAAGACTAAATAATTAACATTAATAACACTAAAGAACCAGTATAGATCCCAATACCATTATAAAATATACAAGGATTATACTCAGCCAATTCCACCCAGAGGAAGCTGTGCACCCCCAGCAGGGGACAGCAAATGTCGGACACTGCAAGCGCTGCAGCTTCAGGAGGAAGGGAAGGGCGCAGGGGTCCCGCACTGGAACAAGAAGTTCTCAGGATTGCAGCCATCAAAGGAAAGAGAGAACTCCTCAGCAAACTTTCTACTTTATATTGACTGTGACGTTCATGGTATGAAATAACCCTGTTGGCCAGCTTGGGTCAAGTGTCCGGGTCTTGCTCCTCTTCATCCCTGCACGTGGCAAGCTCGAAAACACTGAGACCTTGAAACCTGCACACCACAGCTGGCTATAAAGTAAATATTTTCACAAATTCAGACACTAGAGTCTTCTAAAAGTGCAGTTTTCCCAGGCATCAGAAGAGAAATTAGTCCTGTGTCGCTCAAACCAGGACAGGGGTATGAGGGTTATTTCTCCTAGAATACTTCTGAAGCTGAAAAGCAAGTTCCAGTTTGTTAATACTCTTAAATGGAGTAAAAAACAGTGCTTCACTAAAATCTGTAGTACTGTTTATTGTAATTTACTACATTCTGTTTCAAATTAGCTTCTGTCACAAATGGGGTCAATCTGGGAATTTTCTGCACTACCCTCGGTGCCCTCTCCAACACCTGCCTGCTTTGTTGTAAGTCCTATTTGTGCTCACAGAAGACTTGTTGAACAAGTGTTTTAACAATTCAGGACCTGCAAGGATTTGTTTATATGCTTTTTCAAGTAAATCAGTGGTCAAACTGACTTCAACAAACTGGTTTGTGCTTAAAAGTGAATAAATGTCTACTGCACATACAGTTTTCATCTATAGCCCTGCTCTATATTTAACGTGATTTTGACCTGTTGTGGACGCTTCTGTAATTAGACATTTCTTACAGTATCAGGCATTTCTCAAAGCAATATTTACACTCTTATTTTTAATCATACATACACTGACTTCATACAGGGCATGACCTCAGATTTTTTATTCAAAAATTAAGTGTACTTTCCTTAAAATACTATGGCTTCTGCAGTAGGTAGCAGAAATGTATGTTAACTTAAATTTCTTTGCTCTTGCTTTGAAAGCTAGCATTGCATTACTAGCTGAACAAAAAGAGGTAAGGTGAGACACTGTGTAAAAATATTACTGATTTTTTAAATAATTTTTAAAAGTAAATTGTTCTTAATATTTTAAAAGGTTCTCTATTTTTTATATTTCTAGTTGTTTTCCTCCTAGTTTATATTCTGATATTGCTAGTGATTATTTTGTAATCTCTGTGGATACACATTGAAATAGTCATGCTTTTTATGTCAAAGTATCTCATTTTTATTGTGCTTATTGTACAGAAATGGACACACCAACAGCTTCGCTAACAAATAAACACTGAAACGCAAAATCAAATACTCAACTGGACCAAATCAAAACTGAATTGCTTCAGCAAGGTGACATGTCCACCTCCTGCATCAGCACCTACTACCTGAAACCAGGGAGAACACCTACTTTTCAGTCACTGGCTGTCGCCTTTGACTTAAATATGGGCTCGCCTGTGTAATAAATATTCCCAGTAACTTTGTTAATTTATTGCAAGGCATTGTTAGCAGTGAAGCAATTTCCTTCCCTAGAGGCTGCATTTTCAGGTAACAGGGCTGTTTATACCAGCAGAGTAAATACCACTTCAGTATCTTCAGGATTGTTGTGAATGTTTTTGTACAATCATTTTTTTGAGTTCAGATATGAGTCTCTCCAGCGGTGGCACTAAAAAAGCACCTATAATTTAGTTCATTATATATTGTAAGCGTAAACTAAAACAGGGGAAAAAACCTAATTTTACAGCTTTGTTTTGATTAAAATTAGTTACCTGACCAAACAAATTATACAACCAATTATTTAAATTAAATTGCTCTGATGTCTCAAAAAAGGCCTTTTTTGCAGGAGCCAGTATATGCATGTCATGTTTTGAGATGCAAGTTAAAGTAGTATTATATGGAAAGAATCTCATAATTGTCTTTTACAGCTCTATAGTAACAGAAAGATAAGGGATAAAGTTTAATCGTGAATTGTTATATGTGCTCTACTTCTACACTTCATTATTCTCCGACTGTTTTATTGACTAATTATACATTATAGGCCTTTTCAAAACCCTGGAGCATCCACTGCCTTTCAGAGGTGCTACAGCAGGGTTTTTCTAATGAGGCCTAAACGGTTAGCTACCTTGTTTTGCGTTGCATTCACACAAGCACAGGTTGTGACCAAAACACCCTTGGCTTTCCCTGGGTCTGCAGTGAGGTGTTCCCGCGCTTCCCTCGGGTGGGCCCCGGCATTTGCCCGCAGGATGAGGCAGGTCAGGAAACGGCCTGTTCTAGCAGAAACCATCAGTGCCTTGATGCGGCCCATTCGCAGCAGGAGTACGGGCCCTGGCAGGGAAACAGGCCAGGGCAGCGCTTTCCCTCACAACTAGCGGATGGTGGCATTGCCCAGTAGTGAAATCACACACTCAGAGCCACAGCTCCTCCTCAGCGCCCTCCCGGGCAGCCATGAGCCACGGTGCCTCGGACAGCCCTGCCGGACTGCTCCTCAGCGCCCTCCCGGGCAGCCATGGGCCACGGTGCCACGGACAGCCCTGCCGGGCTCCTCCTCAGCGCCCTCCCGGGCAGCCATGGGCCACGGTGTCACGGACAGCCCTGCCGGGCTCCTCCTCAGCGCCCTCCCGGGCAGCCATGGGCCACGGTGTCACGGACAGCCCTGCCGGGCTCCTCCTCAGCGCCCTCCCGGGCAGCCATGGGCCACGGTGTCACGGACAGCCCTGCCGGGCTCCTCCTCAGCGCCCTCCCGGGCAGCCATGGGCCACGGTGTCACAGACAGCCCTGCCGGGCTCCTCCTCAGCGCCCTCCCGGGCAGCCATGGGCCACGGTGTCACGGACAGCCCTGCCGGGCTCCTCCTCAGCGCCCTCCCGGGCAGCCATGGCGCCGCCGGCTCCCCCTCACCTGCGGTCGGGCGGGAGGCGGGCGCCCCGTTGCCATGGCAGCCCGCGGGCTCCCCGCTCCTCGAGCGCGCAGGCGCCAGCGGCCGCGCCTCGCGCATATGCGGGCTCTCGGGCAGCAGCGGTCGCGCATGCGCAGAGGTCGGCGGGGCTCTGTCAGCTTGGCCCGGCGGAGCTGCGCTCCATCTCTTCCTTCCTTCCTCCCTCCCGCTCGCCCCGGCCCGGCCATGTCGTACGGCCCGCTGGACCCCTACCGCTCCGGGGCGCTGCCCCCGCCGCGGGACTTCGGCGGCATCATCCAGACATGCAGCGCCAACGTGCAGCGCATCGCGCAGTACAGTGAGTGCGCCCCGGCCCGGGGGGGGAAGTGGAGCGGCCCGGCCCGGCGGCGCCCTGTGTGAGGAGCGCGGCGGCCGCCTGGCCGGTGGGACGGGGATCGCTCTCCTCGGGGTCCGGCGGGGGCGCCGGGGCCGGCAGAGCCCCCGCCAGGGCGGTGCCGGCGGGCTGAGGGCTGGCCCGGCCGCCGGCACCGGGGGCCTCGCTGGCCCGTGGGCGTGGACACACGCCAGCCGGTGGCTGAGCTTCTCCTCCCTGCCTTGTAATTAACGGCTTGCCGCTGGCCCGGGCGAAATATGCGCTCCTGTCGCTCTTGATGCGGTGTTTGTGTCATGTTTGCCAAGCTGAGCTCTTCCCCAGCGGCAGTGACGCCCTCTGTCACCCCTGGCAAGAGCCCGGCTTCTCCTTCGCCTTCAGGTGCTTCAGTGAGGTGTCTAAGTGGGAGCAGGGAGCCAATGGTTGTCACACTGCATTGTGCCTTGTGTGGGGCATCAGTGAGAAGCTGCTGTTGCTGGGATTTCTGAAGGCTGCTGTTAACTTGCCCGTTTCCTCTTAAATGTGTTGGCAGAGTTCTGCAGGGAAGCATTTTGCTGCATTACAGTTTCTTGATCATGTGGTTGTTAGAGAATGCAATCAGTATTGTAAGCTAATTGTTGAAATTCTAGTATTGATTGCTGAAATACTGCTTATGAAATGAGTCACTTCCAAAAGACTCTTTGATACAACCACTTCCTAAGGATACTGCCTTTGCTAATAAAGGCATTAATTGTCCATGTACCCATGCAATTTTTTGGGGGCAAGGTCAGTTGAACATTGTGGTTCCTCTGAAAGTTGGTGACTTCTCCAATTCAATAATACAAAGCTATTAATATTGCTGAAACTGCTTTGCTTTTGCTCAGTCATGTTCATTTCCTCGTGGTATAGGCATGGCTGCAAGTTGAATTGCTTCAAAGTTCACCAAATAACATGGGTTGTCTGGGGTTTTTTCCTTTTTTTTTTTTCCTTTTTACAACCCCTGTCTTCCATGGGACATCTCCCTGTGAGCCTCCCCTTCTAAGTAGTTCAGCTTCTCTTTCTCATAAGCCAAGCTTTCACTGTCTTGTGACCAGCAGCCTTCCTATCTCAGTGCACTGCCTATCTCAAATGAAACAAATAGCCTTACAGTTTTTATCAAGGTGGGTGGGAACACACAGAACATCTGACTTGACATTATAGTAATTAACTTTATTACACATCTTATAAAGCCTTTCATTCAAGCCTAGCAGGAGAAGAGAGATTGGAGCCTTAAGCCTGTCCTTATTTCTCCTTTCATTCCCTGTAGGGAAAACAGCAAGCAAACAGCAGACACAGCTGACTATTTTTCATTCCTTTTGGGAAACTCTGTAGAGTTAGCATTTCACACAAAATGTACAGAAAACTGGTGACCTGAGCTGGCAAAACTGTTGATTGCAAGACTGTTACATTACCTAAGCATCTAGAGCAGAGATTCAAATGTTTTAAGTAATATTAGATGTAAAATAGTCAGTATGTGGAAGGCTTTACGGCATAGAATTGAAACAGTTTGGAGACAGAAAGTTGTTGACTGAGGGGGCTCTCTATGTTGATATGTATACCCACTATCCAAAGAATAAAAGTAAAGAGCTCCAGCCCCTTCCTTTGGCCTCCCAGACACTTTGCCCTCATTTTGTGTAGTCTCTGTGCGTTGCTGTTGACTGAGACAAACTAAGCATAGCGAACTGTTGGACCTGGCTCAGACCAGGACAGAAAGCACATCGCTGCGTGTGGAAATGGGGCTTGTACAAGAATCTCCCCCAATGAAGGAAAAAAATACATCACAGAGTATCTAGACATCATAGCACAAATGCCATTTGCAAAGTCCTTGAAATCAGCTCATAGAGTATAGTCCGTGTGCCATTTTTCAGTTTAACTTGACTATGAACTTTTCTGACCTTCCTGTGGCTGACAGAGCTGTGACATACGTGCAGTCTTGCTTGCTAGAAGCCACGTTCAGTCCAGTGTACAAGGTGCTGTAAAAACTCCTCACTGTATGAGCTAATAGAAGTCGAATTCTCAGCAAGAATGTTCTCACTGGAATGTTCTCGCTAAACCACTTGCGGAATTACTTATTAAATCATATTGTAGCCTTAGCTGAGCTGCCATTGTTATAAGCCATTGGACATCACTTTAAAAGAAGTGGCCTTTGTAGGAATCTGATGTTCCCTCAGCAACACATTTAATTGACTGAAGTGGCTGCTCCAGGCTGAAAGCAGAGATTACACCAGTAGGATGTCACTGAACTGGAAGTAGTTCTTGTTAAACTCATGAGGTATTTCAACTCAATGCAGGTGCCTGTAGAACTATATTAAGTTGATCATCCTTGGTCTTGCCTCTTTTGATGGCTGATGGGATACCATATGATTTCATGATTGATTTGCGCCAATCATTGTACTGCTGTCATAAGTGGTTCACCCAGCATCTTTAGTAATGCTAAAAATTGTGCATCTGCAGAATAAAATGGATCAGCTTGCTGATCTGTCAAAAAAATAATCTTCTAAGGCAGAGAGAGTGGGGAGAGAGAAGATGGTACTTGCTTTTCAGGTAGATTAACGGTTTAATGTGATTCGTTGTGTGGTTGCATGATCGCTAGTGCCTACACAAGGAAAATAGCGGAAGAACATAGGAGATAGGGGAGAAAGAGGGCTAGAATATCTCTTATTGCTACAACATGATTTCAAATTGATGCAAGCTAACTGTGAAGTGCACCATTGCTATCTGCTGTTCTTGAAAGGCTGTGCCAGTATTGCAAAAGGTTTGGGCTGTCATGAGTAGAAAAATTCAGATTTTTTTTTTAAACTGATAGCTTTTGTCTTTTTCTTATTTTTTTTTTTTTGTCAGAGTACTAATAATTTAAGCAACTTTAGAATATGTAAAAGTGGCAACACAGCATAGTAAAGTTGTTCTGCAGCAGTGATAGCCTAAAATACAGAAATAGCAAGGCTAGCAGAAACAAACAGCTATGTTAGCTGGTCTAAAAAGGTTGAGTAAGAGGAATGCGCAAGCTTTTAGCTCCACAGACTTGTCTTCAGGGTATGTATGCCTTACTATCACTTTCTTATCTGAAAGTTTGTTAGGCTGGATCATGTCTAAATGGGGATGTTGAAAATACACTTTGCATTTACAGCAAGGAATGTAAGTGTTGTCTTACCAGCTTAAATCAAACATTGAGAGAAATCCTTTGGGGGAAGCTAGAAGAACACATTCAAGAAGAAATAAAACACACTAGAACTTGTCTTACTAACTCATCTTGTGATCTCTTAATCTTCAGCTGCTCAAATAAAGAATTTGATGAGCCAGCTGGGAACCAAGCAGGATTCCAGCAAGCTTCAGGAGAACTTGTAAGTATTAAATGAGCTAAAATTTTTATAGTTCTCTTTCATTTCTGCCTGTATTCTTAGAGAAACTGGGTTGCTTGCTTTGTGGAGATGCTTTATTAGATAAATTTAATACAGTCTTACAAACCAAAAATTACTAGCTGTGTTAAGTAGCTTACTAGATAAATTAAGGTGATTCTGGAGAAGCTATTCAAAACTGCTGGATAGGAACGGTTAGAAACAGTATAGCTTATTTAAAAAGGGTAGTAGTACATCAGCCATGCATTAGCTGTACTTTGAGGACTAGCTATAGTAGCTTCACTTATGCTTTAGAAGAAATGAATGCTGTACTAGGTATTTGGTCCTCACATAAAAGCAATAAGGAAAAACAGCAAGGAAGACCTATAACTGATGGAAAAAAAAAAAGTAGCTTGTAGTACAGATGGATTTAGGCACTAGAAAGACTAGCAATCCTATACGGCAGCCAAAATGCCACATGTAACTTCAGAAGAATAAGATGCCCGTGGGGAACAATATAGAATACATTTAAACAGGCATGGTCCAAACTGACTCCTGGAGAGACTGGAGAGGGAGTCTGCATGTCTGTGCATCTTTTGCAAACTTGTAAAGCATAAATAGCAAGTTATGAGAAGAATAATTTTCAGAGTCATAAAAGAAAACTTGAAAGTAAGTTCTTCCATTATCTCTTCATGTGACTGTACCTTGAATCTCTTAATATGTGACGTCCCTATTTTTTGTAGTAGCTGATTTTTTGATAAGTTCATAACTTTTGGTAATAGCTACATACGCTACATTTGGAGGATGAGATCAGAGCCCAGTTGGGGGAGAAAGACATTTGTTTGCCTGAGCTGCTCAGTTGACTTGATCTGTATTTAATTGGTAGATTAAAGAACTAATCACTTGTGACCAAACTTCTTTCAATTTAATTTCATTGTAGAAAGCGCCTTCCTCTTTAAGGTGAGAGTGGTTGCACTCCACAAATTGTCAGCTGCCATACAAATGTAATACAAAAATGCACGTGTGGTTTATTCAACTCGCATATTGCAGGTCAACTTATACAATAATGCAGCCTGAATACTTTGATCTGTGTACCTATTGGGCTGAATAGGTGACTTTCACTTAAACATCTTGTATCCATTGAATGCCAAAAAAATTGGTTCTTGTTTTAGTATTTTGTACCATCCTGGTTTACATTATTACTTTTTGTGTATATGGCTGCAAAATAAAACTTGCAATTCTGTTCTCTGTGAAGCACAAGCATTCTTGCTAATAAACTGCATCTTTGATGTACAAGATATTTTCTTTACATTAAGTTCAATGTAACTAATGTCTTTTTGTACTGTGGTACTAATGAAGGTGCTGCTGCACTAGATCTTTGCAACTATAGCTTTGAATTGCAATGTTGTTGGAAAACGTAAAGGCTCAAGGGAAAGCCTTGCATTTCCCAAAGTAGAAGCTGGATCATTCCTCTCTCTGACTATTAGTTTTCATGAACATGTAAGAATTTAATATCTCTGAGTCTCTGTAATTTTATCAAATGTATGTTTTTAACCAATGAAGTTAGCAGTTGTCAAATGAACAGTTAGTTACGAATTGGTACCACAAGGAATTCACCCTAAAAGAGTGATTATGTTCACTGAATAAAGTTGTCTTTCCCTTGAATTTCTCTCTTATGCCATTGAAAAAAAAATCTTTTTAAAACTACTGAATTATACTAGTTAGCAGGGAGCACAGAACTTCTTTCAATCTTTTTTAAAATGTAGCTCACAGTCAAGTTGATAGTAAAAGCTGAAAGTACATCTCTGTTCCATTAGGGTGAAAAAAAAAACCAAAACAACCACACCATAAAGATGTGTGATCTCAGAACCACTATTTGGTCATTATGTTGGAAACTGAAATGCTCAGAGACTGCTTTTTAGGTAGAGCCTTGTGTAACTGCTTGTGAACTGTTATTTCAGACAACAGCTACAGCATTCTGCAAACCGCCTTGCCAAAGAGACCAATGAATATCTAAAGGAGTTGGGGTCTCTGCCACTTCCTCTATCTGCTTCAGAACAGGTAGGCACACAGAATTTGTCTGGACTTATCTTTTAAATCACTCATTTAATGAAACTAGCTTAGACCACAACGTCACAAAGCTTAAATTGGCACAGCTGAAGAGACAGCAGCCTTTTGCAATGAAGAATGCTGTTGAAGTAGGGAAATACATTAAACTGGCTACATCCTGGCTGCTTATATGATGCTGGGAAAGCAGCGTTTCCCCCTGGCAAATAGGTATAAAACTTACTCGCATGAGAATGAGAAGCCCTAAACATTTGGGGAGAGCTGAGTATGCAATTCTGGTTTTCTGAATAAATTTCTGAAAAATAATCTTGTTTACCAAGTGCCTGGTGATGTGAGGCAGTGTTTTAGGATAAAGAACTCATAGCAAACTGCATGTCGGTATGAAATGTGATCACACCACAAAGCTTTCCCTGGCATGTGATTTATTAGAAGGAGGGGGGAAAGATGACTCACCTTGCTCGTATTTGAATAAAGCAGAATGTAGTGAGGCGATGATTATGACTTTATCTCTTGCCAAATAGTCCTTTGAGTTCCCCCTTCCTATGGGAAAGGGAAGGGACAGTCTTCTGCTGTTGGCGTTTTCTTGCTCTACTTTAAATCACTACCACAATATCGATGTATCTGCTCTTGTGATACTGTTGTGGGATGACCTGTGGATATGGGTCAGCAGATGTTGTCTTCATCTAATTCTGTATTTAAAGGTTTATACACTAGTTGTAAGCATGGCCACATTTTGTCTGTTTGTTCAGCAGATATTTTTCAGTTAATCTCCCCCTGGTGAACAAAATCCTGTCCTGTGCATCTCACTGAATGCAGCAGTGACTTTTGAAGCCTAGTGAAGCTTGGACCGGTCCAGTGAAAATCTGCAGGAGCTGGCATCAACATGCTGAGGATCTCCTCTGGCAGAAGGGTTGTTGCTTCCAGACTGCTCAGATGGCAGCTGCAGTGTATTATGAGGCTGCTGTAGTGGTTTATAGAAAACATTAATTGAAAACATTTATTTCCTTGAAATGGCTGTTGAATTCATACAAACTCATTGAAGTATTACAATACTGGAAAGCCTGCAGTTTGGGACAGCTGTTGGGAATCTCTCTAATGGAAAACATAAGAACTGTCCAGAGTGTCCTTGGGACAAGCTTTTTCACAACTTCAAGTGTTGTGACATCCCAGTTATGGGAAACAAGGAGACATTCTGTGAAGGCTAAATAAGTTGATACTGTAAAATGAGGATGAAAAGGAAAATTACAACTAATATGTTTGGAGAAAAGATAAACTGAAATGGTTATTGGGACTAAGGATATTCTGTGATCAAGTAACAGCAGGCTTGTAGCATGGCATGGCCGGGAGAGACAGCTTGTGAAACTAGGGTAATGGATGTTGTCATTAGTTCTGGAAATGTGGGGCTTCCTATATTTATAAGAAAGTTGAGGTGGTTGTCTTAGCCAGCCTGGTAGTACTTAATTTTCTCTTGTCCTGATAAGTAGAGGAATGGAGGGTAAGGGCGTTGTAGGTATACAAAAGGTATGTAATTAAATGTGGTAGATTACTGGAATGTGATTTGAACAAGAGTAACAGTGTAGACGACCTTTCTACTTCAGACTTAAAACTGGATTGAAATTAGAGAACCTTATTGCACAAAACTGTTCAGTAATAGGCAAGGCATAGAGCATTTGGTATAATGAATTAAAATATGGTAGGCTTCTTGTTCTCTCTAGTGCCCCAGAATGCTGGAACCGAAAGATCACTTGAATGACAGCATTCATTGTTGTTGTTATGATGATGAGAGTCTGATAGTTACATTATCATGAATGGGAATATCTGAACACTTGTTTTTGTTTCAATTCTTTAGCGCCAGCAGAGGCTTCAGAAAGAACGTTTAATGAATGATTTCTCCACGGCCTTAAATAACTTCCAGGCAATACAGAGGCGAGTGTCAGAGAAGGAAAAAGAGACTGTAGCAAGGGCAAGAGCTGGCTCCCGTATCTCTGTAAGTATTTATATGAATTTTGTATTGATATCATGAACCACAAGTCTTTTGAGAGATCTTGTACTTGCCTGCCAACTTCGTAGCTGTCTACTGAGTGCAGATGAGCCCTTGATGCATTCGTTTTGTCATTTCAGATGTTGTAAGTACGCACTCATTTTGGTGTGCTCCTCATCAATGTTAGTACAGGAGGGAAGGAATCCTGGTAGCTGCAAATGTTGCAGAGGATGAGATGGGCAGTCAAAGTATAGTTAATAGCAAAGTATTGTAGGCTGCTCTTCGCTTGACATCAGCCCTAGACTATAAAATTTAAGAGGTCAGTTGGAAGCTTACCACACCTTAAATTACGTCTTAAATCTCTCGCTATGTTTCTTTGTTTTCTTATAGCTTCTGTCCTGCTAATATCTCCAGTGTATGTTCAAACCTTCTCCGTATTATGTTTTGACAAACCCCTGTGGCTACTAAGAATTCATAATAAAAAGGCCAGTGAAAGCACTTTTCTCCCCTTGCCTTGGGTCTGTGTGTTAACTATGCATTCTTAATTTCTACAAGGGAACACATTTATCCATTGGATTATGCTCTGAATTTTTTTGCTACATGGTGAGAGAGGAAGTGACAAACAATGACAGCTGATATGAATAAACAGACTAGCTGCTTTTGATCACTCAGTTGTCTCTGATTTGCAGAGACAATCCAAGTCTAAAAATTAAATGTAAAGATGAATCTAAATCTAATCTTAGTCTAAGTTAAATCCGAAAGCTGAATTTGACAGTGGCATTCTCAAAGAAGTCTCTGGACAGTATACACCTTTGTCTTCGAGATACTCCTGTTGATTTTGCAAGTGGTCTTTGTAGTCTGCAAGACTAATAACTCATGTCTCTCTTCCAGGCTGATGAGCGGTTCAGAGAAGAACAGCTTGTTTCATTTGATAGGTAACAGCTTCTTGTACTCTTGATGTTATGCTTTTACCTATGTATAACGAAAGGTTTTGTGGTAAGATATGTTACTGTAACTTGGGCCAGGCTCTGCTAGCTGAATGCAAAGCAAAAAGATTTTAAATGGAATTATTACAGTAGTCCTAATATACAGTGTGTGTAAAAAAAAAAAAAAAAAAAAAAAAAAAAAAAAAACCCACCACCCTGCATGTGACACAACCTCCTTAAATGCAGGTTGTGTGATTACTGCCCTGAGGGGAATAGCAGAGTCCCTAGTATATGGCAGTTGGAGCTCCTAGTTTTCTGGACTGTGAGCACAAGGTTACCAGACAGGATTTCATTCACTGTGACTCTTTCCACAAACACCTGTCTATTTATTTCA
Source organism: Pluvialis apricaria (assembly GCA_017639485.1). Taxonomy (NCBI): domain Eukaryota; kingdom Metazoa; phylum Chordata; class Aves; order Charadriiformes; family Charadriidae; genus Pluvialis; species Pluvialis apricaria. Next base: position 553,627 of record CM030027.1, on the reverse strand, counting down.
TAGGTTTGGGTGTTTTCTAGCAGCCCAGTTGGTCCTTTTGCAGAGTAGTGGATGAGGCTGCCTTAAATTCAGAAGTCCTGGACACAGTGCATTGGCACTGTCCTAGAACATGCACAACAAGACAGCATTACTGTTGCCTGTCAGATAGTTGTATTGGTTCTGCAGTAACAGTGTGCCTGCATAGTAGATAGGTTTGTAAAATGTTACGTCAATTCTACAGTGTGGTAAAGAGAACTCAAGACACTCCAGAAGCATCTGATTACTGTGTCAGTTTCTACTGCATGTATGTTTGAGAAAACTGGGATGAAATCTGTTGGCTCTACCTGTATAAATCCTTTAACTTTCTAAATTAAGAGACCTAGCTTACATGTCTCATCTATACATCCTCCCTCCACAAACTGCACTTCATCTGATCAGCTGCTTGGTGTACATCCCCTTCGGTAGCCCTGTGCTTTCACTTACTGAGTCAGGGGTGAAAACCCCAGGTTATTCAGTTATACAGATGCTGTGATGAGTCTGAACACCTTGCTTGCTAAAGCAGGGGGAACCAGCCAGGTACCTGTTCATGCAGAGGCTCTTAGCTCAGTGAGAGACAGTGGCACACAGCAGCCACTCCACATTTGGTCTTGTGTGCTGCGTGTCAGAAACTTCTGCCTTAAATATCTGAAAACACTACTGTCATCTTAAAGCTGAATTGCTGGATGGGTCAGCTGTCTCTGACCTTCTCATGTAGTTTATCTTCATTTCTTTTGGCACTTTGAGACTTTAAAACTTACTGTTTAGTGTTGTATACCTAACACTGGAATGTTACAGTGCTTTCCAGCACATTTCTCTGTGTTGAGAAGAGGGAGACATTGCCCTTGAAGAATTTTCTATGCTGAACATATAGATGGCCTTGTATTGTAGATACTGCCTTCACTATAATTGGCGTAACTTGTGCAGCAGTTATGAGGTACCAGCTCATCAGGAGAGAAGTAGACTGGGATGCAGAGTTATTTGGTTTTTAACATCTCTTTTGGTGTGTGATTTAATTTGAAGTTCTTATTAGACTAACAAATTAAAATACTAAAATGCTTTATTCTTACCTCCAAATGCCAGATAGCAAGTGAGAATCTTTGAATCCAGGTGCTTGTCAGGTGTTCTTTTGTTCTGATAACGTTGTGCTTGCAGGCTACTCTATCAAAATTTTCACCCTGATTTCTCCTTTTTTGGGGGATGATGAGAAGGAAGGAAGGTACAGGTATTAAAAAAAAAAATAAAAAAAAATGCTGTAGATAACTGTTACATCCTAGAACGGAGTATTCTATGCATGTAACTGCTTTCTACTTTATTCACTTTTCCCGATTTGTCCCTTTTTTCAATAGTTTCAATTTATAACTTGTCACAAATCAGTCCTGTCTCTGTGTACAGTTGCAGGGCCAGGAACCTGGAGGTTGTTCTGTAGGAAACTTTTCAGCTTCCAACTCACTGGTGCTTTGCTGTAAATGGAGTGTGGGGAGTACCTATACTCAGAGAAAGACTCGTACTTTCTTTCCATCTCTTTCCAGTGGTGAAGACTGGAATCAAATGCAGTCTCAGGAAGAAGATGTGGCAATAACTGAACAGGACCTTGAACTCATTAAAGAAAGAGAAACAGCAATCAGGCAATTAGAGGTGACCAGTAGATCCTGCACAGTTAACAGTATTGGGAGATAAACCAAAGAAGTCTTGCAGTACTAACTAATGGGATGGGCTGAGGAGATCTGAAGGTGGAGGAACAGAGTTCTTTGTAGAGAGGATTGATGCCAAGATCAATCTCCCTGCTCCTGTTGAAGGAAACTAGGTATATTTTCCTTCAGTGTTGACTGGCGGTCCTTCAGAGATGGTAGGAGCAACTCATGTTACAATGTTCATCTCTCTTCCATGCTGTGTTAATTACTACTGTGATGAAATAAATATTGCGTAGCAGGAATATTGTAGGCTTCTGTGTTAATCCCAAGTTCCATAGATGGTAGCATCAAATCACCTCAGTCAGTGAATCTGACATTTTGAGTAATGGACAGAAGAGATGCAAAGAATGAGGATTAGAAAAATTGTAACCAGTATTTGTTATAACTTGTCAAACTGTTGTCTTCAGGCAGACATTTTGGATGTCAATCAGATATTTAAGGATTTAGCCATGATGATTCATGACCAAGGAGATATGATTGGTAAGTGTGTTTGGATAATAGGAAGTTTCTTCTTAGTTCAGTTACATGTTTTCATAGAATGGTTAGAGTTGGAAGGGACCTTAAAGACTATCTAGTTCCAACCCCCCTGACATGCGCAGGGACACCTCCCACCAGCCCAGGTTGCTCCAAGCCCCGTCCAACCCGGCCTTGAACACCTCCAGGGATGGGGCAGCCACAGCTTCTCGGGGCAACCTGGGCCAGGGGCTCACCACCCTCACAGGAGAGAATTTCTTCCTAATATCTAATCTAAATCTCCCCTCTTCCAGTGTAAAACCATTCCCCCTTGTCCTATGGCTCCACTTCCTGATCAAGAGTCCTTCCCCAGCTTTCCTGTAGGTCCTTAAGGGACTGGAAGGGGCTCTAAGGTCTTCCCAGAGCCTTCTCTTCTCCAGGCTGAACACCCCCACCTCTCCCCGCCTGTCCTCCCAGCAGAGGGGCTCAGCCCTCGCAGCATCTCCGGGCCCTCTTCTGGCCCCACTTCAACAGCTCCGTGTCCTTCTGCTGTTGGGCCCCCCCGAGCTGGAGGCAGCACTGCAGGGGATCTCCCCAGAGTGGCGCAGAGTGGCAGAATCCCCTCCCTCGCCCGCTGGCCACGCTGCTGGGGATGCAGCCCAGGATGTGGGTGGCTTGCTGGGCTGCCAGCGCATATTTATAGAATCATAGAATGGTTTAGGTTGGAAGGGACCTTGAAGATCATCGAGTTCCAACCCCCCTGCCACAGGCAGGGACACCTCCCACCAGCCCAGGTTGCCCAAGGCCACGTCCAGCCTGGCCTTGAACACCTCCAGGGACGGGGCTTCAACAACCTCTCTGGGCAACCTGTTCCAGTGCCTCACCACCCTTAAAGTGAAAAACTTCTTCCTAATGTTTAATCTAAACCTGCTCTCTTCCAGCTTAAAGCCATTCCCCCTCATCCTATCACTGCACGCCCGTGTAAAAAGTCCTTCCCCAGCTCTCCTGTAGGCCCCCTTTAGGGACTGGAAGGCCGCAGTAAGATCTCCCCGGAGCCTTCTCTTCTCCAGGCTGAACAGCCCCAACTCTCTCAGCCTCTCCTCATAGGAGAGGTGCTCCAGCCCTCGGATCATCCTCGTGGCTCTCCTCTGGACACGCTCCAGCAGGTCCATGTCCTTCTTATGTTGGGGACTCCACAGCTGGATGCAGTACTCCAGGTGGGGTCTCACGAGAGCGGAGTAGAGGGGCAGAATCACCTCCCTCGCCCTGCTGGCCACACTTCTTTTGATGCAGCCCAGGATACGGTTGGCCTTCTGGGCTGCGATCGCACATTGCTGGCTCATGTCGAGCTTCTCATCAATCAGCACCCCCAGGTCCTTCTCCACAGGGCTGCTCTCCAGCCATTCCCCGCCCAGCCTGTATTTGTGCTTGGGATTGCCCCGACCCAGATGTAGGACCTTGCACTTGGCCTTGTTGAACTGCATGAGGTTGGCTTGGGCCCACCTCTCCAGCCTGTCCAGGTCCCTCTGGATGGCATCCCTCCCCTCCAGCGTGTCCGCCTCGCCAAACAGCTTGGTATCATCAGCAAACTTGCTGAGGGTGCACTCTACCCCACTGTCCATGTCTCTGACAAAGATGTTGAATAGTACAGGTCCCAGTACCATTTTTGGTACTGGTTTTTGCTGGCTTATTTTGAGTTTCTCATCACCCAACGCCCCCAAGTCCTTCTCCTCAGGGCTGCTCTCAATCCATCCTCTGCCCAGTCTGGATTTGTGCTTGGGATTGCCCTGACCCAGTTGTAGGATCTTGCACTTGGCCTTGTTGAACTGCATGAGGTTGGCTTGGGCCCACCTCTTCAGCCTGTCCAGGTCCCTCTGGATGGCATCTCTCCCCTCCAGCATGTTGACTGCACCACACAGCTAGGTGCTGTCAGCAAACTTGTTTTGCCTACATAGATTAAATTTTCTGGTATTTTGTGTGAGAAAATTACTGTATTTCTGATTTTTTTTTTTTTTTTAATGCTGAAGCTCTGAAATATTTTACAATGAGTTCTCTTATTTTTCCATAGATAGCATAGAGGCAAATGTGGAAAGTGCAGAAGTGCATGTGGAAAGAGCCAGTGAGCAGTTACAGAGAGCTGCCTATTATCAGGTAATATTATCTGTATGCTTGCATTATGGTCAATGCACAGTTGAGCAATAACAGAACAGGCATAGCAAGACACACACTGAGGACTGGAGCACACCAAACAAGTTATTAAAAACAGCTTGTGCAAGTTGGCACTCAGAATTGTGCTGCAATGAATAGATAAAGCACTTGAGTCAAAAACACGGTATTGAAATTACCCTTCTACTTCAGAGGATATATAGTCAGTCTGTTCCTTCATGTAGGTGTGCTCAGCAAGTTTAAGTGTTTAGTTGTCTCTGCTGTTCTGAGGAGTTAGCAGAACAGTTAAACAAGAACAAATTCTCATGTTGTATACATTTTGTAAACATATCAGCCAAGACACTGATGTGCAGAAATCCTTGCCCAGACTTGAGAAACTTCTGGTGACTGGGATTTGCAGCACCCTTATTCTGCTGAGTTTCTATATCCTGTCTGTCCTCTCTGTCCCATCAAATATCTTGCAGTGGTTCTCACTGCTGCTTAAATCTCCTTTGTGTATGACATTCAGTGTTTTCTGTAGGTTCCCTTCATCATTATGGTCCCTGTAGGTGCAGTTTCTGTGAAGGCACAAGGGTTCTGCTTGTCAGTCCCATACAGAGTTTCACTGCTGGGACTTCAGGCTTCTACATAAGATAAATATTGGACTCTTTCAAGGTGTTTAGTGGGGAGGTACTAGAAGAAGGCATTAAAACTCTACTGCTGTTTAACGCAAGGGAGGGAAAGGAGCTTGTACCATCTGGCAGCATTTCTACCTCTGCATTAGTAGTATTCTCTCTCTCCCTGGCTTCCTATATAAAGTTTTGAGCTATTTCATAAATCTAAGTTTGGGAGCTATTGGACATGTATTGAAAGTGCTTTTCTGGATGGAGAAGGAAGTCGTTATATATAACTCTCCTCAAATCTTTAGATACTAGGTTAAAAATATTTGGTGTATATGAACAGACTGTAGTTTCCTATGATGAATAAAGTGACCAAAGCTGTAAAACCCAAGTACAGTAACTGTATATTAAATAATTTAAACTGTAAATGCAATATTATTTCCACATGAACTCCAAGTGGCAATTGTATCAGAGAACTGCTTAGCAGTTTTATTAGTCTTACCTGGAAAAGCTTGAATGGTTAGAGATGTTTGGCTTTCCTTTGAAGCCGTGGCGCTGTCCATTAGGACAAAAAGCATGTGGTAGGTCTTGTGAAGTTGAAGTGAAGCTTGCATTTTCCTTAAGAGAAGTAAAACCTGTCACATTTTGACTTAACTGCCACTCTTAGACCACTGTGATCCTAAAACTAAAAACATTTATCTGTAGGATTGTGCAGTTTAAGGAACATGTAAAAGTGTTCAGACTACACTGGTTACTTCTCTTGAATAAGTATGGATATCAAGTGCTCTAGTTCACCAAAGTTAGTAACATTAACTGGTAGACTTGCTATTTCCTCTTACCATCTGTTCCTGGTGTCAGTGGCTTTTTTTTTTTTTTTTCTTCTTTTATTAGAAGAAATCGCGTAAGAAGATCTGTATCCTGATTCTTGGCCTTGCTGTGGCTTCTATAATCATAGGATTAATTATCTGGCAAACAACAAAATGAAATCTTCACATGGAACCTAGTCTCATTGCTGAGATTTTTTCCCTCAGAGCAAACAGGCTGACTAGTCTCGGAAATGAATTGACCACCAAGAGAGCACAAGCTGGAACTACTTCTAGTAATAGATATTAGCAACTAATGTGCAGATAACTAGTATTTGGAATTAGTGAACCATGGAGACAGTATTTATCAGTTTATATGCAAATTATATTGTTTTATGTAACAAAAATATTGTGGTTTTGCTTTCTGTAATGTATTATTCTCTGTCCCAACTGTATGCTGAAGTGTGATCAATAATTGGAGATGTCCTGTTTTTGACAAGTGGCACAACTTTAACATTTTATATGTATAGGTAACTTTGGACTGGAATAAGAATGATGTTCAAAGAGGGCACAACACCAATTTGCTTTACCTTAATCCAGCAGTTTCTAAAGTCTCCATTACCTGCCCCATGGTTTTATTAGTCTCCAAGTGGCTGTGGTTCTAGATTCTCTTGAAGAGAAAGATGTTACAGATTGGAAAAGCAAGGAGAAGTATCCGTGGATAATAGTTGAAACCACTGCGTGCTGGTCAGTTTAGCTTTGAGACTTGTAACTGTGGTATTTAATTTTTTTGAGCGTGGTTGGAGTTGTTTGGGTTTTTTTTTTTCCCCAAAAATGCATTGTTTGAGGACAGGATGTTCTTTGACTTACAATGTAACAATGCAACTTCCTTACAGAAACTAGCTGGTGGTTTGTTATTGGACAAGTAAATCTCTTCCAATGCTGACTCTCAAGCACTAGAAATACAAAGTTTAACTGCTTGCTCCTGACTGTTTTGAGAAGGTTCCAGGGAGAAAATCGCACAAAGATGAGGAAGTGGGCACCTAAGTTTACAGGCTAGCAAGATAGATGAGTATTAGCTGAAATCTTGCTTCTGAAGAAGTACTCTTGAAGCTCACTTGTAGCGTACTAGTAAATACTGTGTGTGGCTTGTGAACATCTGATGTTTTCCATTTTTTATGAAACAGAAAGTGCAGAAACTGGCTGAGTGAAGTGCTAGGTTTTTCAGACCGAGGATGTGTGTGCAAATGAAGATCAGTGGTTCCAACTGTCTTGCTAGTAGAGCTGGACAAATGTAGCAGCCACTCCCCGCTTCGATGTAGCTCTGAACTGACATGCACTGAGGGAACAGTAATCTGTCTAAAGCCCAACAGAGCGCGGTAAATGCAGCATACTGACCCATTTTGTATTTAATCCTTATTCCATGTCTCCTGTATAATAAAGTAAATGTGAAAGCTGGAAAGGGAGTGTGTTCTCCCAATTGCACAGTGGTTTGCACTATTGCGCCATCATTCCATCTAATACCATTAATAAACACTTTTAAAAGCCTATATCACAGCTGCTTTCTCTTGCGGTTTGGACAGTGGTATGGGTATGTTTGCAGTTCCCTCTGTAAGCAGGGTAGAAGACTTTATATGAGTTAGGGCCGTGTTTCCTCCAGCTTTAGTTCTGTGGTCCCTGATTGGTAAGAATGGAAGCTAACTGACAACACAGTATGACTTTCACATGGACATACACAAAACTCCTCCTGCTAGAACTTCAAGTCTTTGCTGAGCATGTACGGTAAAATCTAGGAAGGGAACTGTGTGTCATTCTGCTTCTTATTTAAAATATTCCTCCTAAACAGTAGAGCCTGCTGCTTTGTAAGCTGCCTACCGCAGGGGTGTCACATCTCCATATGAAAATGAAAGCACTTGCCTTCTCCCCATGCTGAAATGGGAGCTGGGGTGCACTATTGGTAGGATCCATCCTCACTCTAGCCTATTTTAGTCCTCTGGAAGCTGCAACTGAGAACACCAGTGCAGCTCGCTGGACTCAGGAGTGCTGTAATTGATTATCTCCTTTGTCCGCTTTCTTTACATCATTGAATTTAGCGGTGGAGATGCTGCAGTCCGTGTTTCTGAGCATGAAAAATCGCTGCTGGAAGCTCTCGGACTCCGGGCTGTGTGTTGCGCCGCTCTGGGCGATGCTGGAAACTTGCTCGGGGCAGGCTGGCGCCGGCCGGGGGCTGAGCCTGCTCCTGCCGCTTGTCCGGGCGGCGGTGCCCGCATCGCTCGGGGTGTGAGGCCGCTGAGCGCCGGCTCCCCCGGGAGGACACCGGAGAAATGCGATTTTCCCCTCGTTACCTGTCGGATTACCAGTTCTTGTAACAAAGCAGGGGAGCCGTGTTACGCGCCATCCAATCGGTTTTCTGTCTGCTGGTCCCTTGCGACGCTGAAACACTGTCTAAACCGGGGGCCTGAAGCCCTGTGACAGGAGGGTTTGACGCGGGTCGCTCCCCTGCTGTTCCGCTCTGTACGCACTCCCCCCGCCAGCCCCCTCCTCCCCTGCCGCAGCGCGGGGCGCCCGCCCGTGGGGACCGCGGAGGCACGGGGCGGGCGGGCCCCGGCGGCAGGCAGAGGAGCCGACGGTGCCCGCCGAGGGCCGGCCCCGGTGTCCCGACAGCCGCGCCGCAGCGGGCCCCGAGCCCGCCCCGCCCCACCGGCGCCGCGCGGGGCAGGCTGGGATCGCCTCCCGCGCCGGTCCGCCACCTTCCCATCCTGCCCTCCGCCCGCCTGAATGGGGCAGATGCAAGATGGCGGCGAACGCCAACTCCGCTGGCGGCGGCGGCCTCTCGCTCTTCGAGTGCCCCAGCTGGTGAGCGGGCCGCGGCCGCGGCCGTTCTGCCGAGCCTCTCGCCGCTGGGTGTGCCGCGGGCCTCCTGCGGGCTGCGGCGGAGCGCGGGTGCCCGCCGGGCCGGGCCGGGCTGGGCCGGGGGAGTGGCGGCGGGCCGCGGGGCCGGGCCGGGGCTGGCCGGGCGTGCGTGGGGAGCACGGGGCGGGAAGGGCCGTGGGGCTCAGGCGCCCGCCCGGGCCTGCGCTTCCAGCCCCCGCGGAGGCGGTGGCTGCCCGCTGCGGCGGCGCGGGGCCGGTGGGGGTCCGGGCTGGGTCTGCAGCCCCGCGGGCTGCCTGGGCGCAAGGCCCCGGGTGAGGGTGAGGACGTTGCCCGGAGGTGCTGTGACCCTTCCCAAGAGCTTAAACAGAGTGTGCGATGTCCTACGCATCGCATTTTCTGCTCAAGTTATGTCTTTGGTGCGAGAAATCCCATCAGCTTGAAACTAGCCTGGTTTTTTTTTATTGTTCTGAGTTAAGAAGTCAGGGCAAAGTGATGCACTGGAGAAGCAGTGTTGGGACCGGGGATTTGGCTGGTTTTAGAATCGTAGAAAAGTCCACGTTGGAAGGGATCTCTGAAAATCATCTGGGCCGAGCTTCTGTCAAAATGAGGCCCTGTTCCATTTGCTTTGAATTTTTTGATACGTTACATTTTCTTTGGGTGCCAGAGCATTGACTGTTCAGGCAATGTGTGTGCTTACGTTTTAAATCATGTAGACACAGTGTTACAGCTGAAAAGTCAAGCACTTGTATATTTGTATGAGCTAGCTATGTATGTGCATACATGATTGCAGTCTTTAGTTGCATGGTCATCTGGTTTTTACTACAAGTCCCCTACCTTTCAGTGCTTTGATGATAGTGGTCAGTGAATGGATGCTTAGTGAATATGCTTCTTAATTTTGACCTGTTTTATGTGTGCCTGCTTTAGTTAGTAAAACGATTTAACCCTGTCATGGAAAAGAATTGCTCGTATATTTTAGTATTTTATTTGTGCTGAGCATATACAGTAACAAACATCTATATGAGACAAGATGGTGCTCCATAAAATGATGACACGTTACAGTAGATAAAGCCAAAAACTATTCAGTGTTAGTACCTTCTGGATGTTCAACTGGAAATTTGAAAAATCTTTAAATTTTTTTCTGAGTTTTTTTATATCAAGTGTTCAGAACTTGCATTATATTCAGTGGTAAATTTGAATGACTTCTGCCTGTGAAAGCTATTGGTTGAACAGCTGGAGAAGTAAAACTGGTGAAATGCTTAGTTTCAGTAACTTGCATGCTACTGCAGAAGAATTCCCAAATAAATACCATCTGGAGGGGAGGACTGTAACAACTATAACTGTGAGGGCCTCTGTAGCTACGTGCTTTCTGGCTTCTGCTGCAAACAGGGCAGGGCCGTACAGACAGACAGCCTTCTTCACTGTGCTGGTGCTGACCTGATTTGGTTTTGAAGCACAATCTGTTGCGCTGAATGATAGAGAAATGAGGTGGAAGGAGTGTCAGGGAGATGATCCAAGCCAGGGTTTCACACCCAGGAGTAAGGGGGTCATGTTTGGGTGTCAGGGCCTGTTTCATTCTGACATTTCTAAGATTTTTTGATACTATGCTTTCTGCAACCTGAATGTCCTTTTACTATAATGTTCTAATATCCTTCTCAGGTAAAGCAAAACTCATATATGGACTCTCTCCTTATACATTCTATGGAAGCTCTTTATCTTCCCTTGTACCTGTATTGTACATGTGCACATTGTAGTATTTTAGAGACCGAGTTTGGGCAAGCTGTATGTTTATACCAGTGTAGCGAAAGGCGTAGCTGATACAGTTTGATTTTAGGCAAATTGTTGTGCGTAGATGTGGCAATTAATATTGGTGAAAGATATGGTTTTGTGTGGAAAAACTTAACATTTTTCCTTAATGCTTCTTTTGAAACAGGTAAGCTGTTGTTTCATAAATATAAAATAAATAAATAAATAAAGCGTAGCAGGAAGCCAGCATGGATAGCTTCCAGTTCCAGTGTTTATATTCTGCTGAATAAGCAACCAAAAATGGGAAGTATTAGGTACTTATGGCTGATGGTATTCCACTGCCTTATCCAGTGGATGAGGATAAATTCACCTACCAGGTGGATTTATTTACTTTTGGCTTACTTTTGTAGTCTGCAAAAAAAAAAGGAATATATTTCATGTTAAAACTTTATATGATTTCTGCTTGCATCTACTGAATTACAGATTCTAGCTCACAGTTTTAAAGTGTATATTTCTTCCAGAGCAGACCAAAGAGCACACGGTTGTGATATTGAATAAGTGACAGGTCTTCCACAGGTAGGATTCTCCAGACTGAAAATGGTTTGCAGTAGCAGGCTTGCTAACATACAATAGTATTGTTATTTGAAGCTCTGATTTCCAGAAAGTCTCAGTGTAAATGTATCCTGCAGGATCCTTGATGTCTTACACAAGCACTGAAGAGTCTTCTATATCGGTAGCACTGTAGATCTTCATAGCTTCAAAGATTCATAGGGAGAGCTTTGGGTAACCAGAAAACATGGAGTTGCAGGGAGTCTTCATGGTCAGTAGCAGCTTGCTGTAATGAATTATCTTCAATCTCATCCACCTATGTTAACATCAAAATCACACTCTTTACCTAGCTATTTATTTTTCTGCCTCTAAGTAGAGCTGCCTCGGGGACTGCAAACACCAATCAGGAGAAATACTTCTTAAATATAATCAACTGAAATAGGTATTTTCTTCATGTCTTTAAGTTTCTGCCCATGCTTTTGAGATTTGCTTCCATCATTGTAATATGGATACTGTTTTAGTATCCATTTTCCATAAAAGATCTCTTTACTGAAGTTTAATGTTTTCATTGATTTTAAGTTCTTGCTTTGATTTAGTTTTTATGCTGTTATGGGTTACTTCTTCATAGTCCATAAAATATTTATTCTTTCTTTTCTTGTGTTTCCAACAGTTAAACTATCTTAAGATAGATGAAAAATAATGAATGCTGTCTTAGTAATACTTGCCTGTGTACTTGTTTATGCATGTACTGTAATTCTTCCATACGTGTTAGCAAAGACATGGGTGATGCATTTAAAATTGGAATAGAGGTGTTGCCAATACTTTCTGTGGATTAAAATTGAGCCGTACCATGAGATTAGAAAATGTCTTTAGATAACAGTTACATATCCTAGTTTTATTAAGACTTTTAGATACCTTCTGAGGTGGTTTTAGCGAGTAAAAGTAATTTCCTTGGGGTATAAATGATCTGGGGTGTAGTTTTGAGGTGACCATCAGATGTTTAATGGATACTGCCTGTCTCTCCTTTTGTCCTGTTTTACCCTGAATTTCGGTCTGTGAATCTTTCTTTGCTCTCTGTCTTGACACACCATTAGTTGGGATATCAAGCTTGTCCTGGAATGTAAGTAAATTTGAAATAGTATGTTTTAAAGGCAGCTATTGCTCTTCAGTTTCTCTGAGCCAAAACCAAGCTGTTCCTGGCAATGATTGTATACAAATTTCTGGAGAAGATGAGCTCTTGAGTTCTGGAAATTCCACCTTGTCCTTGAGGTTGGGCATGAAGGTGTGTACAGTAGTCACATAGGCCAAGATTTTTAGGAAGTGGCTAAATTTAGGCTTCTGAGTCCACATTTGGAAACCTAAATTATTGACCTACTTTTAAACTGACACAATAGCATTAAAGTTCTCCTGTCTATGTCCTTAATAGCTACAACTCATGATTTCTCTTTAGACTGGGTAGGACTTACTTCAGTGAGGCTGCTGAGTTTCAGCTGGATGCAGCTGTTGTAACCCAGTTGGCGTGTCAACATTGAATCTTAGCCTTGTCAAAGGAGATACTGTCAGCTAATTTGTAAAACTTCAGTTCTATTATTCAGTACTTCCAGCTAGCATCACATCCCAAAGCATTAATGGCTTTGTCCTCTTTTTCTGATTTTTTTTATTATTTTTTTTTTAACTCAGTATGCTCCTTCCAAGGTTAAGCTCAGCTTGGGCTTTTCTTTTCTTCCTTGACTGTCATCTTCTTGACTGTCTGTCCCTGCTTTTTTTCCATTAATCTATAGTTCTGCAGTAGAGGCTTTGCCATCAATGGCAGAAATTATCTGTACAGATTCCTCACAGAATCATCCTGGCGCATTGCACAGAGCAGTGGACTGGCCTGTAGAGCACAAGGTGAAGAAACTGAAGAAACGCATTTTTCTGTTTCTAATACAGAAGAAAGAGTTGTTGATTGTAGGTGGTTTAATCTTTTAAAAACCTGTGCTGGAACTTAAGCCCAACAAATCCATACATGTAACTGCTATGGGAAAATCTGAACTTCACTATGTCCAGCTGCTGGACTATATTGTGGAGGAACGAGTTATTCAAGGCAGGGAAGGAGATGTACTGTATCTGCCAAAGGCTGACTTTGTCAGTGGAGCCAGCTTGCTTCACGACTTTCTTTCAGAGCGCACGGGAAACGATCAATTTAGAAAGCAATAGAGGGGTTCACAGAAGCACTGTGGGTTTATAAGGAATTGACTCTGAGGAGGCAATAGCAGTTGAATAGACTCTGTGGGCTGATCCTTATAGTGTTGGGGAGTTTTTTATTAGTTACCCTGACAAAAGAGACCACAATACTCATTAGTGACACAGGCATGGTCAACATAGAGGTCAGAGTATTATCCAGTCCTTTTAGTATGATTTGAAAACCAGAACAGTAGAAAAAAGATAGAATGCAGAAATGTAAAATGGAAAGTAGTGACTAAGAACAAGAACTTCTTAAAGCCAGAAACTCACTTTCAGAGGTAAAAGGACTCAAGTTCATATTCAGCAATAAGAAGGACGTACACACAAGTACACAGGCTAATCACAAAATGGCCATCAGTCACAAGTAACACACAACTGTCAAAATATAAATTAAAAGACTAATACTCTACATGATGTGTAATAATAGATATCTATTTGTAAGGCAGGGAAGTGTCAGTGCTGTTGTAGAAGGCACTGATGAAAATGCATAGTCTGTTACCTGTACTTAATAAAGCTCAATTCAAACTGAAACAGATGCAGTGGGAAAATTCATTGGTGGGGAAACTGCAGTCTTTGAGACGACCAGATCTTGAGTTGTCTAGTAGAATAACACCACCACTGGTTTTCAATGGCTAAAGTATCTTTAAAGAGGGATAGTATTGGGGAATTTTTTTATAGCTGAAGGGAAAGAACGAAAAATTTAGGATGGAAATGAAAGGATTTAATCAAAAATTTAGGATGGACATCAAACTGTCAGAATAACAAGGCTTCGGAACTGCTTCCTGGTAGGCATAAAGGTTACAGCAAGGTGACCTGCAACAGCAGTGGCTGGACTTGCAGATTCTGGAAGTCCTGTCTTTCCTTACCTGCAGGTAAATTAACATTTCCAACATACCTGTTCTCACTCTGAAAATGTCAGAGTAATCTTATCATATAATTATTGCATTGTTGCTCCCTTCTTAGTATTCATTTTTCTATTTAATTCAGTGTCATTTGAATTCATTTTTGGTGTCATAAAACTTGTAGTTCTCTCTAATAGAATATTTATGGCCCTGCTCTCAGGAATTAAATTTTGTATACAATTTCCAAATTTCACTGTATTCCATGGAGACTTTGTTTCTAAGTAACCAAGGGAACCAGAGTGAACCAGTAAAATCTAGTTCTGTGTGGAACTGCATTGTAACAAGAAAACATAAATAGTGCCAAGGTGCAGTTGGGCAAATGCTTTAATACAAATGGAATGTTTTGTTCAGTTGAAGCAGCCACATTTCTCATCGGATATCTTCCATAAAATACTCCTAAAACACAGTACAATTTTTTGGGCTCAGGAAGGGTCTGTAATCGTCAAGTTTGAACCACAAGCTTTTTTAACTGTACTTCTTACAACTGGAAGTTTGGTGAGAATTATTTTAATGCTTCTAAGAGTAGAGGAAGTCCTAAATGCCTCCCATTAACCTGTCTTTTTTTTAAAGTTCAAATGCCCTAATGATCATATTTCCTCCAGACATAAGAAAGTTGGATCAGAATTATTGGTCAGCTCTTTATCCAGCCCTCTTCTTCCACATGGGAAGAAACCATTCTGCATGAGCAAAAATAATTACTCAAAAGATTTTGGCCTTAACTTTGTTATAATACCTCCTTGTATCACCAAAATTAAGTCACCTAAACAAATTCCAGTGCTGGTGGGGTTTCGATTTCTGTGGTGTGTATGCTATGCTTTGAGAAAGGGATATGACTCTTTTCCATCACTGATGCACAAGATCAGCAACAACTTTGTGTTCAACCAACATCTTGGTAAGAGGAGGATTTTTCTTTATTCTGATTTCTTTCTGTAGAAAAGAGCATAAAAACAGCTGCAGTGATTGAAGACAACCGCCCAGATGGTTTCCTATTGCATTGTGGTAGTGACTAATAACTCAGTGTAAGCTTTAAGTATTCTGTCCTCTTGTATGTGCTGTAGGCTTTTGGCCATCAGAATCAAAGGGATTTTGTGAGCTGAGGACTCTCTCTGGGTGGTCATCTTTAACAACTTACACCGGACCTAATCTCCAGAAATTTTCTACTTTTTCTTTGTTAACTTACAGTTAAATTCCATAGCACTGAGTGGCAGTGCTCTCCACAAGTTATGCAAATGTTGGAAAAGGCACTCCCCTTGTTTTCAGATCCAGGGCTCCTTGTTTCTTGTGTTTCAAGAAATAATGAATACACCAGTTTTGTATCATTCGTTAAGAGGACAAAGAGAATGGATACTTGCCTGGTTTTTTTCAAAGTTTCTGAACCCGATGTACTCTATTATTATTATTTTTTCCCTTGCATGAAGCCATCTGTACTGGTTATCATCCTTGTGCCATTCTCAACAAGAGAACTAGAACTAGTACAGCATTCAAGATGTGGAAACATTGTATTCTTATAGTTTCTTCTTTATGATGTCTTTGCTTTGTCAACTGTTGATGAGTTCCTCTCATTCTTTCTGAACATAGTCGTGACGGCTCTACATCTTTCCTTCGTGGCAGTAAGGAGCCTGGGGCTTGTGGTTGTGTTTGTGTGGTTGAGGTGGTCTTTTAGCATTCAAGAGTGCTGATTTTTATCTTTTCCCCCCCTCAGGATGTTTTCTCAAGCAGTAGTGCAATATCGTGACACTCATTTACAGCTTTGTAGTCAGTTTTGAGTTTCCTGCATAACTGTTGTCATAAGTAATTTTTTCATTTGTTCGTTGGCTTCTTTTTTCCAGACTGCATATAAACATCACAGAGCCCTTGCAGAACCCTGCTCCTTCCTGACTCTTAATCATTTACATTCCATCATGGATTAGCATTTCTTTTCCCTGTCACACCTTAATTTCCATAAGACTATTTGATAATTTTGTCAAAAGCTTTTTTAAAAATGCCAGTCTACTGTACTGATAGCCTTGTTTAGATCTTCTTGGTTGTCTCCGGTAATTCTGGTAGATTGTGTGGTACTACTTGCCTCCTCAAAAACCATATGAATTCTTTCTAAGTATTATTTTCAAGTATTATCTCACTCAAAGATATAGGAAGCTGTACTACAGCTTAGGCTTCTCTTCAGTCTGGAAAAGGAAGAACTGTGAGATATGTTGGATGTCTTGAATGGTGAACAGAAAGTCTGTAGGAGACAAGTATTTGCTCTCCTTTTGAGGAGAAGAAGTAGAGTTTGCAAAATGAAATTAATAGCAAGCAGGTTTGTGGCCAAATAGTGGAAAGGGTGCTTCAGCTATATGTAGGTGATCTGTGAAATTGTTTGTGTAAGATTCTGTGAATGCATTAAGTTTACATGGGTTCTTAGAGCAATTTGCGTAGATATCCATTTAAATGGCTAGCAGCTGTGACTCAGGAAGTCCTTGAGTTGGTAACTGTTAGAAACTGGGAGAGTATTCCTGTGTGAAGCACCTGATACTGGCTACTGGAGGTACTTTTTATTTTGCAGAAGGTTCCTTGATCTGGGTTTGTCAGTTTGACCTGACTGATACAATTCCACAGAAATGTGAAAGATAAGTAGAGTTCTTGAAGTCATACAGAAACAGTGCTGCTGTCTTGATTAAATAGTGCTCTCATTTTACAAGAGAAATGGTCTAAAGGAACATGAATACAGTATTTTTTGACCACTGTGTAAATAGTACGCATCCTGTATGCATGTTTTGAAGAGCAATGTTTCAAGGAAAGTTCACCTTCCAATAAAAAAAAAAAAAAACAAAAAAACAACAACAACAAACAAACCACACACACACACAAAAAAGCTCCAAAAGCCAAAAAGCCAACATCCCATTAGGAGTATTTTGAGTATTAAAACAGTCCATTTTGTAACTCCCCATCCATTGTACAGGTGGTGAGCAACACTTCTGGAGTAGAGTGCCAATGTCAATTCCCTGCTCGTTTCTCATCATCCATGAATATGCCCACGTTCTCTTACAAGAAGTCAACTAATTTGGCTAATAAATATCAGTTTTACCCAGATACCACATTAGCTCCTTTCCCAGGACATTCAGCTTATCTTAAGTAGAATACAAACTATTTCAGTGCTTGGTTGTATTCTGTCAAACAAGATGTTCTTTCAGCATGGTCATTGTCATCTTTGTATTCTTACAAAGGCCGAAAGGAGCAGATTATGTGTAATTCAAAGCAAGGTTTATCCTTCTTTAATCCAAGAAGAATGTTTCCCTGGCATTGGAAGAAGTGTCATGCCCTACATGTTGTCACATTACTTAAGGACAAATACTGTTGAATATTGAAGTGTGGATTGGACAACTCTGGTCTGGCTATTATTCAATTCCTATTTGTCTGCTTGTTCTGCTCAGTAATACAGTTTCTACAGCTCTGCTCTCTCCAGCTTCCTGAGGAGGGGAAGTGGAGAGGGAGGTGCTGAGCTCTTCTGCCTGGTACCCAGTGCTAGGACCTGTGGGAATGGTTCAAAGCTGCACCAGGGGAGGTTCAGACTCAACATTAGGAAGCATTTCTTCACTGAGGGGGTGGTCACACACTGGAACAGGCTTCCTAGAGAGATGGTCCAATCCTGTCAGCACTTAGGAAACGTTTGGATAATGCCTTTAATAACATGGTTTAACTTTTGGTCAGCCCTGAAGTAGTCAGGCAGTTGGACTAGATGATCATTGTAGGTCCCTTTCAACTGAAATACTCTATTCTACCAGTTTCCCAGTCAGAACTTGAATTTTCTATATGTAGTTTCCACATCACTCCTGAAATATGCTTTAAAATTAGCATCATCAGTTGATATTTTTCATTTCTTGACAGTGAGGGTAGTGTAAGCAGTAGATTGGTAGGCTGTTAGGTGTAGAAAAGTGATATTTGGTATCTCTTAGAATGCTTGACTAAATACCAACTGGGTTTTGCAGTTTGTTACTTCTTTTTATCAATTCTGATAAACTTCCTCATACTTCTTTGAGTTCCTTGAATTCGTTCTTAGTGAAGAAAAGCTCTAGTGTGGGATGTACAGGCTCGGCGGGGAATGGCTGGAGAGCAGCCCTGTGGAGAAGGACCTGGGGGTGCTGATTGACGAGAAGCTCGACATGAGCCAGCAATGTGCGATCGCAGCCCAGAAGGCCAACCGTATCCTGGGCTGCATCAAAAGATGTGTGGCCAGCAGGGCAAGGGAGGTGATTCTGCCCCTCTACTCCGCTCTCGTGAGACCCCACCTGGAGTACTGCATCCAGCTGTAGAGTCCCCAGCGTAAGAAGGACATGGACCTGCTGGAGCGTGTCCAGAGGAGAGCCACGAGGATGATCCGAGGGCTGGAGCACCTCTCCTATGAGGAGAGGCTGAGAGAGTTGGGGCTGTTCAGCGTGGAGAAGAGAAGGCTCCGGGGAGATCTTACTGCGGCCTTCCAGTCCCTAAAGGGGGCCTACAGGAGAGCTGGGGAAGGACTTTTTACACGGGCGTGCAGTGATAGGATGAGGGGGAATGGCTTTAAGCTGGAAGAGAGCAGGTTTAGATTAAACATTAGGAAGAAGTTTTTCACTTTAAGGGTGGTGAGGCACTGGAACAGGTTGCCCAGAGAGGTGGTTGAAGCCCCGTCCCTGGAGGTGTTCAAGGCCAGGCTGGACGTGGCCTTGGGCACCCTGGTCTAGTGAGAGGTGTCCCTGCCTATAGCAGGGGGGTTGGAACTCGATGATCTTCAAGGTCCCTTCCAACCTAAACCATTCTATGATGTCCTCTCACCTCTGCTCTGATCCAGAGAATTCATTTAATGGTACTGTTATGGTCATGTTCTCCTTGCCAGACAGCCTCGTTAAGTCTCTGGAAGGCTTCTTTTCTACCAAGTAAGCCTTTGGCAATTCAGTAGGCAGTCTAAGTGTACTTTTTCCTCAGTTAAACTTACTGAACTAGTGGTCAGTAACAATTAGATTACTCGCAGGTCTTATTTTAAGGTCGCTTTCAGAATGCTGACCTGTAGAGAGCAGAAGACATTCAGGCAGTGGGGACTGTGATACGCAGTCTGGAAGGTGCAGAACAGCTTGTTTCTCTCTTTCAAACACAAGGACTGCCAGAGCCAGGTTCTGATGCGAGATCATTTGTCTTGGAGCAGTGCTAAGCCTGGCTGTCCGAATGTGTTCAACAGAGAGGAGAGTCTGTTGACCTCAAGTAATTCTCCATCCTTCAGAACAGTGTAGGAAAATTAGTTTAGTGGCTATTTCAGCACATTAGTTAGTGGGAGAGGACTTTTTTTAACATAGTGGAAATAAGAAGGAGAAAAAATGCTCTCCTCTAGCAGCACAGTACCAACTTTCTAACAAACTTCCTTCTAGTAGCTTTTTGCAAGAGATTTCCTTTCAGTGTTTTACTTGATGCGTGAGGTGAGGGGTCTGACAGGGCAGAGCATGTGAGGGGTTGTTGATACTTCTAAATACAGCCATTACTTCTCATGTTTGGTGACTCTGGAACTAATTAGTTTTCAATACAAAACTGGAAAATGTTTCTACTTTTTTCATTAAAAGGCTTTTCAAATATCTAACTTCAGCAGCCTAAGCTGTGACACTGATTTAACCTGTTCCAAAGGGTTTTTCTACCGGAAATTATTTCTGTGAGTTTGTTTTGATGGTCTCATAATCAGTATTTACAGCCCTTCCTGCATTCAGTGTTTTGCAGGCATAGGTAGATAGGGGAAATACTGTCTACACAGGAGTCTCAGTCCAAAAGAAGCCAGAGAATAGATGAATTTTTCAAGCACCTTGATTCGTAGCCGAAGGCACTATCTTATGCTGCAATCTGGGCTTTTTTTTCTGTGTTCGAAATAAAGTTGACTGTAAAAGCAGAGCAGGTTGTGCTGGAACACTTGGGAGCTTTCCCATGGCCTAACAGGTATGTTGAGGATGTTGCTAAAATGTTTTTAGGACAGGCTGACTGTTGGGTATCCAGGAAGAGGTCACTCAGAAGAAAAGCAGAGGCCAGACTGAGTAAGTAGACTTGCTTGTAGAGTTAATTTTTTTGAAAGGTTTACCTATTTGGAAGAAAGAAAAAAACATAAAATGGGGAAGGCAGCTTTTGTTGGCTCCAAGTAAGGCAGGCTTTGTGAAAATTGTCAAAATTGTGTCTCAGAGTAACTAGAACTTGGCAATTTCAGTGGAATGGGGAAATGGGGAAAAACAAGTTTAGCAGTGCTGAGGGGCAGAAAGGGGAAGCACTGAGAAGTGGACATGAATCCATGAATGAAACCTGTCTTCCAACGAAAACTGAGCACTGAGATCTGAGTGGAGCACAGGAAGACACAGCAGTATTTAGGTGTAGCCTGGCTGGGTGATCCTGGAGTAGTGCTTGGGAGGAGGCAGTCCCCTAGCTGGACCAGAGTGACTGGAAGAGTCAGTCCTTGTAGAGCTCATCAAATGGACTGTGTATCTTCATTGGGAGCGTTTTTACTTGCTGGTCTTTCCCTTGTACCACCGTAATCCCATTTCTAGGAAGCATTCACCATTTTGGCAGATTCCCTGGAGCTTTGCATCCTCTGCTTTTGCTGCTGCTGTTTGTTCATCCAAAAGAATAAGAATCAATATCAGCTGTACCCATCTCATTTCTTAGGATGGTACTGTCCACAATCTTAGAGAAGGGCTTGGTAAGAAAACTTGTCAAAGTCCCAACTGGCATATTCAGGAAGGGCCAGAGAGAGATCTGAGCAGGCTAGTATAATGGATTTGGAGCAAGAACGGAAAATGCTTGTGCAATACTTGAGAAAGAAATGAAGTAGTGAAAGTAGAGGACTGTGTTCTTGGATGAAGTTATCTAGGAGAGCATGTGTATAGTAACCAGCTGACCTGGAGACACAGAAGAAACCTTCAAATTGTAAGGCGCATCCCAGAAACATGAACATCTATATTTAACCCCCTCAAACAACTTCAATTACTGGTGACCTTTTTTCCTTCTCCAGCACACTGAGAATGTCACTACCCATTGTCGCTGTTCTCGTGGCTTGCTCTGTGCAGTGAGCAAAGCAGTAAATGGGAATGTGATCTCTTCAGTGGTTGTTCTTCAGAAGGGCAGCAGTGTAGCTGAGAACTGGGTCACTGCTGTTGCCTAGAAAGCTGGTCCAGCCATTGAGACAAGCAGCAGTGCTATTATCAGTGAAGAAGTACTAGAGATGCAGATATTTAGAGATCTGAGCAGAAAGAGATCGTCTGCTGTCAACAGCCAAAGATCAGTGAAGGGCAGCGTATTGGTACCACAGTGATATAAATACCAAATATGTTTTTGATGCTGTTAGTCCTCATCGGTTCTCCTGCATATTAGCGTTGTTTTGCTGTGCATTGCCGAGCCCCATGTGCCTCTGCTCCCTTTGCCCAAGTGGGAATAATGCAGTCTGACTGGTGAATCGGCTTCGCAGGAGGTGAGCAAGGATGGAGCTGTAGGGCTGGGGGAGCTGAGCTGCTGTTCGCGTGAGAATTTGGTGGAGGAGGATTGTACTGTCCTAGGGTGGGGGGTCCCTCCGGCATCCAATACTGTACTCTCTTCCATGTTAACTCTGTTGGTAGGAAAGTTTGATTAGAGGGTGAGCGTGGAGGAACACTGGCTTTTGGCCAAAATTTTTATAATATTACAGGTGTGTGTGGAGCCCCTTTCAGGTTTTTGGCCATTACCAGTCCTAGAAGGGGAAGGATGGTAGATGTTTCCATTCATCTTAGCAGCTAAGGGTAGAGAACTACTGTTTTGAAGGTAACATGAGAAAACAGAGCCTTTCAGCAAGCCCTTAAGTAAACAGTCCCAGCCTGTCCCCTTCTCTAGTTGTTAGCCTCTTCCTGCCCTCATATCATATTCTCCTAGGAGCTGCTCTGTTCATTCTGTAAATTAGCAATTTTTCACCTGCAGAAGTAAGGCTTGAAATGTCTCATGTCCTGTTAGCTTAACTCTTACTGTAAAAAAAGGCATGTTTTAGGCGTTGTCAGAAGGAATCTGTAGGGAGGAAAAGAAAATTATGGTATTTTCGTATTTTCCTCAAAATAACTCTGCTTACATTTGTGTAGGTTTGGTCTGTAGCTCTATTAGAGTATTAGTCTAACACTAATAAACTTTTTATTAAATATTTTGATACCATATTTTCCTTTCTTTATTTTCCAGGGCAGGGAAACCGCCACCTGGCTTACATCTGGATGTAGTCAAAGGAGACAAACTCATTGAGGTATGAAAATAGGTTTTGTATGTATTTGGTGTATTGTATACATATGCACCAGCAGTAGAAAATTTCCCACCATTTTCCACACTTACTCATAAGTATTTCCTTTCTCTCTCATATTCATTATTTTCAAAACAGTTTGTTTTACTCTGAAACTTCAGAATGCAGTGAATTTTCCCTTGCAGTGCTTCCATCAGTTACCTTCTGGTTGGATGCACTGGTTGAAGGGATACAAAACCACAGTGCTCAGCTAGCAAGCAATGACACTTTGATTCCTGAACATTGAACCTGTCCTGGTAAGAGAGAGAAAAAATAAAATGTTTGTAAGGGAAACTTGATACTTTGCAGAGCCTTATTTCTTCCAAACTGAATTTTGGACCAAGGTTGACATTTTGTTTCCTACAAGATACTTATATAGGAGGTATCAGACTGCAGCCAGAAGGCACCTTTGTCTTAGGAACTTCAGGAGCAGAAAGTCGAATAACACGGGGAAAGAATTCTCAAATACAGAAGAGTAAGAGTAAAAACTCTTCACTTTGTACTGCTTGTCTGGGATACTTGTCAGATCAGGTTTTTTTTGGGTTTGGGTTTTTTTGTTTGTTTGTTTTACAGTAAGGTTAACTAGGCATCCTGTATTTTATAGGATTGTTGCCCTGTTCTATAGTATGAAATACAGTATAGTTTTTCATCCCATGTTCTGGATCTGTGAACAGTGCTGTGATTAGCACGGATGCAATGAGTTATTTTTATTGCAACAAAGGAATTTGTCTAATACACACTGCCTCATTCTCTATTTCATATTTTGTCTTATAATTTGTCACTGTGGATAACTAGCGGTCATATTATTATTGTACTGATCAATATTCAGATTTTTCAAAAGGACAAATCAAAAGTAGTATTAAAAAAATAAAGCAGCCTTTAACATGGTTGACAGTGAGGACCTAAGCCAGTGAATGTATTCCAGCTGTGGAGAGTTTCCTAACTTGCAATTGACTGAAACAGAGAAATGTTTCTGGGCAGCAATATTTCACAAAGTTCAGCCACCTTTTCTGAACAGAGACTTGGAAAATTAAGAACTCAGATCAAGAAAGACTTAGGTAGCTTAAAATCTTGGCTGGTTTGTAATGTATGGCAGCATCAGACAGTATCAAGTGTTCCTTCTGGTGTCCAGCAGGAGAGGTTTACTGTTTACAATTTGGGTAAGTTACCAGAATATGCTTTGCATAGGAAAGAAGATAGAGATGTCACAAATAGGTATCTCACAAATAAACTTGTGTTTTCCCAGGCCAGCAACCAGTAAAATGAAGTCTTTCTCTGTAGTCCTTTGCTGTTGGTTTTACAGACTGCTTTGAGAGACTACTCTTACTCTGGATTTAAAGACACAGAAAATAAGCAGAAAAGAGATCTTTGCTCAGCCTTAATTTGAAAGGAATTGGATATTAACACACATTTACATCTTCAAAGTAGCTCATTAGTTCATACAAGACAAGGCTGAGTTGGTTCATACCCACTACTTGGACCGTGTTGGAGCTATCCTTCACGGGCTTTCTCTAGGCACTATAGCTTTCAGACCCTTTGCATTGTGTTTTTCTTCAAACCATGGGCCATGTATTCTGCTTCTCGTAGTACTGTTACATGTCTGGAATAATTTTCAGAGATTCAGAGCTGGAGTAGGACTGCTTCTCAGCTCAGCCTTCTCACTGCCATCCTGGCAGCAGGATCTGGGGTAAGGATTGTACTTGGCACTGAGTTTTCTGTGTAATGAGATGCAGTGAACAAAGCCAAATAGCAGTGACTTCGGGTGTTTTGGTATGTGGCAGGTGGCCAAACATAATGCAGCCTTCCCACCTGGGAGACTTACTCTATGAGATAAGGTTTTTTTCCTTGTCATGTTTCTCTTGGATTTTTGAGCATGGAGGGAGCTTTAGGATTAAAGAGTTTACGTGGTGCTCTGTGCTGAATTAATCCTCGGGTGCTAGGCAACTGTCTGTCATGGGAGTCCAGGTCAGGACTGAAAAAAAGAAAAAGCAGCAAAATGCCATATGGAAGCTGAGGATGCACCATTGGTTTTGCCAATGGATGAGCAAATTTGGTGTTGATAAATTGACAGTCAGGAATTTGTTGTGGTGGTGTCAGACTCTGAGGCTGCGCTGCCTAAAGCTTTTGGACCTACAGGAGGCCCAAGTTGGCTTTGTAAGCCTGGCGTTTCCGTCCAGGTTGGGAAAGTGTGTGGTACAAACATCCTGATTCCCTCTTCCTACCATCAGCTCTCTTGATAACCTAAAAGAGGTTCTTTTTGCTGTCGTGCAGAGCACTGTTAACAACCATTGCTAGTCTGCTATCCAAGTACTCCGAGGTTGAGTAGAGGATGTGATCACACAGAGGTTACAGAATGACTGTAGAGTGTGTGTTTTACCTCGTGACTATCTGATGTTGACCATCAGTGTTACTGAGATCAGGCAGGTACAGCTTGTGTGAGATGTGTGCCAAATGCTGGGGCAAGCAGTGACCAGGTGCAGGCACTTAACTGTGTAGCACAGATGTCTGGCTTGCTATGGTACTTCTGGCTGCTGGAGTAAGACTCAGAACAGTTGGCTTGGTGGGGAAGTCATAGTGGACTGTTCCTCCTCGCATGTGTGCCTGCTTGTATGGTTGCTTTGGGCCCTTGCATACTGTATGTATGCAGGTGATGAACTAACTCCTCTAGACTCTGGTGGTTACATGAGACCATGTACTGTGTGTATGTATGGGAACTGTGCAATAAATTAACAGTACTTCAATGTAATCCATCTGTTTCCCTTTTTGGAACACATAGCAAATAGTTTTTCAGTTTTGTGTCTTACAGTAGACAGCAGTAACCAAGAAAGAACTTTCTTAAATTTTGTGGATTACTGAGCACTTGATACTAACCGAGCCATCCGTATCCCAGGTCTTGTGCAGAGGTCTGAGGTACACCTTGTGATTGCTGGGTCTGAAAAGTGCAACATTAAAACAAGCCATGAAGTGTTTAAGCTCAGTGTATAAAGGATAACACTGGGTTATAACTCAGAGGCACAGAAAATTTTGGAAACATTATCTTGAAGTAAAGGCAATAAAATTATTTTCTCTGTTGATGATTTGTTGCAATATTTCCAATATATGAATTCGTTTGTGTCTTTGCAAAATCTCTTTAAATGCTGTCAAGTGAGAACGGTATTGTTTTGTGCATAACAAGTGCAAATGAAAACTTACAGGATACTTCTTTTGGTTTCAGTTGTGGACAAGAATGACAAATTGTTGGACCAATTTTTATGGTACTTGAATTTGTGAGATAACTGCTTGGTGGAGCTGAGCACTGAAATGTGGAGTAAGGAATCAGCTTCTGAAGAGCCACTATTTGTACGAGAGTTGTGTTCACAGAGGATTTTTTTTTCAAATACACAAGAAAAAAAGGAAAAGTTAGTGCTCATCTTTCTCACAAAGTGGAATCATAGAATTCATTAGTACAAAGGTATTGAATTTGGGAAGACTCAGAGTGCTGACCTGAATGAGTAAGGTACTGCGTAATTTGGACATAAATCCATTGCTATGAAGCTGAATCCCAGAAAACCTAACCAGCATTTCTCAAAAGATGTATTGTAACAAACACTATGGTATTTACAGAACAATAGGTGGATGAAACAACTGAAATCTTACAGGAAGATATCAGTGAGACTAACGAAATGATAGGTGTTGATTAAGGCTTGCAGGGAAAAGCATAACAAAAGAATGGAAGCATGAAGAATGTACAGGGAGGAGATTGATCTATTTACAGGTGGAATTTAAAAAAAAAAAAAGGAAATAATATTCAACCAGAAAGGACTGACAAAACCATGTACTAGTTTAAGCTCTTTATCAGTGGCTTATACTTTCTGGTTGATTCTGAGGGAAGGGTCTTGTGAAAATCAGTATTTGTAAAGAGACAGAAAATGATAATAAAGTGGCCAGGTGAGAGCACAATCAAGTAGACTGTTTCGGTATATTGATTTCTTGGCGTTTTTATCTGAAATACTGAAGCTTTGAGGTAAACTATTCCCCACCAGACACAAATAGAGTCAGAGGAGACACCCACATGTTTTAAAAGTCCCAACTGAAGAAAAATTACTTGCATTTTGCATATGCACTTCATTTGTCACCAGATAATGTGCTTGAAGGTGAATCACTAGTTAAGCTGTGATTTCTGTCTTATCAAATGAGATGCGGACTCACAAAGAAAATTTTTTTTTTTAGTTAAAGCCTAAGTTTTGGCACTGTTGTGGATTTTGTGCCAGCCTGTGTATCACTGAGGGTACTGATGAAGTTGTCATTCTGTCTAGCTGTTTGTTTTCATATAACTTCTTGAAATTTAGTATCTTGTAGTGCTGGTTGAAACTGGCCAGTTGGTTGAGAAGTTATATGGTTTAGTAGTGGATGTCAGGAGATGTCGCACACTTGATCACCTGAATCTGGTTATTCTAAGAAAGCAGGCCAAAATACATAAGTCAGTAGATTTCACAGAGCATTTACTGTCATGAAATCATGCTTAAAATGTATACCTTGATTTAGTTGGGAGTAAGACATTAGCAGATTATTACCTAAGGGACCAATTAATTCTAAAGTTGTCATGATGTATACTAGTATGGAGCTGAGTTGTTCCATTCATTTGTCTAGTGACCTAAAAGAGAGAATAAACATACAGAAATAAATTAAATACTTATTACTGAATACCAGATTATGAGAGCTTGCAACAGGGGGGCTGACAAATGTTCAGCAGAACAATGAGAAATCCAACCTAGAAAATGTAGAACCCATCTGGGGGGCAAAAATCTGAAAAACATCAGTGGGGAAGTGACATCTGAATGCAGCAGTGCTAAAAGCCTTGAAGATGATAATTGGTGGGCAGGTAAATTGTGCCTTTGCAAGGTGATTTGTAGAAAATTAGGTCCATGTGACTTCTATGCTTGAAAATCAGGCAGAGGAATCACAGAATCCCAGACTGGCAGGGGTTGGAAGGGACCTTCAGAGATCATCCAGTCCAACTCCCCTGCCAAAGCAGGGTCACCTACAGCAGTTGCACAGGACAGCATCCAGGCAGGTTTGGAATATCTCGAGAGAAGGAAACTCCACAGCCTCTCTGGGCAGCCTGTGCCAGTGCTCTGCCACCCTCAAAGGAAAGAAGCTTTTCCTTATGTTCAGATGGAATTTCCCGTGTTCCTGTTTGTGCCCATTGCCTCTTGTCCTGTCGCTGGGCACCACTAAGAAGAGTCTGGCCCCATCCTCTTGACACCCACCCTTTGATAAGCATTGATGAGATCCCCTCTCTGTCTTCTCCAGGCTAAACAACCCCAGGTCTCTCAGCCTTTCTGCTCCAGTCCCTGATCATCTTTGTAGCCCTCTGCTGGACTCTCTCCAGTAGTTCCTTGTCTTTCTTGAACTGGGGAGCCCAGAACTGGACACACCAGGGCAGAGTAGATGGGGAGGACAACCTCCCTCAGCCTGCTGGCCACATTCTTTTTAATGCACCCCAGGATACCATTGGCCTTCTTGGCCACAAGGGCACATTGCTGGCTCATGGTCAACTAACTTGTTGTCCACCAGGACTCCCAAGTCCCTCTCTGCAGAGCTGCTTTCCAGCAGGTGAGCCTGTACTGGTGCATGGGGTTCTTCCTCCTCAGATGCAGGACCCTACACTTTCCCTTGTTGAACTTCATTGGTTCCTCTCTGCCCTCTCTGTCTCCTCCAGCCTGTCCAGGTCACGCTGTATGGCAGCACAGCCTTCTAGTGTGTCAGCCACCCCTCCCAGTTTTGTGTCATCAGCAAACTTGCTGAGCGTGCACTCTGTCCCCTCATCCAGGTCGTCGATGAATATATTGAATAAGAGCGGACCCAGTACTGACCCCTGGGGAACACTGCTAGGTACAGGCCTCTAACTAGACTCTGCACCATTGATCACAACCTTCTGAGTTTTGTCATTCAGCCAGTTCTCAATCCACCTT
The DNA here is from genome assembly GCA_017639485.1 of Pluvialis apricaria. Taxonomy (NCBI): domain Eukaryota; kingdom Metazoa; phylum Chordata; class Aves; order Charadriiformes; family Charadriidae; genus Pluvialis; species Pluvialis apricaria. The sequence goes on along the minus strand of CM030027.1, from coordinate 525,383 downwards.
GTTGTCCGCTCATCTCACCCACACTTAGTTTACTTATGAGATGTTACGGGAGATTGTGTCAAAAGCCTTGCTGAAGTCGAGGTAGACAGTGTCCACTGCTCTCCCCTTGTCTACCCAGCCAGTCATGCCATCATAGAAGGCTATCAGATTGGTCTTGCATGATTTCCCCTTGGTGAATTCATGTTGACCACTCCCGATAACCTTCTTTTCCTCCGCATGCTTAGAGATGACATCCAGAACAAGCTGTTCCACCACCTTTCAGGGATGGAGGTGAGACTGACTGGCCTGTAGCTTCCCAGGTCCTCCTTCTTCCTCTTTTTGAAGACTGGAGTGACATTGGCTTTCCTCCAGTCCTAAGGCACCTCTCCTGTTCTCCAGGACCTTTCAAAGATATTGGAGAGTGGCTTAACAGTAACATCTGCCAGCTCCCTCAGCACTCGTGGGTGCAGCCCTTCAGGGCCCATGGATTTGTGGGTGTCAGGTTTGCCTAAATGATCTCTAACCCAATCCTCCTCAACCAAGAGAAAGTCCTCCTTTCTCCAGACTTTTTCTCTTGCCTCCAGGGTCTGGGATTCCTGAGGGCCAGCCTTAGCAATAAAGGCTGAGGCAAGGAAAGCATTCAGTAACTGCCTTCTCTGTATCCTTTGTCACCAGGGCACCCACCTCATTCAGCAGCGGGCCCACATTTTCCATAGCCTTCCTTTTGCTACTGATGTACTTGAAGAAGCCCTTCTTACTGTCCTTGACATCCCTTGCCAGACTGAATTCCAAATGGGCCTTAGCCTTCCTTGTTGCATCCCTGCATACTCTGACAACGTTCCTATACTCCTCCGAAGTGCCCAGCCCCTTTTACCACATTCTGTAAACTTCCTTCTTCCATTTGAGTTTTTCCAGAAGCTCCTTGCTCATCCATGCAGGTCTCCTGCCTCCTTTGCTTGATTTCTTACTCATAGGGATGCACTGATCTTGAGCTTGGAGGAAGTGATGCTTGAATATTAACTAGCTCTCTTGGACCCCCTTACTTTCTAGAGCCCATGGGATTCCTCCAAGTAGGTCTTTGAAGAGGCCAAAGTTAGCTCTCTTGAAGTCCGGGGTTGTAATCCTACTTATTACCCTGCTTGTTCCACACAGGATCCTGAACTCTACTATCCCATGGTCACTGCAGCCAAGGCTTCCCCCAGCCCTCACATCCCCAACCAGTCCTTCTTTGTTTGTTAGTCCAGCAGCGTGCCTCTCCTCTGGCTTCTCCACCACCTGTGTCAAAAAGTTATTATCAGTGCTCTGCAAAAACCTCCTGGACTGTGTGTGCCTGGCTGTGTTGCCTTTCCAGCAAATATCAGGGTGGTTGAAGTCCCCCATTAGAACTGGGGCCTGTGATCATGAGGCTACTTTCAGCTGTCTATAGAAGGCCTCGTCAACTTCCTCTTCCTGATCCAGTGGTCTGTAGAAAACTCCCACAACAGTGTCAGCCATATTAACCTGCCTTTTAATTCTTACGCATAAGCTCTCAACTCTTTCTTCATCCACCTCTAGGCAGGGCTTGATACATTCCAGTTACCGTCTCACATAAAGAGCAGCTCCACCATCTTGCCTTGCTGGCCTCTTTCCTAAAAAGTACATAGCGTTCCAGTCATGTGAGCTATCCCACCCTGTCTCTCTAATTGCAACGAGATCATGGCCCTGCGACCACACACAGATCTCTAGTTCTTCCTGCTTATTCCCCATACTGCACGCATTGGTGTACAGGCATTTCAGAGAGGAAATCGAGCATGCAGGTTTTCCTGGAGGGGTGCAAGAGGATCCACCACAGCCATACACACCCCTGAGGTGATTGGCCTTCCGATTCTTGTCTTGGGAGGCAGCTAAGGAACATTTGTCACTGCTGTGGTTGGCCTGGCTTGTTCCCCAGTTGGGTAAGTTGGTGTGAGCATTGCCACCTTGGACCCCACCCCCCGAGTCCTTCAGTTTAAACCGGCCTCACCAAGTTGGCCAGCCTGCTGCCAAAGATTCTCTTGCCTCTTCTAGACAGGTGGATTCCATCCCTCCCTAACAGGTTATAGTCATCAAAGAATGTCCCATTGTCATAAAAGCCAAAATCCTTGCAGTGGCACCAGCCACATAGCCAGAAGTTGATATGTATATGTCTATTTCTTGCTTCCCCCCTTTCCTCCAACTGGTAAAATGGAGGAAAAGATAACTTGGGCACCAATATTTTTCACTTGCACCCCAGGGCTTTACAATCTTCCTTAATTCTGCCCAGGCTCTGGCTTGCAGTGTCATTCGTGCTCCCATGAAAGCGTAAATAGAATCATAGAATGGTTTAGGTTAGAAGGGACCTTTAAAGATCATCCAGTTCCAAATTCCTGCCACGGGCAGGGACACCTCCCACCAGCCCAGGTTGCTCCAAGCCCGGTCCAACCTGGCCTTGAACACCTCCAGGAATGGGGCAGCCACGTTTTCTCTGGGCAGCCGGGGCCAGTACCTCACCACCCTCACAGTCAAAAATTTCTTCCTGGTATCTCATCTAAATCTCTCCTCTTCCAGTTTGAAGCCATTTCCCCTCATCTTGTCACTCCATGCCCTTGTGAAAAGTCCCTCTCCAGCTTTCTTGTAGGTCCCCTTCAGATACTGGAAGGCTGCTATAAGGTCTCCCTGGAGCCTTCTCTTCTCCAGGCTGAACAACCCCAACTCTCTCAGCCTCTCCTCCCAGCAGAGGGGCTCCAGCCCTCGCAGCATCTTTGTGGCCTCCTCTGGACTTGTTCCAACAGGTCTGTGTCCTCCTTATGTTGAGGGCTCCAGAGCTGGACGCAATATTCCAGGTGTGGTCTCCCCAGAGCAAAGGGGCAGAATCCCCTCCCTCGCCCTACTGGCCATGCTTCTTTTGATGCAGCCCAGGATGCGGGTGGCCTTCTGGGCTGCGAGCGCACATTGCCGGTTCATGTTGAGTGTCCCATCAACCAACACCCCCAAGTCCTCCTCCTCAGGGCTGCTCTCAATTCATTCATACAAAGACTATGTCTTATTCCAGGCTGTCTCCTTATTTTCTGTATGAATTGGTAGTGCCACAGAATAAATAACTGTCTAAGTGCTCATTGTGTCAGTCTTTCTGATAGCTCAAAAAAAACCAAAACCCAATGAACTACCTGTGACTAGTCTGATACATTTGGCTCTTTCTAGCTGAGCATGTGGTTTATACAGCTGGCAGAACTGAGGAGCACACAACTGATTGACATGAATGCTGCTGCCAGGATGGGAGGTCCTTCCTCATCACACCATCCTGGTGCATATAATCCATTGCTTCACTAGAGCCAGCTGGGGTATGCATCTGATTGAAGGCAAACTGGGGCAGTTCACTAAAACAGTAGAAGACTAATGCAGCAAAAAAGTGCTTTGCAAGTTGCAAACTTTGCTCAGGTGAGTGGCAGTGTGATTGAGGAGAGGGTTGTATAGCTGGGAATGGATGGAGGGAGAGGGGAGTAATCCTTGTGCTCTAGCAAGCAAAATGTTAATTCAGCTCAGACCATCTCATGAAAGTAGTGTTTTCCTGAACTAAGATCTGTTTTTTTTCTGACGGAAAATGCATCATCAGCGTTCCCTTGATCATGTTATTGAGGCGTTGTGTGGGCTTTGGTAAATGTTTCAAAAAGCAGGAGAAGCCATCTGTTAACATAACAAATCTGTATTGCCAGCCTTTGACTTGTGCAGCTGGAAGCAAGAAAACACAGGTTAGATTAAGGTCTTGGGATGCAGTGAGAAAGAAGGCTGTACTGCTTAGGTACTTCAGCATGTAGGTGCAAGGAGTTCCTCTCAACGACATTGTTAATAGGAATATGCTGTGTACCCTGTAGGACTGTGTCAACGTGTTCCTTTGCTTTTCAGAGATGGTTTATGTAACTGATATTACAGTATGTATGATCTTGTTTGAAGACGAGATTAGAACTAGGATGAATTAAGAAGGAATGTCCAGAATTAGTGACATACTTGAACAGACTAGTATGGATTCATATCACAGTACATATTCACTAGAGTTTTACATCTTTCTTATAAAGGTCTGAAATTTCCTGTATGTCCATTTCTATACAGAAATGTATTTTTGGTGTTTTGTATCAGACTGGAGTTCATTTAGCATAGATTCCTGGTTTAGACAAGGCCTGAGGTCATCTGCCTCGAGGAATGTGTAAAAATCATTGGGAGCAGATGTGAGAGAGAATCTCTTGTATGAGAGAGTCTCGTGCTTTGAAGTGTTATTGTCCTTCCCAGGCTGTCTTGTATTGGCTGTTAAAGAAGGGAATAACTGGGACTCTTCCGTATTCAGCTGTTCCGATTTTACAAAGAGAATATTTGAGTTTCTGTATTGAACAGTGTCAGACAAAACGGAAATATTGATTAGATGTTAATGCTTTGTTTTGAATTTGCTCTGTTTATTCATGTTCTTGAATTTTTTCAGGAAGATCCAAAAGTTTATAGGAGTCTAATATGCTTCTTTGTTTGATATTCTACCTCAGAAACTCATCATTGATGAGAAGAAATACTATCTCTTTGGGAGAAATCCTGATCTGTGCGATTTTACCATTGACCACCAGTCTTGCTCTCGGGTCCATGCTGCCTTGGTCTATCACAAACATCTCAAGAGGGTTTTCCTCATAGATCTAAACAGCAGTAAGTAGTGTGACATTTAACCAGATTAGCAGTACAATATTTCAGTGCTTAAACGTTTCTGAATCTGAGACACTTTCCTCCTTTTCGTTGTTGTTTGCACTGTGTGGATAGATGACTATAATCTGAATTAGCATCCTAGTGAAAGATTGGCAAGGGTTAGGAGCAAACGAGTATGTGTTCCAGTCAGCTTACATCTGCTTCACTTGGTGTTTAAAACAAAGAGGCTAAGGGAGAGGAGGAAAGTGACTTGGCCTTCCCTTCACAACTTTAATGAAGCTTTCTCTTCTGTGGGTGGTTTCCCCAAGATCTAAAACCTGACGTACTGTTTTTTTCCACTGAGGGAATAATTCCAGACATGGTACATTGGGACCTACAAGAATCCAGAAAGTAGATGGTTTTTGTCATTTATTTCTGTGACTTTTTGAGGATTTATGATGTGAGTTATCTTAGTTTTGTGAGGTGGTAGTAAAATGTACATAGCTAATGTTTTCAGCAGTACCTCACTGACTTTTTTCCTCAGAGCAACCATGTACAGATTCTGAACTTCTCAGGACTTTAACTTGAATACTGTGAGCCCAAGCTGATGACTAACAGACTATTTTGCATTTTGACGTTCTCAGGCACATGGCACATTCTTGGGTCATATCCGTTTGGAACCCCCACAAACCCCAACAGATACCCATTGACTCCACAGTTTCATTTGGCGCTTCTACACGGGCATATACTCTGCGAGAGAAGCCCCAGACACTGCCATCAGCAGTTAAAGGAGATGAGAAAATGGGCGGGTGAAGATGAAGAGCTGAAGGGCTTGCTGGGTCTGCCAGAGGAGGAGACAGAACTTGATGTGAGTACGGTGGCACATTGTACCTAGATGGCATGTCCAGTTAAACGGATAGCATTCCCCTCTGGTTTGCTTAGGTTCAGGTTCTTAACTTCTTGGCCTTGAAGATAGTCTGAGGTGTCTTCTGCTGGCAGATACACGCAGACCATCTCATTCTGCCATGATAACCCTGTGATCGTGCTGCTTCCGAGAATCTGTGACCTAATAATCCTCCTGTTCCAATGGTCTTCTCACAAAGGCTTGCTAGGGAGTACACACTCTCCAACTAACATTACCCCAGTCAGGGGTGATTTCCCATACTGTTCCCCATTGCCAGATAACAGTGAATGCTGCCCTGCTTTCTACAGTTAGCTACTCCAGAGGGAGACAGCAATGTGTGGCGTTCACAGGACTGTTGAGCTTGGAAGGAACCTTTCAAGATCATACAGTCCAGCCCCCCTGCTCAAGCAGGGCCAGCTAGAGCAGCTTGCCCAGGATTGTCCTCAGTCAAGTTCTGAATATCTCCTGCAGATATTGGTACATTGGTACAGAGACTCCACAACCTCTCTGGGCAACCTGTTGCAGCACTGGAGCACTTTCTTCCTGGGGGTCTAAAGTTGAAGCTAAACAGTGTTTTGTGGTCTTCTGATATGCACAATCACATGATTAAATCAGACTTCATACACTGGTTGCTTAAACTATTTCATCTCCAAATTTGTCATTAGAACCTGACAGAGTTTATATACAGCCCACAACAAAAGAATTTCCACGCTAACCATTGAGGAAGGGAACTTGGATATTCAGAGACCAAAGAGAAAACGGAAGAACTCCAGAGTGACATTCAGTGATGATGATGAAATCATCAATCCGGGTAAGTAGTTGGCTTTAATCTTTAGTTGATGCCCTTAAAGGCCTGCCTTCCAGTATTCTCATAGGGATTCCTCATGGCTGCATATGGATAAGGAGAACAGAAATTTGGCAATCAGTATTTTGTGATGTGCTATTTCAGAGAAGCTGCCACATGTCTGATTTAAGTCTTTGACCTCTCTGTTTCTTCTCTTCTACCTGTAAAATGATTTGTGCAGGACAGGGGTATCACACTCAGCTTTGTTGTTCAAAATTCTATCAGATGTTGGAAAAATCTCATGGCTCCAAAAGGAGGAAAGTGTTTTAAATTTTTGGCCTTCTTTAGAATCTAAATGGGAACCGAACTTGTTTTTCATCTGTCCCTCAATGCTTTCCTTACCTGTTGCCTAATGGATATTCGTCTCAAGCTCAGAGGTTTTTTTGCTACTTGTCTGCATATTTGAAGCAAGTCATTCTCCTTCAAAACTGCTTCTGAAGATGTATCCAATTCCTAATTGGTCATTTTTCTCCCTTAGCTGTTTTATATTAATGGCACTCCTATTAATGGTATTTTGTATGGATAATATTCCTATTAATAAGAGTAGCTTTTTAATGAGTGTGCATTTTAAAATACAGTTGGAGCTAGTTTCATTTGGCAGTGTATGCCACCCGGAATGACCTTTTTAATTTATAAAGTTATGCAATGTAGTGCTCAGAACATCCTAATGTAAACAGCAGCCATGCACATTACAAAAAAGGTGATCTTTTTTCAGACTTTCAGAGACTCTACATTGAATTCTTCTGACTCCTCCTTCAAGGTCCCTCAAGGACTTCTGGGGCTCGCTGTTGAGCCTTTGAGCACATGCAGTGCCTTGTCAGCAGCAGCTTTCAGCCCAGAACTCCAGTCTGTCTGATCAGTGCAAACCAGCCATCCATCTGTCCCCTTTCCCCATTCTCCATTTGAGTGGAAGCCTTTCTTACCAGTTCCTCTGAGCCCACCTTGAGACGAAGCCACTAGGTGTCCCCTTAGGTCCTCTCTATTTGGGCATGCTTGTACTTACTGAGAGCTACTAGAGTGCTGGCTTTGAGAAAGTTCTTGTACCAATTCTTCACATAGGTTCCTTTACCTGACAGATGTTCAATCTTTTCCTGTATTCTTACTGAAAGCTTCGCTGTTCTTGCCTTTACAGAGGATGTGGACCCTTCTGTTGGGCGTTTCAGGAACATGGTACAGACAGCAGTAGTCCCTGTTAAGGTATAGAGTAACTCCCAACTTTCTGATTAATACATTACATTGGTGAACTCACTTTATGAATTACACCTTAAAAACACAATGTTCTATAGTGGAAAGTGTTTTATTGTTAAGCAAAAGTCACATTCGTGTTTTGCAATTGTCTCTTTTAGCAGATTTGAGATGTCCCTTCAAGTCCAGCTTCAGCTCTTTTCCTTGTGATACATGCAATCAATGGCAATTTTTTTTCCTCCCAAAAAGAAACACTTCCCAGAAGTTCAGTATGGTAGTTCTGGGCATCAGTTAAAATTGTGGCAAGTGTAGAAAATAAAAAGTAAAAATAAGAGTTTGTTTAAATACTGGAAGTGCTAAAGATTTCATAAGGTTGTCTACTAGAACTAGCAGGGTTTAGACTCTGCTCAGAGATTAGTGTGTTGCCAGTGCTGTATTTAATTTGAATATGCTAGGAGTAGGGAAGACTTGCAAAACTTTAGGGTAGCTAAGCAACAGTGTCATAGCAATTTTACTTGTTGCTGGTATACGCTAAATAATGTATGTGGAAAAGGATAATTCTATATAAACCCCAGACTACAGGAGAAGATTCAAATGATCAAGAGCTAGACGAAATCACCCGAGTGATCTAGAAGTTGCTGTTTCTTATTGTAGGGGGAAGGAGGATCTGTGTTACTGACTAAAGACCCACTTGGTCTTGCATTCAGGACAAGCTCAAGACTGGCACGCATGTACAGGAGGTAGAGAGGTGCTCGGGCCTGATCTAAGTTAAACCTGAGCATCAACTTCTGTCATCCCTCCCTGCGTTGTGCACCTTTAGGAGTTTATTATTAAGTAGCTTTCAAGGAAACCCAGAAGAAATCTTCTGGGACAAAAACTGGGACATGGGTCTGTAGCCACTTTATACGTGGCTGGCCTAGGTGCCTTTTTGGGGAAAAATTACATTGGCTTCCAGTTTAAATAACTTGCTTGTTTCGTGTATTTTGAGTAATTCTTTAAATACTTCCGTCTACAGAAAAAAACGGTTGGAGAATCCAGGCGCGTTGACCACAGATGATTCTGCATCACGACGTATGCAAAACTTTCCCTACAGTGGAGGATTATATGGTGGTTTACCTCCAACTCACAATGAGGCAGGTTCCCAATCACACGGCGTCCATGGGACAGCACTCATTGGTGGTCTGCCAATGCCCTACCCCAATCTTGCCCAGATGTGGACTTGACTCCTGTTGTGCCCTCAACAGTTAACATGAACCCAGCTCCAAACCCTGCTGTCTTTAATCCTGAAGCTGTGAATGAACCCAAGAAGAAGAAATACGCAAAGGAGGCATGGGCCGGGCAAGAAGCCAACCCCTTCCCTACTGATCTGAGTTGGGTTTTGTTGAGGGAGGGTGGGAGCTACGAAACTCCAGAAACTGTTTATGTGCAGTAATCGTCTTTTTAAAATTTCAGTGTCCCTAAACCAGATGTAATACCAAGATTGGAGAAGTGAAATATCCTTTAAAGATCTGTCTTCAAGCGTTTTTATATGTCTGTTTAAAAGAAAAAAATACAGCTCCCATCTCCTTATATATCTGGCAGCCTTTTTTTAGCCATTACTGTCCCCAGAGGTCTTTACTCTGAATTTTGATCCATAAGTTGAAGGGGCAGAGTCATACAGTTTAATTATGGCATGACCCTGCAAATTCATGCATTTAGGTGTTGTGCTTACTAGGAGTAATGTTGTTCCTGCTGGACTTGCTCATAGCACGTCAGCTGTATCAGAAGTAAATGTTTGTGGGGCCAAGCCTTTCAGAAATCCCATCGGTGTGAATTCTAAAACTTGCAAAATACAGGTCAGCTTTTATTTTTCATATTTTCAAAGCCCCACCAATGTGGGGCATTATCTTTTTGTTTTGTTTTATTTGGCTACAGCTTGTTTTAACTTCCACCTAAAACACCACAGCATCCCATTAGATCATGAGAACGTGGAGTTGAGATGGACGCAAAACAGGTGGGCTTCCTTAGCTGTGGTCTGGTATTGTATGATGGAGAGCTGTGTGGATGGATAAAGGCATACATGTGGATGGATCTGAGCTTGTGTTGGTGCTAATGGCAGCAAGCAAGCCTGGCAGGCCTAGGAGCGTTTGACTGGTAGATAGGCACTATCTACACTCTACGAACAGTGAACGACGAAGTAGTGTTGACTCTTTCCCATGTGATAACTTAAGGTGGGGTTAAGACAGAGGAGAACAGTTTCTTTTAAACACAGTGGCCCTTTTAGCTTAGTTTCATTTTTGTCTGCAAATGGAACGTGTGAGCTTAGAGTCTACGTGAGATGCAGCAAGACACACATAAAAATAAGCCATCATCAGCAGTGTCACAGGATTTGCGTGTTTAACAAAAACCACAATCTGCACGCTGTTCTGGCTGCTAGTAACAGTGGGTAAGAATTGAGTGCTACTTAAAGCTAGAGTACAAATTCTCAATAGAGAATCTGCCTCGCCTTGAATGAAGCAGCACACAAATTGGTCTCATAATACTACATTTTTGTCTACTTCATCATTCTCTCCCATTGAATAAAATGAGAAGCTCAGTTTGGATTGTTGTTCTAGCTCTTCAAATCCTTGGGTTTAGATTTCAAAATCTGATTCACATGTATTCAGACACTGTGTCTTTACTTTAGACAAGGTAAGGCCCAGACCTCTGTTTTTCTAAGTTTACTCTGGATTTTTTTTACACCCTATAATGCAGTTCAGCTACGCAGTCACATTCCTTTGTTGTTTGAGGGATTTCTCCAGGAAATGTGCACTAAAATGACAGCAGTATACATAGCTGTTGATTGTGTACAGTACTGTAGCTACCTGGCTGAATAGTGTTGTGAAAACCTGGTGGTTGCTGGAGCAGGTGCTGTGTTATAGTGCATCTGGTACGCTGTATGCACTAGACCTGTTTTGGACAGATGCTCCAAAATCAGTGTTACTTCTGCGTCTGCAGAGTGATTGCTTCTATCATGTTATTGAGATAAAAATGAGCTAGTAGCTACCCCCATTTACAAGAGCGATGGCTTTAGAATCTGGTTTGTTCCCCTCCCTGCACCGTCATATCAAGCTCAGACTACTATGTGGATGAATACAGTACCTTCTCCATTAATATAGTTGTGCCGCTCTGCGTTTAGTTGTCATATTATTGAGTATGATTCAGTCCTCAGACATTCTGCTTCCAAACACTCCATGCTGACTCTTAAAATCTTTCTCCCTTTATTTTTAGTTTTGCTTCTTCTGGTATGTAGAATTTTCTTTTTCCAGCCAGTCTGCTTTATGAAGGCAAACTCTTTAGGGTAAGACTAGTTAGGGCAAGTAAAAGTTGAACAGGTTTTCTTCTTCCTTTTTTTCCATTTGGTTTTTTTTTTTTCAGGGGGGTGGGGGGTGGGGTGATTTTTTTTGTTTTGTTTTTTTGCAAGTGGCTCTTTGCAAGATTTTTTCTTGAAAAGGGAAGCTTTACTGCTCATTGGTTTTAAGAGCTCTTCTCCTCCCTGGGTTTGAGCAAGCTCTCATTATTTTAGAGCTTAGGGGCCATAAGCCGGCCAGTACAGGAGGGGACAGTATAACATCTAGGGGCTTTGTACAGAAGTTTGTACACTTGTGTAATATGTAATAGGCCTTTTCACACTTTCTGTTGAGCTTTTTACCTGTAACCTTTACTATGTTGTAAATTAAATGCAGTTTTTGCCAGTTTGTAGAGTGTAGTGTGTTCGTTCCCAGTCTACACTTCTGCAGTTGGGACTGTATGTTGATTTGTGGCTTATTGAAGGACTTCTGTCATGGCAAAGTGCAGCTATTCCTGCAGGTCTTGTTCTTAGCGTCTGGCTCAGATTCCTGCTTATAAAGCTGTTCCAGCTTCTTTGCTCGTGACCTGCTTTGCTGCCTTGTGCTGCAGTGTGCTGCACTTTTGCACATGAGTAGCTCTTAATAGTGAATTCTAAACAGCAGTCACCTTTGTTCTCTGAGTGAGGTTTTATCTGATTCTGGCATAATCCTCTCTCTGCAAAAGTTACGCTTTAGAGCCCAACTTTGCTTCTCTCATTGCCCAGCTTGCTGCCTCTGACCTATAGAGTGGCCTTGGGCAGTCTGAATGCACCATCCTGTGTCACGCTGTGTCTCTGCAGCTTGTCCTAGGCTCACTGGGGAGAGCTGTAGTGAAAAACAGTGAACTGGGACCTGGTTAAAGACAACCGTGATGCCTGCAGTCTAGGGTTGAGAGGCATTCCCAAGCTTTGCTGAATTTAGTTATATTTAGGCTGTATTTCTTCTCAATCCAGCAATATCCCTTAGGCAGCTGGGGCAGTTACATTTTCATTATTGTGTGTTAGCAGAAGGCTGAATGTTCACAATTCATGTGCAAGCTGCTGGTCTGCTATAGGTAGAAATATTTGGTACAGGTTAAGTAGTTAACTTTGTGGTCTGACATTGTAAGTGTTGGTGTGGTTAGCAATTTATTTCCTGTATTAAAGGAAATAGTAAAAACAAGCCAACTTGCATGATAATCTAAAACACTCTCTGCAATGTGGAATGCAGAGATGAGAACAAAGAAGTGGAGAAGAGTTTGCAGCTGAATAAATGATTGAGCTAAAGAATAATGGCAGTGTTTTCCAGGAACATCTGTCCTCGCAGCACTCATTGGATTGTCATTGTAACCCGTCTTCTCTCTTTTGGTTTTGAAATACAAGAGTGCAGCACCCAGTAGGCATCCCAAGAGCTGCTAATGAGCTGAAAGAAGTTATTCTATTCCCACTGTGCTGTGCAATAAGATACCAATGTGTTAGACTCTGTGATGACATGCCTGAAAAAATGACTTCTTGGAGAGGAGGTGACTTCTCCCTGGGACCTTTCAGGAGAGCAGAAATAGCTTCCAGCACAGAACAGGTGAGTGTGCCAGCTGAAGTATGCGCTTGTGCAGTTACACCAAGTGCTTTGAAACACTCAATGGCATGGGGAAGGACCACATTAGAAGGCTGGACTGGAAGACCTGGATGGCTTTAGGACAAGCCATAGAACCAGGCTGTGTAACAGCTATTACAGGGCTCAGAGGTCAGATGCTGCTTAAGAGCATTTTTTCAAAAACAGTCTAATACAGTCAGGTAATTTGTAGGTTCTTTCATCTCAAAACTCTTAATCTAGCAGTGGTAGGTTAAGGGGGGGAGGGGGAGGTTTCTGCTTTCACTTCTGCTCAACACCAGGAACACCTCATTCATACAAGCTTTGCGACATCACTGGGACCTACCTGCTTGGTGCAGGGGACAGGATTGCTAGTGCAAAACAGAGCGTGAAGTAAGGTGGTGGCAAGTTCAGGGTAGACAGCTGTGTTTTTTGGGTTGCAGTCTTCTAAATTAGCCTTCTCTGAAGGTCCCATAACCAGTGAAGCAGTAAGAGGCACCTCACATACTGGCATGACATAGATGCCTGAGACAGTGATGCTTCCCCTGCCTTCACAAAAGCAGTAGCTTCCCAGCAGCATTGATGGTTGCTTCAGTGTTGTCTTTTGCTTCTTATGAATTCCCCAGAACTGATGTCCTTTTCAGAGAAGCTTTAAGGGACAAGCAGCTAAAGAGCCTGAATCTTTGCTGTCCGTCCTCTTGTACATAGCTGTCTGTCTTGTCATATGTTCTGGCATACGTCTGTGGAAGGTTTCAATTACATTTGCAGAATGGTAGAGGAGGAGGAAGTCAAATACTAGATGTGCTCTGGTCACTCTGACACATCTTGCCATGGCCCAAGTTGTTTACTGTTGTCTTGCAAAGACAGATGGGGAGCTGCCTGCGTACACACTGGTCTTTGAGGAACTGGCCAGTTGTCCTGGTTTGAGGTAGAACAGGACCAATTTTGTTCAGTAACTTTGCTTCTTAGCTGGGCCTCTTCTAACTACTGAAATTAACAGCATATTGTGCAGACAATGTTCGCTCTCTCAGAGCGATCAGACCAATGTTTAGAGCTGATGCCCAGGCATGGTACGCAGAGGGGTTCTTGCTTATACTCATTGCTATAACACCCAACACCTCACTTTGGTACTTGCCCCCGTTGGAGGGTCGGAAGCGGAAAAGCGTAATGGGGTCCCACCTGCAGGGAGGAGTGGACAGGACAGGTGACCCAAAACTGACCAACGGGGTATTCCATCCCATCTTCCTCATGCTCAGTATAAAAGCTGAGGGGATCAAAGGGTCAGGGCACTTTCTTCCTTCAATGGCCGACATCTGAGGAGGACTCTCTCTGTTCATCTGCCTTTGGTCCCAATCCTGAATGCAGATCCGAATCCAGTTCCTGTCCATCACTGATTCCAGCCTGGGACTGCCCCAGTGCCAGCCAGTGTCGTGATTGTCATCCTGGGAGCTTGATATGGTTTTGTATATATTTCATTATTTTACTATTAATATTTCATTAAAGTAGTTTAGTTCCTTCTAAACTCATGTTTCTTTTTCCCTCCTCTGCCTCTCTCTTTGAAGAGGGATAGAGGGGAGCATCTGTCAGTCCCATCTGGGGTCCCCCACATCACCTGTAGCCGATTTGGCCTAAACCATGACACCAGTAATACTGGACTAATCTAGCAATTCCAGTCATGGCTGGTCACAGAGACTTTTCTTATATCTTGGCTGTGATGGGTCATTTCCTGCCTGAGGTTTCCCACCTGCTTCTAGATATGTCAAAGAGGCATTTCTGTGTTTGAGCCTGGAGGAAATGGAATCAGAATGGTTTGGGTTGGAAGGGACCTTAACGATCATCTAGTTCCAACCCCCCTGCCCTGGGCAGGGACACCTCCCACCAGACAGCAGCATTTCTCCTGGTGTGTAAGCAATGGTGTGTTTATGGCCATATCCCCCCAGGGCAAGTCCTTTCTTAAAGGAGGCACAACCAGTTTTCTCCAGTGTCTGTAGAAATACTGGTTTTGTAACTTGAAGAGCTAGCAGGAACTTGTTCTCCATTAACCTCTCCCATATAGGCATACCAGAGTGCTCAGTTACTTTGATAACAATTTCAGGGTCCCACGAAGATGAGAACGAGCCTGGAAGTGGGCTGTTTAGGCAGTGGTTCCACTGCTTGCTTCAACGTGGATAACTCAAGTAGCCCTGATAATTCTTGCTTGTTGACAGGTCAGAGAAGATTTGTGCTCCGCTGCAGGGAGTGTTACAAACCTTTGAGGTGAGGATGGTTCAGGCTGAGAGACCAGTTTTGCTTGGATCCTAACAGCTGATGTGATCCCCTGACCGCATGTCTTCTGTGCTTGTCTGTCTGGGGCCCTGCTTGTGGGATCACAGTTCCTGCTTCTGTTTGAGGAGCTCTGACATCCTGCATGTTGTCACTTCAGGCCCCCAGCTGCAGCCAAGCAACAGCAAAGTTTAGGACTTTGACAAGCTGTGAGGATGACTTGGGGACTGCCTAAAATCTGTGGAAACTCCAGCTGTCTGTCTGATGTCCTGCAAGGCAATTTCTTTATGCAATTTTTGCGTTTCCCCAGTTGAATTTGGAAACCAGGAGAGCAGGTAGACAACTTTGCTCCCAGTAGCTGCTCATGATTGGTGTGGTTTTTCATCTCCATGACCTGAAGTTGGCCTGTTCGAGGCTTATTCCTGACTTCTCCATGGAAGCTTTTCTCTCTCCTACAGCGCAGAGATCATCTGCCTGTCCCTGAGTGCCTCTGCTTCACTAAACATCTCGCTTCTCTGGACAATATTCCCAGGTTCAGAGGAAAAGGTAATGGCTAAAATGGGCAGAGTAAGAAAATGAGTGTCACAAGCCCAGGTGAGAAGTTTGAAGGCTAAAAATAAATGGTAATAAAATCTCTGATGCCATGTTGGATGGAGTGGTGTCTTGTGGGTGAGAACAGGAAAACAGTGGTGTGTTTTCTACTGTCTGTCACCTGAGCAGTAGGGACATGACAGAACATCATTGTGTCTCCCTGAGCATCTACGGCAGGAACCTGGGGAGCAGCAGGGCAGCTAACAGCCCTATGTGTAGGGTGTCCCGTGCGCACAGGGACTGTCCACGAAAGCAGAGAACCTGTTTGTCAGCTGTTCTGGTGCAGACCCTGAAGGGTTGTTTTGGACACAGCACAGTAGGGAGGTTTTGCCCAGGGCTCAGTCAGGGTTTCAGTAGCACTGAGAAGTGTCATGTCCAGCTGATACTGAGTACGACCCATGGGAAGCAGCAGGGAGATAGCTTATAGCGTGCTTTGAATGTTTTCAAGAGAAAGGCAGGACTCTGGATATGATCAACCAGTCCTAACTGGAGAAGACATAACCAGTGGTTTGGTGACCACTATTATGCTGTGAAGCTTGTCTGTCTCCTGCCAGCACCAGCTGCCAAAAAGCTCTCTGCACTGCACTGACCGGGCTGTAAATGCTCCCTATGAGATGCTGCACACAAGATCTGCCAGCAAGCTCAGTGAAAGCTGAAACAGTGCATGGGAACACCTCTTTAGTGAGCTCTTCTCTGCCAGGAGACAGCACTGCGTGAATGCTTCAGACAAGCTATTACACTATAGAAAGAGCTCTGCTTTACATGCAGTACTCGTTTGGTCTTCCCTCGTTATGCCTAGTCATCAGCCTAGGAGCACAGAAACTTTGTGTGTCTTACGTGACTCATTTGCTGCACACTCATTGCTTCCTCTTGGGTTATGTATGGAGAGGGATTTTTTTTTGGGGGGGGGGGGGGGGGGGGGGGGCGGAATATTCAATTCCATGAATAACCAGTCTCTAGTAAAAGAGCTACTTCTGCTCAGCCTGTCTTTTCAAAAGGCAACTGTGTGAAAATGATAATAGCCCTCTGACTAGTGGCCGTTGCTAGCCAGCTGTTTTTACTCATTTCGTATCACTGGGCCCATCTGTTAGGGAGGGTTTATGTTTTTCTTGTTATCTCTTAAAAACGCTGTTACTCAGTATGCAGAACACAACTAGTTGTACTAGGATGTAGGCTTTACAGTTGCTTGCTGCTGAACAGAATCCTGGTCAAGACCATTACTCATACCTAGTTCAGCGTTTGAATTTCTGCAGACCACAGATTCTTCACCTATATTTGTCCGTGTTGTTAACAGTGGGTGTGTTCAGCTCTGCTCAGGCAAATGCACAACTGGAGAGGAAAAAAAGCAATTGCATTGTTTCCTGGCTCATTGCCCAAGGCAGAAAGTGGCAACTTCCTTTGATGCAAGTCAGATAACGCCCATGTACAAGAAGGGCTGGAAGGAGGATCAGGGAAATTACAGGCCTGTCAGTCTGACCTTGGTGCTGGGGAAGGTTATGGAGCAGATCATCTTGAGTGCCATCACATGGGACGTATAAGACACCCAGGCGATCAGGCTCAGTCAGCATGGGTTTATGAAAGGCAGGTCCTTCTTGACTAACCTAATTGCCTTCTATGACAAGGTGACCTGCTTAGTGGGCAAGGGAAAGGCTGTAGATATTGTTTACCTGGACTTTAGTAAAGCCTTTGACACCATTTCCCACAGCATTCTCCTGCAGAAACCGGTGGCTCATGGCTCGGGTGGGCGTACTCTGTGCTGGGTGTTAAGCTGGCTGGGCCAGGCCCAAAGAGTGGTGGTGAGTGGAGTTAAATCCAGTTGGTGTCCGGTCACAAGTGCTGTTCCCCAGGGCTCGGTGCTGGGGCATGTTCTCTTTAATATCTTCTTCAACGACCTGGATGAGGGGATCAGTAAGTTCGCAGATGACACTAAGTTGGGTGGGAGTGTTGATCTGCTGGAGGGCAGGAGGGCTCTACAGAGGGATCTGGACAGGCTGGACCGATGGGCTGAGGCCAATGGTGTGAGGTTCAACCAGGCCAAGTGCCGGGTCCTGCATTTGGGTCACACCAACCCCACGCAGTGCTACAGGATTGGGGCGGGGTGGCTGGAAAGCTGCTCAGCAGAGAAGGACCTGGGGGTGTTGGTGGGCAGCCGGCTGAGTATGAGCCAGCAGTGTGCCCAGGTGGCCAAGAAGGCCAACAGCATCCTGGGCTGTATCAGGAATAGTGTGGTGAGCAGGATGAGGGCAGCGACCCTCCCCCTGTACTCGGCACTGGTGAGGCCCTACCTCGAGTCCTGTGTTCAGTTTTGGGCCCCTCACTACAAGACATTGAGGTGTTGGAGCGTGTCCAGAGAAGGGCAGCAGAGCTGTGAGGGGTCTGGAGCACACATCTGATGAGGAGTGGCTGAGGGACCTGGGGTTGTTCAGCCTGGAGAAGAGGAGGCTGAGGGAAGACCTTATCGCTCTCTACAGCTCCCTGAAAAGAGGGGGTAGGGAGGGGGCAGTCGATATCTTCTCCCAAATAACGGGCGATAGGACAAGAGGAAACAGCCACAAGTTACACCAGGGGAGGTTTAGATTGGAAATTAGGAAAAATTTCTTCACCGAAAGGGTTGTCAAACACTGGAACAGGCTGCCCAGAGAAGCGGTGGAATTGCCATCCCTGAAAGTATTTCAAAAATGGGCAGACGACGTGCTGAGACATGGTTGAGTGGTGGACTTGGCAGTGTTAGGTTGATGGTTGGACTTAATGATCTTAAAGGTCTTTTCCAACCTAAACAATTCTATGATTCGAAGTCCCCTTCTCCTACTACTGTCCATCTTCATCACCCCTTTTAAAGCCTCAGCAGGGTAAGAAACAAAACTACTCATGGGTCCTGGCTCACCCACCACTCTGCTGTGCTCCATGGTGGTGCCTGATTGCCTGAAGTAGGAGGAGAGGATCCCTTTGCAGGGAGATGTCATCTCAGTTGGGTCCTTTATCGGACACTGACCTTGGAGAGCATAAGGACATATCTCGTGTAGTGAAAGATGATGCTGGGTTAGCCTTAGCACAGTGCTGGGTAGCGGATGGCACAGAAGTACCTGTGAGCTTCAACAGGTGAGCGTGGCCAGTATCATCAAGGCACTGTGCATGATGCTGCAGTGCCACGAGGGCCCTCTGCTATTGATGTTCCCTCTTTCTTGGCCTTCCTGCTGCACAGCTTCTCTGGCCTTGGCAATGAGCTGAGTCCTTCCTGGGATGAGCAGTTTTATCACTTGGTGCTCCAGTTTGTTCTGCGGTACATGCTACTGAGTCAGAGCATCTCTATATGCTGCCCTGCTGTCACAGGGGACCCCTGTGAAGGGAGCACCTGCTGGGCAGGATCACCTCTGAACTTGAACTTGGAGAGGCAGAGATGGTGCTCACAGAGGACTTTCAGTGCAGGGGCCATGTGTCCAGCCCAAGCCTAAGCCATCCTGACATCAGGCCCTGGGTGGCTGATGTGGAAATGTCTGCTATGGGGAAAGGATGGTCCTTCCTCAGCGCCTGCAGAGTTCTTGCTTGCTGTGGGGAAGTGAGGGCTGTTTGTGGGAAAGGGAACGAGCTGGTTTCGATTAGTGTGTGAAATAAAGCAGCAGTTCTCAGGGCCCCGCCATGGCTGTCTTGCCCCTCCCCTCATGGGCAGCATGGGCAGACGTGCACCAGCCTGGTGGCAAGCAGGAAGAAGTGAAAACATTCCATCCATTTATTCAGCTCAGTGCTTCGGCTGTGTTTGGGATGACGGAGCCCTGACGGGTTTGCTGCCTTTTCCTCCTACAACTGCTCTGTTGTTCCCAGAGGCATCACAAAACTCACAGGTCTGCTACGCACACTTCTGGGTAGCTACAAAGCAACAACCTCCTTCACCCATCCCCTGATGAAATCAGGCTCAAGGCTAAGCTACCAGGAGAGGATAGAAGGCATTGTTGGCCCTAAAGCAGAGCTGCTCATCCCCTTGGCCTGTAGTGAGCTGTCTTAAACATGTTTCTGCCTCTCCTCACTCCCCTTTCCTTGCAGCTCTTCCCCATCCCTGAAGAAGTGATGCTGCTTCATCCTTGGCTCTGACTCACCTGGGCCAAGTCCTGGCTCTTTGCTGCTGGTGCTCAGCAGCCTGGAGACCTGCTCCTAGAAGCCTCTTTTAGGCAAGACCCAGTGGGCTTTTCAGCTGACCTTGATTGCTCTCCGTGGCCATGCTCATTTTATCTGTGTACAAAGGGCTTGGACACCTCTATGACCCCTTTTATTTTTCCAGACCTCTCATGGAGATTTGCACACTGGGTCCTCAGCTGCTCTTTCACAGCCATGCTCTGCAGTGGGGGAATTGGCGTCTCCCTTGAGCATGTCTCCTTATGTTGCTCCCCTGGGGTACTGGGGGCCCTGGGAATCGGGGGCTGCTGGACTGGCAGTGCCCAGCAGCATCCCTGAAACGTGTCAATGAGCAGAGCTCTGTGGAGCTGCAGTAGCACAGGGTCTGTCCTCTGTGCTGGCTCTGCTCTGCGTTAGGTTATCACATGTCCCTGGGAGGAAACCTCAGCAAAGAACAGGCAGTCTTTGGTATGTTCTCCAACCACAATCGGTTTGTTATGTGCTGGATGATGGGCTGCTGAGCTGTCCAGTTTAGGCCACTGTACATTTCTGGTTCCTGAAGTGACCTTTTATTTTCAGACATATTTTTCTATGGCTGATTTTCAAACTAATTCCTTCTGTTCCCTCTCCCACTCCCATTTTCCCCAGACGGGTAGCAGAGCACAGGTATGCAGGAGTGGCTGCGACCAGGCTTTTCTGTTTTGAACTAGACCAGCACATCAGCTGGGAAAACCCTCATTCTCTTCCCACAGCTGCAAACATAGGTCTCAGTTGTACCAAAATCCACACCCTGGCTTGCCAGGGATGCCCACCACAACCACCATCACCTGTTCCCTGCAGAGAGGCCCTGGAGTCAGCCTTGCCACCAGGGTTTCAGCCTGTCTAGGCACGTGGCTTGTTCTTTAGGTCTGTTTGGGAATGGAGGAATAGATGCTTGGTGTCCAGACAACTTTGCTGTGGGCTGTTCAACTTACCTTGTGATTTCCAGAACAGAACATCTGTTCAGCTCCTCCCTGGACTCTGCCTTAGAGCAGCAAAACACCCCCAGAAGGACAAGCTCTGCAGGTTTGGGGACTTCTCTGTACTATATTGAGAGTTTCCTGACCTCCCATGGTTAGTATGGTCCTGCCCTTCAGGGATTCTTCACATTGTTTGATACAACAAAATACACTTTCTTCCCAGCTACTGATACAAAGGATATTTCTTCCAGGCACTGTCTCATTCCCATTTCATGATGATAAAGCTGAAGGCATCTAAGCTTCTGTTGCCTGGGCTTTTCCACCCACTGTAGCTTCATTCCTCTAGTTCCCCATGGGCTTGCGTGCTGCTGCCCGGCTGTAAATCTTGAAATGTCTCATCAGCATGGGCTCAGCATCTGTGTACATTCTGCAGTGGGAAGCAGAAGCCTGGGAGAGCCTGTCCTGCTGGGGCACAGAGACAGCATCTTGCTGACTCTCCAGAGGGGGCTGGTACACGGCAATTCCTTTATCTTTTCCCCCATATCTTCAGTCTTAAATGTGCAACACCACAGCTGTGCTTTTGCTGTGAACAGGGCAAACCATGTGCAGGACTAAGACCAGATCATGGAATCATCGAATGGTTTAGGTTGGAAGGGACCTTGAAGATCATCGAGTTCCAACCCCCCTGCCACAGGCAGGGACACCTCCCACCAGCCCAGGTTGCCCAAGGCCACGTCCAGCCTGGCCTTGAACACCTCCAGGGACGGGGCTTCAACAACCTCTCTGGACAACCTGTTCCAGTGCCTTACCGCCCTCAAAGTGAAAAACTTCTTCCTAATGAAAAACTTCTTCCTAAGTTGATCATGGCTGACAGATCAAGGGAAGCTATCTCTGCTGCCTGCCTGCACTGGCAGTAGTGGACCCAGTGTTGAACCCTGAGTTCAAGAAGGGGGATGTGGGAGGGGGACCACCAAAGGGCAACCAAGATGGTCATGGGCCTGGGCACATGACCTGCAAGGAGTGTTTATGGGAGCTGGGCTGGTTTTGCCTGGTGAAGAGGAGGAGAAGAGCAATCTAATAGCAGCCGCAACTGGTTGAAGGGCAGTTTTGCTGATAATGGAGCAAAATTCTTCCCAGCAATAGCAGACATGATGATGAGGGACAATGGCAACATCTAAAGCTTGGGAGGTGCAGGCTGGGCATTAGGAAAACATCTTCTCTGGGAGGGTGATGCAGCCCTTCAACAGGTAGGTCACCAGAGAGGTGGAAGGTTTCCATCCTTGTAGGTTGTGAAGACCTTGACATGTCTGACTTGCTCTGGTGCCAAAGATACTCCAGCTCCAAGTGTCAGTTTGGCCTGAAGTCCTCTAGACATCCCTGCTGCTGTGACACCCTGCACCGCATACTGAAATTGCCTTGTGCAGGGGAAATCTTGATGCACCTGCACTCTGTCCTGCAGATTGCTTCATCGTGTACTGAGTAACAGGAAACACATATTCCCATTCAGTGCAGCTGACTTCTGCAGCTGGAGTCAAAGCGGGAAGACCTTTTTTTCTGCATCATGTACTTAAAAATACCTTTCTCCAAGTTTCATTTCTATGTTAAGTCCCATCCAGCTCTTGTTCTTAGCCTGCAGCTTAGGTTTTCTTAGTCGTGCAAGTTAAAGGAAAACCGTTACAAAGATGAAGCTCATCAGGAGCAGCAGCTCTCAGAACTGCCACTTCCACTGCAGCAGCCTGTGGGGCTGGCAGCCACGGGGACTGTGCTTGGCTGCTTTTGCAAAGGATGGCGCCCGTCTCTGCAGGAGAGTGAGACAGGTGCTGACACCTGTCTGGAAGCATGGGAATTTGGCTCTACCTTTCCCAAGGGTGATGCCACCACAGCAACATGCTGTCCAGATGCACTGACTCCCTTCTCCTCCGCATGCTGAACACAGCCTGGGCATGAGGCACAGGATCATCATCACAAATACTGCTGAGGGCAAGCTGAGTCTAAAAGCCCAGAGGTGAACGGGATGGAGGCGCCTGTGTGTTTGTAAGGGGTGAGGGCTGTCTGGACGTAGCCCTTCACTTCCTCTGGCGTGGTCTGCCTGGACCTGCCCTCTTCATGGCACCATCCCTCTGTCTGGCCCAGCTGCAGAGGAGCAGGGCAGGCTTGTACACAGGAGAGGTGCAAGGGGGACAACCTGGGTAGGACAAGCTGGAGCATTTGTCCAGCCAGGACAACATCACGGCAGAGCTGGGGTGGTCACCCACCCTCAGCACCAGTAGCACCACCAGGACCAAGACTGGGGGGACACCAAGCTGCGATGGGCAACGGGGGCCAAGAAGAGGGTTGTCCCAGCAGCACGTCACTCACTCTGTGCAGGCTGGAGAGCTGCCAGCAGTGTTGAGTCTATCACTAGAGAGGGAACTTATCACTGCCAGAAGCAGAAGTGAAAGGCAGGCAGAAGTGAAATCAGAACCCGGAGCCACTTCCCACGCTGTTCCCCTCTCTGCAGAGTGCCCCGGAGCACCCAGCAGCACAGCCATGGAGCCCCTCTCCTTCCAGGAATACATCTGCTCCCTGGACCCCACCACCCTGCCTCGCATCATCAGGATTTGTGCTGGTGTCTACTTCCAAGGTGAGTGCTGGCTGCCTGCTGCTTGCAAAGGGTGCCTCAGTGTGCCCCACCTCCCCCTGCCATGCCACTGCAGCCCGGGCTCCACCCTCCTGCCTTCAAGGGGCTGGCATCCCTGCCACCAGAGTGCCCATGCCCATGCCCAGGGAGAGGCTCAGGCGCTCGTGCCACCACCAGACACTGGTGCCTAAGGCACAGCTGCTTACAAAAAACATTCTGTTCTACACCCAGTGCCCACCCAGCTGAGTGCCCTGGTGCATTCAGTCATGCTGCTAGGAAAGGGGTGGGGGACCAAAAACCATCCAAGCTGGTCCTCCGCTTCATGTTCAGCTCTCATCCCAGGTAGTCAATCACCTGCTAGTGGTGGATCTGGCAGGGATGGAGCCACATCCCTCCAGTAGCTGGAGGAAAGTGGGATGGCATTGCCACTGGCCTCGGTGTAAGGAGTCCAGCAAGGGTGCAGAGACCAGCCTGGTCTGAGCTCTCTACTTCCTCCTGGGCCATGACCCTGGAGACATCTTATGTCGAAGAGAAGCCTTGACCAACCTCAGCTAGTGGCAATGGTAGTGGTGAAATGGAGTCAGAAATTAGCAAATGCTTTTGTTGCATTTCTGGGGCTCCCAAAAAAGTTGGGAATGCACAGCAGGATCCTGGCAACAACAATATGGCAATTACCATCAGGACTTGTAGGATTTGTAGTATCTGTTTAGGTTACACTGACTTTTAAAGAGTAGAAGTGGTTGGGGTAGTCTCACTCTGCTTCTCTGTAGCTCAGTTACGGTGGATGTTAAGCTTTCCCAAAGACTTCTGGTGGCCTTGATAACACCTTAACCTGTTAAACAAGTAAAAATGCCACTGTTCCAACAGCAGCAGTCAAATTGTTTAGCAGTTGCTTGTAGTCATGGTGAGGTAGCTGGTGCTTTCTGCTTTGTGTAGCAAGGGGTCATGAATTCATCTGAGGGAGGGGAGAAGTTTGGGGCTGCACAGAAGGTTTGGTAGCAGCTTAATGAATGGAGAGATTTGAGAGCAGAGGGGGGCATTGCTTGTGTTGGAGGGTATCGTGATGTGGTAGTGTAGCCTGAGGAGCTCCAGGAAAGGCACATCTACCCCCATCCCTTTGCAGCGTGATCAACCGCTGACTCTTTCCTGCTGCATTTCTCGTCTGAGTTACATCAGTTCAGCCTCCAGCCATTCCTGCTGTGCGCTTCTGCACTGCTTTTGTCTTCTGTTATGACCCCTGCACAGTTACCAGCACTGGAAGCTTTCCAGGACATAGGCTGTACAAGCTTCCAGTTATTCCTGATTCCTTAGAAATAAGCATCAGCCCAACAAAGACCCCTCGGCCAGCCTCCTGGTTGTGTATTGCCTTGGCTGCTGGCGAATGGTGCTGGACCTTGCAGGCAGATCAGAGTGCACTGGGGATCGATCAGTGTTGCACCCTGCAGATGTGCCGTCCTGCACTGGTGTTGTTTCTTGAACACCTCTGGATTTCCTGCCACTACTGATGATCTTATTGCTTCTTGGATTTTGTTAGCAAAAATTTGGGTGGGTCCCCAAGATGCTAAACAACTGCTGCTGGTCTCAGCCCCTTCTCGGGCACCTCTCCCAGCCACACACTCCTCACCTCCTTTGCATTCTTGGTCCTGCTTTATGTTGCAAAACCACTCTGGCTTGGTGCTGCGGTGGAGCTGGAGTGCTTTGGGGTCCTGCATAGGGCATCCACAGCCATGTGTGTCTGTGTGTCTTGCTGCCAGCCAAGAGGACGAGCCATGCCACATGTGCGTGGAGCTAACCAGGTCTCTGCACCCAGGGTGTGAGGCATCTCTGTGCAGCAGTGAGGAAGTGCAGCCCGGCTGTGTGTTTCCTCGCTTTTCAGGCTATACCCTCAATGCTGTCATAGCATGACAGGGCACGGGAGGGCTGGAGGAGGGGGACTGGGGCTTACACAACACGCAATACTTTCTGGAACTTCCTGGCTTTCATCCACCTCTTCCTGTGGTTTATTTTTTCACATTTTTTTTCCACTTCAAGGTTCCTCCCACTCCTGGAGGGCAGATGCTCTCCTGGCCAATGAGCAATGGTCAGTGGTGCGGCAGTGCCTGCAGCACTCTCCGTCCCCCTGCGCTCGGGCACCGACACCCAGCGTGGGCACACCAGCCCATCTGTGGCAGCGTGTCCAGCCTTGGCTCTGTCTGTCCTGCCCAGACCTGCCAGGGCAGCTGTGTGTGCCAGGGCCTTAAACCGACATGTTCCCACCGTGACCAAAGGCACCAGTTCGCCCCACTCACCAGGTGAATCGGTGCCAGCCCCACCTCTGCCCATGGACCAGCTCTGCCCTCCTTCCCCAGCACCCTCCACCCCCTTCCCATGGCCCTCTTCTGCAATGCAGGGGTTGGGGATCCCCTTGGCCCCACCACAGCCACAGGCACTGGGGCTGCCTCAGGTATGTCCATGCATCTGTGAGTGCCAGGACACTCGGGCTTAGCTCATGTCCCAGAAGGACAAAGCCTGCAACCAGGGCCAGGCCATGGGTCAGCCCTCTCCCCGCTGCCCCGGAGACCTCATCACAGCTGTCTGGGCAGAGGGGCCCCCATGATTTAACGGGCATTTATTAATGGCACACACCATGAATACCTGTGATGGGACTCACTAAATCAGAGGTCCTCACTCTGAGGACCTCTAGAGACCATCGAGGCCAACCACCAACTCAAGCAAGGTCAGCAGGAGCTGGTTGCTCAGGACTTTCTCCAGTTGGGTTTTGAATATCTGCAATGATGGAGATTTCACAACCTCTTTGGGCAACCTGTCCCAGTGCTTGACCACCATCACGTTAAAAAAAAAAAATACTTTCTTACATTCAGAGAAAGTCTCGTGTGTTCCAGTTTGTCCCCATGGCCTCCAGTCATGACACTGGGCACCACTGAGAAGAGCCTGGGTTTGGATCCTCCTTTCAGATATTTATATATGCTGATGAGATTCCCCCCCCTGAGCCTTGTCTTCTCCCACCTGAACAGTCCCAGCTCTCTCGGCCTTTCCTCACAGGAGACATGCTCCAGTCCCTCCATCATCTTTGTGGCCCTTTGTTGGACTCTCTCCAGTATGTCCATGTCTCTCTCATACTGGGGAGCCCAGCACTGGACGCAGCACTCCAGGGGTGGCCTCCCCAGCGCTGAGCAGAGGGGAAGGATCACCTCCCTTGACCTGCTGGCCATACTTTGCCTAATGCAGCCCAGGACACCATTTGGCACCTTCACAGCAAGGGCATGTTGCTAGCTCATGTTCAACCTGGTGTCCACCAGGACCCCCAGGTTCTTTTCTCCCAAGCTACTTTCCAGCGAGGTGGCCCCCAGCATGTGGTGGTGCCGGGGGTTGTTCCTTCCCAGGGGCAGGACTTTGCACTTCTCCTTGTTGAACTGCGTGAGGTTCCTGTCAGGCCATTCCTCCAGCCCACCAAGGTCCCTCTGGCTTGGCAGCCCAACCCTCTGCTCTGTTGACCTCTCTTCCTTACTGCCGTCAAGGTAAACAATACCCACTGCGCCTCTCTCATCCACCAAGCCAGTCACCTCATTGTAGAAGGTGATCAGGTTAGATAAGCATGATTTCCCCATACTGACTAAGTCCAATCACCTTTTCATCCTTCATGTATCTGGTAATGGTTTCCAGAATTATCAGCTCAATCACCTTCCCAGGGTTTGAGGGGGCATGACTGGCCTGTAGGTCCCTCTCTTGCCTGAGATTTGCTTTCTTTCCCAGTCTTCAGGAGCCTCTCTTGATTGCCCATGACGTTTCAAAGATAACAGCCTCACAAAGTCAGCACTCATGGCTGCATCCCAACAGGCCCCACAGGCCTGTATGTCTGTATGTCTGCTTAGGGGTCCCTTACCTGGTCCTCCTCCACCAAGGGCAGGTTTTCCTTGCTCCAAACTTTCCCCCTGGTCTCAGAGGGATTGCTGAAGGCTGGTCATACCTGTAAAGACTGAGGTCAAGAAGGCATTGAGTACCTCTGCCTTCACTGTGTCCTTTGTCACCAGGTCCCCTGCCCCATTCACGCAGCAGACCTGCGTTTTCCCCAGTCTTCCTTTTGCTGTTGATGTACTTGTTAGAAGCCTTTCCTATTGCTTCACATCCCTTAACAGATTCATCTCCGTGCAGGCTTTGGCTTTCCTAATCCCATACCTGCATGCCTATGTGAGTTCAGTCAGGAGCTCCCAAGTGTTGGACGACAGCAGCAACCATCTGCAGGTATTCTGAGGAAGCAGTAAAGGACAGCTTCCAGAGGGTGGTGAGACACTGGAACAGGTTGCCCAGGGAAGTTGTGGCTGCCTCATCATTGGAAGTGTTCAAGGTCAGGTTGGACGGGGCTTTGAGCAATCTGATCTAGTGAAAGGTATCCCTGTAGGGGACATATCCAGGGCAGGAGGTTTGGACCAGATGATCTGTGAAGGTCCTTTACAACCCAAACCATTCTGTGATTCTATGAAATGCTGGTAGAGGCATCTTCTTTGAGGAAATCTCCCTCCTCACCCTGCAGGGTCTGTGTATGAGATATCAGGCAATGAATGCTGTTTGTCAACGGGTGACCTGCTGAAAATCATGGCTGTGGCACTGCAGAAGGTCATTTGTGAGGACACGGAGACAGGGCAGACAACGGAGCTGCCACCAACATTTAAGGGTGAGCAGGGCTGTCCTGTCCCAGCCCAAATCCAATGGGTGCCCTCGGCCCAGAGGAGATCTTTGCAGCCCCTGTGGGCTCAGCCTCACTGTCTCACAGGTCTTTTCCAGCCTGCCCCAGCCCCAGGACCATATCCAACACCTCAGAGACCGTTCCTGGAGGGCAGGAGGCAACGGGGCCTGACGCTACACCAGGTGCTGGGGCAGTGGGACAGGCGGCCACAGCCCCTGCTGTGCCCTGCCATCAGCCCCCACATCCTGCACCTGCGCCCCATCTACGAGGTGCACGCCGCCATGCACCGTGAGTCCAGACGGGGCCGGTGGGGTGCTGGGGGGTTGGGGCAGGGGGCTGTGTGGTCAGGGCAGGGATGCCGCAGGGTTGGGGTAAGGATGCTGTGGGGTCAGAGTCAGGGCACTGAAGGGTTGAGGGAGCGAGGCTGTGGGGTCATGGCGGGGATGCTGTGGGGCTGGGAGGGGGATGCTGCAGAGTCAGGGCCCTACACTGGTTTGGTGCTGGGACCCTGATGCACAGGGTGTGGGGGGCTGCAGGTGGGGGGGCATGCAAGGGGGGGTTCTCTCCCACCTGGGCCCAGGGAGAGGCCGAACGCAGGGTCAGGGCAGCTCTGCCCCCCGCAGTGCGTCGGGATGTGGTGAAGATCCCCTCCACGCTGGAAGTGGATGTGGAGGACGTCACGGAGGAGGCGCAGCACGTCCATTTCGCCCGGCCACTGCTGCTGAGCGAGGTGCTGGGGATGGAGGAGGCACTGCCGGCCCAGGCTGAGATCCTGGAGGGTCCGGCCGGCTCCGCCATCTTCGAGAGTGCCTGGGTGTCACAGCTGCAGCGGGGGCAGTGGCTGCAGCTCCATGGCTGCTCCCGCGCCTGGCGTGTCCTGGCCACGGCCCCCAGCAAGGGCCGCCATTTCCTCCTCTCCAGCGCCTACCAGGGCCGGTTCCGCCGGCGGCCCCGGCAGTTCGCGGGGGTGCAGGAGCTGGCGGCTGGCCTGCAGCCTGGCCAGCGGCTGCACGTGGTGGTGACACAGGACTGTGAGGGCCGGGGGGACGATGTGCCCCCACTCGGCGTGGGCGACCGGCTGGAGGCCCAGGGGCTGCAGGGGAGCGGCCGCGGCACTCGGCTGCTCTGCCACCGCCACGGTGGGGAGGAGGAGGAGGAAGGCGAGAAGCTGCTGCTGCCCCTGGACCTGGGGGGCAACTTTGTGGAGGAGATGTGCGACAGCAAGAAGTACGGGCTGGTGGAGCTGCTGGAGCGGCAGCCCTTGCCCTGTGAGGTGCGGGTGGTGGCCCCCGACCCGGAACTGGAGCGGGACGCGCTAGGTGCCCTGCCCGCCCTGCGGCTGGAGGCCCGCCTGGACCAGCCCTTCCTGGTGGGCAGCTTCCGCCAGGAGCCGGAGGAGGGCTTCGAGATCCCGCCGCGGTGGCTGGACTTCTCCCTCCTGCTGAGCGAGGCACCTGTCCGCCCTCTGGCCCCCTGCACCCGCCGATCCCGGGTAGAGGAGCTAACCGAGGCCTTCTACTACCGCCTGCTGGCCCAGCTGCCCGGTGCCGCAGCCTCGCCTCCCCCGCGACCCCCCAAGCGGGTGCAGGCAGGGACGGGCCCCAGGGGAAGGCAGCCCTCGGCCCCCGGCTCCCTGCCCGTGGGCGCCTGCCTGGCTCTTCCACTGCCGCCGCTCCCGGCCCTGC
Source organism: Pluvialis apricaria (assembly GCA_017639485.1). NCBI lineage: Eukaryota > Metazoa > Chordata > Aves > Charadriiformes > Charadriidae > Pluvialis > Pluvialis apricaria. The sequence continues at coordinate 495,991 of CM030027.1, read as the reverse complement.
CCCAGCCGAGCACCCCCAAACTGCATGGCCAGCAGAGAGCTCCCAGGGACAAAGGTGAGGCCCCTGGCACCTCCCAGGCCCCGGCCCCTCTGCAGGGGTCAGGCCAGAGACATGCTACCATGGTGGGAGGACGGGACCCCTCCAGTAGCGTCAGTGGGTCGTGCTGCTGGCCACCACCTCCATGGGGCTGTCCTCATGGAGACCTGGGGCAGGGATGCCGAGCTGGGGATGTCTGCACCCCCACCAGCTGGGCCCCCATGGGGGCTGCACCTCCCCATCCCCTTGTCCCAGGTGCAGGGGGGGACCCACAGGTTGTGGGTACCCTCAGGGTATGCCCCATCCCCTTGTCCCACAAACAGAAGGACCTATGGGGAGGCCACCCCGACCCCTTGTCCCACACGGGGACCATGGCATGAGGGGAAGCAAGGCTTGACCTCAATGGCCGATGTCACGGTGAACACCACCAACAAGCCCTTTTCCTCCATCATTATTGAAGGTTATCCCCAGATCGCAGGGGACCTGTGGCCCCAGAGGCTGGTGTCTGTGGCCAAAAGAGGCCCTTCTCCCCTCTCTCTGGGTCCCCGCCGTGTCCGTGGGGAGGGCAGGTCAGGGCCTCCCCCGCGGTGCATGGCAGTGCACATCCGCAGACTGTGCTCTCTCTTCCCTTCCAGGCACAGAGATCAATGATGCGGAACACGATTACGAAACTGTTGATGAGGACATTCAAAAGACAATTCGCAAAATGCAGGCAGTTTTCCCTTTCTAGTCCTCTAGTTTCTGGAAGCTATCAGCCTCCAAACACTCTGAGGCCCTACATGACTTTGGTTACTTGCAGAGGCTGAATACAGCCCTAGGGATCCACAGCGCAACCTCCAACTGCCTCGATCCTGCGGAAAGGTGTCCACTTTCCTCAAAGGCAAGCCGCCTGCATGCCATCAGGACAGCCCCAGGCACAGAATAAATCCCCCTGTGTGCTGTGGGCTGTGTCCTCAGCTGTCACCTGTGGGACTGACAGCACCAGACCAGCACACAGCTGGGCAGCCACCAAGATGCCACTGAAATGCCGCCCAGGCCCTGGGACACAGGTCTCACTCTGCTCTGCTGCATTACCACGGCGGCTGGGCTGGGATTACGGATGCTTCCAGATGGAGATGCTTTGGGGCCAGCACATCCGGACACTGTTTGGCACATGGGGTGGGACAGGGTTAGGAGGAGACATGACAAGGTACTTCACACAGTGCAAGCGGTGCCCCAGCTGGTGCTCAAACTGCTAAGTGACACATTTGTACAACTGCACATCAGAAACCCACTTTCATAAGGCAGAAGCTGGATTTTTCTCAAGTACGGCCAAACTCGCTTCTCACTCTAGCCTAATTTCTCACCAAGGCTGTAGACACATTGTAAAAACATCGTGGCTTTAGGTTTTGCTGCCTTTCTCATCTGTTTTTAACTGCACTTGCAACTGGAAGCAATGTTTGTCCTAGACCGCCACCATCCCCTCTTGCTTGCGAGCATGCTTGTCACACTCTTGCAGATTCTTGGCACCTACAAAGCCCTGGTGCACTCATAGCATTAGGTGCAAAAAAAGACCTGAAAACCAAATAAGGACCACATTTCAATTCTTCTTTTCCTGAAAGTTTGGCAAAGCTCTGGAAAAGTGACAGAGACAAAGACCTCATAGTCCTGATGTGCATTAAGGGACAAGAGCTGACGAGGGGAGAGCTTTACACCAAGAGCAAGCAGGAGTTTCACTCCTGCATCATGCACTGCACTCTTCTTTCAAATCAGAGCAGGAAAATAAATTTTAAATTTTATTTAAGATCAAATTGTTGTGGTTTTTTTCTTCCCCTTTCCCAATGAAGAGTAGCTTTGGGTTCAGTTTTCAGTTCATGTCACTCCTCACTCATCGCCTCAGGCAGAGTCCTGAAGCTGCAGAGAGGATCTCATTCATTTATGCTTGGCTCAAGTCCTAGCTTGGATTTGGGCTGGTTTCCTTCGCTGGCTCTGGTTCTGCCCTGGGATTTACACTTGGTGTCGGCACTCCCTCCTCAAATCAGGATTGTTGGAGAGACACTGACCGTTGCTGGTGAGGTCCCTTCATGGAATACTCACGTAAGGAGGGAGAACCCAGCTCTCACCTGCAAACGAGTGCTAGCCATTCATTAACAGCGCCTAAATCACAGGATCAGAGAATCACAGGATGGTTTGGACTGGAAGAGACCTTAAGGACCATCTGGTCTGATACCTTCCACCAGCCCAGGTTGCCCAAAGCCCCATCCAACCTGGCCTTGAACACCTCCAGGGATGGGGCAGCCACAGCTTCTCTGGGCAGCCTGGGCCAGCGCCTCACCATCCTCACAGTCAAGAATTTCTGCCTAATATCTCATCTAAATCTCCCCTCTTTCAGCGTAAAACCATTCCCCCGCATCCTACCTCTCCACTCCCTGATAAAGAGTCCCTCCCCAGCTTTCCTGGAGCCCCTTCAGATACTGGAAGGGGGCTCTAAGGTCTCTCCGGAGCCTTCTCTTCTCCAGGCTGAACAACCCCAACTCTCTGAGTCTTCATGGCTACGTGCAAGGTGCAAAGATTCAGCCAAGAGACCCACCACGGTGGCAGGGGCAAACAGGAGTTTAAGTCATCCCAGAACCCAGTTCTTCTTTCTGTTGGCGGAAAAAAATAATCCCTGGCCTATGCCTGGGGAAAAGATGGGCTCCTGGGAGGAGGAGACCATAGAGAAAACCCAAACAACTGAAAATGCCCAAGTGTTTCCTTATCTCCTTTATTTAAACCAAAAGCATTACGAGTTTGGATTTCACTGTTAGTTCACAGGTAGTTTTAAATGTAAATTTTTGTGAAGCAGCCAACGCTTCTGTCCCCCAAGACCTATTCCAAATTGTCCCGCTAGCCAGACAACAGCAGATGTTTCTGGATGCATTGAAGATCAACAGCAAATGGAGACTAGGCAAAGACTTAAACTCCCTCCCCAGCCGACGAGTTTTTCCTCTCCAGTCACAACACAAGTGCTTTGTCCAGTTGCACAACTACTCTCTTTACTGCAAGCAATTCCATTCATCTTCACTTCCAAAAATCATCAGGGATTTTCTTCCTAACCTGCACGCCCCCTGCAAAAGGGAAGTGACAGTACTTTTGGCTTCTAGATCTGCTGGACTCCATAGCCTGAAAGTTTACCTGTTACACATCTACAGCACAATTTAGCCCCAGAAGTGCACCACGGGCTACAGCTGCGCCACTCTCTGAACCTGAGCAGGACGCCTGGGTTTTGCCCCAGCACTAACACCAGAAGCAGATGCCCTGGATCCACCCACCAGGCCCACAGATGTGCATACAGGGAAAGAACTGCTTTTTCAAAGCCAGGTCACTTCACCAGTCCCAGGTAACAAAACCCCCCCGACTTGCAGCTCCCATAGCACCCGGACTCGAGCAGCCTGTGAACACACCGGCATCAGCCCTGGCTGCACATGCTGGTTTTCCAGCAGGGCGCTGGGAACTCAGCAGGCAGCAATCCAAGGAGAGGTTAGTGCAGCACAGCAAACCAGGCTCCCATCTGGCAGGCAGCAAGCACATTTCAGCACCTCAGCGTTCAGCTTGAAAAATCCCAGGTTCTGCTTTTGGGGAAGGCATTCACCAGGAAATGAATGAAATGTGGTTCCTCCTGGGGGAACAGCTACACACCTTATGGAGTCGGGGTGAAAAATGCTCCCAAATATTTGTGAACTCCTGAAGTGCTCGCATTAACAAATGCAAAAAGTTCCCAGAAGGTAGTTTTCAGTGTTGAGTTTTATGTAACAGGAAGCATATCATGACTAAGAGGACAGAAATAGGCTGAAGCAGCTGCCTGCAGCACACTGCCTCCCTGAACAAGGCAGGACGGTGCAGAGAAACAGGAGATGCAAATCTGTTATCTCCACCCTGACACATCACCAGTACCAACCCCATTGTTTCCTAACTTAGTGTTTTTTCTCTGTTACTCTTTAAAAATAGTTTAAAGGAGAAAAACTTGTTCCACATGACATAATTCATTTGAACTTCGAACTAAAGTACTTTTGGTGGCAGAAGTGATCCTGGCTATATTTGGAACATTGATACAACATATAGATTTCTTCAGTAGTACAATTATTTAATTTCTTATGTGTCCAGAAATTCACTTCAGTTTGACCTTTGAAAGAAATTTACTGCAAAAGTAAGGTAAGTATAGTTAAAGAAACTCTGAAAGCATGGCCTGTGTTTTTACACACCATCGCTAGGTTTTGTCAACACAGATGGTTTTTGGTTTTTTCCTACAGGTTTTTAGGAAGCCTGTAGAGCCACACACATGCAAGACTACCCATGTTAAAATCTTATTGGAAACATTCAAAAGCTCTAGTAACAAGATCACCTCATGGTACAAATATAGATTTAAATGCATAAACTAAACCAATGAAAAATATATTCATGATTACTGTACATTAGTGGAATATTATTCTTGGCTACCCACTTTGTGAATGAAATGGAATGAAAGCTGAGTTAGGAAAAACAGCTCTAGAAACTAAAGACAAGGACAAGATTAGAAAGAGATTCTTCTTTCAAACACAGGCATCCTCTACAGAAACAAAAACAAACTGACAGCTCTGAAGCTCTGAGGGTTTCAGTTTTCCCATGTCTGTTTACACTTTCAGTCACATGGTCACAGCATATAATCGAGTCCAGTATCGTGTATGTTCTGCTTGTCCTTGAATTCCAAGGAGGCACTCACAGAGTAACTGGGACTTTCACGGGCTAGAAAGAGCAAGGATCACCTTCCACATTGCAAAGCTCGGCAGGATAACTTGATACATGGACAAGCCTTTGCTTACAACTAAATCCAGCTGGAAGTAACTTCACTCAGCATCCGTCGACTTATAGTGATCATCATCCACAGTGGAGTAGATGTGTCCCTCACTGCTAAGGAATTCAACCGCTTGCCTTTGAGGAACAAAAAAAAAAAAAAAAAAAAAAAGCAAGCAATTGCTAACTAGTTCATACTAACACCTTTCTCTCCTGGATTTCCCATTTACAGACCCCACCCTGGCATCTGCCAAGGGAAGCTCTCCGTGGCTCAGGGAGAAGCTATAAGAGATAGCAAAAGGGGAATAGAATGTTTGTGTTCTCTTCTAAGTTCTGATTAGTGTGCAGAGAGCAAGGTAGTCCTTGAACAGCAGAAAATACTGCTGAGGCACTGCAGTACTGCCAGGCACCTATTACTTTGCTAGTGAACCGTTAGACAGCTTATTTTGAAAATAGGGAGCGAAGCGCTTTATCATCCCTTCAACTGACAATGGCTCATTCTAAGCTGTTGGAAGATTTCAAAAGCTCTGGCTCACTACTGCATCCTACTGGGAACATCTGAAATTACTAGCGTTGTTGACCAAGCCAGGATGTGGGCTTGGCCACTATTTTCCTTTCTGCCTCCTTTTATGAGGCTCCAGGGAGGACTGCCTGTATTTCCAGAACATCCTTCATTTCTACACACTTACTTGATTGTTGACATGCTCATATTGTGGAGCTGAAGTTTCAACTCTTGAAGACTCATACCTTCTGGGACAGGGCAGTTTTTAATCAAGTTCAGCACCTGGAAAAGCAAGAACCACTATTAGCACACAGAAAAGCTTCTCTATCATCGATGGACAGCAAGGTTGAGAAAGAACTATCTGTCTTCAAAGAGTAACTGAACTTGCATTTCTTTGTCCTACACCATGCCACAGCGGCCTCCGCTGCAACTGCTGTGTTCCTGGAGAAGCTGCTTGCACCCACCTGACTCTGATGTGCTGTCAGTCCATTCACTGGCAGGCTGCCACCTCCTCCATAGCCCCCCACGTCACCGATCCCAGCGGAGGAAAATGACTGAGGCACTCTTGATGCTGACTACAATCACAAGAGTAAAATTGCTGTGGTTACACAAGCTGCCACAAGCCCATGGAATTAAAGGTTCAGTGTTATTTCATAGAAACAGTAATTAAAAATAGATTCCCCGAAGAAACTGCTGGAAATGGACTGCGACACAATCTCTCTCCAAGGAAGCCAGGACTCCTGTCACACCTTCACCGTAGCCCTCCAACAGCTTCAAGCTTTCCAGCCCCAAAACTTGTGTACAATCTCCCGAAGCCCCTCCCTTTGGGAGATAACCAGTAGCCCAGTAAGGGCCAAGATGGAACCAGGACCTTCAAGTACATACCATAAGATTTTTTCTGAGGACCATATGCGCGTTGACAATCTCTAGTAGGTGTGTGGTGAACTCATTCATATTTTCCAGAGGCATGATCTTAAATGCCACCAAGCTTTTCTTATTCTTTCAGAGGAAAAGTAAAAAAAGAAAAGAAAAAAATTAACATCACAGCAACACGAACATGCTTAACATCCAATTCCACCATCCTCTCTAGGAACAGGGATAGTGGCAAGGAAGGAGCTTGCCTGCATGGAACTAGTCCAAAATGACTTACGCTTTCATATGTGATTTTTCCAGACAACACAGACAGGGTACCTTCTTCTAACTGGCTGGTGATTAATTGCACGTTGTTTTAATGCATGCATCATTATTTGAATGTTTATTCATATATTTAGTTATAATACTATGTGATGTGGTTGCCTCATAACTAAACGTGCTACAAGAAGCATCCCCATTAACCAGAACCTGGTCTAAGCTCTACAGTACAAACACCCAAGAACCTGGTGGCCAGTACTCTGTTCTGCTGAAAACAACATACTGATGAGGAGCAGCATTTTAAATAGGTCCTCTGTCCTTTGCATTTAGGAACAATTACTGTTATTAAATACAGCCCTGGCAAAAACATTCAAGGATTTGTTCACAGGAAAGGATGAGTACCTGTAGATGTGGTGCCTAGGGACATGGTTTAGTGGTAACTTGGCAGTGCTAGGTTAATGGTTGGACTTGATGACCTTAACGGTCTCTTCCAACCAAAACAATTCTACGATTCTATAAAGACCACGATTAAGTGGATATTGTAAAGGGAACCCACTAACACTATGCCCGATCACCAATCCTTCACGCCACTGCTCCAGCCTTGTGACCTGGAGTCAGACATGGGTAACATGATCTTACCTGGAAAGACCGAAGATGACCAGCTACCTTTACGTAAGTTCCTGGAGGTACCACAACGTTCTCGCCACCTGCCTCCTAACAGAGAGGAAAAGGAGAAAGGAAGGTTTTGCTGATTCACATTTCCATTTCTCAATTATCACAATAAATGACTTAGGAAAAGAGGCTTATCACAAGCAAACACAAATGGCATGCATTCCTACATCCAGTAAGAGCAGTCAGACATAACTGCAAATGAAAAATATAGGAAAGAAAGTATTTGCTTGTTTGAACACACGCTGTACACTTGACAGCAAAGTCACTTGTCTGCTCTGCTGTCTCTGTCCACTCCTCAGGGATTTTTGCAGAGCAACAAGAGGAAAGAACCCTCAAATAGTAAAAAAGCAGGTGTTTAACTATGTAACTCAGCTAGGGGAATAGAAGCAGACCAGAACCTTTGCTCAAGTTATGCTAAACTTGCAATAAGCCACTGAGTGTCTTGCCTAATTACTCTCCCAAAGTTGTTCAACTGAACTCAGCTGTTCGCCTTCAAATACATGTTACAATAACGTGGGCCAGCTTTAAAGGCCTGCTAGACCAGCAGTGACAATTATCAGCACTTCAGGAGGCATACATCAGAAAACAAAACATATTCATCAGCACATATCTTTCCCCCAATCACTGAACCACACAGGAAAATCTCTGTTCATCCCCTCTCCTCGTATTTCTACACAAAGATACTGAGCATGTACCTCTCAGCTCAGCTATGAAGAAGCAGTTGAGCTTCAGCAGCTAAACTCTAAATTCAAAGCGATTCAATGTGGAACCACATATGAATTATAAACCAGCAGAATAATCACATACAACACCAGTGATCTCTGCTACAGCAGCATCTCCCTTGGCTTTCAGAGGCGTGTTATTCCTAAAAAACTTTCCAGAACAGCCACATCTTTCCGATAGCCTTTCTCCCTTCACGGCTCCCAAAGCCTTTAAAGAAGCGCGTTCATACAGAATCTGGTGCTTACGTCAGTATCGACCCACTGCCTGACATCCATCGGGGCTGCCGTCATGTCATCCACTTTGTAGAGGATGTTTGTCGGTGCTTTCTCAGCGTGCCGAACGATCCCTATGATGGTGACCTGGGCGGGGAGACGGCAGAGTTCACCCGGGGGGGAACGGGGACCCGCCGCCTTCCCGCCGGCGGCCTCCCCCCGCGCCCACCTGGGAGATCTCCACGTCGCGGATCCGGAAGGTCTCGTCGACCTGCTCGGCTGCCAGCAGCTGCGACACGGTGCAGGGCACGATGTTCTGGGAGCGGATTCTCTGCAAGGGGCGAGGGGCCGCCAGCAGGGCCGTCAGCGCCGCCGGGCCGCGCCCGCCCCTCTCCGCGCTCCACCGCCCGCCGCGGCCCGAGGCCCCGCTCCCGGCCTACCTGCTTCTTCTCCGCCTGCGTGCCGGTGGGGGAGCCGAAGCCGCCCGGGGACTGCATGTAGCCGCCCGCGGGCCCCGAGACACCCACGCTGCCGTACCCGCTGTCGAAGGTACCTGAGAGAGAAGAGGAAGAGCCCATGAGGCGCTGGCAGTGATGCGCCCTCCATCCCTGCCGCCACCGCCACCACTACTGCCACCGCCACCACGGGGCAGGGCGCGGCCGCGGCCCCCGCGTCTCCGGCGGCCCCCGCGTCTCCGGCGGCCCCGGGCGCCCGACGCCGACGCCGGCCCCGGCCCCGGCCCGCACCGTGCCCGCTCCACATGGCGGCTGCCGAACGTCGGGCGCCCGCCGGCCCGCGCGCACCGCCCCTCCTCGCACCGCCGGCGCCTGCCCAATTCGTGGGCGCTGCTCCGCCGGCCGATAGCCAATCGCGGCCCTCCGTCTTCCGGCTCCCTCCAAATGGGGGCAGGTCGCGGGGAAGCAGCCGGCGCCATTTTGAGTGTGGGCGCTGCCCGGCGGCGCTGAGGTGAGGGAGGCTGTGGAGGAGGCGGGGCGGGGGGAGGCACCCAACCCAACCCAACCCAACCCAACCCACAGCCCGACATGCAGCCCGCCGCGCTCCTCCTGCTCTGCCCGTTGGCCGTGGCCTTGTCAGGTAAGGGGGGCAGCCCGCCCCGCTCCCCGGCCGGGCAGGGGGGTCCTGAGAGGTGCCCGGCGGCAGCTCCGCGCCCCCCCCGCCCCGCTGAGCCTCGGCGTCTCCCGGCAGGTGCAGGGCGCTTCTGGCACATCACCGACCTCCACTGGGACCCCGACTATGAGGCAGCGGTGGGCGCCGGGCAGATGTGCCCCTCGGGCGGCTCCCGGCCCGGGCCCGCCGCCGGACCCTGGGGCAGCTACCTCTGCGACGCGCCCTGGCGCCTGCTCGCCTCCGCAGTCCACGCCATGAGGAACCGCCTGCAGCGGCCGGACTTCGTCCTCTGGACCGGGTGAGGACGGGGCGGGGGCCGGGCCGAGCCGGGGTTCCGCCGGGAGGGAATCTGCTGCGCGGCCGCCCCCGGCAGCGGCGGTCGGACGGGCCCTGAGCCCGCTCGCTGCCGGGGGTCTCCTGAGCTCACCGTCTCCGTGCTGCCCGCTGCGGTCCTGGGGCCGTTCTGTCAGTCCTTTCTGCCTCCTCAGAAAGCTGATTCTCCGAGAGGAGAAACACCCAACGTCCTAGGAATTGGCAGTGGGGTTTCCGGGGTTGCGTGGTGCTCACGGGCTGTGGCGCAATCCTGCCTGCTCCGAGGGTTGCCAGGGTTTGAAAGGGAGAAGGGACGGCCGGAGGGCCAGGGCGATTGAGGAGCTTGTGGGGGATCCAGGGTTCTGTATGTGGTAACCATTTTGGAGAGGTGAGATATGGATGCGCCTTATAATGCAAAATGGAGGCTGGGGGAGAGCATAACTACAACGAGGCCTCTTGACACCAGCAAGAGGTTCCCAATGAGCCCCAGCAGTGAGAAACAGTAAGGTAAGGAGAGGATCACAACTCACTATCTTTCCTTTTTTCAATTGTTGCCAGCCCTGTCTGACCCCACGCAAACCGAGTACCTGAAACACTCAGGGGCACGGGATGTGTTCTTTTTGTTGGTGCACCAAGTCCTGCCTGTTAGAGGCAGTGGGAGGAGAGCATTGCAAAACAAACTTGCAGCATTTCTTCAGAGGCACCTGGGAGACTTGTCTCAAAAAGGGGCGGTTTTGCTTTAGAAGTGTGAGAAACCTCCCTAAACAGAGCATGTTTTCTCCTATTATGGTTCCAGAAATGGGTACCTTATTCCACAGGAGGCCTCAATAGCGCTTACAGGCAGTAAAAGCTTTATTTTGCATGAATATTTTAAGTGTATATGTCCTCTTGTAATGTTTGCTTCTTTTCTAACAGTGCAATACCAACCTTTAATCTGCTGTAACCTCCAGAAGCCTGCTGCACTTTTGGAGGCAGGTGTCAATGATCACTGCCTTACTGGAGGCATTCCTGCATTTCATTTTAATGAGTTGTTACTGTGCTTTTCAAACAGCTGTGCAAACAGCTTTGCTTCACTATTGCTGGTCAGATGTTGACCTGAGATTGCAAAATGCTGTTCCTTGCAATATTTCCAGTCAGCTTCAGGGTCTATTAAATGCACTGAGGCAGAGTGAGACTCCTCTTCATATTCTTGTGTGTAGGTTTTTCAAAGTAGAATCAAGTGGAGCCTGTTTCCACTTTGAGCAATTCCTTGAAACTCCTTCAGTGCCTTGGCCAGCCAACATAGCACTGGTTCCTGCCTCTAAAAGCTTCAACTTTAGTTTCTAGGAGGCACAAAGAGAAGTAAGGAAGTTTCTCTGCCTTGCTTACCCCTTTAGGTATATGCCCTGTTAGTCACAGACAGTGACTGTGCTGCTTTTATTTTTCTAGAGATGATACTCCTCACGTCCCCGATGAGAAGCTTGGAGAAGAAAAAGTTCTGCACATAATAGAAAATCTGACTTCTCTGATAAAAGAGACATTTCCAGGTAGGATTTGAGGGGATGAGAAGGGGAGAGAGGCACAGAGTCTCATGGGAAGAGCTTTTACCAATGTGGAGAAATGACAGAATTGGGAAGGGGAAAGGCATAGAAGGGCTGCGGTCATTGGGACTTGTTTGTCTTCTTCCTAGTCGCTGTATGGCATTAGGCATGTCTGAATTGAGGCATCTGATGCACACTCATTGTTTCAGGTTAACTCATTCAGAAGAGAGGAAAAGAAATGTTTCTGTAATTAGTCATTAAGGCATAAAAGGCTGCAAGATTTCCTCACGCTTAATTCATGTCAGCAGTGGGGGAAGGGGTGTTATTAATGGTGAAAGCTCACTGATTCGTCTGTAAAGCCATGGCTCTGGGGTGACTTGTCCCAAGGAGGGATCGTCTGTGCAGTATTGTACCCCCAGTCAACGCAACCACATGGCTGGGGTGTGGATGATAGGCTTTTGCAAAACTCTCAGGCCACACTGTTCTTTCCAGGTCTGTGAATTCCTGTTATGATTTGAGAAACCAACAACGATTTATTGTCGTTTAGACAATTATTCTATTGCCCAATGACCCCTCTCCACCTGGGAAAGGGAATGAGGGAAAAACAAAGAAACACGAGGGTTGAAATGTAAATGGATTTAATAGGATAAGACTAAATAATTAACATTAATAACACTAAAGAACCGATACTGATCCCAATACCAATATAAAATATACTAGGATTATACTCAGCCAATTTTATCTGTAGGAAGCTGTGCACTCCCAGCAGTGGACAGCAAATGTCAGACACTGCAAGCTCAGGGCTCTAGCACCGGGGCAAGAATTTCTCAGGATCGCAGCCATCAAGGGAGAGAGAACTTTGCATCAAACTCTCATTTTTATTGAATGTGACGTTCATGGTATGAAATAACCCTGTTGGCCAGCTTGGGTCAAGTGCCCGGGTCTCGCTCCTCCTCATCCCTGTACCTGGCAAGCTCGAAAACACTGAGACCTTGAAACCTGCGTACCATAGCTAGCTATAAAGTAAATATTTTTACAAATTCAAACACTAGAGTCTTCTAAAAGTGCAGTTTTCCCAAGCATTAGAAGAGAAATTAGTCCTGTGTCGTTCAAACCAGGACAGTGCCTCAGGGAGCTTTGGTGTGGAGGAACTCTGACGCAAGCATGGATTCCTCTTTGCCTGCTTTTCTCTGTTTCTAGATACTAAAGTCTACGCAGCAATGGGCAATCATGACTTCCACCCCAAGAATCAGCTTCCAGGGAAGGAACACAGGATCTACAACCGAATAGCTGAACTGTGGCATCCCTGGCTGAATGATGCTTCAGTTCCCCTTTTCAGAGCAGGTATGCCACCACTGGCTCATGTTGGCAGCACTCAGGGAGATGGGGTGATTAGAAGAATACTACAAATAGTTTTCCCTGTTTCTATGCTCAGAGCAACAGTGTTTGTAGAGTATTTGCAGAGAAAGGGTCCAATTTAATCCTAATTTCTGGCACTGAATTCTCCTGAATGCAAGAAAATAAATTTCTTTATGCTTTAGTCTCTCCTGCTTTCCTCAAGTTACTGGAAAGTGTCCTTCCAGGGAATGCAGAGTGGTGAGCTCAGTGGAGGAAAAAAGGTCTTTTAAGAAAGCTGCTGGCGCAGGGCAGCACTGTGACTCTCTGGGGCTGCCCAGCTCCTGGTGCTGCATGCTGTCCCCATGCAGGGTGTCCCTTCACCCAGAGAGGCATAAGCACGACGGGAGGTACAGAGGGGAAAGTGTCACTCCTATCCTGGAGTGGTTAGAGCACTGCTGTCACCTTGTCCAGACAGTGACTCGGCCGTGGCTATTGCCAAGGAGAGCTGAGAGGGATGCAAACAAAGGGATCTCGGGTCACAACAACCAGCGTGCCCAGACCTCCAGCTCTTGCCTGGCTGGTTGCATTTTTCAGGAGCTTTCTACAGTGAGAAGCTGCCCAGCCCAAGCACAAGGGGGCGAATGGTTGTCCTGAATACCAATCTGTACTATGACCGGAATGACGAGACAGCTGGTGAGGAAGATCCTGGAGGGCAGTTCCAGTGGCTGGAAGAAACGCTGACCAATGCCTCTAGAGCAGATGAAGTGGTATTGAAAGAAATTAATAAACAAACTTTGTAGAGGGCTTCTCCCAGCCTGGAAGCTCTTCTGGCTCCTGCTCTCCACTCTGTGGGGAGCCAAAGCTCTGTGGGAAGCGTGGGCTTTGCATTCAGTGCAACTCTTTGCTTTTGTAGGTCTACATCATAGGGCACGTCCCTCCTGGCTTCTTTGAGAAGAAACGAGGCAAGCCCTGGTTCCGGAGGGGCTTTAATGAACGATACTTGAAAATTGTGCAGAAGCACCACAGAGTGATTGCTGCTCAGTTTTTTGGGCACCATCACACGGACAGCTTTCGAATGTTTTACAGTGATACAGGTACTGGTTCTGGCCACCCAAGCATTTGCAAGATAGCTCTGCCAACCCCCAGAAAATCAGTGTCGATGGGAGTTTTCAGTGGCTATTAGCTGAATGCAGCTGAGAAGCCAGAAAAGGCTTGTGAAATGTCAACAAGAGACAACAGCGGTTCTGGTCTTCATGCCCAGCCTGTAGCTCCAGCCTTCCTTCCTGTTTACCCTCAAATTTTCTCATTTCCCCTCAATGCCTTGCAAATTCTTGCCTGCTCCCTGTTGATGGGGTTTGGACATCAGCTGGGACATAAGGGAGCAGTTATGAATCTTTGCATTGGGGTTATGGGTAGTGCTCTGGGTCGTCTTTGCTGAGCGTGGTTCTCTTGCACACCCTCACTGCAAGAGTCTTCGATAGCAGTGGAAAGCCTGTTCTCAGCCGCAGCAGTCCCGTGTTCAATCCCTGATGCTGTTCAGTGTGCTGATTCATGTGTGCGCTGTTGTTACAAAGCTGCTATTTGCAGTGTGATCGGTTCCTGGGGTGCTCACTACAGCATTGACAGGGTGTGATCCAAGCCAGAGTCTCCCATTCATGGGTTATTTTGCCTTTCTGTTAAGGTTCTCCAGTCAATGTTATGTTCTTGGCCCCTGGAGTGACTCCCTGGAAAACAACGTTACCTGGTGTGAACAATGGAGCCAACAACCCTGGGATCCGGGTGATCGAATATGATCCAGGCACCCTTCAAGTGCTGGTAGGGGATCCCCATGTGCTGCACACTGCAGTTCCAGAAGAGTACTTTAACTCCTCCCGGTGGTTTTAACAGGCAGGACTACAGGAGCCAAGCAGCTATGTAGGAGAGGATCTCAACCAAGATATTTCAACCTCATGGTTAGCACAAAGATTTAGTAAGAGCATCAGTGAGTAAAGGCAAGGTGACTGGAGACAGACAGGCTGCCCAGAGAGGCTGTGGAGTCTCCCACACTGGAGACATTCAAAACCCGCCTGGACGCCGTCCTGTGCAATGTGCTGTCGGTGTCCCTGCTGTGGCAGGGGGTTGGATTTAGATGATCTCCAGAGGTCCCTTCCAACCCTGACGATGCTGTGATACTGTGACTGCAGTCAGCTGGCCCAGGCCTTCTGGGATGAGTTCCCCAGGGCAGTGCAGGACAGGCTTTGTCGAGTTCTTCATGTCTTTAGCTGGTCTCCCTTGACACTTGCTTTACTACCTGGGTAACGTGGATTGCAGAACTTCTCTGTGGGGACTGATTTAACTGTCTCAAAGATTATTTGGGTCCCCCCTACTTGTGATACTGATTCATTTGTAATGTGAATTTGGGATGTGAATTTAGGTGAATTAGACGGGCTGCTTCTGTTTCCTCTGTCTCACTTGCAAAGAGGTAGAGGATGGGGTGTTTGTGCCTTTGTTTGCAATGGATAAAGCAGCTATATAGATGCTCTGTTTACATGTTTATAGCCAGAGTAATGAATGCTAAAATACACTCTGGAAGGCTGGGGAACTAGTGAAGCAGAGACGAAAAAGGGCAAGAAACGGAGAACAAAAGTTGTGAATAACTTTGTTCTTTAGTTTGTTCACAGTTGAGAAAATAACTTCACTACTCCAATCCTTGCTTCTGCCAGTGGACAGTGTTGGTGGTAAATAACAGTTTGATTCTGGAGCAGGCTCAAAATACCTGATGTTTGGAGATAAAAGTCAAGCAGAGAAAAGCCATCCCTTCATCCCTTACCAAACAGGATGTTTTTGTGGTGAGCTCTGGAGGCTCTCACCAGAGGTGTCTACCTCCAGGTTCACATCTCAGTAGGAAGCACCTGCCGGGGGGCAGCTTCCATGTCACTGGGCAGGGAGATGCGCTGCCTGTGGTGAATACGCGTCTGCGGTGCTGCACGCCAGCGTCTGGGAGAATGGACTGATCGCATCCTAGCCAAACATTTTGTTTAAGGCCTGGTCCTTCCCTGATTTGTCCTCGTTCTGTTTTTCTCTCCCTGCAGGATATGGTGACTTACTACTTGAACCTAACTCGTGCGAACATGATGGCCACAACATGGGAGGAAGGGTTTCCAACGTGGGAGGAAGAATATAGGTTGACAGAAGCTTTCCAAGTCCCTAATGGCTCTGCACACTCCATGCAAACGGTGCTGGAGAGAATATCAAAGGATCCACACTATTTGCAGCAGTACTACGAGTTTAACTCTGTCAGATACGACCTCACCCCGTGCGAGGAGGCCTGTCGCGTTGATCATGTTTGCGCCATCAGGGAAGTTGATTTTACAAAGTACAACGAGTGTGTTAAAACCAGCAGCCCCGCCTCTGCCATCATCAGTGTTTGGCTTTTGTTATTCTCTTTGCTCGTAGGACTTCTGAGCCCCCAGCATGCGCTGTAATGACTGAGAGCAAGAGGAAATGAAGAGAGCACAAGTTCACAGTGCACATGAATCAGAAATTGTGAATGCTTTTGACATTGAGAACTTACTTAGAAACCAAGACAAAATCAGTGGCTTTTACTAAAAACTCTGTGATGTTGATTTGAAATCTTCTACAAAATCTTGATGTATCAGGAAAGGGCAGTGATTGCTGCAAAGTCTTTTTGTGCCAGACTGACCTGCACTGGGGAGTCTGTCTCCCTTCCGCTGTGAATTCTGAGGTAGTCTCACAAATTGGATGAAGACCAGGCCTACCCGTGGACTTTAACGTACCATGGAGGAGAGCTGTGAGCTGGCACGTGTTCCCAAGGAGTCTGCTGCCAGGTGGGTTCCTCATGTTGACACACGCTTCTCTTCTGGAAAGATCACACAACTGGCAACCTGGAAGGTCTTGTTTTGATGGCCTTGCACAGCAGCAGCCTTGCCTTTAGCTTATGAGCAAAGCCAGGTGGGATTAGTTCTTCCTTTGACAGGGTATGAACTTCAGCAAGTTTGGGCCGTGACTTTCACATGTCAGTGCCTAAGATGAGGCTTCATGGTAAAAAGCTTGATTATTATCTCTGATAATAATTGATTATACCTCTCTGATTATAATTTATTATACCTCTGTGCCTCACAAGATCATGGAGCAGATCTTCCTGGAAACTATATTAAGGCCCATGGAAGGTAAGGAGGTGATCGGCGACAGCCAACGTGGCTTCACTAAGGGCAAATGGTGTCTGACAGATTTGGTGGCCTATGACAGGGTTACTGCATTGGTGGAGAAGGGACAAGCAACTGACATCATCTACCTGGGCTTGTGCAAAGCGTTTGACACTGTCCTGCACGACATCCTTGTCTCTAAATTGGAGAGACGCAGATTTGACAGATGGCTCACTCGGTGGATAAGGAATTGGCTGGGTGGCCACACTCAGAGTTGCAGTCAATGGATCGATGTCCAAGTGGGGCCGAGTGGTGTTCCTCAGGGGTCACTACTGGGACTGGTGCTGGTTAACATCTTTGTCAGGGACATGGACAGTGGGATTGAGTGCACCCTCAGCAAATCTGCTGGTGACACCAAGCTGTGTTGTGAGTTCGACATGCTGGAGGGATGGGATGCCATCCAGAGAGACCTGGACAGGCTGGAGAGGTGGGCCCAAGCCAACCTCATGCAGTTCAACAAGGCCAAGTGCAAGGTCCTGCATCTGGGTCGGGGCAATCCCAAGCACAAATCCAGGCTGGGCAGAGGATGGAGAGCAGCCCTGTGAAGAAGGACTTGGGGGCGTTGGTGGATGAGAAGCTCAACATGAGCCGGCAATGTGCGCTGGAGCCCAGAAAGCCACCCGCATCCTGGGCTGCATCCCCAGCAGCGTGGCCAGCAGGGTTAGGGAGGGGATTCTGCCCTCTGCTGCGCTCTGGGGAGCCCCCCCTGCAGCGCTGCCTCCAGCTCGGGGGGTCCCAACAGCAGAAGGACATGGACCTGGTGGAGCTGGGCCAGAGGAGGGCCCGGAGATGCTGCGAGGGCTGAGCCCCTCTGCGGGGAGGACAGGCTGAGGGAGTGGAGGTTGTTCAGCCTGGAGAAGAGAAGGCTCCAGGGAGACCTCAGAGCCCCTTCCAGTGCCTAAAGGGGCTCCAGGAGAGCTGGGGAGGGACTCTGGGTCAGGGAGGGGAGCGATGGGACCGAGGGGGAATGGCTTCAAACTGAAAGGGGGGAGATTTAAATGAGATATTAGGGAGAAGTTCTTTACCATGTGGGTGGGGAGACACCTATTTATTTAAGGTCCCTTCCAACCCAAACCATTCTATGATTATTATTTATTTATTTATTTCCCCCCCAATTACTGAGCATAAACAACTCTTCCCTTCTGTGCTCTCTTAACTCACATTCACTTAGTTTCTTCCTTCAGCTGCAGATTGCAAACTGACCTTGACTGCTTCACCATTAAGAAACACGGAACAGTTTGGTGATTTACCAGCCTTGGGCTTTGCCAGCGTCTCCGGGAACCTTGAGGGAGCCAACACACGGTGTTGGAAGGAGGGCGGGAACTAGATGGTCTTTAAGGTCCCTTCCAACTCTAACCACTCCATGATTCTGTGGTGTTGGACCCTTTAGGGGTGGGTGAATGAGACACAGAAGGAACATTTGTGTTCCTGGGCACCCAGGGATCTGGCAGTGGGGTGTCATGCTCAGAACACACAGCCTGAGCAGGCCCTGGGTGGACGGCAGCCCCGGCAGGTCCCACAGCTCGTCTGCACCTTCTGCCAGAAGGGCCTGGGCAGGGTCAGAGAGCGGGAAGGGCTGCGGGGCGAGGACCCAGCCTGGGAGTGGAGCAGCATGGCCTGGGCATACCAAGCAGTGCAGCGGTGGTGGAATGGAAGCCTCATGTCAGAAGAGGAGCGAGGGCACAGGAGGAATTCACAGCCACCGTGGGTACCACTTCAGAGCGTGTGCTGGAGGTATGCTGCCAGTGCTCCAGAGCCGGTGCCGGTGTCAGGGTGTGTCAGAGATGGAAATATTTGACACAGTTATGATTTAGTAGCAATTTAAGATTTATGAATGATTTGAGGTAGATCAAGAGTTAAGTTTTGGCAGCGCTTAATCATAAACTGATTAAGGATTTAGAAGATGATTTAATAAGATAATTGAACAGTGACTTAACTACAGAATGGAAGATGGCAAGATTCACATTAACTTACTGTAAAGTGTCCTAAATCGATGCATGCACATAGAAGCACAAACACACAACACTTACGGGGTTGCACACCCACCCACACCTGAGTTTTTAACAGTAAGGATTACAGGTTCCTTCACAACGGGTGGCTCTGATGAGTGAAGAGTGCCCCTTTTACAGGCACATGGACAAATACTTGGATTCAGTAAAGTATAAGAACATCCACGCTTGTAAGAGCTAAAGTGTATGTAGAGAGGTGGATGAGGGAGAGGCTCGCCCGGAGTTGAAATACTTCCGGTGCATCAGCATTCCTTAGTGGGTGATAACGGACTCAAGGGGAGTTGACTTGCGCTGTCTTCAGTCCCTGAGGTGTGAGCCCAAGCAGTGTCCGGACTCAGGGGAGGTGCTGCCCACAGCTTGCGGCCTTCCAGGAGAGCTCCTGGGGTCTCACTAGAATCGTACTTGCAGGGTCTGAGATAATTGACTTCTGTCAGGTATTTTCCAGTCTGGCCCAGCTCAGACAATGGGGTATTCTGGTACTTTCCACCAGTTGTGCAAGTCCACAACTTGCCAGATCTGCAAGTTCTGGTGTCGCCCCCCCTTTGGGCCATGACCCAGTACAGGTGTGCTGGGCTGTCAGGGAGCGAGGTCCCAACCCACAGGGGAGGCAGGAGGGAGGTGCCTTAAGGGGGTGGCTTAAGGCTCTGGCCATTTGTCTTTTGCAGGGCCGGGAGGGGGGGTTGCAACAGCACAGGGTGATTCCAGCTGGTTTGGAGCCCAGTAACAGCTCTGCGAAGGCCTCCCCTGGCCCTGCAGGGCTGCATGGTGGGGAGATGCTTGGTACTGCTGGTTTCTGCTGTGGCTTGGAATATTCCTGTTTGGTTCGGGTGGGCTGCATCCCCAGCAGCGGGGCGAGGGGGGGATTCTGCCCCTCTGCTGCGCTCTGGGGAGATCCCCTGCAGCGCTGCCTCAGCTCGGGGGGGGGGGACAACAGCAGAAGGACACGGAGCTGTTGGAGCAGGGCCAGAGGAGGGCCCGGAGATGCTGCGAGGGCTGAGCCCCTCTGCGGGGAGGACAGGCTGGGAGAGGGGGGGTTCAGCCTGGAGAGGAGAAGGCTCTGGGGAGACCTCAGAGCCCCTTCCAGTGCCTGAAGGGGCTCCAGGAGAGCTGGGGAGGGACTCTGGGTCAGGGAGGGGAGTGACAGGATGAGGGGCAATGGTTTTAAACTGAAAGGGGGTAGATTTAGATTAGATATCAGGAAGAAATTCTTGACTGTGCGGGCGGTGAGCCCCTGGCGCAGGCTGCCCCGAGAAGCTGTGGCTGCCCCATCCCTGGAGGTGTTCAAGGCCGGGTTGGACGGGGCTTTGGGCAACCTGGGCTGGGGGGAGGTGTCCCTGCCCAGGGCAGGGGGTGGCACTGGATGAGCTTTAAGGTCCCTTCCAACCCGTTTGGATGTGATGCTATGTGATGCTATGACAGTCCCCAACTCGGTTTGTTTGGGGGCGGGGCCGGCGACCGGGGCGGAGCTGTGCCGGCACCGCCCCCCCGTCCCCTCCCGCCGCCGATGGCGCCGCGGTTCGGGCCGTTGCAGCTGGGGCTGGCGGCGTTGGGGACGGCGGCGGCGGCGCTGGACGTGTTCGCCGACGGGTGGGTGGCGGCGGAGTACGCCCGGGGAGGGCACCCCGGCTGGGCCGCTTTGGTACTGGCCCTGTTGGCCGCCGCTTCGGTCGCCACGCAGGCCTGCAGCTGGCTCTGGCTCCGTTCCGACCCGCCCCCCCTGCGCCCCGACATGCCCCAATGGCTGGTCGCCGCCCTCCATCTCCTCCAGCTCGGCTTCCTCTTCAGGTACGCTGTGTCCCCTGGGCATCCCTCCTGTACCCCCGTCTTCCCCAAGCATCCCCCCCCAGCCCCTCTGCTCCGGCCCAGCCTCTCCCCTTGCTCCTGCGGGCTCGCCCCCTGCAGCCCCCGCTCTGCCCGGGAAGACCCCTGGACATGGGGGTGCCCCGTCCCCTCCTGTCCCCGGGTGCCAGGTTGTCCACGGGGCTCCACAAACAGAGCAGTTTGGCCCAGCCCCGGGTTGGCGCCAGGTTGGAAACGCTTTAGTAGGAGTCACCCGCGTCCCTCCAGCTGACGGTTCTCACCCCCATCTCAAAGCACACGTTTTGCTCCATCTCCCGCTGCTGTCGCCACTCACGGAGGCCAAACCAAGCAGGGCTGGGTGTCAGAGCCTGCGGCAGCGGTGAACACCCTGAAACCTTGTCTCGGCCTGGGCTCTCCCGGCCGTTTGGGGAAGCAGCATGGCTGCGCTGTGCCTCCCCTTCCCGGGGAAGGAAATAATCCGGCTGCTTCCACCATGGGCGATGCTCAGTTTCATGCTTGAACTTCACGCAGAGGCTGAGCATCATGTGGACGCTGCGGTGCTTGGCTTGGGAAGCGGGAGGGAGTGGTTTGGGCATAAATGGGGGCATTTTTAGTTGTCCTGCCAGGGCAGCGTGAGGACCGAGGGGTTGCCACCCAGCAGCCCCTCGTCACTGGCCAGGTCCCCACACAGGTGCCTCCACGCTCTGAAAGTGGGCTGGAAGGTGTGCTGGGCGAAGGCGGAGGAGGAGCAGGAGCAGAGCCACATGGCCTTCCTCTCCCACGACATCAGCATGCTGCGCCTCTTCGAGACCTTCCTGGAGAACACCCCACAGCTCACCCTGCTCCTCTACGTTATCCTGCAGACAAACAAGGCAGAGCCCTCCCAGGGTGAGGGGTCTGGGGCAGGGGAGGGGGGTGGCGGGGGTGCGGGCTTGAGGTCAGAGCAGGCTTGGATGGGACAGACCAGATGGGCCGTCCGGGGGTGCAGGACCCAGCAGGATACTGTCTGTCCTTGCTTGAGGTGTTGTTCTTCTCCATCACTCCTTCCTTTGGCGTGACAGGTGGATCCCTGTCCTGCGCTTGTGTGCCCCAATGGGCTATGCTGGGCCTGCGATGGGAGGGTTGAAGCTGGGGGACCTCTGTGGTTATTCCCCTGTGTGCCCCAGGAGAGGCTGAGGGTCAGGAGAGAAATCAGGAGCCTGCTGGGGAGTGGGGAGATGCTGTTGTGGGTGTGGACGGAGGGTGAAGCACAACACCGAGGAGGTGCTTTGGTGCTCTGCCTGGGTTGGGGACCAAGTGTCACTGCAATGAAATGGGGAGCCCAACCATGCGCTGATGGGGTGTAGCCAACACTCGTCTCCTGCCTGTGTGGGAGATGGGCTCTGCAGAGCTGCTCAGTCCTGTCGCTTGTTCCCCATCTCCTGGGCAAGGCCAGGCACCAGCCTCCTCCTCCTCAGGGAGGGCAGAAGGCCAGGGGAGATGCAGGTCCTGAGGCGCTGACCCTCCACAGCAGCTGCTTTGTGATCTGGTGGGAAGCTCGTTTTTAGCAATGCCGGGCAAGGGGAGGTTTGAGCCGGCTGGGCCCCTCTTTGGTCTATCCTCAGCATCTCCACCACTGTGTTTGCAGGATTGGGGATCTGCACTGCATTCCTGTGTGTGACCTGGTCTCTACTGGACTACCACCAGTCCCTGCGCTCCTTCCTGCAGGACAAGTACGAGCTGAGCTGGGGCTCCTCCATCGTCTACTTCCTGTGGAACCTCTTCGTCATCTGCCCCCGCATCCTCGCAGTCGCCCTCTTTGCCCTGCTCTGGCCCTACGGCGTGGCTGTCCACTTCCCGCTCGTGTGGCTGGCCATGTTCCTCTGGGTCAGCCTCCAGGGCACGGACTTCATGGAGTCACCCGGCCCTGAGCAGCTCTACCGTGCCATGGTGGCCGTGATCCTCTACTTCAGCTGGTTCAATGTGGCGCAGGGGAGGACGCTGTACCGCAGCATCATCTATCATGGCTTCATCCTGGTGGACAGTACGCTGCTGGCCCTGTCCTGGCTCTGGTGCCGGTCCCCCTCTGACGAGCACGCGTACCTCATCCCGCTGGTCTCCGCCGCGCTGCCCTGCTACCTGCTGGGGCTGGCGCTGAGAGTCACCTACTATAAGTGGCTGCACCCCAACGTGCGGGCACAGCAAGAAGGCAGCTATGACGAGGTGGATGCCAACAGGAGGGGTGATGGGCTGGAGTTTCGCTCGCTTGGGGTGCCAGACCTCGTGAACAGGCGGATGCAGTTGCTGGCCCAGGCCCAGTTCCCCATCTCCCGGCTGGTGGGGCCGCGCTTGCTGAATGGGGCTGCTGCTGCTGAGTCTGCTATATGAGGCCAGCTGCTCCAAAGTGACTTGCCAGGGAGAGACAATTGTTAGTCCTGCTCCCACTCCTGCTCCCCCTCCTCCAGGCTGTTGTTTTGGGCAGCTGGAGGGACCTGGCAGAACCAGGGGTGACGTGCAAGCACTGGCGAGCCCTGCAGCACACAGCATGGCTCCCACGGCTGTGCCCTCTGGTAGAGCATGGTGTTTGTGGGTCGGTCCAGCACATTGTGGCTCCACTGCCCTGTCAGCTTCTCTCGTTATTTATTATTAGCTTTTTTTTTTTTAAAAAAAAAGTGCAACAGTTTTTGTTCTTTCTGTCTGTGCCTCTTCTGTGCCGCCTGCTGCCGTTGCTGCTTGGGGAGGTGGGTGCTGGTGGGGAAGAGCTCATTCCCTCCTTGGCAGCAGCTATCTGCTATTTCTGTTTCCAGCCAGGATTTTTCTCCTTCTCCTGTTTTGCTGTTAAGGTCGAAGGTCGCCTGGTATCTCCATGTTCAGGAAGGGCTGGGGAAGGCAGCAGGGACGCCCTTATGGGCAGGCGGGGGTGGTGGGATGCCCACAGCCTGGGGAGGGTGGTGCAGGGTCAGGGTGCGTGGGGGCTGTGCCCCTGCCTTGTGGCAGTGCTTTGCCCCTTTGGAAACGGAAGCACAATCCACTGCGGATTCTCCATGGACAGAAATGTCAGTTCTGCCCTTTGCCAGGTTGGCCGGGTCCCTGCCAGCCTTTCCCACCCCACCGCGGGCTGGGAGGGGGCAGCGCTGAAGCGTTGTGCTTGAAGCTGGGCCCGGGACTGGGCAGGTCACCCCTTTGCTGCTGACCCAGACTGTCACTTTTCGCCTTCGAGCAGTAAGTGGTGTTTGTGGGGTGGGGGCTGGCAGGGTGCAGCAGCGCCCTGGGACCGCATCCTCCTGGGGGACAGGGGCCGTGTCCCAGTGTACAGCCACAGCGCGGCTCAGCACGTCTGGCTTACTATGGACCTTTGCTGGCCTTCCCACCGCCACACCCCGGGTGGTGCTCTCAGCACCGTGACCAGGCTCGAGTTGGCCACGTCCTGTATCTCAGCTGTACGTGGCTGTTGACATGGTCATTGTGGGGCTATGCCAGCTCCAGACACCCACTGCTTCCCAGGCGGGGCTGCCCCCAGCTCGGTGCCAAAACCCACACAGGCCCCAAAATGGCCCTTGCCACTGCCTCCTCTTGCACAGCCAGCAGCTGTGGCGTGTCCTGGCACTGGCCCTTTCCCCTCGCCCTCATCGCCCACCTTCCTGGCAGGACCCTGTCCCAGGAGGCCACCCCATCATACTGGGGGAGGAGGAGCTGAAAGTTCCCTCTGACAGTTGGTCCTATAACAAGATACGCCCATGGCCAAGGATGGTGGCACCACTGCCATTTGGAGCAGAGCTGTTTGATGGTCTTGTGCAAAAGGGAAGGGCAGTTTGTGTGGGCCTATCTGCCATGTGCCTCCCTGCGCACCACAGCAGCACCAAGGAGCCGATACCTCCACTGCTGGCTCCGGCAGTGGCTGCACTGAGACCTGCTGGCACCATCACCCTGAACTCTGTCAGTGCCACCAAGCCCAGGCCAGGCCATCGCAGGGGACCGGGACTGACCACAGGGGTGTCAGAGAACAGGCTGAAGCAGTGACTATAGAAAATAAAGACTTTATTATTGTTTTTTCCAGTTCATAGGACAGTTCCCATTACACAGACCATGAACAGGCAAAGGCTCTGCAGGCAGCAGCGCCCAGGGCTCACCCCTCACCACTCTCCTGCTGCCGAGGGGTCAGTAGTGCAGCAGGGGCTGCTGCGGGCTCCAGGGTCCTGCCACCTTCCGTGAGCGCCAGCACGGCCATCTCCCCCAGGGCTCAGGGCGGCAGCAAATATCAGGTGGGTTTTTTTAAAAGCCTCCGCAACTGCAGTGAAGCTGGAGGGCAGGCCGGCAGCACCCAGGGCGAGCTCGGCCTCTGCTGTGGGACAGCGGGCAGGCTGTCATTCGGGCATTGGGGTTTGTCACAAGTTCAGCTACAGCCAGGTCAGCGGAAACGGGAGAGCACAGAGACAAATGCAAATGAATGCTCAGCTAGAGATGCTGCTCCTGCCACACCGGACTGGAAAAGTCTTAAATTCAGCCAGCAGAGGAAAAAATAAAATAGCCAGGTCAACCTTTATTAAACATAAACACAGAAATGTACCATCAACCTCCTATTATAAAAGTACTTTACATACATTCAAGGAGACATCGTATAAATATCAGTATGAAATGTCACTGGCTGCAAGAGTTCCACACTCAGCTAAAATTTTGCCATCTTAAAATTTCCTTAAAACATTTTAACGTAAACAAACACAAAGCAAAGCCAGCCAGCTGCCGGGCTGCTTGGTACCTCGGGTCCAGCACTCGCTGCGAGCATCTGGGCAAAACACACCCCACCTCCTTGCGCGGGTGACTCTCCTGCCAGCGGCTTTGGGTGTTAGTGAAGCAAAGGGGCTGCTTGGCCACGCCGGATGGTGGGAGGTTAAGGCACAGGTTTTAATCCCAAAGTTCAGCCGGCTGGAGTACAAGACGTGCTCCGAACAGGCTGTTTCACAGGCTAGGACATGTCCCAAGCCCGCTTACAGGAGACCTTTGGATGGGCTGGGGACCCACAGAAAGATGTTCAGGATCCAGCACAGATTCTTCTGTGACTGCAAGTAAGTCCTGATCTTCTGGAGACATTTCAGAACCTGGGAGCAATGGGGCTGCTTCTCAGAGCAGTTCACTTCCTACCAGATTCCCTCTGGCTGATGCAGTAATGACAGGTCACAGGGACCCCAGGTGAACTGGACTCTTTATGGACCCAGCAGTAATGCAGCTGTAGCCCTGCAGCGGCTCTCCCTTTCCTGCATGGGACCCACGCTGCTGTGAAACACCACCACACCCCTACAAAGGCTGCCCCAGCTGCGTGGCAACATACCTGAGCTCTCCACCTTGTGTACACAGCAGATGGGAGAACATCCCTCGTGGGCTCCTGCTCCCACTTCTCTTCAAATCCCGCTGCTGAGCACTACACAGCACGTCCCCAGCTTGTTCCAGGGGCTCTGCTGGGCCAGCAGCTGCCAGCAGAGCAGCCAAAAGACCCCCCCCTCCACTGAGCTGTTCAGGAACACCCACAGCAGAAATTCACTGTCAAATTTTTCTAATGGGACCAGAGGCCACGCTGCTTGCAGGCAGCAGCTTCTACACAGATGGCATGCTCCCAAAGCAGAGCTCCTGGGGAAATATGCAGACCCAGAACGTCCGTCTGAGATCAGAGCACAAGACCAACACCTAGCAAGGAGCTGCATGGAAAGCAGACTGCTCCTAATTCCTGTGACCACCTTGGAGAAAGACAAACTCCTTCCTTTCCTTTTTTTTTTTAAAAATTAAAAACCAAAACTGGAGCTAGGAACATGTAAAACAGAGACCTCTGTGTCCAGTCCCGTAGCTCTGGGGATCCAAATCTCTTGCTCTAGGCATCTCCTCCACGGTGCTGACCACAGCTGGCCCAGGAATGCTCCTGGGGCACAGCAGAGCAACCCCCCCAGCACTGATGGAAATTATTCCTCAGTAATCAATGCCATGAAAGGAATGCAGCAAACACATCACCTGCTTCTGTGGGCACAGCCTGAGTGGGGCAGCGTCCTCCCTGAAGCAACATGCTTCCAGACCAGTCCCCCGTGGGTCCCAGACAGGTGACACTGGGCTGGAGACCAGAGACCTGGAGGGGTTTGGGTGCAGCTGCCGTGTTTGGCTCAGCAGGAGCAGCAGAGGCGTGCAGTGGGGTGCAGCAGTCAGCTGTCCTCTATGCAGAAACCCCCGGCACCTGCTGATTTGGTGCCATCAGGGTACAGGCAGAAGGCAAATACCATTGAACACAGCCTGATTTGGCACAAGACCAGTGCCCCGTGCCAGCCCCCAGTCTCCAGTTGGCTATTTCTGGCAGTGCTAGTGGCACTGCAGGTCACTGATTCCAGCCTTTTTTTCCGAGATGGTAGCAGAAAAATCAGCGTGACCATCACTCCCAAGGCCAGTGTGCTCCAGGCTGCCAAGTCACAGTGTCTTAGAAAATTAAGTCCCTCTTAACAAGGGTTTTGTTTCTAACTATGTAGTTAGGCTAATGCAAAGAAGAATGCAAGAAAATTGAATCTGATTCTACTAAAAGGAACTTATTCTCACAAATGGAGTCAGGAAAGCAGAGGTGAAGATTAATAACCATACCCTTCTTTGTAACATTCATGAGGATTTAGTTCTCTCGAATTTTCTTAGTCCAGACGAGGACTCTGTTCACATCTGAGCAGTCTGCAATAGTGTTGTGCTGTATCTAAAGTTCATAGGCAGGTTTTTTTTTTTTCCTTTACAGGGAAAATCTGTGGGATCTACGGTCTGGGTCATGGATAGCTGAAATCCAATGATCTCCTGCTTGTCAACAAGGCTTGTGCACACATTGACCAGAAGCCACTGGGATCGACTCAGAACACCAACTCTTTCCTCTACAAGGAACCAGGTACCCCAGAAACATTCCCTTAACTTTCTATTTTCCAGTAATCCCACATTGAGGAAATAACATAAGGACATTGTAATAAATTAATTGCTTCGAATACCCAGGGCAGGAGAGAGGACACATTTCACAGCAACAGAGGTATTTTTGACATTTTCATTAATATTTCCTATGGAAAAAAAAAACATAGCTCTTTTTGGCTTTGCAAAACAAGGGAGGTTCAGCTCTGCCATCAGTATTTTTCTATAAAAATAAGGTTTTGTGTTTACTTGGGTTCTACAACTAAGCTGAATAGAAAGGAGAAGACTCTTACAAATACTTCTGCTGTTTTATCACCCCCTCCCTCTGGAGACTACCTGCTAGAGGAATTCAGCTGGCTTCTGTAAGTCTCTTCTTCAGACAAGCTCTAGCTCTGCTGAGTCTAGCGCTTCTTTACAGGACACCTTTGTGCTTGGCAGGGCCTGCGCTCCTGAGGAAATGCCCCGGTGTCATGTTCTACTGTACAGTTTGCATTAGGTATGTTTTCCTCATCAAGCTGAAAAGTGAGTCCCCAAACGTATGAGATTTCTGCCTCCCTGGTGATGGAGAGGGCTTGCAGGAGCTGCAGTCACGGCTTTGCTCCAACTTCTTACAGGAAGTCTAACTCGAGAGCTTGGTGAAGGGACACGAGGTCTGCATGATTTGTGATCCTCCAGAAAGGCATGTTGTGCTGTAACAGAGATATGACAAAGTCAGGTTTTATCAGAGTGATTTTACAGCTAGGGGAAAGCAGTCAAGGTACATGTGCAGGGTTGTGCAATACAGGGTTTGTGACAGCACTGTCTCAGCATACCACATTCAGGAAGCACCTCAGCCCTATGCACATCGGTATTTGAAGCTTATCTTATCTGCACATCTGCTTATGATGGGCACCAGCACTGACTATCAGCTGCTTTGAATGCTCATGATGGAAACCTCAGCACTCGGCGGCGAGCTGCTGCTTTGCCCAGGAAAGCCTTTCCAGGGATCCCAGGGAACGTATGCAGATGACAACTCCAGCACGAGGCAGACAGCGTGAAGTCTGCAGAGATGGTGTCCTGACAATAATCTGTGCACTTCACTGCATGACTGAACAACCTATTCAGGCTTATCCAAATCAATCACACTGCTCCTTGTTTGTAATTCAGACTAATAGTAGGTGCTGTGTATTGATTTGACTGCTGGCAACCGAGTCCTGACTCCCTCCGTGCTTCTGAGAAATGCCATTATCCTATCTGATCGCTGCATGCCGTGACCAAGGCATGCTACACCAAGATACCGTTTGACAGGGACAATGTTACACGCAATCCTAAACAACAGTAATGCAGAAACTTTAAACCCCAAAGAGCCAGAAAACTCCCCATCTTAACGTAGTGAAAGACAGATCTCTTGCATCAAAGCCAAGCTTCCTCCTGGCTGCCCCTGGCCTGAAGAGTTCAGGTCTGCAAAAAGAGTCCCTGCAGAAAAAGACTGCTACAGTAACTTCCCTTTGCATCCACCCACATCCCATCTCTGCAGTCAGAAACCCACCTGCTTAGCTGCAACCTCTTCGTCACGCCCATCTCCAATTACCACATAGGTGACTTTCTTTCCAAACCGTGACACGATCCTCTCAAAACAGCTCTCTTTACCTGCCAAAAGACAATCCCACTATAATGAGCCTTAGGCAGAGAGTAACAGAATCCTGAACAGGTCCCTACTTCCCAGTACGGAAACACATTCTCGTCTTACTGGGAAGGGGATAACACCCAGTTCAGTTCGTGAGGCCAGAAGCCACCACTATTACATGGCCAGCTGGACCACAGGAGCCACAGGGGCTGCTCAGCTGCAGAAATTTTATTTCCTGTGTAAAAATCCCAGCTAAGCCGCAGCAGACGCCTCAGTGTCAGGTACTCAGCACAACCCCTTACCTATTTTTGTAGCACTATAAATATTTTCGATGGGAAACACCTCGCCCAATCCATACAGGAGAACTTTGGCAAGAGCTGGCACCAGTTGGGTGGTTGTGATCAGGATGTTCACACAGTTTTTTCTAAAAAAAGAAAAACACTTGTAAAAGCACATCTATGGTCAGTGGCCCCGACTGCTACTCTGGGCAGCCTGCCTGGCTTTCCACAGTGCCACGGACTTTGGTGTCCTGCTTTCAAGAGGATTTTTAGGCCAAGATTTTGATGTGTGGTTTTTGCTTGTTTGTTTTTTGTTTTGAACAGAAATTCTCTGACAGAAATGCAATTTTGTAAGCACAGCCCTATTAAGGGAACCTTCTTAACAACAGATGTTGCAGCAGAAAAATCCCAAAGGGTGCTCAGGAGTGGAGTTCCTGCACTCACTCACTTTACTACTGCTGTTTGTCACAGGTAGTGGGAAGCAATGTGGTGCAACACAGCACTGCATGCAAATCTAAGTGAGAGAAAGGGCTGAGAAAGCAACATACACATTTCCAGTTTCCGTACCTGGACTGTATGAGTAGCAAGGACTTTAAAGCAGTTTCCAGCCAGGAATCCGTTAGCACTTCTATATCAGTCCTCAGTCGCTGCAGAGCTTCCCTCTTTTGTGGGCTAAGAAGGCCTGGAAGGCAAGCAACACGTTTTCCCAGCTGAGCTGGCAAGTCTAACACAGAGAGAACCATCACTCAATTTAACAGCTGCCTGTTAGGCAATAAATAACATGGTACTGAAGGCATCTGAAAGCTGAAACTGTCTCGAGGCAACAGGTGAAACCAGCTTCCAGTGACACAGATGAGCCCAGACACCCATCTGCGACTCTGACTGTGGGGAACTGGGCAGACACTTTTCATCGATTATTTCAAACCATTTCTCAGGATACACACAACAAAATGTGCTTCTCTTGTACAAAGCACTCACAGCAATGGGTGTTGTCTGAGGCCACAGACAGCAGGGGAAGGAACTCCTGCAGTCACCCTCTCTGACTTCTTACTTCCCAAGGACCCTTTCCACTTTAATCCCCTTTAGGTATCTTTTTTAATCCCCCCTTTTTTTATCACCATACTTTTATCTCTTTTAGATATCATGTTCTCAAAGCATCTGGTTTTGAATTAAAAGCAGGCAGTAACAGAGCCCACACGCTCAAACCTGCTCCCATCAGTAAATACAAGAAAGGAGCACCCTAAGTCTGAACCTCTCTCCACCCAACTTCCAGCCACGACATACAAACGCCCCACCTCACTCCAGCCCTGAAGTACACCAGTCCTCTGACAATGAGGCCATGGAGCTTTTGTGGGCTGCTCTGCCAACTGCTCTACCATGTGGCTTTAGAAAGGTCCTGAAAAACTTTGCATCCAGGTTTCTCACGTGTAAAATATGGAATAATGGTCTGATCCCTACCAGGAATAAGGTAATTGCAGCACAGTGAAATGCAGACTTACACTGATAAATTTTTAAGGATGAAAGTTATAGTTTTGAACACCTGGAAAATATGTCCAAGAAAACGTTTATCAAGGTTTTTTTTGCATAGGCAAAGGGTACCCAAACCCACACCCCACCAGGCCGAGTCACCCTGCCAGGTGAGCTGCTCTAGCAGCATCCCTTTCCCAGGGATGGCAATGCCAAGACTCAGACTAAACAGAAAATTTATCCACATTTAATATCTGTGGTTTGCATCATTATTACTACTTCGATGTTGGAAGAGAAGCAAAACTAGAAGATTTTAAGTGACTCTGTGAACAGATGTAGAGATGTGATGTCAGACTACAAGCACAACTGCCAAAAGGGTGAACGCTGTATTTCTTGACAAAGGCACAATAAAAGACAGATTTTGTGAAGGCACGAGTGAAAAGACCTCCTAAGCAGCATGGTTTGGCCCGTTCTAAGCAGAGTGACAGGCAGCCTTTCATACAAAATTAGTGACGGGACACTGTTTGCACCAAAATTTTCTCTGATCGCCTCTATCTACACGATAACTCCCAGACTGCACTGGCGTGCCGTTCACTTTTGGAAGACGTAGCCTCTTAGATTCCACGGAGATTTAATCCCACTTAGCACTAGGAGAATGGTTACTTTTCATGTCCAAACATTCAGGAAAGCAAAAGCTCTGAGGAAGGACAGAGTCTGGCACCAGAAACTCTGTTCAGTGGTCAGGTACTGGTGCAGGTGAACACTCACCTCCAACATTAGTTTTGTATTTGTCGTAGATCTCTCGTACCCTGCGGTAGCGGAAGGCCAGTTTTCTCATCCAGTCCACTCCACCCTGGACACCAACTGATGAGCTGTGATTTGCATTACTTCCTGAGCCACTGAAGCCATCCGTTGAGAAATTGTAGTTGCTATTTCAGAAAAGCAGATCTGTTATGTGTGCCACAGCAGCAGAATCATTGCAGCTTTTCCGGGGGGGGGGAGTTGCAGACTTCAGCTCTGACAGCAGCTAGAAAAGCACCTCTGAGCAGAACTCTGCACAACCGCCACTGCACCCCGACAGCAGAGACTGACTTCTATTGGCAACAAACTCTGATATCCAACTACACTTGCTGCTGGGTCTGAACTGCTGTACTGAATTGTACCGATTCAACTCTTCTTTCACACTCTCCACTACAAAACCTTCCTTTGCTCCGACTGCTCGCTCCTCTGTGATACAGAGCATCCTTCCCACTTCTCATCCTGCAGTAATAAACCCCAGCATAGTACCTTCCAAACATAACATCTGTGTCTTTACATTACTCCGCAAGCAGATGAGCTGCTTTACCAGCCCATGACCGCAGGAAGCAGGTCCTGCTTTACCACTTCCCCGTATTGCTTTCTCCCTGACAGACAGGCACTTCTCAGATCTTGCCATGAGCCAGTTCAGCTCATTACTGAAGCAGAAAACTTACCCTCACCCCGCCTGATAGTGTGCACAATCAGCTCACAGAGGGATGCAAACCATAGGGAGACTTTCAAAGGTCAGATTGTGAAGTTTGGAGTGTTGGTTCTCCACTCGTGACATGTCATTAAGCACACAGGCAACATTCAACAGTGGACAATACAATTCATGTTATAATTCCAAAAGTCTTAATGTTTTGTAGGTCTTCAAAGAAGAAACACCCAGCAAACAAACACCATTTGCCAAGTTTCATCCCCTGCACAATGCTGACCTCCATCCCTTAACCCCATTTGGGTTTGAAGTCCCCACAAAAAACAGATTACATCAGATGTACATTTCATGCATTCATCAGTACACCACCTTAAATCTTGGCCATTATCATCAGATGCCACATCTTCTATGTGTACCTGGTCACACTCCTGTTTAAGAAAAAAAATAAAAATAAAGTTACCCTGTTGTAATCCAGAAATGTACTGAAATTTGCAGATTAAAGAAAGTGTGATATAAAACAATCCCCTCCTGTTTCCCAACAGCAACAAGCCATGCCATACTGCCTCCCCAAACCTATACCTAGCTTCCATTAGCTCTGCCTTCCAGTACTAGGTTTTACAGGGCCTTGCCAAGCCTGGGATTTGAAGTACCAGAAAAGTCTGAAAAAATCATGTTTCAATGACAGCTCGAGTTGTCTGCAAAAAAAGGAACTTCAACACTAAACTTTGGACTCAAAGTTCACATGCCATTTGAAACCCTTTTGCCATTTCACAAAAACAAACCAAACAAAACCAAAACCACCCCAAAACCACATTATCTTGTCAAGTATTGATACTTGTATTGATACTCCATTTCATCAACACAACGGTCAGTTCCATTACCGAGGAGCCACAGCACAAACCCTGGAGCAAAACATCAGCGTGGTGGCCCTGCCAAGACTCTGGTGCTTAGCACAGCTGATTTAACCCACGGATAAACTGCAAACACCTTAGGACAAGAAGTGAATTTTCCTCATTTCAAGAATTTCCTGCTGCTGCTGCTGCTAACCAACACCTACAGCAAAAAATGTTGTCGTTGATCACATGGTTAACGTATCAGTGACTACCTTCCAGCACAAGAGACTGTATTTAGGATTATTTTATTGTTGTTTTTTTTTCCCTCCTGGGGCAGGGAGGTAACTGTCATTACCACCTTTGCAAAGTTCACAGCTGCAAGCAGTCATAGCCACAAGTGGAAACTCGTTTGAGTTTCTATCTGCATCCACAAAAACATCTTGTTTTCCCATGATGTGCATCAGTGATGCACCTACAATGAACTGTTCACTGTGCAACCCTCCTAAGCTTTAAACTAGTCCTGTAAATTCTACAAATCAGGTTCATGAGTCTATATTTGTGGACTCATATCAAAGATGACGTGAGTCAGGAAATATGCTATTTCCAACCATTTAATTCCAGACTCTGGCATAACTTCACACCTCTTTGTATAGATCTCATTACTGTGTCCGTTACTAACGGATAATATATCATAGCACAGCACAGCACATTGCCATGATTAAAGCAAAGATTTATAATCAACTTCTGTGGAAGTGGTGCAAAACAGTCAGATGTATTTAATTTAGCAAAGAATCCTGCACATGAAAGATGGGAGCTGATCTGAAGTCTGTGAGGCGGGATGGGAATGGGAGAGCAGCAGAGATAGCTTGCAGGAAAGAAAAATGGAGTTTGCCATGACACCTCCCTGTGCAGAGCGTGCTTGGCTCCGGCAGCATGTCCTTCTTAGCTGCGACACAGCCAGTGTAACCTACTGAGACACTGGCTGAGATGCACAAGTTGTATTCTGTCCTTGGCTTAGTCAAAGCTCCTGAGAACTGACATTCTCAAGGTCACCTTCTTCCCCACATCTCTGGTTTCCATTTCAAAACAGGATCAGTGAAAGCAAAGTGCTTACCCGTCCAGAATGAAAACATAAGCCAAAGCAGATATCACTCTTTTTATTTATACAGGTTCAAGTAGAAACCCTTAAGAGAGCTAAGAGAGCTCATGACACTAGAATTCTGTAGAATGCCTGTCTCAGATAAAGAGTACACCTCTTTGATTTGGTTGTGCTTAGAAACACTTCACTTTTGTCAGCCTGTTATGTTTTAGCCTGAAGTGGCTCTGAAGCACAACAGCCCTCACAAACACTGCAGTGTAATTCTAACCAGGTAACACGGAGTTTCGCCTTTCAAAAACATTTGCCATGTACCTCCAAGTCATTGAAAAACAAGTGAGTATCAGCTACTTCAAAAATCATCTCCTCCATTGACAGACCTGAGCCAATCACTAGAGTTGGATCCTGGCAAAACAAAAAGAGAAAATGTAAATTCACTGTAGTTACAGGCAGAAGTAAATTGTGATAAAACTTTCATGAGTTCCATTGCACAGAGTTTCCACTGTATATCAAGGCTGATGTAATTCCATCTGCATTCAATGGTGTGAACCACAATTTCCCTAGCATTTTAAACAACTCAATAAAATGAAATAAAAGAACCAAACCACATTCTGGTAATACAGTGACCCAAAATTTAACAAAACACTTTAGTCTGCATAGCAGGGACTGAAGCATTTTCAGAAGCAACAAAACATTCACAAACCTTCAATATGTTTTGAAGGAGAAAAAATACTTCCTTTCACTAGGTGCTATAGACAGACATTTTAAGACCTGTATTGTTAGAAGGGAAGTGTTTGTGATGTCCACATCCCCGCCCTGTATAAAGCCAAATTTAGTGTTCTTTCCCCACCCCAAACTGTCAACAAGTTAAAAGTATCCCCTCATACATTTATCATTTTCCACTCCTTTCCCAAAGATTATCATTTACTTCTGCATGACAAATATGGTTTTCTTCCACAGAAAAGACAATATTACCTTGCCATATTTTTGTGCGTAAGACCCTGTAAGTAGTGAATGGAAGATTATGATGGTCTCATCCAGGTCCCAGAGAAACACTCGCTGCATAGAGAATAAAAGCAGGTTAGAGCTGAGCTATTCCAAACACTGAGCTACAATAAAGGAGCAAGTTTTAGGGTTAATTTTGTGGCTAGTTGCAGTGTGCTTTTAACAGATACAAACAGTATTTAACAGTATTCATCTTACAGGCTGAACACATTATTAATTAAACTCTTTCAGTTTAATGTGGTGGAGTTTATATACCATACAGTGCAACTATATGCTCTACTGGTCAAACTATTTCCAAAGCTTCTCTTGCTTTTATAGTTATAAAAGCAAAAACTTAAGAGTGCTAATGAACTTCAGAGCCCTGCTAGGGTAGTTTACTGTCTGATCTTGGAGAGCACCAGGTAAATGACCTTGGGGTTTATCAGAGACACCTTTATTATGATAAATAAGGGGGATTGGCTGTCATGAGGAATAGCAGAGTTTCAGTACAGAAGGACTTTGATAAGCTTGAGAACTGAGCCAACAGGAACTAGAAGTTCAATAACTGCAGATCTGCAGGTGGGGTAGAATAACCCCTCGTATTGGTCCAGTTTGGAAGAAGCTGGAGGGTACAGTGGACACCAGGTGCAGTATGAGCCAGCAGCGCTCCCTCCCTGTGGATAAGATGAATTGTGTGCTGGAGAATACTAAGTGTGCCTAGCTGACAGAAGGAAGGTGCTGTCTCACCCTACTTGGCACTGGGAAAGTCACCCCAGGTTGCATGCCCAGAGTTCCAGAGGTATGTGAGGAAACGAGAGAGTGGCCAACAAAAGGCTGTCGAGATGGTCAGCAGCCCGGAGGAGAGGCTGAGGGAGCTATGATGGTTTATCT
This sequence comes from Pluvialis apricaria, assembly GCA_017639485.1. Classification (NCBI taxonomy): domain Eukaryota; kingdom Metazoa; phylum Chordata; class Aves; order Charadriiformes; family Charadriidae; genus Pluvialis; species Pluvialis apricaria. Next base: position 460,119 of record CM030027.1, on the reverse strand, counting down.
CGGCAAAGAGGAGACTAAGGATGATCTAATAGCAGACCACAACTAATTGAAAGGGAACTGCAAAGACAATGGAGGCAAATTCTTCTAAGTATTATCAGATGGAAAATTGCCATAGAAAAAGAAGGGGAAATTTGCAGCTTGGGAGACTCCAGCTGGAGACAGAAAACCTCCTTCCCCAGGTGGACATGGCAGTCCTGGGACACATCACTAGACAGATACAGGATCTCCAACCTTGGAGGTTCTCAAGATTGAGCTTGGAAGCCATGGTTCTAGCGTTGGGGACAGCTCTGAGCAGGAGGCTGTACTACAGACATCCAGATGTCTCCTCCATTGACACCACTATGATTCCGAGATGTGTTTAAGTGGTGCTTGTCAAGGACCACTGAAGAACTCATTTGGGCCAGTTCTCAGATAACATGGGTCATCAGAATTTCCAAATTATCTCTCAGTACAGGAAAGACATGGACCTGTTGGAGCAGGTCCAGAGGAGACCACAAAGATGATCAGAGGGCTGGAGCACCTCTGCTATGAGGACAGGCTGAAAGAATTGGGGTTGTTCAGTCTGGAGAAGAGAAGGCTGTGGGAAGACCTTATTGTGGCCTTTCAGTACTTAAAGGGGGCTTATAAGTAATATGGAGGCAGACTTTTTAGGCCTGTTGTGATAGGACAAGGGGTAATGGCTTTAAAATAAAAGAGGGTAGATTCAGACTAGATGTAAGGAAGAAATCTTTACGCTGAGGGTGGTGAAACCCTGGCCCAGGTTGCCCAGAGAGGTGGTAGATGCCCCATCCCTGGAAACATTCCACATCAGGTTGGACGCGGCTCTGAGCAACCTGATCTAGTTGGAGATGTCCCTGCTCAAGGCAGAGGGGTTGGATTAGATGACATTTAAAGGTCACTTCCAACCCAAACTATTCTATGATCCCCTTCCATTTCCATGGAGATAGGATAAAAGAAAGAGAGGAGGACTTTTACCACCGCACTATGCTGCAATGGTACCTGTAGAAAAAAAAACCAAAACATTACTACTTACCTCCAGTTCACTGTCCTGTGAGGAGGAGGTATCTGCTTTCCTCTTCCCCCTGTTCTTCCCAGGCATGTTTTTTCTTGCCTGCTCATCTAACTCTTTACTTGCTGTTGCTCTTGATAACGAAGGACTTGTGGATGCATCTCCTAGAAGAAAGAAATCACACAGCTCTCGCACCCTCATGTCTCAAAACACACCAACATAAAGCTTATAGCATTTGGCCACAAACCTCCTTTGCAAAAGGTACGATGTTATCTCGCTTTATTGATGCAGTAGTAGTAGTTGAACCCTTATCAGAACATGAAACACGATTTCTTTGTCCCATCATTTCAAAGCAGCTCTGTCTCCTCAATTCAGTCTACTACAGCTACAAAGTCAAAGACAGAGCACCCTCCATCCTAAGGCCTGTAACCCCTCAGATGTCTCACTACCCTGGAACTGCTTTATTAGTTAATTGGTTTTTTAATACTTCTTGAGAGAGCACCAGAAACCCTCAGTCTGGAATGAGTGTACAAAGGAAAGTATTTAACGATGCCTCTCCCTCCCAGATTTCCTGGACTAGTCAAATGCTTTTGTGTCATGCAACACTATACAACCCAAGCTGTTTCCACCTCCACATACACTACTCAATCCTGTGCCACTGTCAGCCTTTGACTAACAGTTAAACAATAGCCAGTGCACAGAGTTATCTGGAGTGTGTTAATCACACACAAATCCATAGTGTGCTAACTACAAAACAGACATATTTGACTACAGCTCATTGGCCTATCCAAGAATTAGTAAAGAACAAGAGGGATGATCTCGGCCCTGGAGATGCAGACTTGGCCAAGCCCCACGGCCATGACTGACAGGGATACATTATGGAGCCTATTCTGCTACTGGTAAGAACACCCTTCCCCAGGGAAAGAGTAAAGCACCACCATAAAAAAAATATTTAAAAATAAAAATCAGTGCTTTGATGTGCAGAATATTATGACCATGATGGAAGACACTCTCCAAAGCCTTTATTAACAGTTCAGGCAGAGGAGTTAACATCCCAGACATCTGCCTAACTAGTTCAGAAACAGGACCAGAGCTGCAGTAGGAAGACAGAGGGCACGGGGGACTTGAGAGAGCTTGAATTGTCTGGGTCTTGAAGACAAGACATTGCAATTCCTATGAAAATTTATGCAAAATTGCAAACTTGGAGAGTTCCTGAGCTAAGAAAATGGCACTGAAAACAATAACAACTGGGCCATTCCCTGGCCAGTGCCTTTAAATAACATTTATTCCTGGTAAATCATGGATAAATCTGCTGTTGCTCACCCCAACTAGAGGGAAACTGCTTCTTGAAAGAGGGAACGTGCTTGAAGCACCATACTTCTTGATCATCACAGCGTGGTGTTTGTCATCCCCTGTCTGTAGCATCCCATAAGGTAAAGGTGAGAAAGGTATGGAACTTCACCGAGTTAAAGACTATCGATCTGTATGCTTTGCTCACTGGCAGCCACCCATCTCTGCTTTCATATTGCTTGAATGAGTTTGCGGACTTGGCAGAGCTCAGGTACTACTGATGGACTTGGGGAAGATGGAGAAGGCAAAGTGCTGCAAACGCAATCACTCACCTCCCACAGGCAGGCTGATGCCCAGCCAATCTCCAAAACAGAGCCACCTTGGAAGCTAAATCCCACCCCACCCCTTCAGTTTTTATTGCTGAACATGACATTACACGGTATGGGTATCCCTTTAGTCAGCTATCCCAGCCAGCTGTCCCAGCTGTGTCACCTTCCAGGTTCCTGTCCACCCCAAGCCTGCTTGTGGAGGGAGGGATGTGGAGGGGAGAAAGCCTTGATGCTGTACAAGCATTGTTCAGCAGTAGCCGAAACACTGGTGTGTTATCAACACTGTTCTAGCCCTGAATCCAAAGCACAACACCAGCAGAGCTGCTATGAAGAAAGTTAAGTCCATCCTGGCCAGACCCAGGGCACCAACAAAAATCAACAGAATCTGTATTTTTTTACCAGCCTACAAATCTGCAACAGGCAGCAGATTTCAATCTAAAGCTGTTCGACAACACAGGAATAATCTCATACCTCCTTGCTTAAGAAACCGAAAGAAGCACTAAGTCCTTGTTAAGTTGAGGAAACTGTCTTTTTGGTGAGGAAATTTTAGTCAACACCACTGTGGTTGGTACCTGACATGGCATTAGAGGAGAAGGCAAGCCAAAGACATGGCTTCTTTAGAACAGTCAATTAAAACTTCTCAATCCACTTTCTACCTCTCTTACCCGCTAAAATCTTCTACCCCTGACAAGTGCCAGGTAATGTGATGCTATGCAGATGCAGATCTGCTCACACGCAAAGCACAGCAGAACAACTGTGATTTCAACAGCGGTTTACATGATGAAGCAGAAGAAAGGGAAGAATGTATTCCTGGGCACATCAGAGACCAACTCATCGAGAGGTGATGGCCGAACCACAGCTCTTGAAAATGCATGAGCAGTCCTGGAGGACTCCCGTAACTGGGACTGGCAGCTACGTCATGGCTGTCGGGTAATTTGAATACCTGCCTGCAGGAGGGAAAGAGCCAGCAGGAGCTATTGAGACTGGATATCATCAACCGACCTGTAGCCCAAGTGAACACCCAGCCCCAACACTGGACAGAATCAACAGTCTCTAGGGAGCTGCTGTTGGCAACTCTTCAAGTCACCCCTGGAATTCCATCTCCCTACGGCATTCAGAGCATGTGGTAGGTGTCTCCTGAATCGCAGCAGCATAAGACTTCTGATATGTAAGTTTGGCTGGTCCACCATAATACTCCGCACACCAGTGAGACCAATCTGACAATGGAAGGCAAACATTCTGTCCGCGCCAGCACGCAAAGGTGCTGCCATTACCTTTTGGAAAAAAGTTTTCCTCATGTCTGCACACTATATCGTTTATCACAGGTATCTTGCAGCTACCCTGTTAAAGATCCAACCATTACCAGAGGAATGTCTCTGCACCGTCCGCGTAGGCACCGTGGCGTTTGGTTTTTCGGTTGGATATGTAGTTGTTGCTAACGCAGTACTCTCTGTGTTGCTGTCTGCTGGTGTTACAACTCCAAAGCCAGAACTCGGGTAACATGTCTGGTACTGACTTTGGCCAAGGATCGTGTACGTAGGATATTCCTGTTGGAGGAAAGGATTAGTTATGATAAGACACTTCTTTCAGAAAACACTCTGTATTAAGATGACTTTTACGCTAGAATATAACCATCAAAGAGAAATCCCAGCAAAAGCACAGTCTGACTTTACGCTATGTCTTTCTGCATGTGTAAGACACCTCCAGAAAGTGTTGGGAGCTCTGACTTCCCAACGGCCCCTGCACAGGCAGGTTCTGCAGACAGGAGGCCAGCAATCACAGGGCCACTCCTCTGTCTCCAGTTTCTTCAAAAATGAGTTCATTACGAATGACGTGGCAGTAACAGGGAAGTATCAAGTGGATGCCACGGCATCAGTCCACACTGTCTGTGTTCTGGATATATGGTTTTGTATATACTGTGGAATGTATTGTGTTTTACCTTCGGATACCAGATGTACTGACAGCGACAGAAAGCGGTCTTGACGGTGACTGACGGTGCAATCCCAGCCACAAGAGCTTACAGGAGAAACTGCCTTTACTCATGTCCTGACTTCAGCAAGCAATTATTTTGCATGCTGTCATGAAAGGTATCCACTTATGAAGAATATGTACTCATTTAGGAGGAGATGACTGAGCATCTGAAGCTCTGCTTGAGGATTTAAATTTCTGCTACTGATAGTAAAGAAAGCAGTCACCGCAAATGTCACATCACACTCTTCTGGCACACTGTGCACTCCTAATTCCCTCAAAGAGCAACCTGGACTTGTGCACCAGGCACCTTGGTCCACAGTACTGAAAGAAAATCTTTTTTCTCCTTAGAGCTCCAAGCAAGTTTATGTTAATGAAAGAGCCTTAAAAAGCAACAGCATAAGCTTACAAGGATTTTTGTGCATCCATTGCATTTTCCACCCTTCCTTTATGCTGTTTCTGCAAAGTTGTGACATTGAAGGGCTCCTTTGTATATCTAAATATTCAGAATAGCAGCTAACCACTGACAGCACTATGTATGACCCACAGCAGATCACAGTCAGGGGGAAGGGCTCCGTGCTAGCTGCACGGCTTTTTGACTTTGTTTTATTCTAGCACCATCAGAAAGCATCTCCTACTTTACTGGGGTTTTTTGTTTGTTTTGTTTCTGTACAACCTATTTTCCTTTTCTTGCTGAGGGAGAACAAAGGCATTCAAAAAACATCCACCTATAATCCTCCCTGTAGGTTTGATTCTCAAAATAGTTCCATTGTTTCTTCTCCAATGTCTCTCTTTTAGAGATCTCAGTAACCTGTTTAAGATTCACCACACAATCTGCACACAAGGAAACAGCTTCAAGCAGATGAAGTGAGTTCGTTACAAAGGCCAAAGGGAAAAGTTCCACGGCAGGAGTAACTTTGCTGACTTTGAGTTACATACTGAGCACTGTAAGTCCAGTACCCATCATGCTCCATTTGAAGTGATGCAAACATTTGGCCTTCCTTTGTTAGCTTTGAGTAACAAAGGTGAAGGAGATGCTGCACATAAACATAACAAGGGAGAAGAGTTACCTGTGAGATGGTGGCTACTGCTGACGTGGAAATATTGACAACAGTTGAGGATGTAGCGACTGGACTGGCATTGGTAGTTGATGCTGTAAAATTAAGAATTACTGCATTAAATGCTTCTAGAAAAGCACAAGAGATGAGACCAATCCAAGCTGTGAACTGAGTACTTACTAGGCTCACGTGCAAGCAGTTATGCTGCCAGCAGCACTCTGCTTGTAATAGCCAAAAAAGAGTCGGGGTGCATTTTAAAAGCAGTTACGTTTCAACTGGTCTTACAGGGAAGGAGAGCTAGCATATCTTTCAAAACAGTACTTTCAAATGTTTCAGAAACCTTTTCCCTCCATGGTTGCTTGGACTAAAATGGTTTCACATCTTTACTAAAAGTTTTGAGAAGACAACAATCACATTCTGATGTTCAATTAGTAGCCATTGAAAATTAATTGGAATAAATCAGTAAAGTGGATATGAATGTGTTTAAATCAGCTCTGAAAAAAAATTCTCTCTGCATTGGACTTAGCATATTTAGTCTAATTAAATCAAAAAATTTAAGGAAACAGTAAAAATATTTCAAATCGTATGAAAAGGGTGCTTCCTCCTGGAGAAAGCATACATAGCTCCCCATAACTCTGTCAGACTACAACTGTTTTTTAGGTTTGACTTTCTGAAATAATTTGTCAACAGCTTGTAGGACAAATTATTAGAGACATGTAGTTGTTAGTATAAATTTTTAGATGTTTAATAGCCTTCATGTCACTGCATTTGGTTCTTCCAAAACATAGAGGAGGCTGCTAGAGCACCATCTGGGAACACCAGTCATTTAGCAGATTTTGTGGTTTTACAGCCACAGGGCCACTCCATTAAACATTACTCCACATGGGGTTTCGGAACCCTCAAGGATTAGTGAAAACAAATAATGAAATCAGCATAAACAAAATCAAGATGTACTAAACCAGGTGCCACCAAGAAATATTTTCTTTTGCTAAAACTTCTTTCTCTGCACACCAATAAAACCAAAAATCACTTTTAGATGCTTATGAAAAGACTTGCAGAAATCCATAGTATCACCTACTTCACCATCACTCTGAGAAAAGCCCTCATTTTCTGCAAATAACACCCATGCGGAATTCACCCCAAGACTGAAGAACTTCAGCTACCCCAGGGAAGCAGACCCACCATGAACTCTTAAATCAGTGTATGTTGTGTTATGGCAGGCACAGATACTACCTAGTGAACAGCTCCTGGAAAGAGGAATGGATCCAAAATATGCCTCAAAAAAGATGAAAAACAAAAGAAATATATCTTAAAAGAGGTGCAGAAATACATGGTATTTACAAGAGGTGAAAAATGTGAAGGGTGGCATCTCTGCAGAAGCAGAAATGAAGGTAAGTAATTAGCCCCTGGGAATCCCCTCAATAGATAGGAGCAGCAGTGTTCAAAAACGGATGGGAGAGAATTTTGGGGAGAAGAACACTTATAAAAAGCAAAAAAGGCTGCACTGAACAGCAATAATGGTAATGAAGATACTCAAGTACCTACATTAGCTATGCAGCTACTAGAAGCACAGCTGTGAGAGTAAGGTACCTGTCACAGATACTCCTCATAAGCAACTGCTACAAAACAGGAGTTAGTTTCCAAATAAAACTCCTTCCAACTATACATGTTGCGGAAACAATCAAGGCTGTTATTACCTTAAGAAAATGTCACTTCCTAGGGCACTGCAAAGAGCAGCTCTCCAGAAAAGATCCTCACTAACGCAGAACAAACCTGCCGCGAAGCTGGAGGAGATGAACTATCGAGAAGACAGATGATCTCTCTCAAGATTATCACGGAGGGCAAACAGAAAGAGATTTTCATTTGTAGTGCTCTGAAGAGCTGCTTCTCCACTGAGATAGATAACAGAAGTTAAGAAATCATAGAAAAAAGACTCCAAGTGCTGGGATTCTGGGAAAAACACAGATTCCCTCACATGAACTTTGTTGTTTATCTTAACTCTGGTCTCCTTCCAAGGTTTCTTTTTTAATTACCCTTTATCTGTACAGTGTTCCACATGAGTGTTACAAACAGCTCCCACTACACAGATTAACCAATACTTTCTGTGCTGTGGGTCAGTTCCTTTTACCTGTGAATGGGCCAAAACCACACGAAAATGTTTGGCACAGATGTGCCAAAAGGGACCACTTCATGGTCTCGGGTTTAAAAGATCAGCAAACGCAAGTACTGCCTTGAAGCTGCTGTGCCTCTTTTTCTCTTCTCCACTCTTTCTCCCTCACTTCCAGACCTTATCCTCAGACCTTATATCCCTACCTCCCCTGCCTTATTCATCCCATTAGGTTTTGCTTCAGTTGTTTTCAAAGATGTTTCAATCTGCTTCACGTGCAAGGAAGGGAAATTGCAATTAATGCATTTTATGCTTCACTTGGCTGCTTTGGTGTTACAGGGAAGGAAAAGGCGAGGCAAGAAGCAGCCATTCCTCCCACCTTGCTCCCAGTGCTTCCAAGTGCCTCTGCGACGTACCACCATGGCCATCGCTCGGGTGAGTACAAAAAGCAAAATTCTCAGTCAGTAAGCGCATCTGACCATTCACTGGGGTTCAAATATCACATTACTTCACTCCAGCATCTGCAGATGAAACCATACTCATGCACTGCAGTACACCTCCGGTGGGACAGCAACCGTGTGTCCCCCTACTGGGTTGATTGGGGAGAAAAGACAGATTTTCAAGAGATTACTAATAAAGCATCTTTGTCTATCCTTCCAGCTCCTGTGCTCCACTACCTCCAAGTACTGACCTGACACCTCAGCAGGCTGCTTGGTAATTTGACGAGAAGGAAACGTAGCAAATCCAAAAAAGGAAGAGTTTCCTGCCAGTTTGCAAAAAGTTTTTCAAAAAAGCAGTAACTTTTACACAATTCAAGTGATTTTTTTCACACTTTCAAAGAGCAGCCTGCAGGGAAACTCTCCTCAGATCACACACTGTCACAGCAGTGCAGATCAAATGGTTTAAAATCCTCCTGCAGAGCCAGGCCTGACGGTGGCTCTGTCACCTCCCCAGTCCCCAGGGATTCACATGCTCGCAATGGTACATCACTGGCAAACATGCCAGGGGTCACCTCAGGCAGAACCAATTCTGACCCTTGGCAATTAAAGCTATAAAACACTAATTCATTCGGACAGTGGGAGTACCTGGAGGAGAGTTATGTTTGAAGGAAGGTAGTATTTCCACTGTTGTACTGCTCATCTTATGAACGTGAAATGTAAATTAAGGATAAACATTACACTGGGCCATTTACTGTCACAATGATGCAAGCATGACATACCACGTGGCCTTCCTATCAGTGACAGATATGCTAAAACTCACTTACTGCTAATTTTAAGAGTTATTCCCCTTTACTTGGCACTCATTAGACCACATCTGCATACAGCATTCAGTTTGGGGCCTCAAGCACAAGAAACATGTTAATAAAATTCAGTGGGTCAGGCAAAGAGCCAGCAAAACAGTCAGGAAGCTGCAGCACATGCCCTGCAAGGGGCAGCGGGACTGTCCAGCCTGGAGAAGAGATGGCTTTGGGAGACCTGCCAGCAGCCTGCCGGTACCTGCACAGAGGATATCGAGAAGACAAAGCCAGGCTCTTTCTGCAGGTGCACAGCAAGAGAAGGAGAGAAACGGTCACAACGTGATAGAAGGGATGCTCCGAGTTGACAAAAGAAAAAATGTTTCACCATGATGACAGTCAGGCACTGGAATTGGCGAAATCTCCATCCTCAGAGGTTTTTGAGACCCAACTGGATGAAGCCCTGAGCAACCTGGTTCTGAATTCAGTGTCAACTCTTCTTTGAGCAGGAGGCTCAACTAAAGATCTCCTGAAGTCCCTGAATTATTCTATTAAAATATCACATAAGAAATAGATTAAGAATTCCTGAAATGCTTTTTAGAAACCATGGAGAACAAAACAAATTTTCACCATTCATCACGAAAACATAAATGGCAAAAATCCTGCCTAATGAAAAAGTATCAATTTGCACATATTTGCCATAAACAACAATATTCCATTATTCAGCTAACTGGCACATTTACTCCTAAAAATTGCTTTGAAGCTGGTGAAATTCAGCACCTGGCTTCTTAGATGTGGCACTTCCAGCAGTTGGCATATTCGTAGGCCAGTTCTATATGGAGAATTTCACTTTCCAGCAGATCTACCAATCCGGGGTGTGTGTGTAATGTAAGAGCCATGTACCTCCAGAAGTAATTAAAAAAAAATTTTAAAAAAAATCCAATGCCAGTCAGCATATTTCCTGACATCAAGCTAAAGACCACCAACAAAGAGCTTGAGCTGCACGAGCATTCCCAGTAAAGGCATGCAAAGATATAACATTTAGTCTCCTCTCCCCTTCCCATTTGCTCTTCACCCTGTTAAGTCCATCAGCATGGCACCAACAAGCCAGCCTGGTGCATACAGAGGTATGTAGCAAATACAAAACCAAACGCATACACACGCACAAAGAGAAAAGAGGCAAAGCATAAAGAAGCATGCACAAACCAAGACCAAACGTGCAAGCCTCTCTATTTGTGGTATCTGGACTCAATTAGGTGGAGAGAGATGCAGATAAAAACCATGCCAAGTTACCTTCAATGGAATAAGAATAATGTGCTGGGCTGGGCTGGCTTGTGGTTAACCCTGTAGTGCAGGTAAGAACACTGTGCTGACTTGTAGATGCAGTCTGAATTAAACCACTTTCAGGTTTCATACCTGGCCACAGTGCACCTGAATCAGATAAATTGGACCAGTTACAAACAAATATGCTGGGACCAAACAGCATGCTGCTACCTCAGATTAAGATTTTTGCTCATCACAAAAGCAAGTAACAAATCACACACGGAAAATGTTTAGCTGTGCATGGATTAGAGCTGCTGACAAAACTGGCTGAAAAAGAGAAAATTAAAAGCACCAACAAGACCAATCTCCAAAGCTTTCAACTAAAAATCTGTTAGTGTCACAGTAAGATTCACTGCCACATCAGTATAAAGGAACTGCCAATCTCTCTGATGTTTGGGCTGAGCTGCACAGCACTGCAAACGACCTCAGCTATTACATAGCAAGGCTGAAGTTGGTATCTATTAAGGTCAAGGTCAACGCTTCCACTACTGCACTGGGATTTGGGTTGAATATTTTAAAACAAGCCACAGGTCAGTAATTTTCATCGACTGACAACACTGAATACAGAGCTCAAAACTAAAGGGGGAAAAAAACCCTAAATGTTTCTTCTAGATTTCCTGCCATTCTGGAAAGCATTTGTAACAATGCTGGGCAAAGCACAGAGACAGCAAAGCGACTGTAATTCATCTGTAGAAGGCACATGTAAGCAGTGTGGTTTCAGCTCTGGTGCTGTGCTAAGGTCGCGCCTACTGCACTGACGGGGTGAAAACAGCATCCGACGGAAGTAGCTCAGCTCAGGCCTGCTTCTTCAGGCCTCTTCAGGCTTTTGTTTAAGTGTTTCCAGACCTACAGCCAAAGCCAAAGGCATTTCTCCCTGGCCCTGGTTAGAAAGCAGGAATCAGTTCACAGGTTCTACTTAAAAACAGGCAGGAGCGTGCAAAGCAGAGGGACAAAGGACGTTTGGAGCTAGACACAAAGTTCAGGGCCAGAAGAAAGACCACCCTCTTCTTAAGTCCCCAAAAAACAGTACCAAGGCTGCAGAAGCCACCTGCAGCCTGTCACCTGCTCTAGCAGGACAAGCCACGGGCTACCAGCTCCAAGTCTCTTAGCCAGAAGACACAGGAGACTCTATAGAGCTGGACAAGAGCAGCAACTCCAAAAGCTCGGTCCATGCTGCAGCTTTGTCAGAACTAAATTCTGCAATGGCTCTTTGATTTATTTACATACCTGATCTCAAACTGTCACCTATGAGTCAAATTAAGTCATTCACCTATATGTAAAGCCACACCAGGGTTTTGATTCTTCGACTCTCAAGTTGTATCTTCGTTACTGTTTCAAACCTTGAGAACCATGATAATTAGCAAACAAAAGGGAAAGACTGATTTAAGAAAGAGTGTACATATACTGTAAAAACTCCAGAATAAAACATATGGGAAACAGATCCTCTAAGGAGAGTAGGAGTAGCTGTATTTGTTTAGGTTGGAAATGGGAGTGCCACAATCTTTAAATATGTAAGTAGTTTTTAGAGGGGATAGTGACCAACAGTTCCTTACAATGCAAGACAGATGGACAAGGAGCAGACAGCAACATAATGAGAGGGTCACAGGACACACAGAAGTGCCTAACAGCTGTGACAATGACACACAAATCGACTCTGAATGCTGTAGGATAATGATCACATGACCAGCGTAACACCAGGTCGGAGGCTTTCACAGGGCTGGTTGAATGAGGGTGCAGGAGTGACTCAGGTCGTGTGTTAACGCACCTTTCAGCCCCTGCTCTCCATGACTGTCTCTGTCATCACCCAGTACAGACATGTTCTACTCTCCATAGAGCAAGGCACACTCGGCCTGGTGGCATGTGTCCTTCGCTCTCGTTCTGCAAGGCAGCCTGTATAACCTAGCACAGCCTCAAGGACGACAGAGACCAAGCCAGGCGAGGGGGAACAAGACACCTCCATGTCCAACAGCAGCACTGCAGCCGCAGCGGAAGAGCATCACAGGACACGTGTACGTACATGGAAAGACCCACTACTTCTAGGTTTTTCTTGAGTTAATGTAAACCATCATATCCACAGTGTTTCTAACACCAACTTACAGCCACATGTATGCAGTTTGTATGTCGCTACTCTTGCTTTAATGCTTCTTTAATAAAATCTCTCCAGACCACAAGTAAGTCCTATGCAGAACAATGCACTAAACACCATCAAAAAAGTATTACAGGAGAAGGAGAGGTGAGAAACTGGCAAGAGCATAGGTCATCTCTTCTCTGAAAGCAGCATTCTGACCCGAGTGACCTCAAGACTATGCTTGTGTTTGTCAGCTTGCTTGAAATTCGTACTTAAAATACATCTGCTTTGTTCCAATTAGATAATCCATGATGCCTTCTTTTTAGTACAGAAACAAATACACAGTAGAAAGTCATCCAAACCTCTGTAACAGGCCCTTTGATGCTGATGAAACATCTGACCAAGCTGGCCAAGTCCTCACCTGCTCAATGGAGGTTTTGTGAGCAGAAACAATTTGTAGAATTTCCTCTGCACTGTGCGTGTTCAGTCCTCTACCCTCCACCTGTCCATCACACCATGCAAAGCCCATCTTCTCAGTATGATCGAGCAGGTACCACTCCAGTATGACTACCGTTATTTGAAATATGACTTTTAACATCTTCCTAACTCTTAAATTCAGACTAAAAATTCAGGTATTTAATAATAGACCTCAAAATCCATACCAAGACATTTCAGTAACTGATGACACTTCAGATGTTTAACAGAAAAAAGTTCCTATGAAGTCAACAGAAATGCTGTTCTCTTGCCTAGGTCTTCAGAAGAATGTCTACTGTTACATTCAGAGTATAACACTGAAGCAGCTAAGTACCCCTGAATTCCAGAACCTTTGGATTAAAAAAACCCAAACAACCACCCCCCAATACAGCCACCACCACTACATCACCAAAACATCACGCACACTGAGAACACTAACAAAAACCCCTACATCCTCCCTCTCCCAAAAAATTTTAGAAGTAAATCTAAAACTCCTTTTGAGAGATCTTGGCGTAACACTTCAAGTGAGCATTCCACATATTTACACATTTAAAAAAAAAAAAAAAAAAAAAAGAGCGACACAGTAAAATACCTACGAACACCCCAAGCAGCCTCAGTGAACTGTCCACAACATACTATCAATAAACACCAAATAAACGAAGTAAAGGAAACCACCAGCCACTGTTCAGGTATAGCAATACCCAGTGCAACAAGGCACTGAAACCAAAGCGCAGGCACCCGGGGAAGAGAAATACATTCCAGCAACCTTAACATGGGGTCGGGCACCCTTTGTAGGTAACAGACCGTTGTGACAACACCCATCACTCAAGGCGACAAAAAGACAAGGAATAGAGTGTTTAGAAAGACAGCAGACAAGCTGCACTGGCAACTAAGACTTGGGTATGGACACAGCAACAGACTGTTCCGCACTGGTTCAGCTTTCCAGGGAAAAGCTCTTCTGGAAGAATGAAGGAAGCTCAGAAAACACAACAGGCAGAGCAGGACACATAACACAGAGTCACCTAGGTCCTCTTTCCCCAGAAATCCTGAGGCCACCGTCATGTGAGGTGGTGGGGAAGGTTGGTTGCTTATAAAAAAATCTCTGAGATGGCAGTCATACTTGAACATTACTGGCGGGGGCTGAGCTACAAATGCAGAAGCAGCAGGTACCAACAGCCACCCAAATGACCCCATTCTCCTGAAGAACCCCAAGTTGCTAATAAAACGGCCCAACACTTAGACCCTGCAAAGCTCCCGCTTTATGGGATTCGAGTAATCAGTCAGAACAATGCGTCTCACCATTAATACAGGGTAAATGAGATTTGGGAAGGATCAAACCCTTGTGTATCAGTTACTACAAAATCATCCTTTTCTTCCTAAGGATCCCTCAACCACAAGAAAATTCCTTTTCTTGAATACCAGGTGTGTGTGTGTGTATGTGTATATATATATATATAAAAATAAAAGCTATATAGATTTGTTTTATATATTGACCTTTCTCATAAAAGTAACAATTTGTGCCATACTATTTTAAACAGAATTAGTAATTTAAATTATGTCTAATAAAACTGAGCCTAGTTGTATCATCTTTCTACACCATCTTTCAAAAATATCACGACAAATCAATTGTTTTGTAATTTATATAAAAGTCCTTGCTCTGTCAGCAGCTAACAAAAGCCATCATGTTGGTGGTTTTATTCAAAGACATCTAGTTTTTCAGCTAAGGAAAAATTCATCTTTTACACTTCAAGATATGAAGATTTTAGCACTACAGATAAATCTGCAAGAGGCTCTGTTCCTTTCCTTATGCAGCACGAGGACAAACCCCCAGGGCAGACACTTCACGGCTATCTCCCAGCTGTGCTGCTCACTGACAGCACCATGGTGCTCCACAGGTGACCAGCACAGAAGGGCGATGCTCTCCCCTCATTACAGCTGGGTGCTAACAGGCAAAGCGGCCTCTGCCACCACACACTTCTGACAGCCGGCAACAAAGCCGGCTCAAACCCCATCATCGAGCTTTAGCTGCTCAGGAACGACAGGACTCCTACTCTTCAATCATTTGCAAAAACTTGAATGGCTAATAGAGGGCTCAAGTATTAGAGCAACTTAAGCAAGCTTCTTTGCCTAGTAAACTTGGAGAGATTTTAGCATGAAATCTACACTTGGTGAAAGATGAGATAACAAAGCCTTAATTCTGGCTGGTAAAAAGAAAAAATACCTTCAACAGAGGTGCTGTAGTATGGGATCTTGTGTGAATTCACTGACAAGGAAACTGCATAAACACAGCTATACCACAACTGGAGAAAACTGTGATCCTAAACTAAGAACCATATGGCAAGCTTAATGGGGAGGCATCAAATTAATGGCCAGGAAAACACCTTTGTAATAAATAATATTTTATAATATGAAGTCCCATCAGCACTTTAGATATCTATCTACAATTTAAGTTAGGCATGTGCTCTCCTACAAACTCTTCTCTCCAACGCACCTGGTTAAGCTTAACATTGGCTTTTTAATGAGACATAAGACAATAATTGCAGTCACTGAGAAGCCTTTGAAAAGTTACTTCTTACCAAAAGGAGGTAGTCCATAGGTTTGGGTGGTCTGGGGGTAGATGGTGTAGGGCTGAGACTGCTGTAAAGCTTGGTACTGAGTCTGACCAGGGTAAGGGCTCATTGTTTCCGAGACAGGTACAGAAAGGATATGTGCATATGGCCTTATTAAAAAGAAAGAACAAAAGCAAAAAAGAATGACTTACATTATGCATCTTTCAGCCTCCAAGCCAGAAGACATAAAAAATTGCTTTACAAAGAAGAAACAACATACACTGACACGTGCTCTTAGTGTAATATCCACTTGTGTTTCCCAATACGACAGGCTCTGGTTTTATATATGCTGCCTGTTTCTTGCAGTGACACCAGGGGAAACTCTCTCCTCCATGATGCCAGAGCACCAGTGCTTATTGCAGGACTGGGATGGCAGGGTGGGAGGGGGAGAACAAACTCCCTGTTCCAACAGGCACGAGCAATTAGTTTCACTTATCATGCCTCACAACACCAAATCCTAAAGCTAATACAATATAGTAGAACACATCAAAACTACTGGAACATGCAAAGAGACCACACAAAAGCAAGCATGGGACATTAAGGCCTCTACTATGCTGCAATGGGAAGAACTGTTAAGATCCCCAAATGTGCTAAATGACCAGAAAATCCTATATTCCCCTTATATTCATTTATGTCCAGTTTGTTAATTCCTCAAATATTATGGGCAATTCAACAAGATTATTGTGTTGTTAATTACTTGAAGTAGCTCATTTATCCTTGTGATCGTAAGACAACAGTCACTGAAGCCAAAGGGTGACTTCTACCAGCTTCAGTGTCTGCAGCAATGAGTGTCTGTTGCCACAAGATAGGAAAGTGTGATTTACAACGTTACAGAAATGCACAAAGATGCAAAAAGATAACTTCAGAAAGAAGTAAGAGTTACAGAATTCAGTAACAATTGTTCGACTTACTTTGCAGAATACATTTGTGAGGTATAATCATTTGATGACCTTGGGATATAATCAGTGCATGTCATAACTGGAAAAAAATAGTTTGTATAATTACACAGACAATTTCAAAACCCCACAAATAATGACAATTAAATATCAGCATTCACAGTATATTTTAACCAAGACATAGGACTTACAAAAGTTTTTTAGTGCCTTGAATATAATTTTCAAAGCAAATTCTCAAAACATGCACTGTTAAAACAGCACCAAAAAGTTTTTCTTGCCAGTTCACAGCAAGTAGATGATTCAGTCAATACTATTTCTCCCTTTGTAACAGTGCTCTTTCTCCTTACCAGCTGGTACCATCATCTTAAAGGAATCATAGAATAGAATCATTTAGGTTGGAAAAGACCTGTAAGATCACTGAGTGCAACGGTTAACCCAGCACTGCCATGTTACCACTAAACCATGTCCCTCAGCACCACATCTATATGTCTTCTAAATACCTCCAGGGACGGCCACTCCACCACCTCCCTGGGCAGCCTGTTCCAATGCTTGAGAATCCCTTTGGTGAAGAAATTTTTCCTGATATCCAATCTGAACCTCCCCTGGCACAAATTGAGGTTGTTTCCTCTTGTTCTATCGCCTGTTACTTGGGAATTTGCTCCAGATGCCAGTGATGTGCTCCAACAAGCTGGGCTTTCCCTATCTGGAACAGTCCTACAACATTACTGCTCTTGTACCATCATGTAGTTAACTCTCTTATCAGTTACATCCACTAAGGGGAGCAAGTTAGTTTGCACAGGCAACCCTAACTGTAACATTTGCATTCTGCTACCTAAATAACCTCATCTTAATGTAATCTGAGTGTAAGTGGCTGAGAAATACAAACCATCAGCCACATGCTCTGAACCTTCTGAATGCTCCGTGACTCACCACCTCTGGTCCTCAGTGTTTGCCTTTGCTCATGGCGTGAAGCCCATGTAGCACAAGGATACAATAGGAAACAAACTGAGAACTTTTGGACCTAAAGGCTTTCATTGAACACGTCAGATATTCTCACATCCCTCCTGCAAAAATGCCCTTTTTTTTTTTTTCTAAAAAGAATGTCAATATTTCCAGAATTGTTATTTTTAAAATAGCACATAAAGAATTAGGTAATGGTGTTGTCCTGGTTTGAGGTAGAACAGGACCAATTTTGTTCAGTAACTTTACTTCTTAGCTGGGCCTCTTCTAACTACTGAAATTAACAACAAGAAAAAAAAACCCACAATATTACTGCATGCAACTTTCAGAATTTGTAAATTACTTATCCAGTTAGGCAGCAGATTTTGCAGGCTAAAACTTCTGGTAACTGCTGCAACCGCAACACCACAGCACATTGATTAAAATAGTAAAGATGCAATCAGTTAGCAATGAATGGAAAGTTACACGTTACATATTTTCTATCAAGATGAGCTGATTTACACATATGAATAAGTATGGGCAGTCAAAGGTATTCTACACAGGGATCCTGCTTTCATAATAACCTCCAGCCCTTTTTTTTTTCCAGAAGAAAGGACACATTCCACCTCTCACTTACTATATAATTGTTTTATTTTCTGCCTCAGTTTTCCCTCAATTTATTTCATAAGGAATTTCTGCAGACATTCAATATAGTTCAGAGTCTAAAATTAAGTGTATGGCACATTATTACAAAAGACCCAACCAGCTCAACCCCTTACCTCAAGAAAAATCATGTATAAGGTGAATAAGACATAGCAGTACCCAGCAGCAAGCTGGGGGGTACTGACACAAAAATATTTGTTAGAAAGAGATATTTTGTTACCATCAGGCATTAATGCTCTGTAAGCACCACAGCAAACTTTTGCTTTACAACTGATATTGAGGACAGGCTAACTATTACAAGGAGGAGACAAAGCTTGTGCTTGATGAAGCAAAGTAAGGAGACCAGTGGAAGAAAAGAGGGAAGACAGTGGGAGCAAAACTCCAGAAGATACTTACTCTCACTGGATATGGGAAGGTTTGAACCAAGACTTGAAGATTCAGGTTTCTGATCGCTGACTTCTGCGTTGCTCACATGACTGCCAGGACAAACAAAGGCTAATCGTTAGCATTATGAATTCTTAAATTTACATTCTTGGGCATTGTAACCCCTGGGTTCAACCTTCCTAACCGAGGCAACTGATTCCTAACAGAAACTACCTCTACACTCTTTGATATTTCACGCAGAGATCCAAAAAGAGAGATTTGCAGCTCTAATTGGACATTAAACTGTCATCACCTCCAGCACACTTACTCACCAACTGGTCTCTCAAGATAAGGCTGTAGCTTCACCGACAGCTCAGCAGACCGAGCAGCTTGGCACTGCCGCCTGCAGCAGAACGTTTGAACTCCTTTCCTCTCGCCTGAGCACAGCCTCCTGCTCCCCTGCATCAGCTCAGCCACCCCTCAGGCGCTCCATCAGAGTTTAATTTGCTCATCCAGCACAAAAACTGTGCAGTTATTTTTGCTGGGATACTGAACAGACTCAGCCCATGGAGGGATCCAGCAAGCACCATGCTTGGTGCACGCTCGAGCTACAAGCAGATCTCCCCCTCCCAGCAGCAATAAGTAGTTATATTGGCTCCTTCACCCTATGAAGCTGCAGCCTGAGAATACCAGAATAACACAGAGATGCCTCAAAACTTCATTAAAAGCTGTGTTGCAGAACTAGCAATAATAAAACCAAAGCCAACAAGGCAATCAACAAGGAGGTGCAGCTTTCCTGGGACAGGGTAAGGGGGGAGTTGGCTAGTGAGTGCCATGGGCTTGGTTATAAGGCAAGGGATTTCCCCTCGCTTGGCTGGTGAGAGGGAGTGAAGCTTAATCAAAATGTATTATCTGGCTTCCCCCCCCCGAAAACCCTTATAAACAAAATCCTTGGAAATATTTCTCAATACTAGTAGCTGAACCGTCTTCCATAATGAAGTGTGAGTTTTGCAAGAAAATAACACACTTCTACACAGAATCAGAGTATTTGTGTACTATTATTCTTGGTGGAAAAAAATGCAGTGATTCTGAGGCTGTTAAATGGCACGCAGTTTGCAAGCAGGTTGAGCGCTACTCGTTGTGAACCCTTCCTGTGGAAACTGCAATAAATAAAATCATGTTTCTGACCATATTATACCAGCCCACGTTTCTGCTGCTCACTTTCTCACTGCTGCTCTCAACACCTGTGCTCTTATTCTCCATCATTTACAACTTTTCAATTCTCACGGACTCAAGAGAAAAAAACCTCACTTGCACTGTGGCTGCCTTGCACTACCAAGAGCGTCCCGCAGAGCACACTGTATTCACATAAGTGTTAAGACTCTTAGGGATGCTTAAAGCTCCCAAGAGAGACAACCCTCACTGGGTACAGCTCTTCCCCACTTCCACAATCCAGCTAAAACAAATACAGCCAGAGTATTGACACTGGCTGAAAGTCATGTTGGCTGAGGAGAAACAGGTCTAATAAATTATTTTAAATTATTCCATAGGTCAAACTTAAAATCATATATAGTTTTATCAAAATAGAGCCAGAATATTTAAACGGAATATTTAAGCAGGTGAGAAATGCAATTTTATCCCTCCCCTCCATTCTACTTTTAAATACTAGATAAGGATGTTTACACTCCAATCTTGAGGCTACTGGTGCCTGTAGGAAAGCTGTGATTGCACTGCAGCAGAGTGATGCGCTGAAGGAGAATGGACACATTCACTCCAGCATGTTCCGACCTGCCTGTGCCGCCCTCAGCTCCTCTGTAGTCAACCGAGAGAAAAAAATCCTCCTAGGACATGGTTTGTCTCACCTCATACTGGCTAGAAAGGGATCTTGCAGTGATTAGCTCAAATATCTAACTTTTAGACATATAATGAATTACACACACTGTTTCCTGTTAAAGTATTCCCTTCGATTTTTTTTTTTTAACTATGTACTAACGTCAGGGCTTCGATATATAGTGCCCACTCCTGCATGAATGGCACACAAAGTGTTTCCTCCTCACTCACACTGGGATGTCAGAGACTCCAAAAAGAAATCTTTCTTCACAAAAGTAGTATTTGCTACTACTCGTAGGAACAGAATAAACCCTATTACAGCTATTCTCACCATATGTAATAACAGTGATTAATTCCTAAATACGACATACATCAGAAAGCACCCACTGAGGCTAAAAACAGTACAAAACAACAGCTTTACACAGAAAAGGCTATCAATTTGAGGGCTTAATTTCTCAAAACAGTTAACCACACAGTTTTGCTGAGAATCATAGTACAGATATTATTAAAATATTCTGAGTCTCACCAGAATAAATGCATGCCATGTGCAGTAAAATGACAGTCTCATCGGATTCTGTGCAAAACACGATGCTTGATGCAGCAATTAAGCTTCTTTGTAGCCACTTTCATAAAAGCTTAATACCAAAGGGCCAGTTAATTTTTTTTAACTGGGAACTAAATCTCTAAATTATATCAAATACAAAAATGAGATATTTGCCCTGTCTCCGTGAAAAATCAAACGATACGCAAGCTTCTAAAATGGAAGCTTATAATGATAAAAGAACATTAATAACTGTTCCACATTAAAATAAAATTCAAAATTACGTACCTCAAGCTTTGTTCTCTGGATTCCTGCATCTTGGCTTTTTTCACCTGCAAAGATAAAAACGTTCAGAGACACAACTAACGAGAGCCATCCTTGACAGAATCTATGCACGCAGACCTCCATGAGCAGATCACCACTGGTTACTATAGAGTTCGAGTTAGTGTTCAAATACAGAAAGCCTTGCATTGAACTCCAGAGCTAACCAGTGTAACCATGGGTTCTTCATCTCAAAACAAGCTTTTTCCTAATTAGAAAACAAGTGCTAAAGTGGAACGTGTTAGCAAAATTGCCATGTTATTTAAGTAAGTAACAGATGATGGGATATACAGCTACACATGTCTGATAAGGACAATTTTACAGAAATTGAATAAAACAGCCATCAATGTTAAGAAAATTTTACTCTGCATAGATTCAGCACAACTGCCATAAACCTGGGTACTTTGCTTTTTCCCCCTATATTTAAATATTATATAAAGACAGGAACTCGAATATATTTTCTGCAATAAATTAGGAGTTCTGATTTTCATTTCTGAGCAAAAACAATGTAGCACTTATTCTGTTTTTGTAGGTGGCCAGCTGGATCCAGTTCCTGTATAGGGTCTTACACAACAGAAAGCACTGCCTGGAACACAAATTCAGTTTTCTGCATGCAGACTACAAATACTACTTTGAAATGCTGGGCAGCATGACAGGGTTAGTTTCTATAGCCTGTAGTCTTTTGAGCGAGATGTTCCTGTCATATATACCGGCTTATCTTTTCCCCACCTTCTCCCTCTAGCAGAAAGTTTTACAGCCTTTCACATTCCTGGAACATGTTTAGATGCCAAACTTGCAGCTTCAGTTCCCAGCTGCACTCACAGTTCATCCCGGTTCCCACAGGGCACTTGTCTTCTGTGACCGGGGTCTGGGACAGTCCGTGCTGGGTATCAGGCTGAAGGGATTACAGCCCCCGACCCGGGTACAGTAGTCAAAGAGAGACCGCTGCCACATAGGAAATCCACTAGCATAAATGCTTCACCATGTTACTTTAGTTTTTCCTCTCTCGGGTGAGTATATGAGAGGTCAAAATGTGCTCAAAACTTAAAAAAAAAAAAACCACACCCAACAAAAACCACAGGTGAATTCCTGATGGTTAGGGGGAGATGGGAGGCAGAGGTACAAACAAAGGGCCAAAGCAGCAAGGGCAAAGGAGTAAGCAAACAGTAAGGATGGAAAGGAGAAAGCTGAAAGGATCGTCTCTCCCAGATGAAGTTACCGGTATTTTGGAGCTCAGTCTGCTTTCACCTCTGTACTAGTCTTGCCAGCAGCTATTCCTTCCAGCAATTCACAGCAGAACACTACAAACTTCATTAGCACTCATCAAACACACAAAAAAGGCAAAGGCAATGACAAAAGACTACGGCAGTGCAATGGCATAGATATGACACAGCCTCAAATCTGGCATTCAGCACTTCAACCTGAGCAGAGAGCTGGTAACACTGGCATTGACGTTAACGCCTGTTGTGGTTCTTCAGCCCCACAGCGTCACAGACTTCTCCAGCGCCCTTCTCCTGCCTGGCTGGGAATACACACTACTTCTGGTCCCCATTGCCATGAGGTCCAGGGCCTAAAGGAGATGTATCAGTATTCCCCACCTAAAGACGATGTTAACTACAAGGAAAGCACCCTAGTGTTCCCCCAGCTCCCTCAGGCAATCAGTTATCAGAGCATGGCTGCTGCCCATCCATGGTGCCCTTCAACTCCTTTCGGCATTCTTCTGTCTCGCAGCAGGTGCTCCAGCTCTCCCCTGGGACCCTGTTACCCGCTCCTGAGCAGGGACCTCAGCCACCAACACTGCACCAGACAGCTCGGAGTGCCAAACTGCCCACAGGGTTCTTAAGGAAAGGAGATAGAAAAAAATGAATCGCATCAGATTCAACTGATTCGCAAACTGCTTCAGATCAAAATTACATTGAGGATAAAAATACAAATTAACTTAGAGTTGGCAGCTTGAATTTTAGATTTCACAGGAGGAAAGCTTACAGTCAGGTAAGATTTGGCTTCTTCAATTCAGCAGGGGTTTTTTTACCATGGGAGGTGGACAGAGAAATCAGCTGACTTCCCCAAAAAAATGCCGAACAACCCCCCCCCCCCCCCCCCCCCGCCAAAAAAGAAGCAAGGTTTTGCAAGAACACATCAGTTTTATTGACGTTTTCATCACAGCCAGAATGGAACAGCTGTTCCTAAAACACCTCTCGATAGTTAGGACTTGAGCTCAAAGCACTGCTCTGCTGCTCTGCCAACCTTGGTCCCTGGACTTGAACTTCTGTCTTAATAAGTATCTACACCGCAAGGCCATCCTGCCTTGTCCTCTGACGGGAGATCTTCCCCCTCTGCCAGAAACATGCCCTTGGTGTTGTACAGAGAACAATATTTTAAATCAGTTTTCCTTGAAGTCAATAGTTAATTTCATTTTTCAAATCAATACATATCTGGAGAGGGTTTCATACTCTCTTTAAAGGGCTCTAGAACACGCGATACATAGTGTGAGTATGCAGCCTAAATCAAGCAAAACAGCAATTTTGAATCTCAGTCTATCACATCCCTGCCTCAACTGGCTAGTCCCCATCCCTGCAGGCTTTTCAAAGAAATTCTCCCTAATGTCTTAATGCTAAGCAATAACGTTTACAAAATCTTGAAACTTCAGTGGGATGCAAACCCCATTTTCTACCTATCCCTAATCCCTGCAATTTACACTACAAATTTAAGTGGGCGGGAACAGTTTTAAACATAGTCTTTCATGGGCTTGGAAAGCATTTTCTCTCTCTCCTGCTCCATGTCATAAAACATATTTAATGCAGGAACTGCACCTAGCAACAATAACTTAGGGAGTGTTCAGCATAAGGAGAGAGCGCTGCTGTACTCCCAGCTGAGCCCTACACCACCACACTCCAACCTCAAACCCTACCTCGGGCACCAACTCATCCCGCGTGAGCCTTACAAAAGGCTGCTGAAACCTCTTCAAATACCTCCTTTCAACACCCACTCCCCTC
Organism: Pluvialis apricaria; assembly: GCA_017639485.1. Taxonomy (NCBI): domain Eukaryota; kingdom Metazoa; phylum Chordata; class Aves; order Charadriiformes; family Charadriidae; genus Pluvialis; species Pluvialis apricaria. The sequence continues at coordinate 436,101 of CM030027.1, read as the reverse complement.
TGAAAACCTCTGGAGAGATGCTGAGGGGTTTTTTTGTCCTCTCTCAAGTGACAGGATTACAGTCTGAAGATGTTTCATGCAGGAGAAGTTAATTCACTTCTTTAAAAATTAAGACAAAAAGAAAAAAAAAGAAAAAGGAAAAGAAATGAGAACAAGGAAAAAATACGTATTTACTTCAGTGATTCAAGTTTCAGCTTTACCAGCTTCAGACATTATCTCAGTAAGCTGTTCTGCTGCACTACAATGACTGACGTGTCTCCTAAGGCACATCTTTGCTCCTACCTCCATCTTTTGATTTCTCTGTAAGTTTTGGGTTTATGTTGATTTAAAAAAAAAAAAAAAAGGTAGGGGGGAAGTGACACAGTCTATCTGATTCCTGCCCCCAAATCACAAATTTTTATAACCGAAAATCCAAATTATTCTTTGTGTTCTTTCTGCCCCAGATCTACCAGCGTTGGAGTTCAGTTATATTTACAGAGTCAGAATCAAAGCAGAAACAAAGTTTTCCTCCTGATGTCAAGATAACAGTTGCTCTGTGACTGAATCCAACTCTCAGACTGACATTCATGGACTAATTTCCAAGCCCCAGCAGAACCAGGGAAACCCCCACACTCACAGCTGGCCAACAAGCAAGGCGATGACTTGTTGGAGCAAATGCTGCCACAGCCATTTAAGCCTGGGGCAGTGCTGTTGTGAACGGAGGACTGCACACAAGCCAGGAATGCAGAATTTTATTGCAAACCCTTTGCCAATTTCAATTCAGAACGATTTTCAGCCCAAACACATGACCATCGTTTCTTCTCCACCCTTTTGGCAGCACTGGGTCTTTCCGCAGCCCTTTCCACCACCATGCTCTCCCCACCACTGCCTGACTTGCCATTGCTGTCCCATACAAGAAGTCATTCCAGAGAGCAACCCCGCAGATGCCTGCAATGAGTCTAACACAAGTTCACCATCCCTTATAAAAAAGGTTTTTGTCACTCTCTAGCATTAAGGATTAAATAAAATATTGTAAAAATCAACTGCATGCATCCAAAATGCATTCAACAAGTGAGAGATTACTATACAGGACTACTCCTAAAAACCAATCCAGATTAATAACTTATTATAAATTAATGATTTTTTTGTCATGAGACCGTCAGGGGGTCACTTTTGATCATTTTCCCCTAAACTTTCCTTTGCTCTCTTATTTCCTATGTCTGTGTCTGTTTTCTAGCACCGTGGTGTGCACAGAAACTTTTCCATTCTAATTCAGGCTTGAAAAGGGAAGAAACATTCAAAAACCAGGGACAAACGACATGCCTGTTTAAGGTGACAGGCGGTAGTATGTGGGGTAAGTGAGAAGTCTACCATTCCTTTAGAAAAGACACACTGTATACGTTTGGACCAATTATTACCATCAGTCCACACCAACACAATACAATGACCCAATTTCTTTTTCTTTTTTTTTTTTTTTTGGAAGTAAAATACACTGAACTCAAAGCCTGACGACTTCTCTACAGGCTCCTTTCTGGATTCAGTTATCAACAGTTTGTTACAAACATTATTTTCTGAAGTAACATACTAATCTTGTTCCCATGATTGAGAACAGCAAAATTATTTGCGAAAGAAAGTTTGTACAATATCAATGTTGGGCTACTAGGCAAACAGGATTTTGCAAAGCTGACTTCAGTTTTCTTTTTTTTTTTTAATTAGGAAAATTCACTTGTTTCAGGAATGGTCCCACTACAAAAACCAGAAAGGTTGTTCTTTTCACTTCTTCCTGCAAGAATGTGTCACTATACCAGGTCACTTACTAGTTGTGATCAATTTCATTAATCATTTTCTGTCTCAGAATGACTGAATGGCATTAAGTACTTTGAAGAAATTAGCAGCAGAAAATTACAGCAGAACCCGCTTACAGAGGATGCTTTCATGTACTGAAAATTAGCTGTACCCTGTCTCTCATGCCCCGAAGAATAAAATTTCATAAAGACAGTTTTCATGATACAAGGATGTAATTACAGAAATTTCCTTTTTTTAATGCACACATTTAATTCATTTTTAAATCCTACACAATATCTGAAGTTCAAATTATATGTTTTTGCTGATTAGTTTCACGTTTTGTGCATATTGACTCAGGTGCATGATTTGCATGTTGTGTCAAGTAATACTTTGAACAAGTGTACATTTACATTTCCATTCCCTTCAACTTTGTTCCCAAGTCATAAAATTGCATAAATGACATTACAATGTATTTCCTAATTAGTTAACCGAAGAACATAAAATTTTCACACTAAAAAAGCATCAAAATCTTTTCAATGGGAACATTACCAAATTGCCCTCAGCCTATTATTCTATTTTTGTGTGCATTTGAAAAGGTTTCCAAAATTAAAATAAGCTTCACTCTCAAAGTAATTTGGCAATTTCTTGTTGAGTTTGCATCAGGTTAAATTTGGGAATATAAAATTAATACCAACTTTTTTGCTTAATCCCTATGCTATTAAGTTTTAGATATACAAATTTAACTTCATATCATACTGTATTAATAACCACTCCACCCAAAACTTCCGTGGCTTGATATTATCAGTTACTGATAATACAGACAGTATGGCAAATATCGAAGATATTTGGACAGCAATTTTTAACCTAAGACATGCTTCCCTAGTCAAACACACTGTTAAATAAAGAATTAAAAAAAATGCTTTCCACCTGTGGAGATGATGGGACATTTTCAAAGTCTTAAGCACAAGAAGAACTGAAGGCTATATACACTGTAATAACCAGCATGCTGATTCTGTCATTAAAATACTGAATTTTAATTTCTCTAGAACAGGCTTGAAATGGTCTGGTTTTCTGAGCATAACAAGTAATTATTAAGCATAATTTTACAAAGAAACATTATATAGTTTAAGCATACATAACTATTCCTTTTATTACTATTGCCTGTATGATTAGAGTAAATTAAATGTAAAACACATTTTACTAACAGCAAAATGGTTTTTCACCTCTAGATAAATACACTAAGTATAAGCGTTATTTTCCATTATAAATTAAAATAACTGTATACTGAATTTGTGAGATTACTGACTTGGTTTATATATTCATTTTAAGCCTTTTTAAATGTACTTACTGGTTGTTCAGGTAAGTCTTGTGGCTCTTCCATGGGTATTACTGTTTTAATGCTTAAATGAGACAAATCGTGTGTTCCTCAGCAGTCTTCAAAGCCTGTCAAAAGAAGGTGTTCATAGCTTTATGTACTTTTTGGCGGGCTTATCATTTAGGCTATCAGAGAATATTAATTGTTATATATTCCACCCACAAGCTTTCTAAACTCGTGTTGCCATCTCCCAAGTAAAAGACGAAATTCATATATGGAAAGATTTAATAAACAAGGGATTTAGCTTTAAGCTTCAAGATACAAACAGACTTTTTTATGCACGTGGCACATTTCTACATCATTTACTTGTACCACACTGACTACAGAAGCTAATGTATCAATCAGACATGTGTACCATGATTTTAAAGACACTTTAAATGATCAAGTTTGGTCTACTAGGTCAGTAAACAGCGTGATTCAATCTAACCTGTTTTAATTTAGAACATTTATATAACGAACAAAAAAAAAATCAGGACAAGAGGGTACACCTAAATGTATCTACACGCAGTACTGTTTATTGCCAAATTTACAAAGCAAGTTTATTATTTCAATTGCACCCTTCAAAAAGAAAAGTTTGATGAAAATTTATAAAATATTTTTTCTTTTGGAAGCTAAGTAACCCAGTAGCATTTAGCACAGAGACCTTGGATACTATACCAAAGAGCTGCTATCCCCCAGGGTTTCAAAACCATGAAAAGCAAATTTTGGAGATTACCTTCACAACCTGATTAATTTTTGCAATTTGCTGGGCAAAAGATAAAGCACATGTCCTCCACAGCTTCCCCCTCTGCCCGACCAATGTTCAGGAGCAGCCTGACCTACGCATTTAATCGCTCTTCTTTCACCCGCCCATCTCAGAGCCAGTCGATCAAAAACAAGCCCAAACCTCTTCAGACAAGCCCCATCCCAACTGCACCAAAAGCAAGTGAGGGCTTCCTCTCCCGCCCTAGCAGAGCCGTCTCTCCATACACACACGTGCAGTGTTGCACCCAGAGCAGAACACAAGTGGATCACAGAAATTTGAAGAAATGCTGAAAAACACTTAGTGGTTTGGAAAAAATTAAATACAGCAACTGTCTGTGCTGAGGTACAACCTACTCCTGCCTCCACAGCCACGAAAGCTTTGCTGTAAATCTCAGTGGCGACGCGAAAGGCCGTTGACCCGGCTGTGTGTTCTCTATGCCTTTTTGTCCTCCCACCACGTCTGGAGTGTTCAGGCACCTCCACATCATGAAACTGTCCCCATGCAAAGTGACTAAACAAGTTAACAGAAACAACTTCCCAGTGTCCTGAAAACAACTGCTCTTTCCCCCCGCCGGCCCCTGCCAGACCTACTTAAACTCCCAGCACGTGCAGCCAGCCTGCAGCACAGCACCACGTGCCGAGCATGGGGATGCTTGGCAGCCTGGAATAATTTCATATTAACCATGAAAACACAGAGGATTTCTTCTCCCTCATTTGAGGGCAGGTAAAGGTCTTACATACCAGGGCGTATCATATTTGCCAGGGTAAAATTTCACTGAGGGTTTGAGTATTTTCCAAGGCTGCCTCCCCTAATCAAAGATACTTACCTTTATTGCCTTAACTGCAAATCAACTGAATTTACAATAAGGCTCTTCAGTAACTCAGGGTCTTTTGAAATGACCCTATTCACACCACATGCAAGGAAGTATACAATGCAAAGTACTACTGTCACCATTCCAGTTTTTCCTCCATGAGTTTTAATTGGTTTTATTTTAAATATAAACGCTTATTTCCTTTTTAATTTTTGTAGGAGTAACAGAGAAAAATCAAGACTTAAGAGAACTGTAGCATTCAAAAATTAATAGGAGTGTAGAATACAATAGCAAACAGCAAGAATATTTGGTCCCATCCTGTCCCTTATCCTTCATTTTTGTTATTTCACACTGTTTCATTGTGTAATTTCTTAGAAAATTCCCAAACTCTTCAGTATGGAAAAAGATTTCAAATGACACTTTGATCCATACAGCAGTGACTTCCCATTCCGTGCTTTGTTTAAAAGCTGCAAGCAGTTCTTTAATTTTGTTTTTGAGAAGGATCTAAATAATTAGAAAGACAAAAAGATTCCCTGAGTCATGTCAGAATGTGTTATTACACTTGTGAACAAAACTGTCTTCCCAAATAAGTACAGCACCTTGTAGCACCTGGAAGCAAATGAACGCAGCAAAGCAGACAAGCAATAACCACTTCCCTAGACGGCAACTGAAAACATGACCTCCGGTGGCTTCCCACTTTCTTCTAGAGAATACTCCATACCTCCAGAAATAGCAGCGTGGGGAAAAGACATCTCGCAAAGACCTAGTGCTCGTAGCTGTTGTTACACAGAAGTGGGCAGAACAACTTGAAGAAGCAGCATGCATTTGGAGATGAAAGGGATGTACTTAACCAGTACACCTGACTAGCTAGGAATGACGGGGTCTCCCTCCAGCAAAGCCCTCCTCCACCACCATCAGTTTAAGCTGCTGCTGAAGGAAGAGCTCCTGCCCCTCCTTACCTCCAGCAATCCACTCTTGCTCACCTGACACCCCTTCCTTTGTGGCCACCAAAGCGTTTAGGTGGCTGCCCAGCGGTCTGGATCTGGGATCTGACCTTCTTCTAAGGAAAAAGAAAGAAGGGGGGGGGGGGGGGCAGAGGCACCCAAGCGCAAGCCTTCTGCTAAGATGCTGTAAGTGGGACGCGCTCCGGTCTCAGACAGCCCAGTGCCCAGCGAGCCAGCAGGATGGGGAACAGGCAGCGCACGCAAGCGGGGCAGCAGGATGCCCCTTTTCAGTGACAGCCATAGTAAACGAAACCTTAATTTTACCATCTTATTTATGTTTCACTTTGCCAAAACAGAGGACATAAGTCACAGCGATACACATACAGCTCTGCAGCCTTTTAACCTGTATCACTGTCCACCCAATCACCCCGTTCTCCTGGGCAGCCACCACACAGCTTCTCGTGGCCGGGCACGGAAAGCACTCAGACCCCGAGCAAGGCCAGAGCCTCTCCCTGCCATCCCCTCTGGAGTGCGGAGCCGGGGAAGGGAGCTGCCTGCCTCTCTCCACCTGCAGGGAGAGGCTGAGTGAAGCCGCTGACAGCTTCAGCGCCAGGATGCGGGGAGCAGCTGGTCCGGCCGCATGCATTTCCCTAACAGCACCCTCCGAGGTGGTTCATCCCCCTGCTGCCTCTCCGATGGCTCGGGCCCTGGGGCAGGCGTACCCCAGGGCAGCACGCCCAGCCCCGAGCACATCCTCGCCCAGGAGGAGAGGTAGGCACCGGCACACCGCCTGGGGCTTGGATTTCCAAAAAACAAACCCCGTGCCTTGCACCTGCTCGGCGTGAGCCACCTCGGTGTACTGACTTACTTAGCAAGCAGTTCGCCATGAACAAAGGTGATTTTTAAAAACCAAAGATAAACAACACTGATTTTTTTTTTTTTTTTTGGAGGTGGCATCTCAAACCTCAAAATGAGATTTTTAACTTGTATAAAATTCAAGGCAACTGTGCCTCAGATAAGCTTATCACACAGTTTCTGTTACAGAACATTTTAAAACCAGAAGTTACCGCAACAGATGAGATATCAAAGCAGATCTTCGATATCTTCAGTTCCACAGAGAGCCCAAATTGCTGCAGTTGCAGCCAGGACTGGGGCTGCCAGCACAACCGCTCTCAGTCCTGCTCCCCATCCCAGGCAAAGCCACAGCTTCCCAACAGGCACTGATGCTCGCTAACCTCAGAAGAAGAGAAATCGGTGATTAACAGCTTTGGGGGCAGCTGGGGTGTGGTCACATTTTCCATCTATATGTCTATTTTTATTTTTTTTTTGTGAGACGGAGGTAAAAAAAGTAGATTCTGGTGGTGAGAATATTTCTGTGGGCCATTGGGCTTCCGAATGAGAAAATCAGTACAAAATGTATCTGAGTGTGCAACAAGCCATCAAATGAGTTGCAGCAATGAAAGACACATTCAGAAAAAATGAGTCAACTGTTACACTTCCAAAAACCAGCAAAATATCACTTTTTTCCCATTATGGGGTGGTTTTCATTATTTACCTGATGAAAATTATTTTGTAATATCTAAATAAAAAATGTTGTTTCATTCAATCTAGATTGTTTTGAATACCCATCCTGGTTTAATTCCAACTTGCGCAGAACACTAGCGATGTAAAATATCAAGGATAGGTGTTTTGCACGTCACTTTATTTTGCTTGCTTAATTTGTGGAAACGCATCATCTAAACTCCAAAACAGAAGGCGTCAAAGCATAGGAATGGACTGCAGAATCACACATCAGTTGCCTGCCTTCTGTTCTGCAAAAGACAGCTATGCCAATAATTCCCTATTAAAAGCCCTGGCAAGGTATGTACAATTTCTAGCACTAAATCCTGTTTTAAAAATCCTAAAATGCAAAGTCTAGCTCGGTCAGATTCTCTCAAACTAGATCCTATGGATATAATTTCTGAAAGCTACCCGCTATTAGCATTAGGCTAGACTGCTATTTACTTTCTGTTCTTTTCAAGCCCATCTGCCTTGCCTTGGAATATAAAATTTCGGCTGAGGAACACTTCTTCTCTCAAGCTGCAAATAATTAAAGTCAAGGATACTGTGATAAAAGCAACAAGCAGTAATTATACTGCTTAGAAAAAAAGCTGTTTGAATATGGTTATATGTTACTTTAAAATAGCCACTACATCCCTAAGAACAAAGCTTTAGTTAGTGTAATGAAATTACATTTATTAAACAGAAAGTTTAAAAAAAAATAAATGCTTTGTATGCACAACAATGTAATCTATAGTTATTTCCACTCCTTATTTACTCCAGGGCCAGCACCTTACTATGAAAAGCAAGGAATATATGAATTAAGCAGCAGAAGAAGAGCCTAAGCTTCCCATATTTTCCAGTCGAGCATTTCACAGTAATCTCTCCCATGCTGCTACACGACGCGCACACGGGATCAGAGAGTGCAGCCAAAGTGATCTAAGTCATCTCCAACTGGAGCAGGGTTTTTCCTTGCAATACGCTTTTACTCTGTGCCACTCACCACGTGACAAACCGCTCCTTTCGGAGAAGAGCGGAACTTGGCACAGTGGGATGTGGTAGGGCCCCCCGGCCTCTTTTTTAAATTTAATTAAAAACATCCCAAGAAATAAATACAAAGAGTAAAGAGAGAAGACATACACACTCACATTACTATACACTGCACAGATACCAAGTGCTTTTTACTCTTAAGGTTTACGAATTAAGTTTTACTCTTCAGGCAAAATACACTATCGGCCATCTCCCATGCTGGCAGAGTCTCAAGCCCCTCTACATCAAAGTGTGCGTATGGATACAGGCGTATGGATATAATGGAATGGTTTGAGTTGGAAGGGACCTTAAAGATCATCCAGTTCCAAGCCCCCTGCCCTGGGCAGGGACACCCCCACCAGCCCAGGTTGCCCAAAGCCCCGTCCAACCTGGCCTTGAACACCGCCAGGGATGGGGCAGCCACAGCTTCTCGGGGCAACCTGGGCCAGGGGCTCACCGCCCTCAGAGTGAAAAATTTCTTCCTCATATCTCATCTACATCTCCCCTCTTCCAGTTTAAAACTGCCACCCTTCATCCCATCGCTCCGCGCCCTGATAGAGAGTCCCTCCCTAGTTTTCCTGGAGCCCCTTTAGGCACTGGAAGGGGCTCTAAGGTCTCCACAGAGCCTTCTCTTCTCCAGGCTGAACAACCTCCACTCCCTCAGCCTGTCCTCACAGCAGAGGGGCTCCAGCCCTCGCAGCACCTCCGTGGCCGCCTCTGGCCCCACCTCACCAGGTCCATGTCCTTCTGATGTTGGGGGCACCCAAGCTGAGGCAGCACTGCAGGGGGTCTCCCCAGAGCAGAGCAGAGGGGCAGAATCCCCTCCCTAACCCTGCTGGCCACGCTGCTGGGGATGCAGCCCAGGATGTGGGTGGCTTTCTGGGCTGTGATCGCACTTTGCCGGCTCATGTTGAGCTTCTCATCCACCAACGCCCCCAAGTCCTTCTTCACAGGGCTGCTCTCCATCCATCCTCCGCCCAGCCGGGAAATGTGCTTGGGATTGCCCTGACCCTTGTGCACTTGGTCCCCCACGGAACCTCCTTGTTCCACAGGGAAGTTTCTTTCCAATTTTCCTTCCCCGTATCTCAGCATTCCCATATCCAACTGTGATAATATTTCATCAGCCAAGCTGCTGAAATATTTCCAACTTGGTATTCAACATAGCCAAGCTAGCATTCTGCCAACACCGAGCAAGCAAACCCAGTCCGCTGCCTGCTCCTGCAGGATCTCTCACGAGGACTTGGCAAAAACAGGCATTCTCAAAAGTTTTGAAGAATCTCACATTTTGTTTTTCAACAGCTTGATTAAAGATCACAGGAAATGACAGCATCAGCTTGGTTCCTAGTTCGGTCTGTGTAATAAAACAGCCCCCTAATGAACTGTCAGGAATTGAACAATTTTGTGTACTAAGCTTAATTTTTCTTTCCTTCAGGCAAAAAGAGATAATGAAAATTCTTCATGAAGCTGCACCATCACAATGATGCAAACAAAATGAGTAAACAGATGCATGGGTTTGTAAAATGTTCTATCTGGTGAGTCTGAATACAAACTCAAAAAACTTCAAAGACACTTTAAAGAAAAGGGAATCACAGTATTTGATATGCTAACGCAAATCCAGTGGCCATGCAAAGAAAGGCACAGAAGAGGAGGGGCCCATCTAGCTTTCCTCCTCCACTAAAGAATGAAATACTTAATACAAATCATTTGCTTCCACAAGTAGACCCACAAGTAACACAATGAACGATCTCCTTCCCATGGCCCTCACAAGTTGATTTATGAATATCATATCAAGGCTGCACATTAAGTATCTGACAGTCATCCCGTGACTGCCAAGCAGATGAGAATAGGTGCATTACTCCGGTGTTTGTAAATACAAATGGGGTAAGAGGGAAAAGGAACTCGGGTTTCTAACTTCAAATTGTGATACCCCCAAATCCTTCTTTCTAACACTATCAAGAATCAATTCCTCAGACAAGTCTTGCTCTCCAAAACAATTCTTAAAAATTCCCTCTAAAATCCATCCTCAAGGCACCATATCTCAAGCTTTGTTTTGTTAAATCGCCCCCTTTTGTAAGTACAGTTCTTTACTATATTCCTTTTTCAGCAGCAGAGAGCAGCTGTTTAAAAAAAAACAACAACAAACCGAATAGAGTTAATGAATGAAAGCTGTGCTACACACCAGTCTGCTGATTTTGTATCTTTAACAAATCCAGTGGATCTCACGGCAAAGATTTATACTCTGCTATTCTTCGCTTTTTCTCACTCTCCACGCACACACCCACACACCCAGATACACACATGGATATTTGCAAAATACTGTGAAGAATACCAAAGAATAAACCTCTGCCATGAGATCCGCTGGATTGTTTACCGCTCTCCAGCCGTGCTCTCTCTTCCCTTCTTTGTTAACCGGGGAAGACTCAGAATAAAATACTGTAAAAGTTACGGGGAAGGCAGATTGTATGCCCTATTTTTGAAGGTATGAGTGGCCGCGACAAGCCTGTAAACATAGTCCTGTAGGATTGAAAAATCACAGTTTGATTAAAATTTCATGATCTTAAAATGGAAAAAAAAAGTGCAGCATTTATTAATTGAGAAAATTACTGAAGTTAAATGTGGTAATACAAATATAGTTTTACCCGAAGCAATGCCTATTTCATTAATAGGCATTTTGACATTAGTTTTAATTCCTTGAAAGGTTATCCACGTTAAGGCTGTCTGCAGTTCACTTCGCTTGAACAATGACACACACGCAGCTTGGTTTCCCAGTTCTTATGCAATTCTGTTAAATTTTATTTTGAAACACAGCAGGGAAATTTTTAATGGGGAAAACAACTGTTTTCTCAAAAGGAAAATTTGGAAAAAACAATTTCATCCTCGAGAAAAACAACTCCAACGGAGCCCAGAAACGAGTCGGCAATTTCTTCTAGCTAGATCTAACATGCATTGCTCACATGGCACAACACAAAATTGCTATTAACCTTTTAGTTACAAAACAAAGCACAGTAATTTACGTAAATGTAAGAAAAGTAGAAAAGTCGATTATCTCCTCTGTTCATGAGGACTAAGACTTACCGGATTTTTCCCCGAAGACCACAAATGATAAGATACCCAGTATCTTGAGGCTCGCATACATTTTTGTGTTTTAGATAACCGATAAACCGGTGGCAAATCTCTAGAGCTGCAGCTCCAGAAGAAAAAAAAATGCTGCTTGTCTTAAAAGCTTTTAAAAACAAACTTTCAAACAGCAGAGCACACTGCCTTTAATTTCAAGAAGCCACTTCAGACATCGTCAAATAGATTAGGAAACTTCCTGAACAAAAAGACTGCAATTTTTAATCCTTTATCAGTCAGACAGCAAATCTGCATCATATTAACCACAAAAAAAGGAATTATTTACATTATGCAGCTCTAAACTTTGTTTTCAATAAAAGATTTCACTAATACATATCAAAAAGTCATATAGCTACCACCATGGGCTACCAGGACATTAATCTATAGTTCTATTAGAAAGAAACTGTTTCAATATTCAACTTTCACCACGATTTTATTAAAAACATTGTGATTATGGTAAATTTACTTATTTCTTTTGTTATTTTGCATTAGAGGCAGCCATGGTATTTATCACGGTGCAATCAGTTCTGAGAACATCTGTAGCTATTTGTGTCTTAGCAACAACAGTTGCTAGAGTAACCTGCTCAAAAAAATTAAAGAATAAAGTACTAGATATTTGAGGATTTTTTACTGGGGAAAAAACAGTTTAAATGATGGTGTTCATCGCTCAGCTGCTCAATAAGAGACACCGCTTTTAATTAAGCATATTTATTACACCATTTGCTTCACACAGCATCAGTCCTGCTGGCAGAGGCAGGTGGGAGGTCAGAAACACCCCACTGAGTCAGACCAACGGTCTGTCTCGCCCAGCCCAGCGCGCCAGCTCCACCAGCACCACCAGCAGACGCCAGCGGCAGGGACTGCGGGAGCCTGGCCCCTCTCCACCACCCTGCACGCCCCTCCGGTGGCCGCAAGCGTGGGACCGCAGCGGCGACATCCCTGCCTCGTCCTCCAGCAGCCTCTCACGGACCTGTTTCCCACAAATTTGCCCGGTCCCTCTCTGAACCGGCTGCGGTCGGCAGCTCCCACAGCCGCCAGGGCAGCTCACCACCTGCCGCATAAACAATTTCTCAGCAATTTTACAGCAACGAGTTTCTGAGTGCTTTTGGTCCTAGTACGGCAGGATCAGGTGAGCAGCTCTGCATTCAGCACATCCCCTGCCTCCAGGATTTTGTACACCTTGATTACATTCTCTCTCCAGATCAGTCCCAGGCTTCAGGTTCTCTTCGTAAGGCATCTGCTCCATCCCCTACCATCACTGTTCCCCTCTCTGCTTCCTCTTGAGACACAGCGACCAGAACTGCACGTAGAATACGAGATGTGGCTGCAATCACAGTTTTACTACAGAGCAGTAAAACGGTGTCTCTTTTGTTTTCAACACCCTTCCTAATGACAGCCAACATCATTGGCTTTTTGTTTGGCTGTCATTTACACTGAGTAATCATTTCAATGAACCGTCACTGTCCTCAGGTTCTCCTCCTGGAGTCCTAACTGCCTGCTCTGAGTTCAGCCATATGTAGATATGGTTTAGATTGCTTTTCCCTAGATGAATTACCCTTAATTTAGGGAAAGCAATATAAACCATATTTATGCTAATTACCTTAAGTTGTCATAAATTCATCTACACTGAAGCTCTTCTGCCACCTTTTCGATCACTCAGCTTGGCAATATTCTTCTGCCTTTGGTGTGGCTTTTTATGACTCAATTTCAATAACCTTGGAGATTTCCCATGTCATTCATTTCTCCAGATCAAACGTGAAAATGCTGGGCAAAACCAGCCTAAGCACGAACACTGCTGTCTCCTCTCCAGCCTCTGAAGTGACCACTAAGCCCTGTCCTCTGCCCCCTGGGCTTGCTAATCAAGTCAGAGGGCTTCCAACTAGGTTTGTCAGGGATCAAGTAGGGGATAGCACATGTAAGACAGGGTGACAAAAATGCTCAGAAAACCAGCTCTGCTATGGGATGATGGACAGACCTCTTGCACAGTCAGAATAAGGGTAGTAAAAAAAGTGAAATACTGTAGTGGATGTCCACTACAGATCCTCTGTCGAGAAACGAATGAAGACATGTTTAAGCAGCTGAAGAAACCCCACGACCACAGACCACAGTTTGCAAGAGGGACTTTAACCACGCCAATATCTGCTGTGAGAGCAACATGGTGTCGTAAACAAAAGCCAGGTTTCTCAATGCATCAAAGATAATTTTTTTAATGCAGTGATGTGACATGGCAAGAGTTCAAGATCCCAGAAGTAAAGATGGCAAGTAACAAAATGAATAGCCACATTACAGTTTGTTCAGGAGACTGGTAAGTATGGTACTGTGGGAGGGCCTGAAGGAGCAATGCAGCCCAGGAGAGATGGCTGATCCTCAAGGACAGCTTCCCCCCTGAAGAACAGCCCATCCCAACGTGCAGGAAAATGAGCAGATGCAGAAGGAGGACACCTTGGCTGGACAGTGAACTTCTGACTAAGCTCAAAAAGGAAGCATATGGGAGGTCAAGCAAAGACCAGATACGTGTGAGGAATTCACCAGAACTGATGAAGCATGCAGAGATCAGAAGCTTGACTGACTCAAATCTGGCAGGGGATGAAAAAGGCAACAAGAAGGGCTTCTAGGGCTCCTGTAAGCACACTAGCAGCAAAAAAAACGTTGGTCAGATGCTGAGCAGGGCAGGCAATCAACTGACCAAGGACACGGGAAAGGCTGCGGTATTCAATGTCTTCCTTGCTTCAGGCTTTACCATCAAGGTTTGCTCTCAGGCCTCCCAAGTCCTTGTGCCTCATGGCAGAGCTTGTAGGAAGAAAGTGCCACCTGTCAGGGCCCCCAGCAGATATCTGTTCCCCCCGGCGTTTGGTTACCTGGGCTCAGGGCCAAGAGAGTACAGCTGGTGACCTTGGGGATGGCTTTTCCAGAAAGCTCTACTGCAGGCTTCTGCAAAGGTCACCACTGCCTGCCTTGGGAGCTGTTTTGAAGCTACGGCTCTCACCTTTGGCACCCACCTGAGCTACAGACTTGACTTCCCAACTTGACCTCACCGTGGATCCATCTGCCAACCCAGGCTCCTGCCCTAATCCAGCTACCTGCCATCCATCACTTTGCTTGCCCTGCTCACCCTGTGGGTCCTGAGGGACTGTACCCTTGCTGGTGAGGCCACTACTGCTGCCTTCCTTGTACCACACTTAGCATCCATTCCCTTAGGGGCTAGCGTGTCCCGGCTGCTCCCAGACACCAACAATGGTACAGAAAGATGAAGTTAGACACTGCCTTACAAAAACTGGACATACACAAGTCCATAAGACCAAATAGGATGGAGAAGGAGCTGCTCTCTATCATTTTGGAAAGATCATATCAATCCCGGAGGTAGCTGATGACTGCAAAAGGGCAAATGTCACCTTCAAGACAGACAATAAGGGAGATACAGGCCAGTCAGACTTGCCTGTCTCCCTGCAATATCTCAGGGGACTGGGGAGTAAATCCACACGGAGACCATTCACACATACATGAAGGACAAGAAAGCAACTGGGAACAAGAAGCATGGATCCACCAAAGGTAAATGGTGCCTGACCAACCTGACTGCCCTTTCTGAGGAAATTATTTGCTCTGTGGAATAAGACAGCTGTAAATATTTCGTATGTTGTTTTAGTAATGCAGAGTCCTTCAGCATCCTTGCAGCTACACTGGGCAATATAAAGTATGGATGGACTACACGGTAGATGAAAAATTGTCCAGACTGCCAGGTTCAAAGGACTGTGATTACAGGTCTATAATCTAACTAGTGGCAGGTAACAAAAAGTCCACCTACAACTGGATACTATTAACATCTTCATCATCACCATCATTGTGGAAGCTCCATCCCTGGAGGTGTTTAAGGCCAGGCTGGATGGGGCTTTGAGCAACCTGGTCTGCCTATGGCAGAGGAGTTGGAACTAGATGATCTTCAAGGTCCCTTCCAACTTAAACCATTCTATGATTCTATCACCAGTGCAACAGTACAGAACACCCCTTCAAAAAAAATAAATCTGTGAATAAGTCCAAAAGCCTGAAAAGCAGAACTGTGATTTAGACAGACTGTGACACGCTGGAAGACTGGACTGGCAGGAACCTCATGAAGTTCAAGAAGCTTCAAGCTTCTTGGGCAAGAGCTACGTGCTGCCCTAGGGATGGAGCAACCCCATGCAACAGGACAGGCTGGGAACAAACTGTGAGGTCACAGTTCTGCAGGAAAGAAACTGGAGATCCTGGTGGACAAGAAGTTCAATATGAGTCAGCCGTGAGTCCTGGCAGCAAACGAAGGTTTGTCTCAAGCTAGGCTAAAAAGATATCATGGAAAAGACACAAACAGACTCATCTCAAGCGCCTAGAACAAGAAGTAACGGTCACAAATTGCAACAAGAAAAATTCCAGTTTGACGTAAGGAAAAATTTCTTCACCTTGTGAGTGGTCTGCACTGGAAGAGTGACCCACAGGGATGGGCTGACAGATGGCTGAGTATGAATCAGCAGTGTGCCCAGGTGGCCAAGAAGGCCAATGGCATCCTTGCCTGTATCAGGAATAGCACGGTGAGCAAGACCAGGGAAGTGACCGTTCCCCTGTCCTTGGCACTGGTGAGACCCCACCTCAACTACTGTGTTCAATTTAGGGCCCCTCACGACAAGAAAGACATGGAGGGGCTGGAGCATGTCCAGAGAAAGGCAACAGAGCTGGTGAGGGGTCTGGAGAACAAGCCTGATGAGGAGCAGCTGAGGGAACTGGGGTTGTTCAGCCTGGAGAAAAGGAGGCTGAGGGGAGACCTTATTGCCCTCTACAGCTCCCTGAAAGGAGGTTGTAGCAAGCGGGGGTCGGTCTCTTCTCCCAAGTAACGGGTGACAGGACAAGAGGAAACAGCCTCAAGTTGCGCCAGGGGAGGTTTAGGATGGATATTAGGAAAAAGTTCTTCACAGAAAGGGTTGTCAAGCCCTGGAACAGGCTGCCCAGAGAAGCAGTAGAGTCGCCATCCCTGGAGGTATTTAAAAGATGGGCAGATGTGGTGCTGAGGGACATGGTTTAGTGGTGGTTTTGGCAGTGTTAGGTTGATGGTTGGACTTGATGATCTTCAAGGTCCCTTCCAACCCAGACAAGTCTATGATTCTATGGTTTTCAAAACCCCAGGGGACAAGACCCTGAACAACCTACCTCCTGTGAGCAGGAAACTGAAGGAGGCCATCTTAGGAGGTCCCCTGCAGTTCAAATCTATGCTTTCACAAGCTTTCCATTGATAGAGAACCTCTCCTCCAAGCCTGAGGAAACTTCGCTTCCTTAATACATCTTTGTTAAATGTTCTCTGAAAAGTTGATTATACCCATTGCTTCATCTATCCATGCACTTGCAGAACTCCAGTACATTAACAAGGGGGAAATTCCCTTTACAGAAGACGTGCTGACTCTTTTCCAATGGACTGTACTTTCCAGTAAGCAGTGATTTTGTCCTTTAAAATGATCATTGTTGCTGGAAGTCAGTCACCTGTATGGTGTTTCCAGGATGTCCTCTAGAGCCCATCTTTCGCAGTAACAGTGACAACAAGGAATTTACTGAGCTTCACTGTCACGCCTTACCATCCCCAGGTGCCCATTCCACCACCCTTGGTCACCAACCAGTCCCACCCAATCACTACCTGGATTCCTGTTCTTGATGGATTTGGAGAATGTATTACTACTGGTTTGAGGCTCCTGTGCAAGGTGCTCTTCAACTTCCTTTTCACCCTTTTAAATCCTCCTTTTACATTTCGCCTGCCATGCTACAGATTTTCCTGTTCTCACTCAGCATGCTTTCCATTAAATGCTCATCTTTTCCCCATGATGGCTTTTTAGCTTTCCCATTGAGCCAGGCAGGGATTTTTTGGGGGGGACCATTCTGTTCGCTTTCAAATAGTATATCTTGGCTTCTGACACAATATTTTTTTTAACAGCCTCCAAGCTCCCTGTAGGCTGCTTATTTTTTGAGCAGATCATTTTATGGTTTGGGGGATTTTTAAACTACTTGATTAATTTTTATGTATTTAATTTCTTGAAATTTAATATCCATGTGCTGGATTTATTTTGTCTGTTGTCCCCTTCTACTCAGTTATATTTAATTGTACTGTGGTTGCTATAAGCCATCCCACTACTAGCCTGAAGTAGGTCCTATGCACCACAACACTCCAAAAAGCAGCTTTTCTTGTCAGTTTAAACTTGGTTTTTGTAGGAAGCAATCATTCATTGCGTTACAAAAGCATTCTCTCTACCTCGCCTCCTGAGGCACAGAACTGGTCTCTGTTCAGTAGTTGAAATCTCCCACTATAACTCTCCCAAACTTGCAGCTTCTCTGATCTTACCTACTAGCTCCTGACCACTATCACTGCCCCAAGTCAGGGGTTGCCAGTATAATCCTAGTAGTATATCTAAGGTCTAGGATTTCCACCCATACAGATCCAACAGTGCTTCTTTTTTCCTGCATTTGTAATGCTGTTACCCTTTATAAAAATCCTTCATGCACAGTGCCCATCCCTCACTATATACCCTACCCCACCGTTTCTGTACCACATCCCAGGGAAAGTCTCCCTCCACCGTACCTCAGATGCGCTTGTTACAGCACAGATAGCATAACTGTGGGGTTAGTTTCCCATAATCACCATCAAAAGAACATCTCTAATCACATTCAAAATAATTGATATGATTCCAGTATCTACAACTAGTTAATACTACTGTGTCACAAATCACCCAAAACAAGAACGAACATCTTCCATTTGGAATTCAACAACCCCAAAGCTTACAGTTGGCATTACAGTACTATCAACAGGTATCAAACAAATGCAGACTTAGATGGTAAAAGATTCACTTCTTGCTACAGGACACTGGCAAAATCCTTTTCCCTCTCTACTCCTGACAGGTCAGTCAAGTTTCAAATAAGAAACAACATCTCACAAATGGAAGCATCATCTCCTCTGATAGGTACAATTTCCACATAGAAATGCCTGATGACTTTTTTTTCCAAATCTACTCTAGAAGTCCTATTTCTCCCAATTCTCTTTTTCTTTCATGTTAGTTCAGGTCCTCTTCAGTATGAATCATAATTAACACGTGCTACCAGTGACCAACTCATATGCAACCTAAGAACCCTCTGAGCTGATCCCAAGTATGTCGTGCATTATTTTTTAAAAAAGAGAAGGGGCTGTTTTTTATTTACTGTGAGTGCTTCTAGCTTACCTATGCTCCACACTAGGACAATCAGTAAAAACGCTACATTCAAATGCACAAAAATAATACAAAGTTTCTACACAACCCTGAAAAGATATTGCAGCCAGGACAACAAAACTTTCACAGTAAAAAACAGACTGATATTTCCTTTCTATTCCCTGTTGTCCTTCCATATATTCCCATTTCCTTTTTTCTCTTTCATGCCATTATTTATTTGAATTATCTAACTGCCAGTCTAGTCATTACATAACTTTATATTTAGCCCATGCAAAATATTTTCAGTTCAAGAGTACTCAAATATAATAACTTCTGAAAACAATGACTCATTCCAATCAACTCTCTTCTCCAGAAAACAAAAATATACCTCTAGACAACAAAATTGTGGTGACATAAGCTTTCTGTCTTTGGACCTGTCCTACTTGAAACTTCTTCTTTACTATAGAGAAAGATAGTTTTTGCTCCCTGCATTCTTCCAAGTCTTCTTCTAAACATGGAAAAGCAATGCGTTCAGTAACCCAATGTGGATTACTACTCACTATTGCAATTAGTGAGCCTCTGGCTTCATTCACAAGCAACAACAACAGAAGGTCACCAAATGCACATTCAACTTCTGCTACATACACAGAAAAATAATTTGAAGGCCCTGAAGCAGTAGGACGACACATACCAAAGATATGGACAAAGAAAACCCAGCAGGAAAGGTCTGACCTTTTAATAACATAAGAAGCCTTGTCTGAGATTGTTCTTGATCCACAGGGGTCGCAGTCAGGCTACTTTACCAGATTCAGCCATATGGCAGCTACACATACTACAAAGAGCAACAAAACAGTCAACACAAGTTGATGGAGAGCGATTGAGGCCATCAAGGGTTTGTGGTTTGGGTTTTTTTTTTGGGGGGGAGGGGGTTGTTGTTGGTTGGGTTTGTTTTTTAAACTTACTGCATTTCCTGAGTTACAGCTTTTAAAGAAAAAAAAAAAAAAAGAGGAGGCAAGATAAAGAAAAACATGAGACTTACAAGACTTCATGGTTCACGCAATTGTGGTCACAAGAAGAGACTCAAACTTTGTGTTTGCACCCTTCTACACGGTGTGTGTTTTTCTCTGGTCAATACTTAAAAAACCCAAACCAATCCAATCAACCAAAAAAAAAAAAAAAAAAAAAAAAGAGAATGAATTACACTGCTTCAGGCACCATGTAAACCAGGTCCTCTAACCTTCTGGTATGTGCGAGTGTGGCTTGTTTCCAGGAGGAAACAAATGAGATCATGAAGACATTTTCATTGCTATAAATGCATTTTCTTCATTCTTGTCATTGAGAATTAATCCATAACCAGACAACAAATAAATCCTAGCAAAAATAGTGCTACGTGTTCTGAAGTTTCTGATGTTTGCAGAAAATCTAGAACACAAAATGAATGTGGACACATGAATGACCAGGTTGTTGTTTTACTAAGATATTTGTAATTGGTTGAGTTGTGGCAAGCGATAATATTGTGCATTTCAATTTTTGCTGACACCAGTTGCAAAGTGAATCACATTATGCAAACTACTGCAGTTGTAATCAAAGACTGTTTAACCCTACACTCTAAGTTACAATCAGTTTTATTTGACAATAAGGACAGGCAAGGAACACAGGCACAAACTTTCGCAGCTCTCAGAGCCCTGGTAGATCTGTCCCACTGACCACGTGTCCATCCCCAAGGCAGCCAGGGGCCCTGGCACTGACTAACACCACTGAAGGTACTACTGCAGAACCAGCAGGATGACACACACCTTTGGGCTAAAGGAGAGCCCATGGAAATAGTATCTTCTTGCTTACCCTATGTAACAGGTAACCTTTGAGAAAGGTAAGTCCACAGTATTTTCTGCTGCCTTTTCGATCCAAAAAATCTGTCAACATCAAGAAATTCCCCAAAGGGCTGTCGTCTTTGACATAGACCTGTTCCAGCCAATGGAATCTGCCAAAAACTCTCTTGAACTAATCTATTTTTTTACTTCCCTCATTGGAAAATGAAGCTGCATGACTTACACTGGATTCTAGTAGTAGTTGTGAGAACTAACACTTCCTGTAAAGACCAATTATATACGTTTATTGTAACACCATCCACAAAAAAGGTCTTTTCAGAGATTAGAGAAGCTTATTCAAGAACTTGGTGCTGTTTTTTCTTCAGCATAAAGTTAAATTCTTTAGGTCCTGGAAGGTTACTACACAGATTAATAATTCAGAGAATTGTCAAACTACTTTTGCAATCTTATTTTAAAATGCTGACAGCAGTGGTATCATTGACTCATGGGGACTTTTTGGCTTTCTTCAGGTCAGCAAAACTAAGAATTTTGTAACTTCAGGGGTTTTTTTTTTAAGCCAGAAGAATTAATTTTTCCTCATATCCAGAAAGGTCAACGTAGCAGCAGGCTCAGCATGAGAGCTAACTATTGGATAGGAAAAAAAGTTGATACAGTAGAAGAAGAAGAGTCAAACCTTGTGAGACTTTATGGTTCTCAGAATACCAGCTAAGCTAATGAAGAAAAAAAAAGTAGTCCCTGTTATGTTTGAGTCCCTTTATCTTCTAGGAAGGCCAGCTCCCCTCCCTCTACCCCAAAAGCTCTGGATGGAGAGGAAATGGGAATTTAATGTACACACAATACTCAAGGCAATGGCTTCTGAAGTTTCAAGAGCTCTTATAAAGGTATTGAACAAAACATCAGACTTATTGCAAATGAGATCAGACTTCTATGTTAAACTGCAAAGCCTTGAACCTTGAACAACCTGGGTTGTTTTCTGTGACAGTATTTGCCCCAATACGTATATGAGAATAACTATGCCTTTACCAAAAAAGCAGCATGGGGAAATTTTGATAGGAAACCAGTGATCGAGCCTACTT
Organism: Pluvialis apricaria; assembly: GCA_017639485.1. Taxonomy (NCBI): domain Eukaryota; kingdom Metazoa; phylum Chordata; class Aves; order Charadriiformes; family Charadriidae; genus Pluvialis; species Pluvialis apricaria. Next base: position 414,688 of record CM030027.1, on the reverse strand, counting down.
CAGAATACTTCCACATGGTTTTAAAAACAGCTGCCACTTTCTTTTCTGCTCTGAAGAATAATTAGTCACCTACTTTTTCAAATGATCCTGGTCTTGAATATGCATTTTTCTAACCTGATCATCTTAAATCAATCATATTTAAGGGAGAATTTCTTAAGGTCTCTCAAACAGAATAGGAAAAAAAAATGTCACAGAAAAGACATTAGTATGAGACTGATTTGTAAAATCTTCAAAATGGAATTACATATGATAGTACAGTATTTATAGAAATATGAACCATCACCCAAGGTTTAAAGCTGCCGTACACTTTATATTATGTTCCAGCTGGTGACTCTCAGAGAAACAGGACTGTCAGTATTCAAACACAAACAACACAAATTTCAAGGCTGAGAAGGAAGCTCTTGGCACGTGAGAACAGCTCTGCAGACGGGTCAACAACTCTCAACTCAGGAGAGACTTATGTTCTGCAGAACTGAAGAACTGTTCAATCACCTCTGAAATTAGACTAGCCGTACCTTTAACCCCAAGAGTTCTAAGAAATGGAAAAAGTTCCCAATCAGCTTCACCACGATACTAAATTATTTTTCTAAATATAGAGCTTGTTTTCTAGTTATATTGCCCAGTTATGGCACGGATCGGTGACAACCTGGAAAAGACAAGACAGCAGTGACTGGTGTGGTATGCATCAAAATGACACCATACACTGAAGAGCCTGCCATGACACGCCGTGTCTTCTGCCCACAGCACTCTCCTAGACATTGGGTTTGGGTAAGACATTAGGAGAAGATCTGACCCCTTGCAGCACCACATTCACTGAAGCTCTAGAGGTGGCTGCAAGAAGGAAGAGTGGATTTGAATTTATACTCTCAGGTACTGGAGTGCCTCCATTCATAGCATCTGCATGACCTGTCCTTGAATCACTGCTAGAGAGGGGCCTCTGCTGAAGAGTTGCTTGTTTTGCTGCCCTTTAACCAATCAAAGGAAAAACTTCCAGACAAATTAGGATGAAAGAAAGAGAATAAATTAAGGATAAGACAAAGCAAGAAAAAGCTGAAAAAGACCTTCCTCAACTTACAGCTAATCAGTGCGTGCCACTGATCATGGTTTAGATGACAAAAACACTCAGGAGCTGCTGCAAGAGACAATGCTGTCTGTAGGTGGGTTGTCTGTAGACACTGCTGGGTGTGAGATCATACAGAAAATACCAGTTGTTAAATCCTGACACGATTCCATTTAAGGCCTTGAAGGTTTCCTGTACATTTCCATCCTGACAGCTCCTTTTTCAATCGCAGGGGTTTGCAGACCCAGTACAATTTTTAACAAACACCCATTTTCTAGGAGCACCCTTCAGGAAAAAAAGAGCACTTACTAGCAGGGAGGGGAAAAATAAAATCCTACTTCTGATAACTAAGCGTACAGGCACTGAGTTACTCACGTCCACAATGACATAGTATCTGCTTTAAGCCTTGAATCTTTATGCAAAACATGACTTGCACACAGGAACACATGACTTACTATGCTTTTCATTCAGTTAAAATATTTCAGTATATTGTATCCAGTTTTATGTTTAGTCATATATAAGCACCCTTTGGTACACAAAAACTTGGAAATCGTACATTAATCTGCTGTAGAGATACTCCAACCCATGAACACAAAACATGGTAATAAGGTGTATTCTGACATACTCAATTCAAAACTCATTTGACATCTTGATATTTACAGGGCAAAGTTGTGAGAAGCTATAAAACCTCCCAAAGTCACCAATTACTCAAGAATTATTACAGCTATGGCATACATCTGTGACAAGGAACTGGCAGTTTTTCAATCAAATTTGTCACAACCCAACAATCCACAGTTCCCAAGGTGCCATAACTGCTGCTCAGGTTGCATGAAGAGCTGAGAGGGAGGCAAAAGCTGCAGGAAGACACTGTGCAGTAATTCTAATGGCTTGTAAACCTGCGAGAACTTAACCTCAGCTACCCTTTAGACACAGAGCAGTGAGAATGTACCTGCGTATCACTGTTTGCGTAGCAAAAACTGAACTGCAGAACTGCACAAGTAAGAAGTATCACACCATGAGGTGACATGAAAAAACCCAAAACATGATAGGCACAGTCTGGTAAGTCGGTGGTTTCGCAGGCTGAGGAAGCCACTACCTTCATGCGTTTTTAAAAGTAGCCTATTACGAAAACAGTGACTTGAGGCACGTGAATTACCATGATTCTCAGCGAAACCTTTCTTATTCAGTATTGTGAAGTTAAGATAATCTGCAACAGACAAAAATGAAGGAAACGAAACAATCAAAGCAGATCATGACAATCATAAAAATCTTATCTTAATCAGTACGGTTGACTTTTAATTACCAGTTGGAAGTTACTACCCTACAGATTAAGTACCTCACAGAAGCAGAGCTACCTCCACGGTCAAAGTAAAGTCCACCAAGACTTTTTTGGATGATGCTCCACCTGAATTACTACAGCTATGTTGCATCAAGGACTAGCTCTAGTCTGGAAACAATTTAGTCACACCATGCAGTGCAGAAAACAACTAATAAGGCATGCTGTGCTTGAGCTGGCTCCACATAAAGCTCTGTGCAGCATTCCGAAAACCAGGAGCATCCAGCAGAGCCAATCTGGGTCCAACACAGCTTGTGAAGCACAACTGATCACAGCCCTGCCAAGCCCAAACACATCCTCTTGGACCGGTCCACACAAGCTAACGACTAAACCCATCCAACCACTAAGAAGTGCAGGTGTGTTTAACTGTCTCCTCACAAAGCCAACAGAGCTTGAGCAGGGCTGCCCTGAGTGGAGGCTACCTACTGCTGCAGGCCATGCACAGCCCACCAAGACCTGGGCACATCCCCAGCTACCCAGAGCGTTCTTTTTCCCACTTACCCCCCTGCCCCGCAAGCCACTCCTCATTACCTCAGCTAAGCTAAGGGAGTCAGTTAGTGTCTTTCTGCAGATTTTGGCTGTTTCCCAGCTCTTCCAAGCACCGCCAGTAGCGGCTGAGGCCTCAGGACTGCTGGGAACACCCCGCCGGGCCGGGCCCCGCCGCGCTCCGGGGACAGCGGTCCGGGGGTCTAGCCCAGCCCCACCAGTCCTGCCCCGGCCGCCGCCTGCAGCCCCTCCTCGGGCCTGTCTTCAGGGAGAGGGAGCACACTCTTGACACATGCCTCGTCTCCGCCTGCGCCCCCGCGGCCGACGGGCCCGCTGGGCCCCGGCCCGGCCCGAGGCGGGAGAGCGGCGCCGACGGCTCCGCGGGGGGGAAGAAGCGCGCTCAGGGCGGGGGAGGCCGCGCAGCGCGGCCGGGCCTCCCTCAGCGGGCTCTTACCGAGAGGCGGCTCCGGAGCCGGGCCCGGGAGCGCGTCCCGCAGCGGACATGGCAGCGGCGGCCCCGCACCTCCTGGCCCCCGCCCGCCGCAGCGCCGCCCGGAAGCAGCGCGCTCGGAGGCGGAAGTGACGTCGCCGGCCCCAAGGCGGCGGCGGCGCCTCATAGCGGGGCGGGATGGTGGTGGTGGGCGTGGGTCTGGGGCCGCATGGACACGGGTAACCCGTCCCGCCGTGCGAGGGCGGGTGAACGGGGCTGCGGCGGCCCCGGCTCGGCCCGGAGTCACCGCCGGTGCCGTGCTTTCGAGCTTGGGTTTGTCGTCTCCCTGGTTCGCTGTCCGCCGGCTGTAGGCGTTGCAATGCTGGTTATTTAAAGTAGTTCATTGCCTCTCAGCCGGAGCGTCGAGGCCGCCTCTGTCGAAAATTCCCTGTGTGCGCAGGTCAGAGAGGTCGGGGTTTGGCTGGTCGGGTATTTTAGAAGTTGTTTCTTCTTTGAGTTTAGGTCTTTCCCCTTCCCTTTTAGAAGGTCAAAACTTGCTGAGCTTTTAATTTTATCTCTGCTAGGAGTTCACATGATGATTTTAAAAAAAATAACACCAAAATCAAGCTGTGTCAGCATGGTACCGCAGCTTTTCCCTTGAGTATAAATACAGAAAGATGAGAAGGTGGGAGAAGGGGCAAAACACGTGGGGAACACGCTTTATTTAAAAGAACTTTTGAGGATCCATTGTGTTGCAAACTAAAGCAGAGTAATGCAACATTGCGGTAAAACCGAGACAGTAATTCCAGGAACAGAAGTAGAAGCTCAGACTGGTTTTTAGAAACACATTGTTACTGACAATTACTGCAGCATATCCTCCTGAAGTGTCCTCAGGGCTTTTTCCTCTACTTAGCCTTTTCTGTAAATGCAAGTTTACATCAGTTCGCTAGCCCACACTGGCCTTACAGCTGTTTTCTGTGGAGTAAAGCGTGTTATTTACCCACAGTAAGTAGCCTAAACTGTAAACTCAAATCAGTAGAAGATGACACATTTACGAGATCTCCACGTAAAATCCCTTTCCATTTTCTCTAAGAGTTGCCAAACTCCATCTGTTCAGTGCTATAGGGGCTGTGAAGAAAGAGAGGGTGGCAAGGGGAAAAGAGGAAAGCTCCACCCTGACTGCCAGCTAGGAGAGCTCCTCAGCCAGAACGTGCCATCTGGGGAGGGCAGAAACACAGAGGCAGATTCCTCCAGCAAGTGGGATTTAGGCTTTTAAATTATAGAAATTGCCCCCCTTGCGGTGTGCTGGGCTTGGATGACTGTGGATTCAGGGCAAAGCTTTGATTGAGGCAGAGGGACATAGTCAGGGAATTATCCCTCTGCTAAGAGGTGCCAGCAGGTGTTCTTTATGGGTGGCCATGGAGCAGAGTCCAGGACCAGGAGGGAAATGCATTCACATTGTGATCAGAGTCTTTCTTCTGCTTGGTGCTGGGCCTGTAGGGCATGGCTGACCATGGCAGTTGGCATTACAAAAAGAAACATCTTAGTTCTTTTACTCATTCGCACAAGTAAGCATAAAAGCTGCCTAAGAATCTTCAGGAGATATATCTGAAGTACCCGTACTCCATTGAATATAGGCAAAGTCTGATACAAACATTGGTCCTATCTTTGGAAAGACTTGAGCTTATCTTTCATGTTCTCTGGTGGGTGTAGGAAGACTGCTGTCCATGCATATGAATAATCGGTGTCACAGGTCAGATACACTTTTCTTGTCATCAGACTCTTCTGTGTAGTTTAGGGAACCAAAAACTGTTGTGAAAACCCTTCCTTTCCCTGCCCAATTTCCTGTGCTGGATTGAGCAATTTGGGTCAGAAAGGGAACCTCAAGTGTCTCATGATCTGTAACAGATCTCAGCACCTTGGAAAAACACTTTGCCCTGGGCCCCAACTGACAGCAGACAGCCCTGTGTGAGGAGTCTCCAGTCTTGTTGGAGCGTGTGAATTAGATATGTCAAGTGTACTGCAGCACTGATTTACTCAGAAAGTGGCCATGACCTGACCTAATCATTCACTTGTGGTAGGATATCAAGAACTAGTCAGCTTCATTTCTTCATAACAGAAATAGAAAGGGTGGGGGAAGGAATAATGTACAGTTGCTTGCTACAAGCCTGATTTAAATAAATAAGAACAAAGATGCTGAAGCGTTTAAGGCTTTTTTTCTTCTTATCATAATGCCCATGCTGACAATAATCTTCTGTTGTCTGGAGCCTCCAAAGTGAGATTGGATTTCCACAGACACATGCAGTCAGCCAAAAATTACTAAATTGAGTGCAAGATTTGCCAGTTCTGTTATCATACAAGAAGCCAGGCCGGACAATAGTCCCCTTTTGACATAGTGCTGACCTGGGGCTGAGGCACTGCCAATTTCTCTTCCTTTTCTTGCCTACTAGTCCAGTTACTTGACTGATTCAAGAGCTGGAAGCAAAGGCAAAAGTTCGTAATAGCTACTTGCAGACATCTGTCAAGTATGGACCCCAGCAGACCATGCAAGTAGGTAAGACAGGATCAGAGGTTCAGATCTCTTCTTTGATGGCATTTGAGGAACTCCTTGGACTACGTCCCTTCTAGCCACTCAAGAGCTTCTTCAGCTCAGAATATCTTTCACAGACCCATGCAAGCTTCTGAGAAAAGTCACTTTATAATGACTCAGTCTGTTCTTCCAGGTCTTTTAGAAGTCTCTTGTAGCTCTGATACTGGATTCTTCGTGGGACCTGGGCAGCCAAAGGACCAGGGATGGTGCTGTCTGGGCTGACACAATGCGTAACTTCAGTTTCTTCTAGCTGCTCACTGCAGAGACTCAATGACACGTTTCTTTCATGTAAAAGCAGACCATCTGAGCTGTTCTCAGTGCCCACCAGCCCAGACAGAAGGTGCTTTTCTGCCAGATTATTACAGGTTCCCGTTTTGCCACTTGCATGTGATAGAAGAAATGAGTGTTCATTCTTCTGCCCAATAGGAAAAAGGAAATATAATATCCTGGTCCTCTATTGTGTCCCTCAGTGCCTCTTCTTGAGAAAAGATGAGTGACTAAGTCATGTATCTTGGTCTGCAGTCAGAACAGGGCTGACCTAGATCCTGATGGCATCCTCTTGGTGAATGGTGCCCTCAATCACTGTGTCTGTGGTTTGCCTGGAGCACTTGCGACTCCCTTTCATGCTTTTCAGGTTTTCAGAAAGATGCTTCTGGAACTTCTTGGTGAGGAAGCAGTAGATGATTGGGTCCAACACACAGTTCATACTCAAGAGGCACAAAGTCACCTGGTGAGCATCATTGAGTTGTTGGCGCAACTGACAGTTTTCTTTCATCCAGAACTTCAGAACAGTCAGGGTCCAGGGCAAATGCACGATGTGATGAGGTACAAAGCTTAAGATGAACACAGCCAGCACTGTGCAAACCATCCAGAGCGCCCTTTGCTTGACATGAGCACTCTTCCGTGGCTGCATTGATTTGGAGAACAGAGTCCTGATAATGATGATGTTCCAGCCTAGTATAAAAAGGAAAATTATATAGAAGAGGATGCAGATGATGACATGAATGGCGAGAACAGCTGAAACACTGCTAGAAGTGTCATAGTGCTCAAAGCACCGCGTGAAATTCTTCGAATTGATCTCCTCCTGATTAGTATTATTATCAAAAAGGTAATACAAAGAGCTGCCCACTATTATGATCCAGATAGCTGCTGATAAGTAGATACCCCTTCTCTGGGTGGTAAACTGAGCAGCTTTAATGGGATTAGTCACGGCTTGGTAACGGTTGTATGTGATGACCATCAGAAACGCAACAGAAGAGTAGGTGTTAACGAAAAATAAACAGCCAGCCACATTACAGAGGAACTCAGGCATGATCCAGTCACCCTGGTGGTGATAGTAAACAATCCACATTGGCATCGTAACCAAGAAGAGCAGGTCAGCTACTGTCAGGTTCACCATGAATATCTTGATTTCATTGAGTTTCTTGGTGGGGTAAATACGGCTGAAAATCCAGAGCACATAGCAGTTGGCAACAAAGCCCAGGATGAAAATGATGCTGTAGAAAACAGTGAAGAGGTTGTAACGAAAGTCAGAGTCTATCTGGCATAAATCAGCACTGCCTTCAGGACCACCTTTATCCATTCCAGACATTGTGGTGCTGAGTGAGCACGTCTGAAGCAGAATTTCCTGCTGTAGCTTTTCTTCTTACCTAAAAATATAAAACATGAAATGAACTGATTGGTATGGTGCCATTGCTAAGCCAAAACCCACCTTTCATTTTCAGCTGTCTGTGACCACAGGAGTTCTGCTCCATGCCTTCACTCCAGCCACAGACACCTGCCCTGTCCCCTTGGTCCTCTCTTTGGTACCATTTCCACACCATACTAGCCTTTGTGCCTTCATCCAGCATTATTTGCTGCAGTGCAGATCTGAGATCACTAATCTGTAATCTCAAAAGACTTTTCTCCATGAGGGTTCTTGGACAAAATCGTCCGTTACTCCGCACCATCCCAAGCTTCTTAATCTTTTACTTAGGAACATGGTTTAGTACTGTTTTTGGCAGTGTTAGGTTGATGGTTGGACTCGATGATCTTAAAGGTCCCATCCAACCTAGACGATTCTATGATTCTATAAGCAAACAGGTTTTCTGGGTCTCTTTTTTCCCCCCTTGTGGTTCCTAATGCTTTCTAACTTGCCTACATTTATTTTTACCTAGAAATTTCAAAAATGAAACAGTATCTGGGAAAAATGTCTCGTGCCATTTCTAGAGTCACCCTCTACTTGTTTTCCAACATTTTCCTTCTTACACTTGTAAAGATTGCATTTGTTTTCTTAGTTGCAGGCACTGTAGGATCTCACAGTCAATTCATATGCTACCAGAGCTCTCAATTTTTCTACTCAGTGCATGATGTAAAACATGAGTCACTAATCCTAAATAGTGATGTTTTGTGGTACACTGTTGATTTTAAGTACAGCTTATTTCTGTTAAAATCCTGGCTGTTGTCTGTTGTGCCATCATTTTGAATTCAAGTTGTCATCAAACCAATCTGGCTCCCTTCCCACTCCCCCACCTCCTCCACCCCCACTTCTGCATCAAATACAAGTGTCAGCAGCAGCAATTCTGTACTTTCCTGTGTCGTTGGTGAGGCTGCTGACAAACACTGTCCCTAAAGGGACGCCTTCAGGTTTTTAATATTACCAGTCCCCACCTCAGTTAGTATTTCTTCAAATCTTGCCTACAGTTTGGACATATCAAATTCCTGGACTATCAATGCTGTACATGTTCTTGTCTCAGATTTACATGGATTCGGTCTAATCCCTTGTATACTTTAACCTGCTGCTTTTACCATCCAGAGGACGTACACACCTGCTCTTCGCTTTAGCGAGAACTCCCTGTCTGGCACTGGGCAGGCACTCACCTCTCTGTGACAGTCCTGCAGATCTGCTTGTTTTTCTCTCCCTTTTCCTCCATGGGAAGATAACTGACTAATGCAGGCAAAGCAGTTTGAGAGCCACGGGCGAGGACACTAGGTTGCTCACTGATGGTAAACTTTCTGGGTTTTTAACCTAATTTGCAGAACATGGTGGTTTTCCTTGAGAGTGGGTAAACTGTACCACCAGTCACAAAGCCTAAACTTCTTGTGCAAGTTATGATGGGAGTGCTGGGTGCTGCACATTGTAATATGCTTGCCTGAGCTCTGCCAGCCCCATGGGGAACAAGGATTTTACCCCAAAGACTGCTGCGTCCTGAAAAGGCACTCTCCTGCCTCGAAACTTTCTGGATCTTCCCCAGCAGCAGGTGGTGGCATGAATCCCTATCTCACCCTCTCTGGGTTGAGCCTTTGTTTGTGCCCATGTGCTGTTGATTCCTCATTTACACGTTTGCAATTTTCCTCTGCAAATGAGGAAGTCAGCTCTAGCTTAAGAAAGCTCTCCCGTTCTTCAGAAAACTCTGCAAGTCCCTTGGTACTTCTTTCTAGTTATTAGGAGAGGAAGGCAATAGTCATCTTCCCAAGCCTGTCCCTCCTCACCCCTCACAGGACCCCTTAAGGGTGTGATGACTACAGATATCCACAACTTGTCCTTGGACCTTCACAGGCTGCTGCATGCTGGGCAGCACTGGGGTTTGAGTGTCATTAAACTCAATCTTTCAGCCATGTTCCACGTGAATTAACAAGTAGCTGTGGCAGTACTAGTAGTTGACCAGGTGACACGTGTAACCTGTCCTCTTTCACCTCGATGTCTGCCACCCTGCTGAGAACTCACTGATCTCTACAGGGTAGGAGCTGATTCAGATGGTGGTAGCCAGGAGGTGAGGATGCTCTGGGCTATGACACCTCAGGGTCTGGCACATCCCTGAGGAATAACGTGTGACTCCCTGCTGCCCTGTGGAGAGGTCTCAGAGTAGGAGCCTATGCTCTGTTCCCTGTTCTACCTTTGATTCATGCAGGACCCAAGGCAAATCCTACTGGTCATCTCATGGATTGGTTTCCACACCCTCATCCATGTATGCAAAGTGGTAATTGTCACAACACAGCCTTCAATAAATGTCTGTGTCTAAGCCCAGCTCTCGCACCCACTGAGGGAGCATCTCTGGTAAGGCCATATGCCAGCTGGAAGGGTTTGCACCTCTAGGAGGGCACCTAGCAGATATAGACATTCAGGAAATAAGTGAGGCTGTGCAGGGGCAAGAGAAACTAGTGGGAAGCTTTGTGTTTGATACACTATTCTCATGTTAGAATAAGAAAAAAAAAGTCCTAATTACCTAAGATCTTAAGAACTAAGGTTTTTTTCACATCTGCATTGTAAACCCACTGTTCTGACTGTCTGCCAACTTCAGCAAATAGTTCTAGTGCTTGGGGGTGGAATTCTTGCAATGAAAAGTGCTCTATCACTGTAGCACCAGACCTGACTATACCAAGAGTAGGGGAAAAAAACAGAACACTAGCAGAATTCATGAGGAGGAGAGAAAGTGCCCACATCCAATAAATAGGCACAACTGTTATTCACAAAGTCCCTTTAGGCTGTGCCACAGGGCACTGTTCATCTACCCCTCCCTTTCTGGTGCTGTGCATGGGCATGGCAACCTCCAAACTTCTCCCAGTGGCTCTGGTGAACTTTACTGGTGGGGTCTCCTGGCTTGCCCATCAGCTGCCAGATTTAGCAGGTGGGGTGGAAGGGAGAGCAAACATGCATGTCCCTCCCCACTGCAAAGGCCTGCACAGAAGATGAATTTGAGCTAAGGGGCTGCAGTTTGACCTGGAGACATAAATGCAAGGACATGCTCTATGTTGTTAAGTCTGCTAGGAATTTCTGGCAAAGGTGGGCTGTGGAAGATCACAGTGCCGTCTCCTGGCCCCAGCAACACTTGGCAGAACTCCTCGGTCTTTGCATTAGTTGGCTGTGCAGTGCCAATGCCAAGGTCCTTCAGGGAATCACAAGAGAGTTGTTTTCCCTTCTGGCTTGTAAAGCGAGATACTCTACAAAATACAGCTAGAAAAGAGCATGGCACCACTCCCCACTAAATTTACTCAATACCCACTTCCCTCTTCAGCCCGAGGAACTCAGACTCAGATCTCTGGTATACTTGTGAGATGTCCTAAGCCCTAGACTCTGGAGTACCATATGCGGGATCTCACTCAGCCTCTCCTGTTGAAGCAGTTCCCCTTTGTATAAAACACGTAAGTATTCTCCATGTCAGCAGAAGGGAGAACAGGCGCAGTGGTCAGGGTGTGGGCTGGTGGGTGTGGGTCCCGTTCTCTGCAGCAGCAGCAGGCTGCGCTGCATTACTAAAATCCCTGGCAACTCTAGCCCAAGCCATTACCTTGTACACTAGTACACCAGCCGATAATGCCAAGTGGCTTATATCAACTCTGTTGTATGCAGAACTAGAGGTGGAAGTGACCAGCTGTGCAGCAGAGCATGGCCAGGGCAACTGTGGACTCTGCTCCCCTGCTACACCCTTTCCCATGGGCCATGCTCTCCCAATAAGGATTTACGGGCTCATGGCTGCAAGCTGCACAGACCATGCTAGCACAAGCTATGCCATCATCAAGAGTATATTCCAAGAGGAAGAGTACTAATAAAGTGTATTTTCTGCTTACCGCAGTCGAAAGGATTCAGCACGATATGTCTGTCTTCAGCTTTAGTAGAGCAGTGATGGGTGTTTTACTGAGGGTGCTCGGTCTTCTTCCAAGTGTTACTTTCTCTGACCTGGGGCTGGAAGGTCTCCACGCAGGCAGCTCTCAAGAACAGGACACCAGAATGGGAGCAACTGCAGCATGACTGCAGAGTCACTAGAGAAGAGGAAATGTGTGACATCAGCTCAAAGGAAATGAGAAATAAAATAAGCTGTAGAGGAAAGGCAATTAAGCACAGCAAAGATCTGGAAAGTCCTTAAAGCTGTTTCCTCAAAGTATCTCTGCTTCTGATAATCCTGAAAGAGGGCAAAGTTGGGATTTTCCTCCAAAGGCAGTATAAAAATCCACTCCATGTCCCTGGTTAGATCTGGGATTAGGCAGTATTTGAGCATCCTCCTTCCAACCAGGTGAATGGCAGAAGCCAGAAGAGCTTTCACTTAATAACTCTGAGGAAAGGAAGCGCCAGGAGAGTCATATATCCCATGGACAGATTCGTTCCCTAGCGCAGGCTCCTTCACACTTGTGTTGGGGCTGAACAGACCCAGGAATCCAGCCATCCCAAGTCTCCTTTTATCTCGGAACCTTCAGTGGACACTGAGACACCACAGCATGGCAGGTCTTCACCTGGCCCATCCACCTTCACATCATGACCACCGTTATTTGTGGCAGCCTGAAGACCACTCATCACAATGATGCAAATTGGTGGGGTGCTCAGGGAGACACCAGTGATAAGCAAAGCTGCACACATGGTCCCAGCTAAACTGTAAATCCTAAGTTGTAGCCCCGATGTCGATGGTTAACCTGCAGATGCTGCTCTTACGCAAGCTCACACCAAGCTTGGAGCACCTACACCATGTCCTACACAAACCTCACACCTGCAGACACCCACAGGAACTGAAACACCAAGTCTGATACCTGGATTCAGTGTGAAACACATAGGAATGGAGCCACAAAGTCCATCACCAGCGCAAAGAGGTACACGAGCCTGCAACAAAGCTCCTGAGGAACAACATGGGCCCAAGCGGAAGCAGAAGAGGAAAGTCCACATCGGTGCTCCCCTGGAAAGATTGGCTCTCGTGGCTCTTCTCATGAAATGCCATCTATGGCAAAGAGCCCATGGTAGGCCCTGGCCAAGTCCATGCTGTGATGAGCACCAGAGACCCCCATGGTGTGGTGTTGTGTCTTGGGAGAGCCACCACAGACAGGCGAAGGGTTGTGTTCTCTGGGCCTCACCAGTTGAGGGCACCAGACAGACTTCTCGGAGAGCCAGGAGCTTGCACAGACCCTCGGACACTAGCTGTTTAGCTGGTGAGCCCTGGCTCTGAGCCACACACAGCACCTCCTCATCAGCTGGGGAGATGGGGCCCTGGTGGAGGGGGTAAGGTGGACAGCAGCAATGCTGCTCTGCCAAGAGGCTGACTTTTGGCTTGCCTGGCCTTGGCCATCTCGAGGCAATGGGCTGCGCAGCACTGGGGCAGCCAGCACGGTGCCAGAACCCACCCTCTGTCCATGCCGGTGACTGGATGTCCCCAGCCAGGGGCAGGTGAAGCCCCAGCACTGATCTGGGCTTCTTTGCCTGTGTCAGCGCTTCCCTGGTGGGTGCGGACGGCCTTTCCAGGGGCCATTATAGAGGGAAGCACCTGGCGTGCGTGGTGCCCGGGCAAGCAGAGGCAGGCTGTGCACCTGGGGTCTGGCAGCCACCAGGAGCCCCAGCTGAGCTCCCAGCCCGGCAGGGCGTCGTGCAAGTGCTCAGCAAACTGCTGCGCAAACCAGGGTGTTCTGCTGCTCCGGGCCCTGCTCAGGGGAAGCTCCAAAACACCCAGAGGTGTATGGACACCACAGCTACCACCACAGCTGGACACGCCCTGAGCTGCTGTGGGATCACCCTTGCCCCCTGCAGCAACAGCACAGGGTGTCCAAGGGACTTGGAAGCCACCTGAGCTGAGCAGGACCCAAACTCCCCCAGCACGAGGGAGCCCAGCAGCGACAGCACTGTGCGGGGTGGGAGACCCGGCTCTGCCCTGCCTCAGGAGGGTGGGCTGCGCTGGGGGGCTGGCTGTGTGGAGCAGGGGACCAGGGAACAGCCAGGCTCTGTCTCTTGTCAGGCCACGCCAGGGTGACCTGAAGGGCGAGTTGAGGCTTCTGCAGTGGTGCCACAGATCTGTGCTGGGACGGAGGCTGCAGCAGTCTCCTTCCCTCCGCCGCCCACTGTCCTCCCTCCTTCCCCCTTCCCCATCAGCGGCTGTAAACATGGACCAAGGAGCATGACTCTTCATGGACCAGACAGCTCCCCAGTTATGTCTGTAAGACTGCTTCTGGGAGCTTAAATTAAAAACAAAACAAAAGCATGCTAATGAGGTTGGCTGGCAGCCAGTCCATGCCTTTGGGAAGAGCAGGAGTGAGGATGTCTGGTCACAGAGGGAAGGGGAGTGCTTGTAAAGGCTGTAGGAACAGCCAAACAAAGCTTGCTGTCCTGCTGCAGCCAAGTTCTTAGAGGAAATGAAAGCCCAGGAGGGGTTGGGCTGGGGAGGAACTCCCATCAGAAATCTTCATCCTTCCTCTGCTCAGCCCTGTGTAGGCTCTGCCATTGATGGGGCACACGCACGTCACTGAAGTGGAAAAGATCTTTCATAAAACCCAGAGAACCAAACAACAAAAACATACCAAGTTCAGTTGTGAAAGACACAGAGACCTGATGGGTGGAAGCTCTAGCAGAGAGACAAGCTTTGCTTTCTGATTTAAGCACTCCGATTGGAGTCAGGACACCTCTAACTGCCCTGAGCTGGGACCTGACCACATCCAGCACAGAGGAGGCCAGTGCCTCCTTGCTGCTCTCCAGATTTACTCATTTTATGGCTTTGCCTCAAAATGCTCAGGTTAGGCATCAAGCTTGTGGGATTCATAGAAATTCCCAGAACAACCACTTGGTCATGTAGACTGGCCTTATGCTGAGCTTGCAGTTGTCCACCTCTTAATTAGTAGGGGAGTTCACTTCCTCATCATCTCCATTTTCAGCTGTTCCATCGGGGGACCCAGACACAGCGCTCCCAGTACCAAGGCAACAGAGAAACCGTGAGAATAGTGCCCCCCCCCCTCCTGACCTGCATCGTGTCTGGTTCGCATTGACAGGTCCCATTACCCCCACAGCCAGCACTCCTCCCTCTGCCGTCCCTTCCAGCCTGGGGCGGCCAGCAGGCGTCCCCTGCTCTCCTGGGACTGCTGCCTGCTTCTGAGTACATCCCTGTGAATCTGGTGTTAAGATGCGTTTTGTTTGCAGTGGCCTGGCTTATTAAGTGGTCCTGGCAGTTTTTGACTGCCCTGTTCTCAATGTTATTTACCACTCTTCTAGTCTGGGGGATGCACACAAAGTCTGACAACACGGAATGCCATGTAAGGCCAAGTTAAGAAAAAAAAAATCTTGAATATGCCTTTACTTGTATGAACCAAACTTGCAAGCTAATAAGTAAATAAGCTGCTTTTACTATAACTGATTCCCACACGATGCTCTTAACTAGCACTAATGGTACTTTGGGTTGTTAAATCAGGACGCTGGATCCTGGAGCAGCTCTTCCAGATGACATTTGCTGGGGACAACATGCAAGCTGGTCGGTAGGCAGCAGGCTGTTCCCCTTGATCCGGCACCATACCAGCACTCTAACGGCAAGTGCACACTGCCTCACTGCTGCCTTGTATGCACTGTCTGCCTCTGGCATGTTTCCTTGGGGCCGCTTCCTTCTGAGATGGAGCCTGTTAGCAAAATACCTGCTTTTGATCGCCATATATGAATTTTGCAGGTATCAGAAACTCTTTTTGTTTTGAAAATATAGTATTATAAGCAAATATCCAGAGATCTCTTTCCAAGAGCAAAATCATGCTGTATTAGTGGAGAAGTGCTCTCCGTGGAGTGCAGAGGAGCAGAATTTTAGCCGACAGACTCTGCGTGCACTGTCAACTTCCCTGTTCAGTGACAAAAGCACCAAAGGACAAGATGAAATACCATCGCGGAGCTTGTGAAAGCACCAGCCGCTGCCACCAGGCTGAGACCTGTGCAGTGCATGTGGCGTGCAGGACCAGCACGCAGGTGAGCGTCATCCCTGCTGGTCCTGGTCACCAGGATGTTTTCTGGAGTGCCAGCACAGGTCTTTGAAAGGACATGAAGTTCCGTTTGAGCCAGAGCTGCTGCTGCTGATCTGACGCTAAGCGGTACGGTCTGTGAGTTTCCACTACTTGTCTCACACCCTCTGCACAATTTCCTTTTGCTTGTTGCAGGAAAGAAATACTAAATAAACTCTGTAGCTTTCCCCTCCGAGCATGTCAGAGCCCAGCACAACATGTCCCCACCTTATTACGAGCTCTGCAGGAATGTTCCCCGGACCTTGGGTTGCTCAGCAGAGAAATACATCCACCCCAGCAGCCAAGAGCCCCTCCTGGGGCAGTGAGCAGCGATGCTTCCTGGTAGCCATTTGAGAGCTAGGAAGGCAGGGCACAGCTTCTGCTGCTCACTGTGCTGCCACTGGGATAACCCAGCCAGGCAGGAAACGTGGCGCTGGAGTCGGCTGCGTTGCTGGCAGCGGGTGAAGCTGGGAGCGGGGCAGACTCTGGCTGGTTTTGGCAGGTGGAGCCCAAGTCCAGCCCTGCCTCACTGGGCAGAGGGGTAAGCTCTGCAGACCACCACATCAGGATTCATATGCCACAGCCCCAGGCTGTCGTAGCTCTGCCAGAGGGGAAAAACATGCCTTCACTGAGCTGCCCACAGCCAGGTCACTCTGCTCCCACTGCTCCATGATGCAGCGAGTTACCTCCCGACAGCATCTGCCTGCCCTCTGCCCTGTCCCCCTGCCCCAGCACGGCAGGGACAAGGCCAGGGACAATGCAGGAGTGGGATGAGGGACCTGGGCTCCTCGAGAGGCTCCAAGCATTGCCTCCTCTTCCTCGTAGGGGGAAGGTCTATGGCAGGGCTCCTCATGGTGCTTTGCAGTGTCCGAGCAAAGCCAGGGTCGTTCCTGCTGCCCAGGGGTGGGAGGGCACCCAGCCGAGAGCAGTCCCCATCCCCATGGCCCCGAAGGCAATGGCAGCACCAGCCTTGACTCATGCCATCATGACGCACCTTGTCCCTGCTTGCTGGGCATGGGGAGCAAGCGCACGTCTGCCCAGCACACCTGGGTGGGGAGGACGATGGTAGCTCTGAAGCCCCTGGAGCTGACTGAGATGCCACAGCTCAGAGACCCAGGGGGGACACGCAGCCAGCTGGTGTCCCGAGACACCCAGAGGGAGAAGGAGCCTGGGGAGCTCAGGGGGGGATGCCAGCACCCCGGGAGAGCAAGCAGAAGGGAAAGGAGCCTCTTACCTCTGGGTCACAGAGCACCTGGCCCAGCAGACCCAGCCCGCCAGGTCCCTGCCACAAGCGAAGCCACCGGCAGGGCCAAGCCGTCAGTGTGCTCCTGCCTGGGATGAGGCTCGGACGGGAAGGAGGGTGCTGGGCTCGCTCACAGGTGAGTGACTCACTTCCCTCTTGGCACTTGCGGCACGGCTCAGACTGCCCCGGCTGCGCCCTGGAGCTCAACACCGACTCCTGCAGCCCTTCCTCGAGCAGACAGCAGCAGGGAAACAGCAGCCAAGGCACTGTGCTGGCCAGGCCCTTGTCACACCCCCAGGTCACCCAGTGCCTCACACCCTGCCTGCAGCAGCTCCAGGGCAGGGGTGCTCCCCATCCCGGCCAGGGTCGCAGAGGTGGTCTGGGCTTGGTGAGGGAGGCCAGCGCCATTGGCAGAGCCATCCTCTGGGCTTCTCATTTCCTTCCAGATAGTGGGACTAGAGCCAGCACAGCAGCGAGAACTTGTTCAAATGCTCCCATTGGAGGTGGGGACTTGCTGCAGCAGGGCAAAGCGTCAGGATGAGACAGCTTTGCTGTGTGACTCCCTGTATGGGGAAACATTAGCCAGAAAATTACTGCAGGCCGTGGCAGCTAGTTTCCTTGCCCTCTCTGCAGCCTTATAAACTCCCCTCAGTTCTTGTGCTCCTTCTGTCTGGGAAGAAAGGGTGGATGGATGCCTGAGGATCCACACCTTCTTGCTGCCGCAGTCCCGGGGTAGCAGCTCTGACATTGCTCTGCTCAGGTTTCGCATGGGATTTCCCCAGATGTGTACTTCAGCACTGGCATCACTTAGGTCATGGGCATAACATCCGCCTGAGTCACTCGTGTTATAACAAGAAATCACACATGTTTCTGTCTGCTCCCTTTATTACTGTGGGTTGTTTAACAAGAAAAGGTTGTTGGGTTTTCTTTGCTGTTAAGAACTGGCACTGGCTTCTGCAAGGAAGGAGGCATGAGGTTTCTGAGACAGCCCTGAAGGGCCAGACAACCACAACTGGTCGGTGCATAAAAGCATGTTGAAAGCACATCAGAGCAGGCACAGGACCTGCACTGCTATCAGAAGGAACTGGCTGTTTGCATGTCCTACAGCCTCCCCTTCTAAGCCTGCCAGGCACCCAACTGCAGAATCCAGAGCTGCAGCAAATACTCCAATTTCCCAACCAAACAGAAAAGCCGCACCAGTTTATCCTGCAGCTAAGTTATGGCCTTTCTCAACAGAGAAGTTTGCCAGCATCTCTTGTGAATAAGGAAAACTAGGCTATGCTGGGAGGAGCGTGGCCAACAGAGTGAGAACAGTTAATAGCCCCTCTGCTTGGCACTGGTGATGCTGGACCTGAAACTGCATGTGCAACTCGAAAGGGACATGGAGAACTGGAGTGGGACTGGCAGAGAGCTGCCCTCACGGCCTGAGCCCTGGGGCACATCCTAGGGAGGGAGCCAGGCTGGGATTGCCCAGAGGCTGAGGGGCGATCTGATCATTCCCTGCAGCTGTTGGAAGGGAAGTTGCAAAGAGGGTGGAAGCAAACTCGTCTCAGTAGTGGCAAGTGGTGCGACAAGGGGCAACAGCCACAAACTGGAGTGCAGGACAGTCAGGATGCATATTGGTGAAATGTTTTCGCTAGAAGGGTTGCGCATCATTAGGACAGGAATCCAGGAGGCCTAGAGTCTCATCCTTACCACTTGGCTAGATAAAGCCACAGCCGACCTCACCTACCATTAGTGACCCCACTTCAAATGCAAGGTCGAATTAAAGATCTACAGAGGTCCTTCCCCAAAACATTTCAGTTCTGTGATTAGAACTGCAACAATTCCACTGGCATGTGTTGTTTTCCTTGAGAGGTGCTCTCCATGTCATCAAAATGCACTCCTGCAAACCCCATTCCACCCAGAAAAACTGTAACAGGAGTGGCCAGACAGGGCCTGCTGACAGCTGAAAAGGAAGCAGTTTGACTAGACACGAGAAGATGGGTGACACAAATCCCATCGATTATTTTCAGGTTACATCCTTGTTTGGTTCAGTGAGAATCTAGTAGTGGCTGTGAAGCAGGGGACTTTGCACCTTAATGTTAACATTAATGCTACGTCTGGACTTCTCTGTAGCTGCAGGACAACTGAATATCCCGGAAAGGGAACATGAATGAAGCAGGTGGCCAGGGAGACCAATAGTGCAGGAGAGTCCATTTTAATGGCACTCACTAGGCTGAGGCAGAGATCTCCTGCTACAAAGGAAAGAGACCTACCGGCCCTGAAGTCCTTTCCATCCTTGCCCTGGGAGTCTGAAGTCCTCTGGCTGGTGTGACAGGGAGGTTTCCTAATACGAAGTCTGCTGAGCCTCAATGGTGAGTCAGGCAGCTCGGCTACATCCTAGATCTACCTAAAGCGTGCATGGTACTCACTGCAGCGCTGAGATCAGAGTGGGAAGACAGAAGCCCAGCCTAGAGGAGCAGCACTCCCCCAAACATCTGCCCATTTTGTGCAGAACATGAAGCTGGGCTGTGAGAGCTTTACCTTTCAAGGAGCAAAAGGAGTTCCCCCTGGAGCTAAAGGCAGGGGAGCCCCCTGCAGCAGGAGGGGCACTGCCAGCAGGAGTTCTGGAAAACAAAAACAAGGTTTTGAACTGAGCCAGTGCAGCCCCATACACTCTGGGCCCAGGCACACCGTGCTGATGCACACAAGGGACAATGCCCCTTTTCTGCATGTGAATTGTAGGGCACAGCTGCCTGAGCAGGGGAGGTCTTACTCACACTGCAGCTTGCAAGAGCAAAAGGAAGTCAAGACAGCCCATTTAGTCTAGATAACACACTGCAATCGCCCAACTCTTTCTGAGGGAAACTTCCTATATTAAGGCCAACTTTTCACAGTTTCTTTCCAGTTTCAATTGTTTTACAAGGACAGAGAAAGAATCATAGAAGCACAGAATCCCAGAGTGGCAGAGGTTGGAAGGGACCTCTGGAGATCATCCAGTCCCACCCCCTGCCACAGCAGGGACACCTCCAGCAGTGGCACAGGACGGCGTCCAGGCGGGTTTGGGATGGCTCCAGAGTGGGAGACTCCCCCACCTCTCTGGGCAGCTGTGCCACTGCTCTGCCACCCGCACAGGAGAGAAGTCCCTCCTCAGGTTGAGATGGAACTTCCTATGCTCAAGTTTTTGCCCGTTCCCTCTTGTCCTGTCACTGGGCACCACTGAAAAAAGACTGTTCCCATCCCCCGGCACCCTCCCTTTCAGTATTGATAAGCATTGGTAAGATCCCCCCTCAGTCTTCTCTTCTCCAGACTAAAAAGCCCCAAGGCCCTCAGCCTTTCCTCATCAGAGAGATGCTCCAAACCCCTAACCATCTTTGTAGCCCTTTGCTGGACTCTCTCCAGCAGTTCCCTGTCCTGCTTGACCCGGGGAGCCCAGAACTGCACACAGTGCTCCAGATGTGGCCTCCCCAGGGCAGAGCAGAGGGGGAGGATGACCTCCCTCGACCTGCTGGCCACACTTGATGCACCCTGGGATGCCATTGGCCTTCTTGGCCACTGGGGCACGTTGCTGGCTCATGGCCATCCTATTGTCCATCAGGACTCCCAGGTGCCTTTCCACAGAACTGCCTTCCAGCAGGTCAGCCCCTAAAGAACTACAGTTACACTCCTGAAATACAAATCATGTACAGCGAAAGAGTTGTTATTGCCCAAGGAGAAGGGGTGGAAAAAAGAGGGTTTTTCCATGCATTTACAAAGACGGCATCTCTTTGGGGCAGAGGAGAAGAAGACCCAGGCACACAGACAGCATAAGAACCATGATATTGGATCCAGGCCATCTAGTTCAGTACATCATGCTCAACAGCAGCCAGCAGATGATGATCAACAAAGAAAGCGTGTGCAGTGCAATGCATCCCTCATCATACACTGCCAGTGTCTGCCAATATGGGGCAGAGACTCCCTCAGCTAGCAGTTACACTGGGATCTTTACATAGCTTGATGGCCTTTATTTGTGTGAACCCATGTATGGATGAAAATTAAAATCTTCTGACCTCAATAATGCTCTATGTTGAGTTCTACAATCCACTGTAGGAAAAGCATTTCTGTCTTTTCAACCCATTTCTTGCGGATATCCCTCCACAGCCTCTCATTCTCGGGTTCAGGAAGAAAACAGCTTTTGATGCACTGGTTCTCCTCCATACCATTGCTTGTCTCCTTTTGAAATGTTGTGCAATAAAGCACGTGTATAAATGGGCATCCATGTAAACTGTAAGGCACAGCCATAATGTGGCTTCATAGCGAGGAAGACAGTATTTTCTATTTCACTCTGTCTTTGCCCACAGTACTCTCAGTTTTATACAATCCCTGCAGCTGAGTGACTAAGAAATGATTCCTGAGCAGCAGCAGCTAATTTAGAGCACATCACTGTGTTTGCCAAACTAACATAAATGTTAAGTAACACACTGGTTTATGTCTTATCAAGAATAGATTTTGTTTCTGGCTGATCACCCAGGCTTTTTATAGCTGCTGTAACTTAGTCTAGTCTTTACTGAATAGTTTTTCTACCAGGTGAACTCTAGCTAATCTGGTGAACATCTGCTGAAATCTAGACCTCGGCCTGCCTACATGCTCAGAGGATCCTCCACTCTCATCCCTAGACTACAAAGTACCACCAGACTGGAAGGTCCTGCACCCTGTCCCCTTTAATCCACAAGTGAGTAGTTTCCTGTTGCAGTTTCCCCAAGTAACTTGCAAAGGTCCTTTCCCATCCCACCACTGCTGAACAGGAGATACACCCTTGCAAACTGCCTGTGAAAGGGAAGGCAACCTCCCTGCCTCAGAAGGGAACCAAGAGCTTCAGGAGCAATCTCTGGACTCCCACAAAGGAACAAAGAGCTGAGCTGGACTCTGGTAGACCCCCGTGTACATTCTGTGGGAACTGGACATGGAGGACAAGTTATTTCCACGGAAAACCAAAGCCAAGACCCTACTGAAAGGTACTTCTGTAGCTATCTGTAGCTCCTTCCGAAAGAAAGGAGATTCCCACCAATCTATTTTCTTGTCCTGCATATGGGGGACAAATATTTTAGTCTATGAGGACCACTGACCTAAGAAGAGCTCCAAGGGGGAAGGAGGCCTAGAGATCTCTCCCTCTACAACATCTGTACCTCTTGAAATTAAACATTTCATTCACTCCATCCCACTGCCTTGGCATGCATTGCAGAGCGCAGGCAACAGCCCAGCCTGCATCTGTGGGGGTCCACGTTGTGCATTCACTTATTTCCACCCAGGCAATTCAAAAGAGTTTGCTATTACAAAGCTTGACTACAAGGATCAAAATTAACCTCCTAGGTTCCCTCCAGTGGAGCAGAGAAATACCTAGCAAAGGGACAGGTATTTCACTGCTGCTAAAGCCTGCCTGGCAGATGGGAACCTTCACAGTACTTGGCTGAGTAGATAATCAAGACAGAAGAAATACTGCATATTCAGATATAGAAGCATATCATTGGCAGGACAGGAAGAAAAGGAAACAGGAACAGCTAAATTGACAGTGAAACAGCATTGTTACAAGCTACGCATTTTGCTGCCCCAACCAAGTCATACCCAGTGGAAAAAATGTCTCTAACGGCAGCAGCCCATAGGACTAGTACTTCAATGACTTTGGCCACAGGCTGCACTCCTCGAGCCCCAGTGGTAGCCACTCCACTGGTCAAATTCCCACAAACGTACACGTCTCTGAGAAGCAGAAGCATAACATGGGTATTACAAGCATTTCAAGTTCTCACAGGACTCATCCTGAGGTCCTGAAAAAAAATTTAAAGAAAAGATCTGAAAGGTCAGTGCCATCAGTCAGCAAAGACATTACACCATCTGAAAGGAAGTGCTGCTAGGAAGACCAGTATTTCAATATCAAAAAGAAGGTCTCTGGGACAAGAGTGACTGGGACAGATCTCTAAGCTAGAAATACTTTGACAGGGGAACAAGAGGCAGACAAGTTAGAGGTACAGCATGTCGTCTGGACGAGAGACTGCACTTAGAAATACTTTAATCATCTGAGCTACTGCCCAACACTGCTCATTTTTTACACCCAGGAAGAGATTGCATCTGAGAGACAGCACTGCAAAAGTTAGCTGACATTTTCCCCAGAACAGATGTGGCTAGTCATTGCCTTGACAAGGAAGTTGTGTCCTACTGATGTGTTCCCAGCTAATGGAGGATCAGGCTCTGCCAACAAAAAGGAATTTCAGTGCCTGAACAAAGCAATGCTGCACAGTTCAGCGTCTCCCAGAACTGTCAGCCCACCTTAGCCTGCTGTTAGTTACTGTTTGGCTCTTGTGTGCTGCCGACATGCGTGTATGTCTTGTGCATCACCAACATGTTATTTTTTAAGCCATGTTTTGCCCCTTGAGGTTCAGCTATCTAGCAGGTTATACCTAGTTAGACAACTAAGGTAAAGAAACTGTATTCCTGTGTTTACACAGAAAATAGGAACTGTATTCTACTGTTCTAAGAGTTAGTTAATGTATAAAACACCAAAATACTTTAGTTTTATTAGGGAAGGATGTTTCACTTTACATCTGGTCGCACAGAGCAGTGCACAAGAGGAAAAGAAGATAAGGTGGCGAGTAGAGAGCACCACTCACTTTCCAGCAGATTCATCTAAGTCCTGGGCCCTGCCAGAAAGCACTACCTTCCTTGGGAGCTGCTTTGTTGTAACGCAACTTGATCATGTCGCTCCTCCCTAGCAGGCAGAAGTAGAAGGCAATTAACCAGAACTTGAAGAGTTGAGACACCAGAAGATGGAGGCATCTCTTCAGGGCTAGCAGAACCAATCTTTCTGAAGAGAGACCTCGCCAATGCCTGAGACACAAGGGATTGCGCTCATTTGAAGATGATGGCACGTCAGACAGCAAGTCCAAGTGAAAGGAGCTGGCTAACAGCAGTAAGGAAGAGGAAAAGCAGTATCTTCATGGAGGCAACTACCCACAGGACCCAAGTATGGGGATGGCCATCAGGACAGATGGGAAGAGTTTGCAGAAGGGTCTCCAGAGGAGTCTGCCAGGCACATGTGGATCTGTAGTATACTCCATTTTGAACACCTTTAAACAGTTGAGAATCTCTTAAAACCTTACAACACACACACAAAATAGGATTTTAAAAACCGGAACTCAGGAGTCTGAGCTCACCCTCTCACCCTATAGCTTCAAGGAGTTCCACTCCACACAGGTGCCCAAGTCCTCCCAACCCATCCACGCTCCCCAAAGGCACAGCAACAACTCAGTTTTCAGCACAGACTGGCACACCTGCATCCACCCAGGCAGCATCCAGGAAAGAGAGACACTCTCCCCGTCCTCCTGGCTGCAGCTCTGCAGGACTGTCACTTCAAAATTCAAGTCAGAACAGACTTTGGGATGACAGCAGACCAGGGAAAGCGTTCACACTGAAGAGCAGCAACATTTCAGTGGCCAGCACTCAATTCACACCCTTGCAATTGTATTTTTGAATAATTCCAAGAAAAAAAAAACGGTAACTTGGGTAAAAATTTATTTTACATACAGACCATTGCAACTTAACTATTAATCAAGAGAAGTTATTTTTCCTTTACAGGAAGTGACCGGCTGGTCTGAGATTAACAGAAGTCTGAGCCTGAGAGCTGCGATTTTAGTTTGGAAATCAGATCTTGGGGGAAGGGTCCTTCCAAGCACCACTCAGTTCAGTGAGGAGCTGCAGGACTTTAACTGCAGGTCAGCTGCACTGCACAGTGCTGGAAGCAGAT
This sequence comes from Pluvialis apricaria, assembly GCA_017639485.1. Taxonomy (NCBI): domain Eukaryota; kingdom Metazoa; phylum Chordata; class Aves; order Charadriiformes; family Charadriidae; genus Pluvialis; species Pluvialis apricaria. The sequence goes on along the minus strand of CM030027.1, from coordinate 390,094 downwards.
TCCCAGAGTCAATTTGGACCTTTCTGAAGCTTGCTAAGAAAGATGATGCCTGGAAAGTGATGGATGCATTTCCAGTATTTTGTTCAGCTCTCAAACTAGAAATGGAAGTGGTGAAACAGCACAATCTCTGTGAAGTACAAAACATCAAGTTACAGGGCAGCAGACAAATGGGACAGCAATAATGGCGGGGACCCTCCTAAGCCAAGTGTTCTACATGTAGCAGGTTCCTGGCCGAGTTCATACTATGGCCCTAGTTCAAATGGACAGAGTACAAAAAATACTTTGACCAATAATTAATTGTACTGGAAACAAACAGTCTACTAAAAAGCAATTCTTACTCTAGGTGCCAATGAGTCCTTAAAAGCAGGGAGGGGATTGAGGAGCTGCACTTGGGCAGTGCTGCCAGGATCATTCCCGCTGCTCCATTTTTACTTTGGGAGGTCTCAGGAAGGTCCTGTTTTTCTTTTCTTTCTTCCCCTTTGTATTTGCCTGGAAATTTCTCCAGCTGTCCACACGACCATCCCGACTTTCCTGGGAACAACAGACAGGAAATTGAGTTAAGAAGTGCAAGAGCGAGACAGCAGGCAGCACATACCAGTTTCAAGAGATCAACAGCAATTTCCCTCTTATCCAGCATGTAGCACCCTGGCAGCCAGGACATACAGACACTGTGAAGAGCCAGAGCAACAAACACAGCACAGTGGAACTACAAGTGAACTTACAAACACCAGTGTAAGCACTATGTTGGTTTTCTGCTTCAGAAGCAATCAGCTTGGGTTGTGTAGTCCTGAGTAGAGTCTACTGAATCCTCTGATGTGCAAAGAAAACAAGAAGCCTCATCTCCAGTGGATGTTCTTAATTGTCAGCTCAGAACGTGCCATTTCCTTACTCTGTCTCACATCCTTGAGACAGCTCTCCTTGTGCTGCAGCTTGGAGGCAGGGAGAAGACAGAAGGGAAATGTACTGCTGTCTTCTCTCATGCTCCTTACCCCAACCTTCATCAGAAAGGGACAAGGAGAAAAGATCTCTGACACATTCTTTTCTCTTCTCCCTGGCCTACCTGGAGAGAAGCAGAAACCACTCCTGGGGAAAAAAAAAAAAAAAAAAAAAAAAAGACTCCTCACAAAGTCAACCTATGATCTCTACAGGCTGAAGGTTTCACAGTAGGACAAAACAAGTCCAGGCATGATCCACTTCACAGTGTGGGATCCATATACTCACGGCCCACCTAAACAGAGCTGTGCCTGCACTACTGGTGCTGCACACAGGCTCTGGCTACAATAGCTGTCTGCTTCACTTCCCTCCTTCCCCATGGCAGGATGGGGGAAGGCCAGGCACTAGCAATGATCTGAATGATGGGGCAGAGTGCACCCTCGGCAAGTCTGCAGATGACACAAAACTGGGAGGAGAGGCCAACAGGCCAGAGGGTTGGGCTGCCAAGCCAGAGGGACCTTGGTCGGCTGGAGGAATGGCCTGACAGGAACCTCACGCAGTTCAACAAGGAGAAGTGCAAAGTCCTGCCCCTGGGAAGGAACAACCCCCGGCACCACCACATGCTGGGGGCCACCTGGCTGGAAAGTAGCTTGGGAGAAAAGAACCTGGGGGTCCTGGTGGACACCAGGTTGAACATGAGCTAGCAACATGCCCTTGCTGTGAAGGCGCCAAATGGTGTCCTGGGCTGCATTAGGCAAAGTATGGCCAGCAGGTCGAGGGAGGTGATCCTTCCCCTCTGCTCAGCGCTGGGGAGGCCACCCCTGGAGTGCTGCGTCCAGTGCTGGGCTCCCCAGTATGAGAGAGACATGGACATACTGGAGAGAGTCCAACAAAGGGCCACAAAGATGATGGAGGGACTGGAGCATGTCTCCTGTGAGGAAAGGCTGAGAGAGCTGGGACTGTTCAGGTGGGAGAAGACAAGGCTCAGGGGGGAATCTCATCCATGTGTACAAGTATCTGAAGGATGGCAGAAAGAAGACTGAGCCAGGCTCTTCTTGGTGATGTTCAGTGCCAGGACCAGAGGCCATGGACACAAACTGAAACACAGGAGGCTCTATCTGAACATCTGGAAACATGTTTTTATTGAGGGTGACCAAGCACTGGAACACGTTGCCCAGAGAGGTCGTGGAGTCTCCATCACTGAGGATATTCAAAAGCCATCTGGACATGGTTCTGGGCAACTGGCTGTACGTGGCCCTGCTTGAGCAGGGGCGTTGGATCAGATGGACCCCAGAGATCCCTTCCAACCTCAACCATTCTGTGATCACACTTTTGCTAGTGATAAGGCTGTATGGCAACTTCTGTTCTAACCTTCTTGTTTCTTAAGGTTTGTTGGTGGAAGCTATTCTTGAAATTACTAAGAAAGGGAATTTTGAGGGTGGGCTGGGAGAAAGTAGATGTTCGAACCTGCTCCTTCTAAAATACATCAAGATATAATTCAGCTCTGAAAGCAGCCCATGAATAGCTTCTAGAAACAGCAGGCAACCACTTGCATGACACAGATATTCCCATGAGGACTCAGAAATACTGCAGAACATACATGAGGGACAAAACCTACAGGTTTTAGGGTAAAGAGATAGGATCAGAAGTAGGACGCAGTATGCAGACAAGGACTGAAATTACCAGGAGCAGGAAAGCCTGGAAGAGCAATGCAGAGGTACAACACGAGCACCTTTAAAGGTTGGGATTTTCATGTTTGGCTTGTTTGGGGTTTTTTGAAACTGAGACAGAAGCACAACTGCAGAATATCAACTTAAGTTTTTTTCCTTATGGTTTAAATTTCATTCGAAGCAGCAACACACATACTCCTTCCAGATATATTTTAAAGGCAGCCACTGAATTAGTACATATAAAGGAGTAGCTAAGAATTCATGTTAAATTGTCTCCAATCATCCTCTCTCGATGGTGGTCACTAGCAGAAATAAGCTTTTTATTCTTGTGTATTCCAGTGATCCGTTTCAGACATTACCACCTAGCTTTGATACTGTCTTTTCACATGGATTAAATGGTCACCAGCAGGGCTGGAGAACACACCTGCAAGCGCAGAGGTTCAGCTGTCTAGGCATGGTTGAGGACATGCAGGTACTTAGAGCTGCAATATCAATAGTTCTGCAGCTCCCGTTTGGTCCATTATTATTTGCTTGCAACACTTGTTCACATTTCCTCAGCTGCTATGCTTTACTGCATCCCTACAGCACTGACAACTTCTGTGGCCATTCTGGCGTGAGAACACAGAACTTCTGCCAGCAGCAAGGCCAGTGACACACTCATTTATCCCTCTTGCATTACATGAGAAAATGCATAGTGCACTCAATGCAGCAGCATTACACAAGTTTTCCAGAATATCCAGCTTCTTATATCCATGTTATGTAGCCCATGAACACAAACTCTTCCCAGCAGAGTCTCCAGAAACACCCTACTTGTCCACTTTCCACAGAATGCCAGTTCAGCTCTTCTCTCCCAGACACCCTCTTTTTTAAGGTCCTCTTGTGCATAGACTGGGATCCAGCTTTGGATTAAATGAACAATCTAGCTCATCTTTTCATGAGGGAAGAGTTACAGGCTCAATCAAATATTTTGGCAGGCTGTAGGTTTGACCCCTAGTATAGCAGCACAACAACCACAAAGCTACTTCTGATACACCTAAACACTGAATACAGGGTGGATGGGTCAAAGGGAAGTGACTGTGGTTCAGGTCTCTGATACTCACAGGAGATACAGATTCCGTAAGTGTTAGCAACCAGGCTGGAAAGTACCAACAACGGTCCACACTAGTGGTTGAACAGCTGCCAGATTAAGTTTTACTGGTTACCAGTGACCTGGGCTAAGCAGTAATTCAAATTTCTGACTAAGGACAAGAATGAACTGTTGACAGAGCCAAAAATACTACACCTTAATTTACCAGACCTCTTTCTGGAAAGTGATACCAAAGCCCCATCGGTGAATTCTTCTTTCCACACAAGGACAAAACCCAGGCTTGTGCAGGATCTTTTACTTAGTGTTTACTTAAATTATCTTATAGCACCTGCAGACAAAAAGTCTCCCTTCTCTTTTGGGGCATTCCGGGCAGCATGGTCAAGAATTGCTGAGGCCCATCCTGTAAGTTAAGCTGCTGATTACCTCAAAGTTCTTCTGCCATTCACGCTCTCGTTTAGCTTTCTCTTGTGCCTCAATTTCCTCTTCCCTCTGCCGCTTCCTGCAAGGGAAGCCACGAAGAAGTTATGAACCCACAAGCATCTACTTTAAAGAAACACAGTAATACTTTCAAAAAATCTCAGAAAGCTCTTCTGATTTCTTGGAAGATTAAAGTTCTTATCAAAAAAGGTAAATATGCATACCTAGGATAGCACAGCAAACTATTTTATTTTAAATCTGGAAGAGCAGCGAGCAGAGAAGATGGTTTGGCACCACTGACAGCATGCATGTACTTAATTAGCAAGTCAGCGTCTCTTTCTCGGCAAAACAAGTTGGACTCCCTCATAACTCTAGTGGTAAGTCTCTAAACCTATTGAGACTACACATTTTGAGAAGTTAATAAATACTTGAGTATGCAAGGTATGAATGAAATTTTTTTCACCCTAATTTTTTTTCATCTGTAATCAAAAGTAGTGCCCTGCAACCATCTCCCAGACTGCCTTCACTGATCACTACAGAAACCCTGCTCTACAAAGTGCATCCACAGTCAGCACTCGGGCAACATGTGATCAAAACACCTAAAATAGTTCAGGATCACACATGCCACAGGGTATTTCTAGCACTAAATTAAAATTAAAAATCAGTTCTTTGCATGCTAACAACATGCAGAAATGTGTCACCATTTCACTGTTTTGGGTGGCCTCCATGTATACACATAAAAGTATATAAGCATACCAAATAGATCAATGTCTTAAATACAGAAGGGCAAGTTTCCTGCTTGCATTTCTCAAGCACAGAGATCTACAGCCCACAGGTTGCCAAGAGAAGTGGTGGAATCCACATCACTGGAAGTCAGCTTGACAGGACCCTTATTAGTCTAATCCAAAGCCCTTGCTTTCAGCAGGAGGTTGGACCAGATGATCTCCAGAGGTCTGTTCCAACTTAGACTTTTCTAAGACTCTATGATTCCTTATCTTCTCTGAGAAAGCATGCGAGAGGAAGAGTCTGAACTGCACAAGCAGAATGCTGCTCATACCTTTCATGCATTTCTTTTGCTTCTCTTTCTTTCCTCTTAATTTCCAGTTCAGCAAAGAGCTTCATCGTCTGTTTGTATACAGCTTGTTTGAACTGTAAAACACAAATCCAGTCTTAAAATAACGCCCATTAACACAGTTAGAGAAGTCTCTTTTACATAAGAATGTAAGAAGCATAACAAGAATGCGAAGCGTACGTATGCCCACATAACCCCGTATCCTGCCTCAACAGTAGTCAGTAGCAGCAGCATACGAAAAGGTACTGCTGCTGATTAAATTCTGGCCCCGACACCAGGAAACAACTACTTATTAGCCTCATATTAGTCTCATTTTCATTTGTGTTCACGAACCTGTGCCTAAACAGAACTGTTCATGTCAAGCTCTCTTATTCTTCTGCTAAGTCTTGTAATGTTATATTTGACAAAAAAGGCAAAATCATTCTGTTTAGATAGCAATTTCCCAGTAGATCTTGATGTGTTGTAAAAGTCTAGCATTGGCTTTCCAGTAGGAAATATCAGTATACTTAAAACCAAACTTCATCATTAAAGAACAGCAAGAGACTTCTGAAAATCAATGGAAAACAAGGTGGTTATGGGGTTACTGCGGTGATATCAAGAGGAAAAAGTCACTTTGTAGGAAAAAAAAAAAAAGGTGAGGACAGTAAGACTAATGATGTCAGTGTTTGATAATCATCTACCATTCTGTTAAAGCCTCTAATATCACTTGACTTCTTTCAGGCTGTAAATGAAGTAAGAAGAATTAAGTTACGTCATGCCTTTTTTATTAAAAGTGATTTGTTGCAGAACAGCATATCTACCCTCAAGTGCTATATGGAAGAAACAGCTGAAACAGCTCTTACTGTAAAACGTCACTAAGAGCACATTTTAGACATGCTGTAGTGGGTTCTACACAAGCCTCTGCTGGCAGCAAGAACACCACAGTTCCAGCATCCAGAATACAAGAAATTAAATTCAAAAAAGACTGCATGATGTGCAAGCAATGAAGACTTGCTCTAAGAAAAGAATTGGGTATTTTGACCTATATAATCTCATTATATATTTACTCTTTACACTACAGTTAAACTATTTTCTAAAATACACAGGTATTACCCAACACATGGTACTCTACAGCGGCTTATCGGAATTTGTTGTTCTGTAATGATTGGACTAGATGATCTTACAGGTTTTTTTTGCAATCTAGGAGATTCTGTGATTTTGAAAGTGCAAGGATTTACACCACTCTAACAAGTCTAATAAATACTTCCGTACTGGTTTTCACTCTTAATTCCTCAAAACACATTTTGTGCTCCGCAGTTTCTCTGAACAGTATATGACTTACAACTTCAGGATCATCCTCTTCTACAGTGGGAGGTTTTCCATCCTTCTTCAACTGCTTCTTTTTTTCTTTTACCTCAAGATTAAGAACAAAGACAAGAGCCCAAAAAGTTTTATCGGGCTTACATAATTGTACCCAAGTAGTTCTGCATTCCTGCTCCACTGTGTGGGAAGAACTCTGGATGACAATAAGTTCATTATGATTTGGATTCATGTTTTATTTTAGACCAAAACCTCCTGGTCCTAGGTCCAGATAAATACATACAATATCACTATCACATGAACTGTAGTAATTAAAAATACTATGCTAGATACTATTCATTCAACGCAATCCCTTTGTTGGGTTTTTGTGTTTGTTTTAAAGATATATTCACATCCAATATACACCATCCAAACCACCAGGCAGCTTATTTTGCAAATTATTTTACGAATTTGCTTTCTAGAATTTGTAATATTCAAAAGACTAAGAACAACAAGCAGAACATAAAGTGTTTCTTCATTTAGAGTATCTGAGTTCTCCCGTATCATCTGCTTTCTCAAACTTGTTGTGTTTTAGTCCAGCCACATCACTCAACTAACGTCTTGGCCAATGCAATCCAATCTCCTTTTCTTATCTTATAGGTCATTTTCCCCCAAACTTCCCAATCTCCTGCTGTCACCACCTATTTTCTTCCACCTACACACATCTGAACTGCATCATTCATTCACAGACTTTAAAAAAAATATTTAGGTCAGATCATGTGGTCTGACCTAATTATTTCAAGTACTGAATTTCACTGAATTATCTTGCACTCAGCTCAACAGCAGTCTTGCACAAAGCACATTTGTTTATGCCATGAAGAGCTCAGGGTCCACCTGCACAGCTTCATTATGAGGTTTGCTCAGCTCACCTTTTGATGACCTAAACATGCAGCAGGTGTACCAAAAGGCAAATTACAAATGACTGATTACCACTCACCCCCATGCCTGGACGTTCGTATGGAATACTTACAGTGTGTTCCACATATTCTTTTCCTGCCTGTATCACATCCAAGGCCCTCTTCTTCTGCTCCTGATCTAGCAGCAACTTGTACGCTTTATCTACAGCTAACAAAAAGCATCAACATTAATAGCACTAGTAGTCACATTCACAAGGCATCACAAGATTGCTATTTGTTGACCATATAAATTTTGCTTTCTAGAATTTGGGGGGAGTTGGTTTGTTTGGTTTTTGTTTTGTTTTGCTTTGTTTTTAACACATCTAGGTAAGTGATATCATGATTAGTCAAATGAGATTTGAAGCACAGTGATGTCAGAGGCTGTCAGACACCTTTTGGAGTTAGCAGAGTGAAAGTATCAGTCCTACCAAGTGATTTAGTTATATGGCATGAGGAAAGTTTAAGATGCATAATGCCTCAGCATAACACAAAGTATATGACAGAGGTAATGTGATGGGTTTAGGTGTATATGGTCTTTGAATAAAATCTAATGTGCAGATTAAACAGTTTTTCTTGAACAACCTCAAAACCCTCGGACCTGTTTGTCCCCTTTGCGAACGGACAATGCAATTACCGCCACCTAGTGGAATTTTCTGCTGAAATGCCACCCCACACATCTGCTTCTCCATCATCTAAAGCACCTTTACAGCAATTCTGTTCGTCAGTGGGGGCCCCACCCTTAATAAACATTTAAACAAGCTACAGAAAAATAGCAGTCCAACTACTGCTGTGTCCTGATTTGAGGTAAAACTGAACCCATTTTCTGCTCAGTAATTTTACTTTGCAGTTAAGCCTCTTCTAACTACTGAAATTAACAGCATATTGTGCAAAAACCGTTCGCTCTCAGAGTGATAAGACCTACATTTATAGTTGATGCCAAGGCACAGTATGCAGAGAGGCTCTTGCTTATACTTATTGCTATAACAACCAAGGCCAGCTCACTGTTATTTGCCCTGTTGGAGGGCTGGAAGCAGAAAAGCACAGAGGAGTCACACCTGTGGGGAGGAGCGGACAGGACAGGTGGCCCAAAACTGACCAACAGGGTATTCCATCCCATCCGCATCATGCTCAGGATAAAAGGAGCCCACATGTCTCTGTGTTGCCCAGGCTGCATTGCAGTGGCCGTTCACAGATGTGATCCCACTACTGACCGGCACGGGAGCTTTGACTTGCTCTATCTCCAACCTGGGCTGGTTCACTCCTCCTTAGTCAGCCTGGTGTCCCCCAACTCCCTGGGGCTCATCATACTGATGCCGGCCTTAGCGCAGACACCTAGCGCACTGCAGCCCAGAACCCCTGGGCTCAAGCAATCCGGTGGGCTCACGACAGTACACCAGCCAAGAAAAAGGGTGAGAGCATTACCTTCAAACGCCTTCTGGGCTCTATCTGCATCATCTTGATTTTTGTCTGGATGCACCAATATTGACAACTGCAAGAGAAAGAATCTTGCTATCAAGATCATTGTAAAAGATGAAAAACATTTAAGAGATTTTTGTGAGAGGAGGGAAATAGTCTCAGATAGAAGGAATCGCAGGGGATCACATTCCTCTGTACATAGACAATCAGCTGACAACATGTAGAGTATGCATCGGTAAAAGCTTATAAATCAAATACAATCCCTGTAATAAACACGCTGTCTGAAAAAAGCTGCAGCTTGGGATGTGCAGAACAATATAAACACCCTTAAGCTGCAGTACCTGGGGCTGATACGAACCCCTTGATCACCCAAGTTTTGTTTCCTTGGTATTGAGAAGAAACAAATGTACAAAGATCATCCTTGACCAAAGTTTACCTTTTACTCAACAATGTGTCCCAAGAAGTTCTCCAGTATCCCTAAGGCTGTTCCAATATCAAACTATTTAAAAGAGTGGGTAAGTTTTTCCTTAGGCTCCTTTACTGAAAGTTAAAATAACTCCTTCCTGTACTCTCTATCCAGCAGGGACAGGACATTGATCACTAATGGGCTAATGGACAACCTTAAATGGGCTGGAAAGCACATCTCCACCTTCCTCTTCCAGAGAAAGAGGAAGTTCTTCCAAACTTTCCCCATACGGCATTTTTTTTCAGACCTCTTATTTTTGCTGTTGCTGTATGGACTCTCTAGCTTATCTGCATCTTTCCTAGTATAACATTCAAAACTAGTCACGGTGTGGCAACTGAAATTGCACCAGTGCCAAAGAATGCAAAATAATTACTTCGTGAACTCTACAGATGGCACTTTCTAGTTCACAGGAAAAAGGTTTGCCTCTGATCATAATCAGCAGCATGCTGGCAATTTACTCTGTGATTTGCTACAGCCAATGTCTTTTTCCTTCTGTTGGCTGTTCCACGTCCTTTATTTAGGTGTTTGACTTCTTCAATACACAACTCCATGCACTTTTTTCATTTCATCACATTGACTTCAAAACATTTCCCTGTAGTATTCTACCAGACTAAAGCTAAGACAGACCCACTTTATTGATTCGCAGAACTGAGAATCATAGAATCATAGAATAAGTGAGGTTGGAAGGGACCATTAAGATCATCAAGTCCAACCGTTAACCTACCCTGATTTAAAAACACCCACTTCTAAACCATGTCCCTAAGCACCTCATCTACCCTTTTCTTAAACACCTCCAGGGATGGTGAATCCACCACCTCTCTGGGCAGCCCATTCCAATGTTTAATAACCCTTTGAGTGAAAAAATGCTTCCTAATATCCAATCTAAACCTGCCCTGACATAACTTGAACCCGTTTCCTCTTGTCCTATCACTTGCCACGTGGGAGAAGAGGTCAGCCCCCATCTCTCTAAAACCTCCCTTCAGGTAGTTGTAGAGGGTGATAAGGTCACCCCTCAGCCTCCTCTTCTCCAGGCTAAACAACCCCAGCTCCCTCAGTCGTTCCTCATAAGGCTTGTCCTCCAGACCCCTCACCAGCCTGGTAGCCCTTCTCTGGACACGCTCCAACACCTCAATGTCCTTCTTGTAGTGAGGGGCCCAAAACTGAACACAGGACTCGAGGTGGGGCCTCACCAGTGCCGAGTACAGGGGGATGATTACTTCCCTACTCCGGCTCACTACACTATTCCTGATGCAGGCCAGGATGGTGTTGGCCCTCTTGGCTGCCTGGGCACACTGCTGGCTCATACTCAGCCGGCTGTCCACCAACACCCCCAGATCCTTCTCTGCCAGGCAGCTTTCGAGCCACTCCGCCCCCAGTCTGTAGCACTGCATGGGGTTGTTGTGACCCAAGTGCAGGACCCGACACTTGGCCTTGTTGAACCTCATACCATTGGCCTCAGCCCATCTGTCCAGCCTGTCCAGATCTCTCTGCAGAGCCAATCTACCCTCAAGCAGATCAACACGCCCCCCCAGTTTAGTGTCGTCTGCGAACTTACTGAGGGTGCACTCAATCCCCTCATCCAGATCATTAATAAAGATATTAAAGAGAACCGGTCCCAGCACCGATCCCTGGGGGACACCACTTGTCACTGGACACCAACTGGATTTAACTCCATTTATCACCACTCTCTGGGTACGGCCATCCAACCAGTTTTTTACCCAGCGAAGGGTACACCTGTCCAGGCCACGAGCAGCCAGTTTCTCCAGTAGAATGCTATGGGAAACGGTGTCAAAAGCCTTGCAAAAGTCCAGGTAGACAACATCCACAGCTTTTCTTTCATCCACTAAGCGGGTCACCTCATCATAGAAGGAGATCAGGTTTGTCAGGCATGACCTGCCTTTCACAAACCCATGCTGACTGGGCCTGATCACCTTGTTCTCCTGCATGTGCCGTGTGATGGCACTGAGGATGATCTGTTCCATGACCTTCCCAGGCACCGATGTCAGACTGACTGGCCTGTAGTTCCCCGGATCCTCCTTCCGGCCCTTCTTATGGATGGGTGTCACATTTGCCAACCTCCAGTCGGCTGGGACCTCCCCGGTTATCCAGGACTGTTCATAAATGATGCAGAGTGGCCTGGTGAGCACTTCCGCCAGCTCCTTCAGTACCCTTGGGTGGATCCCATCCGGCCCCATAGATTTGTGCACCTCCAGGTGCTGAAGCAGGTCCCTCACCATTTCCCTTTGGATTACAGGGGCTTCATTCTGCTCCCCATCCCTGTATTCTAGCTCAGGGGTTAGGGAACTCAAGGAACAACTGGTCCTACTGCTGAAGACTGAGGCAAAGACGGCATTAAGTACCTCAGCCTTATCCTCGTCCTTAGTCAATACGTTACCAGCCTGGTCTACTAGAGGACAGAGATTATCCTTAGTCCTCTTTTTATTGCCAATATATTTATAGAAACTTTTTTTGTTGTCCTTGACAACAGAAGCCAGGTTTAGTTCTAGCTGGGCTTTGGCCTTCCTAATTTTTTCCCTACATAGCTTCACTACCTCTTTGTAGTCCTCCTGAGTGGCCTGCCCTTCTTTCCAAAGGCCATATATCCTCTTTTTTTCCCTAAGCTGCAACACTAGCTCCCTGCTTAGCCAGGCCGGTCTTTTTCCCCGACGGCTTGTCTTCCGGCACATGGGGACAGCCTGCTCCTGCGCCTTTAGGACTTCCTTCTTGAAAAACATCCAGGCTTCCTGGGCTCCTTTGCCCTGGAGGACTGCCTCCCAGGGGACTTTTTCAACCAGGCTCCTGAAGAGCCCAAAGTCCGCCCTCCGGAAGTCCAAGGTGAAGAGAAGTCAGCAACAGACTAAAAGGTTAGTCTCCCACTTCCCACATAGAGAACTAGCCCATATCCCATCACCAACTTGGCAGGCATGTTCCTCTGTCAGCCAGCACAGCTTCCTGTCTAAAGACAGTTCTTGACATTTCCACCACTAATTCAGGTGGGAGGCTACTGCTCTCCAAATATAGTGCTTCTTTGCTGCATGCACTGATTAAAACTCAACCTTCACCTGCAGATTTGTCAGCAGAGTAAGCCTGGGATAATGTTTCCTGCATTGCACGGAGCTATGGAGATGGGTCAGTGAGCAGGGCTGCTGCTGTCCCAGGTAACCCAGTCACCAAAAATGACTGATGAAATTCTTAAACAAACCTCAGAGAAAAGATACGTATTTGAGAAAAATACCTTTTCTTACTTCTTAATTTCTGACAAATTTTGACCTCTTTGAGCTAAAGTTCAATAAGCTGATTACGCACAGGCTTATCAGTTTGCAACAGCCCTGTCACGCACTTTACCAGCAAAGCAGCATACCATGCATGGACCAGGAACGCTTCTGCAGCTCTCCTCTTATTGATACAAAGATTGTTCTATGCATTTCTCCCCAAAATAGCTACTCGTCTACACAGATACAGCTTTACCACCATTTTTCTTGTTCCCAAGGACAGCTGCACAATCTCTACAGGGCTTCTAGTTTCCTTCCAGAGGGTTCAAGTGCAAAAGTCAAATACCTGACGGAATCTTTTCTTTATCTCTTCATCTGTGGCTTCAGGATCCATCTGCAGTACCTAAAAGAGACCATGACAGCAGAGCAAGTTTGATGATACTCCCCATGTTTCAGGTTCCTGGCAGCAAGCTCTTAACACTTGGTTCACTGGCATACAGACATACCACCAGAAAGACCCCTCCCATCAGGAAGCTGCTTCAGGACATGAATTTTCCGCTAGTAAAACAGAAACATTTTAAGAGACACCATGTTTGTGACATTCTACTTCTAGCAATGCTAAATTCCTCTGACTATGCCAGTATCCTTTCCACACTCAAGTCTCATGTAGACAGCTGCTACCACTAAATAGCCACAATTGATCTAAACCTTCAACCAGTCCTGTAGCAATGCTTAGTTTGTCAGAAACAGAAGCATATGGTGGCTTTGGGACACTGTCAGGTCATTCATAACTGAGAATTCTGGGCAGGAAACACACTATTTTGTAAGAATTTATTCATTTTATCCTTTTGAAAGAAGACAGCAGAATTTTACTGTTTGGTTTCCATGAATGAGCCCACTTGTCTACTGATCTTTACGGATATGGCAGAGTTTAGGAGCTCTTTTGTGAATTAATTTACTGAACAGAAGTCCTAAGCAACAAGTGAGCCTACTCAATGCTGGTCTGACACTAAGAATTGTAAATAAAAAACACTCTGTCACAGGAAAGCTATAGTCTACTTCTAAATGGCTTTTTTAATTTACTGTCCAAATCAAGTACCAAGATCTACACAGAACTAAACGTTGTCAAGGTGAATCTACCAACTGATATGGCTGACCAGTCCTAAACTGGGACTACAAAAAAGCACCCAAGGCTTTAATGGGCAGATGAAGATGATTTCATGAAGGAATACACACAGGGAAAGCCAGCTCCAGATGAAGGCCAATAGGAAGGGTTTCTTTAAGTATATAGGAGGCAAAAGGAAAACCAGGGAAAATGTGGGCCTGCTCTTGAACGAGATGGGTGCTGTGGGGACAGATGATACAGAGAAGGCGGAGTTGCTGAATGCCTTCTTTGCTTCTGTCTTCACTGCTCGGGCCAGCTCTCGGGAGTCCCAGACTTTGCAAGTAACAGAGAATGTCTGGAGGAAGTATGACTTTCCCCTGGTCAAAGAAGAAGTTAGGGATCAGCTAAGCAAACCGGATATTCACAAGTCCATGGGGCCTGATGGGATGCACCCGCGAGTGCTGAGGGAGCTGGCGGAAGTCATTGCTGGGCCGCTCTCCATCATATTTGAAAGGTCCTGGAGAACAGGGGAGGTGCCTGAGGACTGGAGGAAAGCCAAGGTCACTCCAGTCTTCAAGAAGGGCAAGAAGGAGGACCCGGGAAACTACAGGCCGGTCAGCCTCACCTCCCATCCCTGGAAAGATGATGGAACAGCTCGTTCTGGGCCTCACCTCCAAGCATCTGGAGGAAAAGAGGGTTATCAGAAGTAGTCAACATGGATTCACCAAGGGGAAGTCATGTCTGACTAATCTGATAGCCTTCTACGAAGGTGTGACTGGATGGGTGGATGAGGGGAGGGCAGTGGATGTTGTCTACCTGGACTTCAGCAAGGCTTTTGACACTGTTTCCCACATCATCCTCACAGGCAAGCTTAGGAAGTGTGGGTTGGATGAATGGACAGTGGGGTGGATTGAACAGTGGTTGACAGATAGAACTCAGAGGGTTGTGGTTAGCGGTGCAGAGTCCAGTTGGAGGCCAGTAACAAGTGGTGTCCCTCAGGGGTCAATACTGGGTCCAGTCCTGTTCAATATATTCATCAATGACCTGGATGAAGGGGTAGAGTGTACCGTCAGCAAGTTTGCTGATGACACAAAACTGGGAAGGGTGACTGACACGGCGGAAGGCTGTGCCGCCATACAGCGTGACCTGGACAGGCTGGAGAGTTGGGCAGAGAAAAACCCGATGAAGTTCAACAAAGGCAAGCGTAGGGTACTGCATCTGGGGAGGAATAACCCCATGCATCAGTACAGGTTGGGGGCTGACCTGCTGGAAGGCAGCTCTGTGGAAAGGGACCTGGGAGTCCTGGTGGCCAACAGGGTGACCATGAGCCAGCAACGTGCCCTGGTGGCCAAGAAGGCCAAGATGGCATCCTGGGGTGCATCCAGCAGAGTGTGGTCAGCAGGTTGAGGGAGGTCATCCTCCCCATCTGCTCTGCCCTGGGGAGGCCACATCTGGAGTACTGTGTCCAGTTCTGGGCTTCCCGGGTGAAGAAGACCAAGGAACTGCTGGAGAGGGTCCAGCAAAGGGCTACCAAGACGTTTAGGGGATTGGAACATCTTTCTTGTGAGGAAAGGCTCAGGGACTTGGGTCTTTTTAGTCTAGAAAAAAGAAGACTGAGGGGGGATCTTATCAATGCTTATCAATACTCAAAGGGAGGGTGCCAGGTAGATGAGAAGAGTCTTTTTTCAGTGGTGCCCAGTGATAGGACAGGAGGTAACGGGCACAAACTTGAGCATAGAAAGTTCCATCTTAACATGAGGAGGAACTTCTTTACTCTGAGGGTGGCAGACCACTGGAACAGGCTGCCCAGAGAGGTGGGGGAGTCTCCCACACTGGAGACATTCAAAACCCGCCTGGACGCCGTCCTGTGCAACTGCTGTAGGTGTCCCTGCTGTGGCAGGGGGTTGGACTTAGATGATCTCCAGAGGTCCCTTCCAACCCTGACCATTCTGTGATTCTGTGAACACCAGATTGTTTTATTTACTGTCTTCCTCAGGCTTTCATACTTGTTAAGACTTTATAACTGACCACAACTGGAATCAAACTATGCAATGTGCAAGGGAATTACCCATTTTCCAGTGATTCCTTAAAGATTGCTCACTAGTGTGAGCAGTGAGAGTTCTTCTCTCATTCTGTGCACTACACAAATTCAGTGGGATAAACATACAAAATAAGAGACAAGTAGAAATGCCGAGTCAAGAGTGCTCAGAACAGAACCTGACAGGCATGCCACCTGTACCTGCTACATTCTCGTTCAGAACTGGCATTAATCTGCCAAATCTTTCAGTACTGTTGCACAAGGGAAATGCGTCAAAAGAATATAGTTTGCACCTGCCATAAAACAGTGAAAAAGAGTGTGAGAACACATACACCATCCTTCTGTACTCTGCAAACCTTCTGGACAGTAACCCAAATTGAGAGATTTTTTTTTTCTTTCTTTATGTTCAGTCTTTTTACTGAAATAAATACCCAGTAAATCTGGATGTTGGTATACCAATTCAGAAGGGAGGATAAAACATTCAAACTAACCTCAAAAGGGTTCAAGTTGAAATAGGAAGATCCAGGTCGGGTCAGTCTGTCAATTTGGTTTTTTGATGTTAAAACAGAGTCTCGTTTTTCAATTTGCTTTACCTGAAGAACAAGAGAGACCTATATTAACTGATCATCACAGCGTTCTTACCTGTTTTCCAGTGACATCAGTCATCACCGCCCTGTGCTACAATTCACAATGCCTCTTGCTCATCCCAAGCATGTAGTTATTTGACTCAAGCACTAGCGCAGAACATTTTTTAGCCTTTTTTACAGGGTGACAGTATTTTTAACATTACATTTAAACTATAAAAAACTCTAGATAGCACTTCCACCCATGTCTTCTACAGCTTGCTCAAGAGCTGTGGCTTTCCCCCTCACTTTGCTCCTACACCAGCACCACCACCACGATTCCTTGGAAACCTACTGCACTATTGCTTTTAACCCACAGTTGGCATGATACCCCATTAAACACACTAAGTGACTCTAGTGCAAGTATGCAAGTCCATTTCATTTTGACCAATGGTTATTTAGCTCAGTTCAGTTTACTTTTTGTTCTTTACAGCATTAAGCCATACCAAACCACGCATTTCCATTCAATGTTCACCTTTATTTAAAGAAATATGCATCCACCAAACCAGCATCAGCCTTCTGTGGGTGGGCTCAGGTAAACAAACCCGAGCTGTGCACACAGTAAGGCAGATGAACACAGGCTGAGAGGAACGGGACCCACGAGCCTTCCTAAGTGACACTTTGCCCACAAAAAGGCCAAGCGGCGGAGCACAGCGCAGGGTCATGTTCAGAGCCCGCCGAGCGCACAGCTCCCACCGGGTTTATCCGAGGTAGCCAGATGGGGGGCTGAGCGCTCGGCTGCTTCCCCCAGACACAACGCGGGCTTTTCGCAGGGCGGGAGACACCGCGGGGCCGGGGGCAGCGAGCCCGCGAAGTGCCGGCTCTCCCCGGCCCGAGCACAAACCCGCCGGCACCTGCCGCTCGCCCGCCCCGGCCGTTCGCTCACTCCCTGTGCAACACGGCCAGCGACTCCACCCGCCCCGCCCGCCTTCTTTCTTTCTTTCTTTCTTTCTTTCTTTCTTTCTTTCTTTCTTTCTTTCTTTCTTTCTTTCCTTCCTTCCCTCCCTCCCTCCCGCAGCCTGGGGCAGCCCCGGGGCCCGCCACGGCCGCGCTCGGGGCCCGGCGGGCTCCCCTCAGGGCAGCTGGGCCAGGCCAGGCGCCGCGCGGCCCGCCAGGCCCCGGCGCTAGCGGGGGCCGCCGCCGGTCGCCGGCCGCGGGCGGGCAGGGCCCGGGGGGCGGGGGCGGGGCCGCCGGCCGCCCCGGCGGCGCGAAGGAACCGGTACCTCGTTGTAGAAGGTGAGGAACGCCTCCTCGGCGGCGCCCCCCGCCCCGGCCTCCCCCGCCGCCGCCATCGCCACCACCACGTGACAGCGCGCGTGCCCACGTGAGCAGGACCCTGAAGCCGGCGGGGCGGGCGGCGCCCTCGGCACGTGACCGCCAGGCGCGCCATAGCAACAGGCCCCGCCCCCCCAGTCGTCGTCCGCTCCCTTCCCCCGCTGCCCGGTGCCCGGTGCCCCGGGGTCGGTCCTGAGGGGACGGGATGGCACCGCCGTCCCGGCCGGGGGAGCTCCCGCCGGCGGAGGGAAGCGCTGCCCGGGCGCGGGGGACGCCGAGGGCGGAGCGGAGGCCGCCGGCTGCGCATGCGCGGGCCGTGACGCGGCCGGCGGGGGCGGATCCCGTCCGCTCCAAGGGCAGGCGGGCGATGGCGGCGGCTGTGGCGGCGGCGGCGGCGCGGGGCGGCCTGCGCGGGGCCTTGCTGGCGCAGCAGCAGCGCTGGAGTTCGGGATCGGGCTCTGACCAGGTGGGCGCGGGGGGGTCCGTCCGTCCGTCCGTCCGTCCGTCCGTCCGTCCTTTCCCTGCTCACCGCCGTCTCTCCCCGCAGCTGGGCGAGCTGGGCAAAGGCGCCGGGAAGGGCGGCGGCGGCGGTGGCGCCATCCGCGAGGCCGGGGGCGCCTTCGGGAAGAAGCAGGCGGCCGAGGAGGAGCGGTACTTCAGGTGAGCGGCGTGCGGCGCACCCCCCCTTCCCTCCCCCGCCCCGCCAGGCACCCCCGCAGGGCCCGGCACGGCGGCCTGCCGCTGGGCCTCTGCCAGACTGCGGCCGCCCGGCCCCGCGCGGGAGGGGAGCGGCGAGCCCCGGGAGCTGCAGCCTGTGCCGTGCTCTCTTGCAGGGAGAAAGAGAGGGAGCAGCTCTCCGCCTTACGGAAACACCATGAGGAAGAGATCGATCACCACAAGAAAGAGATAGAGCGGCTGCAGAAAGAAATTGAGCGCCATAAGTATAAGATTAAGAAGCTGAAAGATGATGACTAAGCTGGTGCTGTTGTTGAATGTGCACAGCCAATACTGATTGTGGTGTAAAACTGCCTTGAAGACTGTATGCTTTAGCCAACATAATCCAAAATCGTCCAATTATACTGTGGTCTGCAACAATGTCAAATAAACTACTCACTCTCTCTTTTTCTGCTCAGTAACTGTTTAATGAAAAAAAAAAAGTCCACTGTCTGTTTTTGAACTTCATTGTTCTTCCAAAATAAGGATATACTCTTGAGTAGGCAGTCCTGTACAGAACTTCACTATTGTCTTTAGATTTATTTGAAAGAAATGACCATTTGTATTTAGTGTGCTAACTGCTAACTTTACAGTTAAAGCTGCATGAAAGGTTGGGTCACAAGTGGTACCTCTGTAGGGACCCATTCATCCCAAAATAACTTTGTCTGAAGAAAACTGTCCCTGTGGTGGAGGGGGGAGATGGCTCTCCACTGAACTAGCAGAGTATCTGTAAACTAAGGTTTTTTGGTTGCATTGAGTGTTTAGTGCCATAAACTGAGAGAGAAATACTATTCTTAGTCACGGTGATTTCACTTGTGGTGGTGCAAGTTCCTGGAACAAGGAGCTGAGACCCCAACTTCTACATGAATGTTCTTTTCTGCAAAGGCTTCAATAGTTCATTTGGGTCCCTTGCTACAGGAGGGACATTGAGGTGCTGGAGTGTGTCTAGAGAAGTCCCCTGGTGAGGGGTCTGGAGCACAAGTCTTGTGAGGAGTGGCTGAGGGAACTGGGGTTCAGCCTGGAGTAAAGGAGGCTGAGGGGAGACCTTATCGCTCTCTACAGCTCCCTGAAAGGGAGGGTGTAGCGAGGGGGTGGTCGGTCTCTTCTCCCAAGCAATGGGCAATAGGACAAGAGGAAACGGCCACAAGTTACACCAGGGGAGGTTTAGATTGGAAATTAGGAAAAATTTCTTCACTGAAAGGGTTGTCAAGCATTGGAACAGGCTGCCCAGGGCAGTGGTGAAGTCACGGTCCCTGGAGGTATTTAAAAGAGACAGACGTCTTGCTGAGAGACATGGTTTAGTGGTGGACTTGACAGTGCTGGGTTAACAGTTGGACTCAATGATCTTAAAGCTCTTTTCCAACCTAAACAATTCTATGGTTCTATAATTGCTCAATGGTGTTTTTTCTCTGTCTAGTTCTTATTGTTCCTTATGCAAGTCCCTTTCCAAAGAAGGATGGATTAAGATTAATTTTATGCAGGTTCAGTTACTTTTGTGATTTTAATACAAGAAATCCATCAGAAAACATTTGGCAAGTGACCTACTGAAATAGTGTGGCCTTACTGTGCTAAGCCCTAACAAGAAGGGGGTTTTATGTAATAAGAATGGGCAGGTAAGAAACCAGGCTTTGCTTCCACACCTGCTCTGTTGTGTCCGTAAATCTGCCTGAACAGATGTAGTTTCTACCACTGGTAAAAACCACCCTGAGTTATGGTGTTATGTTACACTGCGAAGTGTTGCAAAGAAGCTGGACTGGGGGGAGAAGTGACTGGAACTGCCCAGTCTGAAGCAGGAGGAGGCAAATTGGAGCCTTTGAAGTAAGAAAGTGCTTTGACAGGGATGTGACTGGCTGCCTGGAGGTGTCCCCGTTTCTCCTGTATTAACTCCTACATCCCCAGTGAGCTGTTTTCCCCTTGGGCCACGCTCTTTCACCTGAGGAGCACTGCAGCTAGTGGTACACCTCGTTTGCAAAGTAAATGACAGTGCTATTGCTGTGATGAAGAGTCCATGCCCTTAAAAACTCTTGTTCAATGAAAGTGTCACCCGTGTGATCAGCCGTGGAAGAGAGAGGCTGCGCTGTGAAGTATGTCATTGCCTGGTTTGCTCAGTCTGTGGGAGAGGGTGTTGCAGTGAGTTGTGTGGAGGTGGCTTGTAGAGCTATCAGTGGGGCTCATTCCTTTTAGTTGGGGCCAATTAACTTGAGCCAAAAATATTAATATCTCCCCTTCTCCACCTACTTGGGAACATGAAACCCAGTGGGAAGAACTGCACCATGAAAAGCAATATACTATTGACCTGTTTAGTTTTTACCCATTTAAAAATCTTTTTCATATTTTACCTGTCCACCCAAAACCTGTGGAGTCACTAGTGGGATGTCCCCATTAAAGACCAATTTCTTGGCATCACAGCTACAGTGAACTATGGAATAGGTGAAATAAATAGTAGGACAACTTTATATTCTGAAGGGAACAGATGAGGGCTTAAACTAATGGCTTTGTGATTCACCACATTTTTGTGGTGACTCTGTGAGAGTGTTGGATTTGGACCACCATCATCTACCATGGCACCAGGAGAAGCGTTACAAACTCTCTGAAGTTCCCAGTGTTCAGGTGTGCAGTACAGTATCTTGCCACACAGCAGAGAGATTTCTTGCCCACCAGTGCTCTCTGAAACATGTCTCTTTCCTCGTGTTTCAACTTCACACATGTTTCAGGGGGGGTCCTCCGCTGGTACATGTGCCGGGTCCCTTACCACTTGTCATAAACCAATCCCATTTTCTGTAGAGGAACGTCTAGTTAATTCACTGCTTTGCAGTCACCCTGAACTTCTATCAGGTTATGGCAATGGAAGTACACACAACGAGGACAGGCAGCTGTAGATCTTGACCAAACAAGTGGGCTGGGGAGAGGAGTCCCTTTCAGCAGCGGTTTGACTGGCAGACAATATATAGCCACGCCCAGAGACTATGGCTGCTGGAGAAGCTGAATGGATTAATGATGCTGCTGTGTAAAGCAGACGGGTCTCCCTCCTGCTTCCACCACTTCTCCCTTTCACTGTCCCAGCTGTGTTGGACTCGTGGGGGAGCCATTCAGCCTGTCATCTCACCAGCCTGTATTTTTGTTCTCAGCCCAATGAATCTTTTGCTAGGTTAGCAAGTTGAATAGCTCGTGGACAACAGAAGTGCCAAAATCACCACCAAGCAAATGCAAAAAGTACTGAGGAGGGAGGGGTGTGTGCAGTGGGAGCAGTCTTCTCCCATCTCTTGAAATTAACTTTGCTAAATTAGAAAGGTCTCTATTTTTATCCAGCTGGCATGATAATTGGGTTTGCAGCCATCTTCCTACCAGGGATTCCATGTATCTGTGAACCTTAATGCCTTGGGTACCACCTGTTCAATTTGTCCTCGTGATGAGATTTCCCTGCTGCATTCTTACCCACTAACCTCTTCTTCCAGGGAGTCCCAATAACCTAAATCTCCCTGAAATCAGTTTACTGCCAGTCACTCTCTGGCCATTCCTAGTTAATAGGCTCTGTTTCATTTCCTTGGTGGTGCAAATATCTCTGCCTAGCAAAATATCCCTGACCTTGCCTCTAGAAATCACAAGCACCTCACCCACCCCACCTCCTGTACTGAGTCTTTACTGGGGGCAATTGTGTGAGCAGCCAAGCTCCTACAAGAGCTCATAGCACCCCTGTCCTGGCCACAGCACCCCCATTCTCCCCACAGCATCTCATCCCTTTTCTTGCGCTGATTCTGGTGCTCATTAAAACCTTTTATATGCAGACTGAACTGCAGAAATATCTTTCCCTCTTTGCTGGGGTTAGCAAGAAGAATGAGTTTGCGTAGTGTCTGATCAGTAGCAAAGTAGTAGTTCAAGGGAAATGTTCAAGGGCGACTGCTGCCTTTTGGAAAGGGACACGTTAAATCATCTCATTTTGTGTAGTTTCATCATCAGTGCATCTCATCAGAAGTGTTTTTTATTTCTGCTGAAGTTTGAACCGTCAGTCTCTGCAATAAGTTACCAAATGACATAGATGGATGTTGCTTGTTAGTGATTCTTATGATGCAACAGTAACCCATCAAAGGTGAATGTACTGGATCTGGGGTGCTTTAATAAGGTTTTTCTTCTAACTGGAGTGCAATACGGCAATAGCACCAGCTTGAAGGCTTGTAACATGTTTTTGTGCAGCTCCTCTTACAGTGGAAATGAAAAAAAAAGAGACAGGTAAATGTGAAA
The DNA here is from genome assembly GCA_017639485.1 of Pluvialis apricaria. Lineage (NCBI taxonomy): Eukaryota > Metazoa > Chordata > Aves > Charadriiformes > Charadriidae > Pluvialis > Pluvialis apricaria. The sequence goes on along the minus strand of CM030027.1, from coordinate 367,593 downwards.
GATGTCCGAGTTTGAGTTACAGACAGACCTCTTACCAGAAGTATTTCTGCTACAATAAGGCAGAGATGATTTAAGTTGATTGCATTTGGTCTAATGGATGCTTCACCAACAGGGTTTGGTATTCCAGAGTGCACTGTGATACTGTGGGGCTTCTGACAAATTATGTGAGCATTTGTGTGACCAGAAGCAAGAAGTTTATCTGGGGTTCAGTCACCCACTTTCAGGGCCAGTAGATGGAGAGATGCCAGCTATGGACTGCAGCCATTCCAGTGCCTGCGGTTCGCTGTAGAACTCCAGTTCGGAGCAGGAGTGCTGAGGAATAAAACAGGATTATACCTCCAACCTGACATGATTGCTGTGGGGTTAAGAAGGTACGAGCTGCCTAGAGACTTTCCCAGAGCTCCCGCTCAGTCCAGTGCGACCCAGGGGACAGGGCTCAGTTGTCTTGGAAATCGGTAGCTACAAACTGCCAGCTGGTTTTGGTGCGGAGCAACCAAAACCCAAAGCTGATGTTTGAGGCTGGTAAGGCTGCAAGGATGGCACTTAACTGGGAGAAGAGGCCACAGAGGGGCTTGTTGTTCTGGGTTTCCTCAATTGCTCTGGAATAGCTGATGACATGAGTAGACCCCCCCCTTTCCTGCAGCCACAGGGGTACACGAAGGGATTCTTCTCTCTTCCCTGCCAGCACTGGTGCATCCTGGTCATTCGATTGTTCCTCAGGGTTGGACTGACCCTGTTCACAACACCCTAACTCTCAACAGCCACCTACAGCACAGATTCCTGAAGAGAAAGCTTAACTTCTTGGAGTGGCCTTTACGTTTCAATGAGATGCATATCCTTCCTTACCCCCAGAGCCTCCGTCCATATCTTGCCCTGTATCATGGCCCAACACCACTTGGCCACTGCAGAAGTGGGAAAATAGCACTTTTTCCAGCTAAAACCGAGCTGGTGATTATTGCTGCAGCAAACAGAAGCGTCTTCTCAAGGCACTTAGTTAGCGCTGCATCCTACACAAATATGATGGAAATTGCCACGAATCCTTGGCTGAGAGGTGGGGACTGAAGTGACAAGACAGGAAAGTGGTATATCCAAGATCTTTAGCAAGCTGGTTTTACTGCAAGATACTCAGGTTGCCCAGTCTGGTCTCTTTGAGCCTTTTTGTCATGATAGTCCTCCTCACTCCAGGGCAGATAAGGAGAAAAAGGTAGGAAAAAGACAAACCATATACTTATATTTTCCCAAAATCAAATAAACTGGCTCTGTGCAAGGCAAAATAAATGTATGTGCAAAAAATAACATGGTAATAACAGCAGCACGGTCTCTGTAAGCAGAAATTTTCCTGAGCATTTCCTTGTTTTAGGGGGGGGGGTGGAACAGGCTGGCGGCTTTCAGAAAGTTCCTCACTAATAAAGCCTGTAGATTTATTTTTTTTTATTATCTTTTTTTTTTTTTTAAGACAAACCTCCTCTCACTGCAAGCCTGGGCTTTGGCAAACACATGAGAAGAGCTGCATGCAGAGCACCAGAGAACATGTTTGCTGGAGGCAGGCACACCCACAACATAATAGCTGTACCCATGATTGGTCAGAATAAAAAGTCTAAAGCACAAAAAAATGTCATATTCCATATGCATGCTAACAGCTCACACACAAGCTACAGCAGAATCAACTCTGTCATCTTGCCACTGATGTGGAAACCAAGGAATTTCAGTGCAAGCTCGGAAGAGGAATGGCAAATTGATGGGAACAGGCCAAGCCCCAGCAAAACTCAACCTCTGGCCATCAAGACAGTAAGAAAACGTCAACAGGTTGCAGGGTGAATACATACAGCTGCTGAAAAACCCGATCCCTTCTCCTCTTTTGCTCTGTTTGCTAATGGATATGCTCGCCTTTCTCCCCTGCAGCTTCCAGGGACTCCAGGGAGCTGAAGGAATCAGAAAAGCAAAGGCTGCCTCACTGCCAGGAGCCACAGTCTCACGTGTCCATTTAGTTATCAGCTGACGACTGCAGGGACACCACAACCTTCTGCATGCTCATGATGCAGTGAGACCTGTTGCCAGCCCTCCCAGACCGATGCAAGCTAGCTCTCCGCAGCAGAATTAACCTTGTCCTTGGTTTCAAGATGGTGGTTGTTCTGCCTTGCCTTAGCCCAGGACTAAATCAGGTCTTGTGTGCATCTGTTTAGTTTCAGCCAGCTAGAGCTGTAACTAGTATAATTCCAGGATTTTCTAACAAAAAAATAAAATTGAAAAATCTAGCAAAAATGTAAAATTACTGTTTGTCCCAGAGCATCTAGGACCTCCTTTCAGGCTCAGCTTGCTGTCTGGCACTGGACTAACCCTGCTACCAGCAAGCCATAGCTTGTTCCTGGCTGGAGGTGTTCAATGTTCGGATCGTTTGGGGCTGAGGCTATTGTACAGAGCACAGTGGCTGCCAAAGCACATGCAGAAGCTAAGGTGGCAGTAGCTGCAGATATCCTGGAGTGATATAACAGAATCTGGTCTGTAAGCCAAAGGGCTGAGGTCTACAGCCAGCCTAGAGCTCTGGCACCTTTATACTAAATGGCAATACAGTAGAAGAGACCTTCTTCTGATGTCCTGCTGCCTTTAACAGCCAAGCACCCAGAGAATAACAGCAGGGCAGAGTTTGCTTACAGAAAGAAAGGATGGTAAACCTCCAAAACATGGAGGGCAAGAACATCCAAAAATAAAAATGGAAGGGAAGGACCACCTTCAACTGGGGAAAAACAGCAGCATGATTCACTCACAACTATCAACCTACACCCAGGTGGCACAGGCAGGCAACAGCAGATGTACTGAAGGATGCAGATGTGCCTTCATGCCGGAATTCACCCATCACAGACAACGTATACACAGACTGCAGCACACAGCAGAGGATTTTCAAACTATTTTTCTCAGTGTAACAAGGGTTCTATTGTCATGTGAATCAAAGCTTATAGACCTCACCACAGCAAAAAAATATCAACTGGACTGATCAATGGAACCAGTATTATAAGGAAAATAATTTCAGTATGATATTCCAGGGAAAAAGTAATAGCGCTAGATCCTCTTAAAGAATGTGGGGTGGAAGAGTGGCAGCTTAAAGTTAATCCATGTTTAATTACAAATTCTATCTTATGAACACCAGTTTATGAATTGCTTAAATTATTAATTTCTTAGGAAAAAAATAGCACGCTCAAGTCCTGTACTGACAAAAACATGTCAGGCTTAACACAAAATCAATATTGATTTTTGGGTAGGAAATGAGAACTACCCAAAAAAAGCCCTACCCACAAAATCCACAGCCTGCTAATGCTCACAATTATCTGCATGTACGTAATTACCCACAAGGGGCTTGGGAAATACCAGTGCACAACAGATAAGAAAGTATCAGCAATGCCATCAAGGCTTTTATTTTGGTAATTAGTACATTAGGCACTGCTGTAAGATCTGGCAGTGCTCAACAACTGAAAAACATTACACTGCCAGAAGAGTACGTACCTCAATATTCATTTTGCTATAGTCTCATCATGTTCAGTTGTCAGCTGACAGGAGATATCTCGGTATATATTTCACTCCTGGATACTATATGATAAAACAATTAAAAGCTTTGCATGATATTTGTTAAGCACCACTAAAGGGACAGATGCTCAGATCCCTCCAATCCTCTCAATTTTTGTGTTGTGGGAACTCCTTAAACCTATCATTCTTAACTCCTGGTAAAATAACCTGCTGCAGTGAACTCAAGCAGCTAAGGCAATGAACAATTACATCTCCTTTCATCTTTACGCCACAGTAGACCCTATATTCAGCAAAGAAGAACTGTCACTACTACCAAATCTGGAGAGGCAGTGCAAATTTCACAGCAGAAGCAGCATGTCTGCCACCAGACAGGTTCAGCAAGATAGACTGAACACCTCCCATAGCTGTACAAGTTTGCCTCCGACTTCCAGATCAGAAAGCTTCTTTTATTTACATCAGGTAACACAATTTTAACCCATGCTCCACATTAACAGTGATGGAAAAACACATAAGTAATACACCACACAGATGGGTGCAAATCTTCAGGAGAGTAATTTTGTGGTTGAATTCCTGGAAGAACCTTCTCTGAGGGTATGGGAGCTACTGCTTTTATTTTACCAGACTCAAGAGGGACAGTTCACATGACCATATGTACACACATACACAGATTGTCTGGATTCACTTTGATGCCGTACTCTGGGACTCGGCTCAATCAAGCCCATATTCACTGCCACGTCACGCAGCGGCAGGACAAGAAGATGAAGACAGTGCAACACCACCAGTGCCAAAAAGCTGATTTCCCCCAGACTTATGTATTTACTGCATCAAGAGCCTGATCAAGTAAATAGGGTAAGCAGGCAAGTTACATTTGTTAAAGGAGAAGCTGCTGCCCAAGGATTTGCACACCATTCATGGTGTCACACACATACACTTACCCCCAGGCATGCTTCCTCCTTCTTCAGGCTCGACTCTAGGTTTCCCACAGCAGTCTCAGGTGTCAGATTTCATAAAATAATTAATTTAATTGGAAGGTACAGCAGCAAGAACAGCCCGGGCTGGGTGCCTCCAAAGAGAGGGACCCTGAACAAAGAAATCACTGGGCAATTATACCCTTGTGATCCGTACACCCGCCCCTCACACGACCTTCATGTGCTGCTCACACATCTTGCAGTCAAATGGTGATTTTTTGGTCTGGGGTCTTCTAATATCTAATTGGATTCTTTTTCTGTGTCCAGGCAGGCTCTTAACTTGTTGGTTTGTAGTTTCAGCCGAGGGTTGGAGCCTCTATCTTCTGTCTTATATTCCTTGTGCACCTGCCCTTGTTGGCAGAACATGGGCAACTGAAGTCCTGGACTTGAAACACTACCAAAAGATCAGTATGCTATCCAGCACTTTCCCGTAATAAAAGACTAAACAGCATGGTACACCTGCTAGGAAAATTACTAAGAAGAATAGCTTTCTCACAGCCTAAAGGTTTCAGCCAATCTAGCTACTCATGCTAAATGGAGCTAAGCAAGGAGCACAAGTCACACCAAATTATAATCCCAAGTAATTTATTCTACTTAAAACTTGTTTATGATAAGCAATTAATATCCCTCAACAATATTTAATCACAGGCTAATTACAGAATAGCAGGCCCAAACACCAGAGCCCCTCCTGAGCGGCCCCACGCCGCAGCCCTCGCTGCCCCTACACACCTTTCCCTCCTCACCCCAGGAGGCCAGCCCGGACACCGGCCGCCTCACAGCGGGACACGGCTCCAGCACAGCCCGCCGGGCACCGCCCGGCTCCACCCGGCAGCACGACAAGCGCCGCGGACGGAGGGCGCCGCACCAAGGCCCATCCCCGCAGCTGCCCCAGCCCAGCACCAGGCGGGAGCCTCAGCGCTGGCGGAAACACCCGGGAGCAGTTAAGAAGAGCCAAACCCGCGCAGCCTCCACTGCGCCCGCCCCCGGGCCGGCGTGAGCCGAGCCGAGCCGAGCCGAGCCGAGCCGAGCCGAGCCGAGCCGAGCCGAGCCGAGCCGAGCCGAGCCGAGCCGAGCGGCCTGGGCCCGTGGCTCTCAGGCGGAGGCTCCGCCCTGCCGGGCGGGGCGGGGCGGCCCCTCGCGCTGCTCGCCCTCCCCGCGCTCCCTTTGTTTGCAGGCCACGGGCGGCGCTGCCCCTTTAAATCGCCCCAGCGCCGGCCCTACCGGCGCGCCGGGTTGAAGGCGCTGCGCGATTGGTTACAGTGCCTCCCGCTCATTGGTCTCTGGGAGGAACGGCGCGTCCCGCCTCCCATCTCTCATAGGTGACGCTAGCCGCTCGTCGAAAGCGGGAGGTGCTGAGTGGGTGAAGCAGTGGTCCCTGGAAACAGTTCCGGGAAACCCCGCGTGTTGCCGGGGTCGCGCCGCCGTCCATGAGGAGAAGGAGGAGCGCGCGCCATTTGCCGTCGCTGCTTGGGCCCGAGCTGCGCCGCGCAGGCCCCGCTCCGGTGAGTCCCCGGGGGGTGCCGGGGGCGCCGGGGGGCCGCCTCGCGCGGAGGGTGGACGCTCCGGGCGCGGAGGCGAGGGCTCCTGCGTAGGCCCCGCGGCAGGGTGGGCAGCTGTGGGCTCTGGGTAGGCCCGGCGCTGGCGGAGGCGGGCCTGGGGCGCTCGCGCCGCGTTAGGAGAGCGGGTCGGGGTGTCGCTGAGCGCCGGCCGCGGCGGGGCGGGCGGGTCGGCCGCGCGCGGGAACTGGCGCCGGGGAGCGGCCTGGGGGCGGGCCCTGCGGCCTGGCGGGGAGGGCGGCCCGGCTCGGCGCGGGCCGTGCGTGGGGAGGGCGGGCAGACGGGCCCGCTCCGGCCGGCCGTGCGGGTGCGGTGTGCATGTGGTGGGGAGCCGGGATGCGCTCTGTTCGGGGTGCCGCTGCGAGGGGAGTCGGTCCGTCCCCGATCCCCGCCCGGCGCTGCGAGGCTCAGGTGCTCCGGCTCAGCGGCCGCTTTCCTCTCCGCGCTGTCCTATGCCTGCCTTCGGCAGAAAACGCGTCGCTGTCGCAGCGCTCTCGCGGATCTTGCGTAGCGTATATTGCGGTAGAGCCGACTGTAGGGAGCGAAAACTGCACTGCACCTATTCGTAGCTCTCAGGTTTGCGCTTAATGCTTGGGGTGAGAGAGTAACACTTGTCAAATGCTTCGAAGGAGAAATTCTCCAGAATTTTGTTACGAAGACATTGCTTTTCTTAAACGGTCTTTTACCACAAGCTTTTGCTAAATCTTCAACACTTTTGCTTAAGTACGCCATTATTACTATTACTTTTAAAATGAGGTTCTGGTCACTGTGTCTTAGCGTCCTTCTTACCTGTCAGTTTTTGAACGTGGCTAATTATGTATTTAAGCTGTGCTGGACTACTCTTTTTGAAAAAGTTGCTTAGATTCCCCTTCTCCCATATACTGCACTAAGGCGTCCCTCCAGCAATGATGTGTTTGTGCTGCAAAGGATGTTAATGCTCTTGAAGCTCTTGTTTATTTTTTTTTTTTCCTTTGAGATTACACTTTGTATAACACTGAATTTTTCACGTGTCTTCTAAAAGTAAAGGTATCCAACTAGACTTCTGCATCTTGCAGGGTAATTTTTTCTTTTTTATTTATGCGAACTGTGGTGTTTGCAAACTAGTAGAGTTTACTTGATAATTTTGTATCCTGGAAACTATTTCCCATGAGTTCTTAATATCCTTATCTCTCAGTTCTTCTGTCTAGATGTGAACACTGTTGGAATAATATTTGATTGTCCCGCTAACACTCAATTTACTAGTTTTGTGAAAAAAAGTAATACGCCCTGCTTTCTTAGGCAAATATCTGAAAAATGCTTTGAGGATAAATTTGTCAGAGCAAAGGTCATTTTTGTTGAAGTGCTGCTTTGAGCTGGAGTGCCATGAAGGTTGTTCTGTACAACCCAAATACCAGATGAGCTATGAAGGGCCAGCTCCACTTAGGGATGAGCATGTAGAAGCTTTATAGTTCAGGTTAGCAGCATGTAGTAGCTGCTGATGCAGTCAGTGCTGTATTTTAGTGGCACTGATGTACACCTTGCTAACCTGTTGTGGTAAAGTCATCTCCTGATGATACTTGTGTAGATACTGAAGCACAGTTTCTGTACGGGCTGTGCTGGTCTCTTGCTTAGCATCATGATGGAGGCTCTCAGATTTTTTTTTCATTCAATGGGGTTATGGATTGGGAATGGCTGAGAACTCTCTGCTGGAGGGGTGAGGGTGCTAACTACACTTAGTTGTAAAGATAGTCTCCTACTGAAATGCTGGTATGGAAACCTGGCTAATGTGTAAAGGTCTTCAGGGTGTGATAACTTCAAAACAAATCTTCTTGTAATTCATGCTAATAAACACTTAGTATATCATAATTAAGCTATTAAAAACGTACTTTCTGTGATTGAATAAGATATGGGATGAATGGCTATAGTGACCTAATGTAAAAACAAAGGGATGTGCCAGTAATGTTTGTGAACAAGTGAGGCTTTAACAAACCCCCAGTTCAGTCTTTTAATGTGTTATCTTCCCCTCACTCATGTATTCCTTATCTTCCTGTTTTGACAAGAACCTTCTTGACGTGTAAGGCATAACTTTATAGGGATTATGCTTGTTTTCTTGTGGTTCATTAAAAAAAATCCCAAACAACTGAAAAAAAAAAAGGGGGGGGGGGCAAAACAAAAAAAAACACCCCGAAATTTCCCCTCAGTGCTGTTTTTAATGTGCCACAACTTAAATGTTTGACACAGATAATATATTGGATACAAAGAATAAGCGAGTTGAATGACTAGTGCATAGTTTTTATGTATGATTTAGTTATGCTTCCTGTGCACCTGAGCTAAACAAGTACAGTTTAGTTCCTTCACGAAATCAGAAATTATGTAACAGCAGGCTGAAAACAGTACTGATGGATGATCACTGTGAACTTGGTTATGGTAGTTTGAGATGATGTCCCTTTGCCAGAAATTGCCATTCCTGCTCATTTAAGTTGTTACTAAGCATGTTTTAGTTAACTAGACTGTGAATTTATAATTAATTGGATGGAGTTATACTTAGATAGTCTGTGGGTGGCAATCTCTGCTGGAAGCATGGTATAAAATACAGGCAATAGTAACATCATGGCTGTTCTATCAGTGATTGTCGGATTGAGGCTGAGATCAAGTTTCTGTTTTCAAGATGCTGTACGCTACCAGGTTCAGGTGTATGTTAATTTTTTTCTTTCATTTTCTAGCAAAATTACTATTTGAGCCATTTGAGTTACTAAACATGAAAAAGAAGCTTGTTTCTGGGTAACTCAGAAGCATGTGTACTTTTAACCTAGTTGTCATATGATTAGAGCTTAAAAAAATGAAGTAGTCACTTAGCAAATTACTATTTTGAGATGTAGGAATTCTAGGTGAAAGAAAGGATAGTGGATGGCTAAAAATATGTTTTATATCATTCACGGTCTTCAGGAAAACATTGTTGGCAATAGCAGTGTGAAGTTTGAAGAAAGGCAATCCTCCCCTTCCCCGCACACACAGTTCTGCAGCTTTTGGGTGGTGAAGCTAGGTGGCACCCGTGGAAATTCTTCTTGCCTAAGTAAAATTGCCCCCAGTGTGTATTTATTACTGCTGTTCATTTGGTAAGCATGTTTTTGTATACACTGTTTTAAATTCATCGATTTCAGCATGTTCTAAAATACATATCCCACACATACTAATAAACATAATCCTTTACTTATAATCCACATTTAAAATCTTCTCATTTCAAGCAGTCTCCCTCTTTTCTAGATACTTGAGTTACTTAATGCAGATGAAAAACTCTTGAGTGCATGTGGGTGCTCTTCTGTCTGGCCTGGCCTGTCATAGGCTGGATCACATGGACACGCTGTGCATACAAACACAGATATCGTTCCTCTCTTTCTTTAATATGCTTTTAATATATTTTTTTAGAGAACAAAAATGCTAATAAATTCATTGTGTGTTTTCCTTACTGATAAAGTTCAGTTAAAAATTTCTTAAATTAAAAATACTTTTTTTAAGGTAAAAATACTTTTACCCACGTATCTCTGCTGAACTCGGAATGCAGATTCAGTATTGTAAGAGATGTAATTTTGCTTGTTGGTGATCATTCAGGAAGAAAAGTCAGTCTAATCCCAGGTTTCAGGCCAAGCTTGCAAAGCCAGCAGGGAATCTATTGCTGTAACTGTGAAAAGAAATAAGTTTCTTAAGGATGCTGTCAGGACCCGAATATTTTGACAGCTATGTCACTTCAGATTTTTCCAGAGTAAATTTCTTTAAGAAAATCTTCTAAATTAAGTTTGTGTGACAGGAAATAGCTAAAATTTGAACACCCAAACAGAACTTTTCTGGCTGGTGAACATGCACTGCATTTGACTTAAGTTCTTTATGAGGATACTAATTATTAAGCAAAAATAAACCATGCAGCTAGTGAATTAAAATGCTGAGACTTAATTCACATTGTCTAAAAGCCTACTTAAAGCATTTGTTCAGCTGTGGTGCTGTGTAGTAATCTGATACTTAGGGGTTAGATATTGTTCCACACACTGCTGTATATTTGTCATGTAGGTAGATATCTTTTCCTGCCATTAGGCTGCAAATCTTGCCTGTCAGAAGATTGAGTTACTGAACTGCAGATGAGGTGTTTCTCCCTGGACACAGAATAGCTGTCAACATTTTATTCAGTTACAGGCAACACTCAGAACAGTGCTAAACTTTTGAGTATGTGTCAATTGAAAGCTTATCTGGGTTCACAAAAAAAATGTCTGGGAGCATCACTGTAAACCATTGAAGTTTAAAAAGTACTTTTAATAACTTTTTAAAATAACTTTTTTAATAACTTTTTTTAATAACTTTCAAATAACTTTTTTTGTATTCATGTATTGGCTTAGCCTCACAGTTCTTGGTTTGGTGGGTTTTTTGTTTGGTGGGGTTTTTTTTTTGCGTACTGAGATGACAATGTATGTGTAAGTAACTCATAAGGCAGTAAAAAGGTGAAAACAGAAAAAAAACCCTCCATATATGTTTTCTGTGTATATCGTCCTACTTATCTTTGAGAAGAGGGATTTAGAATGGTACTGTACCCAAAGCATTTTCAGTTTAACTAAAGCCCCTCTGCCCTGCCCTGTTTCAAATTTGAGATCTTGCAGAGGCTATCTAGCAAGCAGACATCTAACTGATGTATGTTCTCCATGATTTTTGTAAACTATAGAAACTTCATGTTCAGTTAGTGCTTTGAGAATTCAGTTAATACTTGTAATGATAGATAAGCATTATTGTAGTGGTTTTTTATTTTTTTTTTAATTAGGCTGTAGTCACAGTTGCTTTAAGTAAACTGAATTGGTTAGAAAGTAGTTTCTCTTTGTCAGGTAGTAGAATGTGTGTGTATATTTATGTGCTATGTAGCTACAAAAAAACTTCCTTACTTTTCCTCACTGATTGCATAAAGCAAGTGGCATCTGGCAGAGAAACAATGTGAGACTGTATTACGTCTATCTAAAATTGCCCTTCAAGTAAAGACAGCTTTAGTAAAATCATTATTTTTCTGTCTGAAGAAAAATGATTTTTTTTTTTTCCTTGCTCAAGCTTGCAAATCTTCATAGGATATGTTCCAAAAAGTTTGAGTTGTAGTCTAGAAGGGATGGGTATACAAGTCCCTGTTAGAGGTGTGATTATGTTTGGAGACTTTTTTTGCAGCGTAGTAGATAGCTTGAGGCTTCAGCATTTTTTAAAATAACTGTTCTTGAATCATCTTCATACCTGTATTCTAGTGCTTAATTGCATTGCTCTGACCATGCTGCATATGTCTATCTGGTTATCATTTCACTGCTGATCATCGACTTCTTCCCTATCTTTTAAAGCCCAAGGCTCATTTCATTTCTGAACTTAACAGCTGATCATCCTAATGTTCTCTGCTGGGTAGTTGAATTGTCTCGTCAGCCTTTTTATTTGAGAGTACTAAATGTCAGCTGGCTGGCTAATTGAGAAATTGAAACTGTTTTTAATGAATCGGGCAAAGCCCACTGGAATTGTCTGAGAAGACAGTTTTGCATTTTTCAGTGCACGTATTTGGAATCAGTTTGTTAATTCTGAAAGCAAGTCTTTTTATTAATATAAGAACTGAAGATGCTGCAGTCATGGCTTCCTTTTAAACCAATAAGTTATATATTATTAAAAAAAGTACCTGTGATTTGTAGAGCTTCTATTTGAGTAAAACTGAAAGCATGGAAACAGTTCAGTTGCAGCTTCAAATAGTGTGCATTAGAGTGCAATTTTCTATCCTTACTGAGTTCTGACAGTGTTGTAAGAAAGTGTTTGGCTAGTCTTATGCAGCATGTTGGGTTTGAAGGAAGACATGGCAACAAGCCAAGAAAGTGAAAATTAGCAAACAAGTTTTGACATTTTTATACATTAAGCTACCCTGCAGGGTTATGTGTTCACTAAATTTTAAATGATTGTTTTAAAAGTAGAGGAATGGGAAATGAAAATAGCACTAGCTCTTCTGATTCGTTGTTGAAGGCTGTTATTATCATATCCCCCGTACATTCTAGCTGCTATGGTTACCAGTTAATTTACTGACAATCAGCAGATAAAGTTTAGACATCGTTATGTACATGAAGTACATTTTTAAAAAATTATGTAAATTCTTCCATGTACATTTTCCACAGTATTAAGGGTTGTAATTTCTTTTGAAACTTAGATCAGCTGCAGCCAAAAAGTATTAAAGAAAAACTTTTGATACAGGTCATTTGCAGCATGTATACAAATTAGTTTAGATAAATCATGCATTGTCCTACAAACTAGTTATTTCTGGCTTATTGTAATATAGCTCCTGAATTTTTTCCAGCAGCATAATAAAATGGCTAATCAGGTGAATGGTAATGCGGTACAGTTAAAAGAAGAGGAAGAACCAATGGATACTTCCAGTGTAACTCACACAGAACACTACAAGACACTGATAGAGGCAGGCCTCCCACAGAAGGTGGCAGAGAGACTTGATGAAATATTTCAGACAGGTATAATATGCATTTCTTGTTTCTGACTGGTTATGAAAGTGAGGGCATACCATTTTCAAATTTTTATAGATTAAGGTTTAAAAATTCATTGTTTTTGATCTGTGTAGCTCTGAATGTTTTGCTACTTTGACTTCCCTAAAGGCAAATTGGGTTTGACATTGACTAATTACTTGACACATCCTTAGTGTTGTATGTGATATCTTAGTTGCTTTAGGGCACAGAGCACTAGTTTCTTAGATGTTGTCAAATAAAGATGTATGTCTGAGCATACTAAACTGTACTTTTTTTTTTTCTTCAATCAGAATCATCATTTTGCTTTTACTTTTCTACTGTCAACTCCTCACAGTGGTTCTTAAACACTCAAAGGCTGGATAGGTGACTTAGTGAGGGAAGCAACTAGCTTGTCTTGCCTGGGACTACATTTGAATTGAGTCTGCCTGTGGATTTTTTGTTCTCTCTAGTTCTGAGTGGACAGTTTAATCCATGTTGGTTATTACACCGAAATGTTCAGTTTGACACTAACTGCTTTTCAACAAAGTAGAGGACTAAGCTATCTAGCAAATTGAGTAATACCTTGCTGGTAGCAAGTGATCTCTGCAACTTCTAGAGAGGCTTCTTTATATACAAAGGTTTTTCTATTTTGTTTTTTTGTAACCCCCTTATTTTTCCTATAGACAGAGGCTTCCTTTTCCTCTTTAGAGTGTGTTCTGTGAACAGATTTACAAGAAGCAGCAGAAATGCTCTATGCGCTGATCTTGAATGCCTTGGTGGCAAGATGAGAGTTTTTGTTGAAAAGAGTCAAAATTCCACTGATCAAGTGAAGGCAGTTCAAAAACAATACCTTACCAATCTTCAGTATGATACTCTGGCTCACGTGGATGATGTCTTTTGGAAGTCATTCACAGTGAGCTTTCATCAAGCCGTTAGCAGCTTTTATTGGCTTTAGACATGCACTTTCTCACTGTGGATCACGATGATGTGCACTTGATGGTTTGAGAGAAGGTATAAATGCCTGGGCAGAGGAACTTGTGGGGCTGTAACATGTGTTGCAGTTAGGTTGTGTTGTGAGGAGTTCTCAAGGGATTTAAAAGCTTTTCAGCCCAGAACTTGGCTACCTAGTATGATTCCACTGCATGAGTAACCTGAAAACATTTATTCACACTTCCTTAATGCCACTGAAGATGTTTGCATTGTGCAGGGGTTTGTCAGTGAAGCAAACTACTTTTGACACCCGAGCTAAATTTGGGGTTGAACTTTGGGATTTTTAATCTGCTGAGGTCTTTTATGAAAGATACAGGTGCCTTCCAATATGCAGGATCACTTCTGAAATGTAGTCCTTGGGCTTGGCACTACTGTGCATTTTTGAAATCAAGTAGCAGTTAAATCTGTGTATTTTTGGACATCAAGCTGTTGCAAAGTATGTGGAGTTCTTGGTATCTGTCCTAAATCTCATTGTGTAGTTTAAAAAGAGCAAATCTTAGTCTGTACTTCCCATGCTCCACACCTTATGCAGGTGCATTACAAAAGGAAAGAAATGACCTGTAAAGATCCTTAAACAGAAGTGCTTCAGAACTGGTCCAGTGTTTCTTGGGGGAGTCTGTACCTGTAAAATTAACATTATCCTTTTCGGGTACATAGCAGGACTCGAAATAATGCCTTTTTGAATGCTAGCTCTTGAACTGCATAGAGCAACAAAATGAGTAAAAAAAGAAAAAAAAATAAATTAGACATACAGGATGTCCACTGATTTTTGCTTTTTGAAGTTGGAGGAAGGAGTGAACAAACCATTCTACTTCCTAATATTTTGGGGGTAGAGCTTCCTAAGTATTCGATCATCAGTTAGGTAGCTCCTTTTTCATGTACAGTAGGATACCTGTAATGTTCACATTAGCTTACTCTAGAACAGCTGCATTCAAGGGAAGGAAGTGTGAAGCTTAAAATGAAAGACAAACAAACACAATCCAAATTTTTAGAAGTGAGCCAGAGTTCACTGTTTCAAAACCTGGTGTGTAGTACTGCTTTTATGCAGCAAATTGGATTCCTGAGTGTTAGAAAACTGTTACACATGGGGTATAATCTTGCACGTCAGTTAGTGTCTAGGTATATACATTTTAATTTAACTTTTTCATTGTTGTACTCATGTTCTTTCATATACTTGTGTAGGAATATGTAATTATATTAAATGTGTAATTCTGTTGCTATGGAACGTAACTTTTGACTTTAAAAGCAAACTGCATAGTACTTAGTTTTTATGAAATTCAATAGAAATCTGTAACTTTTTTATCTTTAACTTTTAGGGTTGGTAGCTTATGTCGATCTTGATGAAAGAGCAATTGATGCTCTTAGGGAATTTAATGAAGAAGGAGCCCTCTCTGTATTACAGCAGTTTAAAGAAAGTGACCTGTCGCATGTACAGGTAAGGTGAGAGCTCCAGGAGTGTGAGCATATAAATATAAATAGCGTTCTGGCACTATCGGCAGGAGAGTTGTAACTTAGAAATTCATTGATGTTGCTGTATTCTAACATTTCAAACCCAAATCACAAGCCTGTTAAAAATTGCCTTAAATGTGTAGGTATTTGAATGCAAAGCAGAAGTTCCCAGATAATAGAAATGAGTGTGCTATTGAGAAAATAAGGTAAAAGTACTGCCTAGAATCTGGTGATTTTTTTCAGTCTGACAAGTTTATTCGCTTAATTGATATGTATTTTTCTAAAGGATTCTCTTGACATTTTGTTTATTGCATTGGCTTGATATAGTGACCTCAAGGTATGGAGTGTAAGAGTCGGTGGATTCCCAGGGCTTTTCATACGCACAATTGAATTATTTTGTAAATTGTGTCTACAGAACAAAAGTGCATTTTTATGTGGAGTTATGAAGACCTACAGGCAAAGAGAGAAACAAGGCAGCAAAGTACAGGAATCGACAAAGGGACCGGATGAAGCAAAGATTAAGGTAACATTTAGAAAACACTGATTATTCTGTACTACCTGGTATATTACCTGTATGCAAACTGAAGCAATTTTGGATGTACTTAAAAAGCATCAATACTACCTGGATAAGTATATTCACACTTGGCTTTAAAGAAATGTATGCATGATAGAGATTCAAAAGAGAGTGCTTGTTTGAAATGCGGATCTTTCTGATTACACAATTGGCAAAATGCATGAACTTAATGTTATGTAAGGTCTATGAAAATACTGATATGTATTTAAGAATTGTCTTAGTTGTCCTTTTATATTAAAGCTTTTACGCACTCATAAAATTACTTTGAGACTGATTGGACATTTCAACAAGGTGTTAGTATATTAGGAGACTGCTGTTGTGGCAAAACCTATGTAAAGAGCGGGTGAAAAGAACTGTCTGGTGTTCATGGGGTGCTACATATAAAATGGAAAATGAGGGAAAAGAAAAATGAGTTCTTTTCAGTGACTTTGTAGTATAAAACAAATGTTGCTGTTTGTGGTAGTGTATTTTTAACCTCGCCAAATAACAGGGGTTTGGTTTTTGTATGTTCTGTCTGTCCATGTACACCATATGGCAAGGAGCAGATAAGGAAATGCTTATCTTAGGGCATGTTTTTTTGTTCTTTATATTTTAACCTGCTACGCTCCCCCCCCCCCCCCCCCCCCCCCCCATAACTAATGTGACAATTTTTTTTCAGGCTTTGCTAGAGAGGACTGGTTACACTTTGGATGTAACTACAGGACAGAGGAAATATGGGGGCCCTCCTCCCGATACTGTATATTCTGGTGTTCAGCCTGGTATTGGAACAGAGGTTAGTATATACAGACTAATCTGTTATTTTGTTTGTGCAAACTGATAAAGAGGAAATACTTGAAAATAAATAGTATTACAAGTGAAAGTTTAAAGTAGTATAGAGGAAAGCATTCTTCTATGTTTGTGTGTGTTAATCAGTCTTTCTTACTCTTACTTACTTGACATTAGGAAACATTTCTTTACAGGGAGTGTGGTCAAACACGGGAACAGGCTTCCTAGAGAGATGGTCGATGCCCCAAGCCTGTCAGTGTTTAGGAAGCATTTGGATAATGCCATTAGTAATATGGTTTAACTTTTCGTCAGCCCTGAAGTGGTCGGGCAGTTGGACTAGGTGATTGTTGTAGGTCCCTTCGAACTGAACTATTCTATTCTATTAATGATTGAAAATACTTGACTGATCTTAAGTATTTTTTTGTGGTTTTGGTGGTGTCTTTTTGCCTTTTTTTTTGTTTGTTTTGTTGTTGTGTCATTTTCTTAAGATTTTGAGAACAGCTTCTCTTCTGTCCTCAATAGTTCTGGTTATATAGGGGTGTAAATGCCTCTTATAATACCGCGGGTAAAAATATGAAAGAATAGGTGATGTATCCCTTTGGATTGTGGCAGTGAATCTTTTGTGTTTGAAGATCTCACAGCTTGTGCCAGCTCACATATGTTGATGCCAGAGAGCTGTCACTGTTGTCAGTAATAGTAAACCTCTGGTTGTTAGGGATACCCATGTGCTGTTACCGATTTCAAGAAGATACATACTAGGCAGACTTCTTTCCCCTGAGGTGTATCAGATCTTC
The DNA here is from genome assembly GCA_017639485.1 of Pluvialis apricaria. Lineage (NCBI taxonomy): Eukaryota > Metazoa > Chordata > Aves > Charadriiformes > Charadriidae > Pluvialis > Pluvialis apricaria. The sequence goes on along the minus strand of CM030027.1, from coordinate 350,499 downwards.
TTACTGTAAATATTTGTACACCAACGAATATGTCTTTTTAAAACATAAAGTGGAATTCATTACATGTTAACTGTAGCTTTAACTCTCTTTCAATACGTACTTGAACATTGTGCATTAAAACTAAAATAGTGATAAATAATCTTTCATTCAGCATGTTGAACCTTCACAAATTGTCACAGTGAATGTTTTGGATGTCCAGTGTATTTTTTTCAAGTGGGTGGGCTTTAAGAGCAGCTGGACCTTTCTGAAATGGGATTGTAATAAAGATCTGTAATAATGATCTGTAATAAAGACAAAGTAGTTACAGCTGTGTGGAAGCTTGGGGCAGAAAAATATTGCAATAGAATTTGGTATTAAACTTGAGTATCTGTTTTATTTAAGGACTTGCTGCTCCAGTGTAAAGCATTTTGCTTATAGTGAGGTCACATGATGTTGATACTTGGAGACGTTTATGGGAGTGTTTATTTGTTGAGAACAGAAGCAATTATTTGGGTGTTTCCTTCTCTCCTTACCCTGGCTTTGTCATTTGCATCTGCAAACATTGATAACTGTTTATCCTCAAGGGTCTGGTATAGTACTCCTTTGTTTTGCTTAAAATTTCTAAGATCTTTTTTCTCTGCTTTTTCTTACATAGCTGTTCTTAAAGATGGTCAGGAGGGTTTTAAAGATTTATTTATTTATTTATTTCCCCCCTTCCAAAGGACAAAGTCTAGTCAGTAAGCACATCGGGAAATTCAAGGTCATGATTGAACCTGTGCATCTTGCTAGCAGACTATGCACAAACTTCAGTTTGGATACGGAAATGGGTTGAGCTGTGTATTTCCTTGCTTACCTATTCTGCAAGGTTTTGGGTCCCTAGCAGGTTGTTTTGTAGTTTATTCTAAACACTTTGAATACTCTCAATCACAGCATTGTGACTAGTCTTTGATACAGTTCTTCTGGAGGTTCTTCTATAAACCACCAGATTATATTTAAGAAAATGGGCAACCTCTTGAACATCTTTCAGATTATAGATTATTTTCTATTCTTTGACATGCTGAGGCTTTTATTTATACTGTGAAGGAGATGCTTAGAAGCATCACAGTAAGGATGATTTCTAAAGGGAGTGTTCATATTCCATGAAGAAAAATAAATTCCTTGGTGAGGGGAAATAGTGGGTCCTTGAACTGAAAGATGGTAACTGATGATTTGCATAGCTTACCAAGCTCTGCTTAGGTATGCCTGCTCTATGCTAATTGTAGTTTATCATTTTAATAAAGTGTATATGCAAGCAATGCTGAAAAAGGAGTTTTTTTGGTATTCTTAAATTCCATTTTTTTACACAAAACTACTTGAAGTTGTCTTATTGTGGTTTAAGATAAACCAGTTGTTCAGCAACATTGGAGGGCGCGTTCACAGTAGTGACATCTACACAGCAATTTCAGTAACTTTTGAAATTAAGTGCAGACAAGACAAGGAAAGAAAATGTTATAAATATTTCATTCAATTCAGTCACAGCAAGGAGTTGGTTTAGTGTATAAAGAACAAAAGGAATTTTGGTCATAAGTCCACTGCTAGTCAGGGATGATGAAGCTTTCACGCAAACAAGACAAGCATTCAGTGTCTCAGTTGATAATGCTGGATGGTAGATTGAGCATGGTATCTGTAGTGTCTGCCTTTGTGGGTAATATCTAATGAGGTTGAGCTGTATTTGCTATACAGGTTAAAATACGTATTTTTCCCTCCTTCAGTCAGCTGATTGAGGAGCTTGTAGTTGTTAAATTCAGGAAAACTGAAGGATTTTTTCTTTTCTTTTCTTTTTTTAGAGGAGGGTAAAAAAAATCAGATATTCATATTGCCTGTCCAGACAAATGTTACACCAAAAATTCAGGAGAAAATGAATAGAATGCCATTTAAGACATGATTTGAAGAACAGGAGTCTTCATTGGTAAATGAAAAATACCAGCCCTGTACCCAACTATAATAGGGATAGGAGGAAAGCACTTTTCAAAATTAGCACAGTGCAGCTAGCATGAAGAGAGTAATTGACTTAAGTCTCTACTAGTTGTTGGATTGGTTTCAGTTTTATTGAGGGGTCTCCAGATAAAGTAAGTCCCACTCTTGAAGTTCTGAGAGACTTCTATTTCAGTGTGTTTTTTAGTGATGTGAAATAAAAACTTGAAAATTCTGTGACTACATTATTTGCCCATAATGGGCTAACATGATGTGCAAGGTTAGGTATCTATGTGATTAGACTGTATAAAATGGAGGAATTGCTAGGTGTCCTTTTCAGAGCTGAAATCTACTGGATAAGTGTGATAAGCATAGTCTTTGAATGTCATTATCAAAAATGTAAAATTACATTTAGCTCTGTGAATGGTAAGTTGGCATTGCATCTGTTCCTCTGTGGGTGCATGGTCAGAATTTATAACAAAGTCAGAGAAGGGTTGTGAGGCTAACTTGCAATCTAAAGAACTATATATTACTGGAGACGGGGAATTTAACCTGCTTTTGTTCATAACAAATTGAATGGGAAGAATCAGATACTGTAATAAGTCTAACTTAAGAAGTGATGGTATAATAAACCTAGCAGGAGTTGAACTAGACAAAGCTTGTGCTGGATTTAGTACACAAATGGAATGCCACTTTTGTATGGGAAGAACTGTGGAGGTTCAAAGGTTTTTCCACTGTGCCAGAGGTTTTTTTCCACTTCCATTTTTTTAAAATTAAGATTGTAGATTTGGATGAGATGGAGTCATGCGGCCTACATTAATGCTTAAATTTGGCATTTAGGAAAAATTGACTGCAAAGCACATGAAGAGCACTATTAAAAGGAGAGGGTTTTTGAAGAAGCTCTTGCAACGCTGCAGTATGCTTCTGTTAGCTTTTGATGACAACAGAAGAGGGTCAGTTGTTGAAATAACTGAAGGACACGTCATCTAGTGGATTGCACCCCTCAGTAATGCTCAGTAAAGTTGTTCAGGAAACTGAAATTGAATTTTTTCCTAGTAACGGTTTTCATAATTAATCTTTTGTAACAGTAATAAGAAAGAAGTAAAGTGGAATACTTGATTACTTTGTGCAGGTCCTTTAGGAAGCAAAACTGGAAAAAAAAAGTCTTATGGCCAGTGATTCCAAAAACGCTCAGAAGTGATGCGGTTGCATCCTACCTAGACAAGGTCTCTTATATTGTTTCACTGATAATGCCAGTCTTCAAAGTTTTTCCACAGTACTTGTGTTGTGGAACTAAAAAATGAAACAAGATGTGATATTTACATTCTTTGGTATTTCAGCAACTTCATTCAAGCTTATCAACATATTTAAACAAAAGTTATTGCAGATGTTTCTTCTGACCCTTGCAAGATGTTCACCTGGTGTTTGTCATGCCTAGTATTGATCCTGTAGTTCATTAACATATTAAGTTTATACGCTCAAAGCAAATTCACTTAGATGTGAATTACTCCCACAGAGTTATGTAGTCCTTCTGTTATAAATGGAATTTACTGTAGAATATAGGTCAGATATGAATGTATTCAAATTAAATCCTTAATTCTGTTTCTCATACTAGCTCCTAGAGTGTATTACCTGAACTGAACTGTAGTAGCAGTCTTGCGGAATTGGTGGTCTAAAGTTTGTAGAGAGTGAGCCGAAGAGACTGGAAAGAAAGGAGGAAACAGAAGCTTTCAGGATGGTAAATCTTTGCTAAATAGCTGGAAAAGTAGACTTTGTGTTTGGATTAGGGGTTTTTTCTTTTTCTCAAACCTGTTCTCAAGCCTTCAGTTTCTGCTGGAAACAGTGGCATCTGAAACAAAGAATTTAATGTGGACTTTTTATGTTTGACTGACTTAAAAACAGTTAGTTTGTGGAGAGTTCAAGTGACAGTTTCACTGTCTTGGTGGCAAGTTGGAGTTCCTGTCTTGTGCCCTTCCATTTTTTTTGTCTTTAAAAACTGTGCATGGGTTTTGGAATGAAATCTTCTAGGTAATGACAATTGAAATACCTAACTGTAGGGATTTCTAAGCTTTTTGGGGAGACCAGGGGAAAGCCTGTTGGCTCTGCCATTAAATTTTCACTCTGTGTGATAAATCTGTTCCTTTTTTTTTCCCCAATACCAAATAAACCATGCTCAGTTGGCATTCACACTGAACTGAGAGAGGCTAAGCTAAGAGAAAGAAATGTTCTGGAAACTGACTTTCAGGAATATCTGTATAACATAAAGAAACATCTAAAGGTTCTAGCTTTCCTTTGGTGAAAAATAACTTGTGTTCCACATTTTTTTTCAAAATCACAGTCATCACGGTCTCCTCATGGGTTTGTTCATATCAATGCTTACATGGGCGTTGTGAGTGTCTTTAGTTTGGGAATTGTCTGCTAAGCCTTCAGTACTAGATATGACTATGGCGAGGCCTCGCCTAGATGGAAAAGGTTAACTCCTAGCTTTTTTTTACTACAAAAAATATTTGAAGTTAAAATAAATAGAATTTTATCTTAATGGGTGTTTGGAATGTTTTGCTTGTATTAGCAATTCAGATATTCTGAGAATTCAGAGGAGAGCTGTAGTGATGAAACAATTTGAGGAGGGGGAAGCTTTCTGGGGAGACCTCAGCTGAAGAAATTGAACTCCTTAACAAAACTTGACTGCAGTTTGTTGTTGTCGCTCTATGTAAGGAACAAAAGCATGAGGACTCCAGATTTTCTCAGACAAATACTAAAATGTTCGGTTGGTGGAAACTGAAACCAATACAGGCTAGAAATAAGATTATAGTATATACTAAAAGTGGAAAATGTGTACTGGGCAATTTAAGGATTTTTGTAGACTTTTTTTCCGTCTCTGTAGCTTTCTAATGAAGATTGGGCTACAGAATGATTTGAAAATACTGCAAGAGCAAGGAAGTCCTTGGCCTGCTTTAATATAGGATACCCAGCTACATAGTCTGTAAGGTCTTTGTTTTCAGTTGCCAAAATTATAACCAGGTAAGAACTATTTACGACTTCAGTGGCAGAAATTTACAACCTCTTCAACATAAATAACAAAACCAGGTTTTCCATATGTAAAACTTAGTACTAACAGCGGGAGGTTTAGAAGAGTTAATAAGACATACATTAATGTCGGCTGCAGTGAAGACTGCAGGGATGGCTACAGTGTTTCTGCTGTGATGGTTTATGCTGCAATGTACTTCCTTTCCCAGGAACTTTCAAGTGTTAAAAGTAAGTTTGGATTTCTGAAAAAGCTCTGTTTAAGCGTCCTTTTCCTTTTTAGGTTTTTGTTGGTAAGATTCCCCGAGACTTGTATGAAGATGAATTGGTACCACTCTTTGAGAAGGCTGGCCCAATTTGGGATCTGCGCCTCATGATGGATCCTCTTTCTGGTCAAAACAGAGGTTACGCTTTCATTACCTTTTGTAGTAAAGATGCAGCACAGGAAGCAGTCAAACTGGTGAGTAACATTTTCAGACTGGACAAGATAATGTAGACAGCAAACATGTTGGTAATCTTTTAGATAACGAAGTGTTTCATTAAAGCATCCGTTGACAGACTCAAAATTTTACTTTCTTAAAAATTTTTGCCTGATTTGATTTAGTATATACAAATAACATTCTACTTCTAGAACTGTAGCCTCCTATAGCCTGCTACAGTCTGCTGGAAGTACTTGGGTGATTATAGTAAGAGCTTACTTGATTACAAGTGGAAAATACATTCTTTAAGCTTCACTGTGTTAAAGTCTTACCACCCTTCCTGCTATAAAGAGCTAATTAGAGATGCTTTATTTTGCTGCTGCTGCTGTGGAGGAGGTCTCTGACTTGGTGCTCTATGGTTTACAGTGGTCTTTAGTTCTTCCCAATGGCAGTCGTGCAGTCAGCTCACTATGTGGAAACCTGGCTTGGCCTGCACCTAGGTGATTTGGCAAAGGACACAGAGCAATCCCTAGAGAGTTAAAATGAGAGACAGCTCTCTGACTGGGGCCCTGGTTCATTTGGCCTTGCCTCTGCCTGAGAGGAGGCAGTAGAATTATGTGTATCTCCCAAGGGTTTGGGTATGGCTGTGAAATTCTTCTTGTACTTTGAACAAAAACAGGTGAAATGCTTTCTCTCATTTGCCTGAGCGGAATTCAGCTGATCCTGGTGAATAGGGGAAAAATCTAAACATCTTGTTAAGCTGGGTGGAAAAAAGCCCAACCCCAAAACCTAGAGAAACAGTTATTCTGTTGCATTGTAAGAGCTTCAGAAGGAGTCATTGCCTCTAAATGTTCCAGTGTTCGTTCCCTCAAATATTTTCATGCATTTAGAAATAGTTGAAGTTGTTAGTTTAGGCTCTTCCAGAGCTAGGAATTGCATGTCCCTGCTTAGGCTGTTTTTCCTTTCTAGAACCTACTTGGGTGTTTCCTGAAGGAGATGCACAAAATATGTTTTTGCAATTGATTGCTTTGGGTTTCAGTGTTTGAAGTTGGTGTATATGAGTTACTGTCACTCATGAAGTAAAAATTGTTTTGAAACCTTTTTCTTTTTTTGACCAAGTTGAAGGTGCTCAGAGGTGTTACTTTAAATTGTTACTGATTGAGGGAGATGAAAGGGAAGATGCTGAAGTGATAGGAGCTGTAGCGAGTGATGTGCCACTGATGGAAGACTGGCCTCCAGACCCTGGATATTGCACCAAATAAGTGAATTTGTGTGAATATATTCCTGAAGTCTTGTATCTGCATTTTCTTCCCCCTCCTCCACTCTACCATTATCTGGTAATGGGGCTAGTATTTAGGCTTGTATTTAGGTGAAATATTTTCCACAGACTACTGGAGAAAGGAAAATGGGGTAGATATATGCTAAATTTTGGAGGTAATTAAACCTTGATAGCAAAGTCAGGTTCTTTCAGATAATAAACTTGAAATTTTGAAGTCTTGGTTTCTTTACACCAGGCGGGCCTTCTGCTTGTGTTTGCAGGTACTAGTGGGAATGGGATTGGTTGTAGGTAAAATGGCTTTGTAAGGTAAAATACAATTCTAAAAGTGGATTCAGATTAAGTTCATGGCACTGGAACGCAAAGTTTTATTGTGTTATCATGGAATTTTCAGAGTTGGGAGTGACTTCTAGAGATCATCTAGTCCAACTCCCCTGCTAAAGCAGGATTGCCTGGAGCACATTACTCAGGACTGCATCCAGGCGGGTCTTGAAAATCTCCGGAGAAGGGGACTCCACAACCTCCCTGGGCAGCCTGTGCCAGGGCTCTGTCACCTGAACCATAAAGAAGTTTTTCCATGTATTTGAACGGAACTTCCTATGTTCCAGCTTGTGCCCGTTGTCCCTTGTCCTGTCACTGGGAACCACTGAAAAGAGTCTGGCTCCATCCTCCTTCACCCCACCCTTTAGATACTTGTATGCCAAAATAAGGTCTCCCCTCAGCCTTCTCTTCTCCAGGCTAAAGAGTCCCAGCTCTCTCTGCCTTTCCTCAGAAGGGAGATGCTCCAATCCCTCAGTCATCTTAGTTGCCCTACGTTGGACTCTCTCCAGTAGTTCCCTGTCTCTCTTGAACTGGGGAGCCCAGAACTGGACACAGTATTCCAGTTGTGGCCTCACCAGTGCAGAGTAGAGGGGGAGAATGACCTCCCTCGCCCTGCTGGCCACACTCTTCCCTATGCAGTCCAGGGTTCCATTGGCCTTTTTGGCAACAAGGGCACATTGCTGGGTCGTGGATAATTTACTGTCTACCAGGACCCCCAGATCCTTCTCCTCAGAACTACTTCCCAGCAGGTCCACCCCTAACCTATACTGGTGCCTAGAAGTCTTCCTCCCCAGGTGCAGGACCTTGCACTTGCTCTTGTTGAACCTCATTAGGTTCTTCTCTGCCCAGCTCTCCAGCCTGTCCAGGTCACGCTGGATGGCAGCGCGGCCCTCTGGAGTGTCAGCCACCCCTCCCAGTTTGGTATCATCAGCAAACTTGCTGAGGATACACTCTGTCCCCTCATCCAGGTCATTGATGAATATATTGAAGAAGATCGGACCTAGTATTGACCCCTGGGGGACGCTGGGGTTATGAACCACTGTTGTATGTGAAGCAACGTTCTGAGATGGTTTTGTCTTCCTTAAAGTGATCTTGTTTGATAGCCTGTGGTACCTTAGCATTGTTCTAGTTGTTCTTGAATATGAAGGTTACTGAAGGTATACTGAAGGTATTGCTTTGTCATCCGTATGGCTATGTCTCAGCTAGGGTAAAAACGGCTGAAAACGTGCTTTTAAAGAATTGGGTGAGGTTTTCAGAAGCTGGCTGATGATCAAACATCTGTCCTCTTAGATCGTGTTTGAATATCCTACCTAAAAGATGTCTACCTTGAATTCTTTCAGGTTTTTTATTTTCTTCTCTTTTTTTTTTTAAGGTTGAACTCTTGTACCTTTAAAGACCTATCACAGGTGTTAGTATTGTAATCCAACTGTGGGTACAAGCATGAAGCAGTGGGCTAAATTTTTTTTTAATGGGAAGTTTTAAAACTTAACAGTAAAATTCATAGTCCTGGTATTTACAAGGTCAAAAAAAAAAATCCCTGTGGTAGGGGTAAGGGGGGTCGAGGTCACACAGTGATTTGGACTTTTGAGTATCTCGCAGCAAATATGCTCAGTGTTTAAAAACTATCAAAGTAAAGTGGAAGAACTCATAGTATCTATAATGCTATGTAATAATAATCGTAGTAATCTATAATGCTTATTAATAACAGCAGCAATGACTGACATTGAGTCCCAGCACAGGAAGCAGTCACAATTGTCTAGAAAGATCTTTTAAGTCTCACATAAACAGTAGGTGAATGAATTCACCCCATGTAGTTTGTGTCTGTTACATATTGTTCCTTGTACGTCAGTTTCTTTGTAGCTTTCAATTCCCCAGAACTCCTGAAATTTCTGTGGAAAACCTAAGCTCGCAACGTTCTTCCAAGCAAATGCTGACCCAAATACTGCAGTTCTAGTGATTCTCTAGCAACGTGAATTCAGTATGCTATGTATAAAAGTAGTACATCATGAGGAAAGTAACTGGTTTTATGATTTTGGGGATCTTTTTATCCACATTATTGTGGATAAAGCAAATTAATGGCTTTTTCTTTCTCAGTGTGACAACTATGAAATCCGTCCTGGGAAGCACCTTGGAGTATGCATCTCCGTGGCAAACAACAGGTTATTTGTTGGGTCAATTCCAAAGAACAAGACTAAGGAAAACATATTGGAAGAGTTCAGTAAAGTCACAGGTAAGACCTTCTAAGTGAGTTTGTCACACTGATCCCAAAATACCGTTCAGTCTCTCTTTTGTAGGTCTAGTTATTTAACAGATGCATTCAGCTATCGTTTAAAACTATTTCTAAGTTGGTTTCCAAGGTTATTTCTGGTAGAAACCTTATGTATCAGATATATTTTATGGTGGAGTGTAAAAGGACTAGTGTCTGTTTTACTGATTGTTAAATGAATGGTGTTGTAGTTTTACAATTTGAGAAGGAAATGGCACAAATGATCTCAGAAAAAATGTGAGGGTCTAGTTCTGTTGCCTGTTAAAACTAGAGCTTCCTGTTGAAGGCTCTCTATTCATAACTGGATCTACAGTAGATTCTGCTTTCACAACTGAGAAGTATTGATGAGGAGGGAATACTAAATCATTTTAGAGGGAATGCTATTGTAGAAATAGTTAATGACAGGTTAATTTCTGTCCCTGTTCTTCACTGTTGTTTCCCAGTATATGCAGCAAGTAGGAAGAGAGGAAGTCAGCTCATAACTCGAAGGATGCTTCTGCTTTAAATACGATACTGAAGTCTTGATCGCTGCTCTTGTTCTTGTAGGAGAGTTTTAACCTACTGCTTCTTTTTTAGGGTTGCTATTTATAAGTACTTCAGGGAAATGGTGAAAACAGAAGGTGAATATTCATTTAGTTATCTCTCCTCTTTTTGGAGAGATGTAGAAGAAATTCTTTCCAGCTTCCCGTGGAGGTGGGGAGATGCCACATATTAATGCTGACTGCTTTCCAAAAATGTCAAAATGGTAAAACAAAATATAGAAAACTTACATTGTGTGAACTGTTCAGGTTGATGTTTTGCAACACCTAATTGTGAGGTAAGTTTGTTCTGCTAGGTGACCTGTGTCTGGGTAAATTGGATGGATATCTTTTTATTTGTTTTGCTTTTCTTGTGCTCCTTCTCCCTTTCAGGTGTTAAATTCAAAGCTATGTATTACAAAAAACAAGTGAAGGCATTTTAGAGTAGACTCTAGATTTTTTTTTTTCCTTCCTTTTGAAGCTTAATACTAAAGACCTGTTTTTCAGAGGGTTTGGTGGATGTAATCTTGTATCATCAACCTGATGATAAAAAGAAGAATCGAGGATTCTGCTTCTTGGAATATGAGGATCACAAGTCAGCAGCGCAAGCTCGCCGCCGCCTGATGAGTGGGAAAGTAAAAGTCTGGGGAAACGTTGTGACAGTGGAATGGGCTGATCCAGTAGAGGAACCTGATCCAGAAGTTATGGCAAAGGTAAGTAAAAACTTAACTGGATGCTTCTGTGCTTTGGGAGGAATTTCTTTATGCCATAGTGACAAAGATCTGTTCCAGCAGAGCAATGCTAGTTTTGAGGCATGAAGAGCAATTAGAGGGCACTTTCATAGTAAGCCATGCAAACTGGCATGGTCTGAGCACTGCAAATTAGTTGTCTGTGTAACATGTTAGGACCATGCTGTTGTAACAAACTGTTCACATTTAAACTAGTAGTGTACAGGGTTATCCTACTGGGTTGGCACATCAGTCTGTTCATTATCTGCTTCTGCTGATAATGAATACTAGTAGGTATTCTGTAAAACTATTTTCCGGAGTGAGATGAACGTGAAGTTCAGTGTAGGGAATGACATGCTCTTTATCCCTGTGTTTTGGGATAACTCTTTGCTGCTCTTGAGGTCTATTACTAAAATGTTACTGGGATTTGTAGCATCCCAGAAGCTGAAAATCAGAGTTGAATAATCCTCTGGTCATGGAAGGGAACTGTGGAAGGAGAGAAGTTGTAGAAACTTCATACAGGTAACTACAAGACTATCTTTTTTTTTTTTTTTTAAATTTGTACAGAATTTAGAAGGTTACCCAAAATTTCTTAATGCAGAGAAGAAGGGAATAACATCTTACTAATTTATGTTAGTTTCCTTTGAGGTTTGACTCTTAAAGATTACAGCTTTCTCATTTTTTCACCAGGTGAAAGTTTTATTTGTAAGAAACTTGGCCACTACTGTGACAGAAGAAATTCTTGAGAAATCCTTTTCTGAATTTGGAAAGCTGGAAAGAGTAAAGAAGTTGAAGGATTATGCTTTTGTTCATTTTGAGGACAGAGGTGCAGCAGTGAAGGTAGGTTGATGATTCTTTCTTGGCTAAACTGATGCGAGCAGTGATATTAAGAAATGTCTTTACAGTAAATATCTAGACAACACAATTTGTAGACCCCATTTAATAAGGTTCCCATTGTGAGAATTTTAACACTTAATTTTGTTCCTGTGATTTCAGTAGCTAGGAGGATGTGAAACTTGCAAAGGACAAAACTGTAGCAAGTTAGCAAGCAGACTGGAAATGAGGTATAGACCAATGCAGAAGAGAGAAGGGGGCGGGGGCGGGGGAATCAACCTAGACAATTTTTCTGAGGAAACACTGACAGAAGGTATTAGTTGTCTCTCAAAGACCCCTATTTAAAGGCTGTGTGTAGTTTTGGAGTGACAAAAGTACTGAATAGAAATTGCAAGGTAATTAAAAAAAAAAAAAAGTGCCTTGAGGAGAGGAGAAGAATGGCACTGGCAACTCCCTTGACGCATTACCCATTTTTAACTCTATGTGCTCCCTAGAAGGTTTCTGCCAAATGACTTTGTAGACATTGAAGGTCATTACTGTAAGCTTCAAGGGTGTCTTCCTCTGTATCTAAGAGCAATTGAGAAGGTCATTAATCTCTGCTGTTTGTACTTCAGTGGATTGAATCTATAGAAATTACTCCATCTGTTTTTTAAATCCATAGTTTATGGGGAGAAGGAGGGGAGGAAGTGTTTTGCATATGAGAGTCTTGAGCAAGTATGTGGTTACATAGACAGTTCAAAGTCTCTGTACTCAACCTTATTAATAATTTTATAACTATTTAATAGCTTGTAATTTCCCTGCCCACGAAAACAGGGCTTAGAATAATCTCAAGTTTGGCTTTAGGATGAATGTCCCTCACTGGATAGGTTTAGACCATGTCCAAGAGAGGGCAAGAGATTGTTGATGCAGAAAGGGTTAGTCAGCAGCACCTCCTGACATGTTTTATTGTAGTATGTCTTTAAGCTTACCAGTCCCTCCCCAGTAGACCTTACTTCTAAATGCTCTGTTAGATTTGAGCAACCGAAGACTTTCAGCAGATGAGAAAAGGTAGATCAAATGCAGTGCAACAGAGCATCTCTAATGCTTCTCTTCTCTGAAACAAGCTGGAATACTACCACATCTGCCTGATGTGACTGATTTATGGCTGCTAAATTGGTTTATGAATTCTGTGAGATATTTTTGTGTATGAGTGTGGTGTTTGTTTTTTAATGAAATTAATGCATGGAATTAGCTTATTGATTCCTGCGTCTACTTATTTTCATATCTTCTTTGAAATAAATCACCATGATCTCTAATGTTTTTGAGGTATGTTGCTGTATGGACCTGTAAAGTCTTTTGTTAATGCAAAAATTAATACCCAGAAATGTTAAATGCAAAGCAGGTAACTCCAGGTAAAGAATTGGGAAGTACTTTGTGTGTGTATATTAAGTTCTCTTTGTGTGTGCATTTGATAATTACAAATTACTTTTCTGGAGGATTCTTGCCTCACTTGAAGAGATCAGCAGTTTTCAATTTCCTTTTTTTTTTTTTTTCCCCTCCGTAAGTATGTGTCCTCAGAAATAGTTGATTTCCTATGAGGCACTCATGCAGCACATTCAGCTAGCTAGGAAGCCCAAATATAAAAATACTCTTTCTCTTGTGTGTGTGTGTGTGTGTGTGTGTGTGTGCTCTACCTGGCTTACAAGTTCATGTCAGTGTGAGTAGTGAGAAATTCTGTCAATGTATTTCTGAAACATTTCTAGGGGATATAGGAACATAAAAAGCGATGGTGTTATGTCTGATTTTTTTTTTTTGAATAATGCTTAATATGTTTTAATCCCATTCTTTTATCTTATGATATAAAGAGAATATTTTTTTTTAAATGCTGCTTCACTGTAACTGGTGAATAAAGTGGGACTTGTAAGAATAATATGTAACATCCTGTTTAAGTAGCACAGAAATGAAGCACATGCATAGTTCAGCCTGGAGCAGCCCAACCATCTGGTTTCTATCAGTAAGTTTTCGTTTCCTTTTGAATGGAAACAAATTTTTAGTTGTTTCTCTTCTAATTTTTGTACAGGCTATGAATGAAATGAATGGGAAAGAGATAGAAGGGGAAGAAATTGAAATAGTGTTAGCAAAGCCACCGGATAAGAAAAGGAAAGAACGCCAGGCTGCCAGACAGGCCTCCAGAAGTACTGCGTGAGTGTTCATTCTTGCACTACTGTAATACTGTAGAATGAAGTTCTCCTGTAAAATATGAGCTAGTTTAGAAGAACCTGAATGACTTTTCTTTTATCCTTGTTTTGTATTGTTAATCAACAAAGGGAAATTTATACTTTAGTTTGGGAGACTTTTGAAGATAAATAATTGCATGTTTCTTTTTCTTAATAGGTATGAAGACTATTATTACTACCCTCCACCTCGCATGCCACCTCCTATTAGAGGCAGAGGCCGTGGAGGGAGAGGTGGATATGGCTATCCCCCAGATTACTATGGCTATGAAGATTATTATGATGATTATTATGGTTATGACTATCATGACTACCGTGGTGGCTATGAAGATCCCTATTACGGCTATGATGATGGCTATGCTATAAGAGGAAGAGGAGGAGGAGGAAGGGGTGGGAGAGGTGCCCCTCCACCACCTAGGGGGCGGGGAGCACCACCGCCAAGAGGTAGAGCTGGCTATTCACAGAGGGGGGCACCCATGGGACCGCCGAGAGGAGCCAGGGGTGGGAGAGGGGGTCCTGCACAGCAGCAGAGAGGACGCGGTGCTCGTGGAGCCAGGGGCAACCGTGGGGGCAACGTAGGAGGCAAGAGAAAGGCAGATGGGTACAACCAACCTGATTCCAAGCGCCGCCAGACCAACAACCAGCAGAACTGGGGCTCCCAACCCATCGCTCAACAGCCGCTCCAGCAAGGTGGTGACTATGCCGGTAACTATGGTTACAATAATGACAACCAGGAATTTTATCAGGATACTTACGGGCAACAGTGGAAGTAGACAAGTGAGGAGGGATTGAGAATATTGGAAACATAGAATTGGCTGTAGCTCTACATCCTTCAAAACAAAATTGGCTTAATGTTTCATCCTTCAGTAGCGATTGGCTGCCATTTGTATTGGGCTGAAGAATCACTCTATTGTGTATATACTCAAGTCTCTTAGTTTTCTTTTTTCATAAATGCACTTGGACATTACTGGGCTTGCAGAATTCCTGAACTCCATATGGGGTTTCAATGCTTTTATCATTTTAGGCTTCATTTTAGCAGTTTAAAAGCAGGAATGGCACACTGTTCAATCATGATTTTGCAGAACCTCTGGTTTTGGACAGTTTCCTTTTTTTTTTTTTTTTGGATTTGGGATAGAGACTACATAGGAGTATGCTGTACATAAAAGTAAAAGCTAGTGCTTTGTCTTAGTAGTTTTAAGAAATTACAACAAATTAAGTTTTCTTGTATTGAAAATAACATGATTGTATGTTTTGCATTCCTAGAAGTAGGTTAACTGTGTTTTTAAATTGTTATAACTTCACACCTTTTTGAAAATCTGCCCTACAAAATTTGTTTGGCTTAAAACGTCAAAGCCGTGGCAATTTGTTCCTTGATGTGATTGTATTTCCAATTTCTTGTTCATGTAAGATTTCAATAAAACTCAAAAATCTATTCAAAACATTACCTATTTCAAATTCAATTGTGTCCTAAAACATTATTTCATTGGTAATTCTTGCGAAAAACATTGTTTTCAAAGTATAACTGCCTATGTGAGTGATCAAATTCATGCAAAATTTCTTGTGCTTTCCAACATGTAGCACTGTGGACATCAGTCTGAAAACTAGGAGAGATTACAGATAGCCCAAAGGGCACTCTATGTTTAATTGCTGTTCAGTAACTTACCAGCATCTAATTTTGAAACTTTTTATTTTAAAAAGTGTTGAAATGTATCCAAACATTCACAGAGATCTAATTTAAATATAATCTGCTAATGTAATGTGGAGAAGGAAGCAGAGCCTACAATGGTGTTAATTTTGTTCTTTTTTATTATGTACTATGAAGTCCCTCTAGAGGCTATTCTTTTAGGGTCAACCATATTATATTATTCAGCGTACAAACACATAGGGAAAAGGTTTTGATATCAAGCATCTTAGTCTAATTTAAGATAATATTTGACTAGGGATGAGAATTATAAATTAGGTGCTGTGGCACAGTAAACTAGCTTCTTGCTACAGATAACACAAACATACTCTCCATATTCTGCTTAGTTCTGTCTTGACATTTTAATTTGATGTTCTGCCATGATGAACAATTTGCCTTAGAATTCTCATGCCTTGTAATAAGGCTGTTTAAAAAAAACAAACATAATATCTTTTGGGGGCATTAGTAGCTACATTATTGGGGTATTATGTGTTGCTTTGACCCTTGTCTTGGACATTCGATTTCGATTTTAACTGGCAAGTCATGACATTACTCTTCTGTTGCATCTGAGCCATTCTGTACCCCAATGAAGAACATTTGCTTCTCAAGAAAAGAGAGAAACAAACGGATTTAAACTTTCTCTAAAGAAAACTATTGCTGGACCTCTAAATATCCAAATCAAACATGTTGCTCACACTTGATTTACAGCATTCTAAACACAGACTATTGAGGAAGTTAAACTTCAGTGGTCATACTCCTCCCTTTGTCTTCTATTCCTGTCTGGTGTCTCTCAAGTGTGTTATGTCAGAATGTAAACAGAAAGATGAACCTTCCCACACTTTACTGTTGTGGGTCTGGTGTATAATTGCATGGTTTGAGTTTTGACCTGAATTAAAGTGAGGATGTCTGTCTGGTTCTCAAAAATGGGTTTGCCCCTGTGTCAGGCTCTTCCTTTCAAATTAATAGACTTCATAAATAATTTAAAGTGCTTTTCAAAATTAGTACTTAGTGTGTTAAAGCCCGTGTTGTTGGTTTGGGTTTTTTTAACTTCATAAAGTTAATGGGCCAAATCCTGTCCTCTCTGTTCCTTACTTGAGCAGTGAAGTCAGAAGGGTATTGCCTGAGTATATGTTTCAGGCTTTTGCTTGTGGTACGGATCTGGCTTGTAATTTTGTTCTAATACAAGGGGGTGCTGTCCTATCAGTATGAGTTTATAGTAGTTATGTAGCTTTTGTGGTGTTGAGCAGAACCCTGTAGTCCCAATGCGTATTTGCTTTTCAGTAATCATTGTAAAGGGGATCTGGTACAAGGGAGCTTAATTGGAATCAAATTTAAAGTACTGTCTGTCCTGGAAGAAAGGTAGTGTTCACGTACTGCACGTTTCAAGTGTTAGCCCAGGAGAGGTGAAGTGCCAGGGCATGCTTATGGGGGGTGTGGGGAGGAAGTGAAACACTTCAATTATGTTTACAAAACAACTAAGGAACAAAAATGTTAAAATTGTCTTCCTCAAGAATTGTAAATCTGCATCTTGTGTTTATTTCTGCCCAAATCACCATTTATCCTAATACCTAATATTTTTATTGAATATGAGAAGTGAGCTATACACTTTTATAATTGAAAATTAAAATCCGTAAGAGTTTATAAGGTGTACCAAATTCTTCGATTTACACGATGTATTGATACTCAGATTCACCATTTAAATTTGCAGCAGTGCTGAATTCTTAAAGATAATGCGTACTACAACTTACTTGAGTAGTGGTGTGTACTGAACTTGAAGAACTTAAAAAATTATTGAAAAAAAAATTACTGAAAAAAGATACTGTAGCACAGTGGAAAAATCCTACCATGCCTGATGACAGATACTCAAGGGAAGAATTTTGCACTTCTCGGCACAATTTTGATACATAGTCAAAACAAAAAATAAATTTAAACTTACTCTCATGCATCTGTTCTGATTGTTTCTTCAGTATAACTTAGCAAAAATCCTCTTATAGAATATGTTGAAAATGTATTTCAACTTGTAAACCAATATTAAACTTTTATGAGTGTCGCTGGCGTTGGAGGAGGAGCCATGAAATGGGATTTTAATAATCATTTGATCACTCATTTATAGCAGTTGCTTAAATGTCTGTATTGATTAGGTGTTTGACTTAAAAATAAGTAGGTTGCCAGATTCCTAGCAATTCCAAAACTTAAGCAAAGGATTTTTACATCTATTGTGTTATTACAGACTTACTTTCACATTAACACAATCAGTTTACTAAACTCAGCTTTTAATTTTACTAATTCATTAAATGTAGTCTGCATTTTTTCAAAGTGTTTTACAGGTTTAATTTTTTGTAGCAATTGTTTATTTTCAAGACTCAGCTTCTGTAGTCTAATTACTAGAGAGAATGACAACTGCGTTGCTTAAACCTATTCAAAATAAACTCTAAGTAGAAGATCACCGCATGATTTTGGTGACTCTGTATAAAAACCTGACCACCTTTTATCCCCTCTGCATTTGGACATGAAGCCCATTTGTGTATTTTGAACTACACAGAAAACAAACAAACAAACAAACAAACCCAGAAGGCACTCTTATTATAAGGCTAGCAGAAAAATAAATGTGAAATATTAAGCAAAAAGTCTTAAACCTCTTAGTAAAACACATTTGGCATCTAGACCTTTTGACCTTAAGGCAGATGTTTGTATTTTCAGCAAGACTTAATTGTTACCCAAAAATGACAGTAGCCCATATGTATAGCAGCAAGGACCATAACCTACAAATGTGCCACGAGTAATCTTTGATCATGCATGACTTCAGTTGGAGTATTTGTGTGATTAAGGATGGCTTGTATAATGAAGAATCGCCAGATTGAATTCTGTCATTCACGTGAACTACTTAAGTAGATCAGAGCCTTATAGAAAGAGTGTATGAAGTTGTTTCCTGTTTTTTCTAAATAAAAAAAGAAAAAAAGAGTTAGAGCTTCTGTTAACTTAGAATTTGAATAAAGCCATTGTAGTCTATTGGCTTTAAATGTCTTTTGAAACTCAGAGTGGCTAAGTTGATTGTATATTAGTTGATAAAATGTGTAGAGTAGGGGAAAAAAGTCATTCATGTTAAAGGGAACTCTCAAACTTTTGTTCTCATTCCAACAAAACGTTCAAGGTGGATCTGCAATATTTGGTTATTGATCAGACACTTTTGAAATTTTAGAACAGGAGAATCCCTCTGAAGAAATGTTTTAACAACTTGGAGGTTACCAGAAGCTCTGAAAGACAGTTCAGAATATATTGCATCACATTTTCTGATGTCCAGAAATCTGCAAGTGTCAATTTTGTGTTTTAACTCCTTCCTTTTACCTGACTATCAGGGAAGCGTGGTTGAGGCTGACCTGACATGTCATGATGTCGACTTGCTAGGTGGGGTTCGCAAGGGACATTAACCTTGGAGTTATCGGTAAGACAACTTTCTTTCTCATTTCCTTCGGTAAGATAAAAGGGCTGGGGTGGGAGGAGGGAGGAGATGAGCTCCACAGACCTGATCACTGGAATATTGTTGAAAATCTGCCATTACCATGGAGAGATTTCAAGCACTGAAGGTAAAAGTTGAATTTAAATCCATCCATGTCCAAGAGGAGCATGGCGTAGGTTCTTACAACTGAAATCAATTTGAAAATAAAGATGACTTGTGCTTCAAAAGAAAACTGGATGCGATTTTAGGGATGCTGGAAGCATAAAAGATTTTGAACACTTAAATTTTTCCTCTGTAATTAAATCCAGGTATGGGGGTTCCCCACCATGAAAAAGCAAAGAACTTACAGCACACTTCTTCAAAGTCTAAGAATGCTGTTTAGAAATGTGTCCCAGTAGATCTCTGTAAAATAAAATTCTATTTTCAAAATAACAACAAAAGTGGCATATCATGAGTTTGGATCATTTACCTATTGAACACGATAATGCTTAGAAGGCATTAATTGAGAGAGAATTGCAATTAAACTGAGGGGCAGTTGCAGTTGATGCCATTATAAACCCACTGGATTTTAGTAATCATCTTTTTTGTTGGATGGCATAACGTGTTCGTTCTAGACAAACAAATAGCAAAAGCTGAAGAACAGATTTGGAAATCAAACTTGAAATACTTGGACATGTTGAATCCTTCATGGCACCTGCTCATCTTGCACATTTCCTCAGGCAGAAGTGTCCAGACCTTTCTTTTCCTGATTGTACATTTATACAGTACTTTAAAAGGAGCAGAGAAGTCGCAAAGAGCTTACTAGACTATAGGAGCATTCCAGGTTCAGTCATTCCTTATCATGGAACTGAATAGCATGCCAGTTCTGACACCAACTACAGAAGAAATGTAACTGGTGAGTAGAGGTAATTTGTAAGGATTTTTCAGATATGAAGTCTTTGTTTCATTCCAGATAAACTTTGCTTGGCATACCTTGGTTTGAAAATAGTTTTGATCACACACAGTCATCAATGCTGTTTCACTTGAAAAATCTTACATGGAATAAAGAAGATCTCTTAACTCTGGATTCTCCAATCTGTGTGGTCACATGGAGTTACTGATAACTTGGACTTGTTGAATGTGCTCAGGTGGCCTGTCTCTTGGAAATCAAGCAGATGGCAAGGTTGTTACAGGAAAAAAAAACCCTGAGTAAGTTGGCTTTTTCACGTGTGGAATTTGGAGATAACTGTAGAAATACGCAATGGGCTGTACTCCTTTCATAAAACGGAAACATCAGCTCTCATCATTGAGGCTTATGAAATTAAAACATAACTTCAAAACGTATTTCTGTGATTATAATCTGCCAAATTGCATTAAATGCAGAAAAAGAAAGGAAGAAAGAATGAAGAGCAGACTGAACTTTAGTTCTGCCCTCCTTGCTTCAAGTACAGCTCTGCTTTTTTCCTTCCTTAGCACCGGTGAGCGTGCGGTCTTGCTCGTTATTTTTTTGTTTTATTTTTCCTGTTGAACTTTCTGCAGAGCTTGTGTAAGTGTAGGATATACAATTAACTTCGCTCTTTTTAAAAATATTCACAGCAGCCTCTGTGAGAGGTGGTTGTATATCCATTTTAACTCCAAGGAATGGGTATCCATTGCATCAGTACCTGATTACGTGACTTTAGTCTGACATACCCTCAGACATTGCGAATTCAGTGTGTAGAAAATGCCTAGCCAAAGTGAACTTAAGAGGAGATGTGGTGTAAGAATTTTGTGGTAGGAAAGGAAATTCAATTCTGGAGAGCATTCAGCAGTCTTAGCAATGGATGGTCTTTTCTCTCTTTAAATTCCCTTCTGTGCTGCTTTAACTTCTACAGAAAAAGAGGAAGTGAAACGCTGCACGGGCTAAAAGTCCTGTGATTAAAAATAGTTCAAGTGCATAATTGAAGATAGTATCGTAATGCGTGTACTCAGGAGAACTGAATACATGCCGCACAGGCGGTAATTTGATGTTTCTTATGCTCGCTTCTTAACCAGTTCCTGGATGCCAGCTACTTTCTGAAATAATTCTTTGAAGCATGTTCTAAGGTGCCGTGTTGAACCCTACTTTAAGTAACCAGGTTTTAAAATTCAATATATTGAAGCAGTGAGGTAGAGTACCTATACAACAAACACCAGAAAGGATTAGACCACCTTTTTTTAAGTTTCACGTCTCTTATCAAGACCAGAGATCGTGAACATTTTCAGTCAAAATCAATTGCAATTACAGATTTTTCTCCCTATTGTTCTGGGCGAGCTCTTTCCTCCTTTTTGTTTTGGTCAGTGCTGGCAGTAGCAACACTGAGATCACAGGAGAGGATTTCTTCCTACTCCGAGTATTGTGCATCCATGAGATTGTAGCAGCTTGGAAGAACCATTGCAATGAGCTTTATTTTCATGCAAATCTTCACCGAATAACTTCTGCTCTGTAACATGCAAATACTGGAGCCAGTATGCAATTTTTCTGCAAGAATCTAAAAACCAGTTATATTGAAATGCTACTGATCCCAACATCCAAACCATCTGGGTTAATATGACTTTCCCAGAGATTCTGTCTGAGGTCAGATATTTAGCATGGAACATTCCACTTTGAACAGCAGGAAGAGGTTACAAGCAGCTGAAGGCAACCTCGTAAGCTGTTGATGAGCAGCTTGCCAAAATATATTGGTGTAGCTGTTAATTCTGTTATCAGTCACTGACACCTCCACTTACCCAGTAAAACCTAGAACTGAACATAAATGATTTTTCCTGAAAGGCAGCAGGTCAAGCCTGTCAATGTTTTATTTATCACTTTATTTCCCTCTTGAGCAACCATCAGTAGTAGCTGTTCTTAGGGTATGAAGTATGCATTCCAGTCTTCCCCATGTGTCCCATTTTCTTTGTTTCTGCTGGTTTGCTGGCTGTTATTGTGCACTCGGGTATTTAGGTTGTTTCCAGTTGGAGGAGTAGAAGCAAAGGTGTTCTGCTTATTTTTTCTCTTGGAGGTATTGAGCAGAGGAGGGGTAGAAAAAACATATAGCTGAGGAGTCTAAGCCTGCAGCCCATTATCAGCAGCTGTGAGGGTCCTGCTTTTAGTTAGAAGAAAAATTTCCTGTTGTCTGCCTTCTCTTCTGATAAAGTTCATATTGAAGAGCTTGTGCTGATCTGGTGGTTCTCAACAGATCTCTGTTGCAGAGCTCTTCTGTGAGCTTGCTCCAAGTGGGAAGGGTACGGGGAAACTGTGCCGCTCTGAAGACTGGAATGCACTTAAGGCAGATTTTTTTTCCAATGGGAAGGAATAAATTACTCTGTTAAATTAAATAAATAAAATTACATTGTTAAATGCAGAACAAAGTCATCCTGTGGATGTCTTTAGACAGGTCCTAGGTATTGTGCATCAAATAAGAACAGTCTTGTGAGGTCTCTGTGAACCAGCTGCTAAGCGTTCTGGGCAATTGCACACACATTTCCTTCCAAATCCTAACTAAATTGTCTGATCTAAGTGCTCCATGTTAGTAGATTATTTGTACAGGAGAGGCTTTAACATCTGTGTAATACGGTAATCCATAGATAGACATATGGATTAACTTTTGCATGCGATGCTTTAACAAGACTCGTGCTTCCTTTGGAAAAGTAAGGAGTCTTTTGTGTTGTGGTTTTTTTTTTTTGTTTTGTTTTGGTTTGGGTTTTTTTTGACAAAATAGCTTTTGGCTACAGTCAGGTGTTAGTGCATAGACACTTCAGCTCCAGTTTCTTTAAAGGGGTATACATGTTCTGACTAATACCACATCTGTGGTGAATTGCACTGAACTGAAGTAGTCCTGATTTTTAGTCTTGAAACTAGTTTTTATCCTGCTATACTTGCTTGCAACTTACCTTTCCGCTGTGTTGAGGAGCTCAAAGCTCTGTACTTAGCATCTTGCACACAGACAAGTTAGCCGCTTCTCTGGCTGCTCGTTATGTTCTACCTGCATGATAGAGAAGATAGGATTATTTTTTGTCTCTCAGCTTCTGAAAAGCTTCTGAGCTTCCTTCTATCAGGAATACTTTTGAAAGTGCTGGGGCAAAATAAAGTAGTGGCTTAGTATGCTGGGGTATATAGACATTTTTGATACCGAAAAAATACCTAGAAAAGTTAGGTTAAACTAACTCAGGCAATAGGTTAAACTAACATAGGCAAGAGGCAAATTATTTAGCTTTGTTTTTTGAACCACTTAAATAATTTTTTTTTATATGGTATGTAAAAGTTGAAATACTGCAGGATTCTTTTCTTTGTATTTCTTTGATATTGTTACCTTATCTGCATCAAGTATGAGATCTTGAGTTACTAATTTTTTCAGCATTTCTAGATGACACATATATCACAGGGATGTAGACACACACTTACTGGCTAATTTTGCATTTCATTTGCCCATTTTATGCATATAAACATTTGATACTCCTCATGTCTGCAAAGCACTAAAACATGCATTTTCTTTAATGTTCCTTGTAAACATAAAATATTTCACAATGTTTCCTCCTGTGTCATTTCTCTAATAGCGGTCCATAGAAAATAAATGTGCTTTTCTCCCCTCTTATTTGTTGCTTGACTGAGTCTTGGTTGTACAGTTTTTAGCCTTTTCTGTCATGTTGAATAGACGTCTTCAACTATGTGCCTTACGACTGTTGAAAAAGGTGTGCAGTGTAGCATGCGAAATCTGAAGGTCATAAATTAAATCTATTTCACTGGGCCAAAGTGGGATATGTGTAGCGAAGACTGCATTTTCCACACTGCAAGAGGCTGTTCAGATGTGAGAGGCAGTTCCACAAATGTAGGTCTTTTCTCTTTCATTGGGAATAGCTTCAAAAATCCTTTTAGCAACTGAGCTGACGTTTAAAATAGAAGCAGCTAAAGAAAGTCAAATGTCTTGCTCTATCAGTAGAAGTTGCTGAAGTGAGATATAAACGTGCAAGTACTTGAGTAGCTCAAAGTGATTTTTTTCTAGTATAAGATCTGTGTAGTGTGGGAATGGCAGTGAAGATACACAGGGAAGAAAAACAGTGCGCTTGTCCAGCTCTCAGTTGCTTTGATTTGCTCCACCACTCCCTCAACCAAGAAATAGTAATAATGGATTTTTAAATTAAATTGGAATTTAAGACATAAATTAAAAATCAGTGCTGCTCTTTTATAGCACAAAGTGTGGAGGGTTTAGAGTCCAATTCCGTGGTGGGAATCGCCATCCTTCTGAGAGGCAACACTTACTCCTTTAATTTTACTAATTTTCACGTGAACTTTTTGCATTAATTCAGTGTTTTCTGTTCGCTATTTATATAAAAGCCATAAATTTGAGTGCTTTGGGATTGAGGTGAGATAACCTAGCTTTCCAGGAAGACTTTTCCTCCACAGTAGAGATTTTTTACAGATGCAGGAAAACTTGCTTATTTTTTGGTAGGCTTGTCTTGTTTGTACTGGCAAGTATAACTGAAAGCATGTGTCCGCGGGTATGATCTTTTGAGCATAAAGATAGTCTACCGAGTTAAGCGTCTTTCAGTGCTGTTTGTATGAGAGAGAAGAGCTGAGGTGAATTAGCTAGGAAAGGTTTCTACTCAGTACTTCTACAGAAAGACTAACCTTTAGAAAAACAGGGGAAAAAGGAAAGTTGTACATTAGACCAGTATAACCAGTCATCTCTGCTAATGGAGTTTATTCACTGCAAGAAGACCTTCAGAAGGGAGAAGGCTGTAGTTTGTCTCAGAGATGTGTATCTTGTTTGAGCTGGCTGGAAAAAATATTTTGTGTTTGAGTGCACACAGGTCCTTTTCACAAAGATAAACGAGTTCACTCATTTCTCACCAGCAGTAGGAGACTCTTCCCATTACTTTAGGAAGTGGCAGTAATCCTTAAATATACAAAATAATGAGAGTTGTGTCTGGCCCTTCTGGCTTATTGTCCACAGACTCCAGCTCCATAGTGTGGGGAGCAGCAAAGTGCATACAGTATGCTCTGGAGAGCCACGGGTGGGGAGCTCCAGGAGACGTCCTGGAGGAGGACAGTGACGGTTACCTTGGGGATCCTACCACTCTTGTTGTGATGCTTTCTTCCTCCTGCTGTACTACTGTCTGGTGTGAACTGGGCTTTGAATAATTCTCAAGAAACTTTCAGTTTCTGAATAAACCCTTCCCAAATCAGCCAAGGGTAGGCATATGGCCCACACCTGTTTGTGTTGCATTTTGATGTTGTCACTGGAAGGGACCATTATGAAAGCGACATGCATTGAACCATGCAATGTGTAGAATCTTTAAGGAGCCCTGTCTATTAGAATACAGACACAACAGTATTTTCCAAAGTGAGTAAAGTGTGCTTCACATGAATGTTTCTGTAACCACCCGTTGTTCATCTCTTTAACCACCTATTTCCTTTCAAGGAGATTGCCGTGAGCAGCATTGTTTACTAATCTCGTACAGCCAGCCATTACCTTATGTGAATAGACCTGTTTCTCCCTGCTTCCGTGCCCTTGTGTTTTAGTTTCTAAGGTGCACATTGTAGATGTATACATTAACCACTGGAATAAAACCTCTACAGTGGATGTATGTTCTGCCCTTCCTAACACCGTATGTATGTGTTGATTAACCAGTATTGAGTGATATAGCTTGGAGAACTGCACATTTGGTGTATCCAGTGTACCAGGAAAAGAAGTTGAAGATAGCATGCCTACAAAGGTGTAAAGTACAAGAACAGGCTTACCAAAGACGATAAAAGAAGTGTATTGTCCTAATATCCTTCATTTAATACAATGTATCAATAGTGGGTCATTCTGTGTAGTCATACAAGTCCTTCCTTCCTGCTGGTCAGATTGGGGAGGTTCA
This sequence comes from Pluvialis apricaria, assembly GCA_017639485.1. NCBI lineage: Eukaryota > Metazoa > Chordata > Aves > Charadriiformes > Charadriidae > Pluvialis > Pluvialis apricaria. The sequence continues at coordinate 324,990 of CM030027.1, read as the reverse complement.
TCCAGACTTGGTGTCGTTGGAGACATGTTTATCTGAAGAAATTTCAACAGTCAAGTATTGGAGTTTTTACAAAGTTTAGGAAATGATCTTGTTTTTCACTTTTTTCCTTTATTTTCTCATCCAGAGCTCCTTATTTGACCAGCGGTTGGAGTGAAGAGGAAGCTCTTCCAAACAGTGATTCCTGTCATCTCATATAGATCAGTATCTAATGATGCAGTTTTACAGATGTTAGAGTTGTCAGTGCAAGAAGCAGTCCTTTCTAAGGCAGGTATTTCTTCTGCTAGTGCTGTAGTCTGCATTGGGGAACTCCTCTAAGATAACAGTGACACTTCTATTTTCTGATTTGGCTTCAGTGCAGGTTTTACGTAGGGTTGAGCGTGACAGCTGTGGAAGGGCTTTTGGTGTACATCCCTAGAACTGTGATCACAAGTAGATGCTGTAGGAGAATGACTCGTACAACCTATTTCTTCTCACTAACTATAAAGGATTAAGCATGGTGGATCACATCAATTACCACGTGACTTTCTGAATGGGAAATACTTCTGTTAATCTGATGTTACAAACTGGGAGCATCTCAGTTACATCTCCTTGATGTTGCATGTGGCCCATCCCTGGAAACATTCAAGGTCAGGCTGGACGGGGCTCTGAGCACCCCAGTGTAGTTGAAGATGTCCCTGCCCATGGCAGGGGGGTTGGACTAGATGGCCTTTAAAGGTCTCTTCCAACCCAAGCTATTCTAGGATTCTATGTTTTTGTGTTAGGCAGGCAGGCATTCCTTACCAGAATGAGTAGTTAAGTCAAGGGTGCCATAAAGAAGTTGCCAGGAATTGAGCAGGAAGGCCAATACAGTGAAATAGCTGCAATGATTTCAGGTGTCTAGCTTAGAAAAAATGAGTGGTAGAGTGGGATACATATCCAGCAGAGAGTGGCTGCAGTTTCTGCCAGCTGAAGATGGGGAGTAAAGCAAGTGATACAGATCTCTGTGGGTGAGTGGGGGAATTCCACCCAAAGACTGGAAAGGTGTCAAGATGTGGCATCTCTTGTGCATTACAGGATCTTTCTGAAGGACTGTGTTCTGTCTAACTCTGCTATGAAATCAGCTGGTAGTCAGCACACTGGAGGATCTTGCTGTTTGACTTGAATCTCCCTACAATGAATCTGAAGAACACGTTTGGACTCTGCTCCTGGAATGAGTCATCTTGCTTTCCCAACAGTGTGCCCATCACAAAAAGAGTAGACCTTATTATTTTGAGATGTGTAAGTCAGGCAAGTAAAGTCATCTTAGATTTTTTGAAGCAAAAATACACATGAAGCTCTGAAAATCCTGGATTGCAGTAAACTTTTCCAAAAGAACCTTGTGTGGGCAATCGAAGGACCACATGCAGTAACATCAAAGTTGATGTTGTCAGGTGGTGTAGTCTCGGTCTTCTGTATTCTTAGGTCTTAGATTTTTCTAAATGTGATAACTGAGGACAAAGTAGCAGCAGTATTTGGGTAGAGAGAAGAAAACCTGACAAAGTTGCTTGTTGTTTTTTAAGAAAGTAACATCTGCTTTTCTTTTTTTAAGAGAATGCTTGTAGTGGACTGTATCTTTCCATTTTAATCTCATCCTCTGCAGTTCGATTAGTCCCGCTAGGAGAAGGGCTGCCTTTCTGAGTAAGGATACAGGGTAAACTACTTTACAAGTGTATGGTAAAAGTCATGACAGCGATGGAACAGATTTTGCCTGGTATGAAATCTGAACTTTCAAAAGTAGGAAGTTGCTTGTAGGCTTGGTAATCAGCAGAGGAGTAGCAAGTAATAACACTAAATTATATATATACTGTCTTCTATAGCTGTATATGTTTCAGGTTGTGGTCCTGCGAGCTTGAAATGCAAAGGAGTTGTGCGTTTCACATCTCTTTAACCAGCATGTATTTCTTATAAACCTTCTGATAATGAGTAAATTAATGCAGGACAGACCACAAGGATGTTTCGTGTAACTTTTTTCCAATATAAAAATGCGTATCTTTCAGATACTGAGCTGGATCTGGCAATAAAGACTGAGCTGTGCTCTTGGTGTAACAGGAATATGAGGGCTACATAATTCACATTGATTCTCTATTGGCAGTTACTGTGTTGGTAGGTGAAAATTAGATGACGATGCCTGAATTTATGAATTTCCTGTGCACTGAGGGACTGCAGTGTGTAAATATGTAAGAGGACCTCCAGGAGGAAGCGTGGGAATGGCAAAGCCGCACTGATCTCAAGCAAAGACAGACTTCTTTTTGATGCCCAGAGCTTTTGCTTGTGTTAGCAGTAAACTCTTCTCTGTTCTAAACTGAGACCACAAAATCTTTTGCAAGAAAAAAACCAAAACATAATCAGACTTTAATACCAAAGACTGGGAATGATTGTGGTTACTTAGATAGATAGGATTGCTTGATGAAAATTGAGATGTAACGTGATGAAACATAAATTTCCTGGTTACACTCATTGTTCAGTCCTGTCATTATAACAATTCAGCAAGTGCGGGTGTGTTACTACTGTCTGGAAGATGATGTCTGATGGCAGAATGAAAGGAGAAGCAAAAACCTATGCCTGTGTAAAACGAGGTGGGTTTTTTTTGGTCAATTGGTTGTGTAAATAAAATAAGATATTTTAGAATTGATAGTTGATTGAACGGCAATCAGAAATTAGGCTCCAAAAAAGTTAAAACTCATATTTTTATTTGGTATCTTCACTATACAAGTGCCTGGTCCCTTTTATCTTCTAATAATGTTTTAGCTTCCGTTTTCATCTTGTCTCTCATAATCCCTGAAGAATATTCTTGATGCTGTATGAATTGAGCTGGCTGGTAAGTTACCTGTCTTTATACCTCTGGAGAAGTTTGATTGCAGGCTTTTCTGAAAATATTTCATTCCTGGAACTTCATTTGTGCCCAGTCTGGTGTTAGAGCCTCTGTGGACATACCGGTATACTAAAATTGGGTGACAGTATCAAGTGAATTGGATCTGGGATATGCTTTTAAATTTGTAAAAAAAACTTGCAAAATAAACGTTCACCTGTGGGTGAATCCCAGCCCGCAGCGCTGCTGTGGGTCATGGCCTGCGGGGAAGAGCTGCTCTTCACCTTCTGCCTGATGCATCTGTCAGCTGACAGTTTGCAGAACAGTAAATGGTGGAAAGGGAACACTAGAACACAAATATTGATCACATCAGGGTTACTTGTGCTGGCTACTGTGTTCTTAAACTTGTTAGAATAATGCCTGGTGTAATCTAGCTGTGCTTCACTACTTAAATCGAGCTTAATTTTAGCCCAGTGCATTTTGAATTGAAATGGCTCAGGCAAACCTTTGTTTTGAAATATTTATAATTGCTTCTTGTAGTTGTGCATACAACTATCCTGATTTAAGAAATTCCAGTAGATGGCTCTTCAATGGCCCTTTTGGAACCCACATTGGGAGAAAAAAAAAAAAAAGAGAAAAAGTAACTGACAGAGAAATGGGACAGAAGATTATAGGACTCTCTAGTTTCTTTTCAATATTTATTATTGTATTTTTTCAATATTTTTCCTTTTCTAGGTGTTTTCTAGGTTTCCCGGACTCAGGCTCTGTCCCTCTCAACCTCTTACGGTTCATCATGCACTCCAGTCAGCATTCTGTCAGAAGGCTTGTCTCATATTTACCTTACAGTTTAGAACAGATTCTCCTTGCAAACATAAAAAAAAAAAAAAAAAGGAAGGAAGGAACTGAATGATTCTTCATTTTTTTCCTGGGTTTTTATACTTCTAAATTGAAGTGTTTAGGAAGCTGGATCTTACTTAGCTTTTAGTGCAGGTGAAATAGAGAAGTAGTTGTGTAACTGCCCATTATATTTGCCTAAAAACATCTTTTTGGGTGTTACCTGCGTCATCTCAGTGCCTTCTGAGATACCAGGTGCTTTGCAAGGCTCACATGGAATATTTGTGAGACTTAGCAATACGACGTGACAAGAAAGGCAGAGCAGGATGCAAATCAATTGTATTCTCAGAAATGGAGTTCAGTGCCTGCTTTTTATTATGTGATTTGGGTTGAGAGAAGGAGGATTGAAAAGAATAGTTCTGGTATTTTGTTTGGTGATCATCTTGTGAAGAACTGCACAGCACTGCATCTTCTGGATAGAGAAGGGCAGACCTTTGGGAGCTGAAGACTGGTAAGACAGTGGTGCAACTTTTCTTCGCTGGCCTCAGCGCCCCTTGCAATGTTAGAAGTTTTGCTTTTCTAGCTTGTTTTTCCTTCTGATTTTTTGCCAGTATTACAGGTGGGAGGTATTAGCATGCTCTTAAAAACAACCACCACCAAACCTCCACTTCCGCCCACCCCCCAGTACCTGGAATTTTTGGGGAGATGGAATTTCTTCAAGAAAGCTGTTACTGTGGATGTCATAGGGAGCTGGGGCAGGGACCCCTGAGGAGGTCTGCATGGATCCATGGAGGTCCTCCTGAACTGAGGTGGCTGTGCTGGATTATCACATTCCAGGTCCGATGGAGCAGTATTGCATCAGGATGTTGACACAAGTGTCCAAGCTGTTTGCAGAGTGGATGTAACTTTGAAAGCAGCATGGTCATATTCATCTTGTGTTTGATTGCAGAAGCCTGGACCTGAGGTGGCTCAACCTCTGCCTGCAGTGTCTCCTGCTTTGTTCACGAATGTGTCAGACCCTGTACATGTGTGTCATTTCCAGTTTCTTTCAGGTACCTGGTGAGAGGGAAGTTCCTGATCTTGCCAAAACCCAAACCCAAACACCAAAAAAAAGTAGCTTTGCTTGCAGCTTTTCAGCTCTTGATATGTTTTGCCGCAGAGGTCCACACTTGTCTCTTTGTGCTTCCTTTTAGCATGTGGCCGTTCCCCCTTTGGGCTATGATCCTTTCCCCTTTTTATGATGACTTTCCAGAACTTGGTCTTCCAGCCTCCTACCCATCTTATGTTTACAATAAGTAAAATCTTTTCAGTCCTCTTGTTCCCTTTGGTGGGTTTTTATTCGTGGATACTTGCAGAACCTCCTGAGGCGTGGCAGCAGTAGATAACGTTTGAGGTGATGCTGCTTCATTGGCTCTAAATATCTTCCCATTCTGTTGAGGTCTTCCCAGTTCTGCAGTGCTGTTATCCTAGCGTTGCTGAGTGTCAACTCAGAAGAATTTCCATCTTACAGAACAGTACAGGTGCTAACAGAAAGGATGAAATCAAGCCTTTATTGGCTCTGGGGTTTTGCTCTATTGTCTGGGTCGTAGGTATGGTAGGACTTTCTGATGCAAATTACACTTCTTGTGACCCAAGAGTTTAGTTAGGTCCAGAGTTCATTTTGGTTTGAGTGAACTTTAGAGCTTTATACCTTCATACTGGTGGCAGAAACCCATCAACCATTGTTGTTTCTTGGAACAGTTAATTTGTTGGTCAGATCCATTTGAGGCAAGCATTTTTCTTCTAGATCCCTTGATCTGTGGTCCCTGGTCTGTGCTGGATTGTCAGCCTGGCTTTACATATGTGTCTTGATCTCTTTAGGGTTAAAGAAATGAAGATTTCCTTGGTTTTATTCCCTTTTTAGGGGAATAGCATGTTGTGGTCACAGCTGTCAGGTAGCTCTTGAATCTTAAAATTCGTAGTTTCTCTAAAACTGGTGGTCATTCTGTATTCACTGCTTTTGGCCATTAGGCTTAGAAGATGCTCTTGGGGGAGTGTGGTAGTGTGCTGCCTCCTGTGAAAGTGCCTGGTTGATGATACCTTTACAGGTACCATCACTTCAGCTCACGTAGGCAACCAGAAATCTTGCAGGCTGGTTGTTTGTCATTCATGCAAGTACATCAGACTCATTTAGGATTTTAAATCCTTGCCTGTTCCTAGTGGATTTGTCTTAAAAAAAAAAAAAAAAAAAGAGTAAGTAAATGCCAGTTAATGTCACCACTGCACAACTTTATGAAATGCCTGTGTAGGCATTGGTGCATTTTATTTCATCTGCAGGATATTTGGGTTATTCTATCTTTGACTGAACAGTTTCTCTTTTCTTAATGGGCAGTTTGGAAAAAAATATTGATCTGTTCTAGAGTAGTTGGGATTTGTTTTTATGCTGCATGCTTAAAAGAAGCTTCCAACATACGGTAGGAGAAACAGAGTTAAAAAGAATGCCATACCGCTGAATTCAAGGAACGTGAATGTTTATTACTTATCCTGGCCCAAGCCTCAGAAAAACTGGTATTCAAAGACTAAAGTGTAAAAGTAGCTTAAATCAGCTCTGGCAGTATGTCACGTTTCTTTTAGTGAGCTGAAGCAGTAACTCAGGTAACCGTCGCCTGCCTTCTTGCTTCCAGATTGAGTCCGAAGTTTTAGTTTACAGACAGCTGTACAGATGCAAAGAGTTACAGCTTATTTTGAAAAACTGATCATGTAGGATCTTCCTACATATATCTCAGAAATTCAGGATATTTGATGGCATGTAAAACAGATGACTTGCTTCATTTCACTTGCCTTTGGCTTTACGTCCCCAGAGAGGCAGGAAGATAATTGCCACACCTTCTCGATTTGATTGCATTTTCTTTAAACTGCATGTGTATGTGACAGTTGATTAGCTGTTTACGTATTAGTATTCCTAGCTAGCAATCTCAATGAAATTCTTCACCACATAAATGAAGAGGGCAGCAGAGCTTTTCCCGAGATTGTGATGTCTTTTTTATCCACATTGTTTGTAGTAAAGAGAGATCTCATTTGCTGCTTTTGTATTTGCTAGTTGCCAGTTTCCTCTTTTCCTTGACATAGGGTTAGAGGACGTATGCTCTGTTATAATAACTTTCTCCTGTTTGAAATGTAATTATTTCTACTCTCATCTGTTTTCAGATGATGAAGGATAAACACTGTGATGGACGCTAAAGCATGGACTTGCAGTGTGAACTCTGATGGCAGGTACTCGTGTCTAGTCCTGCTGGTCTGAGGTATCTGCGGAAAGCTTAGGTGCCCTGTATCTCTTAGCCATGGTTTTCTCTGTTCTCAGTTGATTAATTTCAGTGTTGACAGAAATGTTTGTCTTTATTTGTAGCATATCCAAGAGCTGCGCTGCAACAGAGAAGGTAAGTCTGGAGGGGGGGGAGTGGGTTGACAACCAAGCCCTCAATAGTTAATCTGTTCTGTTTTTTTCTGATGTAATCCTTAAAGTTTTATGGACAGATGTTGGATTGATCAGATGGCTGCTGAAACTGTAACATAATGTCAAGAAACGGGGCATGTTTTTAGCATTGGGGAGGGAGGAGAAGAGATCAATTTGAGAAGTAGATCTTTAACCCTTCCTGAAGTATTTTTTTTTGTCCTTTGAGATACAGACCCAGATGCAAAGTCACCAATCTGTTCAGTGAAGTATTTTTTCTGTTCATGTTATTCCTGATTGAGAATGTGTCTGTGTAGTGCTTGTTGCTAGAATCTATTGAGCTGCTTGTGCTGGTTTATTTCTCTGCTGTGAGCTTAGCTGGATATTGCTCTCTGCTAGATGATGGGCGACTGCTGGTTGCTGTTAGCTGTGCTTTAAAGATAAGAATTCCTGTTTTCAGTCAAGTTGAGGTTGTGTTTATTCTGAAGCCTAATGAAAGCATTGGCTAATATATACCTCGATTCTCTGATTTGGGTTATACAGGACTTGCCTGTGAATCTTGTTTTGACAGCTAATTAAGTTTCTGAATTTCTTCCTTAGGTAACCAAGCAAATACTCTCAGATATGTTTTGCTAGGTAGAGCTGTGTGTAGAAAACAAGGTTTCATTATTCATAGGGAAAAATGTAGTATGTCTACCTAGATTACATCTACATGGATCTAGATTACTTTGAATTAAAGTAAATAACTAAATGAAATTTTAGGAGATGCAGTGTCTTAATGCCACTGCTTGGAAGAATGATGTAGAAATTCTTGAATATGAGTCTTTTTTTTTTTAACTGTCATTAAATGGATGTGTACAATCTGTACTTCTGCAGTAAATGTAAAATATACCATGGATTAGCTTCTTCTAGAAGAACCCCAGCATCTGCGTGTCGTGGCAAGTGGTCTGAGCAGTGACTTACCACGTTAGCAGTTTCAGGTGGGTGTGTTACGTGTATTTGCAGTCTTCTCTCTTGTTCTATGCAGTGTACAAGAAACTGCACGTGCCTTGTATAATTTGTTTCCTACCCGGTCCTCTTGTAATGTCCAGTTTTTCTAATAAACATCTTTTGAAGTCATTGCTTTGTGGCTGTTTTCCAAGGGTCTGAGTGTTCTCATGTGTTGCTTGTCCTCAGTGACGTATTCTCATCGTGCAGGGAAGAGGAGAGAGAAACTCGTAATCCCTTCCTTTGGGTGAGAACTTTATTTTAAGCTGCCAGGTCAAATTTCAAGACCTTTTCTAATAGTTTCTGAGTTTTTAGTATTTTCTTAGTGTGTCCTGGTGCTTCAGATCAGACAGAAAACCATTTTAAGCAAACTTGAAGAAAGTTCTCATGAAGCAAAATTAATTCTGAATGTTTGTTTACAAAATGATGATGACATGGCTTGGAAGTTGTGATCTTGTGATTTTATTCCTGTGAAGTGCGGGAAATTTCAGCCATATGAAGTTGAAGAGTTACCTCACACTTACAGGAATACTAAGGGTTTGGCTTCATCCTGGCTTGTTAGTTTTTGTTTCAAAGGAGAACTGAGCAGAATGCACCCAGTGGTCTTTAATGTGCTGTACCTCACTGTGTTTGCAATATTCCTCCATTTGATTGTTTCCAGGTAGTAGGGGGAAGGTGGTGTGTGCCTGCGTAGACATGTTTTCAAGAGGTGAGAATTTGTGTGTGTGCATGTGTGTATTTACTTAAAAATCCTTTTCTTCTATAAAAGTATCCTGGCATGGCATGTAGTTCCATTTGGCTTTAGTTTTCATTTCAGCTGTACAGACATTACCAGAATCACTGAGAAAGGCACTCTTTTTTCCCCATGCTTAATCCTTTTTACATGCAGTGTTGTGCTGGTCTTGCTGAGCAGCAGGAATGAGTGGTTCCTAGAAACAACCACTGCAGAAGTGTAAATTCAGGAGCTGGCATGAGATTATTTTGGAGACTTGTCAAGAAAGCAGGATTAGAGTTAATTCTGTAGCAAACATGTTTGGCAAAGTAAAAAAAAAAAAAAAAAAAAACAACAACAAAAAACAAACACACAAACAAAATGAAACAAACCCAAAAGTTTTGAAGTTTGACTTGGCTCTGACCCTCTTCAAACACACAAAACCACCTCGAATACCTCGATTTGGCACATTGCGGCATTAGTGCTGTGTGTGCAGTCCTCTGAACGCAGCTCTGGATTCATAACTGGTGTGGCATGCTGGCAGGCAGCTCACTCCCTGGGAAGAGGATGGTGTGATGTTGCATTCAGTCAAAATTCAGTGAACGTCTCCTATTACAGAAAAATTTTAGGTTAAATCGTGTAGGTTTACCATCCTGTGAATAATACTGCTTTCCTGGGGCGAGAGGGGAAACATTTTTCAGCCAGGACTGGCCTGGAGGAATCATTAGCTGCTTGTGGATGAGGAGCCCTTTGAATCCACCAGAACATGAATAAACGTATTTTATGTTCGTGTGTGTTTATGTGAATTCCTGCTCTTTGTAAAGGGACTTGTGAATTGGAAACAAATCTTGTGTGTAGGTTGTATTCTGAGGAAGGGAGGAGGCTGAGTGGATGCTTTCAATGTGCTCATCCGCTGGTGGTTCTCTTGGCTGAAGGACGACAGTGAGGTTGCAATAAACCATAAACTAGTTGGGAACAGTTCTTGTCTATGCAGACCTTGGGCTAATGGAGTTACTTCGATTTCTGCTGCACTTTGAGGAATGAAATGGTAAAGTGAGCAGTCAAGTGAGACGTTACACTGTAAGCATAAGGATTGCTGAGATACTTCAAGGAGAACATCGCCCTCTTCAGAGCTGTTGTTCCTCACACTCTGTAAATGTGGGATTTACCAGTTAATTAACACTGCACCATTAAAACTGAAGACATACTGAAATATGTCTGGCAGTTTTGCCTTGCTTTTCTTCAGCTTAGCATGTGTGTGTAGCTGGGTAAATCTAGCTCAGCATATCCAGCTGTGATCCTCCTTATGTGCTCTGGGACACTCTAGTTTAACCTGTGTCCCTCTGCAGTTGGTATAAGCCAAATGCTGAAAGTACTTTTTTTATCAGGAAAACAGCATGGTATATTTAAAGGGCCTTAAGGTAGGAATTAATCTTTTTTGGGGAACTTGCTCCCAGTGTGCAAATTGTTTAATAGCGACCAGTCATATTGGAGTAAGAATTTGTTAAACTTCATATGGGGAAGGTACATATGGTGCAACCCCCTCCACTCCTTTATTTGGTACTGGACAGGCTTTAAGGTGTATGGTCTTGGTATTTTTTCTTTTTCCCCTGGCAATTCAGCTGTTGGTCGTAGCCAAAATTCTTCATGCTGTGCAGCTCTCTCATTTTAAAAATTGACACATTTGGATCTCCTGTTTCTTGAAACTCTTTATGGGTCCTTTTATTTCCACCTGCTGGATTTCAGATTATTTTTTGCCTATTTTCACTTGCACATTTGCCTACCTGAAATGCACATAGATAAGGGCAGATGAAGTAGAGAGACGCTTATGGAAACACAGGCTAACTGATCCCTTTCCAGAAACATTCATTGACATTGCAAAGGTCCAATCATTCTCTTTATAAATTTTAACAGAGGAAACCCACAAAGGCCAATTTTTGAATTTTCTCTTCAGAAGGAAAGCTGAAAAATTTGACAATACACTAAACTGAAAAATAGCGTGGAAATCTCACTGGTGTGAGGTGATGGAGCACACGCAGCCTGTTTGCCAGGGTTCATAATGGGGACGGCACAGTGACAGGGCAGCGGTGCGGAGCTGTGACCTGCCTCTTGTGCCAGTGTCACTCCAGAAACAACTGTTCCCAGTTAAACTAGTAGCAGCCTTGATGATAATTTCTGCGATTTTGTGTTCCTGGACCTGCCCTTCCTCTAGGAGGGGCTTTGCAATGGAATTGGACAATTCTTCAGTATAAATTTGTTACTAACACTTTCTCCTGGTCTGTGCTGCTTTTGACTCCTGATCAGACCCTGCCACCTGGCTTGCTGGGAGGTGTTATTGGTGATTTTTTGGATGGTTGTGAAATTTGGGTTTGGGGAGCAATCTCTTACAAGGATCACTAAAATAGAGCTTGTTGCTGGACCGCTATGGCCTCATGGCGTTAGGGGGCAGCTAGTGCAAGGTTAAATGCCATGGATGGCTTGGGGGAACCTGAACCACCTGGAAGTGATGTAAAAAGGTTAAACTAAAGGAAATGTTTTGTTTTCCTGTTGATAGTGCAATGAATCAGTTGTGACCTGATGACCTGGTTTAAACGTATACCGTATGATCACTCCCAGTGTTCTAGAAAGTCATGCTTGGTTTCTGCTTTGGACTTCAATGTTTCCACTTCTTGATTTCTGGTGCTTCTTCCTGTACTTTCTCTCTATGCAGCTTCTTTTTGCCTAGTGATGAAATTCTTTCCTGAGCTAAATAAATGGATTTCCTACGGAGTCTTGCAAAAAAATTTAAAAAATTCTGATCATGACCTCCCCAGAGCTACAAAATGCTTCAGATTTCAGCTGCAGCTGCCACAATCCCCTCTGCCTGTCTCTGTGGGACTGTGTGTGTCCGAAGATGCTGAATTCTGGCCGCGAGAGGGCTGGCACATGCCCAGAGACCGGCAGGATTCTGCCACAGGACCTGGTGTGGGGAGGGTGGATGCAGCACAGGAGCCCCGGGGCTGCCGTTCCTGGATGAGGAAGGTTTTCTGAGTTTTGGAGCACACCTTGTGCATTTTTAAGTAAATACTTAAAAGGGCAAAGTCAAGCTGACCTAGGGCACAGTCATTGATGCAGGGGGGAAACTGGGTCCTTGCCTGCTTCCCAGGCATTGACCTGACCTGCTCTGCTGTCGTGTGAAGCCTGTACCACTTACTGCAGGGTGAAAAAGAGTTCCCAGGGAATTGCTTGGGCTGTGCTGCACGGATGACCTTGTGATTGGAACCCATGGAGGGCACAGTGTTGCTGGGTAGCTGCTCAGGGGTGCAGTGCAGAGCCGGGGTTCTCTCTGTGCCCAGTAAGGCTTTGCATTAATAAGGCAGAAGCATTGCTGGGGCTGTCATGGTTGCATTTGGGCAATGCTGTGCTCCAATTAAGCCTTTTAATTTTTGCATCTGGTGTGATCAATTAAAGAAAAAAATTCAGAACAAAAATTACGTTCTGTGCTGGAGAGATCAGAGCTTGGCTGTCTTTTCCAAGATGTGTTGTTTTGAGGCACCTGAGCTGGTGTGTTTCAGGTCTGCCTGTCCCATCTCCTGACTGGCAGCATCGCCAGCAGCACGGCAGAGGAAGGACAGCTTCAATACCGCAACCAAGAGGCAAGTGCCCTGGCATGAGCAATGAGCTTTAAGCTCTTTGCAAAACCATGGTGATCCTTAATTGCCAGCTGACCTACAGAAAAATGTGCTGTCAATACTTAGACATGTTGCTACTTCTTGACCACATGGTCATCTACAAGGACAGAAGTTAGAGATACTGGTTAACCTGACGCATCCGAGCCTGGACGAAGAGTGTGGGGCATGATCCAGGGGCAACCATACAGCTCCTTGAAGGGCTGTTACCAAGATGATGGTGCGGAGCAGGGGAGGTAGTGAGCTTCAACGCCTGCAAATAGTGTATTGGGGGTTTCAGATTGGACATAAGCAACATCTTTGTGCGGAGAGCAGTGCAACAGTGGGACTGGCTGGAGAGATCTCCATCCCTACAGTCTTGAGCTTGTGGGGGGGATTGCCCTGCTTGAGACTTGAAGTTGGGTGAGAGAGCTGCCAAGGTACTTTCCAACCACCAGGAAAAGGCTCTGCTGCAGAGTGGAATGAAAACCTGTTGCCATCTGAAGAAAAATTAACAACTCTTAATTTTATCCTTTTTTTTTTTTTTTAAATAACAAGCTTTACTTTGGGTTACATGAATGATGATTTTCAGACAGCCTTGCTCTATCTGAAACTTGTGGTCTTACAGGTCATCGGAAAGTAAATGTGAGAAATGTGAGTGTGATACCTCTTTTCCAAAGTGGCAAATAAGCAGCAAATGGAATAAGGGATGGCTTTGGGAAAAAAAAAAAAATCTCCAAACCCTATAATCCAAAACTTCACCTCTTAGGTCATAAATAAAGGATGTTGTAATGTCCCTGCCCACAGTGGTTTTGTTTTCTCTGCACCAATGGAGCGGATCAAAGAAGATTGAGAAATTCCAGCCAGCACTGTCCAGGCAATGTCCCCCAGCTCCAGCATTAGCCATCCGTTCTGCTTGGGGGAAGAGAAGTAATCTTCTCTTCTTCCCTTTGGCCCCTGCAGCCCCTCTTGGCCCAGGTCAGGGGGACCGATGTGGTCCCCAGGTCAGTTCTTGCTTTCCTGTGTCTCTGCTGGGAAGGTCCAGGAGGGGTTTGGTCACTGATAAACTACTCTGAAGCTGTTCCTTAAAATGCAAATAATGCAATAAAGCAAGCCAGTTAGCTCTCTCCTGCCCAGTATTGTGTGTCTAAAAGTTGGCACTTCAGATAATAGAAGTCTATTAACATGTATGATGGATGGAGGCGGCTATAAACGTGAGCTGTTGGCTGACGGTCTGCAGTGCTCCACGCTAAACATAGGGATGCACATGGACTTGCTGTGCTTGGTGCTGCAGCAGTAGTGGAGTGGAGGCCTAGTCTTTTCAGCTTGTCCTGGTTCAGGACGGGAACTTTGCAGATGGACAAGAAAGGAGGAACTGGAGAAATAACCTCTCGGAGTGCCCTTGTAGGAAGTTTCAAAGCTTGTGAATTGGAGTCCACTTGTATATTTGAAGCTGATTCTTTGATCTCAAGTGGCAGAAAATGGAAACTTGGGAGCAGAAGGTGCTGTCCTAAACTGGTGTTGCACAGAGTCCGGCTCAGGGTTTTTGCAAGTCGGGAGATGGAGTGATAATGCTTATGTAAGGTTAAAAAAACGTTATGGCCAAAAGCAATGGAAGACCTGTCCTGCAGCTTCCAGTGCATCCAGTGTCTTGTAGGAGGGGAGAGAGGTTTGAACAGGAGAGCTGGACCACAGGAAGGGGCAATATTTTGGCAATAAAGGCAGCCTGTACAGGAGGGATGGAGTTCTGCTGGTGATTAGCAAGGTCATTAGTGAGATTTTTATATTGAAGAATGGAGAAAAAAATGTGAGTTCTGTATCCCCTTTAAAGGACAGGACTGGGGATGGAAGTAGTCTTGGCAGAAGGATGGGTGATGTGTGACCAAGTTTTGTGAGTGTGCTGTGGTGTGAGAATGAGAACCAGGCTGAAGAGCTTGGGGGTCTGGGTGGCAAAATCAGGGATGAAGTTGTATCAGATGTAGGAAACTCGGCTCTCAGTTGGTATACAAGACATGGTGTTGGTGCTGGCTGTAGTTGATCAGCAGTGAGACCCTGGAGCTGGGACAGGGGATGCAATGCAAACAGCAGCTCAGCGCTTGGGAATGGCTGAAAGACAAGTTGGGTGTTACGAACTACTGTAAAGGAACAGAGAGCTGGAATGAAGCTAATTACAGGGCTGAACACCACCCTGTGTAGTGCTGCCTCTTTCTGCCTGTTTCCATCCATCACTTTTTCTTGGTGCTTTGCCCCTTTAGTGTTTCAAAGATTGAAACAATTTTCCCCTCTCCACCAGCATCTCTCTCTGGAGAAGGGCTGCAGGGCCTGCAGTGTGCAAAGAGGAAAAAGGAAGGGTTTGTTAGTATTTTCAGTCTGTAAGAAACGCAGTCCTCTCTGCTTTTTCCATGCGAGGAGGATATGCTGCTGTAATTTGCTATCACTTGCAGCATTTTCTTCCTCATTTTCAAGCTTAGCAGTTAGGGGTTGTATGTGGAAACTAGCAAGACAGTAAATTATGTTTTTCACGCAAGTTTTTGCTTTTTCTCTCTCAAATAATTTCTGGGTTTGTTGTTGTTACTGTTTTTCCTAGCTGTGCAACTCAATTGTAGGTGAGAAAATGCTGGATGTAGCTAAATTAGGGAGAAGTGTGGAAATGAGGGAGGGTTGCGGGGAGGGAGCTTCAAACTGTGAAAAAAAGATTGAAAAAGTCCTGTTATGCGTGTTAATTAATTAAACTGCGAATCTAATCAGTTAGAAGGGCTCCTACCAGAGCAGCATGCTAGCTGGGAAGTGCTGCAGTCTGTCCCCCAGGCAGCAGATGAGCACTGGCATGCTGCTAGACCGAGCTGCGCAGCTGAGACACGCAGGCTGGCTCTGTCCTGCCTTAGAGCTAATGTGGAGGGACAGAGGCTGCAAGCAAAATGTTGGGAGTTTGCTCTGGAGACCCCCTCATGCACCTGCACAGGGACAGCAAACACTCTCCAGAGCGCTGCTCCAGGGCTTTTCTTCCCCCCTGCACAGCCACTGTGAAAAGCCAAGGTCAGGGGCAGGAAATCCTCCGGGTGCCTGCTCATCCTCAGCTGGTGCCCACTTTAAATGTCTATGTAGTTCACTGGCAGAATCACAACCTCATGTCTGTGGGTTGTCTTAAGCTTTATGCTTTTAGAGGTTGCAGCCACATGTGGTTGGCCTTACACGATGTCTCCTGAGAGATGACAGGAACAGTGGAGAGAGGGATCAGTATTGGATCTGGGTTGTGGTGGTTCCTTTGGCATCTAAGGTACAGGTGGTACTGAGCAGTGGGCCCCAAGGGAAGGAAAGAGGTTGGGCTTATTGAGGAATAACTTTTCCATCTTTCTTTGTCCATCAGAAAGAAGGTAAACTGGATACGAACCATTTCTTTTTCCCTCTGCATCGGGTTGAATAGCCCATAGCATCACGGAGGTGCACATAGTTCAATCGCAGTATGAAGTGCCTTTCCTTCTGTGGGCCTGCTTGGGTCTGGCCCTGTGTCATCCTTCCTGTGATTCCTAAAGCACTTCAAGTTAGCTACAAACCAAACTAGTTCATTGTTCTTTATTGCACCTAGTGTGCAAAGTTTGTTGTTGGAATAACCTCCATGATTAACTGGAAGCTGATCATTGATAACATCCAAATGCTGGCAGCAGAATAAATGCATGTGCAGAGAGGTGGCTGTGTGTTTGTGTGTGTGTGTGTGTATGCGTGCACACATCCATGGTCTGCTAGTCCTGGTTAGAAACCGAAGGACGCCTTCTGGTCTTGAACTTCAGTGAACTCCCATTATCCTCTTTGTGAAACCATCCGCATCTGTATGACAGCTCCTCTACCTGCATATTGTCTGCTGTGATGAGCTGTCTTATTATCTGTCTGGCACGGCTGCCGTAATCGCCTCCCACATTTGAGTTCTTCTGCTCAGCTCCCTCCTACAGCAAAACTTGCAGTGCCTTCAAGGGAGAAGGTCTTCCCACTGAAATTCTTTGAAAACCTGTAATTCCTGTGCCCTGGCTGCCTTGGCTGGGACCCTGCAGCTGTGCTTGCCTTTTCCTTCCCCCCTCCAGTCAGGGGGTTCCCAGGGTCCCTGTACCCCTGTGCAAATAAGAGCTACCTCCTGTGGGGCAGAAAGTGTCTCGGGTCAGATCGGAAATCCTGAGGCACCTTGAGTACATTAAAATACTTGGGGGCTCGTTATTTAAACATGCAGTTGCTCTCATCTTCCTTGTGTGACTTGGGAATGATTTTTACGCATCCTGTGTGCCTGTGCTGGGTGCTGTGTTGGGTTCTGGTACAGGGGGGTTGCTCCCTGGCGCCTTGTGCAGGGCTCACAGCTGGGGTCCCTTGAGAGCAGCACTGGAGAGATCCACAACAGCCCAGGAGTAAACCCATGCTGGGGCCAGTACTCCATTTGTTGTCTTTCTTTATCGCTTATTGGCAAAAAAAGTGTTTTCCTGAGGGGTGGGAGGTATGGACCTGGGTCACAGCAGGCAGAGTGGAGAGTCACAATGTCACTGTGGCTTCTGTGTGATCTGCCTATATAGAGGTATGTTATATCCACATTTAGATATGATACATACATGCTAAACCCAGAGAGTCTCCTGTTCCTGGCAAAGCCCAGTCCAGTGGCTCTCCCTGGAGAACTGGCCAAGCCAGGCCCTGCAGGCAAGGACCCTTTCCCTAATATGCTCCCCTTGGAACCGTGGTGTAGTTTTTTATGACTCGGTGGGCTGGATGGATGGTCTGGATGTCTTTATATTTGTAGAAGCACTGGACATACTGTGTTCCCTCAGGGTGAATACAAGACCCATCTGTCACCGCCTGAGACAGGGGTGGTCTCCCTGTGAATGCTGGTCCAAATTCAGCCTCTGAAGACCCTGCCAGACCTCTTTCCCAAGGACCAGCCTTCCTCAAAAGCCAGGCAGGCGCCAGCTGTTTCCAGCTGCAGGCTTTCGGGGTGCTGTCTTCCCCTTTTCCTTGTGGGTGTGCATCCAGTTGCACAGATGTGGCTCCAGGAGAGCTTGGGGCTGGCACTGCACTGCAGAAATTGCTCTTGGACGGCTGGTGCCTCCTAAGCTGCGGGCTTCTGGCAGGACAGAGTTGCCTGCAGGATTATGTGTGCAGGGAAGATGCTGTTTCCAAGGAGATACAGGCTGTGATCAGTACACACACAACTCCACTGTGTGGCTGGTGGCAGGACACAATTGTGTGTCCTCCCAGCAGGCTGAGAACTGCCAAGTGGGGAGATTTTTCCAATTGGCTGTGACTGTCTTGGCACATTCAGAAACCTCTGAATAGGAGAAGAGGTTAATACAGGATCTGTGTGTCCCTTCAGAGATGCTGTTTTACTGAAGCGTGGCTTCAGCATCGCCTCGGCATGGGAGCAGAGGAGCTCTGCTTCTGCTCTCCTGGCTCTCCGGGGCTGAAGGAGCTCATCCCCTGTGCTGGCCTCGGCCTTTTGGTTACAGGCTTGGAAGAGGCCACACTCCTGCGTTGGGAGGTTTGTGTGAAATGGCAACATGTCCTGATGGTGCCATTCCTCAGGGACAGGCTTGGCTACGGCTCAGCCAGCAGCAGCTGGGGTTGGTGCTTCTTCCCCAGGCCACCAAACACTTCTGTGAGGGGAGGGTAAATAAAGCAGGTTGGACTCACAGCCTTTGTCCCATGCTCATTATCCCTGTAAAGCTGTTCAGGACTGTTGTAGCCAGCACATTTTGTAGATGCTGCCTAGCTGTGACAAACATCATTCACCTAAGACAGTGGGGCAAAAGAAATCCACTAATCTTGGCTCATTATAAAATCTTCAGTGATTGCTTCTAGGGAGGGGAATGACTTTGGAAACTCCCTAGGAGATGCATACAGAAAAAAAGGCTGCTGTCTGCAGGGCTGGGCATCCTGCTGCCTCAGATAGTGGCTGCCCTGAGCCTGCAGAAAGTGGCGTGGTATTGCCCTTGCACTAGCACTGCTGGCCAGAGGCCATGTCGTGGGGAAGGCACGAGCCCTGTCCTGTCACAGCCCTGGAGCCAGGGGACAAGACAAAACTAGCCCTTGAAGATCTTGGTGGCTGTCAGGGTACGTGATGCTTCCTGGAAAAGCCCCTGGGTCTTTCCGGCTTGTGGCAGTCGTTACGCTTGCCTGTTCTTCTGCGGGGAGGTTGTGGTCTTCAGCACAACAAAGATCAACCGGCTGCAGCTTTTTGCTCTCAGTTACTCATTTCTGAAGTTTCAGGGTAAATAAAGACCTGTGGTGAGACAGACCACAGCCTGGTTGCAGATGGCTGGACTGTGCTGCTGGCTGTAGGCAGCATCAGCTGGTTGGCATTTGTTGCATGCACAATAGCCTGAATTTTTGCTTTTTAGTATCATTTTTTTCATATTCTTTTTTATTTTACAGGGAAGCTGTAAAATAAAATATGGGCATTTTTCACATTCATGCTTTGTCTCTCTTGGCTCCGTCCAAGTAGTTTGGGGTGAAGTGAAATCAGAATTGAGTTATGGGGGAAGTTCACTGACGCATGATAGCCTTTTAAAATATTTTCTGTGTAGTCCTGACATAGTCTGATAAAATGCTGTGATGTGGCATACTGGGGAGAGTGGTACAGAGGAGACTGCATATCAGAGAGGAGGAATTTGGTGATTTTGAGGTCTACAGGAATGGAAGTAGGGTAAATGCAGATGTGCTGATTGAGAGTAAAGGATGGTCTCTTCATGTGGAGATTTTGTACCATCCTCGGTCTGGGATGCAACACCTTCCAAAGAGTTACTTCTGAAAACGATTATAAAATGCAATTGCCCATGAGGTTCCTGCTAAAACCATCTTTTTACAGGCAAGTCTGCCTGTTTCTAATGTTTACAGAGACCCTCAGATGTCTCCTGAGGAGCTCACAGGAAGGTTTGGGTGATGAATGTTGCTAAATCAGCAGCAGTATAAGGAAGGTTCTGTCTGAGCAGTGTCTGCAATAGGAGCAAATTGGGACCGTGGCGAAGGGGGTACTTGAGTTGCACAGGAAGACTGAGGAAGCCTTTCCCATGCAGCCACGTGCTACTCTTGAGATGAAAGTTTGCAAGCTAAAGAAGAGGGCTGGGAATTGATGTGGAAAGCAAGAATCAGCAAAATCAGCTGCCGATAAAACATGAAGAAATCATTCCCTGTCCTGTGGCTGGCAGTGTGCCTTGGGGAGCATTCTGGGGCAAAGGAGACCTTTGCTATGACTTTCTTGGACAACTCAGGTGTTCCTGTCAGCTCTGCAAGTTCTGTGCTCATTGCTTATCCTCGATCATTGCTCTGGCCATTGTGTTCAGAGGACTCAGGGGTGGCTTTCTGCTTTAAGCAAGAGTGTCTCTTGCCACGATATGGACATGGGGCTCGCAGCTCTCTGCAGAGAAGTGCCCCCATGGGCTGTCAGTTATGGTTGGGTCTGGAGAGCCCTGTGCTCTGCTACCTGGGGGTTCCAACAAGGACACAGGGAAATTTCAGCTCTGGTGCGTGCAGGGGTGTGATGGGAGGAGGGTGACTGAGCTTCTACTGTGCTCCAACTCTGGGCTCTACAGCTCTACAGCTCCAACGCTGGGCTGGGCTGGGCTGGGCGGTGCCCCAAAGTCAGGCTGGTGAGGGGTCTGGAGCACAGGTCTTATGAGGAGCGGCTGAGGGAACTGGGGTTGTTCAGCCTGGAGAAGAGGAGGCTGACGGGAGACCTTATTGCTGTCTACAGCTCCCTGAAAGGAGGTTGTAGTGAGTGGGGGTTGGTCTCTTCTCCCAAGTAACAGGTGATAGGGCAAGAGGAAACAGTCTCAAGTTTAGATTGGATATTAGGAAAAAGTTCTTCACTGAAAGGGTTGTCAAGCATTGGAACAGGCTGCCCAGGGCAGTGGTGGAGTCACCATCCCTGGGGGTATTTAAAAGACAGGCAGACATGGTGCTGAGGGACATGGTTTAGTGGTAACTTGCCAGTGCTGGGTTAACGGTTGGACTCGGTGATCTTGGAGGTACCTTCCAACCTATATGATTCTATTGTACAGTCAACATAGCACAGGGTTCTGCTGCCTCCAGGGAAAGAGGTTGCCTTATGGGGAACTGACTTACCTGGAAGTTGCTCTTACACCCAGACTGAAGTACAAGCCAAATAAGGACACGAGGAAAGGCCAAGATGGTGTGTGGAGCGAATAACGCTCACGCAGCCCTTCAGTACCACTCTAAGAAGCATTCCGTTGCAGGGCCATTAGCACAAACATGGAGATACGGCTGGCTTGCCCTCTGCACGGCACACACATTTCATTATTCACTTTTTTATGCCTCCCGCTGGTGGGCAGTGGGAGATCTTTTATCATCTATTACCAAGGCACTTAAACAGCTAGTGCTCATCCCAGGCAGGTGCTTGTAACTCACCCTGGTGTATTTGATGTGGCTGTGCTGACTCTTGCTAATTGTTGCAATAGAAAGCTGGCAGGTGTTGGGAGATAAAGGCACTGATGGCGTAGCTTTAGCTGTGATTTCCTGCACTGGAGGAATGAAAGGATGCTTGCAGAGAGGAAATATCCTGCTGCTTGTGCTGCAGAAATTGTTAGATCTGCTTTAGGCAGTGATAAGTGTGAGGGATCAGAAGGCTGAGGACAGAGCATATGTGGTTGTAGTTCAAAGGCAGCTGCTGGGATTTTGTAAAACTTAGTTGATTTAGGAGCAGGTGCCTGTATGATTGCCAGTGGGATGCAAGCAGTCAGATGAGGCTCTTAGGCAGAATCTGAAGTTACAGGAGCTTGTGATGCTTCATATTTAATGTCCAGTAGTCCTGCAAGTGGCTCGTTCATCCTTGCAGATGCCAGAAGGAAAGAGCTGAAAGCCTAGTTTTGAATGAGGATACTTAAAAGTACATTATGTCAGATACCTGGTGTGAGGAAGTTATTCTGCTGCCTGCCAGGGTGCATGGTACGCAGCAGAGATCTCCAGTGTCGGTGGTGCTGTCTGGTAAGGAAACGTTGAAGTCACATTAGTTAAATAAGTGGCTCAATAAATAACACAGGGCCCTTTTGAAATGAAGTTAGAGGCCTAAAAGCTAAAGGAGCAATGTTAGAACTGGCTCAGGAGATGGGGGAACATTGGAAAGGCTGAAAGCAGGAAAAGGGGTAAGGAAGGGAGACTTCGATTCCCCCAGTGGAGATTGGGTGTGATGCTGAAGCTAAATTTAGGGATACCATGCATGACTGCTTTGTGGAGCAGAGCGTAGGGAACCCACAAGAGGAGAGGTGACTTTTGACATGGTCTGGTTAGTGCACGGGATTTGATTCGCTTGTATTTAATATGATATTTGTGCAGGGACAGTAAAATAACAAAGTCTTCTTCGGTAGTGTTTGATGAAAAATCCTGTTAAAAATGTAAAAAAGAACAAGCCAAAGGGTAAAATACTTGCAGAAGTTGTGAAGCCTGTTTGAAGATAACATAGCGGAGGCTTATATCTTTTTTTATGAAGGCCACAATGGCTACTCAGCAAGGCTGAGGAAAGCTGCTGGAAGTGAGAAGCCATGAGTAAAAAAAGTGATCCTGATTTTACCCAGACAGCAGCAGGCACAGAATTAGAGTAAAATATTAGAAACTATTAGAAAAGACACGTTTGCAATGCTGTGCAAATCCCTCGTCTGTCTGTATAGTGATGCTGTCTGCAGCTCGCCTGTCTGTTTCAAGAAGGTAAACTAGCCCTGGGAAAAGTTCAGAAGAGGACAGTAAAGATGGCAGAAGTTACAGCATAACTTGTATAAGAGAAGTGACTGAATAGATAAGGATAAGCTCAAACCCCAAGGAAGATGCCTGAGGAGTGTGTTAAGGATTATCACAGGTAGATTGGAGGACTCAGATCTCCTGTTACCTCTTTCAGAATAAGAGCTGGGGACATCATAAGAAACTGGTGGATGCAAACCAAACCACAACTAGTCCTTCTCCCCTTTGGCACACAGTGAAGCACATAGACATGGTCATGTAGGGTAGTACAGAGGCTAAGGGCTCACATGTTCTCAGAAACTGGTCTGAGAAGAAAACCCTCTCCAGCAGCACTGTTACAAAGACAACAGCTCCAGCTCAGGAGCCCCCTGAGCCACAGATAAATTGAAGAGGGGAAGGGTTTGTCAGGGAGATGTCACTAAATGCTGCATAACCGATACTGGCTGCCTGAGCTGCTTTACAGAGGCAGAGGACCACTTTGACCCATATGTCATCCTGCAAAAACACTGTGCCTTGAAAGCCCACCATAGCCAGTGGTGGTGGAAGAAGAAGGAGCCTGTGAAGCCATGGGCCAGGTGAGGGACCTGGAGCATGAGCTGTGAGGCCAGTCTCAGCTACCTCCTCTTCCAGCTGATGGAGGAGGTCAAGGCAGCATCTGAGAGGGCTGTCTCCCAAGATAACCTGCACATTCTGGGAAGATTTCCTTGGAGAGCAAGTGGATCATGCTCTTCTCTGTGATCTGGGGGCCACTAGGGATGATGCCTGGACATGCAGTAAGGACTAGGAGAAGAAAAGCTTCTTCCCCAGGAGTGTGCAGCCCTGGGACAGGTCACCAGAGAGGTGGGGTATCTCCATCCTCCATCAAGAGCTGGTTAGACAAAGCCATAGCCAACCTGATCTCATTTTGGGGATAGTCCTGCTCCGCATGGGAGGCTGGACTGGAGACCTTCAGGGGTTCCCACAAGAGCACTGTTGTGATTCTGTGACCTGCCTCTTTGGGTAAGATGTGGCCTCACAGGGCTGGGTGAGAAGGAGAATGGAGGGCTCAGCTAACCCAGGCTATTGAAGCTTTTCGGGCACCTGAGAAGTCACTTGTTGTAAGTGTATGAGAGGTGTTTTTAGGCTGTTTCTTGCTAGCTGTGTGCCAGTCCAGGTAGGGCCATCCCTGGATGCATACTGCAGTACCAGATTCACTTCTGCAAGCAGTACCCAAGGCTTGTTATTGCCAGACTGCAGAGAAAATGCCTTGTGTGTGAACCTGGTTCTTACCTGGAGGACACTCCAGCTCTCATGTCCTGGTCTCTCAAACAGCAGCTTTAACTAGAGGTTTCCAAAATGTTTCTCCATCCCAGACCTCTCTAGAGCCATAGGAAGTTGGTTCAGAGCTGACAACTTGGAGAACTCAAAGTGTAATGTAACCACACCATTTTAAATAATGCAATATATGGACAGGATAGAAGTTAGTTTTTAAAAGGTTTGAGTTATGCACTAGATCCTGATTGCATTCTCCAACCCTCTTCCTCTCCATGTTACCCAGATGCTATTGTTTTATGGGGATTTCTTGGAGATACTGGTACTTTCATGCTTTTTTTCCCTGTAAGTAATCACTGTTGATTTCTTTCTGCATTAAAAATATTTTTTTAACCAAGCCCCCATATGTCTTGCTTTCTTATGAGGGAACAGTCATTGGGTTAAATTATTGATGATGGAAACATACACCTGTTAGAAAACACCATGACATTGCTAGTAAATATGCCTGTGTTGCTTAGTATTTGTATGGGGTTTCATCATACACCCACAGTTTTCACTGTTGACCTGGAGGTCACATGCAGGGTAACGCAGTGCAGAGCATCACTTTTTGGAGGGCTTATGCAAAGTGGGAAGTGCCAGCTAGCTCAGTGGACCAGCAGCTTTGCTCCCCATTACGAGTCCACCATCAAATGTTTGTGTTACTGCCCCAGGGTCTTGCAAGCTTCTGAAAGAGGCGTCAGGATGAAAGGTCCAAGAGCTGCACCTTGGGAATGAGCAACCAGGAGGAGGGGAGCTAACTAGCAGCGTATAGTTTGATCAGCTCAGCCATCCCATGTCCCTGCACCAGCATGGTCAATTGCTATATCTGGTTCCAGCACTTGGCTGGGCTCTTAGTGCAAAGACTGTACTCCAAGGGTGGCCACTCACTGTCAAAGTAGAAGGGTACATGGAAAGGGGGGGGGGGGGGGGGTCTGGATGGATTCATCCTTCATCCACTCCCATTAATAACCAATGCCATTGTGGAAGATGGAATATGGAACAGGCAGAAATTTGAAAAAGACAGTAAGCTAGGAGAAACTGCAAAGACAAGACTAAAATTCAAATTTACCTGGACAAACTGGAGATGTATCTGAAAGTGATAGGATGCTCTTTAGTAGAGATGTTGCCTGTTATCTTCCTAGCACTGGAATAATCAATGTGTGAAGATGGAACAGGAAACACTGGTCTGGGGAGCAGTCTGATGGAAAGCATAGATTCATTGTGGATCTCAAGATGAAGGTAAAACAGATGGATCATGCTGATGTGGAAATGGCAGGTGCAAAATCATCTACCTTTGCAACTAGGAGGAGAATCCAGAAGCACCCTGCAGGCAACCCCTGTGTACACAAGGACACAGCCTCAGGAGACCCTAAGCGTGCCTGGAGACCACATGGCTCTAGGGTGAGGGCCATGGGGCTGTCTCCTTGATCACTATGGTGAGGGGGAAAGGCGGGGGATGGTTGGATACAGCAAGCCCTCACCGAACTAACTAATCCTAGTCACAGCTCCTGGGCTAAAGACTCAAGTAATCTTTCCCTCAGGAGTCCTCTTCAATGCATATCTCAATACCTCTGAAAACCAGGCCAGGGTTTGCTGTGGGCAAAGCACGATTTCAAGTACATTGACATCAAGGTTTACAAGCCATACATTTTAATTTGTTTCATTCAAATATTAATATCCAGTTTATTTTAACATACATTTGCTGAGTCTGAGGAATGTGGACTTTTGAGGAGAGACAAAGGTGCTGTGTGTGGGATAGGTCTCATGGCTGGATGTAGGCAGCTCATGAGAGACAGGAGGAGGGTGTGCATGCTCTGTGCAAAGTGATGGCTGAAGAGCACAGGCCGTGCCTTGGGACAGGTTATGGGCCAGCCAAGAGCTTGTGGATAAGGCTCAGACGGTGGACCAATACAGATAACCATTGCTTGATCAAGGAGATGAAGCAAATGAAACCTTTTCCAGACAGTTGGAAAAAGCCTTGGGATCACAGGTTATGGTGCTTCATCAGGAACCCCAACCACCCTGATGGGGCGGAAGGGCAACAGGGCTGGGTGCAAGCAATCCAGGAGACTTTTGGAGCATGTTGGAGATGTGCTGATAATCAATGAACCAGAAGATGCACTGCTGGATCTGTTACTCAGAACCAAGGAAAAGCTGGCTGAGGTTGCAAAGGTGGAGATCAGCCTTTACAACAGCAACCATAAGGTGGTGGAGTTTAACATCCTGAGAGATGGGAGCAAGGCAAATAAAGAATTACAACTGTGGACACGAGTGCTGTGAAGAGTGTTTTGTTGCAGTAAGGTCTTTGGACCCATATGACTAATTAAGGAAAGATTTGTTCCTATGGATGAGGTCCCCTGTCTTTCTCATCCTGTCACTAATTTCTTGGGTCTGTTTGTCTGGGAAAGCCTTGCCTGTGACGATGCTCAAGTGTGGGAATGGTGCTCAATAGGAAGAAGAAGGTTGCCCGTTCCAGGCAGGCATGGACTCCCACACAATGGTGCTCCCAGTACTCAAGGCACCCCTAGAGGGAATCTCAGGCCTCAGAAATAAAACATTCAGCCGTTTGGCTGCTAAAGAAGGTCACTGTGCTTTTCCACTTGAGCAATTTCATGTTGCGAAGAACTTCAGTTGCCTCAGGTGCTGTCTGGCATCTGACCACTTCTGAAATAGGAACAGATGCTTCCCCTTTGGCACCTGAGTGTAGCATTTACAATGGAAAATGGTGATTTTGGTGAAGCGATGAAGGAGAGGTGGTGGAGAGGTGATGAAGAGAGCTCAGTAAAGCCCTGAATGGGTTAGTTCTGTCTTTGTCCAAAGTAAACCTGACTGAAGTGTAAATGGCAGCGCCCCACTTAAACTGCTGACGTCCTCATTCCCTTCACTCCTCAGGCTGTGCTGAGATCTTCGAGTCCCACATACTGCCGATCTGTTGGTGGGTTTGCCCCACGGTCTGCCTCAAAACAACACTGGCTTTCATGTCTCCAAGTTAAATCTAACCCTGGAAAGCATGGACCAATTGCTCAGTTCCCACATGTTCCAGGTTATAATGTGTGGATTGGCAGTGGAGAAGGTTAGTGGAGGTTGCATGGCCAAGGGTTTGTGGATGACGGAGGGGACACTGGTGGGGACAAGGCCAGGCAACAAGTACTGAATCACTCATACTTAGGTGATATGTAAGCATTGGGGTCCAAGGACCCATCTCTTGTTTAAAGTAGAAATTATTGTACTTCACTCCCCTTTCTCCCCAGAGGAAAACTGTGAGCAAGGCAGCTGTAACCACCATGAGGACAGGCTGTGCAGGGCTACTCAGACTTTACTACTCACTAAGTGGTAAAGACAGCAGATAATATAAACCAAAATCTCAGGTAAAAAGGGAGAAAAGGTGACTACCACGCACAAACCTAGTCCTTGAAGGGGGCATGTGTTGGTTATAAGGAGCAGGGAGATAAAAGTGTGGGCAGCAGAGATGGAGATGGTGGATCTAAGCTCCTAGACAAGGAGGATCTGCTCCTACATGCAGCCAGGATCACTTGTGAATTCAGTGAGGCAAACCCCGGAGCCCTTCTTTCGATGTCTGGCAAATATGGGCAAAGTGAGGCAACACAGAAGAGAGCAACACAACATAAATATTTAGGCAGCTGGTGCCTGAGGCACACCTGGAGGGCCAGATCCTGCAGACAGAGAGGGCAGGGAACTGGATGAAGCTGAGCTAGCACATGTGCCTGGGAGATGTGCCCCGTGTGGATGCTGTTCTCTCTGCTTTGGTAACACAGGTCAGCTCAGGTGCAGTGCTGGCAGGTTTGGGTTGAATTCACAGGCAGCTTAAGGTGTATTTAAATCACACACATACTTTTTCCTGAAAACCAGCTAACACTGAGCCCCTGACCAGCATCACCAGACCCAGAGGGAGGCAGTGCCCAGCACCCAGCAGTGGCACCCA
Organism: Pluvialis apricaria; assembly: GCA_017639485.1. Classification (NCBI taxonomy): domain Eukaryota; kingdom Metazoa; phylum Chordata; class Aves; order Charadriiformes; family Charadriidae; genus Pluvialis; species Pluvialis apricaria. The sequence goes on along the minus strand of CM030027.1, from coordinate 297,603 downwards.
CCACGCTGCAGGCACTGCATCAGCCCTGTCCTCCTCGACACACAGCTGTGCTGGTCAGCTGTAGCCAATAAGCATGGTACCCCTGCATGGCTGTGGTGTTCATGACACTATGAATTTATCCTTGTTCTCTTGATAACACTAACTATAGTAATTAATGGCGTTAATCTCATTGCAACTGTTCCTAAGTGAGGTTTAACTCAAACTTTCTTGCTTCTCTTCTGTTACTCTGGTGGCTGCCAACGTGGGATGAAATCCAACGTGAAAACCACTGTTGGTTGCTCCTGCTCCTCACGTATAGGTCTCTTTGCTTCTGGGATTTCTCCTGGAAACAGCACAGCTCTGCAAATGTCCTCCAGTTTATCCTTGGGTTTTAGTATAGCAAAATCAGTTTCCTTTGGTCATGGGAGTGTGAAAGGACTAGTGACTGTGAACTAGAAGTGGTAGAAAATGCTAGGATGGAGAAGGATGAGAGGGGATTTGGGATTAGAGACATATGGTGCTTGGCCATTTGGAAGATAGCTCACTGCTTAAAGGGAGAATAAACTGTCCAACATTGTGACTGGTGGGGGCTATTTTGCAGTAGTGGGGAGAGGTCTGTGAAAAGTGAAATTGCTTTGCAGCTAGGGAAGATTCAGGACCATGATGAGTCAGGGTTTGACATCACCTTGTGTTGCATGTAGAGCCCCTGGTTGTCAAGCTGAATTGTCCTTGAGGTGTGCTCTCTGCCTGGCCATGCCATCCCCAGCCTCAGGGCTGGCATGCAGCAGCTCAGGAAAACTGCCGACCGGGGTACACACACCACTGCAGCAAATGACACAGCTTCCTGGTAACACCAGGGCTTCGACCACCCTTATTAGACCCTCATTCTCCTCATACTGTCCTAGCCCTGACATACACCTATCTTAACTTGTGCCAACCTAACAGAGTCCTTCAGCTGGTGGGGAGGAAGCATTGCTCCCCCGCACTTTCACACTGGCTGTCTGCTTAAATGCAGAACAATTTAAAACGGAGGCACAGAAAAGTTAAATAGCAAAGCAGTTACACTAGAAACCATGTTCCAGGGTGGGAAATTTATTCATTTAAAGTACAGCGTTAGGCCTTCAGAACATGACAAGCACACTGCAAAAAAGTCTGATAGATGATAATTGCTCTACTCTTTGCTAAGCAGAAATTCACTTCACAGCCTGTTAATCTTTAATGATAAGCAGTAGACTGGTATAATTTCTCTCAGCTTAGACTGATCAAGTTACTAATATTCTGAGATCACAGTTGTAGGACAAGTTCTTTGATCCTTGTGGTCCTGTCGTTCATCATCCCCAGAAGTCAGGGTGGCACTGGGGGGTGAGCAGGATGGATGAACCAGGGTGGGGGTGGGGTGCGTGCACGTGTGTGTGTATGTGCATGCGTGCGTGTGTGTGCTTGCTGAATGGAGGAGGAAGCCCCTCCTTGAGCCCACGCAGACCTGCCCCTGCTCTCTCGCAGTCCTCCTTCCCCTGCCATGGTTTGCTTGACTCAGCATCCCACCTGCTCCTCCTTGTCTTTCCATACAATTCTCCCCCAGCCACAAAAGTGGATTTTGCCTGATCTGCTGAGAGGCCTTGAGCTGGCTTTGGCTGGAGGCTGTCATGCTGCTTTGAGATGCAATTGTCTTAAAGACCATTGCGTGATGCACCCTTGCTGCCTGTCCTTTCACCCTTCCAGATATCCTCCATAGCAGTGGTTATGACCCTGGGGAAAAATACACATAAGAAACTTCTGTCAAAAAATATACCACATTGCAAAGTGGGAAGATACCTAAACCATCATCCCTGTATATGGGATGGGACTGCTCATAGCCAGAGAGTAGCACCATGTGCTGAGATGCGAACATATGTTACTGTCTGGTAGTGAGGAGCAGAAGAGGAAGAATCTGGTTAATTTGCTAAGTCTAGGCAAGGGCCCTGCAAGCAGGGGTTTGCTTGGCTCCTGCCACACATTGCTGAACATTACAGAAAATACTTTGGCATATTACTCATGCCCCTAGCACCCAGGAGGTGGCAGGAATCTCATGACACTGCACCAGCCCCCCCTCTCTGTAAGGTGACTGGACTCCAGCCATGCAGCAGGTGGCCAGGCTCCTGGCCGAGCTCTGGCGATGGGGCTGCACTCACCATTAGCAGAAGACAGACGCAGTGCAGACTGCAGAGAAAGCAACAGGGGAAGGGAGGAGACCTGCAGGGAGGTTATGGTAGGTGCCTGCACAGACACAAATGTCAAGGGATACCCTCATGGCACACGTGGTTCAGTTCTAGCAGGTACTTCTGAAGGGCTGTTTGGAGATTGAAAGGACACTCTTTGAGCAGAATCAGTTGCACAGTCATGGTGGGTGGCTCACTGGAGCTACGTGATGGGGCAGCTTGCGACTTGTAGCTCACATGGCCCCTAGCCGGCTGAAGGACATTCAGATAGTTTCTGAGGTGCAGTGACTAGGTTGGCACCTTTTATGATAGAAAAAAACCAAACCCCAAAGGATCCTGCTAGGGAAAGGATGGCAACACAAGAGTAGGGAGGCCAAGTGATGGTAGTCTGGGGCAGGGAAATCAGATGAAAAAAAGAGACTGAGGACAAAGGTTAAGAAGTGCAGGATCTGGGCTGGGGGCAGTAGGTGGGTGTATGACAGGGCACAACTCCCTCCAGGTCTCTGGAAATCAGGGGGGCTGAGGACAAGCAAGAGATGTGCAAGAGTGGCTGGAGACAGTAGCACACATTGACCCTGTGGGATATTGAGCCTGGCCAAGGCTTCAAAGAGCCTCCAGCAGGAACAGTGGCAAGGTGAGGGGACAGTGCAGGTCAGAGCATTGCAGGAGGGCTTCCCCCTTGCTGCAGGCTGCCTTATATGGCCCTTTCTCCACCCTGGGGCTTCATCCACCCTGGCACCTCAAGTCTTGCTGCCTGAGATGAAGTGTGGTTCCCAACAGGTCTCCAACACCAACAGCTTGTCCCAACTTCATGGCCATGAACTAACAAGAGGACATCTCTCTTCCAACCTGCTCCTGCCATTGGTGCTGGGAAGGACAAACATCACAACCAGGCTTATCACCCCTCACGCCCCCAGAGATGCCTGTGCGTGGATCGTCCCTGGACAGCCCAGCCTGTGGGGGCTGGGGAGGCGCGCAGCAGCATCAGCGCTACCCACTAGGCTGTTGCTTCATCTCTGCCACCACAGGGCATCTCAAGGCCTGTTGAAATATTGAGTTCGACATGTTGAAGCACAGATGGTTTAGGTCACCCACCGGACAATAAAACCCAGGACAGAATATAGCTGGTCTGACAAAATGTAGTTTTAAGTCCTTCGGTTCTTTCCCCAGGGCTTGACTCTTTGGGCTTGAACAGGGGGTTCGCACCATGGTAAGTGTCACCACGCTCAGATGTAACCAGTTTAGGGAAAATTTCTTGGTGGTTTTCCTAGATTTAGGTGCTGCAGTTCCCCTTAAATCATACTCAAATGGACAAATCAAGGTTTCTGGGCAGTAACTGCAGTGCTTTAAGAAAGGAGGGCTTAAAATGTGCCCTTTTGGCAATCGCTGCAAAGTGTCTGTTGTTTCCTTTGGCCTCTGATTGCTCAGGGAAACCACAGGATGTATAAAATTGGGTAAAGATTTTTCAACACCAATGGATAGAAGCAGCAATGCGGAAGCAGTAATAGCACAGTACTTAAGAAAATTTTCCTTATTTGAAAACACACTGCAATTCATGAAACTTAAAACTTACAGTTTCAAAAATATCTGGAGAGGGTGTTTTTGTGATTCATTTGCATGAAAACTATTATTACAGTATAACCAGCTCTCCAGTTGACCTTAGTGTCTTCCAAGAAAAGGCGCATAGACAGGGCCAGAATTTCTAATGAAAGGACAAGCAGAAAAAGTACTGATTTTTCTAATCCTTTCAGGCTTCTTTAGAAACAGAGTAGAGCACAAATTTAGTTCTTCCCCCTCTGTATTTTATTAATGATTGTGAAGTATTTGAAGATATTAGAAGAGAGATTTATATGGCAAGCCACTGTTTTATCACTATAACACGGTAACAGGACACTGAGTTTCCCCCAGATCAGCCAGATACTATTAAACCCCCACTTTTTAATGATATGGCACTACACACTCAGGTTGTAAGAGTTCCACACAGAGTTGCTGGGGGGTTTAATTTTGGCCTATAATTCTTCTTTGAAACAGAGAGAAATGGCTTCCCAGCAGGGAAGGACAGAGGGTTCGACAGCACCTCCACATCCAGCTTCCCCAGGTGAGTCCTGTTTTACCTTACCACGCAACTGCCAAGTCTCTGGAAACCAGCAAAACCTAGGTGTAAACTGAAGGGCTTGCCTGAACCAGGACATGGGGAGCTGGGGGGTTGTCCTCTGCTGTGCCTCTTCCCTTCTGGCCAAGGACTGAAAGAGCCAAGCAAAGAGCTACAAAGATGATTAGGGGACTGGAGCATCTTTCTTATGAGGAAAGGCTCAGGGACTTGGGGCTTTTTAGAAAAAAGAAGACTCAGGGGGGATCTTATCAATACTTATAAGTACTTAATGGAAGGGTGCGGGGTAGATGAGAATAGTCTTTTTTCAGTTGTGCCCAGTGATAGGACAAGAGGTAACGGGCACAAACGGGAGCACAGAAAGTTCCATCTTAACATGAGGAGGAACTTCTTTACTCTGAGGGTGGCGGAACACTGGAACAGGCTGCCCAGAGAGGTTGTGGAGTCTCCCACACTGGAGACATTCAAAACCTGCCTGGATGCTGTCCTGTGCAATGTGCTGTAGGTGTCCCTGCTGTGGCAGGGGGGTTGAACTTAGATGATCTCCAGAGGTCCCTTCCAACCCTGACGATACTGTGATACTGTGACTGGATGCTCATGGAGGAAAGTGGATGCCTACTGCTGGGACATGCCCTGGGACACTGGTTTTTCGTGGATTGGGAGGGATACTATTTATACAGGGGAATGGGGATAGCAGAGACGAGTGCTGGGAGAAGGGAGAGTTCCCTTGAAGCTCAGGGCTTTATAGCAAGTGCAGTCTTGCCTCTGTGGGCCTCTTGTCCATTCTGAGTTTTTGGTGAAGATCATGTCCTCTTTGGACACTGTTTGATACTTTTCCAGTAGCAAGTAAGGGATGATCCCAGATATGCCTCAAGGGCAGACTGTCTCTACTCCATCTGCTGTCATTCTGGGAGAGCCTGGTCAGAAAGATATTGCCAATATCCCATCCTTTACTGTCACATGTTATTAAAACACAGCCAAGAAAGAAATTCTTGCTACAGTGAGCCCTGCTGAGTTTGTACAGTTGCATTGATTTTTGTAGCCAGCCCAGGGACATGACTTTATTCATCACAGCAGATGACTGACTCCACGGTTTTCAAAGATCTGTATCATCACTTGGGCATGAACTAGGTTTGTTAAATAAACAACTCCTGTGTTAATATGGACTTAAATCTGAGAAGCCATGCCAGTAGTTCAGGAACGTTTCAAAAGTGGTGCAGTCAGTCCTGGGAAAGACAACTATCATTTAGAGATATCTCAGTAAGCTCTAGAAATGGGTCAACAGGGATCTTATGAAGTTCAACACAGGCAAAAGACTGCTCCTGCCCCTGGGATGGAATAACCCCATACAACCAGGACAGGTGGGGGACAAGTACTTGGGGAGCAGCTCTCTTAAGAGACCTGGGGGACAATAAGTTCAACAAGAGTCAGAAGTATGTCCATGTGGTGAAGATGGCCAGCCACATACTGAGTTGTATTAGCAAGAAAACAGCCAGAGGTCTAGGGAAGTGATTCATCCCCTTGACTCAGCACCTCTGAGACACAGCTCAGTATTATGCCCACCTTGGGGCTCCCCAGGGCAAGGGAGGTCTGACAAACTGGAGAATCTAATGGAGATGATCGGGAATGGAGGCGCATGATGTACAAGACACTGAAGGAACTGGGCTTCTTCAGCCCAGGGAAGAGAAGGTTTTAGGGATGATCAAACTTCTGTGTTCAACTACCTGAAAGGAGGGTCATAAAGAAGATGGAATCAGACTCATCTCACAGGTGCACAGCAAGAAAGACAAGAGGCAGCTCACACAGATTGCAACAAGAAAAACTGGTTGTGTGTCAGAAAAAAAATTATTAACCAAGAAGACATCAGCCACTGGGGGAGGTGCCCAGAGCTGGTAGAGTCTCCATCCTCGGAGATTTCCAAAACTTAACTGGAGAAAGCCCTGCTAGATCTGCTCTAGCTTTGAAGTTAGCTCTGCGTGGAGCAGAAGGTTGTATGAGGTGACCTCCAGGGATCCCTGCCAGCCTAAGTTTTTCTGTGATTATGAGTTCCAAATGCTGTAAGCATGGGAAATCCAGGTGTATGACTGGTTCTTTATTAAATCCAAAATCATTTGGATATATGGCATCAGTCATTCCATTCTGCCGTGATGGTGGGTGATAACTGTAAGAGTAAAAAGGCACAGGAAGGATCATATCATAATTCAGTTTGGTAGGGATCAGAAGTCCTGAATTGGAGTGACATGATTTTTCAGGCACACTTTGGTTTTTTAACCCTCTGTGGGGCAGAGTTGAAGCTCTGTGAGATGCATAACTGCACCACTCAAAGATGAGGCTGCAATGACCATTCACCCAACCTATGAGCGTCCTTCATAGTTCTGTATACAAATGGGCCTTGTGGAGATGTACTCCATGCAAGACTGAAAAGGCTAGTCAAGACACCTAGCCAGGTATAATCTAGTGCCCAAATTGGGGTGGATGAGACTGTTTGCAAAGGGCTTTCTGACAAAAGGAGGACTATTCATCAGTGCTGGCTTTCAATAGTTCAGTCCCTTTGACTTTGAAAGAAATGAGGGTTAGGAGGGACATGTAATATTCTCTGAAGGCAACACATCCTCTACACTGCAGAATGAGTATGGGCTGGAAAAGGATGCAATAGAACGAGACAGCACAATAAGGTGTTAACAGATGGGCAGAATGTATGTGCTAACGGGAACAGAAGAGTGAGCAATCCAGATCATCTGACTGTTGTGCATACCTTAACTCCATTCTTTTCCTGCAGTACAACATGCATCATTTTCCATTATGTGGCCCATACAGACCTGTGTGACTCAAGAGCTTATTTTGATGGCTTTTCAAGGTAGAGCTTTGCACGTATTTCAGATAGTCCCATTTAGGAGGAAGATATTTCTCAAATGCACCTAGTCTGCTGAAAAGCCAATGGCTAAATGTAGCTGGCTAAGGCAGAGGCCATTAAAGTCCAGAATTTCCTGAGAACTCCCCTTCAGTCTCAGGCAGTGCTCCTAGCTGACCCCCTCCATAGTGGTCTTGGATTCCTCCTTTTTCAAGTCTTCCCACTCCCACCTTGGGTGGGGCCCATCCGGAAGACTCTCTCCACAGTCTGTCCAATGGCAGGCACTGAAGGGAAATGCTTCAGAGAAGCATATCAAAAGCGATGGTTCCCCACATTGATCATTGAACAGTTATGCTAGGCACATACCTCCAGCCTGTCACCTCCATTTCTACCTTCATTGAATTCCTGTGGATGAGCTCCTTGCCCATTTCAGATTTCCTCTACAAACCCTCATCATTCCCATCTTCACTATTAATTTTCTACTTTAACAAGAATTTTAGTGAACTCCATACAGAGCATATTTACCATAAAGCCAAACAGTGGATGTGTCAGGTTCAGCCAAAGGTTAATTTGTCTGAGATGCTCTCTCCGCCAAACGGAGATGTCAGCAGATGGGCAGCAGATGGGATGTGGTGTGGGAAGGAACAAAGAGAGATGCCTTCATTCTGGGCTCTCTCCTGAAGTTACTGGGAGATGAAATGGAGCTGCTGGGGATTTCTGCATGAATGGCGAGCACAGCAGATGGGATAGCACTGCCTGCTACCTGCTTCCTCTCTGGGGCTGCTGGCTACAACAGGAGCGTCCACCATTAGTGTCTAAAGGGAGATAGATCCTACCACAGTGAATCAACATAATTTTCATGACTTCCTGCAGGAACTACCCTTGTCATCCTGGTCACTGTGTCCTCTGCTGACAGCCTCGTGTCTCCCAGAACCTGTACGGGACAGGACATGGTAGGACCCAAGGACTCAACAGCTGCCCTGTCAACAGTGTAGAGCAGAGCAGCCCACCTGCGTGCCAGGACAGCTGAGACCTCTCTGGCTTTCACCCAACTGCACAGCAAAAGGCTTCAGGGAGGGGAAGGGAAAGCAGAGGCTCCTCCATCCACTCTTGGCCTTTACTATCCCTGTTTGTGACTTCACCTTCTCCCTCCTCCACCCTACAGAGGAGGCTCATTGCATCTTAAAAGGGGAGCTACATTGATCCGTATGGGTCCCTTCCAACTTGAGATATTCTATGATTACACTCCCCTAATCCCTCATGCAGTTCCTTTTCCTGTGATCTTGTCCCTCATTTCCCCTGAGTGCAATTATCTGTTCTTTCTCATCAGCCCCCCCATAACCCTTCTGTCACCGACAGCAGAGCCAGCAGAGCAGTTTCCCCCTTTTTAATTTCCATCACACAGTTACAACCACACATCTGTGAATCCCTCTCATATTTCACCCCTTTTGTCCTCCACAAGTTGTTCTTTCCTTGCAAAGTGCCAATGCTGCCCTGAACACACATGAGGCTGTCCTGCTGTGGGCAGGGAGAAAAAGAGGGAGGGGAGGAAAATTCCATTTCAGAATCAGTCTCCCTTAACAGTCCACCCTTGTTCAAGTCAATCTCCGGAGACAGCTGAACACCGAGCTCACTTAATACAGGTAGACCAAGGAAGGGACCTCACTGCCTGGACCTCAGGGCCCATCATTGTCTCCTAAGGTGGCAGGAGGATGCAGGGAAACAAGGGTAGGGACCACAGATGAAAACCACAGCTCACCACAGTGGCTGTACCTATGTTAGAGCCATGGGCCACTGCCCTTTCTCCTTGCTAGGCCCCTCTTGGTGGAGGTTCCTGGCCAAGAGGTAGTGGAGAAGGGGTTCCCAGGGAGTTGTCTTCATCCTTTTCACATACCTGGAAAACCTTGGTGGTCAGATGTCCCTGAGCTCTCTCCCATCTTTCCTGCCACTGCTTCCCTTCTTCCTCCTGCATCCACACTCAGGAGTTTGGTCTCCCTACAGGGACTCCCATCTGCCATGGGGTATACCTCCATGCCACCCCTCAGGCTATTGCCTTGGAGCAGTGTGCAGGCTCCGAGGGCACCCTGGCTGCATGCACTGAGGCTTAAACCTCCCCCCAGTTTGGTATGGGGTACTTAGACCCTCCCCATCCCTAGCCCCCCAGTACTCTATACCACCACTCAGCAGACATTCCAGCTCCAGCCCAGACCCCTGACCTCCATCAGTGCCTCCAAGATCATAATTCTCCTTCATCATTAGTGATCCTCTGGAAATGTCTTCATGTCCCCTTGGGGTGACTGTTAGGTTGGATCACGTCTGGGATGATGCTGTGCCAGGGTTTTACTCCTATTGTTAATGAGATTGCAAAGCCCAACACAGAGGCCAGAAGGTTATTTAGGAGCAGCAACACCTTAAGACGGAATGGAGGGTCCTTGAGGCTCTGCACCAAGATGTGGGTGAGATGTCCAGTTTTCTGACATATTTAGAGGACTTTCAAGGGAGGGTGGTCTCCTGGTTATCTTAACCAAAGGCATGGGGCAGAAAGAACAAGCCATCACTTGTGGCATTTCCAGAGTCACCCATCTCGTGGGTTATTGCTAACTCCACAGTAGTGCTCAGAAGGGAGCCTTGACTCATCTAAGATGTCTCCTGGCACCAGTGCTGCAGTATGCTCTGGATTTGGCTCCAAATGCCTCTCTGTTTTCTCAGCAGGGAGAACAAGAGATCAGTTCTCTTCACAGAACATCATGAGACTCGCCCACCTGTGTGAAGCATTTTGGACTCCTTGTACTCACGGCACTGTTTTTAGCATTTAATGAATGAGCCTTATAGTCAGTACGACTGTTTGGCTCCATTTGAGGGCTCCAGTTTTCTTTTCTTGTCTTTCTTGAATTATTTTTCATCAGTGCAGATCTAAAAGCTAATCGGGTTCACTGGAACTCACAAAGCAAGCAAAAAAAAGGTCCTAAATGTCTAAAGGAGGACAATGTGCCTTGAGATGTTTCCACTGCCAAAAGAAGAAATGCAGGAACACACTCTATGTTGGGAACACTGCTTGGTGTTTCAAATGATTTAAAAATACAAATTTAGACCACTGAATTGAAATTAGAGCTTACCAGATTTATGCTTTAGTCTGTTTATATTTCTTTTGGCAAAGCTGGGAGTGGCAGAAAGTCACCAGAGAAGTTAATCTAAAATGATGATAAAAATGGGGACTAGTGAAACAGACCCTTTGGGCAGCCCCAAAAATATTCCAGTTGACCCAAAATAAAGTGCTTGCTTCTGAAATATTTGTAACTAATTAAAAAACAATAATGGGCTGAATTCATACAAGTGCTTAATAGCCCAGGTCTTCAGGGGAGGCTGTGGTCTCCTTTTCTTCATGAGAGGATGTCAATTTTTTCCATCTCAGAAAAGACAGGGGTACTCCTCATCTCCTAGCAGAAGTGATTTCCATAGTGTTTATTATTCTCATTTGAAATAGTAGATTTCCATTTATCTTCTGCTAACAGAAATTTTCCTGAGCTCTCAGAGCTTGTTGGTCAGCTACTTTTACAGTCAGGGTGTTCTTGCAGGGCATCCTTCTGTGAATGTATTTCAGTAAGTATCTTCTGGGGAAGGAGATAAGAAAAGCTCTCACTTTCTCACAGAGAAGTAGACTGTATTTTTGATACTGACATATTCAAGCTAAGCTTTGCTGTAAGCCCTCTTTGTAAATCAGATGTTTGTCTGGGAACACTGAAGTTCTGTGCCTATGGATGACATCAGTATGTTGTAGGAGACAGAGGTTGCTGGACAGTCTGTAAAATACAAAATACTCTATATTAGGCATGCAAAGCCTCAGCCAGCCACTTACTAAAGCACACAGGGCTTTCCTTCTTGGCCTACCTTAGCAGAGTTTGATGACAGTTTCTCAAATAGGACAGTCTGTTCTCAGAATGGCTGCTTTGGTCGCAATTGGTCGCACCATGGTGAACCCATCAGTATCAGCTCTTCTTCTGCTGCTTGGCAGATTCAGTAGTCAAAAGCAAGTATAAAGTTTTAGTAGCTCATGTGGGATTGTTGGAATAGCTGTGCCACCTTCCACTGGACTCTACTCCGCTGTCTTCTGCCTCATGCTAGAGCCGTTGCTTCCCACTGGGTAGTGAGCAAAGGCTTAAATCCCCTATGCCAGGCTTTATTCACTTGCATTTCAGAGTGTTTATTCTCTCTAAATCTGACCTGTTGGGCTCTCAGAGCACAGGACAGGCTTTGTAGGGACAGTAGGCTCACAGAAATGGGGGCAGATGTGTGCCACATGTGGTGGAGTTTGCAATCCTTATTTTTCAATTCAAATTCTGACAGATTGTGTCCCAGAGATGAGATGGGAGGAAAGTCTCATTTGTGGATCCTGTCAAGACCATGACATGAAAAAGGTGTTGCATTTCCATCATGGCAGGGGCTGGGCAAAGTCATGTATAACTGGCAGTGGGCATGTAAGTGGTTAGAGGGAAGCAAACCTATAGTTTTGTGTGCTGATTTAGGGCCTCTAAATGTTAAGAGTAATTTAGCACTGTTAGCACTAAAAATCCATCCTGAATCTGATTAACTACTGTGAGGAAGGAAAAAGAGTTTTCAAATTCTTTTGGACTCTTTGCTCTGGAAGTTTTAGGGTCCTCCTCACAGCAAAATTCAAGAGCTCTAGTGAGTGGTGCAACCAAAGATCTCAGAGTATTTAATACATTTAATTGAAGGCCAGTTCCTTCAGGATGCTAAGAAGTTATTACTAGGACCAAGCAAGCTCACTTTCCATGGACGGTCTGGAATTATGGCTGCTCCACACTGTAGGAAATCAGGTCATACGTCTAAGTACTTACATGCAGCTACTTTAAATCTTTACTGTGGATGTCTGAGTTTGACACGTTGGCCTAAGTCTTTTGTTCAAAGATAGCAAGGAAGACTAAAAGCCAGGAACAGCTAGTTGTGTAGGGCTTTTCTTATCCATACTCAAGCTTCCAAGCTCAATTTCCAAATCTGAGTGTCAACATAATATTGCTGGAAAATTCAAGTTACCTGCACTAGCAACTTTATTTTTTTTCTCCCATTTAAAGCTGGATAATCCTACACACTGATCCTTTTCTGAATTTTTCTGTGCTCTATATGCCTTGCACAATGCTGTTTATTCCAAGTAGTTCTCTATAGCCTGAATATATTTCACAGCAGTTTCCAGCAATATAGGAAAATATTTTTTTTCACAGTAAGTTCTCCCAGTCTTTTCCTGTAAGACCTCTGGCAACCCACACCTTGGTGAAGAGCCAGGAAGTTCAGTCAGGAAAAGTTTTGTATCATGCTAAGTAGTGGCTGTGGAGAGGTTTCATCCTCTCTGATCTACTTGAGCTTCCCACAGCTCCTTGCCTCGCCAGGTAGTGTTTTCAAACACTGGCTACTCCAGCTGAAGAGCAGCCAAGAGGCAATGGGCACAAGTTGCAGAAGAGGAAAGCCTGAATTGACAGAACTGAAATAGACTTTACGTGGAGTGGCCAAATACAAGTGCAGAAGCCTACACAGCTTGTGGGACCCCATCAAGGGAGGTTTTCAAAACTTAACCGGGTCCTTAGTGACATGGTCTTTCTTCCAAGCTAGCCCCGCTTGAAGCATCCAGCTCCTGGGTGGACAGTGGACCCCTGTAGTCTTGTTTCCAGCCCTGCCTCTGGCTCCATCTCCTTTTGTTCCTGACTGGACTCCAGGCATGGACCTTGGATATCGTTCACCACTTGCTGTGTCTGTCACAAAGTACCCAGTTACCAGTATCCACTGTGTTCAGACCCTGTGAGACTTCACCATGTTGGTGAGAGGATGGCCTGTGTTGGGGTCACCATCAGCTCCTGGCACACCGGCACTCAGAAAGCAGCATCTTCTAAAAACCTGCAGGCAAGCAGGCAGCCATGAACTATGAAATCTGGTGAAGTGACTATCTCAGATGTTGGAAACGGAAACAGAAAACTCCCGCTGCTGCCAAACTCTGCTGGCTCAAATGGCAGGTGTTCATGTCAAGAAAATAAACCTCTGCAAATCATAATTTCTTCTTTTTTCCAGGTTTCTTTTTTTCAAACGTGTAGGAAATCATATTCTAAATAAACTGCACTGAAAGAATATCTGGATTGAGACACCTAAGCAAGTTTTCTCCAGAGATAGCAGAAATCCCTTGTATTTTGAATGTGAACAAATAAATTTTCTTCCTTCTAGGCTGTACTTGATGCCTCCTGTAGTCATCAGCATTCTGGAGATTATCTTTGGATTCTTGCTTCCCTTGTACCACCACAAAAATAGCACCTTTCTAAGCAAAAAAAAACCCCTTTATTGTACATGCTTTTTTTTCCAGTCCTTGCAATAACACTTCATTGATTGTGGCTCCCCAGGCAGCAGAGAAGTTGAAGAGTAGTTTTGGGTCATTTTTTGGTCTGTGTGTCTTACAGGTAGCTAAAGCTGCCCATGACTGGGCATGGCTTAACGTTGGGTGCTCAGGTAGGGCAAATCATTTTTTTCACCGCAGTTAAAATGATTTGCATCAACCTAGAGATGCAGGAAAAAGGTTAATGCTTAAATATACTAGAACTATAGCAAAAGAAATCAAGACTTCAGTAGGACTACTGGAAAAACTGCCTATCAGTTTTCTCAAATATTTTTAACATGATTTGAACATATGAAACTTGTTGCCCACTTGTAGTCATTGAAACATACATATTCTGCCCATCCATCCATCCACTTTTGTCAAGTGTGATTCACTGGACTGGGTTGGTATCTAGGAAGGTACAGAGGAAATAGGACCCAAAAGAAATTTCCAAAGCAGTGACTGCTGGTGGTGGCATTGGGATGAATCTTTTGAAGGCAATTTTCAAATCTGCTCTGTCACACGTCCCAACAAAAAGTGGTGGTGCAAGGGATCTCCAGGATCAACCATTCAATCCCAGAGCTCACAGATGACAGTGTCGCATCCTCCTCTTCGTCAAATCCTTGATCCAGCTGTGCTGTTTATTCCCGTCTGCCCTGCAGTGAGGTGGTTCTGGGTATTCACTGATGCCATGGCAGGGCAAATTTGATTTCTAGTGTTTTTGAGCTACGAACATGTAAGTTTTGAGTATAAACCCATGAGCTCAAACCCATGAGTTTTGAGTCATCTTTGTCCTTTAGGTGAGGTAGCTTAGCCTGTCTCTGTTTACCCATCTGATGTACCCAAAAGAAGACCCATGATCCAGCTCTCTCCCTTTTTGGGGCACCATTATTCCCAGGGCTGTGATGGCTCTCTTGAAGCACAGGAGGAACTAAGCAGTGGATGCTGTTTCCTAATTGCTGCACGACGTTGTTCTTCCTGCTGGCACTGCTGCACAGGACATTCATGGTTTCATCTTGTCTTCGATCTCGCTCATGGTCTGGCCTTCATCTTCCTGTCTCAAAGTGTTCTTTTTCATTTCCTGTGGGAGGAAGACCCTAATCCATTCCTGTATGCAGAAGAATCAGATATAAGTTTATTGAATCCTGTTTGCTTACAGATTGCCAGCAAGATGGATTTTAAGGAGAGAAAAGTGCCCAGTGTTTCAGCCAAAAGCCTTGGCTTTGCAAAAAAAGTAAGAGCCTGTGTTGGCGATGCTGTCAGATGAATTAAAAACCTCCAATATCTGCTCCTAATGCGCTCTCTGTGATGCTGCCTGTTCATTTTGTACAATATAAGTACTTGTTCTGCTGCCAGACTGGAAGAAGATAATGCATTATGACTAGCTGATAGACAGTTTGTCTTTAGAACAGCTTGAAGTGACTAGCCAAGACTGCCTTGTTATAATCACCTTTCTAGCATTTCCCAGCCTTCAGCCAACACCTCACTCTTACCTTATACAGCACAGCAGGACACAGAAAATCAATCATGCATTTCTCAAAAAACCCACCTTAAGAGACTGAGCTCTAAGAGCTAACTCTAACCAAGGTCTCTGTAATTCACAGATTTCAAGACCAGAAAAAAATGGTGAAAATTTATTTTCACTTGGCAGCAAAGTCAGCAAACGTCCTGTTGCTTCAGCTCTCTCCTGAACAGACATGGTCAAAGGAAAAAACAAGCACGGTTGAGGACCCATAGTCAGTGTGGAGTTGTTTACTAGCTTTCAGTGCAAGAGAGTCTCTGGAGAGAAGGTTTGTAACGCTGCTGCCCAGGCAGCCTCCTTGTACAGGGGTTTTCTCAGAGTCGTGTGAACTGGAATCACGTTTAACCATGAATAAATTTTCTCTTTATTGCCAGACCTGGACCATGATTTGTGACCCAGGGTGGGCTGATGGACCTGAGGCCCACAGGGTAAGTACCAACCAGATTCTGCTTATTTTCAGCTTTTCCTACTGGGAGTGTCCTTTGGCTGTCCGCAGGGTGTTGTTTGACTGGATTTGTCAGCTCGCAGGACTGTGCAGCACCCTGAGTGTAAGCATATGGCTCTTTACTGGGATCTGCCTCTGACTCCTTCACCAGCAAAGGCACTTTCTCCATCACTCCTTTTTTGGCTGCCTGGGTTGCTTTCTTGAACACGTCAGGAGTATTTCCTTGCAAGGGGGAGAGTTAGTATCTCCATCTTATCTTGAGGGAGGAAAGCAGCCTTGGAAGGTTAAGGATGCCATCTGCTTTGGCATATGAGGGGTGCTGCCTGCCTGCTGGCTGGAATGCACAAAAGCACCCAAACTGGGTGCCACGTGTCTGGCCTCCACACAACCTTTCTTCCATTCCAGGAAGGAGTAAGGGGTTATTTTAGTGCCCAGAGATGCCCGAACCAGCAAGAGGCTGTATGCAAGAAGATGAAAGTGGCATTAAGGACCTCTAGCTAATAAGCTCTTTGGCAAAGGCAAACATTGTTTATTTGGGGGAACAGTACAAGAAACACAGCACAGAAAGACTAATCTCACCCCATGTATCCTTTCAAGCTTCTGGCAGTGCTTTGAGAACACCCTGAACAAGGAACCAAATTCAGCTACAGAATTTGTTTACACCTAACGGAAATCTTTTGCCTTGAAATTATTTTTTTTTTTTTTTGTGGGATGGTAAGTTTTACAACTAAATTGTCAAAGTGCCCCTGTTTCTGGTTTTAAGCCCATTATCAAGTAACTTTACTGGAAGGCCTCTAGTCTTTGAATTGTGAGAAGCTAAGTAATTGTTTCCCCGTTGTCTTCTCTGCATTCGTGGTCTTCTACTCATTCTTCCAACATGATAGCTCCTAGTCTGTTTAGTCTCCTCTCACTGCAAAACTATTCCCGATCTGATCTCTTGTCCTTCCTTTCAAAGACCTCGTAGCCATTTGAAATAGGAGTACCAGAACTCCAGCCAGCATCGAAGGTGTGTGCTCACAAGAGATGGTGACATGTGTGTCATCACTTGTTTTGTTCTCTGTTTTTCTACTAGCAATTCCCTAATTTGATTTTGTGCTATAGCTGAGCACAAAGCTCATTTTTTTTCAGAAAACTGCCCCCACAAACTACATGTGAGTAGACAATTTCTCTCCATTGCAGATCAGAATTGTCACTTCTGCATCTATGGCCAATTAAATTCAAGTGCTGTTTTCATCACCTGTCACTCTGTGTTGTGATGTGCTCTGGCAGTGTTTCTCAGCATGCCTCCCTGGGATTGCCATCAGTTACTCTGCATCACCAGTAGGTTTTCTCACCTTGTTTGTGAACTCTTCTGTGCTCCCAACATAAATTTTATGGGACCTATGACAAGATGCTGCTGGGGAAGAGGCCTAAGAAGTAGCAGAGTAACTTGCAAATTATTAAATCTACTCTTTCAAGCCAGGAATAATGTAATAATAATGATGTAAAAGGCAAGCCAGGACTATGGGTCACAAAGCTGGTTGAGCAAGTCAACTGCCTGGAGACTGAATGGGTTTTGGAGGCCTTGGCTCCTACTCATGATCTGAGGGATTTATCAACGGACCTGAGTGAGGGATTTATGCCTTTCCATCAAAGTAGCCATGTAATTTAAGCAGTGCAATTTGTGCCAAATGTCTTTCCTTTACTTCGGCAGGCTCCCTGTGTTGAACATAGAATAGTCAGCCACCATGCAATCATAGTGGCATGTGTCCTGACCATTGAACCCTCACCCCAATACTGAGGAAGCCAGACCAAAGTTGGAAGGATGCTTGTTTTGTCACCCAAAACCATACTGCACTGCGTGTCCCATGCTGCATGTATGCACTGCTCTGTGTTGTAATGCTGACATGCACTTGAGCCCATCACACTCTGCCAGCTGAAATGCAGCAGGACTGAGCAGCAAGCTGTGGAAGACTGTCACACATGCCGTCAGGTCAAGTTTAGCTGCTTGATGAAACAAGGAAAGCCACCGCAACAAAATGCATTTGAACCCCTCATGTCATCAGGGATGATGGTATTAACACATGCACTAATTATTGGCAATTCATCAGGGACAATGATACTAGGAGTCATTAATTAATGGTAAGACCAGCATTTCCACACTGTCGTCTTCTGACAATTGACAACAGCTTCAGTGCTAATCACAACAGTCTCCTAATGTGACTCAGGTACTGGTCAGACAGTGGTCCCCATGGTGGTATGCTCTCCTGTCTCACACCAGCAGTACATCTGGGGCCGTGGAGCTCACTCTCTCCCCATCATCTACCAATATTTGGTTCAATTGATTTCTCCTTTTCCTGACAATACCTATTATTAGTACTGTAGCATTTCAGGAGGACATAATTAGCAATGCAGTCTTTTGGGGAACATTTGACTGAAGGATGAGCTGAGGCTGAAGCACTGGCATTCGGGATTCAGGATGTTATTCACCTCTCAAACTCCCAGTGAGAAGTAGGGACCGCCTTTCCCTGCAACCTACCTTGACATGGGACTTTGGACATGCTCTTAAACTTATAATGTCAGGAAATGTTCCAGCTGTTCCAGCAGCTGCATCACTCCAGGCACTCCTTAAAGCTACAGAGAGGGTGCTGCTGACCAGAGCTAGGTTATTCCCCCTCTCTCTTGCTGCTTTCCCCCTCAGCACTGCTGCTCTTCCCATCCCTGGGGAGCCAGGGCAGGCAGCCCAACTGGCAGAGATGTAAGCCTATCCAAAAGACTGAACCATTTTCTGCAGGCTGGGCTCCTGCCTTGTCTCATGGCAGGAGCAGACCGATACCTGTGTCGATGCAGAGAGAGGCAGCGTCTGTGGTGGTGGCACGAGGTTCAGCTGGCCTGTCTGAGGCATCTCATCACAATCTTAGTCCAATGGACAGGACTGCCTCAGACAGTGCTTCAGGGTTGAGCAATAAGAGCTCCGGAAATGCCGCCTGGGTGCCACTGGTTCATTTGGGTGGAAAATGCTGTGTAAGACCAGTTCTGAGTGATACTTTATATGAAAATGGTCCATTCACAGTTGAGCACCCATGTTTTGCGTGCTGTGTCCTTTTCTATTTTCCCCTTGCAAGGTTTCAATGTTCCTGTTTTGCTGATGTAAACATCCACCAAAAGCTCTCATTGAGCTGGCTTTAATGAGCACTTGGCTGCTGAAAATTTAGGATTGCATTTGAAACACTAGCAAAAATGTCTGTCAGTTTATTCCACAAAATGTAAAGGATTGTTTCATAGATCCTGGAATCACAGGATAATATAGGATGGAAGGAGTTGGAAGGGAGCAGTTGTAACAGTTTACTTGGAACTTTTTCCAGTTGGGACCTCTTGAGATGCCAGTTCATCTAGGTGTCCACTGACTCAAATGACAAAAGCAGCCTTTCGCATATCCAAGCCAAAATCGGTGATTTCTGACTCTATGATCTTCAGTCTAAATTTGAAAGTATATATTTAACTGTACATAAAAATGCTTCAGATGAGAAATCTTTCCCTAGAAAATCCATGGTGTCACCTATTGAAGGCTTTTGAGAACTTCTCCAAATATGGTTGTAAAGTCCCAAGAAAGAAAAGAACTGGTTCACCAAGGACACCATCAGGCTATCTAGCATCCTATTTCCTGAGAGCCAAGTGCAATATATTGACTTAGTGAGGATATGAATAGGAAGATTTGAATGCAAACAGGAGTAGGAAGGTGTCTGTGCTATCAGCAAGGTATATGACTCTTTGCTGATGGAGGTAGTGAGTGGCTAAACAGGACATCAGTTTTGCAAATAAACTTGGTATTCACAGAGCTCTGTGTATCAGATGAGCAATGCTTTGCAAAGGAGGGTAGCACCAATTCCTGCCTTTGGTGGCCACTTGGATGTCACGCCCAGAATAACCACGACAGAGTTTCACCCAGGTTCGGGTGGCAGGTCAGTCTCCAGCCAGGTCCAAAGAAAACCCATCAGAGTTAGCTGATAACATCTCCCTGAGTTGTTCTGGGTAGAAGCACTCAAGGGTCCTACAGTCTCCAGAACTGCAGTTACTTCCTTCATCCAGTTCTTCATTTCATATGAGCCTTCTGCCTTCAGCTGATTTACCTTACTACACCAACAAAATACATTTCTAGTCTTACAGATTTGCCCTAGGTTTACTAACTGGCAGCTCTGCAGGACTGCTGAAAGCTGGGCTTTGCTTGTTAGTCTGCAACCCTTTGGGGTCCCCTGAAGGCAGACAGTGTAGCATATTAATTGTGTTGTGTCTCCAGCCATCACTGCGTGCAAACGGGCTTCAATCTGTAGATGCCCTGAGCATCTATAATGTAAATGACAACAGCTCAACAACAGCTATAGACAGTACTCCAAGAGGAGATGATATAAGCCCTACTAGTGCCTCTGTCTCTGCTCAGTGTTCAGGTACCTGCTCTCTCTGCCTGTCCACAGGTTTCCTTCACTGCACACCAACTGCTGAGTTACAGTCGAGGCAATATGTATGGCAACTGTTTAAATAACAAAGCTATAGGAACATGCCGTGAAAAGCCTTTCCTTTAGTGCTTTTCCAGCACCAATGGTGGTTCTGGTATTTTCTTTGCTGAGGAAATCACTAACACTAATTCCATTGTCCCCAGAGCAACTCTTAATATCAAGAAAAGTCCCCAGGTTCCCACTGAGGGAAACTGCAAAGCCAGGCACAGCAGAATAGTGCTTGTACCTTTGCAGTGGCTTTAACTCAGATCTGAAAGTGCTCTTCGTGTGTTTCCTACATGTTCAATGGAGGGAATGAGAATCAGAGTGGGATTACCTTGACTCACTTTTTATTTTTTGAGCTATAAAACACGAGATATATGCTGAGGCTTTAAAAGAGGCAGCTGTAAATAGAAGTGATAAGGGAACACAGCAGACAGAAGACAGTCTTCATTTTCACTTACAGGAAGGCAAAACTTGCTGGAATGTATAAATAGTTGCTTGAGGAACCAGGAACCAGGACCAAGTGCTTGAAAGTCACCTGTCATCATCTATTAGAGACACACGATAAACGCTGACACAAAGGGTAAAGGCTGCTTTGAATCAAATAGGAAAACTCCTCTGAAGGTGTACTGGCAACACCAGTGGTGGATCAGGGCCCTTCCCAACCTGGCTAAGATGCTTTTGCCCTTTGGCAATGAGTGAAGTGTAAACAGACTAGCAAGAAAATGAAAAAATTGGGTCTGGGCAACTGTGAAATACGTCCTGGTTTAGAGAATTGTAACAGAAATACTGAGCTCAATCTGAATTAATGGTAATGCATCTGTGTATGAAAGCACCAGAAGAAAAACAGGGCCAGGACTAAGTGTACTGATAACCAAGCAATCAAATTGGTTAGCACTGGGAAGAGTGTCACATGTATCTGCAGATGAGTTCAGCAGAGCACATGCACTGCAACAACAGGAGGAGGGCAACAAGGCACCACACATCATATATACCTTTCCTCTTCCTGTTATGCTGACTGGAAGATGGATGGCTGCTGTAAGACACCCAAAATGAGGACATGCAAAGAAAGGGAAACAACTTTGATTGAGATATATGGAGAGGGGAGCCAGCACAATAACCATTTACCCTTAAAGGGTGTGAAAGACCTGCCCAAAACCCAGTTCACTGTTGCCCACCAAGAATAAAGGAGAGACACAGTGAGGATGTAATAATGTCACTTGTCCTCCAGCTCAGGGTGCGTGATCCTGTCCAGACCACCCTAAGAGACATGTCTTGGTGCCTGTGAGTCTGGGTGTGAGAATGAGACTACAGAGAGTCAACTTGAAAAGCTAAACAAAATAAAAATCCCCTCCCAATCCCCTCCCCCAAAAGATCTCAAGCTGAGTTTTGTCACATCAGTCTCCAATATGAGAAAACCATATCACTCAGCAACAGGAAAATCAGAGCCAATACAGCCAATGTCCTGGGTGGGAGCACTTGTGGTGGTGGGATTGCATGGCGGGGCTTGCAAATAGCAGCTATTTCTTGGCCATAGTAGAAAGATTATCAGATCATCTGAGAGAGCTGGTGATGGTCTGGTGTCCAGGGGCTGTCCCTCCAGCCAGGCAGAGGAGGTACTCTGCCCCACACTGGTGGTCCTGCAGGTGCAGGACCTGGTGGTCTGTCTTCCCTGCACACCAAGACATCATTCATGAAACACGTCTTGTGCTGGTCTCTTGTGACCAGGCAGTAAATCTCTACAGGTACAGGCTTCTTGTGCTTCTGACAGCAGATTTTCTTGGCCCTCATGGGTGGTACAGAGAAAAATCTTGTGGTCTCCTGTTCTGTATGTACAGGTGCTCCAAGGCACCTGTTCTGGGAAGTGGCATGAGGTGCATAACTGCATGGTAGTTTAAGTTTGTGCTGTTTCCCTTACATCAGGGCTCGGACTGGACACCTGAAATGAAAATTAAGCGGCAATTTCTTACAGCTTCTGAAACAGAGATAAATAGTTCCCTTGGAACAGAGCCTCCCCATAAGTGATTTTTTTCTGACATTTTGAAACAGAAGCATTTCTTTCTGACATTTTCAAAATGATGTTTTTTTCCCCATTTTTTGTGTTCAAATGATACTTTTAATTAAAAATCTAAGTGGAAAGCAAACTGTGTCAACAAAAATGGGCAAATAAACCCCCTCCCCACCTCCACCTGTGCATCCTTCCCACCCCACCACTCCTGCAGAAGGCAAATACTGTATTTCAGATCAAACAGAATATTTTCTCTTGGTCCCAAAAGAAACATTTCTGGTTTTCCATGCTGCTGAAACTAGAATAGCTGCATTCTCCCCCATGCAGGAGCAGATGTTTCAGAGAAAGGTGCAGGAATCTATTCACAGCAGTGTTGACCTAGATATACAGATCAAACCACGTGCCTTTGGGCTGATCCCTGAAAGTGAGAGGATCCATAACCAGCAATATGCACCTTAGTCCCTTGGGCTGCACACAGCTGCATCTAGAGATCCCAGGAGGGTTTCAGTGCTCGAGAGCTTCTCTGTTTCTCCAAACTGGCCCTCTCCCTACAGCCCCTGTACATTGAGGTATAGTCCTCTTTGATCCACAAAAGGAGTGTGCATCACACACAACTGTTCGTATGTGCCTGCTGCAAAATTTCTCATTTCCACCTTGACCCTGGGTACCAGGGAGAGAGTGATACTTGGGGCCCAGTGAAGGCAGCACACTGTACCTGGTAAAAATGACCACTGATTCCCTCTTCATCTTGTCACTCTTTCCCAGCATTTCCAGTCTGGGTGAATTACTGATTGAGAAAGTAGAGATCTCAGTCCCACTTGCCAGCCAGGCTTGGCTCAGTTCCTCTTGAGATGACCTGCCCACCTGCCACCATATGCACCCTCGCAGAGCGTGGTCACTGAGCCCCTCCAGAGCAGATTTAGGCTGGGTGAGAGAAGCCAAAGTGCTCAGAGGGGTACAGCTCCATTCACACTGTCAGGATCAGGCCAACGGTATCCACAGGTCTTCAAGAGAGATGTTTGTCAGTGAAAATCTTGCTGCTTAACTCCTGAGCGTCAGTAAGTGTTGAGTCTTGCGGAGCAGCCTTCTGGCAGAAGAGAGCCCTGTGATGCAGCATTTGGATCTATAAAGAAAAGTTCATCCACTCTATGTATAGAAAACCTAAATGTGTTGTGTGTCAACTGCTTTTTCTGTATGTGCTCGCATACCCACTGTGACAAATATAGGCTGCATTACAGAGTCAACCCTTTTCCTACACATCCTAGACACATGCTAATGTCTGTTTCCAACAGTGGCTGCACCCCACAAGAGAGAACAGCCAACACAGTCATTGCCTAAAACGTGCCTACATCCAACCCTGCATAACCCTCTATGAGTGACCATCACCTAGATCTCATCATACAAACGTACATTTTTGACTGTGTGGTCAGTCAAAGCATCTGAGAGAAAAATTCAGCCCAGATAGAAGTCAAGCAGAAATTTTAAGGAGATTTTAAAGTCTTGAGTAAACCTGGCATATTTTTCTCAATCCATAATAAATGTTCAGCTTTGTATTCTGGGGTTATTTAGCCCTTTCACTTTAATTATTTGCATTGGACATTGGGTCAATTTTTACATGAAGCTGGTTTTTCTAAGCAAATGTTGAATATTTTCTTTTATAAAATTTCTGCACCAAAAACTTTCCCAGTTTGTCTTCTTGTGGCCTTAGGATTTAGTCTGCATATTAAATGTAATTAATGAAATATTATGTAAAATACAAAATTTAATCACCCTAATTATAATTTTAAATGACAAACATATTTAATAAATAATATTTTAAAAGCCTAATTTCATAAGCACTACAGTGATCATCAAGTTTTAAGTAGCTTTTCCCTTTCAGCCATTCACATAAACGACCACACTACCTTTTCTGAAATGCTGGTATAGTGCAGTCATGCTTATTGCATGGACTGAGGGATTTCTTCGTAGGTTATTTTTAACCCATATTTGTGGTGCAGCCAAGGAAGAGGGTGGTGTTGCCTGCACTGGCATTGCTGCCAAATATAATGCTCCTGGAATGACACCTTAGTTGTACTGTGTAGGTGCTTCAGACCTGCAGGGTCAGGCAGATGTAAGCCTGTGAATGAAGCCTGGAAGAGAAGAGCAGCTGCTACCAAAAGCCCCTGTGATAGGAGCAGAAGGTATAATCTCTTTGTGGAGAGGTGGAAAATGAATGAATGGGACCAGTGGGAAGGCACAAAATGTAAGAATATTTGAAACACCCCACTGAGTCAGACCAACGGTCTGTCTCGCCCAGCCCAGCGCGCCAGCTCCACCAGCACCACCAGCAGACGCCAGCGGCAGGGACTGCGGGAGCCTGGCCCCTCTCCACCACCCTGCACGCCCCTCCGGTGGCCGCAAGCGTGGGACCGCAGCGGCGACATCCCTGCCTCGTCCTCCAGCAGCCTCTCTTGTGGGACCTGTTTCCCACAAATTTGCCCGGTCCCTCTCTGAACCGGCTGCCGTCGGCAGCTCCCACAGCCGCCAGGGCAGCTCACCACCTGCCGCATAAACAATTTCTCAGCAATTTTACAGCAACGAGTTTCTGAGTGCTTTCGGTCCTAGTACGGCAGGATCAGGTGAGCAGCTCTGCATTCAGCACATCCCCTGCCTCCAGGATTTTGTGAAAGTTGATCACACTACCTTCCTCAGCATTTCCCTCTTCAAACTGAAGAGTCCCAGCCTTTTTAGCCTTTCCTTGGAAGGCAACTGCTCCCTTCTCTAGACCATTTTTGCCTTTCTCTGTTCCTGCTTAGTATGCAGACACCTGAACTGCAAGGTGTAGGCATTGAAATGAGGGTGTAACAAGGCTTTATATAGGGCATGGTGAAGTCCTCTGTCCTGTTCTCAATGCCCTTCCTGATGATGCTCAAGATTTTATTTTTTTTCATTGCCACTGCACACTGAATTGATGATGTCAGTTATGTTCCCTCTACAACTACCTGAAGGGAGGTTTTAGAGAGATGGGGGCTGACCTCTTCTCCCACGTGGCAAGTGATAGGACAAGAGGAAACGGGTTCAAGTTATGTCAGGGCAGGTTTAGATTGGATATTAGGAAGCATTTTTTCACTCAAAGGGTTATTAAACATTGGAATGGGCTGCCCAGAGAGGTGGTGGATTCACCATCCCTGGAGGTGTTTAAGAAAAGGGTAGATGAGATGCTTAGGGACATGGTTTAGAAGTGGGTGTTTTTAAATCAGGGTAGGTTAACGGTTGGACTTGATGATCTTAATGGTCCCTTCCAACCTCACTTATTCTATGATTCTATGATTCTATGATTCTATGTTCCCAACACCACTTTCCTGAGTTATAACTATCTGTTTCTAGCTCTGCGTTAAGTATGGCCTACATTATTTTTCTCTAGATCAATTCCTTTATATTTATCTATGCTTCAGTTCATCTCTTTGCACAAATTCGGTTTTGTAAGATCTTTCCTGAGGTCCTCACCATCCACCATCAGGGTTAGCATTAGACTACTCAAAAGAGCTTAAAACCAAGTATTTGCATTCTGTTTTGTGATATTTGGAGTAACGTCTGTTAAAATAAAGTTGAGAAAGTTTTAAAGCTCTAATAATATAAAAGGACAAATCAGGCTTTTGAAATTGCTGAGGCAAGTGATCACACTAATTGGTGTTGGGATGCAAATCTCCCACCTGAAGAAGAGCAGGTGTTATCTGAGAATCATTCCTGAGGTGGCAAGGACTGAGTGTGGTCCCTTGCATAAGGAAAATTCAAACTAAAGAGTGGGTCTTTGGAGCATCCAGAAGGACTACTGGAAATTTTACACTACAGGGTTAGAGCAGTGAGAAGGTCTTGCTACCTCATACAGGCAGTCACACAGCTTGTCACCCATGATGAATAGAGTGACTCTGCAGGACGTGTGGAGCAGCTATTTCTCCAAACAGTTTCATAATCAGAAAATCAACAACAACAACAAAAAGGCTTTAAGTGCTACAGCTATATTTTGGAAGATAAGCAGCTGCTTATGACAGAGTACTTTGTTTATCTTCCTGTTCTCCTTGTCCCTAACACATTGCTTTGTTAAAATACTTGCATCATCACTCCCAAGCACATGTAGTTCACAGAGTTCCCAAGCAGCTGAGTTGATTTTCTCGGTGTGGGCTTGGGACAAGGCTTAGACTTGAAAATATCAGTTTATAACCAGAGACACCCAGCATACACAAAACTGAGCTGGAGCTTTCTGGGGGAAAATGATTATCAGTTCAGTCAGACCCAGAAAGAACCAATGTCAACCAAACATCTTAGTTCTGTAAAAGACGAATACTTGGAAAAATGCATCAAGGTCTATAAAGCTCTCAGGCCTGTACTGGGGAATCGGCACGCTTGGGTGCCTCTCTGAAATGGCTCTACGCTAATGCATGCAGCACAGGGATCAAAGGAGCGGAATCAGAAGTGTGTGTGCAGTTACAGGGCTACAACCTCTTGGGATCGTGGAGAAGTGGTGGGATGGCTCACATGACTGGAGGGCTGCAATGGATGGATACAAGCTCTGTAGGAGAGATAGGCCAGAAAGGCAAGAAGGGTGTTACGCTTTATGTGAGAGAGCAGCAGAAATGCAGGGAGCTCTGCCTGGGGATGGGTCAGGAGCCACTTGAGAGCTTATGGATCAGGTTTAGTGCGCAGACCAACATAGGTGCTGTTGTAGTGTCTATCTGCTATAGCTCTCCTGATCAAGATGAAGTAGATGAGGCCTTTTTCAAACAATCAGAAGAAGCCTCACATTCACAGACAGGTCAGTCTTAAGGGTTCCTCTGCAATTGACTTTGCGCTTCCATCTTCTGCCTGCACCTGAAGAAGACACCCACAATTCCTCCCATTTGTGATCAATATCTCTGATCCATGGTGGTAGAGCCTACAGAATTAAGTCATGGTGTTGAAGGAAAACAGGACAGGGAAGGGATACAGCTCCCAAAGGCTATGTTTAGTGAAGAGTTCAGTAGAAAGAGAGGCTGGGCTGTCCAAGTGTGAAATGAGCACAGTCACACAAGTGACCCCAGTGCTGAGCAGTGAACAGAGCCAATGGGCAGCAGGCAGGGATGGACATAGAGGCCCAAGGAGATGCTACATGGCAGGGGAGACCCCGTGACACACTGCCACCTCACCCTCTCAGCCAACCTTGGCAGGTGCTGCCCACCTCTCCTTGCTGGCTGGTGGACTGGGAATTGCTCTGGACCTTGTGCAGACAAATACTGCAGCTGGGCCAACATTGATGTGGCATGGTCTCGCGACTCCCCCAAACTGAGGTGCTGTCCCAGAAGATGGGTTGGCACCACCAGCTCCAGGACAACCTGGTGCAGAGCCTGCTTCAACTCCCAGCGCACTGCTCTGCTCCCATGACACCTCAGTCAACCAGATCCCATGGGAGCCACCCTGGGCTTTCATTCCTCGCACATGGTTAGACCAATGCACCCTAGGGTCTGCAAACATGGTTTCAGAGTGACCGAATCTGCCTAAGCTACAAAATGTCTGTCTGCTCCTATACTGCTAGACAGACGGGCCTCTCTCACTGGGCATGAAGCATTCAGTGCCACTAAGGGTAACATACCAGAATATGACTTTATCGGGTCATCTGGGATGTTCTCTGGCAGAGCAGAGCTGTGATAAAGCTGGATATCATATCAAAGGTGTCTTATCTTGCATACAAACATGCTCATAGGCAGACAGGATAAATTAAAGAAGTGAAGCAGCTTGCAAATCAGCTACCTATGAGAGCCCCCCCAGCCTCTTCCAGTGAGTGAGTCAGAGCACATGGACTCAAGACTGTAACAGGCATCTCCAGAGAACACAGCAAGCAGTGCAGGCTAACATGTTCTGCCCAAGAAAACTTGCTCTGATAATTTGGATGCATGCCACCTGATTTCTGCTGAGATATACTCCAAAACATGAGAAAAATGGGCTGTTTGTTTGATTGGGATTTTCACAGGCTTTAAAGGAGCAGGAGGCTTTGATCTCATTAACTACTTCAAGCGCCTTGCAAACTTTTCAGTCCTGAAAAGCAGCCAAAAAGCTGGAACTTGCCTGCCCAGACTGTTAGAGGGATATGAGTGATCATCTCCAGATTTCTAAATACCAAGTGCTTCCACACTTAGGGCGGGGTGTGTCAAGTACTGGAAAACGAGGCCAGTGATGTTGTGGAGGCTCCATTCTTGAAGATGTTAAACATGCAAGGCCCTCAGCAACCAGATTTAATTTCGAAATTAATCTGACTTGAAAGCTGGCCCCGATTTAGGGGAGGTTGGTTGGACCAGATGGCCACAGAAATCACTTACAACCTATATTATTCTGTAATTCTGCAATTCATAAAAGATAAGAAAGAAAACTAATGAATTGGTCATTCAGGTTTCAACTGAAGTCCTAAGGGGTTGAACTGGGAGGAATACAAGGCTGTGATGGACATTGCTTTGTATGGTGTTTTTTTTCCCTGGTAGTTCTTGCCAAAAGCACTGCCACAGTTGTCTCAATGTCTCTCATTGTTCTTATCGCAGAACCATAGAATCACAGAATGGTTTAGGTTGGAAGGGACCTTGAAGATCATCCAGTCCCACCCCCTGCCATAGGCAGGGACACCTCCCACCAGCCCAGGTTGCTCAAAGCCCCGTCCAGCCTGGCCTTGAACACCTCCAGGGATGGGGCATCCACAGCTTCTCTGGGCAACCTGGGCCAGTGTCTCACCACCCCTACAGTCAAGAATTTCTTTCTAATATCTAATCTAAATCTCCCCTCTTCTAGTTTGAAGCCATCACCCCTCGTCCTATCGGCTTATGCCAGAGCTGTCTCCACACTGGCCCTTCCTCCAACAGTATCCTCAGTTATAGCTATAATTATATAGCTGTATAGTTATAGCAGCTCCCTCCTCATGAAGTTTAGCACATTTGACAAAACATTGGCTTGCACTTCCCCCACTGACAAAAAAAACGCAGTTAGAACTGCCTTTGAAAAATGATTTTTTCTGGCACAGTGAAGAGTGTTTAAAATACGACATTTCTGTAAATTGGTCATTGTATAATTAGAAGCTTAAGGTCAATGTATTTTTAATGTAACACACGCAGTCATCTCCATCTTTCCATTTAACAGTAGGAAGAAGATTGCACAACTACAGGAGAAGAATAAATGAGTTCTCAGGAACATTCAGTGAACTGGGTGTTGCAAAAATTCCTCTGCATTAAAGCCGTACAAATTCCCCGCCCAGTCATCAACAGCTCTCAGGATAGGACAAGAACAGTTCCACATCCACCAGCTGCATATTTCTACTTGCATCTGTGTTTCACAGAGCTGAAAATCCCACTTTTCCTCACAGACATCTTCTGATGAACTCTAAGAATAGTGAGCAATTTTAAGTCAGGTAGAACACAGTTCTCTAAAGCAGTGGGTCCTGCATGTCATCAACTGGTCTCTGGCCATATAAATGCCAAGCAAGTCTTCTTTTAATTCACAATAATCCTATGCCCTGACATCTTTTGCAATCAAACTCTCTCACATTGAGATTTTTTTGAGTCTACTACATCCTTTTGTGCTTCATGTTTTCCATATTTAAGGCAGTTAATTAAAGTTTCTTGGGTTTGGACCCACTAGTACCTCAGCCAGAGTGTCTTAAAATGGGAATTTCCAAGGGCATCCTGACACCACTGACTAGGTCTGTGTGGTCTGTTTCTAACTACACAGGACCTCAAATTACTTACTCTGACAATTACCTTGTAAAGGTCTAAAGTGAAATGAGCCCACTTGGTACTTGAAGCCCAGACTACACTGTGCTGATAGCCACAGCAGACTTACCAGCATGGACCCTAAAGGACACGGGTCAGCTTTCACGCAGTGTGATCAGTTTCTTCCTGTGCTTCCCTGTTGCCCCTGGGCCAGGTGGGACCTGCTGCTACTGCAGGGGAAGCGTCTTGCACACAGTCTTGGGGACCAATATCAGCTAGTCCCACTACTGTCTCCCTGTCCTTGGCCAGTGACAGTCACATCATCTAACTTCAGATAACCATGGCAGAAATACTTGCAGCACAGGCAGCCACCCTGGGCACCTGTCATGGATGGAAATATTTGACATGGTTATGATTTAGCAGTGATTCAAAATTTATTAATTATTTGAGGTAGATCAAGAGGCTGAATTTTAGCAGCATTTAATCATTAACCAATTTAAATATTTACAAAGTGATTTAACGAAATAATCAAACAGTGACTTAGTTACAGATTCGAAGATGGCAAGATTCGCACTAACTTACTATAAGGTATCCCAAATCAACACATATGTATATGAGTGAAAGTGCAGATCTCAAACTAATGCATACACATATAAGCAAAGCATATAAACACCCCACCCCCACCCCGTGGTCTATAACCACTGAGATCAAACATCCCTTAGTATCACACGACTCCAACTAGTTGTCGGGTACCCCTTTTAACGCCTGTGTATGCACAGACAAATGGAAGAACATCCACATCCATAAAACTAATATGTATATCACAAACATAAGCAGAGAGGTGGATGAAAGAGAGCCTAGCCTACAGCTAAAATTTCCCTTTTCCCGAGTTTAGAGTAAATACTCATGTTGCATTGGCATTCCTCAACGGGTGATAATGGAGGCTTGAGAAGGGTTGTCTCGCCCTGGTCTTCCAGTCCTCGAGGTGTCTGTCCGAGCGGCATCCCAACTCAGGGGAGCTGAGCTGTAAGCTAGGAAAGCTCAAAGGGTCTTTACTAGAATCACTGCTTATAGGATCTGAGATAATTGACTTTTGTCAGGTACTTTTCCACTCCAGCTGAGCTCCGACCATGGAATATTCTGGTACTTTCCACCAGTTGTGCAAGCCCAGAAATTGCTAGGTCTTGGGGTCCTGGTGTCCCTCCCCTGTGGCCATGATCTGTATGTTGTCAGGAGTGACCAATTATAGTTATTATTTCCAAATGGTAGGAGCCATGGGGACCAGGTACACTAAGGGGTTGCCATAGTGTTCTAGCCTGTTGCTCTCCACCTCTCCTTTGTTTTATGTTAGACCATTATGTGATGTTCTGGTTCATTGTATTATTATGTGGCCCAGGTGGGGGGGAAATCACGCCAATACCAGGAGGCCTAAGGGGAGTGGGGGCGCTGCACCATCACAGCATCCTTCATAGCCAGAGAGAGAAACATGCCCAGTTAGGATGTGTTTCACCTCTCATACCTCAGTTATCTGTTTCTGTAGGACTCATTCTCCAGATCCAGTGACTAGATTTCCACTGGCGGCAAAGGAAGCATAGCGTGGGTCTAGATGAGGCAAAGATCCCCCTTGTAGATATTTAGGCAGGATTAAATGAATTATGTCCTGTAGGAGGAGATCCCTGCTGAAAAGTGGGTGGGATGTTAGTATGACAGGATATGCGGTACTGACAAGGTGGGCTTCATGTGGCTGCAGAAGGGGCCCTGCTAGGTGTGCAACATGAACAGTTCTGGTGGGACACAGCCAGGGCCCCCACAGGTGCATACTTTGCTAAGCAGTGGGACTATGGAGAGGAAGATCCAGGATGGTGTGCTATCACAGGCGCAGATATTGGGAATGTCCAAAAAAGCTGTGGTGACACAGTCTTCAGAAAACATCAGTGTCTGTCCTATTATTGGTATTTTACCTGTTTTCTTCTGGAAAAGAGCTGATGCATAGCGCTTCCCTGGTGCAAACCAGGGCGAGTGGACTGGGTGGCCGAGCTTCTTCCACCACAAGCTCTTGCCTTGAGCTTGTTCGCCTTCTGTTGCTGCAGTGAGACCTCTTCTTCTGTACCAAGAACGGCACCTCTCATTAGTCTTTACATAATAGCACTAACTAGATCAAAATGTGGCCTTTGGACAACCCACCGGTATGAGTCATTTTTGATCAATATGAGGGACAGGATCATTATAATGAGGCTCCACAATAGCTCAGGAATCTCACTTCAGGCAAAACCAAAATTTTTGTGGTTAAAAGCCTTCTTTGAAGAGGCTCCAAAATAAAAGGAGTACAAGTGGTTTTACAGGATAGAAGTAATCTTCATGTAAATGATAATGCTCTTCTAGGAAGGTACCTGTGGAGCAGCCACAGGGAGCATCTTCAGAACCCTGGTTTGGATGGTCTGTCACATCTAACTCCAACTTGCCTGCACTCTGCAGGAAGCTGTGGCACGTGGACCTGCCAGACGACCAGAATTAAACATTTCATGGAATTAGAGCTACAGGAAACAATCACAGTCATGCCTTCTTTTCATTTACTTCTCTACCAAGTTCCCAGCCTGATGGTTTCAGAGTGAGATGCTCTAGAGTCTGACATTTAACTTGAGCTGATCATGTCTTTTTTACCCTCTGTCAGAGCAAAGGATGGGATGGGCTTGTTGCAGGAACATGTTTGCACTGCAGAGGAAATATTCACACCTCATCGGCAGTAGAGTGAATCAGAAAGTTTTGTGGGAGTGAGGCTCTGACACAGCCTAGGGATTGAGAGTGTGTGCAGAAGAATGATATTTTGAATGCTACTATCCTGAAACAACTGACATACAAAAATTCTTTTTCCTATCTGCTCTGAGGAAACCCCATGAAATATATTAAGACTTTGTGGTTTGTCACTCCAAAGTCAGGCAGAGCAAATGTCTTGATATAAGGCTTCATTTCGATAGAGGTTTATCACACAGCTACATGATTCTTTATGGAGTCTGCTTCTCACATCTCCTAAAGCAGGTGGGGTTAATCTCATGTAACTCTATATGGCTAATTACTACCTAAATCTAATCCTGTTTATTACCAGAGGGACTGATCAACCTCCTCCTGAGGGCTGCTCAGTTGACTGCTTTTGAATGTCCAAGTAACCCCCTCAGATATATTTGTTTCTGCCAACAATAAAGCAAGCCCAGAAGACTAGCTCAGACAGCTAGCTCTTGGATGCCTGCGGCTAGCTGTGGTAAGACCTTCTCTTGCCCTGCTTCTTGGGGTTACTGCTGGGGACAGGATAAGGACAATCCGCACCAAAAGCAAGAGCCTCTATGGCTGGATTTGCTCTGGCACTTGACTGCAGTGCTTAAGTTAGCTAAGCCACTGGAGAGAGACTAGTATTTCCAGCCGATGATTCAGACCTCTCATCCACCCTCCCAGGGAGACAGCTGTGCTGCCATGGATGTTCCTCTCAGTAATTTACATGCTGTGTTAGTGGCAGCTCAGAAAGGGCTAAGCTCTCTCCACTACTTGTGAGGCAAGCGGGTTTTGTTCTTTGGGAAGCAGCTTCTAACCGTCCTGTCAGCAAGAAAAAGAAAAAAAAATTCCCTGGGAAAGTGATCCTTGCAGGATACTCTTCAGACTGGAAGTGGCTTGTTCTGGCCTTGTTCTCTACTACTGAGGTGAAGAGGGGAGGAGGAGGTTCAGGTGGAGGTTGTGCCAAGTGTGCGCCCTGGAGGATGGTCTATGGTTGTGAGGAGCGACTCTGCCATGGCCTAGCAGCTTCCAGACAGAAAGTACAGACTATAACTGCTCTGGCAGAGGAGTTATCACATATTGTTGGCTTACCTCCTTCTCCTGATGAAGCATGGCATGACAGTGGGATCACTGGAATGTGAGCTAGAGAGAAGGTTTTTAATGTGTGAGACAGATTAATTTTTGCCCTTTCAGATGTGCATTCTTCGTTTCTTAACTGTCTGCCTTGAGTTAACCATTTCTTACTTTTACCATTCTTTTCAAAGTGTATTGTCCAGCTTTGGAGTCCATCTGAGTTTGTCACAGGTAATTTTTCTGGACATTTTCAAAAGAGAAAACTGTTTCTATCCCAGAAGAAACTATTTATTAATATAGACACACTGTCACAGCAGTATGCAATTCCCCCGCCCCCCCCCCCCCCCCCCCCAATATTTTCAAAGGGTGATCTACGGACAAGAAAAGGAAGTAGTAATTGTGGATTGTGGAACAATTTTTTTTTTCCAGCTCTGCTACAGATGGTCAATACAAAAATTGAGATCTTTCCTCTCACCGAGGAATTGTTTTCAGCTAAATATCCTATTCTCAGTAGTTACCTGTTACTTCACCCCTTAGCTATCTCTAACACTGTGTTGGCTGAACAACGAACAGCAGACCCATTCCATGTTGTCCTTCACTTCTCTGGCAGCTTCTCCTCTTCCAAGGACTACAGAGAAGCTCACGATCATGAGATGCTTCTGCTGCTCAAGCAACGGCTTTTTGCTAAGAACTGTGGTTTGTGCTGCTTGAAATCCATTTGATGTCCCTGGGATCCAGCCCAGAAGAGTTGCCCCTTTCTTATTCCAGAAGGATATTTGCTTTGCTCATTGAAGATCTCTTCCTTTAGATGTTGACAAGTCACATCAAGGAGCAAATATTTATGGTAAACATTAAATGCAAAAGTGTAACTAGCTTCTTAGAAATTCAGTGAAATCCAGAATAATATCACCTGTCTCACAAAAGTCTCACGATGTGCTTTATCATTGTGGGAATGCTGCTTTCACTGCAGCAGCATTTGATGCAGCAGAGACCTGTCACTTACTTGCAGTGTCATTTACATGCTTTGTTAAGTCTTATTCTAGTTCCAATGATCATGTAACACAAAACAGACTGGTTTGCATTTTCTTGCTAATTGTTCCTCAGAGGATAGTTTTCTTAGGCAAGCACAGATGATTTCTACAGCTGATGGCATAATCTGTCTGTCCCCATAGCTTCTGTTTTCTTTAACACGTCTGAAGTGACAACACCCTGCCTGCTCAGGAAAGCGAACCTGACACAATTAGCACAGAAGCATAGCCCTTGTCTAACAGCAATCTTGTCTTGACTCTTCTCTTGTTCACGTATCCATAGATTTCAGAAAGCTGAAGCTGAGAATATCTCTGGAGTTCCCCACCTTGATGATATATCTCCATGTCTCTTGGGTAGCACTCTGTGCAATTTCTTGTCCTGGAAAATACCTGTTCTGGAACTGTGATTCCTTGAAACGCCCTGGCAAAGGCATGGCTAGTTGCAGGCTGGGGTTTCTGCATGACTGTGCCAGAATCTCTGCTATAGTTGTAAAAAAATTATTTCAGGAGAAGAGGATGCTGACAAAGCAATTCCTACAGGTCCTTAACTCCCTTGACCTGTTATTATAAGCTCATGGGTCCATTACTTGAGCGTCTAAATGAACAGCAAGCTGGTTACTAGTAGTCTCATTTGCATACCTTTTTCAGATTCTGCAGGTTTCACCAAGAGAAAACACGAAACAAAAGAAATCCATGAACACGTGGAGGTTAGGCCTGAATAAGAGTTTCCTATTTTCCATCACAGTCCATTTGGGATCCGAACAAAGGGGCATGCGTTTCACTGTGGGTGCTGAGAGGTGGCCCAGGAGCCCCAGGGAGAGCTGGATGGCAGCTCTGTGGATCTGGGAAGGGTCTGACTAGCCAAAATGTTCAGTTCTAAATGCCCAAAGTCCTGCAGGCAGAACAGCTAGAGAGAGTCATGTTTAGCGGATAGCGGGCAGGATAGGCTCGCTCTCTGAGCCCAGTCTCACCAGGAAGGCACCTTGAAAAGCATCCTAGAAATGGAGACCCTTGGAGAGACATACTGTGAAACAGAGATTGGAGATGCATTTTATACTCGCTTTCTTAGTAACTTTTTGTTTCCGGTTATTCATCAGTAAGTCTGACCTGAGACAGTACTAGATCAGTCTTTTCTGGTAAGTTGTTTCCAGAGGCAGCATGTTAACATGGGAGGTTGCATATAGGCAAGTCTGAAGAAGTGGTAGGGAAAGAAGCTCAGGGCAATATTTCCCAGTGCTTTGCAGAGTGGAGTTTTGCTTTGCTATCAGCTGAGATTTAGAAAAGCTTTTGCTCTGGTGGAGGCAAACCAGCACCTCTTCTGCAGGGAAGCACACATGCCTCCAGCTAATCCCCAAATGCCCTGTGAGATAGGTTTATGCCTCTTAAAATGTAGGGATCATATAATTAGAAAAGATTATTTTTTTGTGGCTTTGAAGAACAGGTGGCCTGGACAGGTCTGTGCAAGTGCCCAGTCTCCCCTTACCATGTTTCTTGGGTGATATTCCCACTACTACCTTTTCTCGCCTCACTGCAAAGCTCTCCCAACCTCTACGCAACTGCAAAGCCAAACAAAGACCCCAGTGATAAGGAAAAGCCCAAGACACCGCAGGACCAACGACCTGGGGATGATAATAGAAAACTAAGCAAACTTTCCCACTGTCTTTGGACAGCCAAAGGAAGTTTTGGGTAGGTAGTACCTTCAGAGGAGTTGTATAACAGAAAGGCATCATATTTGTCTCAGCTCGCCTGGATTATTGCTCTTTTCTGTGTGTGAAAAACCAGAAAAGAATTTTACTGAATACCTGTTCAGCAGTAAACAACACAACTGGGCTTGTGGTGTCTTCTTAACTCTAAAGCAAGAAATCTCTGTGCTGGAAATTTTGAGGAAGCAACGGAAAGTGTGCAAAGCATAAGCCAGTGTGTCTTTAATTGTCTGAATAATACTAGCATGATTTTTTTTTCCATTCTGGATACAAAGCATGAAATACAGTAATTATGTACTGAAGTCAGTGATCCAGCGAGTTCCAGTGAAGCAGAAGTTAATGAGACGGTTCAGCAGTAGGAAGAAGATCCAGACTAACAAATTGCTCCTGAACATTTAGCCCAGCTTCTCACACACATGACAGCTACTGGAGGCAGACCAGTTGCTTCACCTGAGCAATTACACCTGCAGTAAGAACAAGCAAGTGGAGACCAATGAGATAGCATGACCCAGTGCCTCTGGTGGGCGGGCTCTTTCTTTCCTCTGATCCCTTTCTTCTCAGATGAATTGTTCTTGCTATGGGACTGGAACCTGCCCCTAAGCTCCATGATGGAGCCAAGGTAGCCAGGAGACTCCTGTGCTCAGGAGGTCCTGCAACCTCTGTCCAACCAAAATCTGTTGCACTGTGCCTTGCCCTCCTGCTCCCTACTCTTCTCTGTCCTTCCATGAACTTTTCTGAAAACTGGAAGAACCACGTTTAGTTTGGGACAGCAGAGGCGGTGCGGGAAAGCCTCTAGACCCAGTGCCATCTGAGATACCGTGTGACAGCACTCATTGTCCCTGCCCTGGGAGAAGGCATGGGTGAAGCCAGCATCACAGCAGGGTCGCAGTGTTAGAGGTGGCTCTGCAGGGACACATAAAGCAGAGAAGACGACTGGTATGACAGATACTGTGAAAGCATCAATACCAATGAAACTCTGATGCTTTGTCACATATATTTGGAATCACAGTGTTACCATGACATCAGGAAAGAGCTTATGTCCACAGGCATCACAGAGTTTCTAACTCAACGTGAGCTGCCGGTCCAGCTCTGTTCTTCATATACACCATTCCTTCCCCATCCAGGAATCTGCTTCTGTGTGCCAGAATCCCCTTTGCTTTGCTGGCCACAGCTTCACCCCACCCAAGGGAAACTTCCACCAAGAGTCTCCTGCTGCCCATGGATAGATCGGTGGAGGCTATGTCTGAGGAGAATGTCACTGTGGCTCCTCTCATCATGAGCAGGAGGGAAAAATGGACTGGTCTTTTTTACACCATGTAATAAGAGTCTATCAAAAGAAGCTGAGAGACAGGGTGAAGGTCCAGCTTGCCAAACACCCACCCAACGCTCCAGGCTGAGCAGCATATTGGCACTCTGTCCTAAAACCTCCTCACTCAATCGAGGCTTGCTGCCTTGCAGTGTTTTCCTCTGGCCAGTGTTCACTGGCAGATCTGGATCAGAAAGGCTGGGAGAAGCCCATTCGAGGTAGCAATCCTGGCTCCATCCTCCCTTGCTGTGATGCAAAGGATGGTTGGTGGGCCAAGGCCCTGGGGGCGTCCCCTCCCTGGTACACGGTTCCCAGCTGGCACATTAAAGCGGTGGGTGGTGTAAATGCAGAGCTCCAAAGGAAGGTGGCTGCTGTTTTTTCTGCTCTTCCACAGGGGAAATGCTGGGGACAGAGGCACACTGGAGGATGTCCCAGTTGCACTGTGGAAGTGGTGGATGAAGCTGGTGTTTTTGTCCAGTCCAGAGTTCCCCTTAGTAGTGAACTGACTGGAAGGTGAGGTCCCAAGGTGGACCTAGAGTCACTTCTTGGGAGAGGCTACTTCTCCCTGACTTTCCAGGGTGTTCAGGTGACTCATTCAGATGGCTGCAATGTAGAGGCTTACAGCACATGATGTGAATCCCACTTCATGAGAAAAGCTAAAAAAGGGAGAGCAGAACAAGTGAAGATACACAAGCAAAGAGGGCGTGACTTCACTCACAGCAAGGACGATGAATTAACATCTCAGCAGGGAGCGCAGTGTTCTACACAGAGCAGTAACTAGAAACATGCCAGTGCTCATTTTAAAAGGAAGACTGATTTTAAGCCCTGCTTCTAGCTATAAGCAGGAATCAAAAGAGGGAAACAGCGCACCACTCATTTTCTTTACTTTATGCAACTTGTATGGCGACTTGCTGTGGCAGGAAGCTCTGCCAAGAGCCAGGATCCTTTCATTGTGAGAACAGAAGTATCTACAGACTGCTGGGTAACCACTAAAGAGCTTTCCTGCATCACAGAAGATCTAAAGCATTTTCAAAGTGAACATTTTCTAGGAATATAGCATAAAGCCCACTGACATTGAATATGCATGACTGCAGCCACAGTATTCGCACAAAGAGGGAGTGATGAGTGAGTCCCCCAGACAGCTGCAGTGCCGTTTCAACTCACCCACTTTTCCAACAGATTTTGCTGTTGGTAAGGCACCTGCTGTGTATGCAAGTGTTAGGGCAGGCACAACAAATACAAGAAGGAAGTAATAATTAGAAAATATCCTTTTGACATTTACCTAGCAATGATCTGTCTGCTATCCACTCTGATTTGTTTTGTGGATTTCACCTTCCTCCTGGGCAATATTCACATATAAGTGATCAGGGGAACTGTTGGGCCAGGTTAAGCTCAGCAATTGCAGTTCTCTGAGTAGCACCTGGAGACCTCATTCTGGATGATGGTCTCCTTGTGCTTAATCCTTAAGATGGTCCTTGCTTTCATGCATGTGAGTTGAGCGGAGAGGAGAAATGCATGCTCCAAGCATCAGTGCTAGTACTTGCCCCATTTCCGTGCTGATCCCAACTTTCTCTAGCAGAGCCCAGCCCCAGGGCAGTTCTGCCCACTTGCACACACAAGTAACCTACACAATTGCAGGTTATCTCCTGACTGGGAATACGAAGCACAGACGGAGCACTCTAGGTTTGGAATTGGTCTGGTTTTGGATCTGCTTCTTTGGGCCAACTTTGTCTCCAGCAAATTTGTCTCCAGTGTCTTTGGATTCTCTGAAAGGAGCAGCCCTATGCCCTGTCTGGGTGCTGCTCTTCAGGGGCCGGACAGAGCCAGCTGCTACCATCACAGGGCATCACGGCCCTGTCTGAGGAGCTGTGGGCCAAGTGACTTTATTCCTAAGGTAAAATAAACAGTATATGCTTCTTTATTTGACATTTAAATGTCAAATTTAGTGCTTAGCTCTTTTTTCTTTTTCCATGCTTAAAGGTTTCTGAGGTATTTCAATCCAGTGGTATGAAAATGAACAATGTCTTTATCTGTTAAACTTCATGAGCAAAGCATTTATCTACTCTAGCTGTCTGCTAGAATTTTAAAAGAAGTAAATTACTAAATTCCTTAGGCACTAAAGTTCCATTGTGAACTGCCTCAATATGGTTGGGGGTGCTTGCTAAACTTCTCAGGAAAAAATTGGATCAGACCCAGGGGAAACATCCAAAATACCTTACTTTAATGACAATGCCAGATACTGAAGCAATTATTTTGAAAGCACGGAATTTAAATATGATATTAAAATGAAAGTAGCTCCATGGTTATAAAAAGGGAGCTAGTAAAAGAAGAAAACCTTACTAACATCCATGAACAATAGAAAGCAGCCCAGACTCAGATGTTATCTAAGGTATGACACAACTACAACACAAAAGCTCAATAAGTAGCCTGTTGTCCTTATGTCAACATTCACCTCACAATAAAAACAATCTGATTGCTTTGACTGTCTCTTTGTTCAGTGAACTAAACAAAGCTCTGCCTACCTCTGGGTACAAGGGCTCTGGTTGCCAGAAGCCCCAGTACAGTCTCCCAGTGGAGTAAGAGGCCGGCTGCTATGTAGTAATGTCATGCCTGGAGGCTACTACTATGACTTGGGAGGAACAGTGGCTGCTGCTAAAGTTGGTCCCGCTCTGGCTGGGCATATGGCCCTATGTTTTTCCTTTTGTTTTGCTTTTGATGGAGGAGACTTTTAAGAAATATTCTCATTATGGGCACATTTCTAAGCATGTGCACAGACAGCCCACAGCTGGGTCTTGAAGCATGAACTGGAAGAAATTAGAGGGCTGATGCCCCTGATTTTTGCTGCATGTTCTTCTATGGGACTTCTAGTGATGTGGAACCACCATTTCCTCCTCAGCTGCCAGAAAAACTCTGGCCACCTCTGTAGTTCTGGGAAGAAGTCAGGGCTGTGAATGGTCTGCATACAGCCATGTAGTTACAAGTGAACATGTTGCCCATGCACATAGCCATGAGCGGGCAGGTGGCTTTGTGCTGAGGAATGGCAGGGAGCTTCAGGAGAAGGACCTGTGCTCTGGTGTTGGGAGTGGAACTGACTGCACTGGGCAGCACTGGGCAGTGTGGAACAATTTGGGTACTCAGAGGGGTGGTTCGTTAATATAAATGATGATGTTCGCTGTGCAGCCACATTAAGCTCTCATTTCATCCTCAGGCAGATGTCCCCAAGGCTGATGAATGATGCCACAGACCCTGCTCCCCACTGGCTAAAGTCATTTGTGTCTGGAAAATGAGCTCAGAATGGCAAGATGTACATGTCTAAAATTTGCATAGAGGAGTAGTGCTCTGACTGAACAGGTCTATTCGAAACAGACCATTGGGCTATGCACAAATATTCTCTCACAATTTTTAACCTCCTACTGGGGCAAACAGTTTCTGCAGTGATGTCCTCTGGGGGTGCCTTCCAGGCTGTCTTTTGCCATCTGTGTCTTAGTTGGCTTTGGTTAGATTTTGAAAAGAATTAGCAGTCAGTAAATCCCTAGAGCCAGGGAAGCAGGAGAGCTATTGCTTTTCCATTGCACATTTTGTATGGCCTTTGTTAACTAATTAGTTTCAGTAAAGTGTACTTTTAACATGCAGTCCCTCAACAGTATGCCAATTTTTTCACAAGCTATGTCACTCAGTCACATTTTCCACTTAGGCAGTCTCTTAAGGTCTGGTTAAGCTGTGCCGGAAAACTGGGAAGTAGGTACCAAAAGAAAAGCCAAACAATTTTGGCTTCCTACACCTCATATAATTCTCCAGTGCTTTTACCTTTTACCCCCCCAGCACCTTGACACAACCTCACAACATGGTTCAGGGCAATATCTTTAACATTGACTTGTAAAACTACTACTCTGGCACACTGCATTGGAGCCCTCATGGCTGGAGCTGGAACTAGCGAGGCATGTACAGAATAATAGGATAGATTTCTCAAAGCACACTGGCAGTAAAAGAGAGGCTAAAGAAACTGTGTCCCCTTGCTTAGTCAGGCAGAGGACCTGGTGACAAAGGACATGGAAACAGCTAAGGTACTCTGTACCTTCTTTGCCTCAGTTTTCACTAGAAAGTTTTGCCCTCAGGCCTCCTATGTCCTTGACCCTTCTTGCAGAGCATGGGAGTGAAATGTGTCCCACAGCAGAGGAAACTTGAGCTAGGGAACATCCAAGTCAACTGGATATATGCAACTCCATGGGGTCTGATGGGATGGATGTCTCCAAGAGTGCTGAAATAGCTAGATGATGTCATTGTGAGGCCATTGTTATCTTTGAAAAGTCATTTGGAGGAGATTCTTGAAGGCAAGTGTTACACCCACCTTCAAGAAGGAAAAACAAGGGAACTATATGTCCATCCCTGTGAAGGTGATGGAGCAATCCTCCCACCCGAGTATGTGAAAGACAAGTACGGATTTACCAAGGGAAAATTGTGCCAAACTAACTTGATTGATTGCCTCTGTGAGAAGACTAGTTGTGTTGCCAAGGGAGGAAGCAGTGGATGTTTTACACCTTAACACTAGCAAGGCTTGTGACATGGACCTGCTAGAGCAGGTCCAGAGGAGCGCCACAAAAATGATCAGAGGGCTGGAACATCATTAATATGAAGAAAAGCTGAGAGAGCTGGGATTGTTCAGCCTGTAGAAGAGAAAGTTCCAGGGAGACCTTTCAATACATAAATGGGGCTTATAAGAAACGTGGAGAGAGACTTTTTACCAGGGCCTGTAGTGACAGGACAAGGGGTAACTGTTTTAAAATAAAAGAGGATAGATTTAGATTAGGTATAAGGATGAAATTCTTTACTATGAGGGCAGTGAGACACTGGAACAGGTTACCCAGAGAAGTTGTGGGTGCCCTGTCCCTGGAAGGTCAGGTTGGATGGGACTTTGAGCAACCTAATCTACTGAAAGATGTCCCTGCCCATGCGAGGGGGGTTGGACTAGATGATCTTTGAAGGTTCCTTCCAACCCAGAACATCCTGTGATTCTGTTTCTATGGTCTCCCATTTTTGCCTCACAGTCAGATTGTGAGATAGTAGGTGATAAAGCAGGTGGAACACTGGCTGGATTGCCAGATCCCAAGGATTGTGATCAGCTGTACTAAGTCCAATTGGCAGCCAGCTGCTAGTGTCCCTCATGATACAGGATGCACGGATCAACACTGTGTAGTGCTTTTATTATCAATCTAGATGATGAGACAGAGTGCACTTTAAGGAAGGTCATGGATGACGAAGTGGGGTGGGGGTGGGGGTGGTTGACATCTTGTAGAGCACGGCTGCTGCTCAGAGGGATCTTCTTTACTATGAGGGTGGTCCATCCTTGGAGATATTCAAAACCTGACTTGACAAGGTCCTGGGCAATATGTTCTAGCTGACACTGTTTGAGCAGGGGGGTTGGACAAGATGGTCTCATGAGGTCCCTTCCAACTCAAATGATTTTGTGATTCTGGAGCCAGCAAGTTGAGGAAAGTGAATCTTCCCCTCTTTGGTACTTTTGAGACTATCTTTGGAGCCCTGTTTCCAGTCTTGCTCCTAGTACAAGAAAGACATTGATACACTGATTGCAAGTCCAGTAGAGGCCACCGAGATGATCAGGGGGCTGAAACATATTACATACAAGGAGGGGCTCACAGAACTGAGTTTGTTCAGCCTGCAGAACAGAAGACAAAAATAAGATTTCATTGTTGTCTGCAGGCACTTAATGGAAGGGAGAAGGCATAGCTAGACTCGGAGGTGCACCGTGAAAGGACAAAATGCAACAGACACAATCTGCAACACTGAGAATTCCAATGAGATATCAGGAAATAATTTCACTGTCAAGATAGTCAACCAGTGGAACAGGAGCACAGAGGAATCGTGGACTACCGATTTGAAGCTCAGCTGGGCCAGGCCCTGAGCAAGATAACCTGCTCAAAGTGGGAGGTGGGTCCAGTGTTCCTCCAGAAGTTTCTTCCTGTCTGTTCATCTTTATGAGTCTAGATTCCACCTGATCAGATGGTTTTTATCTTCTCCTTGTATTAATTTTCTTTCTCCAGTGTAATTTTGAACAGGTTTCAGATCAGCACAGATAGTTTCTTTTTTTCCATGTTCAGTTCCCCCACAAAAAAACCCACAGTGAGACAATGCCAAATACAAGGAAGATAAGAAGATGAAGCCAACAGTAACAAAAATGCACTCAAAATTTTGGAAAAAAAAAAACCCAAACCAGAAAACAAAAAACAATAACTAATAAAAAATTTAGAAACCCAAATGTTCAAAAATTTCATAAGATAGTTTGGAAAAAAAATTATTTTTTCCAAATGCACAAAATTGAACTTGCGATTTATTTTTTCTAATATTATTTTCCAGATATGGTTTCTAACTGTTAATTACCTATAAATTTGCAAATTAGGAGGAATTACTCACTGTCTGTACATTCTGTCTTTCTCCTGACTAAAGACACCACGGCCAGATTCTTCTAGATGAATCATGACCCAGAAGACCACAGATCTTCCATTCCCAGGTTGAACCTTCTCCTTTTTTCCTCCTCTACTTTCTTGCCACTGAAACAGTTAAATGTGTAATTTTGAAACATGCATTAAAGACATCATCATTTGATTTGTATGCCTGCATTATTCCTCAGTATCTGTTTTGTCTCCTTCTTCTGTCTATGAACATATAACGATCTATAACCACCTTTGCCGGGTCCTGACTAACCGAGCTTTCAAGCTTTTAATAGAACATGAAACTTTTAACATTGTAGGCCAAAGAAACTGCAATGCCTCTGACATCACCTTAAATTGCTCAGAGTAGCAGCTGTGCCTGAACACTATAGCCCTCTTTGCCCTTGATCTTTAGAAGCTACAGAGTATCAGTATAAACATGATAACTACCTCTTTGTCTAAACAGAATGTGTAAGCCTCTACTTCTCATGAGATTGCAAGGCATTAGATAGTTTTAGGCTGCACCTTTATCTCGGGTACCGAGGCTGGGAAGGATACAAGAAGAGACAGCTGGCAGCTGGAAAAGGAGCCAAGAAGTTGGAGTAACCATCAAGGATGGAATGATAACGGGACATTCCAAGATGTTTGCAACATAAAGGCAACATCAAAAGGAACCAATAGAAGACAAAGACGGGTCGTATGGACAGCTCGTGCCCGGGGGAATTAGCCAATTAACATTTAGCTAGTTGCGCAAACTAAACTGACCTGTCTATAAAATCGGGCTTGTAGCGGAAATAAATGTTCGACTGTGCATCGCATCGGTGTGTTCTGTCGTTCCGGTCCTGCATGACTCACAGATCTCGGCGCCGGCGGCACACCTTGCTGGCTGCTTGCCCAT
The DNA here is from genome assembly GCA_017639485.1 of Pluvialis apricaria. NCBI lineage: Eukaryota > Metazoa > Chordata > Aves > Charadriiformes > Charadriidae > Pluvialis > Pluvialis apricaria. Next base: position 252,724 of record CM030027.1, on the reverse strand, counting down.
TGTGCTGTTGGAGGAGAGACCTCCCCTGGGATGTGCCAGTGGGACCACCGGGATCACTGGTAGTTTGCCATCAAGGGAACTACTTCCACAGGGAGGCAACACCTTCCTCCTTTTTCATCCCCTACTATCATGGCAAATGGCAGTCTATGAATCTACCTCTTTATGAATCTCCATCCTCAGAGATTTTCAGCTGGGCGTGGCTTTGAGTAACCTGATCTGTAGCTTTCAGATTGGCCCACCTTTGACCAGGAGGTTGGACTAGAGACCTTCAAGGATCTCTTCTGGTTATTCTGTGATCCGACTTGTGTTTCCTTATGCAGGGGCTATTTCAGAGTCTCTGACATTTATGAAAATAACAGCAGAGCTGAGATACCACCACCAACACAGATGGCATCTCTGCTGTTTGGCCATGTGCCTTGCCACAGTCTTGCATGCTGCAGCTCTTTATTGTAGAGTACTGGAACATGCACTTCCTATGGACTGTGTTTTCTCACAGCTTTTCTCTTAGCAAAACACATTGTTAGGGACATAATGGGAGTTGACAGGGACAAGTGATTTTGTAAATAAAATCAAAGTGTATTGTGCTTCAGTATTTTCTCGTCTCTTCTTCACACACTTAATTTCATAATAGCCTGTAAGCCAAGGGAAGGATGGCAAATAACAGACACAGATCTATCAGTTTTAATCAAGAATACAAATATTTAGTCAATAGCATTCACATTAATGAGCACCTGGGGCAGATGGACATTTCCTCCACAGAGAATTTGCCACAATGTCAGAGCTGAATCTCAGCCCAAAATCCAAGATTCTTGGCTGTTGTATACAGGGATTACTGTCAAAAGAAATAAATGTTGAGTCAGCCTGTTTATAGCCCTTTCCTTTCCATCCTGTGACTGATGATTGCTCCATGTGCACTGAGCCCAGACTCAGCCAGTAATGGATACAGCAATAACCAGACTGTGCGTGGACATCTTGCACATGCACTGGGTACTCCTCTGCATCAGTTCTCAACATCTCTCTCAGTGTGAAACTCACTGGACGCACCATGCAATGTCTGTCCCATTGACAGTGGGGTGCAGAGGATGTGCTGCTCTGTTCCTGGATGGGTTTTACTTGAGGGGAAGCAGTAGTCGCAATTACAGCTGATGACAGTTTTAATTTAAAAATATATCAATTCAGTGAATCATGAGTGCTTTGTCCTCCATTCCTGGTGGACTGCTGCCTTGATCTTTGGCTCTGAGCAGCCAAAAGGCGAGCACCTGAGTCCTGTTAACCTGGAAAAAGGAACCTGTATATCTTGGGAATTCAGTCTGGACACTGAGACCTGACAGTCCATCTTCCCTACAGCAGCATGAGGGCTAGGAAGCCTGGGGAAGACTCTCAGGATACATGACTGTTAACAGCCCTGCCATGGGCAACTATCATGCAAAATTAAAATGCTGTGTACTACTGATCTGCCAGAACCTTTACAGATGCTAATCATGGCACGTCCCTAAAGAATGACACAAAGTTTATTTCCCAAAATCTATTTCTCCATGAAGCTGTTTTGACTGATATTGGACAGACTGAGTCTCTTTACTAGACCAAGGGGTAATGGTTTTAAACTAAAAAATGGTAGATTTAGATTAGGCATAAGGAAGACATTTTTTATGATGTGAGTGGTGAGACACGGCCCACATTGCCTAGAGAGGTGGTAGATGCCCCATCCCTGGAGACATTCCAGGTCAGCTTGGACAGGGCTTTAAGCAACCTGATCTAGTTGAAGATGGCAGGGGGGTTGGGCTAGATGGCCTTTAAAGGTCCCTCCCACCAATCCATTCTAGGATTCTATGATCTGTGACAAGGTTAGTGCCAGACCTCCCAGTTCGAGTTCAAACCGTTCAGAATACTTTCCAATTTTTTAAGTTCAAGTGAAAGTTCACTTTTCAAGTGTGAACATGAGAGCATGAAGCCTCAGCCAGATGTGTTTTACAGTTTGGCATGTATCGTTTTGTTCATGGGACATCAGCCACAGCACAAACGGAAAAGCTTATGTGAATCTCACTAGATGGCCAGGATCAAAATGAACAGCTCTTCATTTACAGTGTGACATACATGTTTTCGTTTTAGCCAGTACTGAGAACTTCAGGGTGGTTTGCCTTTGCCTCAGAAGAATCAACTGGCAGAGGCAGTTATTGCAAATCACGAGAGAGGGACCCTGTCTGGGAGCTCACTCATGAATCTGCTCTCATGTCATGAATCATTCAAAGCTGTTGCTATGCCAAGCAGTGCTTTTGCTCTTCTTCCTCTAACTGCAGTGCTGCAGTTTAGCACAAGGCTGGTTACAGATAAGGACACTTGCAGCGTGCCTCCAAGTCCAGACACCTGCTTCCATCTCTCAATGAGTTGACCTGCACCACCCTGTCCTCACCACACTCCTAACGGACACTTTTCAGAGCTGTAATGACTACTCACACCTTTGATTGTTTTACTCCTTTATGACAATTGGAAATTTTCCAGTGATACAGTGCGATGAGCAGGAGCTGCCACTTTCCTCGGTGTCTAGTTGGAATTTCCTTGCTGCAGCTTGTGTCTGTTGCCCTTTCACTGTGCACATCTGAGAAGAGTCTAGCTTCTTCTCTATAACTCCATTAGTTAGCTGAAGACTGCAGTTAAATCCCCCTTCCCCTTATCTTTCCCAAGATGAACAAGCCCAGGTCCTTCAGCCTCCCCTCAAGCAATGTGCTCCAGTGCCCTGATTGCCTCAGTGCCCTCCAGTGGGTTGTCTCCAGACCTGATGACAGTACCATATACTCCATCCAGAAAAATGCTTCACTAAATTAGTGGAAGAACAGTGCCGATAGAGACTTCCTCTCCCCTGAGGAAGGAAATTACTGTTTACCTGTAACAGAATTCTTTTTATGTGTAAATAATGCCTGTGACCACATGGAGCTTCAGTGAGTAAACACAACTTCTTGGAAGCTGGCTGCTTCCCTCAGCTGTCTTCTGAATCGATCAGAAAGTTCAAACAGGTTCCAGTAACTCTTTGGGGAAGGCAGCTGCAAAGCAGTTCCAGGCTCTGGTACAAGTTACCTTAGCAATTACAAGACAGGTTTTTTTACTTCAATACTGTACCAATTTCTGGGCATTTCTCTGCCTGCTACAGTGGGAGAAAAGTGAAGAGCCTCAGGAGAAGGAAGCATAGATTAGGCTCTAGGCTATAGTCCTTTGCAAGATTGAGAATAAATCTTTGTAAAGCCAAAATACACCTTCTGTAGAGAAGCAGTGCCTGAAGAACTCTCCATATGCCAGTGTCTAACTGTGAGGTTTGGGATGTGACAAAAATGTGGAATTCAGAGGAAAATGACTCATGCAGGAAAAGTAAGTACTGTGAGCTTCCTCCTTTTTTGGAATGTCCGGGTCTTTAATTCAGCTTTTAATGTTAAAAGTGAGGTGACATCAAACACCAAAGAGCAGAGAGAATTCCTGAACCAAAAGGAAGGACCTTGTTTGATGCATCTGCCTTCCTTAGCCAAAGTAGATTTCTTTGACAAGAAGACAGTACATTTTATTGACTTAAAAAAGAGCTGGTTGGTTAATCACAAAGGTAAACCTCAAGGAAGGACACCGCTGGACGCCGAAGAAATAGATATAAATCAGCAATGGGCAAAATTAGGCTGAAAATTAGGAAGGTCCTATGTATTAGTGTTCTGACCATAGTTTAACAGTGAGCAAAAGGGTGTTTTGAGGTACTTATTGTAGTTCTCAGGACAACATCAGACCCCTGTTCTTCTCTAGTCTGGGTTTGGCAATGTTTACAGAGGGAAAAAGCATTATCTCTGTTCACACAAGCAAGCGTATCTGTGATGCATCCACAGGGAGCCACGCCGCTGATGAGGAAGGAGGTATTTTTACTTGGATACCATCCAGGCTACAGAGATTTTAATGTCATTTCCCTTCTCCTGAGGAGGATGAATTCAGGTGGTGGTTTCCACGCTGTTCAGAATTCACTTGAATTGCTCTGTCCGCTGACCCTCCAATCCGCTGGGTGATGCAACCGTGACAGTTTCCAGCTCTTGGAGAGCTTCAATCAGGGCAGCAAAATAATTCCAGTCTGAGAGATTTTGTCTCAACTTGTGTGAGTGGTGCTGGTGTTCAGTATAATACAGCAGTCTCTAAGTAAACCAGAAATGGACTAGTTATTGCATATGTGCAGTGCTGCAGAGCTCTTTATTACTGATTGCCATCCCTCCTGTCGGCTCAAGCAAGTAAAAACACTCCCCTAGCATGTCTGGAAAAGTTAAATAATTAATTATCATCTCACCTCCCTGGGGAGTCATGGTAGTCACAGTAGGGGAAGCAACAGCACTTTAATATATTTGTTTGACCTTGAGCTAGATCAGACCAGAGCAGGTATAAGAACCAAAGTTCCTGGGCTCACTCCTAGGATTGGCCAGCCAATACTCTCCAACCCTTGGGAAGGAAAGCATCCATTTTGTCTTTGATTACCCTCCAGGTACACCAAGGAAGGAAACTGTTTCCCACACTGTGAAAATCTCAAGTTTTCAGCCTTTCTTCTGCAGCAAAGGAATAAAAACCTGAGCCCTGTGAAGTCAAACACCCAGGAGGTGCACTTCACCTTAGAGCAATCAACAGCCTAGCCAATACTGGTGAGGCATTCACTCGAGATTCTGAAGAATGAGGTTTAATTCTCCTTGTACGTCTGTAACCTTTACTTCCTCCCAGTGTCCCAGGGACCCAAGGCTCAGCTGCATCATGACCTTGGCTCAGATTGCTGAGGGAATTATTAAGCCGTGAGAAACAGTGATGAGAAATTCTTAGAGTCATGCATGACAGGGAACAAAATTCTAGAGGTAGGACAGCTGAAATGGGCTCAATTTGAAAAGGAAAAAAGGAATCAGCCATGTGAAAGTCAAATAAATGGATGCAGGGAAGAAATTCAATAAGGCTTTGTGTCCCACAGCCCAAGGAAGAGCCCAGATCTCCAAAGGACCTGCCTCAGACAGCACCACATGATTGCAAATGTCCCTGAGCTACACTGATGTACAGCTACAACTGCTCCAACACAGGAGCCTATAGACTGAGCATCACCACCACACTTCTAATGACCCTGTCAACCTTGCCAACGCAGCTATATTTTTCTCCCCAGCATTAAACAGAAGAGTAGACTTGTTTCAAAGGCTCCTTTATCTGTAGATCTGCCTGTCTTACTGGTGCACGTTCATACTGTCTCTGGGCACGTGCACAAATTCTCTGTGCACCAACCCCACCAAAAAAAAAGATAACATATCTCGAAAAAGAGTAGTTGCATTATTTTTCTAAGCAGGACATTCAACACAGGATATTAAATGCAACACTGATTTTGACCTTATAAAGCACAAGTGAAATGAGCTATGGCTGTATTTAGGCAGGAGAGTGTCTGGGTGATCAAAGTCAGAGGGAGATGAAAAATGTATTTTTTTTCTTTTTTTTTAAATATCTGAAGACCAGTTTGTACTTTGAAATTCTCTCTGGTTTTCCCAGTCAGCCTAAGGAAAGCCACCTGGCACTTCCTTTTTCTGCATGGAATTAATGTTTCTGAAAAATAGCTAACATCTGAGACGCCCTGGCATGGGAGAAGAACGACCTCACAGCAAATGTTTTTCCTGTTCTATGAGGAACCTGACCTCTGCCTCCAGCACCTGAACTCCCCACTTCTGCTGAGTGGCTGGCAGGACAGCAGGGGCGGTCTTGGGGTGGCCACAGACCTGAGACCAGCCTGTGCTCTCTGCTGGAAACTGCTGCAAGATTCCCTGAAAGATCTCCTGCCCCGAGGGTGGAATTTATTTCTCAGTTGGAGATACAAAAGAGCCAACATCTTTCCTTGCATGCTGTATCACACCAAACACATTTCCACCCACAAAAAAACACCCACATTGTTTGGAAGGAAAATAAACTGAAAGGCATCTTCTCTAGACTTTCGAAGAAAATCTATTGTAGCTACACTTGTCTCAGTCTGTCTCTAGGAAATTCTGGAGGCTCAAAAGCTTCACCACGTGTCCTCTCCCAGCCTGGAAGTGAAGTGATGCTGCAGAGAATAATTATATTTTTTAAAAATAAGATTCACACCATGGTGGTGCAGTTTGAAAAGCCCCCATTTTCCTCTCATTCTTAACTGAGGCTGTACCCAGTCTCTTTGGGTTTAGAAACATGCTCTAAGTCCTAAATTGCAATGGAGAATAGATGAAATGCTGCTGTTCCTGGGAGCAGCTAGCTATTTGAATTGTTGAAGTTGGGACTAAACCCTCTGAAATTTTTGGATAGAGCATGACACTTCTTCTGAAAGTGACCTCAGGGCAGCTACAGCAGACTTCTGCTCAGAATCACAAACTTTTTGAGTGTTAATGAGTTTCATCCCGTCACACTGAGACAAGGTGGTGTAGACAGCAGAGCCTGGCTATCAGCAGTAGTAAGTTGTTCAAAAATCATGAGACTAGCTGTTTTTTGAAAATAATCCAATATGTAAATTAGCTGCCAGAGGGAAATTGAGACAGCGGGTTGGCAATGGCTAATTTAAAATCTGTTTAAGGCCAAATGATATTGCAAAGGGGCTGTGACTTTAGCACTGCTTTTTCAAGACCCTGGCTCTGTTTGAATTGCTTTTATCTACTGTGAACAAAGTTACTGCTTCTCCCCAAAACCAGTTTTTATTTCCCATTAGGGACTAAAACAGTTAAAAAATGCTAACTGGTTCTCTCAAGAGAGCTGGAATGAACAGTGCAGGTCTCTCAGGTTTGGATGCAGGAGGTGTGCCCTGCTGTGAGCCTCCGTTGGGGTGCACTGACATGAGTCAGCGCCAAGCACATTTCCAGGCTGGGCGGAGGATGGAGAGCGGCCCTGAGGAGAAAGACTTGGGGGTGTTGGTGGATGAGAAGCTCAACACAACCCGGCAATGTGTGCTGGCAGCCCAGAAAGCCACTCGCATCCTGGGCTGCATCCCCAGCAGCGTGGCCAGCGGGGCGAGGGAGGGCATTGTGCCCCTCTGCTGCGCTCTGGGGAGACCCCCCTGCAGTGCTGCCTCCAGCTCTGGAGTCCCCAACAGCAGAAGGACACGGACCTGTTGGAGCAGGGCCAGAGGAGGCCCTGCAGATGCTGCAAGGGCTGGAGCCCCTCTGCTGGGAGGACAGGCTGGGAGAGGGGGGGGTGTTCAGCCTGGAGAAGAGAAGGCTCCAGGGAGACCTCAGAGCCCCTTCCAGTGCCTAAAGGGGCTCCAGGAGAGCTGGGGAGGGACTCTGGATCAGCGGGTGGAGTGACAGGATGAGGGGTAATGGTTTTAAACTGAAAGAAGGGAGATTTAGATTAGATATCAGGAAGAAATTCTTTACTGTGAGGGTGGTGAGCCCCTGGCCCAGGTTGCCCCGAGACGCTGTGGCTGCCCCATCCCTGGCGGTGTTCAAGGCCAGGTTGGATGTGGCTTTGAGCAACCTGGTCTAGTGGTTGGAACTAGATGATCTTTACGGTCCCTTCCAACCCAAACCATTCTATGATTTTATGATTCTGAGTGTCCCCTGCAGCAAGGTCAAAGCCACCAGCGAAGTGCTCAGCCCACAGCTGCCCTTGGCCATTGGCAGGACCTATGCGGCCTTTCAGGGCACCGTCCTTTCCTCGCTGGGTTATTTATCTTCAAATCGCCTGAACCAATGCCAGTGGCTACGACCCCGCGGCCCGCCAGAGCCACGTCCCACGGCAGCGGGCGGGCTGGGTGCGGGGCGAGCCGGGCAGAGGGGTGCGAACCCCGCCCGCCCCCGGGCTCCCCTCGCCGCCCCGCTCCGGCCCGACGGGCACAGCCCCGGCCGGCCCCCGGGGCTGAGCGAGCCGCCGCCGCCGCCGCCGCAGCGCCGAGGAGCGGCGGGGCCCCGCGGCGGCGCGGCGGAGCGGAGCAGAGCGGAGCGGGACGCGCGGCGGCGGCGCGGGCGAGCCCAGCGGGGGCCGCCGGTATTTAGGGCGGGCGCTGCGGCGGCCGGGCGAGAGCGGGACGGCGGCGACGGCAGGTGAGTGTGGACGGCGGCGGCCGGACCGGGGAGATGCCTCCCGCGCCGACGGGGCGGGCCGCCGCCGGCCGGGCCGGCCGGCCGGGGGGCGCCCGCGGGGCCCCACTTGAAGTTGGTTCCAGGGGCGGGAGCCCGCCGGGCCCCCCCGCGCTAAGGGGCTTCCCCGCCGGCGCCCCGGCACTGCGGCCGCGGCTGGACCGAGCCCCGGCGGCTCCGCGGACAGGCTGGCCGCCGCCCCGAGACCCGCCGCTCCGGGAGGCCGGTGCTGGCGCTGGGGGCGGGGGGGGGGGGGAGGTGGAGGCCGGAGCCTACGGCGGCATCGCCCCGGCTAGGGGGCGGCGGGGGATGGGGCGAGCAAAGGTCCCGCGTGGACATCGCCCTCCCGAGCCCGGGCTGAGGCGGAGAGCGGCGATGCCAGCGGCGCCGGGCACGGGCGGTTATCGGACAAATTCGTGGTGAAGGGAGGCTTTACTCTCACAAGCAGTTTGGAGTTTTAAATGGACATTGCAGGTCTCTTCCCTCAGGCATAGGGTGATAGCAGGCAAATGAAGTGACCATTTTAAAAGTGTAATTTTATGTGGGTTGCCCTGGGGAAAGCTTTGGGTGACTGCAGCTCTGAGATCTGCTCTGTTAGGGTTGTCCCAGCATTATCCGATACTATCCTGGTTTGTATACCATGAGTGACCCAGCTGCCCGGCCTTTTCCTCGCTCCTGCTTCAGGTATGATGGTGACCAAATGTCACCTCCATTTAGGTGCTAGCACAAAGCCAGGAGCCTCCACTGTAATGTTGTTGTCCTGGAGTCCTCACCCTTCCATGCCTATGTACATGCTTGGATGCAAGCCAGGATTTCCAGGGCAAAGCCCACCGTTTTCTCACTTGGAGCCAATGGCGTGTGACCATGTCACATGTTGCAGCACGTGATGAACATGAACCACTTTTGGGATGAGCTTTGGTACTACAGTGAAGAGCGGGAGCCAGCCAAGGCCAAGGACTGCCAGCACTGCCCTGCGATCATGAGATGGTCCTGGTTTTTCCAGGATACTGTGGGCAGCAGTGCATGAGACTTGAACAGGGACTTCAAGGAGAATAACATTTCCCCAGAAAGACAGTCCCTTTCCCAGTTGTGAGCCTCATGTAAACCCCAAGGAAGAAACTTCTTTCACAAAACTAAGTGGACAACTGACTTCAGAGTGGTGGGAATCGCTTTGCTGGTAATTGTAACTTCCTTATCACAGGAACTGTTGTCAATGGAGTATTAAATGGATTATTCCAGGAAGCAATGGCTGGGATATGTGAGGTTTCTTTAACAGATTTGCTTTTGTTTTTCATATTCTTCCCAAAGTTAAGGTGGCATCATAAAAAAAGGATTTAGGCTGTACATCATGCATGCTTCTGAAATATTAAAATGAACAAATACCAAACAAATTGTCAATCTGTTGGTTTTCATGTTGCCTGTAACATTTTCTGGTTTTCCCATTTACCCACAGATCCTGATGGTCTCAGAGTAGCATCCTCACCAGATATGACTTATCCATTTTTCCTGAAATCACAGATTGTTCTGTCTTCCTTGCAGCTGATGGTCACTCCCTATCTCACACTTCTGATGGGCTGGGAGGAGATAGAAATTGAGCATGTGTAATGCAGGCATGTGTGAGTAAATGGCAGAAAATAAGGAAATAAAAAAAATCAAACCTTCTCTGGCGTGAACAATGCTGGTTTGCAGCTTTCTTAGAAATCTGGGAAGTATATTTCTTAAATTGAGAGATGTCAAAATGCAGAAAGCTGTGAAGGACCTGGCTACTTTCAGTGTCTAACACAGAGTAAGCATGTGGCAGTGCATTGTCCTCACCTAAATGCAGAACAAAACAAAACAAAAAAAAGGCCAAAGATAACACTCTTCTGGCATGCAAGGCAATACAGTCATCTTGGAGCCGTTTGCCTAGCTAGAGTTGTCCTACATACAGCTCTGAGGGGAACCATCCTGATATAAAAACTTAGCACAAAAAATTGACTGGTCTTTCCTCTGCCTTTTGGGTAAAGATTGCTTTCTGCCCCCTTGGACATGCATTCAGAGATGCACATAAAGAGAGACACCCTTTAGAGTGCACACAAGTTATGATCCACCCTCCGTCATCCCCAGAGTTGCAGTGCAGGACTCACCTGAGATGTTCCTTCTGTCTGTCCTCCCAGCTCCCAGCCTGCCCATTACTGACCCTATATGAGCACAGAGACATTGTGCAGAGGAGAATTTAGAAATTTTACCATCTTTGAGCTTATTGAAATTGGGGTGGCGAGGGGAGTTTATTTTAAACCGGGGAAAAATAAGCATCATCATTGCTATAAACACTATAGTCAGAGCAGTAACTGTTCAGCTTCTTATTTGTCTAGGTTTCTATAGCTGGAGAGCTCTTGACAGGTTATTTATGGGAATGCTACTTAATAGTGCCTTACAAACCTTCAGGAATAAAAGGAACAAGGTTTGTATGTCAGGGGACCTTGCATCTGTATCCTAGAAAGTAAATAAGAAGGCAGAGGAGTGTAACAAGGTTCTGAGTGCAGTAAGAGAGGATGATGAATTAGTAGGGAACAACAGTCAGAAGTCCAGGAACATGTGAAAAACACTACTGGGGTTGATGCAGTAGGTTATCAAGAGAACATTTTGGTACAGTGCTCCTACGTGGCACAATCATGGGGAGGGAGTTCCTTCCTCCTGTTCACGCTCTGAAGTGGTGGAGGCTGGGGGATCTGGTGCACCAAAGACACCCAGTGACAGTTGTTATAAGCAACTGTGTCATTCCTCCCCAGTCTGTGCTTGAAGGCAATAAAAATTATCTTAATTCCTCTGCCCATGTGGAGCACCACAGTACCACAATGCTGAGTCTTGAGCCAGTTCCAGATCTGAACTGTGCAAAGCTTGCACTCAGTCTTGTGTTTTTGTTCATTTTGAATTGGCTAAGTGTACATGGTATTGAAGTAGAAAAAAATGTTTTGCACCATTTTACATAGGGTAGACTTATCTAATCCATTTTGTTTCCCCAGTGTTGAATTGGTTATTGGAAATCACATTCCAGAAAGATTGTTTGACCTGCTCCTAAAGACTTTCTGTGATGGAGATGTCAGTGTCCCCAACCAATACTTCAAGAGTTTCACTACCCTTACCATCTGCAAGGTTTTCCTAATAGCTCAGTCTTCCTTGCTGCAGTTAAATCCCTCTCCTTTCAGTGAAATCAGTCACAGCCATGGGGAACAGACTATTCATTCCTGTTCTGCAGCAGGCTTTCATGCATATAAAGCCTGTTGAACATCTCCTTGAGCTGTGTCCTTTCTAGCCCAGACATTCCCATTCATTCAGTTTATTCCCATACATTAACTTTTCTGATGATTCTCACTGCTTTCCTCTGACCTGTTTCTATGTGGTCCATATCTTCTTGAGAACAGTGCCCAAAGCTGAACGCAGGGTTCCAATTTTGGCCTTGCCCAAGGTGAACACAACAACATCTATTCGAGGTCTTACTCCTAGTTACACACCTGCCAAGGTCTTTGCCATCCTGCCGGGGTACAATATCACTGATATTTCTGACAGTACACATTGGTCCTACACTATGCAGAGCTTAGCTGGTTACTCTCCATCACACAATAGGGCGGCTGCTCGTTTCTACCTGAACTAAATACTTTGCACTTGTTCTTAAACTCGAGTTTAACCTTCTTAACCCTGTTTCCTAGTAGGCTGGAACCCCGCCAGTGTCATTTCACTGGATGAAGCATGCCACCCACTTCATCACCCAAACCATAACTCAAAGCACCAGCTACTGAGCCTCCTTTTCCCCATCATGGTAGGATTTCTGTGTGTTTCATTCTGCATATGTGTAGGTTAAACCCCTGTGTGCTCGCTGACACACCTGGCTGCCAGCTCGAGGTGAGGTCATTCAAGCAAAAGTTGTTCCTAGTTTCTTCCTGAATTGCCTCCAGGAAAGAGGGTAAGGGGAAGCAGGATGGATGAGTGATTCTTCGAAGAAGTGTAACACCATGTTTCTGCAAATGTGCATTTTCATTTTATTTACTAGGTGGGGAAGTGCTGCATGACAGGTCAATGTGCTGCCTTCTCAAGCTACCTCATTCTCTGTGTTGGCAGTAAGGGGGGACACTCTGATAGCATCTGTCTATAGTTAGGCAGATCAATTCCGCCATCATCACTTGACTATTTATTTACATGCAAGTATTAGCACATCAACCAATGCTTTCCAAATCCCTCTACAGGCAAAGCTGTAGAATACTTTTTGGAAAAAGTGTAATTCTTCTTGACTTCTGGACTGGAGACGAGGTCAGGCAAGGAAAAACGGCCAAAGCATAAAAGTGAAACATGGTGCATATGGATAGCCCTGGGAAATCCTAGTGGACCACTGTGCTCAGAGATGACGTCTCATGGGAATGGCTGAGCATACTGCAACCAAGTTAAATAACACATCAACAGATGATCCACAGAGCACCGTGTGGTGATGAACTGAGCAAGAATAGTTTGGATGAGACCTGCAAGAATTTTCCCTTCTTTGCATCTCTTTCAAGCATTTATCGTTATCATTCCAGCTGGTTTTAAAAGTGCCAAGGTTTGAGCACTGAGGGCTTCTTTGAATGCACTTTCCAGAGCACTCAGTCTGAGCCTAATTCCCATTGCTCCATTGAATGAATGCTAACATTTTGTCGACTTAGAAATAAAGGAATTAGAACATCATTAAGCCCTTGGAGAAGGCCCCCAGTCTGAAAGCAGCCCAGAGGCACTCTGTAACAGTGATTGCCCATCCTTTTCTAAATGAGCTCCAGTGCTTTGGGGCAGGTACTCGGGAGACCCTGACTGATTTCCCATCTCTGCTCTGGCTCTCCTGCTGTCCCCCACTGCTTCCAGATTCCAGGCAAGGCTGATGGGTTCAAGTGGGCTTTTAAGTGCTGGAGTCACTCCAGGCTTCCTTTGCAGGTACTGGAAATAAATGGGTACCACCTAAACCAGGCTTCTAGGACAGGAGGGAAAAGAATCTCCATGGAGGGAGCCTGAGATGATTAGCCACTCTTTAGATGTCAGATGTGCTGGGTCAGGACTTCTGCATCACTTAGAGGATCCAGATCAGAGTCAGTGTCACTCTGCTTGTCCCAGATCCTACCTTGCAGGCACTTGGACACAGTCTGCATTACAATCTCACACCCCACTGTCTTTCATTGGCCCTTACAATTCCACTTATTATATAACATCAAATAATAATGGGAGAGGAAATGTGAGAAAGAAAAAGTTTATTGGAGATTTTGCATTGTGCATGTTTCTCATCAGAGACTTTACAGCTGTGGGAGTCTAGGTAATGCCAGATCTAAGTGCTCTAGCCCCTGCTCCCTCCAAAGAAATTATCAGTAACATACTGGTTTTGCAGTGTAGTATTTGCCAGCATCACTGCCCACTAAATCCCAACCGTTGTCTTTGATAAGTGTATTTATCTATAAGGTGTAACAGCAATTTTAACTTGGTAGTTAGCAATGGGTTGGATAGCTAATACACGCTGGCTGTGTATAAAGGCAAAAGAGAAAAACTATCAATACTTTTTTGAAAGCTGAGCATAAGGTGGAAAGGGGGGAGAGAAGGTGTTAAACATTGCCAGTATTTCCTTGCTAATTGTCACACTTGCTTATTTAAAATGGGAAATGTTTTGTATACAATTTATCATATAGACTACTGTTCTCTATATCAAAGAAACAAAATGGGTATACCCGATTTACTCTGAAATAGTCACAATAATCCTAGAGATTTAGTTGTGCTGCATGACCCATGCTGGAGTGAACATATGCAGTGTCATGTGTACTTCTCTAGAAACATGAACTCTTTTGTACCAGCTCCCCTTACAGTCAGTGAAGAGAGATGCTCAGCTGCCTTTTGGGGCTGACTGGCTCTGAGTTTTAGATGTCTAAGCGGACTGCAGTGAATCCCACCTTAACTTTATTTCGTGATGCATCACTGAAGTAGGGAGCAAGGAGAGGAATATTGAAAACAGTGCTTACATTACTGATGTTATAACCAGTGGAAAATGTTACATCCATAGCAAACAGAACTGATACATCAGTATTGACCTACTGTAATAAAGAAAATACTTTTTTTCTGATAAAAAGCTTAGAAAATGTACAGTTCATTGTATTATGACTAACACAATACAGTGTTACCAATCAGCGTTTAATCTATACTTATGGTATTTGAGGTTTGTAATTTCCCCATATTGGCTGGACGACTCATTAAGTGCACACTGAATTCGGAAATGCTGATGAAGGCATGTCAGAGCAAAGAAAGGTGAGGAGGGTGCAAATTAGCTATGACTGGAGTATTAGAGCTCTGTTTCTTGAAATATATTCTGGTATTAAAAATTTGTTTGGCGTTCATGTGAAGTACACGAGATCTCAAAAGCATCTTGAATAATGAGAATAACCAGTCTAGCCAGTAACACAGTGGCTTTGCTACTTCCTAAATGCATGAGAACTTCAGGTGTGAACTTGTGCACCTATTGGTTCAGAGCCTGAAGAATTTTTAATCATTTATTCTACTAACACAGGTACCTGCAAAAATCAGGAATCAGGATCCTGTGTAAAATGTCAGGGTGGAATCAGTAAGTGAAAACTACTCCCTGGCTGCAGGGCAGTGTGAGCAGGGCTGGGTGCATGTCGACGCACATGCCTACGCTGGCAGGTGCCTGCAGGTGTGTGCCCTGCTTGCCTGGCTGGTGGGCAGGGGGAATCCACCCTTCGTGCTGTGCTGTGAGAGGCACCCACTAAGCCATGGCCAAATGAGCGTCTGCATGGGGGCAGGACGCCGTGCTGTCAGTCCTGACTACACAACCCTGCGCAAAGTCTGTGGAAGAGGGAGAGGAGGCTGAGACCGTGGGCAGTGCCTGTTTCCTCCTGCCAGCAAAAGTGGTCCTGAGCTCTGCAAAGCTGAACCTTGCTCAATCCTCCCTGGCTGGAGCGTGAGACAGTGGAGGAGCTGGAGCCAGCGATGTAGGAAACATTGCTCTGCCGTGCACGTCAGTGGGTGAGAACAGAGCAGCAAAGACAGACCTTGCCCTAAGTGCTGCATGGCTTTACTGGGACCTTGAGGGTTGCCACTTCCTACAGGTCCTCTTGGCTTCTCCAAAAACTGCGATGGCCTTCCAGCTCACGATCTGCTTGGGCAAGGAGCAATTGCAGTTGTGCTCATCCCTCTCTCCCAGGGATTGTCTCAGGGCAATGGGGACACTTTTGTACATTCCCCTTGTTTGGCTCTGAGTTTAGCTTGTGTAGCCAATGTGGAAATCATCTCCTCATCATATGTGGACACTTACTTCTATTCTAGATTACTCTGCTTTCTTTTCAAGATGCTGACTGTAAGTTCAGATGGCACATTAGCTTGTGCATAATGGACAGCAAGTTCCTATTGCAGTTCTTAACCTAATCCCCCCCAATAACTTTTCTTCTTTATTTGCGATGGCAATGTGGCAGTCTTTTCAGTACATAGTGCAGCCTAATCCTACTTTATTGTGCAAGGTATGTATATATATTATTTCCTGTCAGGTTTATTCTATGTTTTTACAGCTTTTGCAAAATGTTATGTATTTCAGGCATCTTAATCCAAAGCTATGAAACTGGTTAGGACTATGGTTACTTTTGCAGCATATCCAGTCCTTTATACTCATGCATGCAAACCTACTCACATTACATTTTACAGATCTTACCAATTTTTTACTTGTACACAGACTCTACTTTTTCTGTGGATCTCATTTTTCAGTGCAATACACTATGGCATCACCTTGTTTTTCTCCCAGAAGCTGCATCCTTCTAGATCATAAGGAGAGGAATTAGATCATAATCTGTTTGGTTATGATCTATGGAGCAACAGGTTCCTATAGCTTATCCTAAATGTATTTCATGATGTTTGAACAGGGTTCTCGTCTCCAAGTTGGACTCCACAGATACTCTTATGCTGCATGCTTGGGACAATTGTCCCAAATATGCAAGAACTTATTCAAAAAATCCTCCCTCTTTTGATTTCTCCTATAAATGTATCTTTCAAAGGTGTGATTCCTGTTCAGAGTGCCATCTGGTGTTCGTCAGCTCACACAGGGAGCAGCTTTATTACTGGTCAAGGCTTCAGCATTATGGAATATAGTGGTTCTATTTAGGCAAGATAGCAGATTCGACATTTAAATGAAAAATTAGAATCAGTTTCAAAAAGACGGGAAAGCAAACGGATTTTCAGTAGCTTGCTGAAATTTAGCTCTATTCTCAGCCATCTCTTTGCAATTCCCCTGGTTGTTACCCAGCTACAAGGGGAGAGGATGAATTTCCGAATTCCTCTAACTTCAGTGTGAACTTAAAGGAAACGTTCAACTTATTAAAAGACATTTCATCTTGGTGCCCTTTTTTCCTGTTCTATTCAGTGAAGGAGCAAATTCATTTCAACATTCTTATTTTTGTAAACACGATTTACCTCACTCTGACACAGACCTGGGGTGCATCAAAGAATTCTCTTTGCAGCCGAGCATTGTCAGAAAGCGTTGTCAGCTGCGCCAAGAATCACCCTGTTCTTCAGAAATGGTAGTTGTGCTCCAGAAAGGATAGAAATGTGTCACAACTTCATTTACACCCTGGACTGAGCATCTTTGGCAATCCTTGGCGATCTCTCTCTGAGCAGAGCCCACACGATGGCACTCTGTCCTAATGAGCTGTCAGTGCCATACAGCCTCCTGCTTGCAAGTTGTCCTGCCTTGTCACAGTTTGGCGCTTGGTTTCTCGTCCAGCTTAACCAGGCTAGAGACCCTCCTCTGCTGTCTTGCCCTCGCTGGGTTAGTTTAACTGCAGAGCTGGAACGCAAAGCATCTTTACAAAAGAAGTACCTGGTTTTAGGTAAGGACCTTGAACTGTGAAGCGGTCCCAGTGGTTATCATCAACAGCAAAAGCATGTTCTCTTTTCACACTGAATATGTGCCTTGCTTCACCTTCCAGACCCTGAACTGAGGTCTCTCTTTGTCTGCTAAGTTAAATAGCACTGCACTGTCTAAAATTGTCTCTCCATTTAAATACTCTTTGCTGTGATGAAGTTGTCTTTCCTTCCTATTGATGAACGCAAGTCTCTCCGGTATATCAGGACATTATGACACATCTCCTCACGTCCTGGACTTTCCCAGGAACCACTGAATGTGTGGACACAGGAACTGACCAAAAGGTCCCTCCCCTATGCAACCTTCAGTACTGTTGGAGGTGTATAAATGAGGGGCATAGTCAGCCCAGATCACATCTAGGGTGGAGAGGCAGTTGCAGAGGGCAGTCCTGGTCTCTGGTGGTCCTGAAGTTAGGAGGTGCCATTCTCTCCCCACTGGCTATGGAGGAGTTGTCATGACTGTGCTACTTGCTATGGTTTATCACCACTATCAAATATCTTTACTCCAGGGTCACTCTGTGCCTTGGTTTCTCATCATCCTCACTTAATGGGTCTAAGTTTGCCCCATCCTCCCTCAACTGCCAAACCTGCACACCACGCTGGGGACGGTTGTGTGGCTAAACCACAGGGACAGTAGTGTGGACAAACCAAGGACAGCTTTGGTCTCCTTTGCTCCCTGCTGTTCCTGACTGCCCTTGTAGGAAGTCTTGCCGGCATCCAACACAACCCTGCAGTTTGTCCCAAGCTATGCACTGTATGTCACTCATGCTGTGCTGTGAAAACCTCACTCTGGTAGTCTGTGACATCACCTTCAATTTATTTCAGGCACTTTGAACTGAAAATATTAGCCACAGCCCATGGCCAAGGGCACCATGTGAAGCCCAAGAAGAGACGGGCCAAGGCCAGTGCCGATGCAGCCAACTTGCCTGAGCGGATTTCCATCTTGAGAAGTATGGGTGGAAAACCTACCATGTCCTGTGTGTTGGGGGGCCAGAGGGATGATGTGGGCTGATGCTTTCAGCACTGTAAACATAACTTCAAGCACTACAGCTAACGGCCTGCAATTACCCAGACTGTAAATTGCACATACTGAAGCCAATAATATCTGGAGTTGATAACATCATCAGGTTCTACTCAGTACTCCTCATGCTCCAGAGATCATGTAAACCCTGCCTAGGCAAATGTCCCACTGGGAGATTACTCTCAGCTGAACAGGCCAGATGGCCTCGTCCTCCTTCTGGGCTCCCAGTGTTTCAGGATGTCTGTCTTGTGAATGCATTTGTGTTCTGTTTTCCTTAATATGCAACTATATGTATGACCTTGTACTTGACTTAATTTAACAACTGCTTGAAATTTAATCTTATTTTTCTTCAGTGTGTCTAGTTTGAACAAATGAATTTTTTTCTTTTTTTTTTTCAACAGGAAAATAATTTACCTCTATTCAGGACTTTTTCTTGAATAAAAGGTAACTTAATTGAAATATTAAATTATTGGGAAGACATTCATTTTAGCTAGAAGGTAACTAAAATTCATTGCATCCTAATACACTAATTCTAACTGGAGTCCCATTACTAGTTTTTTTGTTGTTTTATCAATGGTAGTGATCACCAACTCACACAAATTAAGTAACATTCTCTAAAACAGGCATCACAGGGAAGTACATGCAAAGAAACTTTTAAAAGTAGACTCAGAGTCCCTGATTCCTGAACACACATGTCAGCATGTAACTTTGTGTCCTCAGTAGTCCATTGAATTGAATTGTTATTTATAGTGCATGAAGTTGTATCATTAAGCAGATGCCTAAGTCATTGCAGTAGACGGTCTATAGATTTTAAGACACTTTTATCACCATCCTACTTGGCCTTCTGCATATCCCCAAGCAAAGCACTGTCTGCCAGTTTTGTTCACGGAGCCTGAGAGCTTCCAGCCGGCTGAACTGCATCACAGTTCTGTTTAGAAACTACACTGTGCTTTATTTTTTTTAATTTTGCATATAAAATTTAGAGTTCCATATGTTACACTGTGTAGTGGCACCTTACTCCTGGTAAGGAAAGGATTATTTTGACTAATTATTCTGCATAGGTCTATAATCCCTGAGGATAATTTAGCACATAGGGGAATATATTTTAATGTCAGCACAGTGAGCACCCAGGATAAAGCTCTAAGTAGGGAATAAAAGTTCTGTCAGGCCCACGTGCTCTCATTGTTTTAATTTGAAACCAATGAATAACATTGACTAGCTGCCTCGCAGGATTATTGCTACATCTTTGATAGATGCTGCCTTGCCAATCAGGATGGATGAATGCTGCTCCACATGCTATATGTATTTCTTGGTGAAAGACTCACAATTAAAAGACTTTGTATGCACAAGTGCAGGATTTTATTAAACTTAAGAATATATGCTACTTAAGGTTTTGAGGACCCCAGTAGAAATACTACAAGATGTGTCTGTCATGGGATTTAGAAACCTGACCTGGAGTTACTTTTGAAAATGACTTTTAGTCATGATAGCCTTATTTGTGAGGCAGCAAACAGCCAATGCACTCCTCCTGAGTACACGGTAAATACCTTAATTGGGGCATTTTTGTAAAAAATTGGTTCTTTTCCTTTGGTGATCACATCACAGGAAAACATCATTTACTTATAAAAATTAATTCAGTAACTCAGTATCTGTTGAGGCAGTGTTTAGGTTCAGTAAGACCTTCCCCCAGTGTCAGGCTGCCCTGTTTACTGGTATGTTGAAGTTTAGTAATTCATCTGAACTCTAGACTAGTTCATTTGACTGAAAATACCATGTTTCACATCAGATTTTTTTTTTTCCACAGCGATTGACAGCTGTTGGAAACAATAGGAGTACTAACAGGCTTGCTCATGTACAGGTGAGTGGGTGAGGTGCACTGCATTTTATTTCACATTGCTGGAATTGTTCTAACACTGAACAATGGCTGATACTTGCAATATATGGGGAAGGCTCAATATCACTTTTCTCAGTACCTGAAATCAAGATTAGACTTGGCTTTAGTTTTTAAGTAATACAGTCGTTGTCTTTAATATTGCTAATCAGTCTGTCTGGTGGTTTTGATTTAGATTTTCACCTGTGTGGGATGTGTGATGAGCCCAGTGTTCAGGTAAAGAGATTTCTTAGACTCTGACAGTGACAGCTCTGAAGTGAGCTATTACTGAGTCAGAGAATTAAAGGGATGGTAAAAAAACCAACCGAGAAGATAAAGGAAATTTATCACAGAGAAACTAGATTAACTTTGGCATCCCTGTTCACTAAAGAGAATTTGGAGGATGTTTACAAGTGGAACCTTTATTTCTGGCCAAAGTGAACAACAGCAAAACTTCACTATCAGACAGTGCTCAGCTAAAGAGCTTGGTGCCACTCAAGATCCAAACTGCAATGGTATCAGCAGGGGTGTCCAGCCTCTGCCTATAACTCCCTTTGCACATGCCAATTGCAAGATAGCTCCTGGGATACAGTTTCCAAAGAGATCTGGGCAACTGCTTATCCATAAGCCTGATGTGTGTACCTGGCAAGTTTGCAGAAATTATAATAAACAATAGTATTACTGTACACCGAGTAAATATGGTGTTTTGGAGAACAGTCAAAATGGCTTTTGTAAAGGTAAGTTATGCCTTACCAATCTGTTGAAGTAACTAAGAAAAGCTGATGAGTATATGGATTGGGTGCGTCCAACTGATATAATTACTTGGACTCTCAAGAGACTTTTGACAAGGCCTGTTGCCAGGGGCTCTTAAAGAAGATAAATAAAGAAGGCTCAGACTACCCAACATATTAAGTGATCTGGAAAGTACACGAATGGTGGGGTCATGACATCTGCTGATGAAACAAAGCTCTTCAGGGTCATAAAGACAAGGATTGACTGTGCAGAGCTGCAAAGAACCTTAGTTAAAAATGTAGGAGAAGGAATAGAATACAGATAGATGCAAAAAGTGAGCAAACAGGAACAAATGCTGATGTTACCATTCATGGCTTTGGAATTATATTAATTGGGACTGTTCTGTGGCAATGTCAGATCAGTGCTATGTAATGATTAAAAAAGCAAAGTAAATCTCAGGAATCATTAGGAAAGAAACAGGGAAGGGAAGGGAAGGGAGGGAAGGGAAGGGAAGGGAAGGGAAGGGAAGGGAAGGGAAGGGAAGGGAAGGGAAGGGAAGGGAAGGGAAGGGAAGGGAAGGGAAGGGAAGGGAAGGGAAGGGAAGGGAAGGGAAGGGAAGGGAAGGGAAGGGAAGGGAAGGGAAGGGAAGGGAAGGGAAGGGAAGGGAAGGGAAGGGAAGGGAAGGGAAGGGAAGGGAAGGGAAGGGAAGGGAAGGGAAGGGAAGGGAAGGGAAGGGAAGGGAAGGGAAGGGAAGGGAAGGGAAGGGAAGGGAAGGGAAGGGAAGGGAAGGGAAGGGAAGGGAAGGGAAGAGAAGAGAAGAGAAGAGAAGAGAAGAGAAGAGAAGAGAAGAGAAGAGAAGAGAAGAGAAGAGAAGAGAAGAGAAGAGAAGAGAAGAGAAGAGAAGAGAAGAGAAGAGAAGAGAAGAGAGAAGAGAAGATACGATACCATTATGCTGCAGTATAAATCTATGGTGTATCCTCATCTTTAACACTGTGGTTCTGGTCCCTCTGTCTCAAAAAGAATGTATCAGAGTTGGGAAAGGATCAGAAAAAGACAACTGGGTTGAGCTGAACGTATGGGCCATTGTTGGAGACAGGTGACTGGATGTGATGGGCTTTGGTCACTATGGCCATTCTTATCTTCAAAAATTCTTGTAAGTTGAATCTTTGCTCAGTGTCACAAAAATAGTCATTAGGAAGAGAGGTTAGCCTTCCTGTAAATAAAAAAATCAAGAAAGTAATAGTTTAGTGTGAAATACGAGACTCTTCTAGGTCCTCTTATTGGAAAAATACACCTCAAAAGAAAAAGCATCTCTAAAAATAAGTTTTACTCACAGAAGGTGGTTGTTTATTAAAAAATCAAACAGGCAAAACCAAAAAGTGTTGTTTCTTATGGTAGGATCCAGGAGTTCAAGAGAGGCTGTTTGACACCACAGTGTTAGTGTTTCACATAGAATATACGATGGTCTTGCTCCACAGATTCCTAATTGAGTGACTCTCAGTTCTGTGTCAGATGCCATGAAACTGCACCAGTTATCATAGAATCATAGAATGGTTTAGGTTGGAAGGGACCTTGAAGATCATCGAGTTCCAACCCCCCTGCCACAGGCAGGGACACCTCCCACCAGACCAGGTTGCCCAAGGCCACGTCCAGCCTGGCCTTGAACACCTCCAGAGATGGGGCTTCAACAACCTCTCTGGGCAACCTGTTCCAGTGCCTTACCACCCTTAAAGTGAAAAACTTCTTCCTAAAGTTATAACTGAGGCATTTCTCGATGGTTGGGAGAAGGCCAGCCTGGTGATTATCTTCTTAGAGAAGTTCAACATCTCTCTTGTTAGCCCTCACAACATGCTTCAAAGCTATTCATGACCCATATTCAGGATCTCTTTCACATAAGCTTGGGCTGGCATAATGTAAGTGACATTCTGGTAGTCGTGGGCAAATCTGAGTGAAAGGTCTCAGGGGAATCTGTCTTAGGATGTTTTCTTCAGGTTTGTAAAGACTTCAGGTTACACTAAGTGAATCTAAAGAAAAGTATGGAAAGGCTGTAGATTGTATACTGTGATACCTCAACTTCCGCAACTCTTCTATCACCATTCTGGACTAAAACATTCACTTTTTTTTTTCCAGATCCCCTTAACCAGTCTATTGTTCCTGTTTTGAGGGAATCGCCACTCCATAAGTCATTACAATCATTCACCATGTGGATGATCAGGAAGATCTTAGTACTTGGAACATGCTGTGAGCTTCAGCGCCAACATATTGAATTCTGGTATCCAACACCTGACTTCAGCATTTGAAGACTGAATGTTAAAGAGAAAACCTGAATGGTCTGGAGGAATAAATGAAAACGGAGCTCTGCACTTTTCGAAAAGAGGTCTTGATTTACAGATCTGGCAGAAATTATGTTTACAGAAGGAATCCAGGCAGTATTGTTTTATATCTTGGGTATTCTACTAACAAAGTGTCCCTTATAAATATCAGAAATGTGGCATTCGGCTATTAGAGAGGAAGGGAAAATACTCTTGAAGATAGCTTTGTTCCAAGCACAGGGCCATCAGTTATATGCCCAGATATTTCTTTTTCACCCTCTCACTCTTCGGTACTGATTTATGCACTTCACAGAAGATTAGTTCAGAAAGGAGGTGTGAATAAAAGGTAATAAAGAATGATATAGTCATCTGCAAGATGAAAATGAAAAACACATGAATTCCCACCACATATAGTACCACTTGTATTGTCATACGCCAGAATCATGTCTGGATGATTATGTTAACATTTTGCTTTAACAATGATGTCATTGATGTAATGTGATGGAAAATCTAGCTTAGGAGACTACTGTGTAAGCTGAAGTTTTCAACAAATTAATATTTCTTCAGTGTTGGACTCTAGTATGAAAAGTTCTATTTCAGCAAAAAAATAAGCGTCTTCATCATCCCAGAAAGATTACACTGGGAAGTGAAAAGTGAAATCAGAGCAGAGGATGACTCAGTATAACCATTCAGCAGAGCTCTCTCTCCAGAGCTCAGCAAATAAGTTATTAAATTTCACTGAAACACCACTGGCTTTGGATGAAAGGACACTATTAGGGCTGAAGATTTCACTGTCAGTTCTTCTGTCTGTTATAACCTTGGCAACAATCCTTGCAAATGTTTTCGTTGTTATTACAATTTTTCTGACTAGAAAGCTCCACACACCTGCAAATTACCTCATTGGCTCCTTGGCAGTGACTGATCTTTTAGTGTCTGTCCTAGTAATGCCCATCAGTATTGCTTATACTGTCACACACACATGGGCCTTTGGCCAAGTGCTGTGTGATATCTGGTTATCATCAGACATCACATGCTGCACAGCCTCAATCCTACACCTCTGTGTTATTGCACTGGACAGATACTGGGCTATCACAGATGCTTTGGAATATGCCAAACGCCGGACCGCTGGCCGAGCAGCACTCATGATTGCTGTGGTCTGGATGATATCTATTAGTATTTCTGTGCCACCATTTTTCTGGAGGCAAGTGAAAGCTCATGAAGAAATTGCAAAGTGTACTGTGAATACAGATCAAATTTCCTACACAATTTATTCTACTTGTGGAGCTTTCTACATACCAACTGTGCTCCTCCTGATATTGTACGGTAGAATTTATGTAGCAGCTCGATCCAGGATTCTGAAGCCGCCCTCCTTATATGGGAAACGTTTTACTACTGCACACCTGATTACTGGCTCTGCTGGCTCTTCCCTCTGCTCCATTAATGCTAGCCTTCATGAAGGGCATTCCTATTCAGGTGGATCCCCACTATTTATCAATCATGTTAAAATAAAACTTGCAGATAGTGTCCTGGAAAGAAAAAGAATTTCTGCTGCAAGAGAAAGGAAAGCCACCAAAACTTTAGGCATTATTCTGGGAGCTTTCATTTTCTGCTGGCTGCCTTTTTTTGTCATGTCCCTAGTCCTACCCATCTGCCAAGATGCTTGTTGGTTTCATCCCATCCTACTGGACTTTTTCACATGGTTAGGTTACTTAAACTCATTGATCAATCCAGTCATTTATACAGCTTTTAATGAAGAATTTAAACAGGCTTTCCAAAAACTAATACATTTCAAAAAGTGTTCATCTTGATCTTTTCCGGTTGTGTTACTGACCCTTGTGCGATCTTGCAGCCTACCTGGAAACTTTCTGTGCTTTTATTCCTAAGGTACGGAGTGGTAATTGCCATCTCTGCTGCTACCCTGTGCTGTGCATGTAACTGGGAACTTCTTGCCTATTTGGTACTTTCTGTCTGGAATTCTATATCCCATTACAGAACTTGTCTGTGCACTGATCGTTTGTGTATGTAAGATCAACACATGAAGTAAGCTTTGTAACATGTGAAGGAGTGTGAACCAGAGAGCTGAGTTTGTACGATGAGATGACACATGTTATCCAATTCTGCCATGCCTTTGTAACGTGATGAGAGGAAAATGTGTGCATATTTGCAGGATGTCAGTATTTCTGCTGCACATTATTAAAAATTTGTGTAGGCTGAGAAAGTTTCTGGAGAACAGGATCTGATATCTACATTTTCTATGGCATGTATACTATCTATTTGAAATTGATAAAACCTGTAACTTTTTCAGAAGTTGTGTGACACAGCTTGACCATAAGCAGCAGGGCATAGAAGACATAGCGCGTAAGTTCTGGGGATATTTCACGAATACGGCATTTGAAACTATGTTTTTGGTGAACTGTAGAGAGAAGAGAACTTATTTGAAATAATTTTTACACATCTTATCACGAATAGAATAGCCACTACAGAAATACTACAAAATAAATAGCGTGAAAATTATTGAAAAGTACCTTGATCTTATATTTCTGTTAATTTTTTTATATATAATGTATAGGCTCCCTTCTGGCCTGCCCTCCCTGTATCCAGGCCACTCCCAGCTTCTCCCCTTATGGGACAGCTGGTATGGCACCGCCAGTCCAGTGTTGGTCTGGTGGTAGCTGAGGTATGTAGGCATCACAAAAGGTTGAAAAAAACACCTCTACTAGAATAATGGGTTATACAGTCTCATATTTGGCCTGCGGCAGGGGACCTACGGGACTACATGAAATTTGAAGAGATACAACTCCATGATCCTTGTCACTCTAAAGAACCATTTGTGGAGTCTGAAGGAAGGTCTCCTAGCTTAACATAGGACATGGCATATTCCAGGACAGTGGCACCTTCTAAAGGAGACAGACAAGCAGCCAGTTCCTCCCCAGAGGACACAATTTGTGTTATTTTAGAACAGTCTCTTTCATCGTGGGTATGGGTGATACAGGTCTTCCTGGACAGTAGTGGCGCACATCAGGGTTTCAGTCAGCTGTTGAGCTCATGTGTTTAAAGAACTGATGTTTAAAGTCAGGTTTTATGCCTCTGGGTCCACATCACTGGAGCTCTTCACATCCTCTCAAGGATGTTCAAGGATTTGGAGGAGTCATTCTGTCTGACATTGACAACAGCGAGGCAAGACTGCTTTTAAAATGACCCATCAGCGCTGCCAGCAGTGGCTGACCCTCAGAACAAAGAGCACCCTGGAAAGTTTCCTGCAGGCATATAGCATAAGCACTAGTGTGAGAGTGCCCATGATATGACATCCCCTTGTTACCTCAGAATCCTTTCCTGTCCCCCAACAATTTAACCTGGGAGACAGTCACAGCCTGGAGAGTGTGTACTTCCAGAAGTCACAGGATCAGACCTCTGCAGACTTTTTTTTGCACTACAGGCCAAGGTTTCCTGTTTTGAAGACACTGCTTTTGGGATATCTCTGAAGTTTCTCCTCTTTTTCCCCAGATGCTGTTTTGATGGTGTCCATTCTGCCTGTACTCTGTGCTTTCTGGACCCCTTGTCTACTGTGCTTATCTGGCACAGCCCAGTGACCTGAGGGGCCCAGGGTACAGGGAGAGTGTCACACAGCTTTAACTGCACAAACGTACCTGTTTTACAGCTTGAAAACAAAAAAGACCCAACTGGGGCAAGTGAATAAAGGACAAATCAAGTAAATGATAGTCAGGGTCACAGTCGAAACCCAGAATGAAGATCTGGGTTCCTCAGAGACTTGAATGAATCAAAGATGGTTTTTCTACCTCCCCTCCAGCAGCCTGGGCAGCATAGTGCTGGTGTCTCCTGCGTTGTACCAGCCTCTGCTGAGAGCTATAGGCTGTCCTTCCCACCATATGTCTTCATGCTGCCTAAGGCAGGCCTTGCCTTCAGCCAGGTCCCTTATGAACTACTGATCCTCTTCCTATCTCGTGTTTCAGGCTGTCACGCTAGCAGTTAGCCCTCAGGTCACAGTGTTCCTGTGAAAACTTGGCAGCAATGCTGTCACTGGGTTGTCCAAATGATGCTGAATTTTGGCCTGCATTTCGCTTAGGAGTTTTTCCACACTGTCCTTCAGGTGGCCTCATGCCTGGTTCTAACCTTGAAATCTAGCCTTGGAGCAGCTGATGCCAACATCTCATTAGAAATACTGAAAGAGGCAATGATAGCAAGCGTGTCATTTCTTGCTCATATCTGGGGATGTGCAATACATAGAATCAGAGTAATTCAGATTGGAAGGGACCAGGTTACTCAAGGTTTTCTTCAGCCTTCCAAGGATGAGGATACACAACCTCTCTGGGTAACCTGTTCAAGTGCTTAACTGGCCTCATGGTGAAAAAGATTTTCCTTACATCCAGTCTGAACCTCTCTTTTTTCAACTTATGTCTATTGACTTTTAGTCTCCCACTAGTCACTTCCTCATAGGTCCTGGGGGAGCTGCTGTCAGGTTCCCCCACAGCCTTCTCTTTTCCAGACTGAGCAAGCCTGGTTCATTCAGCTTCACCCTCTGTGTTTTTGAGGCAAGTTCTCCAGTCTCTTGACCATTACGGTGTCCCTCCATTGACCTCACTCTGGTTTAGGTATGTCTTGTACTAAGAGGCCCAAAAGTGGACACAGTATTCTAGATGTAGTGTAACACGGGCTGAGTAGAGTAGGATAATCACTTCCCTTGTTTTATTAGCTATGCTTCTGCTAATATAGCCTTCTCTGCTGCCAGGGCACAGTGCTAGCTCCTGCTCAGCTTGCGGTCTACCAAGACCCCCTGGTGCTTTCCAGCAGAGCTGCTACCTAGCCAGGCAGTCCTCAGCCTGTGTCACTGCAAAGAGTTCCTCCTTCCCTGATGCAGGATTTTGCATTTGTCCTTGTTGAATTTCATGAGGTTCCTGTTAGCTCCTTTCCCCATCCTGTCTAGGTCCCTCTGAATAGTGGTGCTGAGTGTATGCACTGGACCCCCGAAGTCAGTGTCATCTGCAGACTTGAGTGCACTCTGTCACCTCCTCCAGGCCATTGATAAAGATGTTAAACAGGACAGGTCCTAGGATAGCCCCCTCCAGTACTCTGCTTGTTATCAGGCTGTCCACTCACCCGGACCACAACATCCCAAATTGGATACAAGGATATTGTGGGAGTTATTGTTGAAAGCCTTGCTAAAGTCAAGGTAAATTACATTCTTCTCTGATCATGCACAAATCCAGTAAATGTGTCATGCAAGGCTATCAGACCATCAGACATGATTTACCCTTTGCAATTGCATGCTGACTGTTCAACTTCTTCACTATGCTCTTGCTCAGATCCAGCCTCCCAAGGCAGTACAACCGAAGACTGCAATTTTGTCATTCTTTTTCAGACTGTGTTGCAGAATTAGTTAGAGAAAATCTCTGGACAGGATAGCACAGAAGCAGGAGCCTGAAAGAGGTCAGTCTGAGTGACCTCTGCAGCACCTTGTACCACAGACCACAGGGAAAAGTGCCTCAGAGAACAAGAGAAGGAGGGGAGCACACGGTTTATGTCTGCTATGCGAGGAGTTGTAATAATGTTTCCCTGCTGTATATTTATAGCTGGTTGTAATGGTCAGTGAATTGAGATTCCTTCACTTTTGCGAACAGTCCCAGAGAAGATGGCTCAAATGGATTAAAGACCAGTGGGCAAATGTAGGTAGGGTATGTAGAAACCCAAGTCTTAGGGAAGTCCTTAAAGAAAAAGGCTTCCTCTTCATCTCGTATGTTCAGATTGAGGCATATTATCTCTGCTTCTGTGTCAATGTTCTAAGCCTGCTCTTTGTGAAGGACCTGTTGTCTTCTGTTTCTTCCCACTATTCAGATGGGCATCTGGAACCTTTCTACCCACCATCCTTTCCATAATTCCTGGACCATGAGCCCTTTGACTTTCTCCAGCCCTATGGCAAGTTCCTAACTAGAAAATTTTGCCCTCTTTGTACATATACAAATGAAGCTGGAAAGAGGGAAAGGAGAGCAAGACCTTGACAGTACAGTCCAGTATTTAGAACACATCTAGAAAGCAGAAGACACAGGGCCAAGTCTGTTCTCTAATAAGTAATAGATGGTTTATGCACAGTAGAATTACTTCAGCAGGTGAAACTGTGAACTTTGTCCTTCCATATCTGGGGAGCCACATAGTTTAGAAACAAGCTTCCCAGCAGAGTATTTTGGTCATTGACTTAGGGGGTTGGCATTTCCAGGAAAGAGTTGGGTTGGTATCAGTAGCCAAAGCCAAGGAAAGCTCCCAGCTGAGATTCTTGGGACAGTAAGTACCTGTGCATGGGGATCTGGAGACCAAATGTCTCCACA
Source organism: Pluvialis apricaria (assembly GCA_017639485.1). NCBI lineage: Eukaryota > Metazoa > Chordata > Aves > Charadriiformes > Charadriidae > Pluvialis > Pluvialis apricaria. Next base: position 223,481 of record CM030027.1, on the reverse strand, counting down.
GAATTTCTCCTGGTGGTTCACCTGCCCAATGTGAATCATAAAACCCCAGATAATGGTCCTGGAAGGGCCTTTGAGAGGCCGGCTAGTCCATTCCCATTGCTCTATCTGGTCAACTATGCTTTTGTCCTTTTCCTGTCTTGCTTACTCTTGAAGATTTCCAATGATGAATGGAATGGCAAAATACAGCATAGGAAGATAATCCACTACTATTCTTTGGGCTTTTATAAGACACTGTTTAATTCAACAGCAAACAAGATAGGCCCTTTCATTGACTAGATTATAGGCAAAATAAAAAAGGCATATGGTCTAATATTAGACCATTCTTAATGCTTGTAAGTATTTGATATAGTGCTTCAGGAACTCATATTGGAAAACACAGTGATATGGAACTGGCACAGGAAAACACTAGCTAAGCATCATAAATGAAAGATAGATAACACCCCATACCCTCTGAGTTGAAAGGAGGAGGCTATCATGTCACAGAGATCAATGTCCGTATTTACCGTGTCATTAATGCTCTGTGGATCACAGTCAAGAGTACACAAATGCATTTCACAGAAGGTACACGAGTGCTGCATGATTTCTAAGTGCCTCTCTGGTGAAGCTCGTGCAATATTGAGCACCCAGGTAAGTTAAAACGCATTTTTTTATTTGTATACAAGTATATATTATGGTTGTCCCAGCAGACACTTATTTCAATAATAACGTGGAAATTGTTGAAAAGAGAAGAAATAGCTAAATAAAAGTCAAAGCATGTGTGTTCACTGCAGCACCCTGCAATTAAATTTCAGTGCAGGTTATTCCTACAACTGGGGAAGGGGATGAGCTTCAGCAATGAGGAGTCACCACACTGAAGGCTGGCAAGACAATGAAAGTGGAAGCTGATCATTCCTCCCAGGAGAAGCCTCAATCATGCAATGTGAAGGGAAGATAGTCATGGAAAGTGTGTGAGTTGAAGCAATACTGCTATGCTTACCAATCCAAAGATGGTTCCTTGTGCGTGGGGTAGGGAGGAACAAATCTTGTACGTGTAAGACTACTCCCTCTGCAGTAAACCTTGAAAGCCCTTGAAGGAATGTCAGGAGGGATGGCTGTAGTTATGGTTCCCATGCAATTTCCATTATGACAATCTGGCTACAGGTGCTCAGTAGCTCTTCTCACTCAGATGTGAGGAATTCCCAACAGCTTCAGCAAAATTCATTTAACTTTTCTGAATTCTGTTTCAGTACAGCCAAGATGCTTCTGTTGAAAATGCCAATGACCAGACACACATTCTATACACTTGCTGTGAATAACAGATTTTGCGTTTAGATTTCATCACCTGTAAAACAGAAGGAAGAAAAAGGTTAGTACGTAGTGAAGGTAAGAGCCCTCTCAGCCAGATTTCCTCTAAGCCGTTTTGTTCACATACACACCATGTCCAGCTTCAGGTGACAACAGTCACATTTTCACAGCAGTTGTGTTGCCAGCATCTGTTACTGAGAGGGAGGCACTTTTCAGTAGCCTGCCAAGGTCCCTCCGAGTAGCAGCCCTACCCTACAGCATAGCAATAGCTCTCCCCAATTTGGTGCTCTGCAAACTTGCTGGGAGTGCAAGACAGCTCATTGTCCAGGCCATTAATAAAGACACTATCGACCTATCAGTGTGCATCTCTGAGAGATGACCCTAGCAACTAGTTGCCAGTTGGACTTCATATTGTTGATATGACTCTTTTAGCCCAACTGTGCAGCCAGCTTTTCATTCACTTCACACTTCACAAATCTCACCAACTTGCTTACAAGTAGACTGTGGGAGACCATGTCAAAGGCCTTGATAAAGTCAATGCTACAATCAATACATACAACATCCAGTGCCCTCCTGTTGTCCACACAGGCTGTTGTCTCATTGTAGGAGGTAATGAGGTTGGCCAGGTACAACTGGCCCTTGGTAAATCCCTGCTGGCTGCCCCCAGTCACTTTCTTGTCCTTCATGTGCTTGGAAATAGCTTCCAGGACAATATACTTACTGTCCAGTCTTCCCAGGGACTTAGTTAAGGCTGACCAGCTCATAGTTGCCTGGATCCTCCTTCTTGTCATTCTTGACAGCAAGTATGACATTTGTCTTTTTTCAGTCATCAGGAACTTTTCCCCATCACCAGGACTTTTCAAAGATGATAGAAAGCAGTCTTGAAATTACATTGGCAAGCATGCTTGGCACCTTCAAATGCATCCCCTCTGGTCCCATGTGTAGGCCTAATTCAGCTGACATTTTTAAGATGTCTGCTCCAGGAAGGGGTGAAACACCCCCTAAACTCATCTGACTTTAATGACAATATTTCCAGTATCTAGGGAGGAAGAGACTGAAATGAGACTTGTATGGAAGAATCTGTAGTGGAGATATCTAATGTATTCAGACAAACCCTGCTCTCAGTGCGTGCAAATCCTGTTTATTATTCCCAGCAACTGCCACTCCCCATCCTGGTGTTCTCCAGATATGTCAGGTTCTGGTTCCTTATGAAGCTGATGAAGACAGATATGAAGATCCTTGATTTGAGGAGGACTCTCACTGTAATGCCATAGCATATGCTTTTTGACCAAGAGGAACATGGCAGCAGTATGAACTGAATAAGACACAGACCTGCTTCTGATGTTGCTGCTTGCTTCTCAGGGCCTTTGTTACTGTACCTTGATATGGCTGCAGGCTCCTAAGGGAGGTAATGGTGGGATCCTGCTGATCCTAGGAACAAGAAACAGTTACACTCACACACACACACACAAAACCCCAAACCCAACAAAACTTATGTTGGTTGCCACATAGAGTGCTGATAATGATGGAAGACTAGCAAGCTATGCAGCACTGCTGCCCACACAATCATGCATCTGTTTCTTTTTTCCTGCTTACTGTGTTTAATAATATTCCTAAACTCTGTGTGGCACCTAGCACAGCCAAGGCTCCAGCTCTGTCAGGAGCTTTTAGAAACTAATTCAATAAATACCAGGATCTTATGATGCTATAAATACTTAAAGCCTGAAGACCTGGAATCAGGTAATAACAGGGCAATTCAAGTCTTACTTTGCAGAGAGAAGCAAGACATTTTGATTTGATGGATACCACTGGCTCAGAAAACAGTGGGCTGATTTAACTCACTAAACTGGCAGAAAAGTATTCACTCTGCTTTAATTTTCTGCCAGTTTAATGAACTGAACAAATGCCAGAACTGGTGCAACAGAAAGCAGCACAGGCTCACAAGCAGTTTCAGAAGGAGGGAAGCAGAACTGCATGTATCATCATCAGCAAGCTGTTAGATCAACTTAGACACCTCATTTAAATTCACCATAGAAACAGAGCAAGTACAGAATAGCAAGAATATCTGAAGAATCAGTTCAGGGACTTCATGAACTGGAAGATGACTCAGACATTTTTAATAGCCAGTGAGAAATCTGTTCACTGTGAGCTTGTTTAATCCCTTTTCAACCTCATGTCTCTGGTGTTCGTGGCATCCTGCGGCCATCCACTTCTCACGTTATCAAGCTGTGCATAAACTGCATGAGCTACTTTTGTTTGTTTAAACCTACTACACCCATATGGGTCCTCTGTTGTCAGATATGCTGTCAGATTCTGTTGCTTCCCCATATTATTCATGATTTTATGGGCGTTTGTCACCTTCTCTCCCCCCATCATTTCTGGTCATATCTGCCTGTATTACTTACACCCTGCACCTTGGAACTTTTCTGTCAAGTACCATAAGAACAGGAGGCTGCCACTACACAATGATAGTCTTCCAGGTAAGAAAGAGATCGCTGCTTCCCTCTCAGCTTTAACCCACCCCGCTGTTCATATCTGCCCACAAGCAGAGCGGTCTTCTCCAGCCCACCCTAAGCAAGTGAACAACAACAGCAGTGTAACCACTGGCATACCACCACCTCCTCCACTCCCCCATACCTCTGCTCCCTCTTCCCATTCCAGCCTGTGTAGTTTTCCCCCCTCCTGGTCCCCTTTACTTTTCAGTGTGAGTTTGGCTCCCCTACTTTGCTCCCATCTTCCCCGCCAATTGTATACCTTTTGTTCAGCAAAACCAGTCCAGTTAAGAGCTGGGTCTGCCTCCTCACCTTGTTGCATCCCCTGTTCCACTTGTCCCTTTCTGTCCTTTTGTCTGGTGCTCCATTGACTGCACTAAGTCCCCATGAATAAAAAACAAAAAAATTGCTCCTTCCGCTCAAAGCAGCCAGAGCTTCCTTATTTCTCCTCTCTTCCTTTTCTCCTAGATATCTGCCTAGGCAGCTGCAGCCCTGTTACCACAGCCACTGTATCACCAGCTGCAGCCATGACACTTCTGCACCACCCACAGCAGGCAGGATATCTCCCACACAGATCTGGAGGTCTGACATTTGTCATTCCCTGGTTTTCCACTCACTGTCTCTTCCTTGCATGGAAGTCCCCCCGGATGTTGGTTCAGATGCCCCCTTCGTGAAGGGCTTCTTTCTCCCCCTTTATTTCCCCTCAGCCCAGTTTGTTCTCCTGTACGTCTCACCTGCCTCCCATCACTCATGCTGGGTGGTAAGGGCTTAACCCTCTGCCTTGTGCTTTCCTTCCAGGAGCAGTTCATTGTCCAAATGCTGCTGGCATCTTGTGGCACAGGAGGCTGAGGAGCATCCTTCACAGTCCCTACTGAGCATTCTGCTCTTGGTTGCGTTACTGCATGATGAGGACTTGCCAAGGCCTGGGGAACGGCTGCAATGGCTGTCTTTTGGCTCAGAAGGACAGGTGCTGGGTTTCCAAAACCCCAAGAAGGGTGCCAGCACCACTGGTAGAAACCTGTCTTCCCCAGCTGTCCCCTCAATGGCTGCTAAGGAGCCCACCTGGGTGCCAGGAAGGATCCTGCACAGACTGCTGCAGCCAGCAGACACTGCTAATGACAATGACCAGGCAGGAGCCACATGGATGGTATGGAGGATACACAAAGGATACACATGCCTGCCTTGGGGAGACACATTCCCTCTTCTGTCCTTTCTTGTCTCATCCACTCCTGAACGTGGTCCCCTGGAGCCCCTGAGTCCCTCTCAGTGCTCAGACTTCCATCTTCATAATGATGGGGACTGAACTATGAACAAGGATGGTGAATGCACGCTGTGAGACCTGTGACTCCCTTCTGCCCTGGGACAAGGCTTCCTCCACAGCATATCAGAGGAGCAGATCTGTAAGGAAGTCACTGTCCTTGTCCTCCTGGAGGCCATGGTGCAGGAGGTCTTGAAATACTTGGTCATTGCTGGAACAGGGTTCACCTCTGGGCTTCAGGGAGGACTCCTGTTCAAGAGTTGTGACTTAGCTGCCATTTCCAAAGTCCGACTCTGACAACAAGAGGAGCTTTTGATAGTGCCCCAGAGCAGAGCTCTGAGCCTTTAGGATGTCTCTGAATGGTGAAGCCTTTCAGTGAGCATCCAGCACATATCAGCTGAGCCTGCCAAAGGCTAAGGGTGCCACCCAAGTCCTGCTGCTGGTTCCACTCATTACATACAGCCTTCTACATGATGATGGTGCTGAGCTTGGTGGTACAGTCAGCCTTTGTCGAGTCCTTGTCCTAGCGTGGATCCCCCAGGCACCCTACCACCAGCAAAGTACCAACATGCAGCATGCTGTCAGGTAACAGCAGGCACAGAGCTTTCACAATGCCTTCCTTGCCCTGGGGAGCAGTTGTTTGCTGAATGGTTTTCCTGGTCACAAGGGTGCACCACGAAATGTCAAAACCCAGCATCATTAAACACCTCAGGGTCTCAGGTGATTCTTTGTACTAGCAAGATACAGAATCACAGAATGGTAGGTGTTGGAAGGGACTTCTGGAGATCATCTAGTCCAACCCCTCTGCTAAAGCAGGTTCACTTAGAGCAGGTTGCACAGGATCGCATCCAGGTGCGTTTTGAATATCTCCAGAGAAGTAGACTCCACAATGTCCAAATGTGTTCTCGGCATTGCATTCCTGCAGGACACTAATGTCAGTGCAGCTCCTGAGCCTACACAGGGGAGGCTAAAGGGGGAGAGATACCACTTCCACCAAAATCTGTGAGAAGTGGAGAACATGTTATCCTCATACCTATGGACAAAGGTGTGCTGCTATTTACACACCTACACCTCAATGCTAGGCCCAGGATATGTGCACAGGAACACTTATTGAAGTGCATGTATCCTGACACTTGAAGTGTCCTGCACTTGAAACACACACTTCTTGCACTTGAAGTGCATGTATCTAACACTTCTTCAGATGTCTGGATCCACATGGAACCTGCACAGGGATTTTATCATGGTGAGTCAACAGGATTGCACTGGGGTTGAAGTGCTTGGCCACTGCACACTCAGGATCTGTCATGGGTGACTGCTCTCCGGGGCATGTTGGCCTAATCAAATTTGAACACCCATATTTGGATGGAGACAAACACATCGATTTCCTACCAACTGAAGTACATTTATATTTTAAGTTTAAACATCTTGCAAGATGTTTAAACCTCTCTAATGCAAGGGTGGCTTGTCTCATGGGTCCCACCTGGTGCCCATGAAGGCTGCTGTAAATTTGGGTCAGACAAATGCCATCTCTTAGCACTTATGGCCATTGAAAATCATTGGCTTTGCACAGTGATCTTTCTATCCAGAAAGAAAATGCTGGATTTTTTTCTGACCAAAGCTCACTAAGGCTGTGTCTACAGTCACCATCAGGTCTACACTTTCCGACACTGCCATAAACATAAACTACTACAGACAGCCTGTATGGAGCATGCTGGTATATGCTTTTCTTTAACCACATACCAGAGCCTGGCAGTCATTTTGCCTCCATTTGAAAGTCCATCCCAAGAGTGCATCCTTTCAGACCTCCTCAGAATGCTGAAGTACCCTTCAGTTTTGCTACAGCCACAAAAGAGGATGGAGAGATTTTCTTGAAGAATCCCCATTACAAAATCCTACCTTCATATGCAAGTGGTGGCTGTCCCTGAAGACTGACACTGGACCTGGTCAGCGTCATCATCGGATGCTTCCTGAACTACAGTCAGCCAGATCAAGTAGATCCCATTATGCTAACTTTGCACATCAGGTGGTCCACCCACATTGTCTCTCAACTAATTGATCCAGAAGATGAGTAGGTCCCACATCTCCTATTTTGCTCCTACTGTGAGTAGGTTCTGCAGGACCAATGCCACCTGAGCCACCTTCACCTCTGGCCTCATAACCAGAGGTTCTGGTCTCCAAACATCTTGGTGCTCTAAATTCCTTCATGTTCTCCATATTGAGAACTTGATGTAGAGTTGGAGCTTCTCTATTTGGCTGCACCCACACTTATCCAGGAGGCCATTTAGGCTTTTGATACACTTTTAGCTGTTTTCACTGTGGAAACTAATGAGGACAACGACAAGTAGATTATGCCTGAGGAATGGTAGAAAAATATGCCAAACATATACAACATCATCTCTTCAGGTTCCTCTTTAGTCAGAGGAGGCATCATTGTGGTCCCCTGGCAGCCCCTGATGGACGTTTTCTTCCCCTCATTTGTTCCACGCTTATTTGAAACACTTAGCAATGTTTGGAGCCAATATCATGCTGCAGCAGTGAATTTCACCATAAACTCTCTACGAAAAACTACCCAAGCACAGCCCCGTTCCTTTCCCAGCACAGCAAATCCAAGAAGCACATGGAAGGTAACCTAGGCTCTACTGTAGACAACTCCCAGCAAGCACATGCATTTAGCTCACACTGAAATAAATAAACACCTTTTTTTGTTTTTCATCTCCCAGCTACATCCAGCTATGCTGTTGCTAGATGGATTTCAAGAGCTGGCATTATATTAGCAAACCTCCCTCACACCAGTTTGGAAATTAGAAGTAGTATCTGTAAAGCAGAGAAGCAAAAAACTGTGGAATGTGGTTCCACCATAGAGCGCACGTAACCTGTGCCTCTGCTGCTGAACGCTGGTGCACAGGTGGAGTTTCAGGAAAGCAAATACCTTCCTCAGTTAGAATGACTACGCAAGCCCTCCTCAGTTTGCCTACAAGTAAGGTCTTGTTCATTCTATGTCTTTGTGTGAGCTTGGATTTTAGCTGTAAACCTAGAAAACATTCTTTAAAGTGTTGATACTCCATTCAGAACCAGTATGTTTCAGACTGTGCTATGGAAACAGGACCAAAGAGTAGTATTTTAACTCAGTATCACAGCATGGACAGCATTCTATCAGAGCATTACAAGCCAAATCACCTAGCGCTCGAAGCATCTTCCTTTTGCATTGTCTGAAATAAAAGTGTTGGAAACACAGTCTTAGCTAAGATACCAACTGGCAAAAGGGGACAACGCACTCTAAGACTGCCTGGTGTAGCTACACGGCCGGGAGGCTGGAAGGGCTCACAGCTGCTGACTGGATCCTCTGCTGACTCAGCTGGGCAGTTACAGCCCGGTGCTGTAAAAAAGCAGAGCCATCGCTCCTCCGTGTCACCCTCCAGCTCAGCATCACGTAAGTCCTGGGGCTTTGCTTACAGCCAAGTGACACTGAGCAGCTTTTCCCAGTTTGTGCTGGAAGGTCTCGTCTCTCATTCCATCTAAAACCTCTTTGCACATACCAGAGCTGGAAACAACCGCTGCCGAGTCCCCACTTGATTGAATGCCAAGTCCCAAACTTTCCAAGAGATGAACACAGAAGGGGAGTTGCAACGACGGCCTTGGAGGACAAAACTCTCTGCACCATCTGGCATACAGCCCTCTGCCCTGGTTTTAGGGAGACCGATCTCTTGTAAACGCCTGGCGTTACCTGGCAGGGAGGGAGCGCCTGCGACGGCACCGGCAGTGCCCTCCCTGCCACCGGCCCCTCCAGAGCCCTGAGGCAGCGGCAGAGCCCGAGCTGGTGGCAGCCCCAGGAGGCACCACCGAGGGGCTGTGTCTGGAGGGCTCTCCTGCACAGACACACGGGGAAACCCGTCACAAGCGAGCCTCACCTGCACCCCGTCCCGCAGCGGTCCCGCGACACCCACCCCCGGCGAGCTGCTCGCCGCTCCCCTCCCCGGCCTCCCCGTTTCCCTCCTGGGGCCCTTCACAAAGCAGCAGCCCACCTGCACTGACACGAGGCTGCCCGCCGAGCGCAGCCCGCCCCGCTGCCCCCCAAAATGGCCGACGCTCCCTCACCGCCCTCTCCCAGAGCCGGGGGAGGGCGTCGCGGAGCTGCACCGCGTCCGGGCCGGGCCCGGCAGCCCCCGCCCCGCTCCCGTTGACGTCAAGCACCGCCCGGTACCGCGTCCCTCCCCTCATTGTCAGCGCCCGCACCCGCTGCCCGAGCCCGGAGCCCCCCGCGGGCTGCGGCTGCCCAAGCCCGGGCTGTCCCGCCGGCTAGAGCGCGCCGCCGGGCGGGAGGGAGACCTGGCCGCTCCCGCCGCCCAGGTAGGCAGAGGTGGGCGACGAGGGGGCGGGCGGGGGGTGCTGGGACCGGCGGGGCGGGGAGGAATTTGAGGCATCCGCTTTGTCTCCGCGGACAACAGACCGCCTTCCCTGCCCGGGCGGGCGCCTCAGGGCCGGGTCGCCCGCGGTGTGGCGGCGGCTGGTTCCCCGCCGCCGCCACACAGCAGGCGACCCGGCCCTGAGGCTCCTGCTGGGGCCTCAGCTCGCGCTCGGAAATGGAGCCGCCGTCGGGCTCCTTCCGACGTGACCGGAACAGCCGCTTTCCTGACCGGAGAGCGGCTCCGCCAGCGCCCGATCCCCGCCCGGGAAGGGCATGGTCCCTCAGGGCTGCCTTCGCGAAAGGTCTAAAATCGCTCGGTGTGCATGGCGGGGTTGTGGTGCAGTTGAGATTTTGGAGGTTTCCAGGCGCTCAAAGCACGGGATTTCTGTGAATAACCTTTTTTTTTTCTCTCTATCTTTTCTTGCTGCAGTTACGTACTCCCTTTCCTATTGCTTTTTACCGAATTCCCCTTTCTTTCCCTAGCCCACCCGCATTTATTGTATAATTAATAATGTTCTCCCTTTTATAGCTGAGCTTTTCCTATGCTCTGGCTTTGTTAATCACTTTAGCCTTGTTTGCTCGCCCGTAGTGAGGGAACTCATTGGTGGAGCATCGTGAAACCTTTCCTTTTCTCTTCATAAAATTTCTTAAAAGTACCACGTTTTGCTTTCCTAGGTGTCCCTCACGCTGGTACGTGAAGCAAGTGGAATAGCAGACATTTGGTGGTTGTCCTTGGTGACTGTGCTTTCGTTGCAAATCTGCATTTTTTTTTTAATCTTCTAATGCTATATCTGAAGCCTTTAAACCAATTAAAAGCAAGTTAAAGTGACCGTCCCAACTAATCAGCGCATTCAAGCTCGGTGCAGTGGGATTAGATTTTAACTGCTGCGTAAATTCTGTTAAAATCTTCCACAAAAATGACAGGGAAGAGTGCTAGCCATTGCAGCCCACACTGGGGTTGTTTCTTATCAAGCCTCCAGCCAAGAGCTGCCTGGGCGGGTGAGCACCTCCCCAAGCAGTACTGCACAGCGATGACAGCCAAAGGGGGAAGTATTTTTACAACCCTGGAGTAGTCTTGGGCTTTCGGAGTTTAGGGAAAAAAATGCAGTTACTTACCACATGCCTACAGTCTCTTGGCAGAGATATGCATCTCCTGGCCTGCTGGATAGTGAGGAGGGACAGTGTTCTGTGGTGTTTCTGTTCTCTGTGTGAGTTCAAAACTTACAGCTATGTGCTCTGCTCAGTTAATGCGGCCCATGGACAGCCAGCACGTTTCGGCAGGGGCAGCGTGCTCTGTGGCCATTTCATGTCCGCGGCACTTGCAGATACATAATTCCTCCATTGTTTCGGCTCCGCAGCGGTAAGGATGGCAGAAAACGGTTGGTGCTGCTTGCCAGGCTGACCCCCCACCCTGGGGCTCCGAGAGGCCCGAGGGAGCGATGGTCATGCAGGAGGCTGGGGTGCAGGACCCCTTGCTGGGATTGTGCCCTGGCAGCTGGGGCTGGTTGGGGCATCCAGCCCTCTGTACCAGGCTGGGCACTGCAGGGGGGAGAAGGACATGAAGAGCTGGTTGCTGTGTTTCTTTTGGTCGTGTGTTTGAAAGTTCCTAGAGGCAGGAGTGAATCCGGGTACAGGGCTGTGGGAGAATTCAAGGGTAGGTGGGGCCCCATTAACTAACCCCTATGCCCCTATTCTGCTCTGAGCAGCCCTTCAGCCTCAGCTTCTCTGTAATCCTCTAAATGGTAAAGTTTCTTCAGTTCAGTACAGGGCAGTCTGACCGATTTCTACTTTCTAGGAAGTCAAAATAAATTATGGCAATGTGGACTCTTCACTAACCCTCTGGCTTTCTCTGTGCTCTGAAAATTTGGCCCAACTGAGAATAAGTTACTGAATTTATTTATTTAATGTGAGTTAGGAAGTGTAGACAAAAATAGCTTATGTTAAAAAAGAGTACTCTCAAGTGTGGCTGTTACCAGAAATGGTAATGTTTAAAAGCCTGGTATGCCTTACAATCTAGACCACGTTATTTTTTTTGTTAAAATGAGTTGGTGATTACATCTTTGAGAATGAGCTTACTGGACACAGGCACTCTGAAGTTGTGCTCATCCTCCACTAAACCCTTCCTTCCCGGTGAGGGCTGCGGTCAGTGAGGAACCAGGCAGTATGTGCCTCTTTCCTCATGGAAGCTTTTCAGGAAGTGTGGCTGGCATGACTGAGCCAAATAACAAAATAGGACAATTTTGATACAATTGTTACACTAAAATGAAGGAAATAATCTTTTTAGGAGGCCATTTGGATTGGAAGATTCACATGGTGGTGATGACTAGTAGCAGTAATATGTTTTGCACTAACTAGTCCAGTGTAGGTCATAGGAACCCTTAAAACCTATTGGAAGGGAGAGCACTAGTTGTGGTGGTTATGGCTTTTTTAGTTACGTCTTCACAAATGTAAGGTCTGCTGTACAGTCATTTTGCCTTGGGTAATATTTGGATCTGCATATGTGAAGAAGAAAGCATGAGTGTTTTCAAATACTTGGTGAGAGCTGGTGGGCAAGCATTGCCTGCCAGAGCTTTCTGCATCCCTGGTGCTGGTGGTCTGCTGCACCCTTCCATACTGTTATTCCATCTGCTTTAGGCAGGCTGCATCTTTCTTTGGAGGGCGTTAAGTGCCTTAATTTGATCTCCTCTTCTCTTTGTAGTCACCAAAGGTGGGATTAATCTCCCCGCCCAAGCTCAGCTATTTGCCAGGGTAACAGGGAAAGGCAGCCTTCCGCTGGTGGTGACTGCGGCCACCCACTGCAGACACTGTGGACAGTCACATCTCTCTGGATTTGAGGGTTTAGAGTTGGTGACAGAATCAGTTTAGTGGAAAACCCACAAACTGTTTGCCTTGAATTGGCCAGATTTAAGAGCCTTCATAACCATGCTGACTCCGAGAAGGCACTGCAGGCATGCCATTCTCATGGAGTTGATGGGGTTTGGGTTGATTCAGCAGCCTGAGAATCAGAGCGCATTTTGAAATGATCAAATACAAAGTGTGGCATTGGATGTCAGCCACCAAAATGTGGCAGTTTAGGCCTTAATATTTTTGTGTCTCTGGCTTTGTCTTTGTAGGTTTTGGCAGTGATGTTCTTCTGCCGAGGCCCTAATCTGGGCTGATAAGGGGTTGTAAGGCACAGTTCAGCCCTGTGTTCTTTAACCTTTGTCAGGGTGGAGTAAGATACGCACGTGCAACAAGCAGCCTTACCTAAGTGCACTGGCAGTATGCATAGGAGCATAAAAACCATGCACAGGCAGTTTCTGTTTCCTTCTCTGTAAAACAGAGCTGAGACTATTTCGGTGCTTTCTTGCAGCGGTTGTGCAGCAAATTTAACGTTTGAATTCCTGGAGGTTTGAGGTTCTCATAGAAACACAATCCAGAAAGGTGAATGCACTGTTACAGTAAAGGGCTGTTTAGAAAATATGAGTTTTAATGTTATACTTAGCAATCAGCTTGCTATGCCACTTTTTGCCGTGAGAGCTGGATAAGCTCTGCTGATGGTAGAACCCATTTGGATCCACACAAATAGCCCCAGGAACAAAATGGATCATTTCTTCACTTAGGAACAAAGTTGCCAAAATACACAGCTATAGTGTAAGGAAACATCCACTGATAAGTTTGTTTCTGCACGACAGTGGGCAGATGAGAGGTGCTGCTCACTGCTGCAACTCTGTCAACTTGAAGGAGAGACAGGAATTTGCATACCCTCTCCAGTCACGATTTTGGGAAGTGCTACATCAGTTCAGGTGGGCACTGTGGCTGGACAAGGTGGGTTTGCCTTTCCCCTTGTCCCAGCTGCTTTCTCCTCCAGATGCCCTTTCCAGCTTTACTCCAGCCGACACAAACTCTGTGCAGCCATGTGGAGGGAGCTGATCAGGGTAAAAATTAACCATCAGCCTTCTCCCCACCTCTTTAACCCTCCCTAATTCACAGCCTGGCTGCAGGGTTGCTTTTGTCTGTCCAGGGGAGGGGAGTGTGGGACTAGAAGAGGGCAGGCGCAGTGCAGGGCCACCTAAAAATGACTGTGAAACTTCAGTCTGAGGATCTGGTCCAAAGTCTGTGAGGTCACTTGTGCAATGATAGCATCCCTTGAGCATATTAAGCATTGCTGCCTGTGTTTGTATCTCTGCCACCATCTTGCTTTTGTGGTGACTTTGGATGTGCTACCTTGGCAAAGTTCCTGCTCACACAAAGCACTGCCCAGGTTTGGGCAGCAGGAGTACTGACGCCACGTTTAGAGGAATTCAGTGGAAAAGTTCCTGTATTTATTAAGTCCCAAAATTTTTGCCCTGTTTGTCAGAGCTTTACTGAGTTGGTCAAACCTCAGATATCTTCTCAGCTTCTGAGCTGTATTGTCTGGGGTCTGATCAGCTGTGTTGAACTTGGGCCAGCAAAGCGCACTGATTTTGCCTGTGTAAATACTTTGTGTGAGCTGGAAACTTTTGTATTGCTGCTCCTTGGCCTGCCGCAGTGTAACATCAGCCATCCTGAGCCACCTCATCCCCTGCACTGCCCTGGCGCTCCAGGAACCGGTTGTCCACAACCCAGCCATGCTCGGTGCCAGCCCTCATCCTCCCTTGGCGGCAGGTGTGGTTCGGCTCCATGGGCACATCCCATTTCTCACAGGTGGGCTTTTTGGTGCTCCAGGATGAAGCCCATGGGGGAGGGGGGGGGATGGATACACTTGTGCTGCCAAGTGCAGGCACTTCCTCACCACCCCCTCACTGTCTGCCCTGGTTTGGGAGGAATGTGTGGTGGTTTTGCCCCTTCCAGTAACGAAGGGGAAAGTGAAGGCTTTAATGATTTTAATCAGTACTGCGTGTACTAGCCCCTGCATGTAAACATTTATAGTTCTGAATGTACTTAGCTAATTGGTTTTTAAGTAATAGATTAAGTCATAGTTTGACCTGCTGTACAGCCCAGGTCATAATATCAAAACCTCACTTAGTATCAAATTAACTCATTAACTTAGGCATTTTTGAGGTTTGTGATTTCAAATTGCAAACTTGATGGTTGGGGGAGGTGTTGATGAATATAAATAAGACTTTTTGCCATGAAAATCAATGTTCCTTGGTTGGGTTTGTGATCATTTGGCTCAGAAGTAGCAGGACAGATTTCATTCAGACACCCTGCGAACAGCGTTGGGGCCAAGACCCGACACACGTCCTTGAGTGTGCACTGCACATCTCTGAAAAAGCAGAGCAGCAGGAGGAGATGAGAGATGCTTCCTTAGCTCTGGTAGGAATCAGTTTTGGTGTTTAGTATTACAAAACCCCTGAAACTTGGGGCTCACGTGTCAGGCTGCATTGTAGGAGAGAAGAGCATCTACCTCTCGCAGGTGATGCGAGAGGGCTGCCTGACCTGTGTCACGGAATAGCAGTGCTGCCGGGCAGCTGAGGAACGTGCTTTCTGGTGGCACACCACCTTTGCTGCAGGACAGCACCTCTCCCACTCTTGGAGCCAGCGGGCAACACAGAGCGGGTCACCCCATCAACATACTTGCATCTACTGCAAGGGTGCAGGAGCTGGCACTAGCAAGCACGCTGCATTGGAAGTGCAAGTGCCATGGTAGGAAAAGGTGGAGTAGGGGCAAAAGAGTGAGCACGTTCGTGTGTGACGTGAGCAGACCTATGTCCATACTTCTCATATATGTGTTGCAGTGTTCTAATTAACCTCTAAAGTGGTAGCTTCACCCTAAGCTGAAAATGTGCCTTTCTATGTGACTGATTACGATGACCATAAGCTCAAGCAACTCTTTAATTAGCTGAAGCACATTTCTCTTTACCTTGAATGTTTACTTTTCACATTTTCCTCTGTCACATGCAATCCAGACACTTGCAGAAAGGTAAAACAGCTCAAGGCTGTGCAGTGTGGGTGCCTGGCAGCATAGTGCTCTGCTTCCTGGTGTCATCAGCTCTGCCACACCGTGCTGCATGCAGCACAGCATCGTACAGCTGGGAACAACAGATTTTGCTGCAGTGCTGCATCCACATTACTGTTGCATCAGAATCTGTCAGACTTTGTTTTCACATTCATTCTCAAAATTGCTTTTATATAAATTGCTTTTATATGCATTAGCTGGGTTTTAAGCTACAGCACTGGCTTGTGGCTTCCCTGTTGGGTGGGTTTGAAAATTGCAGGATATGTTTCCAAAGCTGAAAGGAGGCTGCAGAGGTTCCAAGCTTGCTGATCATCTGATTCCACTGCAGCACTTTCAGCTGTTTGTGCCTTTGAGGTGCCTGTGCCTAACATGGGAGTGCAGTGGGTTACCTTAAAGGGAAAATCTGCTGAAACTGCTTCAAGAACTTGTTGTTGCATGTGATATCTTCGTGGAATTTACCAGAATAGAAAGGAGATTCCTGACCTAGGATCTGGAACAGAGCTGAAAAACCATTAATTCCTCAGGTAGTGTGAATCATTTGGAAATATGTCTGTTTTTACTAGCGAACTGTAATTCCTGTGTGATAATAAATAACTGTTAGTACTGCGTTGTGATGAGAATTTGAACTTGGAGCAGTCAGGAAATCTTAATGAAACTTCTCACTCCATTGTTTATATACCATTCTGAATAGCTACTGTTTGGGATTGGTTTTAGGGGATTGATTTTTGGGATTGGTTGTTCAGTGTGATTAATGTCTTTGCATAAAAGTATCCTGTGAAATGTGGGTGTTGATGTTTCTGTGTGAGATTTGGCTGTAGTATATTATAAACTGCCTGCATATACTCTTAAATTCTCTGGATGTTGCCTTCAGGTAGCTTTTTGCATTGGGCAGAGTGTAGCAACAAGAAGCACAGTTTGGACTAGGGCATTTCTTTTTGTTTGAAATGAACTATCACAGAGGCACTGTGAAGGGGAGACCGAGTATCGTCAGTGTTGTGGGAAAGCTATGAAACTGTGTGTTTGAAGGTGAATGCAGGAGCAATGCTGTAACCTGCTGTGGAGGCGGGAGGACCGTTTTCCTGTGGTGATTGGAAGATGGAGGGGGCTCCTTGAGTGCTTAGTCTCTGCAGAGCTTAGACAGCGAATGAGGTCCTGATGGCTGACCCTTAAATAGCTATGGATGTGAGGATGGCTTTAGGCACGAGCAGAGTAAAACAGCAATTGCTGAGTACAGAAAAACAGTTGTGCCCTGTTGACTGCCTTGATTGCTGTGTGGTTTCGTGGCTGTGATGCAACACTCCTTGAGGCTGGGTCACCTTCCCTGCATCTCCCCTGAGCAGAAGCAGTGGCAAGTCCCATTCTCTAGCTTTCTTTCCCTGACTGTCTTAAAAGAGAAACGTGCTCCCAAGCCCTTACCCACACATCATCTCCATTCACTTTTTCCTCTACTGCTTACATTTTGAGCTGATTTGCAAAGCAGGGGTCTTCTTTTTTTTTTTTCTTTCCCCCCCACCCGTCTTTTTTTCCTCTTCTATTTTCTTGGAGATCTCCACCCTGTGTGCCTCCAGTGACTGCTGCAACTGCTGGAGCATATGGCTAGGAGTGCTCAGCACAGTTCTTGCCCCGGAGCCCAGCTGTGCTTTGTGTGAGAGCCGGTGGGGTACCCAGAGCACCTCTCCTCTGCAAAAGCAGGTCTGGTGGCAACAGGCTGGACAGGGTCAGCAAAGCCTGGTCGGCGTGGGAATGACTGCATGTGGGGCTGCATGAGTAACAGCGCAGCAATCAGGTCAAGGGAGAAGGTTGTTCTTTGTTCTCTTCTGCTCGGTACTGGTGAGGTGGTGTCTGAAGTGTCGTGAGAGTCGGGTGGATCGTTCACAAGACCAGGTTGCTCAAAGCCCCGTCCAACCTGGCCTTGAACGATTCCAGTGATGGGGCATCCACAACTTCCCTGGGCAACCTGTTCCAGTGTCTCACCACCCTCACAGTAAAAAATTCCTTCTTTATGTCCAAGCTAAACCTACCCTCTTTCAGTTTGAAACCATTCCCCTTTGTCCTGTCACTACAGGCCTTGGTAAACTGTCTCTCTCTGTCTTTCTTATAAACTCCCCTTATATCTTGAAAAGCCACAGCAAGGTCTCCCTGGAGCCTTTTCTTCTCCACGCTAAACAACCCCAACTCTTTCAGCCTGTCTTCACACGAGGTGTTCCAGCCCTCGGATCATTTTTGTGATCTCCTGTGGACCCCCTCTAGTCTTTCTGGGGACCCCAGAGCCAGATGGGAGCCCCTCTAGGTGGGGGTCTCACCAGAGCAGAATCACCTCCCTTGAGACCTGCTGGCCACGCTGCTTTGGATGCAGCCCAGGATGTGGTTGGCTTTCTGAGCGCATTGCTGGCTTACATCCAATTTTTTGTTCACCAGTACCCTCCGGTCTTTCTCTGCACGGCTGCTCTCAATCCATTCATTCCCCAGCCTGTACTGATGCTGGGGATTGCCCTGACCCAAGTGCATAAAGTTGCAACATGCTAAATTCTGGTTGGACGTAAAGGAAAATAATTTTAACTGTGAGATTGGTCAGACACAGGAACAGGGCCCTAGGGGTTGTGGCATCTCTGACCTTGGAGATTTCTGCAATTTGATGCAGTCCTGAGCAACCTGCTCCAGCTTTTGACACTAGCCCTGCTTTGAAGTGGGAGCTGGACTAGGTTCTGTGACACCTGGGGTTATCTTAATCCCCTTACTGGCAACCAAGATGAGACAAAAAAATGTGGGTTTCCCACTCCTTCCCTCCTCTGTAGAAAGGAACAGCCTGGTGGGGGAAGCAGTGTGGTCCTGTCTCGGTGCAGCCAAGCCAGTCCTTCCTTCCTGTGAAACATCCTTCCTTCCTTCAGTCCAGGGAGTACAAGGGGAAAAAGGACACATAAATAACAACGTGATGGAGTGAGGTTAGCCAGCCAAGCCCTGGAAAAGTGATAGAGGGAGACCCTCTGCTGCCATTTGTGGCTTATGGTATATTTTTCACTCTCCACTTCTTACATGTGCTATAAGAAAAGCATATGCCCTCTTGTCTCTGATCTTCATTTAGGATGGGATTCAGATGAATTAATGCTTGGCATTAAGCCTGCAGATTTCCTCATTACTATCTTGTGTAATGCTTGCAGGAATACATGTGCTTCAAGAGCAATAGACTTTGTCTGTCTTCTGTCCAGAGTACCCGTTGTCCATTAGATACCAGTGGACTTAAAAGCAAATGCAGGCTGCCTCATAGAACTGCCTCTTTCTTGTTAATATAGGGTATTTCAAGATTGTTGGTTTTCTAGCAGCATGAAACCGAGAATCTGGAACAAAGTTTTCCCATTATAGTCATGAGTTTGTTGGCATCTTTAACCCTTTCATGCCCTATGGACAAGAGGCTGGTAGAAGCTGGATGAACTTTGAAGTTGGTGATGTATTCAGCCCTGTCTGTGGGAGAAGTACTGCTTGGCACCTTCCTGCTGGAAATCCTGTCCCACACTTCTGACCCCAAACAACTTCTTAGCTGCGTACTGAAAGAGGCAGTTGTATGCTCAGGATGATCTTCTCCCTGGGAAGTTATTGTTATTCTTCTGTTGTGTCAGTGCCCACCCTAGTGAAGGGAGTGACTTTATGCAAGCAAATGGGGAATAACTCTGGCCTGTTTCTGGGAAGAGGGAGCAGAGGCCAGCTATCCCTCTGCTGTCTGCATTAAGGAGAATCCCAACAGTGTCTGCTGAATCCCCTGGCCAGTCACCAGACCTTGGACCTCTAACTTGTGGAGAGCATCGAGTCTTCCCTCACACCCAGAGCCGCGTCTGTAGCACAGTGCGTGTGGCTGGTCTCTGCCTGCCAGTGCAGTGAGATGCGCTCACCTTTCTGGGCTATTTGCCCAGCTTCTGGCGCAATGCTGTATGTCCTGTGTGTGAAATGCCTGTTGTACTTTTGAGGCGCTCAGCCTGCAGGTGAAGATATTTTGTCCAGTAATTCCTCATGGGTTTTAAGTGGGCTGTTTTCAATGGCATGACTGCGCAGTGTCATGACACCATCCTGGCAGCTTGTCTTGGAGCCTCCCCATTGTCCATGGAGTATTAATTTTGAGGTTAATGTGTTTAAGTCCCCACAGCTAGAAGTGTGCTCTCACAAAGGTAGCATATTCCTTAAAAGATCCTGGCTGTGATTGGCTTGTAAAAGTTATTTTATTTACTTTTTTTGTTACCTGAGTGTATTTTCAGCAATAAATTGAACACAAAAGACTCCTGTTACAGTCTTCCATTCCACCCAGCTGTTGTCTTTGAATAAATCACATTTAAGAGAGTGACATAAGCTCCTGAATACCTCCTTTCATTTGATTTCACACTTGCTAGTGAACAAAAAGATATATTCTGAAGCTGCAGGGTGGGAGCTTGCAAGTAAAAAAAAAATGCCTATCACTATAAGGGAGTCCAAGACCACAATTAATATTTGTGGTACAGCCAGGGGACAGAGTTCCTGAGAGTTTGTGTTGGGAGGCCATGAAGGATTTGGAGATTACTTGCAGTGTGTTAGTTAGCCAGCCAGCCTTCATTTACTTGTGCAAGTTGTTGTGAAACGCTGTACCTGAGGTCCACCTAGTTCAAATGACTTCGGGGAGAAATCACACAGGCTTTGGCTGCATTGCCTGTGAGTCAGTGCATGCGGTGGGTGGGGTACCCACTGCTAATGCAGGGCTTCCTGCTCTGTGCATCATGCCTTGGCTTGCCCGCCTGCTGTCCTGCCTGCTCCCGGCCCACTAGGGGCTCGCTCAGCTCACCTGGCTGCTCCCTGCAGAGCACCCTCAGCACCTCTGGAAGAGACCCCGAGCTGGCGATGGATCCTCAGTTTAGTAACAGCACTCAAGGTCTTGCTTTAGAGCAGAGCGTGAATTTCATGGATTGCAAAAGGAGCACATTGGAGACAGTCTCCTCCCTGCACCGAAAGGTTCGCTTCAGCTTCAAGCCTGCAACGATGCTGCTGGTGCAGGGGAGTCCGGCAGGCGGGCTGCATGGTGTAACCGAAGCCCTCCAGCCTTTGTGCCAGAGGCATTTCAAATGGCTGACCGCTTCCTGCTGTTCCCCAGCCAGCTGAGCTGAGGGATGCTGCTAGTCTGTTCACTCTCTAACAAATGCTTGTCCAAAAGCTGCAGAGTCGCACAGCGTTTCTGGCGCTGCTGGGTTCCAGCGTGCATGTGAGCTGCTGCAGTCCTGCCACTGTCAGCGTGCAGTGCACTGCAGGCTCCTGTAAAGACACAGTCCTGCCACTTGAATTTTACAGTTCAAGTGTAAACCCTGGTTTGCTCTGGGAGCAACAGCAGTGGCACCTGTAACCTGATTCATCTTCCCAGGCTTCCTCGAGGGCCCTTCCACGAGTCTGAATTGCTACTAATTGCAGCCTTCATTCAGTCCCGTGTGTTTTGGCTGCAAGCGCAGGGCAGGGCAGGCTGCTGAGCATGCCTGCAGAAGCACTGCTGTCCATACATCCCATACATAGGATATGGCGTCCTAAAATGGTGCCAGCAATTTCATCTTCTGCATCTGCACTAAGCAGGGCAAGTGAATTTGCATCAGGGAAGCAGTGTCAGCTAGGTGAGGGCAAGCTTCTCGCAGACATGCCAAGAGTACCCTGAAGAGGGGACCCAGCTAGAGCAACTTTCCAGAGATGTGGGGCAAAACTTCTACTGATTTTGGGGATTTTGATGATCGTGTTTCTTTCTAGTGGCAGGGCTGTTCTGTTCAGTGGTTGGATAGCGATGCTAATGGTTTATAAAATGGACATACAAGAGAGCAGTTAAAACTGGGCTTATGCTCAAATACTGAATTTTATCAGAGTAATTAGTCCTAGATGTCTGCTGAGGGTTATTGAGTTAAAGGGTTATTAGTAAAGATTAATGAAAAATTAAAATTTAAACTTTTTAAAAATCTGAATCATCATTTTCAATTCAGGTCACATTTAATTTCCTTGTGCTGCTGTGCCATCTGAGGGTCTTGCACGGTGCCTGCTGGGCCTGCTCAGAATAAGTTCCTGCATGCATGAATGGAAGGAAGTGGATGGCAAGGTGTGCAGCGAGGACAGGGTGCCTTTCCCAAAATGTAGCTAAAAGTTGGCGTTTGTCTAAGCTGTTCCCAAAAGAGTTTCCCTACTAGTATTAAGGAGTGCTAGAGGACAATCCTGAGCTGTGGATCACCGTCGTCAATACTGCTTTATGTTTGTTGGCATGGCTTGGCCTAGACCTTCCTGGTCATCTTGTGGAGATGGCTCAGGAGTTAGCAAGGACTGTCTCTTTTGGAGGAAAAGCAGGTTTGATAGGGCAGGGGCGCTCATTCCATACTACTTGGCCTTGGGGCAGAGGACAGACATAAGCAAGGCTCAGGTACTGATCTATGTGTACCCTTAAGTGCTCTCTTTATTCAACAGGATGACAGTGCAGTCTCCAAGGGGCCATTCATCTATCTGGCCTTAGGCAGCAAACTGGGATCAGGTGAACAGTTATCTGATGGTGCTGCCCACTTTCTTTTATTTATCTACGGAAGGTGCTTGGACGCTCGCATATTGAATGCACTGCTTTAGAAGGCTAAATTTTGGGGACACAGGTACTGTCCAAGGAGATGGACCATTCAAGTAGAGCACTAAGCCAGGTTCTTTCCTCAAACTGTACAAAGGTAGGGCTGGGTAGGACCTTGAGATCAGGGAGATCCTAGGAGAGCTGGGAGGGATGCCAGAGGGCTGTCTCACTCACCTTTGGTTTTCAGCGGCCGCTTGGCTACCTGTGGTGGTGTAGCACTGCAGCTGAGTGGAGCACTCAGTGCTAAGTTTGTGCTCCCTGCCGTAGGTGACTGAGTCTGGCATACAGGTGAGCTGTGAGAGGGACATGGGAGTGAGCCAGTGAGGAGCAGCACAGGCCGCTTGTGAGGAGAGCTGTGCCTCTGAGCCCTGTGTGGCACTGAGGTTGCATCTTTGCAGCACGGAGCTACCTGATGTCTCTGGCCAGTTCCTGGGTAACACAACGATGCCTTGGTAATCCCTTTGTGTGGCCATGTACTCCAGAGAGTGGCCCTGTAGCCGAGCCCTGAAGACAGTATCATGTCTCTCAGGCCCTGAAGTCCTCAGAAAAACAGAAAAATTATTTCATCTGCTGTGCGTAGAGCTCTTCTCTTAATGTGTCCATAGCATGACTTGCCTTTTTCACAAAAGATGACTTTGTAGGTAGGTGGAAGCCTGTTCTAACCTCTGCATTTGCTTTCTGCTGTGAGTACATCTGTTCTCTGTTTAGGTGGTTCACTTGCCTGTGGTTCAGGACTTGACCTGGGGTGAGTTTTGGTTTGGGTTCTGAAGTATTCTTCCTGTGTGTCAGGATTATTCTCTTTTCTGGACTCACCATTGCTCTCAGCTTGGTGGCATCTCTATGTTGTCTAAGTCTCCTTTCTACTCTATTACCTGTGCTGTTAATAAGACTGCTCAGCAGACCCAATGGAGGGGTTGTACTAGGAAAACATAAGAGATCACTGTTTGTCATGTTTCTTATATTCTTTCCCCAACAACCATTGCTGGCGATCTTCAGAGGCACAGTTTGGCCTATACAGACCTTTGTCTGACCTCCCACAGGAGTTCTTACCATCTCTCTTTTTTATTATTGAAAAGGCTTCTCATTTTCACACTGACAGTTTCAGAGAGTCCTGGGCTTTCTGGCTCATTGTGGTTTCATCTAGATGTGTGTTTCCCTACTCTGCTTATGGGAATCCACACGGGCGATGGTGTCAAAGCTTTAGTAAAGTCAAGATACCTTACGTGTGCTGCTTCTTCAGCTATTCAGTGTGACTCTTATCCAGTTTAACAAGGGTTAAAGTAGTTACCAGTACAGCTATGAATTTGGATGTCCCAGTTCTTTCTCCATTTTCACAAATTTATGTTCTTCATACTTAAGACTCTGCCTTCAGCTTGGTTTCAGAGATGAGAACCTCCCTAACCTGGGATTGGTCTCCTTTATCAGAGCTCAGGCTAGTTAGCAGAATTATATGTTGCTCTTGATGATGAGCAGAGTCTTGTTCATTGAGGCTGACACAAAATTACCTGCTTTTTAAAAAAAATATGCAAATTAAGTTGTTAAATAATCTGTTGACAGCTCTGTCTTGGGTTGTGACACGAGACCAGAACATTCTTTCTGTGAAATCACATGTTGCTGCCTCCTTGCAGGGCCTCCACCTCCGGGCAAGTGTGGAATCAAAGCCCTTCTGAAACAGCAGACACTGAACAACACGGACGTGAGGATGAAGCTACCCATGTCCAGCCCCAGACTGTGTATTTGAGTTGTCTAGCCATGCACAGTACTCTTGGAATTTAAAACACCCAAGGACAGGAGCAGGTCATCTGTGTTACCTTCTGTGTCAGCTTCAGGATCAGAGGATTTACCAGCAGACCTGGATGCTGGATTTGCTTTGGCTTCACCTTGTAGCTCTGCCTGCCTCCAGGAGTGTGCTGAAGGCTGATTCGTGGATGAGATGAACCCATTCTTTACCCTTACTGTTAAGCCACGCTGTTGTGCAATGTGAGATCCAAGGTTTTTACATCTGGTCGAAGTCATAAAGCAAAGCATAGTTGCTGGTTTTGTCTGGCCTGCTGGAGAGGTCAGAGACCTGTCGATGAAGAGCCCCTATCCATGGTTTCCATCGCTGCCATAATCCTTGCTTCACCCAACTCCCAATGCAAATCTAGCAGGACAGATCTTTTCCTTCTGTTATGATTATAAGCTGGACTTGACTTTCATACCCAAGGCCATTATGCTTGTCCTGGATCAGACCACAAGTGTATCTAGCCCAGTATTTTTGCAGTGGCTAAGAACAGGGCCCTAGGAAAGAAACAAGGAAAATCTGTGGTAAGTAGTTCTTGCGTGCTCACCCAGCCTCCATCCCCTTGTGGCACAGGCACTTACAGAGCTGGATGTGGCTTCTGTGGATTT
This sequence comes from Pluvialis apricaria, assembly GCA_017639485.1. Classification (NCBI taxonomy): domain Eukaryota; kingdom Metazoa; phylum Chordata; class Aves; order Charadriiformes; family Charadriidae; genus Pluvialis; species Pluvialis apricaria. The sequence continues at coordinate 199,142 of CM030027.1, read as the reverse complement.
ACTAACCCTCAAAAGGCATCTGTGGTGTTACTTTATCTGTTTGCCCCAAACCCATGGGAATTTTTAGCATCCCCAGCATCCCGTGGCAGAGTCCAACAGCTTATCTGTGTGTCATGAGGAGCAGCATCTCTCCTTGTTTGTTGTGATTGCAGAGACAGTGAATATTTGATCATATCCCTCTTCTTCAAACTATTCATAATTTTATAGATCTGTCATATTCCCTCTGAGTCATTTCATTTTCCAGGTTAAATGGTGATTTCCTCTGCAGGAATCATACTTTTGACCATCTTTGTTGTGTATCTTTTCTAGCAGGCAGCAGAGGCTGAGATGGAGCTGGAATTGCAAACAGCTTTGGAGATGGTGGCACACTGTGGATTGATACAGTGGCAAATTAATGTTTTCTATTTTTTTGTGCTGTACTTATTTCACAGTAATTCATAGTATTAGACTTGATTTTTAACCACTGTGGAACAATAAGCTGGTATTTTCCTGAATGGTTGTGGTAAGCTGAAAGGTTGTTATTTTACATGTAAAGTTAGGACTTTTTTTTTCCACGTCTGTAACTTAATGCTGATCTACACTGAATGTCATTTGTCATTTCACTGATGAGACTTGGAAGGTCCTTCCATAGGCCTGCAGAGTTAGCCTTTTCCTCTATGACCCTGAGCTCAGAGTGGCTTCAGTTGCTTTTACTAACGTGGCAGAGGAATCGGTCGATGTAGTGTGGCAGCGAGGGCAGGTCCTGCATAGCTGGTGTTACGTGGGAGAACTAGCTTCCCCAGTAAGGTGCGAGTTCAGAGTTGAAGTGTAGATCCATGAAGCTTTCTGGAGGTAAACCCATTTCTGCTGAAGTGCTTATTTAGGGGGGAGCTAATAAGACCTCTATCACTGTTTTCCTTAAGAAATGCTTCTGGCAGCTGTGGGCAGTCAGAAGTCTCACTGATGGAGAAATGGTGCCTTCCTCTGCCTCTTCCTTCCTTGCTCCTGTGCCGGTCACTTTCACCCTTGTTCGTACCTTGTACTCCTTTGTGCTGGGACAAACATTTTTCTGTACACTTTTTCTTACCTTAATGTAACCTCATTACATGTTTTAGCCTAGGTAAGTTTTGCATGAATGCTTGGGATAGGAGTGTGTGAGTGTGCATAGCAAGGGGAATATGCAGCTGGGAGTGAGAAGGCATCAGATCCAACTCAGCCAGCGTGTGCTGCTCCAGCAGCTGCAATGCTAGGATCGTTTGGGACATCCCTGAGCAAGCAGCAACAAACCCAGTACTTGTTTAAATGGCTGAAGCAGAGCAAAGTGTAGGAATCCAAATTGCAACACAAGCAAGGAAACGTGTTTTTATCAGAGCATGGACCTCAGGAAAGACACTTGTAAACCTTGTGACAAATGGGCAACAGAAGAAAGGACCTGGGGGAGTCCTTGAACAAATACTATCAAAGCGTACCTCCTTGGGTAGACTAGCTCAAAAACCTAGAAAGTGCCAGCTTTCTTCTGGTGTGTTATCGCATGGTCTGAGGGCCAGAGAGCCATTGCTGTGGCAACAGATTTTTCAAATGCTACTTTATTTCAGTGGGATGCCCAAAACAATGTTGAAAATAGGCCATGGGACTAGCTGTGCAGCACTGCATCAAAATACCAGGCAGGGTGGCTGGGGAAGCCCAGTAGCAGTGTGTTGGTGTTCATTGTGATGCCCTACAGCCTTTTTTGGGTGAATTGAACATGCCACTGTGGCTTTTTGGAGTTGTTCCCTGGGACCCTGCACTTCTGGATGATTAGCAGAGCTGCTGCTTTCTTCTGAAATGCACTTCAAACAATGGCGACAGCAGCCCTGCTGGTCCTAGAGAAAAAAATTGGGGCATGCATTATTTTTAATAATGCTAAGAAGCATGCACTGTCAAGTTGAACACTGGGGATAGCTGGGGCTTTGTGGGTGGGGAAGAGGGGTGCATCCCATTGTTCTCTAATTGCACTTTTGAACAGCACACTAGATGTTAGGTGGCTGTTTTCTGCTTAGTCTCCCCACATGGCTTTGCCCTGCAGCCACATTGCTGTCTTGGCCTCCAGACACAGGTACAGATGTGAAGTGTAGCTTCTTTTGGGCCTGTGCGCTTCCTTTTTCCAAAACTCTGCTCTGTCCCAGCTTTTGAGATCTGCTGGGAGTTTGCTGAATTGCATTTCTGTGCGAAGGCTGGGCAGGCACCCACACACAGGCTGGTTGCCTGCCTGTCCTTTCATTTCTGTCCAAGAAAGAAAACAGATGGTTCAGTAGCTGCAGTAGTTCAGGGCAGTCAGTAGCTATGGCAACTCCCGAAGCTGTTCTTGTGGCAGGTGTAAGGGAGCTAAAAAGCTTTCATTTTAGCACTTACAAACTTCATTGATTGAGTTCTTCCAGAAAGAAAGTCACAAGAATAACCAGTTTTCTGTGCTACTGCATCCATGAGCTTATTTTTTTGGGAGGTCTTTTGGAGCAATCTCCATTTTCTGCAGGTTTGTAAGGATCCGTGTGGAAACATCTGAATGGCTGAGCCAGGCTTTTAGCCAGAAAAGCTCACAGCAATCAAAAGAGTGTTCCTGCAAAGGAGCTGGCTCGGATGTCCTTCTACCACTTCTAGGAGAGTGAAGTTTACCCTGTATCAGGCGGGGTGCAGAGTAACATAGAATACACTGTAATTTTCATGCCAACAGGCATGTATCAGTGCTCATGTGGCTCTCAGGTGTAACTCTAGGAAGAATGTGAAGGTTAAAGCTGCCTACACCTAATGAGCAAAGTGATTCAGAGATGGTTATGAGTGCTTGAGGCTGATCTTATTAGGTGTATCGTATCAGGCATGCCTTTTCCAGCTCTGTAGACATTGCTGGACAATAAATTGTGTGGGTTTATGCTTTTGGGTACTTAACCCATTTGTAGTACTTGTCAGATGTGCAGTGTTAGTCCTGTCTGACCTGGATAGGTGTTTGGGGCAGGGCAATACAAGAGCCCCAAAAGATGGTAGGAGCTCTACTGGATGAGAGCAAAGGTTTACCTACCCCCTCTCCAGCAATGGCTGGAAGTGGACTCCCAGGAAGGAGGATAGGGACAGGGGAACTGTGCACTGATGCAGGCCACAGGATTCTCCCAATCTCCAGGTTTTGGCTCAGAGACTTTCTGAGCTAGAAGTGGGTCCCTGTCCCTGTATGTATTAATTTGAAGGATTTTTCTTCCATGAATTTGTCTAGTTGCTGCTTTATGAACCCACGAGGACTTTTAGCTTCCACAACATCCTGCGGCAAGGAGCTCCTCAATGTAACACCACGTACAAGCAGAAGGAGTGCTAAACAGTGAGCTCAACCAGAGATGAAGCAACAGGATGGGAAGAGGGAGTGAAAACACTAGCAGGAACTGGAGCTGATATTACTGTCCCAGCCTTCAGCACAAGCGTGACAGAAAAGGGTGGAGGGAATAGAACTGTGCTTGAAGGGTAATATTTGTTGTGGCCAGATGAAGAGGTTAGCCCAGCAAGTGTAGGAGGCAAGGTTGTTAAAGTGGCAATGTGGAAGATGGGTCTGAGAAGAGCTTTTACTGTGTGCTAAATATCTAGGGAAGTTTGAGAAGCGTTGAGAAGTAGACTGAAGTGATGTGGGAGAGAAAAAAAGGAACAGAGGAGAGGGCACTATAGGTCAGACCAAGGTGCCTATGTCCTCAGCATCCTAACTGCACCAGTGGCCAAAAGCAGAAGTTGGGGACAAGCATGAGAATAGGTAATATACAGTATGATTTTGCCTCCTTGCCTTGCCTTGCCTAGGGACTTCCTGAGTCATAGAACTTTGTGTTCTTTGCATTCAGTAATATTTGAAATTTTCTTCCATGAATTTTTCTAATAATTTTCTGCATCCATATAAACTTATCCTGCAAGTGGTGATTTCCACGGTTTTGCTGCTTGCTCTGAACCTCCCTGCAGTAGTTTCAACTGATGCCCATCAGTTAGTGTTATATGGGTGGCAGCAAACATCAACTTTCTCTGCTTCTCTCCTGATTTTTATGGCTCTGTATTAGTACCTCCTCCCCCTTTCAGCTGTCTCTGTTTCAGGCTGGAGGGGCTGATCCTGGGCAGTCTCCTTACATGCAGACTTTCTGAGATGGACGAGCCAGAAGCCTGTAGCACTCAAGACTGGGTGGTAGTTTTCCCTCCTGGTTTACATTCCTCCTCTAATACTGTGGGTTTTGTACTGCTATTTAACATTGAACCAATGTCTTCATAAATACTGCAGTATCCCTGAGGGCTGCATCAAAAGCAGCATGGCCAGCAGGTCCAGGGAGGTGATTCTGCCCCTCTGCTTTGCTCTGGTGAGACCCCACCTGGAGTACTGTGTCCAGCTCTGGAGGCCTCAACATAAGAAGGACATGGACCTGCTGGAGCAGGTCCAGAGGAGGGCCATGAAGATGATCAGAGGGCTGGAGCACCTCTGCTATGAGGAGAGGCTGAGAGAGTTGAGGCTGTTCAGCCTGGAGAGGAGAAGGCTCCGAGGAGACCTTATAGCCCTTTCCAGTACCTAAAGGGGGCTACAGGAGAGCTGAGGAGGGACTTTTTACAAGCGCATGTAGTGATAGGATGAGGGGTAATGGCTTTAAAATGGAAGAGGGTAGTTTTAGATTAGCTATTAAGAAGAAATTCTTTACTGTGAGGGTGGTGAGCCCCTGGCCCAGGCTGCCCAGAGAAGCTGTGGATGCCCCATCCCTGGAGGTGTTCAAGGCCAGGTTGGACAGGACTTTGGGCAACCTGGGCTGGTGGGAGGTGTCCCTGCCCATGGCAGGGGGGTTGGAACTGGATGATCTTTAAGGTCCCTTCCAACCTAAACCATTCTGTGAGTCCAAGGCCCCTTTACTCAAAAGAGGCAATGCTGGAGAATTACAGATAAAAACCAATGACAACTGGGTACCAAGTAGACAACAGTAATAGACAAAATGCTGGCGCTGTGGCAGGACAGTTGGGAAACTTCAGTTAGTCTGAGGCTCTCCTAAAGTTTGGATCCTCTGGCTTTCAGCCAGTCCATGGGTGGTTCAGCTCCAGGCAGCACCTTGACTCTAGCACATGTTGTAGGGGTGAAGAGAAGTGATGGTGACAGCCATGGTCCTCGAAGCCCTTGCAATGCTGACCCTGACAGAGGTGGGAGGGAGGGAGGGATGGAGCGGTGAAGGAGGTGGAAGACCTCCATGTCCAATAAATATTACAAAGGCACCACTGAGCTGGGGCTGCTTTTCCCTTGCCATCCGCAGGATGCTGCCAAGTTTGTGACTCACTGGAGAGATGCCCGCATAGTGTTTGTGAAATCAAATGTGACAGTAAAATCTGTTTCTGAGGACAGTACAAGCAGCAGCATGGGACACCGAGTCAGAGAAGAAAAACATCTTCCTCGGTTTTGATTCCAGTGCAGGATGGGGCATTTTTCTTGAAACAACGTGAAGAAGGCAGAAAGGTAATTCTTAAGGTCTATGATGTGGTGAGGTCCCCAGCTGTCCCACCAACTCTTCTGCTTGCCTACAATACATGAAAATGTGTTGCTGGATTCAAATATAAGGCAAATGTAGAGCTTGTCAAAATAGCTAACTAGTCTGCTACTTGTACAAGACATGCTTTGATACCTGGCAGATAGCAGCATTGCTGAGGGGCTCTGAAAGTATCAATCCATTCATTTCTGATCAAGCACTCCAGAGTATAGGTAGCATCTTCCTTGGCGTGGGGTTCCAAGGGCAAGGATGGCAGGAGCTGCAGGGCTCTGTTTGGCATTTGTGCTGGGTAACGCCATCGTGTATTGCTGGAAGAAAGATGCTGCACCTTGTCACCAAATGCTCAGACCTGGTCTTAGTGAGCTGAGAGTGAGCTCACGAGTCTTTACAGTGTGAGGCAAGCAGTGATTTTGAAAGGGAGCCACAGGAGTGCAGTAGCAGGTTTGTAGAGAAAAGCAAAATCTCTGCTGTGCACAGTAAAGCAATGGCGACTGTGTCTGCTCAAACCGTGGTGCTGCTCGAAACATCTGCTGTGAGCAACTGGGGGTGGCTTTATGCTCTGCTTTCACATTGGCCCTGCCAGCTCCATGTAGAGAAATTCCTTTTATAATGCTGGAAGCAGGGCGGCACTGAGAAGTTCGGTGGGTGATCAGAGTGTTGGCATAGGGTCAGCGTGACTCGGTGATGTGCCAAATCCTCTCCTGCATCTGCAGAGCCTGCTGCAGTCTTCCACGCTTGCTGTAGATGCTATTCAGTGTCTTTATTTTTGTCTCCTTGAACGTTGTGGTCGCTGTGGTTATTTTTGGCTGCTGTCTCCTAATTTCATGTGTCTCTAGTCTAGCATTGTATTAGTCAATCTTCAAACCACTTCCAGATTGTTTAGCTTGTTCTGACTTTGAGAATTTCCTTTCCCACTAGATGCAGACATTTTTGAGAGTTCATCCCTCAAAGTACAGACATCCCTAAAAGTCACTTGGTATTTTGCCTTTGTGTTCAGTGGGGCCAGGGTGCCCCTTTCCCCACCCTGTGTAAGCAAACACATCGTCTGCCTCCCTTTAGCTGCCCCAGGAGGTTGTTAGGTGCCTGCAAGTGACGTGTGGGGATGATGACACATAGTGGACTCTGGCTCTTACTTAGTCTGAATATCTTGTTTTATACACTTTTTTTTCTGGAGTATTTTTCTTCTCTTGCCATGGCTGTGTATCATTGTGTGGGGTCAAGAACCGGGTGCTGGAAGGAGCTCATAAAAGGCAAAATCAAATTAAGAAAAACTTCCCTTCCTTGTCTCTTTAACTGATGGAAGGCTTTGACCATAGTATCTTCCTCTGCTGCAATTTGTGACACCCATGTCCTTTTTCTATATAGATGGCAGAGAAATTTTGCTTTACAAATAAAGAATGACATGGTGGACTCCTCCCAGCTTGTTCCACCCTGGGGCAAGGAAGAAAAATCCCACTGATGCTCTCACCATGTTGAGCTATGATAAAAGCATGAATCGTCAGAAACATTATTGCATTTGAGCATTATATGTTCACACTCCCTTGCATATGTGTGCAACACCAGAAATCCTTTAATTAAAACTGCAGATGTATATGCACATGAGGCAGAATCCAACAAACACACCTAATCAATACTTCAGGTAGAAAAGTGTACATTAGAACAAGAGCGTAGTCTAATCAACTGCCCCCTGACCTGCTTGGCCTTCTGGGACCGCTAAGAGGAACTCCCTTGCTGCCCCAGGTTTTGGTGATATATGTCTCCAGAGCTGTCCTTATGTCTGAAGTGACTGTCAGCCTCCTAATGAAATTTGAATACATAGTCTGGAGACCTGCATTGCCTAAGGCTCCCTTTCCCCAGGTGTGTATAAACACTCCCAGCATTGTGCTCAGTGCAAAAATACAGTTCCCACGGGTATTCTGAGTAATAATTTAGCAGAAAATGGAACAGGGAGGATCTAAGCTCACCCCAGCGTTCGGAGAGGTGGAGGGAGTAGTACCAGGTCTACGCCCCATCCACAAGAGCATGGGCAATAGCCCCACTCTGCTCCTCCCCTGAAACTAGACCACCTGTCAGCTGAGGAATGCAAAACTCTTAACCTGTGTGGATTTGACAGTGCAACAATGGGGCAAATTGCTGTTATTATCTCTGATTATAGCTGTGTTTGAATCTATTGATTTTCTGTCGCCTGTGATGAGTGCTGCTCTCCAGGGTCTAGTGGAAGCCCCAACAGCTTCAAGGGCAAAAGAAGAAATGACTAAAAAGTGGCTGTAGGCCAAGGCATTAATAATTCTAATTCAACTTTAGGATTAGGTAAGGCTGAAACTTAACATATATGAGGTGACATTACCCTTTTGATGATGGGTACTGTGGAAGACCAGCAGTGCTGTCACTGGGGATCCAGGCTCCCCCAATCACAGTGAGGGATATTGCATTATCAGCATAAAAGCGCAAGCAAAAATATAAAAACCCAAAGATTAAGTGTAAAATCTGCCTATGAGAGATAGCAGAGTGTTCTAGCACTTGAGAAACATGCGTGGCAGCTGGCAGCACTTTTATCTTGGCATAGCAGAGAGCACAGTAGGAGTGGGTGCCAACAGTTATTCCCACATGGGTGTGTTGGGGACATCCTGAAACTCGGAGCTTGTGGGACTCTTACCAACAACCAAATCAGAGCAAGGAACACGACATGTAGGGTAAGATGCTTCTGTGCATCTGGAGAGGAGCAGTGTCACAGTTCTAAGGACTTCTGGCAGAGATTATCTGTGTAGGTCTCAAGTAGTAGTAATTTAATTGCTGTTCCTGAAATAAAAGGTGGTTGTCTCCCAATTCATAAAGTGTTTCAGCTAGCACAAGTATTTCTAGCTAGAGGTTTTTTGCCACCATGCACAGCTGTGAGCTGACTCTGTGTTTTGTGCAAACAAGATAATATAGTTCCAGCGGAAGGTTATATGCAATGATGCTGCTAAAGAAATGTTTTCATAAAACTGTAGATAATGATAAGCAAAACTGTGTGCAGAAAAAATTAAATTTAAGAATGTGAAGGGTAATTCAGAGTTGTGAAAGTACTCTAGTAAATGTCCTGAATACTAAATTCTCCCAGGTGTTAAACAGGATGCCATGGTCAAAACCACACAGAGTCAAAGGAGCCTTGAAAGACAATCTGTACTAAACAGGGAGAGGATGCAACTGATAATGATAAATATAAATAAAGTTAGGAGATATGCACATTTGTTGAGGAAGACCAGAAAACCCAATGACAAATCCATGGGGAAAAGTAGAATCAGAATGAGTCATTTAAATAGTGAATCCTGGTAAATTTACTGCAGTGAATCGGTTAAATTCTGTGCCACGTTTCTCTTGTGAAATTGGGTTTGGGCTTAATGTGCTATAATAAAGAACATTTTAGATCAGACAAAATCTTTTCTCCCTGTAGGTATTTACTGACCACATATTTTGCCTTGGTATTTGCTTTGAATAACAGGTAGTTTGAGATTCCCCAGGCTTCCTACGTGTCTCATCAGAAGGGCATTTTTTTCAAGAACTCAAATCCATACAGATTATTGCAGCTCTTGGTTTAATGCAGGATTGCCCTTGTTGTTCAGGTGAAATCAGTAATTTCTTAGCGTTTTAAATGGTAAAAAAGCACTCATGACTACTTTTCTGAGCTTTCCCAAAACTTTCCTCAGCTTTTTTCAAACTTTCCACTTGTGTTTTGATGCATGGCCCCTGGAGAGAGAGAAGCATCATTCCCAGGGGAGACAACTACCATCCAGATATCTGTGCCTGAGCCCATGTCTAGGTTCCCTTCGTCATCAGTGGGCACAACACGATCCCTCAAAGGGCGATTCCTTTCCTCCTGTGGAAAGTCCTGTCTCCCTGGGAAGGTCAGGTGAAGGCACTCGAGCGTCTTTTTCTCTTTGGATCTAGAAGACTCAAGAGCAGTTTGTAGGTGTCTCTTGCTTGGTGTCGCTACTTAAGCAAGGTGAGATCCATCAGACTTGGGTGTATAAATACACAATCCAGTACTGCCTACAAAATAATGTCATTTCTACTGTCATACTTTCACTGGGTATTTCCTGCTCATACAGCCAAGAGGGGTCTGCCTCTGAGCTGCAGTTGTACATCAACTGCTTCTGTAGATAAGATTTCTGCTGTGGCCATTTAAGCCTTTTCAGTGTTTCAAGGATACAGCCCTTCAGAGTCGTTGATCTCACTTTATCAGAGACTCAGATGGCTCTGGTTAACTGAACTGTCCTTACTATATTTGGCACTGCGACAGTTTTTTGCTATTTGTGAAAATTATCATCCTATTTTCTTCCTGTTTTTTTTTCTTTCTAAAAATGCAAAATAGGGCTGGGATGAGAACTCCTCGCTTTCCAAATACAGAGAGAGAAATCTGAAGTCCATACATCCGTATCAGATTGTTCAGTACCTTTACAAGCTAAGTTATTGCCTTACCAGATTTATTTAACAAATGCTGTTTAAGCATCCCCCAACAATACTAATTAGCATTAATAATAGTCCCAGTGTTTGAATCCTGCACCATTCCTTCTGACATTTTGATATCCATGACAGACTAGAGAAGAACAGTCATGAACAGACAGAGTAATTTGGGTTGGAAGTACCCCTGGAGGTCTCTGGTCCAAGCCCTCACTCAAAGCATAACCAGCTTAAAGCAGCCAGTACATCTAAGATAATATTTTACATTGGCTGATTCCCCACAATCTTATAAATGTGTACTTTATTTGTAATACTAACTTGTTCAGGCTGTGTTTCCAAGCTCTGGGGTTAGTTCTGGCTATGCCAAGAGGCCTTCTGCTAGAAGACTTCTTGTGGATACTTTCTCTCAATGTATTTGTTTGTAGAAGATGTTGCTTTGCATCTCCTTCTCCTTATTACGCTGAGTAGATTGAGCCTCTTTCATCTCTTGCAGTAAATCATGTCAGCTGGGGAGGTATTGGGGAGTTCCAGGGCTGCCTCTGGTAGAGCTCTGAGTACCTCCATGGGTGGAGGTCCCACAGCCTTTCTGGGACCCTGTGCCAGTATTTGACCAGTCTCATGGTGGCGGCAGGGAAGTCCTAATATCTACTTGGAATTGTTCTTCTTGCAGCTTCTTTCACTGCTTGCCTCAGAGGAGAACCTGACTCTGTCTTCTCTACACACTCCCGTTTGGTAGCTGCAAGCAGCAAAAGGTCTTTGCTTTCTCTTCTTCAGGCTGAGTAAACCCAGTTCCTTCAGTGTCTCCGTGTATGTCCACTGCTCCAGTCCATGGCCATCCTGGTGGCCTCTGCTGGTCTCTCAGCCTGGTACATCTGTGTCTTTCTTGTACCAGGAAGTCCCAAATTACATGCTGCACTCTAGATGTGGCCTTGTGAGAGCCAAACAGAGAAGGAAGGATCACCTCCCTCGACCTGCTGGTTGCACACTTGGCTGACGCAGCCCAGTCTATGGTTGGTCTTCTTAGCCAGAAGGACACAGTGCTGACCAGTGTTCACTTTTTGTTCTCCCGGACTCCCCAGATCCTTTTCTGTGAAGCTACTTTCTAACCACCATCTCTAGCCTGTCCTGGTGCCACAGGAGCAGGACTCGGACTTCATTTTGCTGAGGCTGCTATCCACCCCTTTCTCCAGCCTGTCAAGGTCCCTCTGAGTAGCAGCCCTGCCCTCCAGCGTATCAGCCATGCTTCCCCCCACCTCCCAGTTTAGTATCATCCGTAGAATCATAGAATTGTTGAGGTTGGAAGGGGCCTTTAACATCATCAAGTCCAGCCATTAACCTAACCTGACAAAACCCACTTCTAAACCGTGTCCCCAAGTACCACGTCTGCCCTTTTTTTAAATACCTCCAGGGATGGCGAATCCACCACCTCCCTGGGCAGCCCATTCCAATGTTTGATAACCCTTTCAGTGAAAAAATTTTTCCTAGTATCCAATCTAAACCTCGCCTGGCATAACTTGAACCCATTTCCTCTCGTCCTATCACTTGCCACTAGGGAGCAGAGGTCAGCCCCCACCTCTCTACAACCTCCTTTCAGGTAGTTGTAGAGGGTGATAAGGTCTCCCCTCAGCCTCCTCTTCTCCAGGCTAAACAACCCCAGTTCCCTCAGTTGTTCCTCATAAGACTTGTCCTCCAGACCCCTCACCAGCTTTGTTGCCCTTCTGTGGACACGCTCCAACACCTCAATGTCCTTCTTGTAGTGAGGGGCCCAAAACTGAACACAGGACTCGAGGTGGGGCCTCACCAGTGCTGAGTACAGAGGGATGATCACTTCCCTAGTCCTACTCACCACACTGTTCCTGATGCAGGCCAGGATGCCGTTGGCCATCTTGGCCACCTGGGCACACTGCTGGCTCATACTCAGCCGGCTGTCCACCAACACCCCCAGGGCCTTTTCTGCTGGGCAGCTTTTCAGCCACCCCGCCCCAATCCTGTAGCACTGCATGGGGTTGTTGTGACCCAAATGCAGGACCCGGCACTTGGCCTTGGTGAACCTCATGCCATTGGCCTGGGCCTATCGGCCCAGTCTGTCCAGATCCCTCTGCAGAGCCATCCTGCCCTCAAGCAGATCAACACACCCGCCTAGTTTAGTGTCATCTGTGAACTTACTGAGGGTGCATTTGATCCCCTTGTCCAGGTCATTGATAAAGATATTAAAGAGAACCGGCCCCAGCACCGAGCCCTGGGGGACACCAGTTGTGACCAGATGCCAGCTGGATTTAACTCCGTTCATCACTACTGTCTGGGCACGGCCATCCAGCCAGTTTTTTACCCAGCGAAGACTGCACCTGTCCAGGCCTGTCATCCATGAACTTGCTGAGACCATGCTCCATCAGCCCCTGAGGGACACCACTAGTAATTCATTCATGCAATTAATTACTGAGTTCAATTTTCTGCTTCATTCAAAGATTTGAGTGTTTCCTCCTAAATCAGGTTCGCCTCTGGGCCAGCCTCTGGGCCAGCCTCTGAGCAGCCTCTGACATCCACAGAGGAGATCAGTGACTCAGTCCCAGCATCCCTCTCCTGCTCTTTATGACCCATGAGCTGTGACAATGTAGCCAGAGGGTCTAAGTCCTGACTCATGGCCCACACTGAGCTCTTCACCAAGCATTATCCTGTGCAGACACAAAGGCACGTTATTAGCCGTGGTCCAGACTCTGTAGGAACCAACTTTAGGAGCATGGTTTGGTGGAGCAACAAGATGGGTGGCTCACCAGCAATACTGGGTCCCTTCCCAGGGATCTGTGCCCATAACCCCCTTCCTTCCTGGTGGAGACTGCATTGGATGACCCCACATCAACTCCTGGGGCAATTGTTTCTTCTGTCTGCAGAAGCCTGTTTGTCTTCAAGGCAAGGTCACCTTCTGCACCTGGTTGCTCACTGAGCTTGAGCCTCTACTGGCCTCTATGGTGGAGCTTTCCCAGGGGTGCTGAGTATATGGGGGCAGAAGTCCTACTCCATCCAGGTGTCAGCTGATGCTGCAGGAATATTTGGGATGTAGAAGGGGAGGGAGAAAAGGGAAGAGCGGCCCCTCTGCCTCACCCCTCTGTCTGTGGAGGTAGCTCTCCATTTCTCACCGCTTTCCACAAAGGGGGCTGTGGGACTGGTCCCACTGGCAGAGCTTGCTGAGCCACCGTGGTCTCTCTGGTGAGGAGCCTGTTGCTTGGGAGCCAGAGCCGCCCCGCTCCTGACTGGTGCAATGCTTGCGGGCCACACACATCACTCTCCCCTGAGCTCTGCAGAACCAACGTGCAGGACCTGCGGCCTGGACCCAGTGCTGCACGCTGGCCCTACTGTGCCCTGCCTGCGTCATGATCTGCCAGCTGTGTCTGGGGACAAGCTCTCGCTTCCCAACTGGTGGCCAATGCCAGGTTAACCATTAACTCCCTGCTCTGAGGCCTGCTGGGGACAGGGTGTTGGTTTTGGGGCACTGTGAAGCTGCTCGCTTTGGCCTTTGCTGCAATGCTGTGTTGACGTTTCTTGATGGGATCGTGCCGGGGCCTGCACAGCCAGGTGTTCCTGTCTGCAGGCAGCCGCACAGGAGGGCCATGGCCTGTGTGTCCTTTACGGTCTGTGGGCAGCATGAGGGAGGGTGGCGCAGGAGCGGGATATGATCATGGTGGTGAGGGAGGGGACAGCATGTGGCCAAGGGCAGGCACACCGCTGTGCACAGGGTGCTGAGGTTCCTCTCTGGGTGCGCTTTGCGGTGCTCCTTTTTGCTCTCATGCCTGAGGTGCATAAGACCAAGCGAACAGGTTGGTGACGCCCCCACAGAGTGCAGGAGATCCCTGGGGAGAGGGGTCGCACGGTGCCTGGTGTGCACCCAAGTGCATGCTGTGCGCTGCAAATGCCTGTTGGCAGCTTGGGCCCCTGCCTGGCAGGAAATGAATCACCTCCAGTCAAAGGCTTTGTGTCAGGATGCCACAGTCTCCTGCAGTCTCCGTTACCAGCGCTGTCTCCTCCCCACATCCTGCTCTTCGCTTCTTGGCGCCGTGAAATAGGAAACTCCTGAGTGTTTCCTCTGCAGGGACCTCCACAAAAATGCTAGAGGCCAAGTCCTGATTCAAGGCAGACAGCCAGAGCAAGGGTGCAGGACAAATACCTGCAGTCTGTCCCGTCTCCCCCACCTAAGTTTGCAGTAGCCCTTGCACACCTTGGGGATGTGCCTCAGGCCCAGGACAGGATGATGGTAACACTGAGCACCAAAGAGGGACTTCAGATCCTCCCAGCGGCCATTCTGGCCTGTTTAGGTCCCCCTCCCTACTACTCCTTGCCAAGCACAGAGGGACTGTTTAAAAAAAGCCCTGACACCTCTGAGCTGGGAAGAGAGCTACATTAGTGCATCAGAGCGTGCCCCATGTGTTATAATCGCTGCTCATTGTCAGTGGCAGCAAGAAGGAGAGGCATAAGCATTCCCAATTGCTCATCTCCTGGGTGGGCGAGTGGGTGGCAGCTGAGGGCAATGACAGCTTTTGAAACAGCACAGTGAAACTTGAAACTCCATTGGCATAGCGTCCTTGGGATGTGACTACAACCCAGGTGAGGATTTCTGCTGAGCAGTCTAGGCTTCAGGAGAAATACTGGCAGTGCTGACTGGCAGCAGCTCTCACACCCTCCATCTGCAAGCCGGGTTGGGGGCTGGCCGGGGGCGGGGGGGGGTTGGAGCTCACCCCCTCCTCAGTGGCCACCAAATGGCTGGGGATTGCCAGGTCTTGTTTATGGTTTCTGAATCTTCATCTCTAAGGCGTCTTCAGGAGACTGGTGCGGTGCTGAAGAGAGAGGTGTCTGCTGGGTGAGCATGTCCATGTACAGGGACCTGAGGGCTGCACGTGCCTAAACCTCCACAGCCAAGGAACTTGCACGTAGGCAGCTTGTGCAGCCTGTTGAGCACTGGGGTGAAGGTCTGCCGGTTGTGCACACACCGCCTGTGTAGACCAACAGAGGAGGGCCCTGCCTTCCCTCAGCTATTTTTGGAAGCCCTGTGTAACCAAAGTAAATGGACTGTAGCTCCTCTCTGCAGTTTCATTTCTCCTAATTTAGCACTCAGAAATGTGTTTAATTAAAAAGTTATTTATATAAACATTTATAGTCTAACTAACTTATACAGTGAGAATATTTGTATTCTGAGCTCTTATATTGATTTTAAGCATTTTTTTCTTTCAGGGTGAGATTGCCTCTGTTCAAAGAAATGGTAACATACCAGGAATACACAAGGTGTTAAAGACCACACCATTCACCCAGACCAAGCAAAGCTTTCACCTAAAAGGAATAAAAAATAAACATGGCAGAATTTACAGGTTACAAGGAAACCTCAAATCGGCACCTACGATTCAAACTGCAGAGTCTTAGTCGCCGCCTTGATGAACTGGAGGAAGCAACCAAAAATCTGCAGAAAGCAGAGGATGAGCTGCTTGACCTCCAGGACAAAGTTATCCAGGCAGAAGGCAGCAACTCCAGCATGCTGGCTGACATTGAAGCCCTGCGGAAAAGGGTGCTGAAGATTGAAGGCAAGGATGAAGAAATTAGGAAGGCTGAAGAGCTTTGCCGGTTAATGAAAGAAAAACTTGAAGAGGAAGAGAGCCTCACCCGAGACCTGAAGTCAGAAATCGAACACCTTCAGAGGAGAATGGCAGAGCTGGAGAAGCTGGAGGAGGCCTTCAGCAGGAGCAAGAACGACTGTACACAATTGTGTCTTAGCCTCAATGAAGAAAAGAACCTGACCAAAAAGATATCTACAGAATTAGAAATACTTAGAGTGAAAGTGAAAGAACTGGAAGCATCTGAGGACAGGCTGGATAAAACTGAGCAGAGCTTAACAGGCGAGTTAGAAAAACTGAAATCCTTAGCACTGAGCTTTGTCACTGAAAGAAAACATTTTAATGAAAGAGAAAAGCAGAATGAAAAAATAATCCAGGAGCTAACACAGAAACTAGAACAAAACAATAAACTAAATAGGGCAGATCAAACTAGAAATGCATCCAACTTGCTAGAAAGGTCATCAAATAATCTCCTGGACAGAAATGATTTGAGAATTGAAGATGACTTGACTTCTGCATTGCCCTCTAAGGAGACCAGGAGGAAGGGAAGTGTGGATTACCTGAAACATGTAGAAAATGAAACCAGGAATAAATCAGAAAACCAAAAGAATAAAAATCAGGAAGACAACAAAGTGAAAGATCTCACCCAAGAAATTGAGAAACTTAAAACTCAGATCAAACATTTTGAATCTTTAGAAGAAGAACTTAAAAAAATGAGAGCCAAAAACAATGACCTGCAAGACAGTTACTTAAGTGAACAGAATAAAAACAAACTCTTAACAGGTCAGCTAGAAGAAATAAAAATGCAAATAAAGAAACAGAAGGATCTGGAAAATGGAGAGGTTGAAAATGAAGATACAAGCTTTTCTAGTAGAGGAAAACATGACCGGCCTAAATACAGAGGTGTCACAGCTGATTTGACAGCTGCCAAGCACAAGCCAAGGGAGCTCTCACCCCAGCAGCGCCGGGAAAGAGCAAGGAACAGAGATTTCTCTGTCAGTAATGACAGCTACAGCCACAGTGGTAAGCAGGTGCCCAGTCCAAGCTTAATGAACAGAAAAGCAGGAAAAGCATCTGGTGCATCTGCCCTTTCAGACACTGCTGTGACAGATATAAAAAGACTAGAAGAGAAATCTACTTTTTCTTCTGGTCAGAAGGAAGGCTGCATCATGCAGAATGAGGGGAAGAGATCAAAAGAGCAGCCATCTGTCCTCAGCCGATATCCTCCTGCTGCACAGGAGCAGAAATCTTGGAAATCACCATCCAAACCTGTTGCTGACACAGGGCTGAGATCCAAGGTTGAAAAGCCATCTCAGGTGCTCCGTGGCAACAGCCAAACCAGTGCTGATGCACGGGATGAAAAGGCAAGTAAAGGAGAAACAGTGGCTTCTTTGGCCGAGAAACTGAAAACAAGTCAGGCAGAAGTCAGTGACTGCTCAGGGAACACACAACTCGCCAGGGGTAGTCACGCCTCGTCCAATGGCACAGCTTCAGCATACAGGTACCACGTCTCCTCCCATGTGTCAGCCTCAGACTCCACTGGCTCTAAAGCAGAAGCAGTGAACACTTGTACTACATCACACAAACAGCCCTTGGAGGGAAGGGCCAGAAGAGCAGTAATCTCCCAGGAAAAAGAATTTGCAAACACATCTCCTGAAAGTACGAAGCCTTCAACACTAACAAAGCACTCCCATCGCTCTAGGAGTCAGGAAGACATTCTGCAGATTCTGACAGGTCTTGATAAAGAAGACAAGGAGCAGTATTCAACTTCAGCAACGGATCATGTAAATGCTGGTTTAAAAACGGACTCCAAAACCATCCAGAGTAACCAGGAAAAACTTAACTCGGATGAAGAATGGGGAAGAAGCAAAAAAACAACCATTCAGTCAGATTTTGAGACAAGAAAGAAAGTTAGTTCCAAGCAGTTCTCCAATTCCAGGGGAGTTTTTAGAGCATCACTTTTTGAAAGTGACAAAAACAGTGTAAATGATGAAGACTCCACCAAGTGTATAAAGCCATCAGATGCCAGCACTGGAGAATTTAAATCCAGAAGGTCGTTCAGCCCAAGAGAAGCTTTGAGATCAAAAGCTGTCATTAAACCTGCAATTGTTGAAAAGGATATGAAGGCAGTCATGGGAGGGACTGTTTCAGAGGCAGAGTCAGAAAAACAGAAGTCTGTTTTTAAAATGGTAACAAATAAAATGACAAGCAGCATCACAATCTTCCCTTCTGAGCCAGCAGCTCCAAGGACCAGTGCAGATATAGCAGCAAAGGAAAGGCATGTTGCCACCAGCAACATCAGAGTTGCTCCAAATGACCCTTCACCAGTAACAAACAATCTCCCCACGCCCTTTGAGGTATCAGTTAATAAAAGTGCTCTGAAATTATCTGAGACGGACAAAATTGGAGAGGCGGCACCAAGAAGTAAAGCAGAAACAGTGGTCTCCAGAAGTAGCATTATGATAAAGACTTCCGAACTCACAGAAAGGAACAGTGAGCCGCCTTCAGAGACAATCAGCTGGAAGAGCCATGGCTCTTCAGATTCAGCTTCATCTGAAACAAAACATGTCACTGTGAGAAGTTCCTGGAGAACAAGACACGGCTTACATTCCCTGGAGGACTCTCAAACCAAAGTGGAGAACAGTGCAGCTTCCAGTACTACAAACATGTGTAGGTCCTCAGTGGACCTCTCAGAAGTGGAAGGGAACAGTACAAGAACAAACTTCCTGGAGCAGACCTCAGCAAGGCCCAGTGCCACGGCTAATTCCTGGAGTGCCCCTGAATTGGGGTCCCGAAGGACCAAAAGTAACTTAAGTGCATCTGAACTGCTAATATGCAGGAGCTATGCAAACGATCCTACAGCAGCTTCTGCTTGGCATCGGACCACGCTACCTGTAAGTATCCTATGTTAAATAAACTTGTCTTTCAGTTGCTGTGGTTTTCCAGGTTGTCTGTTAGCTGTAGGGTGCCTGATTTGAAATTCTTAGTTTATTTCCTGAAGTGCTGCCCTCTCCCAGCTCCTGCTGTCTTTGGTGGAGCATCTCATATGTGAAGTACCCAATTTAGAGTTCTTGAAATTGGATCCATCTGCCTGGGTCTTGTAATCCCATATGAATAACTATATAGCAGCATTTGGTCTTGCCAAGATCAGAGAAGACATAGTCACAGCTTATGTAGGACATGGTATGCTTTGCAGAGTGGCTTTGCATGGCATTGTCAATTTGGAGTAGCAATGAAAAAATGATGGAAACGAGCAGACTTTAATAGGGTTGTGCCTCAGGTAGAGCTCTAATGGCAGCTGTAGAGATATAGCTCCTTTTGGTGAGCTGCATGGTTTCCCCATGTGAAATCAGAGTTCAGAGCTAGACGGAATGCTTCCCGGGCACCTCCTAAACAGGTGAATGGTGGCTGGTTACACACGGCTGCTCCCTTCTTGGTCTGTGTCAATATGCCACCTGAAAAGAGGCAAGAGCCACAGGGATGGCTGTACTCTTTTCCCATTCCTTTGGCTGGTACCAGTGAAGGGAGTCCCTCAAAGAAGGGCTGACACACGCAGACTTGAGCTATACTTCCCACCAGAGCTGCAGGCTCCAGCATATTTCAAGTGAGCTCACTGGCACCGAGTGCCCTTCCAGTCCATTAAACCACATGCTGGTTCCTGCTGCAGCTTCTGCCTCTGCTCTTTACTGAGCTGTAAGCACCCGCTGCCATTGCCAGTCTCCAGGAGGAGCCAGCTGAGTAATCTGATAGGGCTCGTGGCTGGGGGGGACAGATTCATAACCAAATGACTCTGGCATCGACAAAGATGAGGTTGTGAAGATGTGAAAGGAGTTTTACATTTGCAAAACTTCTGTTCCACTTCTTTGGCAATGAGAAACACAGAAGAATTTGCACTGTTGCTTTGCTTTGCAGATTCTGTTGCCTGGTGTTACAAAGTGCAGGTTGGCCTCCCAGCTACATTTGGACACTAAGAATACATCAGGGACCTAAGGCATGATGTCTGACATTCATCAGCACCAGGGAGCAACCTAAATTCTCTGTATTGAAGGGGACGCATCACCCAGACACTGTGCTTGAAGGAGGTGATGGAAATCATGGGGACGAGGGTGTGTGCTCCCCCACTTCTGTCCCACATGTAGGGTGGGAAGTTCCAAGCCAAGATCATCTCCCTGGCCGGGGTCACTCGTGGGTCACAGGCAGTCTGTAGCTCTTGTTCATGAATCCAGGTAGAACTGACATGACTGAGGTTGTCCTTTTGCATCATGGCAACTTATGTGATTGGGAAAGGAGAGGGCCATCCCTGGGTCTCCCTTTATCCCAGGAGTTTGAATTCACAGCACCCACAACCTCGAGTCTCACAGCTGGAGCGTTCTCTGCTTGCAGCTGCACTCACAGGTGGTCAGTCGTGGAGCCCTAAAGAATGGGCACTCAGATATTTCTTTCCCATCTTCCCCTGAGCAGCCCACCCAGGGCTGATGTAGCTCTGCAGTACGTTCTGCAGGTAGTCTCAAGGTCACTGCAAGATCAAAGTTGCTAGCTATGCGGTGTGCCTACAACAGCAGGTGAAGTGTACCTGACAGACCAGCCTGACCTCTGCGTGGTCATCCTGGGTATCCCTGATGAATTAGCTGGCTTAGCCTTGCCTCTGTCTGCAGTGACAAGCAGTCAGAAAAGCGATTGTGTCGTTAATTCACACAGGACTGTTGAGTATTGAGTTAGGTATCTCTCTGCATCATACTTTAAAATAAAATCACCTTGATGCCACATAGTTACAAATCTGAATTCTTGGTCATAAATTAAGTATAGTTTTAGCTTGTAAACGAGGAGCATCAAGTTACCCTGAAAGACTGCAGCTACGCAGATATACCAAATGTCATGTATTTGGGCAGCTCAAATTATTGCATATGCCCTCGGAGAAAAACCACAGTATCTGCCTTTGAAGGGTATCCTCAGGCTTATAATATGTGTCATATGACAAGCAGTCTGTTTCTGCTGGGGTTTGTGTTTCAGTTAAAGATGTAGTTATTTCTCTTGGCAGAAGGATTGGCACCAATCTATGCTAACTTTGCACATTCAGATTTTCTGTGAAGGCATCACTGTCACCTCTTCATAGTTCCACTACCCAAAGTTGAGATTGCCTTAAGAATCCTATTTGGGAAACACAGGGGCTGTGCTGATTTTGCCAATATACATCCTCCTCTCCTCCATGAAATACTCATGATGTCTGACCAGTTGCTGCAGCACAACTGGAGCCTAAAGCAAGCTGGAAGCTCGGTCCCTGCCTCTTACCCTGTCCCTCAGGACAGACCCAAACTGAGCACCTGGAAATAACTCTTGCAAGGAGATGCCAAGGCACAAGCTGTAATTTCAGCCTTCTGTTTTTGTACCGTTGATGTAAGCAAATGTCCCTAATGAAGCTACAGGGAGGTATCAGCAGCTTTTAGCAATACTTGTGCTACAGAAGCAGCAGCTCTTTGGAGCTCTGCTTTGGGAGACCTAGAAAGCAGTAGGTGCTGATATGGATGGATGCTGCAGCCTGAGGACCAGCTCCCTCTAGTGCTTGCAGCCAGCTTTCCTCGGGCTCCCATAAAAGACCTGAGGAAATGCAAGACCTCAAGCAGTCATTCTGCTGGGCTTTGTGTTTCAGGTAATGAAATTGGTGTGATGTCTGACTGCTGAAAATTTACAATGCCTGAATTAGTCCAAAGACACTGGCAGGCAGCGAGCAAATGAGCAGGCAGCAAGGCAAGATGAATGCACTTAATCCATTTTTCTTGTGCCTATGACATTAATACGACTGGAGCTAGGCTGTGTGCTGCATAAGTTAGGTAAAAACTTAAAGGTAGTCTTTTCTTCAAGTGACGCTACGTGTACCTTCTTGTGGTGGGTGGGTCTCATGGAAAAGTCTCACTGACAGTATCCAGGGATGTGCTGCCTCTCACCCCTTCTCTCCTCTGCT
The DNA here is from genome assembly GCA_017639485.1 of Pluvialis apricaria. Lineage (NCBI taxonomy): Eukaryota > Metazoa > Chordata > Aves > Charadriiformes > Charadriidae > Pluvialis > Pluvialis apricaria. The sequence continues at coordinate 177,660 of CM030027.1, read as the reverse complement.
TAGGGATTAATAGAAAGTGCATCCATCACCCTTTCATCCTGGCTGATGCCACGTAAGCGTCTACTTAAGCAGCCAGCTATGCCACATCACTGTGTTTTCATCTTTCCTCGGACCTCAGTAACCTTGGCCAAGGGTTCTGTTCTGTTTTATGCAAATCCTGGGGGGGGTGGGGTGGGGGGGTGTCACAGTCTGTTCAGAGCAGCTTCCCAGGTGCTTGTTGGTGACCAGCTGATTGTCCTGTGGGGTGCCATTGCCTTCTGCGGTGCCATGGAGCATGCTGAGCTCCACAGGGAACCAGCTCTAGTGCAGTACTAGTCTGCACCACCAACACATGAGGGGTGGCCACCCTTACAGCTGTGGCTCAGCTCTTTACCTACAAAACTCTTTGAGACCAGTGTGTCTGGGTTGATAGTCATAAATTCATGCTGCCTGACAGCAGAGACAGGACTGACACTATCAGATGCCCAAGGGGATGGAGCACCTATATGCTCACCCAGTGGCCTTATCTCTAAAGACAACTACTGTATCAGAAGTGGAGAGATGCCCATCCCTTGCTAAGCTGTCTAGGTCCATCAAGATGACTGCCAATCATTAAGTTAAAATTACCACCTCACTTTTATGAGCAGCCTGGCCCACCACGGTTATCGCTGGTCCCTGTGGGACCTGTCCCTGCGTCGTGGCTGTTCACCGATGTGCTGCTGCTCACGTCTTGCTTCTGTTGTAGGGCTTGGATCACAAGGGTGCAGTGTTTGCTGGATGTCATTCACAGCGGAGCCAGCTGAGGGCAGATGTTTGCCCATCCAGACCCACCAGATGCCACAGCTTCTTTCTGAGAGCCCATCAAAGCCTGGTGTCTGTCTCAGAGATGCTTTTCTGCCAGGCACAGGGGCAGCTCCCCCTCTCCCTTCCCTGCTCTCCCTTTTGCCACAGGGCAGGGATGAAATTTGTTCCACTAGTGCCTGCAGCCCCTTCCCAGGGCTGTGTACTGTGTGTTTCAGCAAACATAATGCCAGCCCTGAAGCAAGCAGAGCTGAGAAAGCCTTCAGTAGTGTAGTGCAGTGCAGCTGTTGCACTTTGCCCAGTAGCTGATTATGTTATTGCAATTCTGAGTTCAACATTGTAATGATTTGTTTTGTTTCTGATGTTGACGTGGTGCTTAAAGTGTGCTGGAGGTTTTCCAGCTAACAGCAAAAGCACGGCCATCTTCCCAGGGAGCTGGAGGGTGACAGGGACTCCTCACCCCTGAGACTCACAGCAGGGTGCAGTCTCAGTAAAAGACAGTTGCCCCAACCAGCCCTAAGGCAGACCTTAGGCACCTGAATCCCTGGGTATGATCCCATAAAAGTCACTGCAGACATTCAAGAGACCATTTTCTGCTGCCATTAGTCCCTCGTAGATACAAGCACTCTAGGCCCAGCGAGCCACACAGGCTAAGCACAGATTTGTGCACAGGTCAGAAGACTGCACCCATAACTTGAGTTAAATTACTGGATAGTTTAAAAAAAAATAATAAATCTTTATGAAATAAAGATTCATAAGTGAGGGCATGCCAGAGCTGGCCTGGTGGCCCTTGTGAAAGGGACTCAAGCCAGCACCTTGCACTGCAAACCCGGGACCAAAAACCCAGCACAATTCCAGACCAGTCTCTGAGTCCCAAACCTCTTTTATTTGCCTTTGCACAGGATGAAAGCAAAGATTTTGTGCCCAGTTCCAGAAGAAAACAATACGGCTCTTCTGAGTACCTCTCACAGGTTGACACACCAGGAAAAAGGCCAGTCACTAAGATGGGGCTGCAGGACCCCAAATCCAACCTACATGCTCTACCAGGTCTCCAAACAGAGGAGCAGGTACGTGAGTTCAAGGACCATCCAGAAAAGAGTTACAAGGCAAGAAGCCAATATCTGAACTGACCTCCCAGTAACATAACTCGGAGAACTTGTACAAATGAATGTAAACCTTTTAGGAGAAATCCAGTCTTAAATTAGCACTGCCCAGAGGTGGAGTGTCTACTGTATTGCCTTGGTAAATTATTCTTATTGCCTGTACCGGTAAAATGTACTATCTTATTTTTCTGTTCTGAACTTGTTTCAGCTAGCTTTATGGCTAAAAACTTTCTCTAGGGAATAAGAGGGACTGCATCTAGTTATCCCCTGGCACGCATTAGACAATCAGGGATGGAAAAAACATTGGAGAGACAAAATCAGAGCCCCTGACTTTCCTGCTTCAGGTGGCTGCTGTACTACTAGGGTGCTTGTCTGCTGCTACATACCTGCTGCTCTGCCTCCTAAAACACATCTTTCTGGACACATAAAGAAGTGGACAATGGCCCATAATATAGTGACCGTGGCTTATTGTCTGAAATATGAAAACCCGTGTATTCCAGCCTCTTCACAGGGGACTCCCTTCAGAGGATGTAGGGGTCCAGGCAGCCTTTAATTTTTAGGTGCACAGCTACGCTTATATCTGTACAAAGGACTTTGTTTTCTCCTGGCATTCCCTCTTCACCTGTGCAGCTGCCCAGAGCAAAGTGCATCTTTCCATTTATGGATCACCCACAGCAGGAAAAAATCTTAATACCTCAAACCTGCCATCAGTGTATCTTACTGGAAGTGCACAGGACTTGCTTAGTCTTGATGTGAGAGCAGCAGGACTGCAGCAAGGCAGCTGAGTGCCCTATGTAGTCATACCTCTCTGTGAAGTTGCACAAAATTAAGAGCCCAGAGGGACAGGGTCCCAGCTGAGCTTTGCAGACTGGCATTTAGAGACAGGTAATGCTTGCAGTAGAGAGCAGTGAACTGACACTGTCCCTGTTGGTAGCCGAGGAAGGGGACTCCACAGTGATGCTCTGTGTTGTCACCGAGAGGTGTCACCCACAGTGACATTCATCTGGCCAGATGGAGACTCCTATACCTGAGGCTCTGCTGTTCTTCCTTTGTCTGCACAGCAGCAAATAAAAACTTGGGTGAAGTCAGGTGCCCATAACATATTCATCATTTGGATCTGTTGTCTTGCCCAGACCTCTACCGACTGTAACAGGAGCATGAACACAGATTAGTACACTAGATCAGCTCCATCTCTTCTGTGCTGTCAGATGTTGTACATCTCACTTGCCAGATCCACATGCCAGGTGTGGAAGTGGGTGCTGGCTACGCTACAGCATAAAAAAAAAGGGTAACAGGCCCTGCCTATGTGGGGCAGGGCTGGGTCATTCTGCTTTTAAATGCTGACAGAACCTGTATCTTCAAATGATCCTGCCACTGCCTTCCCCTGCCCCACCATCGGGCAGGGATCCTGATGGTCTTTGGGACTGGGGACAGCTGCCTAAGGGCAATCATGATACTCTTCCCCAGAGCAAAACTGCTGCCAGAGGCAGCTGCAGGCCCAAGCCAGTCTGTGATGCTGCAGGATTGTCTTTTACAGGGTGCTTCCCGTGCCTGCCGGACATCTCGGAGATGAATTGTATTCCCGTCCACTCAATCAACGCACTGCACAGTGGAGCAAGAGGCAGGATAATACCAAGTTCATGGGCGTCACACCTGTTTGTAGCCTCTCCAGAGCCTTCAGTTAGCCTGAAACCAGTTTTCTAATGCAATTTGCAAGGTACAGGAGCTTTACCAGTGAATTCTTTTTCTTCATTGCTGAAGAGGCAGCTGCAGAGACTTTGCTCAGGGGACTCCCACTTCTCATCTCTGTACCTGCAATCTTAATCTCCTTCATAGGATGATAGATGTGTCTCCATATGGAAACCTTGACTGCATAGCCACTCTGAATGATGGTACTCCCAGGACAAGAGAGAACTGCTTGTTAATCACTTGCATTTAGACAAGATCCCAGAAGTATCCCTGTGACTCCGGTCCACCAGCCCATGACAGCTGTCCTACACGGCTCCACAACTGAAAGCTTTCAGTTCCTAGGGACTGTTTGCAGTCTCCTAATACACCCTTGTTGGCTTGGGTTGTGGTCACCTCAGTACCTGTCTTTCCAGCACCCTCTGTGTCTAGGCAGGAGGAAACCATGTCCCACTGGTTGCTTTATACATTAAGAGGGAAGGAGAGCAGAAGGTGGTGTTTAGAAGCAGTTTCTTCCCTATTGCTGTCAGTCTCTGCAACAAGCTTTGCATGACCTACTCATCACCAGCTGAGATCTTGCACCAAGAAGTCATCCTCTGAGCCAAACCAACAGCAGTTCACGGAGCAGTGAAACTTCCTCCTGACTTGGACTGGGGTGCTTTTTTACCTGAAGCTTTATGTCCATCATGCTCTGCAGGCAGCAGCTCTGCTGCTCGTTCTCAGCAGTTGAGCCCTAAGGGAAAAAGAAGCAAGTGCTTTTCCTTGCAGACAAGCAGAATGTCCTTGTTTCTTCCAAAAAACAGGGTGGAGACAGCAGGATTGGACCCTAAGCTGAGCTCCACTATGGATACCTAGGCAGCCTAGGTCTGTGCCCCTCTTCAGGACCACCCCATCCACTATATTTGGGAACCAGGTATGGTCAGAGGCTGCTTCAAATACAGAGGTACGTTACCCTGTCAGTGCCCACAGGCCACTGAGTGCAGGTGGCATCACTGTTGGAGGAGACACTGCCCCTGCAGCTCCAAGAGGCGCTCAGGTGTTGGAGCAGCATCTGCCCTGAGCAAGGTGACCAACTGCATCTGGCTCACTTGGTTGGAGCTCCACCAGCCCTTCCCTTACATCCCACCACTCTGCTGCAGGGCTCGCACATGCTTTTCCTGTCCTCTACACAAACACCACTGACCTCCCCAGTGTTTTCTTCTGCCAGTTAGAAACAGACACCCCTCTTTGTGGAAGGACAAGGACAGTGCTGCAGAAGGGAGAAGGTCCCTTACCTGTTTTGGAGGTGCTGCAGGAACAGCTGCAACCCACCAGCTCGCATGTCTGACTTGCACCCCACACTTATTCCCACATCTCACCCTCCAGACGAGCAGCTACCACAGCAGTGCATGTGTGACTATCTGTGCATGCACATCTATATGCCCTGGCTCCTCCCTGTCCCTTGGAATTATATGCCTCAATTCTGAGAGGCAAGTGAATCAAAAAAACAGAGCTAGTTGGAAAATACCTATGAAAAAATTTATATAAAAAGGAAAGTGTTTCAATTACTTTTTTTTTTATTGTTGTTAATAAAGATTGTTTTGAGGAAGGGAAAAATTATTTTTGAAAAAAAAAGTGTTTCCTTTTCCAATTTTTAGATGGTTTCCCAAATCTATCTTTTTAACCATTCATTTATTATTTTATATTTTATGACATGTAAGTGTCAAGTTGCATAACAAGACAAAAATATAATGCTTTTAAATTAGTACTGTGGCAGCTCTAATAATCTTAAAATTAAATTATATTAAAATAAATTATATTAACTGCTCTCTCTTACCATTTCATGACATGGCAGTGCTAGCAGAGAATGGGATAAATATATCAAGTATAATGGCAAAAAAATTTTAAACTCAAAATCCAAACTAAAAGCAAAAGAAACTGAAATTCTGAAGTTAAACTCCGATTTCTGAAATGCCTCCCCCTGCCCCATGTTTATCAAGAAATATTCAAAATTAGTAGACATTTTGCAACGTGAAACCACAATTATTTTTTTTTTAACGAGCTTGTGAAATTGCAATATCCACCCCAAGAGCCCTGCTTTGCTCATCACCACCACCACACAAAGACAGACATTACTGGGACTGATGGCTTGAACAGCATCAGCTTCCCTTGCCTCGTCATACAACCTTGCAGGCTTTCCACAGCTGATACACAGCCTTGCAGCCTGACCAGAAGTGCCACATCTCAGCAGGGCTCTCACAGGGCTGGCTTGCTTGCTAGCCTCTGCCAGCCTCAGGATGCTACGTTCTGACTCTTTGCTCCTTATTTTCATTTTAAAGAAGATATTTCCCTTCAAAACTAAACGTGCTGCCTCAGGTCCTCTTCCACCTGTTGCATGGGAGATGCTGCTGCAAACCCCGCTCCCAAGCCAGTGCAGCTGCTCTCCAGCGAGCGGCCCAAACGCCTCCTGCAGCACCTGCTTGCTCAACCTGGGAGTTCTCATCTTGGAAGCGTTCTTGGCAGGTACCTGCCTCTTCAGACAGCACAGTAATTATTTACTTTTGTTTGCATTCCCAGACCTGCTGCTGAGCAGCTCTCCAGGTGTATAGTATACACCCAGTTACAGTCACTGTGGAAGACCCACTGCTAACACCCCTGCTTCCCATTGCAGTTCAGTCTCACAGAGAAGCAGCATATTTAGGAGCCCCCCCCGCCCCCGCATCACTGCTGCCCAGGACTGGCAGCTTAGTTGTACAAACAGCTGGATAGCACGTACACACTCAAGAGGACGAGGATCGCTTTGAGCAGTGACTGTATGGCTTTCCTCCCAGTGATGATCTCTGTCCTGCTGCAGGACAGCAGTCCACATCCCACAGGACACTTGGGTGCCCGTGCACATCCACTGGCCCTCTCCTCGTGTTCCTGACATGGCTCCAGCTTAGCATAGTGCTTCCAAAGCTCCTGCCAAGGAAACTGGTTTCAGTCCTGGCCAGGAAAGCACTGCATCCCTAAGACACGACAGGCTGTGTTAATACATGCTTCCCTGTACCTGCCCACAAAACTGGCTTACCAATCTGCTTTTCAACCCCATAGCTCATCCCAATAACACAGTTCCATGTCTGAAGTGCAAGGGAAAAAAATCCACCAGCAGCAATAGCTGTTGGTTTTCCCCTTCTGTCAGCCAGGACCAGGCTTTTCCTTAGCCACAGGCAACCAGAGGGCTTCACACTGCTGCTCAGCCAGCTCGCCACATGCAGCAGGAGCCCCAACTACTGACCCAGCAATGCAGCTCTTCCAGCACAGTCTCCTCTCCTCAGGTGCATCTCACAGGCAACGTCTTTCCTTTCTCCAGCTGCTTCAGTCCTTTGTTCAGTATTTTACAGCACATACCTTGAACTCTTGCTCTAGACTCAGTCTCACTGCTTGAAAATAATGAACACAGATGTCACTCAGTAACTGTACACTGGGTTGTTTTTACCACAACTAAGATTAAATCTGAGAAAGAAAACTCTCCTTAAAATTGAAAGGGGCCATGCCCTCTAATCATGAGTGCAATAGGAGCTGATTGTATTATGAAACTTACAGCAATGACTTCAGGAAACACAATGTGTTTTACTCAAATTGCACACTTTTTTTTGAACAGCTGTAAAATAGAGTATATGTGTAAATATTGCCATCACTGAAGAAGTATTTGTAATTTTAGCATATAAATATAACAGGTTTTTCAGTGGGCTTGATGATGCCACGAGGCTGCGCATCAAGCACTCGGATAATTCCAAAGTTGTAAATGTATTTGCTGTACAGAGGAAGTGTGTCAGTGCTTGCTTCTCCCAAGGAAATGGAGACACTGGTCCCTTTTGGAGAGCCAGTGGCTTGCTGGCACCAGTCGGAGGGGCCAGCAGCTTGCTGCTTCACAGAGTGGCATCCTTTGTGTCCAGAAACAGCGCTGCAGCAGGCAGAGCAATGCCTCTCCAGCTGCTCCGGTAGCAGGGAGGCATGACAGCTGCAACCACTAGTGCTGTGCACTGTCAACCTGCAGCTCAGCGGACACAGAGAGGGGAGACCCGCAGTCCTCCTGCGGACTGTACCTCTGGTAAAGGTAAAAGAAAAGAGCAGGAAGCACGGGGCAGGGTGGCACACCTTGGTGCTTCAAGAGACACTTAAGCAATTTCCTAGCTACAGATCAAAGCAATAGTCACATTGGTGTCATCTCTAATATAGTAGACCTCATCTCTGCCACCCTTGCACATCACTGGAGTGATCAAAGCACTGCTCCAAGGCCAGGCTCCAGGGGACTGCTCTGTATGTGGTGAAACATGAAGCCATTGTTTGCAGATGCCTCTGATGGTCAGCAGCCTAAGGACCCAAAGGATCATCCTCCTAGGCTGCCCAGCATGCAGTGCAGGCTCCTGCCTTGTGGAAGCAGCACTCCAGGCTGCATGGAATGTATTTTTAAGAGAATAAATCTATTTTTTTTTGTATTTGCAGACATATATTTGGGCTGGGACAGCTTAGTTAGAAGACAAATAATGCAAGAAATCTTTTCATAATCACAGACGCATCCAAGTTAAGAAAATTTTCCAGGGTTACAGTATTGCCTGTTTCCCTAAAACAAACTTTATGTCCAGTAGAGCTATCAGCACTGTTTCACCCTCTCAAAACTCTCCCTGTCTCAGCATGCTTAGCAGAGGGAAGCCAGCTCTTTCCTCCCCAGGCTGCCCATGCAGTGGACACGGATGGTGCTCACCTCCTACCAGTTACACAGTGCTTTTAGTCTGCATGCCAATTGTAAACACACACTTTATCTGCATGTCTCTCCTGACTGAAACACTGTCAGCTCTACAGTATATAACCAATAAAAACTCTTCTCTTTTTACATGTTTGTGATGTGGTATTTAGAGCTCCAGCTGAGTCCCTGCACAGTGTCCGTTACGCCGAGGTACTAATGCCCCTTGGTGAAGTGCTGAGGCAGCTCCAGTCTGCAGCACTGTGTGTTAGCGCCGAGTCCAACTACCTCACTCTTAGTTTTTTGCCTGTATCCAGGCAGATCCCATACATCCACTCCTAGGCTGCATTTAAGGCACGAGCAGTACAAACACACAGAGCGAATCAAGTTGAACACAGCTGCTCTCCAGTTAGATCAAGCATTGCTTCTCCTCCCACAGGCTCCCGATCTCTCATTCACAGAGGTCTAAGTAGTGTCTTAGATTTTAACTCTGGCCTCACACCTAAAGCAGTATTTACCCAAGCTACAGATGCAGCTGATGGCTCCCCTTAACTGTTTGCTGACTTTGCAAACTGATCTGTGCACTGCCATTACCACCACTCCAATCTGAAAAACAGTCCAAATGTCACCACCCTTGTAGCCAGGCAGGGAACTGGACTCTGGAGCCAGTCCCACTGATCTCTAGCTGCCTTGAGCGTGGAGCATCACTTTCCCCTGGCAAAGGGCACACTGCCTGCCTGTTACCCACCTGCTCGTGTTCCCACCAACAGCCTGCCTTCCATCAGCTTCCTGGGCTGCTTATCCTTGTTAGTGTCTTTATTAACATGCTTTTTAATCCAAGGCATCTGAAACCCGGACTTCCTTGCTTTTGGCATTTGCACATTTGCACAGATGGACATACACAATTGTTTTCAAGTTCTCTGCACACAACTTGAACTGGAATTCTGCGTAGCTGTCATCAGGTTATGGAAACAAGGTTTAAGCATACATAGACCATTCAGTCCCCAAAGAAATCTTCTCTGTTGCACAGCATCCAAGCACACAGATGGCATGGTCAGGCACAGCAGCCACAGCTATTCCCCTTCAAAAGCACCACCAGATGAAGTGGCTGCAGTTTGTATCACTTGGTGGCCTAGACACCACAGGAAAGGGAAAGTTTCTGTTCATACTTTTCAGCTTGTTGAGGATTCAAGCCAATATCTGTCATGCCTCAGAAGATCAGGGTAAAGCAAGGGGGGAGGGCACCCTCGGGCTGAAAGCATCATAGCACAAGCAAGAATGCAGCCAGCTCAGGAGGAACTAAATGAACATGAAGGAGACTGAGGCTTTGCCATTCCACAGCTCAGCTGGGAGGAGAATTGCATAACTTGGTCCAAGGCCTCCCTAGACTCATCTGTACTAGCTCGGTTCCAAGCCTCTCCTAGGACTTCAAGGCCACGAGGCGTCACATGGCTCCTATTCACAGACCATGACCCCATCGCCTCCCTACACCACAAACACAAAGGCAAACATCTCCCTCAAGCCCCTCACAGGATAGCCACAGCCAAACCGCCTCCCTGGGGCCAGCCAAACCCCTTTGTCATCCTTAGCGATACTCCCTCACTCAGGCATCCAGGACTCCTCTTATCTTTCTTTAAAAAACACCACATTATTGGGAGCAGAAGCTGTTTCCTTCTGCACAGGAAGCCCAAACGCTGGCTGTCAGGGAATATATTTGATGTTAACTCTTACTAACCCAGACTGGGGCCCAGCACTGCTTTCACTTTTCTGGTGCACCGCGGGTAACGCCTCTGCATACGTGGGGCTAATCACCACAGTTACAGTGCTGTGGTGAATAAACCAACATCCTCCTAGCAGTGGCAGAACTAGCCCTGGATTAGCCATGAAGTTTAAGCCATTAACTTCAAGCTCCCATCCAGGATGCTCCTGTGGCACACCCAACAAAGCTGGGATTGTACAGGGTAAACTGAAATCAAAACAAGTAGGCTGAACATGACAAGTGAAGGAAGGTAAAGTCTAGGACATAGTAATCCCTTACTGTTTCCTTCATGAAGCATCTGCACTAGCTCAGTGTTCTCAGCCTTCCAGCCGACTTACCAGCTGCAGCCCTTTCCATCCCAGGCCAGATTCCAGGACCTGCCTTCAGGAGCAACTTGGCTATGCAGTCTGCTCAAATGGATGAGCTACCTCCAAAACTACAGTGAGTTGCCAATAAATGGGAATCTTGTTTTCTTCAAAAGCTGCAGCATCTCAGCTGTTTCTGAAAACAGGCACAGTGCCCAAACTCCACACTTCACCTACAAGGAAATGCTGGGTGGATCATACCCACCAGAACACCCCAAAACCTAGATAAATAATGTCCTAAGTCCTCGTCCACTCCAAAAAGCACGTTCCCTCCTGTGCTGACCCAAACTGCATACTGGAGCATAGCAGGAGCATACTGCCTACAATACTGAGGAGACGGTGAGATTCCAGCCCCTCTGGGCTACAGGGCACACGTGAAACATCAGGTAGGACATTAAGTTTAATAAAGGCAAACGGACATGGAGTACTCCAGTCATACTCAATTTTAAATTACATCCTCCACCATTGACAGCTTCAGAAAAAGATGGCTTCTACTGCTGAACAGGAATTCAGTAGTCCGATGTATACATTACTAGTTGCAGTAGTACTTTTTCATGCTTACCTGAGACCACCAAGCTGAAGTATACTCAGTGAATCAGGAAAAAGCATTCGAATTGAGAGGTTTGACAAGCTTTACGTGTTATTCAGAAGTGAGGATATGATACTGTGAGCAAGGAAAAGTTACTAAGGATAGGAGTATGTTGTCCAAACATCAGTTCTAACTCCGCCCAAGAACTTGAGACTGGAGACATTTCTGTCCTGTAATAGTGGATCACGTCTGAGACTCAAACCCATGTGTTAAGCCATGAGCATACAAGGCTTAACAAAAAATCTGAAAAAAAAATAAAGCGCAGGGGGGGAATGTAGGACTCCAAGGAAGAAGGGTAAGTATTGAGTATCTGGAGTATCTATGTCATACAGCACCTATGTAAGTAATTCCCATTTTCAGGTGGTTTTGGTCCACATGTCTGTTCTAACCCTGGGTAACTTCAAACACAGTTCCACCCAGTGGTGGCTTGGAAGTAAAGCAAACAGTAATTTTACCATTTGCAAATCTACCATGAATGACCAGATGCTCAAGCAGAGGAGCAGCATTTGGGGCAGGTATGAAGAGAGAACACTGCAGAAACTGTGTGGAAGGACAGACAAGCTGTCCACTGCATCACTACTGGGGATGACAGTGCCCTGCCATGAGGTGATTACACCCAGGGACCACACTCTGATAACTACAATATAAATGATTATCCAAATAGACAGTCTCTGTGGAGAGACACATACCTAGGACCTCTCCACAAACAAGGTAAATGCATTCAGGAGCATTTGAAAGGCATGAACCCATAGAAGGAAAAGATACTTTATCATCATCATCATGGGCTGGCAGGCCAAGATATCTGTCTTTCAAGCATGACATCTGAAAATCAGGTAATCTACCCTCGTTTGAGTGAAATAGCCTTAAAGTTATTGGGTTGCGGTGATACAGTGTCTAGAAAAGAGAACAGAATAACAATGAGACGTCCCTTCATGGAGAGGTGTAATTAGCACTACGTTGATGGGGACCAACAAACAATTTAATGAAACAGAGATCAAAACTTTTGACCCTACGAGACAGCAGACCCCCAAGCACAGGATATATCCAAAGTAGTTTCTACGAGAGTGGAAAGCTGCGAACCAGGTCTGGAACATTGACATGGAAAATAGAAACCATCTCCACAAGGTCCTTGAGCTGACGGTTTACACCTGCACTAACAATACCTGAGGTCTGTGTCACACATTTGACCACATACTAGTAAGAAAGATGTTGATGTAGGTCCTGCATTACCAAAACTCAAAGCCCTAATTAGCAGACCCAAAGGTCCTGAAACTATTTGAACGCAGGGACATAATGAGTTTCTCTAGAGTGTGGCTGGAGGGAATCTAGATAACTAGTGCAGAGGAAATGTGTAAGGTTAGGTGAAATAAACCCCACCCTAAGTAGGTATTTCAAACTTTATCATAGTTCTTCCTGAAAAATCTTCCATGAAATGTCTTTGCATGTCTTTTATTTGGCAGTGGTCTGAAGCTTGCACTTGTGCAGCAGAGTCCACCTCTAATACTTCAACATAGCATGAACATCACAAGTGATTTCTTCAGCACCTCTGGATGCTTGTGAACAAGTCACCCTGCTGCTATTTTTTTGCTTGTTATTTTATGAAGCACGTACTAAACCAGACAATATCTGCATAAGAAACTACAAAAATTATTCTGAGCATATCAGTGCAAGAACAGGCCTATTAACAGTATAATTGAAGCAAGGCCAGTCTAGGTGTCAGCCTTTCTTACCCATTCATCAGGCAAGACATGGAAAGGTTGAACCTACAGCTACAGTGAAAATACGTGCCTGCTTTGTGTTTCTCTGAAGAACTGTCACACTTCATATGACCAAAAGGCTCCCAGTACCACATCACCACAGTCTTCAGTTGGCTGGAAATGGGGAAGAACCATGTGTGATAGAGAATTTGGTCAGCTACTCTGCCCCGTATCCATGTGCAAATTAAGAATGTGATGACACACAGAAGTGCAGGACTGTGAAGCCTGGGCTGCATTCCTGAATTTTTGCATTGGGTATTTTATTGCATTTCTCAGCCCTCTGTGATTGATGTTTTCCAGGGAATTTCTGAACACCACGTTGATTAGACGCCTATTAGCACCTGGAAGTAATGGACAGACTCCACAAGCCCTGTAGGAGCTTTGCTAACACAAGACAACAGACTTTGTAGAGAAGCAACAGCTTTTAGCAGACAAATCAGCAAAGCTGGAAAAAGCTAATTTTAAGACAATTTGTTCTTTGGATAAGACATATTCCATGACTGATATGCACAGGTAATTAAAGGGATGCTTTCACTCTCCACTGACCTTCTAAAGGTGATGAGTTGTGGGTTTTTTTGATATTTATTCATCTGATGCTGGTAACACCTGGAAGCATGCCAGTAGTGCTGTAATACCTGTGTGCTTTGGGGAAGAACGTCAGTGTAAGCATTTCCTCTAACTTTCAATATTCCTTCCAAATGAACAAAAAATTACACCTTCAGAAATTAGATACATTGGAAAGGGCAAAAAATAATTGGTAAAAGCAGAAAACTTGAAAACAAACCAGCCCATGACATCTAATTCTCTTTTGGTAAACATTTTTGGGAAAAGTAACTCATGGAATTATCACCACCTTTAAAAAGAACACACAAGAGTATACAAATAATTAAGTTTAGTCACCTCACTTTATGGAGCCACTTCATGGCTTAAAGACTACAAGATGAGCTCTGAGCACCTTGTTGACCATAGCATCCTCAGTTGAACTTTTTTAGAAATCTAGCAAGAGACCTAGTCAGATGAAAACATGCATAATAAAAAAAGAAACTGAAGCACCCCAGTGAATCTGTTCCTCTCGGTTTATGATCCCATCAATTACTAAGATAACAAAACAGGGAGAACCCATGCTTTGCAATAATTTCCACTACAGGCAAAACCATAGCAAGTATTCTCAATTCCATACAAAGACTGAACACAAAGACCCTGAGCTAACAGTAGTTTATTGCAAAGTAGATGCTAGCACTTGACAAAAATACAGGCATCTGCAGAACTGAGAAATGTAAATCTTCCTGCAGATTCACCCCATCCAAAAATCACAACCTGACAAGTGAATGCATGCATTCACTCAGGATTCAGAACCCCATGGCAGATTACTCTGGTCCTTCATCTTCAGTACAGAAAAGGAGGTCCAACTATGGAAGAACATTCTTCTTTCCAAAATGGGCACCAATCAGTTTTGTTGTCAGAAACGCAATTCACCTACCCATAGACTAGAGTGAAAAGTGGCAAGTCCCTGAGAATAGGTGGAAAGGTAAACTACAGAGCGTGCAACCAGACTTGGTCACAAGGTTTTGCGACTCTGCCCAGCAGCCTCAAATCTGTGATAAAGGTCATCCATGATCTGCTGAAACAGCTCAGGCAATCCCTACAGGGAAGTTAGGGCAAGCAAACAGCAGCAAGGGGAGGAATGGCTCCACCATGAGGAAGTATGCTGAGATGAAGAGGAATTGGTGACCGTTTAGTTACCATGCCATCTCCTTCTCAGTAGGTAACAGTGGTAGTAAGACTGCACAGGCAGCACTTAAATAGGACCAGCCATTATGGGTCAGATCAAAGTTCCATCTAACAGACCGTGGCACAGGGAGCAGAGTGGAATATGCTCCTAAACACGTACATGGACAGTCTGGACTCAGAGCCACCACTTGAGGCACAGCAGAAGGCACTCCTGGGATGACCGAAGCAGCGGGGCAAGAGCTGGTAACTGCTGGGAGAGTACCTGCTTGAGGAATCACACACTGGTAGTGCTGCAAAGAGTGCAAGACCATCCTCCTGGAAAAACAATGGAAATTTCACCATGTGGCCTGGCAGAGCTGAACCCCAGCACTAAGCTGGCTCATCACTACATCCTCAGGCCACTTTTTCCAGGTCTGCCAGCTCCAGCTGGCCTTGGGTTGGCAGTGCTTTCCCCCAAGCTCCCCCCTCCATCCCAGCAATTCCACAGGATACAACCAGAACAAAGAGAGCAGTCTTTGACCCTTACCCAACCACTGCTCCCCTCTGCTCAGGGTGCAATGAATGCCACTGACCACAAGAAGCTGGGTGATGCAGGGCAGGAGCTGCAGCACAGCAGCTCTGAGGTGTCTAGCAAATAGCTGCACAGCCTTATCTGTGTCTTTGCTGAGCCTCAAACACCTCTAAAAGCTGAAAGTACTCTGAACTGTTCACTCTCTAACACCTACTAGGGCTTGTTAGCAAATAGGTGCTGGCTGAGGAACAGGTCCAGTCCCCAGAGATAACGGAGAGGCCAGGGTGCAGCAGGCCACAGATCATTGGTCCTCATCTTCCAATGAAGACCCTGAAAGCAACAAACAGGCTACATCAAATCACAGGGCCTCCTTGTCTCCTCCTGGCATTCCCATTCCTTTGCTCAAGCCCATCACCACCATCAGCTAACACATACCAACTCCTTGCCCACCTTCAAAAAGGGTGGGAACTGTCAGGGCTTCATCTCCACTTATTATTTCCAGCTCCATCTTCTTATTTCAGTGGTCACCAGTTTTCAGATGTCTTTTTGAAAAGAGAAAACAGGACAGTCTGGTTGTCAGGTGAAAGATTAGCCTCACTCAGTCAAACCAATGGCAATGTGCAAATGGAAGTTTGTTTACATTTGAATGTCTTCAACAAATTAGTGTGTGTTGTTTGTAAGAATCAGCCTGCTGAATAATCTGCTAAGTCTCAATCAGAACAAACATAAAGCAGCTGCAAATAACATTAATAGACTGATGCAGGAGTGGCTTGATATTTTTCTAGAAAAGACACTATTTGGCTATGTTAAGTTGAGGACTATTTTATTTTCCAGTAGGCCAGAAGTGCTTTTCTGAGTTTTTGACACTTTGCTAGAGCAAGTGGGATGACAGTCCTCATGGCGAGACACAGCACCATCACTAATCCCAACAGCAAACCACTCCACAAATATGGAGACCCACAGAGGCTGGAAGCCTGGTTAGAGAACACAGTACCCCAATTCTCAGATCCTTCTCCCATCTTCAGTCAGACTAGTCAAGAGACTAGATCAGCTGTTGGGGGATTTTAAAGGCCCGTCACACCTCCTGGAGCAGGGCTTCTCTGGGTAGTGGCGCTGATCGGCTTTTACCTGAACATAAGGCAGGGAGTCTTGAGTCTCAAATTACTCTCTATCTGCTCTCAGTCTCCCCCTGGACATCCCTCCTCCATCCCCTGCTGGACTTCCAGTTCTTGCCCCACTTCACCGGCAATTTTCTGACCAACCATCACAAAGTCTGTCTTGTTCCCTGGAAGCGAAAGTGGGAACAAGCAGTGTTGCTGAGGAGTACCGCTGTCAATAAAGCGCTCAAGTAGCAACAACATTTGCAAAGTTAAGAGTTACGCGGAAGGTAGCACTAATTTGGATAGAGGTTTGGGAGAGAGGGTGCCCCATGACACCAACTCCAACTACTTCAAGTGGGCTTAGCCCTTGACACCTCAAGTCCATGTTCTCTCACAGACTATTACCCCTGCCACATCAGAGTCCTCCCCTTTCTCACAGCTTGTCAGAAGGACTGCCTATGGAGATACCCCCTCACAGACTTCAACATCTAATGAGAAAGCGTCCAGAAGATAACAGACATAGTCAGAAGGAAGAATGACCTTCAGCTACTAAGAAGGAGACACAATAAAACAGAGAAGCAACGACGCTAGAAGATTGAGAGTCTGTGGCCAAAGACAATACAGCTATAAACAAGTAGGGGCTGCAGTCGTGTTTGTGTGCATATTTTCTTCAGGAAGAATTGTGGGCAATGTAATTGTAAAGGGATGAACATGGAACAAGAGAAGGTACCAGTCCTCTAGCAGAACACAAGGTGCAAGAACATAAGGAAGTAGGGACAGACTGCACATGTACAGATATGGGGTCAGAGAGAGTGAGAACAAAAAAACCTGACAAGTAGAAAAAACAGTGCAAACAAAGACCACAGTTAGATGAGACAGAAATAAACTGTAGAAAGAGGACGATGAGAAAAGTTGGAAAATATAAGAAAAGCCTAATGCTGTATGGGCGAAGGAGGAGAGAGGGGAAAAAAGGACCTAAATGTTTAAATAAGACTGCTCTGTGCAATGACAGGAAGGCTCTATGCACTGAATTAATAAGAATGAAAATATTCAGAAAAGCAGTCAAACCAAAGTGATTTTCAAAAGCACATCAATGGCAGCTGCAACATCATCTCACCAACCTAGCAGAAATGAAATCAACAAGTACACAGAGTGCCTACCTGCAGCATGCAGAAGTCAAGAGATTAGGTCCTTCAGCTAACCTACTGTCTAGGCAACTCTGTTTCTATAGAAACAAATACAAATAATTTTTTGAGTTTTTAACTTAGAAATAGCCAATTCTGATTACTTCTTTTGTTGAAAGTATTTAGTAAAACAGTAAGCTTAGCACAGTCTTAGTAATACCAGCTTTCTTTCTAAAACAGGATGCAGATGGTGTAGCAGCCAATAGACCATTTTGGAGGGGTGTAATTTGCTGTTACTGGTAGCAAAACAGTCGCACCAAACTCACAAATGCCAGATAGGAGTAGAATTGGACAAAAAATATTACTCTTCAAAACAAAACAATAAAAAATCCCCACAAACAACAAAGTAGCTTGCATAAATTCTATATTAAGCTACTACTCGTAGCAACCAGCTTCTAGAGGGCCTTCTGCAATTACCAAATTGTAAATACACATATAGGTAGAAAAAAAACTAAAAAACCTCCAGTTATAAGCTTGACTTTCAAAAAGTATCTGCAGTCAAAAAAGTACCTGATCAGCTTGGTAGTAAAGGATTCTGTGTACTCTAACACTTCAAGTAGCTATAAGAGATTTTGTAAAAGGATGCCAAGTCAAAGGTTAGGTGAGTTTTTCTAAAGCCATTCTAATGGAAGTATTATACAATAACTCATGGCTAAGTCCTTTCAGCAGATACTGTTACAGACTACATGAATATCTTCATCCTAAAGAGTCCACAACAGCAGCACTGAGGTCTTGTCGCTCCTCTTTTGATACCTTCTACTTTTCTTACATGCTGGTAGCTTGTTGTGGGGGGACCCCAGGTGTAGGCTGGCGAGGCAAAGTATACATGGCCCCAAGAAACTGATCTGCAATGCGACCGGCTTCTCTCAGTCCACTCAGTAAAGCACCATGCACAGTTGCAGGGTAGTTGCGAATTGTATGTTCTCCTGCAAAAAACAGGCGAGGAATAGGCTGGGGGAAAGAGAGAACACTGTTAAAGTTTGTTCATATTCTTTCAGATTCTGCAGCAAACAGATACTTTAACAAGAACGTTAGAAGTCCTGTAATCACACTACAGTCTCCACTAACACAAAGGTGGTGCATATAAAATAGTCTTTATTAAAAATATTTTAAACTGCCCTATAAATTACCAAGAAAATGTTTATATACATCTTTCAGTTCACAGAAGGGTTTAATCTCTGTAACTACTGTAGTATGAGGAAATATTTTCCAATTATTTGCTAATATCTTTGCTTTGATACAAAGACAATAAGGCTCTACTTGAAAAACAATACTTTCAGAACCAGGTAAGCAGGGGATATTAACATCGTCAGCTGTATACCAAAAAAGCATTTGAATGTTGGGTCTACAACTCTATATACAAACTGTTAAACATGTTTAAGAAGAATGATGGTTTCTGATCCTGGGACATGAACTCCAGCACAATGAACAAAGACTTCAGCAATTCACACTTAAATTAGCAGTTTCTCTTTAAACTGAGACCTAAAACAACTATTGACAGTATCATAAAAAGTAGGAGAAAAAACAGACTTTCATATATTATACTCTGCAGAGAAATCATTTTATCCATAGCTATGTTTATTAATGACTTGTATCACTGGAAAAAAACATAAATAAAGCCAAAGTCATACATCCTTCTCTGCTACTGCATTCAGAATGGATATTGCTTTCAAAACTTCATCCTCTGAAAGTGAACTGGAGATGAATTATGCCTTCTTTGTGTTCACTCCCAATTTCGGAGAGATGTTTTGATTCCTGTTCCTCTCACTCTGGCCTTCACCTTCTTTCAGATCACTACAACTCACTTAAATATGGTGATGGGCAATATAAATATGAAGTATGAAATACAATAAACGTACTCTGTTCAGACATTGCCAAATTGACTTTCTGAATAAAAACGCTCTTTTTCTAGTAAACAAGTGACACCAAACTTGGGAAGGCAGAATTCATTAATGGAAACCTGAATTATTTTACAGGTTCTAATAATTCATCAGAAGATGCAAGTTACCTCAACTTGTGTTTAGATATGTATGCAAACTGCTTAGAAAAATGATCCTGTTTTGAGGTTTTTCTAAAAAGAATTGAGACATGTCTCACCTGAGGAGCACCTGGAATGGCTGGCCCTGGAGTAATTGGCTGAGCCATCAAATCATAGTCATTTCCAGAAGATCCAGCTGCTACATAGGAATACGATCCCCGGGCCCACGGGTCAGCACGCCAGCGGGACACCACAGTCTCTTTAGGCTGAGATAAGACAGAAACTTCAGTTGTTGACACAGTGCAAGTTCTATAGCTACTGCAAAATACGAAAGATGCAAAGTGCCAAGAATAAAAGACACAAAGTCCTTAGGCTAACGTTAATGGTGGAACTCAGAGTTCATATTCCATGACAACACATAAATACAAATAAATAACTTGTCTTTGGTAGCAATACCTTAATTCTTTCCAATACGTTACTAGAACCTACTGCACATAACTTCTGCATTGGAACTCAGACTTTGTAATCAGCTGTCCATGCACACTATGTACTGTTTGCTCTGTTTCTTCTCCTATTATCAACACAATGACAATGAACACTTCCTACTCCTTTACTTTCTTCCAGCCACAGCTCATCTGAATAGCTCTTCAGATTTGAATATGATATATAGTTGACCTATATACAATCTGTAACTCATCTGGGAAAATGACTGCATGAAGGGCCCCTGCACAAACACCTATATTACTCCAATTCATCTGGTTTGCCAACGTAATGGTCCTGATTAAAAATATTCCACTGAAAGATGCAACAGTGAGAGCATCACCAGAACTCAAACCATTATCACTCTAAAGTGTAACAGCAGTCAAGAGAAAATAGGACATCTTCATAACCTTGCAGACATGACGTTGAAAAGTGATGGGTGCGAATCTTAAACTACCTGGGACTCTGTCCAACTGAGTTTTAAAAGGAATCATACCCTGTAAAAATGCAAATATTAAGACAGGAACGCCATCTCCTCTCCTTGCGCATGAAGATATTTCACAGAATTGGTTCTAGTTGAACAGACCTGCCCACAAAGGAAGAAAAAGAAGCTCTACCTAGCAAGGGCATTATCCAGCAACCAGTCCAGCAGGCACCACACCGCATCATGGCAAGGGAAGTCTCCTGGACCCCAACACCAACAGATCTGATATGATGTCTCTGAGGTTGGCCTCAGCTGGACTGTATTTGATGCCTTCTGCTGAGTCTGTGGAAAGGCCACAGAGGACTGGGGCCATGTTCCAAGGTGCAAGACATCACTGGAGGTTGGAGACCGCGTGTCCCAATATGGTCTGATGACTTAATTGAGAAAATTCCTCACCACAATTTTCACCACTTTTTTATCCAAAAGGTAAGACACTGAGTGATGAGCCAGCCCACATATATTGACTGCTCCTTAAGAAAAAAAGTAACTTCACATTTCCCTCCTTGTTGGATGGAGATCACTGTGACGGTACTGTATGTTATCACATGTATGTCTAACAAAGAAAACTTGCAGGCATTTCATAGATTTCTACATTCTTCCTAGTAATCACATGAAGCACTGTAGTCCAGGAATAGAGCTGCATAGAAATTTTACTCCACTGAGGTAGTTTTGAAGGTATGGCTAACCCAGACACCATTGTAGAGCAGAATACAGAAGTACTGGTTCCCCAGCACTGAAACTGCACCAGTCCAAACAGCAACTGTGGTGTTCACATGCTCACACACTCACATATACGTATAAGTCAACTTTTATTTTCATCCTGACAAGCAAACACTGTAATTAGGATTCCCCGTGAAGAGGGAGAAGGATGGTTAGAGGATAAAACATGTAGTACAACAGAACTGGTACAAAACCGGAATCCTACTCTACAGAGGAGAAGCAACTTGCAGAGGTTAGCTGCACAGCAAGGTTGAAAAAGTGCTTATATTTATCTTCAGGAAATGAAAACCCAATCAGAAAGAGACAACAAGACAGTAACAAGAAGCAGCACAGTAATGAGGGGGACAGCTCACGTTCCAAATTGTTGCTTTTGTTTAACTTTTGTACTTCCCTGTTTTGGACAGATACAAGGAACTGCACTTACACAGCAAGTTCCACCTCATATATAGTTGTTTATCCAATACAACAGATGAGAGTGCAGTTTATCCAAACTGAGGAATCACTGTCCAGAAGACAGCCTCCAGTGCTCGTAGTACATAAGCACCTGAACTGTGAACACATTAAAATAGGGACTCACTTAGAGATCTTGCTTATCACAACCGAGAACTGCTTTCTCCTTTGAATGACTGACCAGATATGGAGTCATTCCATAACAGGAGATTATCAGTTAATGCACTGGAATATTTTAGAAGTTCAAATAAGTTCTCTAAATTTGATATTTATCTACAGTAGAATCCGTATTTCTCAAGATTCTGCAATTTGCTAGTGTGTGGGTTTTTTTCACTTGAAAACCCTACTAGAGAGCAGTCGCAATAAAACATTTTGCTCTTGGTTCACTCTGGACTGATTTCTACATACTACGTGATTTCTACAGCACCTGTAGACAGAAGAATCTCAAAGCTCCTCTCAGAAAGAGATCTCATTAGGAAGCAAAATTGTGTTCCGAGAGTTCAGAGAAGGAGCTGTGGATTTATCAGAAAGGCAAGCCTGGGGCTTCCTTCACTTGCGTTCTCCAGTCTAAGACATAAAATTCAACTGACAGAGCATTTCCAAAACACGAGATCCGCTCATTAACTAAAAATCCATGCATACAGTCAGCTGTGAGGATTTGTCCATCATACAGAAAGCAGTAAAATACTGGGGATGATAAAGTCATGTTCAAAGAGAGCTCTACAACTGTTCTACAATAAAGACAACGAAGTGAATCTATTCCTCATGTGACATACCAAGCAAGTAGACAGTCCAATTTACACCTGGCCAGATGCTCAGAGAAGACTGGTATATTAAAGTTACCATGTATTTTTTCTATTACTTTACTATATAGAAATCCCAGTAGAGGAGAGCTATTTATTTACAACCAACATAGTTTATAAAAACTGCTTCCACACTGCCTGTTAGGAGAACAGACCAAATATTCAACTAAGTCACACACACTGTAGGTTGAACTTTTCAAACTGATGTCCTAAGTACACAAGCTTCTTTTTTGTGAGTAACATATAAGTATCTTCTAAACTCCCCCTTCACTAACCATTCCTTTTACACTTATTGTGCCTAAATAACCATTGCCTAGCTGCACAGGGAACTGATCCAGGTGAAAGACTGCCTTTACTCCCTTCCTCCCCCAGTTTCTTTGTGGAGTTTACTGGTCGAGAGCTTTACTGTACTTTAGACAAGGTGCAGAACATGGCAGGGAGTACTCAAGCAGTGCTGTCACTAGCCACGGACAGCTCTGCTGTAACCCCAGAAATGTAAAGCGTAGAAAATTAACTGAAATATTTGACACTGGAAAAGCTAGAGTTCTACTCAGTCGAAAACAATCTTCTCAAACCCACCCCCCCCACCCCCAACAAAACAAAACCGACCAACACAAAAAAAACCCACACAACCAAACAAAAAACCAAACCAAACCCACCACCACCACAACCAAAAAAAACCCAAACAAAAAAACCCCACCCAATTCTAAAAACAACCAAAACCCACAAACAACGCTGCCTCCCAAAAACTCCCTGAACAACCAAAAGTGAACATACCAAACAGCTGAATACTGCAGCCAAGCTACTGAGAATTGTAATCCATTCTGAAACGCAGAGAAGTTACCCAAAGATGGTGTCTGTACTAACCTGTGGCACAGCGCTGCTGCCAAATATGCCTTTGAGGATGGCAAGGCACCGTCCAACAATGACATCGTCACTGATATTTTCCATGATCCCAGCTGCTTCTCCTGCTACCAAGGCCAACAAAATTGGTGCTGGTGGAGGGTGCGGAAGAAGTAGAAAAACAACTGAATTATTGAAATTGAACATTTTCATCAGAGAAGTTGGACTTGAATAGACATGGATTTGCAGCCAAGTCATGAGGTTAAAAACTAAACAAACCCAGCAAAAGTAGTCCTAAATCTTTCACCATCAAGTCAAATTACCAAAAGGAAAATGAATTAATATATGCTACGGTACTATTTAGAATTATCAAGAGAACTGATGTATCAAAAGTTAAATACACACATTAAGTAGAGCATGGAGGATAGGAAAGGTTTTCTTTAGTGAAGGCATCATTTGTTTGACATAGGAGTTTCCACTGGGATTTAGCAGTCATCTGTGCTACGTGTAAGGGAACTCCATACCTTCCAAACAATCTAATTTAGTACAATTAACACCAGCATAGCAGTTAAGTTACCTGTATAAGTACTTCGCTCATACAAAGTATCTAGATTTCTTCCTTACCAATGCACATTCACATTAAATAATCTAAATGGAGTGGAAACTATGAACAGTAGAACAGTATTCAGAAAAGCAGCAATTCTGAGAAGAATTCAAAAGTCAAATGGACAAATATCAAACAACTCAGCTGCCTATGTAACGCTGTGGTGAAGAGTGTTAATGTGATTATAGGATATACAAATAGATGAGGTCATTTTACCTCTGACCACCTATGGTAAGACTAAGCATACATTTTTGGTAGTCACAAATTCAAGGAAAATCTTCAAAGTATCACAGTATCGTCAGGGTTGGAAGGGACCTCTGCAGATCATCTAGTCCAGCCCCCTGCCACAGCAGGGACACCTACAGCAGTGGCACAGGATGGCGTCCAGGCGGGTTTTGAATGTCTCCAGTGTGGGAAACTCCCCCACCTCTCTGGGCAGCCTGTGCCAGTGCTCTGCCACCCTCAAAGGAAAGAAGTTCCTCCTCATGTTAAGATGGAACTTCCTGTGCTCAAGTTTGTGCCTGTTACCTCTAGTAAGTATTGAAGAGCTACCAAAATAACCCAATGGCAAGAAACATGCATTTACAAGAAGTGACTCAAACCTGAGCATGGTTACTTAATGAAAACTCTCAGCTGATCTTTCTCCTCCTGGAGATAGTTATGAACTCCTAAATTTAACAAAGGAAATGCTACAGCTAGAAACAGACGTCAAGCGTATTGAAATGGGAAATAAAGTCCTTGCTAAAAATTTGGTTTTAACTTTTGTACAGTTTTCCAAAAAGAATAGTGAACTCCTTGTATCCTGGTATATACAGAGATCTCCTGGTATACATTCCCATCAAGTTACTGCTCTTTAAAGAAAACTGGCTGAAGTTCAGTTGCGCTATACAGGCTGGAAGGTCCAGTAATATATTCTGGTTAACACCAAAAGTCTTTGAAATTCTGAAGAAGTTAGACTAGTAATGCTGTTACTACTACAAAGATAATTACACTACTCAAGATACAATTAAGACACTTCAATATGCAGGACCTCTGGGACTAGAAGCAGTTTATTAGTGAAAAAAGATACAGGATTGCTCGACTAGTTAAACTCCATTTTCTGAAAGATCAAGCGTAGGCTTTCAAAAAAATGCGGGAAAGAACAAAAAAACGGTTTCCTATCATCCATAGGCATTGGAAGGTGGGTTTTTTTGTCATTTCAGCTGCAAAGTTCTTCCTAGTTTGCCATCCTTGACACAATGAGATCCCCAAACCTTTCAGCAATTATTTGGTCAACATACTTTTTCTTGATGGAACAACTACACATTCAAAATGCAGCCTCCAGTGAATTTGTTCACTGAAACTTGTATTCAGACAATCCCAACATATTTTTATGGAAATCTTGCCTTTCCAGGCATGAGACCCTGTTTTGTAAGCACTTATCCAGACCTGAAAATGTTGCCGTCCAGTCACCTGGATTAATTCAGAACTGTAACAGAAAGCCAGAAGGCTGTAGCAGACCAGTGACTATTTTGCTATGCAAATACCAAAGTGCTGCTCAGAAAAGCTTATTGCGTCATGAGCATGTGTCACTGTTCCACAAAAAAGGTTTGAGGTGCAGATGAAAGGGGCTCACCTACAATTATCAAATCATCCCATATTAGACCGATAGCCCCATGAAAGAGGTCTGGCTTCAAAGTGCTAGTTCAACTTGAAAAACATCCAGGAAGCTGAGGTTTTCAAAACTAAGACTAAATTGGACGACAGTCCCATTTGCATGAGAAGCTTAGTGAAAGAGGGGAAGACCTCAATGTTCCACGAGGCCAGAGAGGAACTCGAAGAGACTTATGAACTAAGAATCGACTTTTAATTCAGAAATCTTGCAGAGACAAATCACCCTTTTCTTGGAGAACTAAATACATCCTCCTGACAAAGCAGATACTTAATTAAGACAACACTGCTCTTCGGCAAACAGAACACACATTATTTGCTGTATTCCTGAAATACTATATAAACATGTTATATTAGGCTTTTGGGTTTTTTTTCTTAATTAAGCACAATAAAAAAAAAAATCAGAACATCAAAGGTTTTTCAGAATACCAGTTGCAATTACCTAGCTGCTTAATAGAAGCAACCAAGATAACACTGAGTAAGTCACAGGACAACTTCACCAAGGTGCAAGACAATAAAGTGGCCTATAAAAATGCAAGTGTTGCAGTAGATAGGTAGGAATGCAATTTAACAGACATAGCCTGGAATTCAGCATTAGTAAACCCATACTTGTACATGTTCTGCCCTAATTTAATACAGAACTCTCTGCAAGTCAGTGGTGTTCTCTGCTTCTATTTGCCTTCCTACAAATGGCATCTAGTTATCACATCCATATGAGAACACTAACAGCATCATAAAAAGTGTTCTTTTCCAGATCCAAAACGATACAAATAAGACACTGGCAAAAGTAGACAAGCACCACAGATACCTTTGTACAGGTTCCAAAACAGGAAAAGTTCTCCTCTGCTTGCAGTAGTGCTACCAACATGACCAAACAAATTGACGCTCGGATCCCAGAAGACACGATCAAAACACAACACAACCTAGAAACAGAAAGAATCAAGAGTTAAGGAAGAGCACACAGAAAAATTAAAATTAAGACAATTACACTCATTGATGTTTACTACTGGAAAGGTCAAGAAAGAAAAATCTGGTGAATATATACTGCATATACGCAATACATAAAGATGTAGAACTATGCTGCCTTCCATAGGTTAGTACACACTCATAGTTTACAAATTTGCTGGTTAACAAGCTAGAGCAGACGTATTGAGTCAAGCTACAGCAGACATACTGAGTCAACCTGCTTCTGAAATTTAACTATTTAAAAACTGCATGGGAAACAGAGAAGAGGTCCTTACAGTTCTTCAGATAACTTTCAGCACAAAATCTAGCAAAACAGCAGTGGAAAAAACGTTCTTCCTCTCGTCCACCATACATATTCCACACACATATCAGATTATACCTATCACAACCCCTGGTCTGCTGCAGTTCCCTCAATGACTCACCTTGTTAAGGTTGCCAAATCCCATACGCTGCACTGCAGAAGTTTTCCACTCAGGAAGAGGCGGCACAAATTGTACTGCAGGAGGCTGCTGTTTCAGTACCCCCAAGGGAAGAGTACACAGCACAGCATCACATTTGTAAATGAAAGTCTGGCTAGTTGATCGGGTATTTACAGCTATCACTTCACAGCCTGGAAAGGGGAGAGAAAAACAATCACTTAATAGGCCAGGAGGCAAAAGCATTGGATTAAAAATGAAAGAAACTACCATAAAAACATACCCATATCAGAAAACATTTTGTTTAAGACAAGCTGAGACAGCTTTACACTAACAATTACTTAACTTGTGGGTAAGTGAATGTTCCTGGCCACATAGCTCAATTCCAGAAAGTGCAATTTATACAGCTTGTGAAAATGGCCATACTGGAGTAAGCCTAAAGGTTCATCTAGGCTAAATAAATAGCAAGTAGAGAGTGAGCCTCTCATTGAGTTGCTCTCCCAATTGACAGTTTCCCAAGCCCAATGTTTTGAAGAACAACAAAAAGATATATTCCTTCTATTTATTTGAGTTCATATTACATTCATTTATACTTCTAATACCAGACCCTGTAGCAAGACCTCTTACTCCAAACGCTTCAATCAATGACGTAAAGAAATGGGAGAATTAATGAGAACTTGTGAATCAGTAAATACAAGTTAAAAAGATGGGATCAAACTAGCCAGAGAAATAAGCAAAAAACATTAAAGATTTATTAATCTCTAACAGCTGCTTACACAATGATCACAATAAGAAAAGTAACTGCTTCTCTAACCCAAAATGTATAAGGGGAGGGTTTTTACAAGATCAGTCTTCACGTCTGCTTCCAGAAGCACTGAAATATAATTTCTATGATCATACTCCCTCAGAGCAGTTTTCCAGAGGAGGTGGTTTCATTTACCTGATGCTGTATAGCGAACCTGTCGAACTGCTGTGTTTAATTTAATATCCAACCCTTCTGCCAAGGCTACAGGTACACAGGAATATCCATTCCTCACAGTCAAGTGACTGCCTGTGAATTCAAAGTCATCATCCTAAAATGAAGATGCACAAAAAGCATACATTTATAATGAAATCACATAATTCAATAGAAAATAATCAGCAACTCTACACAAAGGCAATTTTTTTTCAAAAACTTTTTCAAATAGTCAGTCGAATAAAGTCAAATTCCTTTCTGTTTATTAATCAAATAATAAGAATAGGAACTTTCAGTAGACAGTTTTATTAGAGATTGTTTTGGCACTAACAAAAAGCCGTCTGGAATTTCACCAGCAAATAATAACCACGTGAGAACTCAGTATCTGCATACAAGCAGATACAACTTAAGTGTTTAGAAACTGTTACTATAGAGAAGCTCCCATGAGAACGAAATAAATACAGCTTAAGTTTTCAGCATATTGCTGAATAAATACATTGATTGACTACCTGGTCCCAGTGCTTCAGAGAAAGTGTAGATAGGGGTGTAGCATTAGCAAATTCTAGGTTTGCAAAATGCCAGTCGAGTATTTGCCTGTCTCTTGACGACAGATAAACATCACTAGAAAAAAACAAACATAATACAAAGACAATTTAGTTTGCTAGACTAGGATGTTGCAAATGCATTGCTTTTGAAAATTTATTCACAATCCTTGTTTGAGTCCCTCCTTAGTGGAGGAAAAAAAAATTAAAAAAAAAGAACACAAGTAGATCCTGTTTCAATCATTTGGACCTCCCTCATGAAATCTGACTACCAAAACCCAGCAAATTTACATTTTCAAAGCAGCGTTCATGTAAAATGTTCTAAACGAAGCTAGAAACTTAACTTTAGAAATAAAAAAAAGTTACATAAATAATGGCTTAAGTAGCAAGTATAAAGAAGATGACTAAAAACCTAGTATAATCACACAGATCACAAAATAATAATATCCTGCCAAAATAAGCAGGATTGGTATGTTATCACTATTGACAGGAATTTCGAATCTCAAAGGCTTCCCGAGATCAGGCACTGGTTAGAGTAAGAATTTCTACTGAAATGCACCCTGGCTATGAGCGACCATTTTTGTCTGAGTCACTTCTAAAAAACAAGGTGCATTTTATCGATGAGTTCTTAAGCAGAGGAGCTCAAACTTCACACTTGTACCTTCCTAACCCCTTGAGTCACCATAATTAAAAGCAAGCATACTGTAGCATTTTTGAAACTCAGTGAAAAGTAGTAAAAGCCCCGCTTGCCTGAGTATTTATTTTTATAGTTTGTATCTTTACCTTGGTGGATTGGCTTCAAGTTCCTGTAACTTCTCTTCCAGCTTTCCTTGTGTTTCTGCCAATTCATCATACTCCTAGTAAGTTTAGAAGCTAACATTAAAATCAGTTTACATTTAAAAGGACTTAAAGACATATAGCATCAGACTAAACCTAATCTCCAGAGGAATCAGTGGAAGAGTCATTGTTTTAGTGGAATCTAAATCAAGTTCGTTATTTTTTAACATTTAATCCAGCATATTTTGCCCTTCTGCTGTTCAAATATACAGAAGTCTATGCCACACTACAGAAAAGATCAGCACGCTAATATTTCAGGAATTTAAACACTCAGATCTGAAGAACATGAAGGTCCACATATTTCAAGGGTTCCTATGGTACTGAGAACTTTTTCATATTGCACAAAATGTTACTTCTATTCTTTTTTCTCTCTTAAAAGATTATAGTTAATGTAAAACAGAGATTTCCAAAGCAGAAGCAGTCATGCAAAAAGCAAAGACATGATCTAATTCAAGCCTCTTTCAGAGTCGTCTTTTTTTTTTTTCTTATTTCAGAAAACTACAGAACTAGGTATAAAGGCAACAATCCTTTTCCTTCAAGGCAGAATAACCTGGAGTGTCCAATAATAGCAACAAGAGCACAAAGCTGTTTACTGGTGACAAAATAGAAAAGCTACAACTTATGTATACACAAACACATTGAGCTTCCAAATAAAGGTACATATCTCCTGCTGAACAAGCAGCTGAAAATGATCCTTGCTTTTATCTGACCTGGGTTAGCAAAGTGTATTTCACTAGCATAGAAAGAACAGCTTTTAAGGTTTCCTTTTTAAGGCATATTTCTACATCAAGATACATACAGAGGGGGAGACTAACTCTGCTTGTCAGGACAGAACTCTGTAAATTATAATCTTTGGATAGAACGAAGTCTTTATTTAGGAAACCACCTTTTTTATTTTAGAGAAAGAACATCTCCAAGCACATATTTTATTTCCAGACTGTTGTGAGACCTAGCAGTAGTAAAGACTCAGCCTGACCTAAAATTTAGCCTTCAAAACATTAAATGCTGTCTGACATAAGCCAGCACAGACTGTTACCTAAAATTGAGCCTTCAACATATTACTTTCCATCATGAGCCATGAAAGATGGGTATCTAAAGGTACTTAATGCAGCCCTTTTATCGGTATTACAACCAACAGTTACCATCATTCACATTCTCTTGAGAGTGCTGGATTGGAGTGAGATGTGGAACCATTTATATTGGCTAATTTTATCTGGCTGCTGAAGAAACCACCGACTTAAGTGCTGTATGTATGTCATCCTTTACCTTGCAAAGTGCAGTCAGATCTCTGTGTTTGCTTTTCACAAGGAACTCTGCTGTAATATCCCGAGGTGGCTTCACTTCTGACGCTTCCTTATACTGTTGATGAAGTTCTTTAATCTTCTCTTTTAAATTCACCATCTTTTTCAGGTGGAGTAGGAATAGGGAGAAAGAAGGGGGGGGGGGGGGGGGGCGGGGAGAAGATTTCATGCAAGTTACTGTGTGAAATGGATATTCATCTCAAACTATCATTATGCCAAAGAAATTTCCTAGTTTTGGCAGATGTTACTTACATGCAATTCTACCTCCAAGAAACCACAATAAATACCACCAACTCCAAACAACATGGCTTAAACCTAACATTATTGATCTCTTACAAAATACGTTGCAACTAGCTTAGAATAAGAGAGCTGTCCTCGGTCATTTTTAGTTTGAGAAACTCCCATGCAGAAGTACCACAAAAACATTTAAGTAGGCCTAAAACACTGTGTCTACACTACAAATCAGATTTGTAGTAAAGAAAGTAAACATTTTAAAATAACCCCCTAAAAGGCTCAATCATTATCAACATCTCTAAAGGAAGCTATGACACAACACTGTTTATTATGTCTGTCCTCTCCCTTTCTTTTCCTGTATTTGTGTTTTACCATCTTCTGCCCAATCACTTATGTGCTTCTCCTCAAAAATGGAGACTCCTTTGTCACAACAATGCTTCTAGGCAGATATTAAATGAACAGATACGTTTAAAAACAGCTTTAATGGCAACTTTTTGATATTTTTCCATGGAAGCTTTTGTACATTTTACCACTTCCTGAGGAAGACAGTGCTATCCCTATTGTTCTAAATGTCATCATCTGACCTTGTTAAGAAGATCCTTCAATTCCTCCTGTGTTTTCACAATTTTTTTCCAGTGTTCAATCTGCTCATCCTTCACATGCTTCTCCTGTAACCTGAAAAAGGTGAGAAATGAGACTCAGTTCAGCATAAAATCATCACATTACTGAGAAAACTCATTATCACAATCTAACTAGTGTAACGCAATAAAAGCATGTCATGGAATATTTTAGTAGATACTCTTATGGCAATTAGAAAACTAATACAAGTTTCTGTTAATAAGGGATACTTGACTAGCTAAACGTGAGTGAAGTTACCTACTATTATTAAAAGGTGCATTACAAATGCCATTAGCTTTCAAGTAGCATAAGTGGGCTGTATGTACACCAATTCATACTAAGTCAATTATGTACTATCAGTCCCCGTAGTAGTGATTTTCAGGAAGCTTTCAAGAAAAGATATTTGCTCTTTTAACCATCTTGGTATCACAGAATGGTCAGGGTTGGAAGGGACCTCTGGAGATCATCCAGTCCAACCCAAATATTGGTACATTGGTATATTTTGGTATATTGGTATATTTTGCTTCAATAAACACGAAACACATACACAAATAAGAATGCAGCACAGACCAAACAGCTGTATTAAGTGGGTAATGCTGGAGCATCACAATTGTTTCAAGTATCTTTTGGAAAATCCTCTACAAAATAGGAAAGTTACCATGAAGAGAGAAGTCACTTACTGTATGACAACCTCCAGAGCCTGACCAAGGGAGACAGGCTTATTATTGAGAACATTAAAATCCAGCTGATGACTGAGATATGAGGTGGCTTCCAGCAGACGATTAAATTCTTGCTCCACCATTTCATCTTTCTCTTTTGGAACCTAGGAGTCAAAAGAACAAACTTGCTTCTTAATAACCTATTAATAAATAAGAAAGAAAAAATATAGGTCACCAAAGCTTAAAGCCTCAAAGACAAGACACTCAAGTAGTAGAGAAAACTTTAAAAGAAACCAGAAGAATGACAGATTACCTTCTCTAGTGCAGTATAAATTCACATCACCTTATAACAAACTCAAAATGCTACCATTCACCAAATCAGAGGAATAAGAAAGACAGGGGGCAGATAAATTCTTAGAGCAGTGCTCAAAAAAAAAAAGGTATCACATGCCCTAGAGCGACATTTCAAGAGTGCAACAAAAAAGTAGCTGAAAATAGCCCTTGTAAAAAGAAATTTAATACCCTTAGCTCTCTCAAATGGTCAGACACTGAGGTCTATACAACACAAAGTCACTTTGCCAGGATGTCTGCCCAAAGAGCTACAAGAAGACATGGCAAATCACGATCACAACCGTCCTCTCTTGCATGAGGAAAACAAACCAATTTATGGGCACATGAAGATTTCCTTACTGGAAGGTGCTGTTCATCAAAGCTCCAGAAGCTTGTCAATGAGACAAAAGACCACTCTGATGGCAGGATGGCTTTATGCAATCACAAAGCTTTAGAAGGCTTGGCATAGCTCAGTGAAGGAGACAGACAGTAACTTATCTTTTGGAGGGGGCAGCATGACTAAGAACTACCAATCCAGCTTTTCCAGGATGATGGAGGAACCACTGCAGGACACTTCCAGAGTGGCGGTACTTGACTGCACTCATTTAAATAGTGCCTGCTGCTGCCAGTGTGGAAATACCTGTTAGGTGATGACAGTTGCTTGCCAAAAAGAGCAAGCATCCCATGGTATTAGCATCTTTTAAACCCAGTCTAGGTTAAAGAAAGGATAGAGAGAAAACACTGATGAGTATAAGGCAAAGATCAGCAAGAAGATGAGAAAGAAAAAGTATACACTTTGGAAAGACTGGGAAAGCTCTTGGATCATTGCCATCAGAACAAAAATAGCTCGATAGATGCTGTTAACAGTGCTAAGCCTATCCCTGTAACTCTATCACATGGCTTTTTTCCGATTGTTATTCACTCCTAACTCAAAGTATACCCCGTGTTGACTGGGAAGTTGTATCAGTATCTCATTGCTCTAATTAGGATTCCTCTTTCACTTTGCAGCTGGCTACTCATTCTCGTGCCAATAGTTACCTTCCAGCTCTGTAGATCTTTCTTGTCTGGCATTTTCCCAGTCTGAAACACTGAGGTTCACAATTAATAGTCATACTTCATGTGGGTACACATCATAAGATATGTACAGATCATAAGAGACTGATGATGATCACTTTTATCACTTAAGATTCACCTCCCAAGTACCAGCTTAAGCATCTATTATTACACAAATCATCTGTGATGACTGAAGTGCCATTGCCCAAACATGCAGAGATGGCATTGGAAAAAACAGAAGTCAGCCAGAGTTGAAACTGAGATGCTGGACATAAGAGGGCAAGAAGGAGGGCTGTCTACATACACTGCAGTAGCAAAAAAGTAAGGACAATGCAGACTGCAGACCTGCTGCTGAACATAGTGGCAATGGATATGGAAAAGGCTAAAGCACTGAATTCCTCTTTGCCTCAGACTTTATGGTTAAGGTCTGCTCTCAGGCCTCCCCAGTCTCTTCTCCTCTCGGTGTAATCTCAACAAATTGGGGGAATGGACTGACAAAAAGCTCATGAAATTCAAAGGCAAAGCCTTGAAACTGTGATGGAATACCCCCATATATCAGGACAGGCTGATGACTGGCTGTTGGGTATCAGCTCTGAAGAAAAGGACGCGAGGATCCTGGTGGACAACAAATTGAAGATGGCATTACAAAATGCATGCTTCCCAGCAATGTGAAGTTAGGATGAAAAAAGGAAGAGAAATGACATTTTGATATTCGCATTGCCTACCTTTTCACAGCTGACATCAATGCTTCATTCAGAAGCTTAGGTAGCTGTGCAGGCAGTAGAACTTCCCAAAGACTATTCAGAACTCCTAAATCAGTAAATTTTTTGAAGGAAACCAACTCACCACAAATAAAGCATCTGAAACTTGCAATCATAAAGAGCCCATCCCATATGCAGAGAATTTCACTCCATATTCACTTCTTCGGAAAGAAGTCTTTCTTAATTAGGTAACACCATGGCAAAGACTAAAATAATAGCCACAGTTTAGAGGAGTGGTAATAGAAGGTATAAAACTGCTCAGTCTTGGGTCATTATACAGTTGTGAGCAGCAAGAGAGATTTATGCCTTCAGTGCAGAGCTTAACGATGAGGATGTACACTCAGTATATAACTCTTATATACTTTGCCCTTCAGTAAAATGCATAGTGGAAAGAAAATACATAGGCAGACTGGCAGGAGCAGTTTATCATTGAAAAGATACTTGTGTAGATGTGGAAAGCTGTCAAGACAGTAGCCAAGATATGAAGGACATCTGATTATTGCTTGTCCCTAGCCTTCTAGATGCATTCCCTGCTTTAGATATCTGAATTATTATCCGATGTATATTGTTTTCCAAGGAGATCTTTGATACTTCCTAGTAAGGCTGGCGAATTAGCTAATTTAAAGGCTACAACTTGCCTCCTGTCAAGCACCATGAAGTTTGCCAAAATGCCAGAGGGAGAGGTGGAACATTAGTGCTCTTTTACTTGAGACAAGATAGACTGTGCTCTTGGCTATTATTGGTGGACACAAAGCGAGAAGGTTTTGAGGAGCAGTGGGACAACGACTTGGGCTCAGGGACAAGTTTAAAGGAAAATGTAAAAGGACACTATTCAAGTTAGTTAGATCACTCTATTGGCAGGGTGATAAAAATTTTTGCTCCCAAAAAAGGTGCTTAGAAGTTACTTGCCCAATACTCATTAGTAACCCAATGGAAATGCACCTTTGGAAGAAGCATATCCTGTAGAAAGTTATTTCAGCTTAATCTAAACTTATTTTTCACTGTTTATGAAGTAGCACCTTGACAGCATCCTTTCAACAATTGCAGCAGAAAGAAATACAACAGAAGTAGCCTGACAGCTACTTCAGGATAAGCTTTATGCAATGGGGTGAAAATCAAAGTACTAAAGATGTGAAAACATTGCAGAAATAGATAATCAGCATTTAATTTTTAGCAGTGCTAATAATGAAAGGAAAAAGTGCAGCAATATTAAAAAAGGAAAAGAAAGATTAGTGAAATAACTGCCTTGGTGTAAGTAGCATCATGGAGTATCTTAAGGAAAAACAAGAGGAAAAAAAAAAAAAGAGGAGTACGTGTCAAAACACACAGCTTTCAAGGTACAACTGCGCTGCATCCGAGCTAGCTGATTCAAATTTTCTTTCTAGAGCTTCCCTTTTCATTTACTTACTCTTTATCATATAAAGTAGCAACCTTTAACAGTTTAGATGGTCATGAGCTACAAGCAATACAGAGACATGGTCACAGATAGATACATAGATACTGAATGTTACATAATCAAGATTATATTGGCATTTGTGGTATCTGGGTGGTAGAAGATTAAAATATTGGTCATCATTACTCACACCACAACTTCTCTTCCTAATTATCTGTCATAGTTAAAACGGTTTCAAATTGGAGTCAAATGTTCCAGAAGCTATCCATGACAGACATGCTAGGAAACAAGCAGCACACAGGCAATCGTATATATTTATTTATTTTTAAACCAAGGAATAGCATTCTGGTTCATTATGTAATCACCACAACACTCAACACAAGGAAGTGATAAAAATTTGGTCTGAAAAATGTATCCACTTATACATATCAAGCTTTGTTTGCAACAGATAAGCTGACAAATTTTGTGACGTGCCTTTTAAAAATATGACTAGTGTTATAACCTTTCTGTCTTTACACTAATAAACACACACACCTAAACAGCAGCAACTCCTTGCTGCAGCAACCACATTAGAACACAAGGAGGTGATGTTAGATGTCCTGCCAAGTTAGCCAAAGGAACACGAGGAACCTTTTCTGTGCTGAGGGATTTCTCCCTACCCCGCTGCTTAACAGCATGCAGCTGCACTGACAGTTTCCATCCTGACTGAGGTCTCTTAGGATAAACAACATTTGAATGCGGTACAGGAAACACTACAGAACGATCGAAAGGAATATTCCTTTTCAGACAAACACTCCGTTCCCACTGGCTTCTTCTGTAAGTGCCGATACGATGAGCAAGAGAAAATCCTGGACCACAGGAGCTGCATATGCCTGAGGGGCTTAGCTGGATATAAGTGATCTAGCTGCTGCATACTGTGAACAGCAGGGAGTGGGTTACAGAAAGGAAAACTGCATGGTCAAACTGCAGGCGTCACAGTGCTTTACTGCGACAACAAAGGCATGGTCTAAAGTTCAAAGTAGCTGAACTGTGTGTCTTATTGGGTGGTGTTAACAGAAGGAGTCTCTTCAAATTGCACAGAGATACATCTGCCCCACTGCAAGACACTGAAGCATTACTTGGGCAGACACAGAAAACAGCCGGGAGCGGCGAACCACAGTTGTGCAGAAGCAAGCGTGTTACATGCAGGATGGGCTTCAAAACATGAGAGCAGACTGACTGCTAGAACTCTCTATAATGCCTTGGTAGCTTTCCCCAAGTTTATTGTAACACCCTATTCACTCATGTGTTGTAAGAAAAGCTGCAGGTGCCAGCTTACAACAGGTTTGTGCCAAGGATCACTCTTTCAGGCCTCTAGCAGTATCTAGGCCTCTAGCCCAGTATCCTCATCTGTGTTCTTTCAGAAGTTACTCTGAGTACCATGTTTTAAGATTCAGGAGGTAGGAACACTTCCAGTCAATACATGTGTGAAATTTAGCACTGAACTAGGAGGATCCATCATATCTACCTCTAACAACATTCCTTGACATTACAGCAGAAAGAAATCAAGCTAATTAAGTCTGTGAATCACAGATCTAGAATATTACTGCTGAACTGTTGCATGCATTCAACCAGCTGTCACTGGTTAGTCAATTCTTTAAGAAGCAACATGTAAGTAGAAAAGCCAGAATGAGCTTATTTCAGGGAAAAGGAGTAGCAGCGACAACAGCAAAAGCTAGACTGACAGCACAGCAGACAATTGTTTCAAAGAGTGAGACAGACAACTGTCTAAGGAAAAACAGTAATGAATTTGGGAAGAACAGGAACTTAACTTCCACAAAACCTTGAAGTTAATTCGAAGTTAAAAACTCACGTGGAAAGAACAGATTTTAGAAGAATAGGTGCAGATATACTAGAATATTACTACGCTCCCTAAAAATGGACATGCACTTTCACTACTCCCTCTCCCTCTTCATGAAAGCTATCTTATGCTAGACCAATAGCCTGGTAACAAATACACTTGAGATACTATTTCTATTCAAAAGGTTCATGAAAACAGTATCAGACTTACAGCTTGCCCATTTGCTTCATAAAGTGGGCATTTTTGTTTGATCTTAGCCAATTCCATATTCACTTGTTTGCTGACCACAGCCATGGGATTTCCTCCTGGAAAACATTTGGTATAGTTAACAAATTAGTCCTGCAAAGTTTGTCTGTGATTGAATAAAAAATCCACAGTTAAAGCTATTTCAGCGACTAAACACACCAACTCCAGTGCAAAATGTGTTCCAGTGAAGTAGTATAACACTGCCACAGGTCTACTCTTCACAGCAATTCTTGCAACAAAGTCATGAAGAAAACCTGCCCACCAGCACTTAAAGGACAGTATGTAAAAAGGGCTGATTATAAAAGCAGAGTCCTAGGGTGGCAGCAACAATTGGGATTTTATAGCTATAAATGTATCTTCGAAATGTTTGTGAGCAGAGTGTTTGAGTATCCAAAGAAAGCTCCCACAGCTGCACAGTTAACTTCAGGAGCCTTTGAAAGCACGGTGACATGGAGCTGGAACCCAAAGAATTCAGTCCCTAAAATCTCAGTAGAAGTCCAACAAGTGACACCGGTGAATACAGTCTATGAAGATGAACCACATATACCCAACTGCACCTGGAAGATATGTAACTAAACAGATTAGAAAACAATGTGGGAGATTCCACGCAGAAACATGAGAAAGGCAGAAAGCATCGACTTTAAGAATCCAGAATCACTAAACAATGAAGCTTCTCTAAGTACAGCAGAGGAAAGAAAAAGAATGGACACAAATGGGAAATGGCATACAGGAGAGGCAACATGGGCTTCCGCCACAAAATTAACTTTGGGAAGTTTTTCAGATCTAGCTTCCCAATGTTCTCTGATTCTGCAACCCAATCAAACCCAGAGCCTTAGTTCAAAATAGAGGGGGAAGTTCAGCCACCCTAATACCTTCCTGTCTTTAGAGAGGTTGACAGAACAAGCAGAACAAGAGTTTTGAAGTATGTCTAAATAAGTTCAAGTTCAGCAACGTACTAAGAATTTTAGTTCTTCCACAGTTTACTCACAAAACCAGAACAGATCTCATAACTTCAATCTTTCACCTTTCTGAAGCACAAGCTCAACCCCTTCAGTAGTCTTCCCTCCTCACAAATCTTCAAGATTCAGAAATATGAAGGATGCCCTTCAAAACATCTTCTTCACTACAGGAACACCTTTCTTTCTCCATAGCATATGCTGCCTCATTCAAGGCTAAGGGTAGACTCTTTTGGAAAGGAAACACCTATGATGTGTGAATTAAATATAAAAATATTACAGTCTTCACTAGGCAACCTTAAATCTGTTTTACCAGGACTGTGCAACTTCAATACTCTTTGTCTGGAAACAGTTTCTGTATGCAATTTAATAAAGACAAACAGTAAGACAGACACCAAGTTTTGGCAGTCAGTAAAACTTAACTGTTTTATCATATTTTATCATTTCACTGCATTACTGAAGGGTATTCCAAACTAAATACCTGCCCATCTTCTTAGCAGAGTAACCAGTATCAGTAACTAATGTCATCCCATAAACCAGCATTAAATAAGAAGAAATATGGCTTGTTTGCCATTATTTTCACAACTAATTTTGAAACCACTTAAGAGAAAAGACTTTCAGGGTTTAAATCTTGACTTTCTCTTTAGAATGGCTCTGCTCTTCGTCCTCCCTCCTCCCTTTCTTCCTCATGCAAATAAAGAAACACATTCCATCTCTTTGGGGTCTCTCCCATCTTAAAACTTTGTTATTTATTTGCTCTTAGCTACTTGACTAATCCCCTCGCTACATTCCTACTTCTCCATGTTCAATTTCAGCTTATACTTTGGAAGATCCAAGGGAACAACTAAGAGAGTTACCAAGAAATTCAGTCCTGAGCTCAGAGGCCACTGGCAGCTCGGTAAAGCAGCTTTAAAAAGACTTGTGCAAGTGCAGTGAACCCAGTGCAGATACCACCTTAAAGGAACTGGGGAAAGGAACAGACAGCATACCAAGGGAAGAGCAAAGAATTCCACCAAGCATGAGTGAACTGTAGAAGAATGGACCTACAACAGTTTGATGACGTGACAAACACCTGTATGACTTCAGTGACCAACAACAGCTATGGTACCAACAAAAATCCCAGCTTTTAGTATGGGCTGCCATCTGTTCTGAAGATTCACTGATGAAAAATGGTAACTGTCAAAGAAGTAGAACTAGAACGTCTACTTTTTAATAGTTAAAAATACCCAATTATTTTGGCAATGAAAAGAAATAGCATTAGGTTTCAAATTTGTAACATCTTGTCCCACAATGTTCCTCCCTGTTTCTTTTTATTTTGTAAAACTCACCAAGTCCTGTTACCACCATTGCTCCTAAATCGGCAACATAGTTCCCTTTGCGAAAGGTAGCAACTCTTCCTCCTACTCGGTCCTTTTAAAAGAACAACATATTAAAGCTCCGGTAAAATTCAGCAATACACCTCACTTAAATAAAATCAATGAAACTTCTACAGAACGTGGTATAACTATTCTTTTATCCAAAGGTTCAATAAATAGAATGTACACTTTTCCAAGAACCTCTGCAAATGAACACTTGATCTCAATTAATTTGCTTAAGTTAAAGAATAAAGTGTTTAAGTTGCAATTAAAAAAAAAAAAAAAAGAAAAAAGAAAAAGAAAAAAGATGCCTAACCTGGTTTGGACATATTTAACTACATCTACAGTAGGATCTACTGTGATTCCAAAACCAATCCTTCATTGTCCATGGATAGATTAAGTTATATACTATATCTCCTCCTCCCACATGCTACCACAAAATCCAATAGCTATATAGGAAATTATTTAGCTGTGCTTGAGAAAACTAAAATTTAGGGTTAGAAAAACCATAAGCCAATTACTCCTATCTATTCTCTGCAGAAAAGCCAGCTATCAATTAAGAAGATAACCATGAATCAACAGCACGTTTTAGAAGCAGGAAAAAATTTTTTTGATTCTTGACACATACTACAGACTTAAGGATGACACTTATTTTCCTACCACTTTAAACTTAATAAGGACAAAAAAATCTACCTTTCCCTATTCTCAGTCCAGCTAGCAGAATGATAGAAATATCAATTACAATTGGGCAAAGATCCCAAACAGATACCAATTCATACAAAAATGTAAAGTTCGATTTTTAGTAATTAAATCAGCAATTCAGAAGCATGTACATGAATAGTCTAAAAGTCACAGAAAATGAGTGGCACAAAGAAACTACCACCTGAATCAATGAAATCACATGAGAAAACAGCATACAGCCTTCAAAATAACAAAAAATACAGACTAGTCAAGAAGAGATGCAGCAGACTAGAGAAAAGTGACTGAAAAATATTGTGCATTATTTTAAAACAGCCTCTTGCCAGATCTACATACTGGTTGTAACAAAGATGCATAGAACAAAACCCAGGTTACAGCACAGATCTCTCTCTTCCAGCTTCAAAAAAACAAAAAATAAAATAACCAAAAACCAAACCCAAAACAAACAAACAAGCAAAAAACCCACAATACATTCAGGTGAGCAAGAGACTCCTAAACAATGAGATTGTTGCACTCTCCTTTGCTCTAGTGGTATGGAACCTGTGAAGCACAGACCAGCAGCTCTTGCACCCAGCAACAAAAGCAGTAGCCAGCAAAATTAAAACCCTGAAACATTACTCTTATAAAAAACTTAAGCAGATTATTTTAATCTGTGCTAGAAAAATGTCTGAAGCAAATACACTAACAAAATGAAGTCAGGAAGTAAAACATAAGATAAAATCAGATTTAATTGGTCAGATTTATTTATTTTACATGAGTATTAAGTGTTCTCAATTGATTAGATTTAGGAAAAAACCCTTCAAGTTTAAAAAAAGGAGATTCCACTTAGGACTGGATATAAAAGAATACCTTATTACTGGAAGAACAATCAGCTAGTTCATGCACCACAAAATGTAGCTCTATATAACTTTAAAGCCTATGTTAAGCACATAATAATAAACAAGGAAAGAATTAATGTAGACTTAAAAGGTGCAAGACAAAAATCCTGCCTGATGGTGTATGGCAATTCCAAATAATGATTCTATTTAATAGGCAAGTTCTTGAAATATAGACTTGTACTCTGCTGTCCGATGAAAAATCAGTTTCTAAGCACAAAAGGAAAAAGATTCCAGCGTGTTACTATTGTACACATATGACACTAGCCCCTGACTAAGCAGTCCACACCTGAGATAGCATTAGCCAACTGCCAGTGAGAACAAATACACTTGTTTTCTAGTGAGACAGATTTAGTACTCAGCAATACATCCTGCCTGCCTGTAACTACACACAAGCTTACCCATCTTGGGCATGCTGCTGGGATACGTAGCCTTATGCTAGTACTGAATGTGGTTATGGGTTAAGTTTCCATATAGAAGTAAAATAGCACAGAAATTCATACCCTGGCTTCCAGAACTGTGACATCCATCCCAAAACTCTGCAATTGGCGAGCTGCTGCCAACCCAGAGACTCCAGAACCGATAATGATCACCTTTCCAGTCTTCTTGGCTAAAGAAAGGGGAAAATAAGGTACAGGCTCTATATGAGCATTACTACATTGGAATTGGTCATGTTAAAGTTGCATAAAAGAGACACCAGGAACAAAAAGAAGCTTCCTTCTCATCGGTAGGTTCTGACAGAACAAACTCTTTCACAAAACAAATAGCCACAAAAAGAAAATTGAAGTAATTATGCACATAATATGGTAACAGTAAAACACTTTACAATTTTTCTTAACGAGACAGGTACAAGGAAAATACACCAATACTGCATCTGTGACAAGGAAGAAAACAGGAGGAAAAATACTTCTGAAGGACAATAATAAGAATCAGTGTCCCACTGTAATTTGTTGGAAGAAAAAGTACCATAGTTTTATTTCTTTCTGCCCCAGAAGAATAAAACCTAGAAAGGACAGATGAGTTCAGCAGTTGTGAAATTCAAGCATGATATAAGCACATAACATATAAGTTCAATATTGTTTCCGTTCTTTTGTTACTCAAATGACGAACAAGGATAACTCATTAAACAGTGACAGCCACAGAATTATCTGCAGAAGATTTGCAAACATTTTCCCTCTCAAAGTGATTTACTTAAATACATGGCTTCTCCATGCCAAAATAAAAAACATGAACGTCTATAGCCAGATGGCTTTCCAGCCTTTTTTTATTTTCTTAGTATCGCAATCCTAAAAGAAGCACTCAGAAATTTGTCCTAACAAATCACCAAACAATAAAACAAAACTCCAATTAGAAACAATTTTCAAATTTCTTACTTGGAAGGGGCTTCACTCTTTTGTAGATACCAAAGTTGATTAGACCATGCCGCTCCAGATAGCTGTGTACTCTGTGAACAAGCACCGTATCACCTAAAAATTGTAATGGTTTAAAATTATTCTGCACATTTGGAACATGTATGTACTTTGAAAACATTCACAAGCATGTCACAGCAGCAACCCAGCAAAGTCACACTAAACACATCCCTTTCTGCACCACCAGCTGCCCCAAGAAGAATTCATCTTCTTGAAGACAGGTGAGGTTAAAGTTTTCTGGAAACCGCAAGCTGTTTTCCATGCTATACTGCCCAAAAAGCTGTACAGGACATTAAATGCTTCTATTTGTTTAGTGCTGAACACCTTGTCTAAAACTGACTGCAGAAATCTAGAGATCTTTACACAGAACTGTAATGTGACTCGCCAGTATTAAGCCAACCTGTTACTGGAGTACTGAATTCTCATTTTTATAAACACAATAATTCACTATTTTGCAATACTTGACAGTGTGTTCGCATTCATTTCAGCATTATTTTCTTCTTTAATTACTTTTTCTTTGTGGCTCCCCTCCACCCTTTTAAAGTTTATTGAAATCTGTTTTGAGAAGGGTGGAATGGCCTACATTCGCAAGCAGTAACTCCTCACTCTTTTACTGCCTTCTTTCATCATGGCCACTCTGTTCAAGTCTTATGCAACTTTTTAATGCCTCCCATAAACCTTACGATTAACAAAATCTTACAGCTGCAAACCAACACAAAGTTGTAGCAAACCTTAAAAGCTGCATGTGAATTCACTCGCAGGAAAATTCTGTAACAACCCAGCTTCTTACCAGCTTTTTTGAATTCTACTAGGGATATATTTCTTTACCAGACAAATGAACCTAACAAACCTGAAACGTGAACACATTGCAGTATCCCATTCTGTACACAAATGCTCGTGGAGCTCCACTAATAAAAGGACCCATCTGAAGTCCTCTCTTGATTCTGATCAGCTTTTCCCCAACCAAAACTGAAAAAGAATAGCAATGATACGTACAGCATGGTTTTGGCAGTAGAAGACTTAACTTACTATTATAAGGTGCTTCTAATTGTTGGATAGTTGCCTCAAATGTCAGCTGAATCTTTGGGTTATCCAACCAGAGCTGCAGCTGTATTTAAACAATAAGACATATTATATTAAGCAATACAAAAGATATTTTCCCATGCGCATGTTTGTTACCAAATACTGTTAGGAGATAAAACCCTCTAACGAGTTAAGCCTTGGCAGTACTAGCCAAGCCGCCTTGAACTTTGCCTTCCAGCATTCTTTAAAGTGCAATACAGTCCATTTTAACTGCCTACACCATTTCAAGTAAGTGGAAATGCATTGAGTTAGCAATCTCCTAATCACACATAGAAGAAAACATATACTGCAAGAACAAAAGCTACAAAATGGAAGCACCAGAATGCTTATATGTACAGCCTTCCTTCCACCTGCATGGCAAGCGTGGTATGAGTGATATTTTAATTAGGCATGCAACATCAGCCAGCATCGGACTTTTTGGCATCAAATTTCACATTATTTTTGTAAAAGCTACAGAAGTACATGTCATCTTACACAGTTTATTTACTTCACAGCATAGATGGCAATAGTTAGTAAATAACATTTTATTGTTCAATGCCTAGATCTAGGTCATACATAGCAATTCCACACCATTTAACACTCCAGAATTAGTCATTTATTTGGGTACTTCTCTACAACTGCACTACTGAACTTCACAGTTCCTCACAGATACCAAATTAGAGTGGAAATCATACAAGTAGAATGAATAGGAAAGATTAAGAAAGGATTTCCATGTAGTCTGGGAAGCCATTTGAGGCAAATTTCATCTTTAGCATAGTACTTTCTTCAATTTGTTTTCCAAGTAATTTTTAACAATGTTATTTCTGATCATTTCCAAGTGTGGAACTAACCATTTTGTAGTACTATGTACCGTAATGCTAAGATCCATTCTCAGCTGAAAGAGTGTAAAGCCCGTAATCTGTATTTTTATATATAAATCTCTTTGTATGTATATATACAATTACTTCAATTATTCACATTAGTTTACTTTTATCTAAAAAAAAAAAGCTGACAAGTTTGCCTTATTCTAAGCAACAATGTGTTAGATTGAATATTATTTAAGTATTCTACAGAGACGTCTTTAAGCTGAGATCAAGTAACAGAACATTTGCACCATCTTTCTGTTTGTTTCTGTCTTTTTAAAAACTGTATTAGCTGAATCATGTATGACCGTGCTTTGGATAT
Organism: Pluvialis apricaria; assembly: GCA_017639485.1. Taxonomy (NCBI): domain Eukaryota; kingdom Metazoa; phylum Chordata; class Aves; order Charadriiformes; family Charadriidae; genus Pluvialis; species Pluvialis apricaria. The sequence goes on along the minus strand of CM030027.1, from coordinate 132,686 downwards.
TGTACATATACTACAGATTCTTTATGCTGCCTCACAGCATTGCCTCAATCAAGAACGGGGTAACACCAACTTAGAGCATGATAGGATGCCAGAAATGAACCCCCACCATCTCAAAAATAAAACCAAACCACAAACCAAAAACCAACAATCAACCAAATCTACTAACTGTTAGACATGGTAACTGCCAATAAGTCTTCGCAACGTATGCAAATGTTCTACCCTTTTTTCACCAATACTTTTACAATAAACTTACAGTGCGGTTCCTGATGTATAGAAACACCTTCTGAGTCTGCTGTGGCCCACTGATTATATCAGGGAAGCAGGCAGCTTCTTGAGACGTCATACGGTCATGTGGAAGTCTACTCTGGAAAGCTGCACCCTCCACACCTACAATAAAAAGACAAGCTGTCTACAGGCACTGCAAAAGGAACTGCTAAATAAGTATTTTTACACCGGCCTTCCTAGCAAGCGCATCTGGCCTTGAGATGATATGGTGGCCAATTCCATGTCATGCTTTCATTTAGTCCTTTTATTTATTTCTGCAAGACATGCAGGTTCCAAAGTCAACAATTCTTTAAGTAACAGGTATCATATCTAGGGTTAATGAAAAAGCTATACTACAGGGAAAAAAAAGCCACAAAAGAAATCGACAAAAAACCTGAAAAATAAGGGGGGCAGAGGCAGAAATCAATATAATACAGAATATTATATATATTATATGTAACACACACACACATATATAAAAAATAATATCAATAAAACATAACTGCTTTAGGTGCTGTCCTTCATTTGTGTGGTTTCCAGTTTCTACCAGAACATGAAAAACATTTTGGAATCCGTTCAAAGACAAAAGATCTCCAAGATACAAGCACAATGCCTACAGTCCCCTCTCACCTGCTTTTCAAGGTTTCATTTGCACTGAACTCCTCAAGCTAGAGGAACCCATCTTAACCTCTGCTTTTGCATATTTCATACATTCACAACAGACAGTGCAATGAAATACAATCCTACTTACGCTTTTTTCCTGCGTCCCCTCCCCAAGTGCTGCCTACAACCAACAACTACAGATTTCTGACTTTTCCTTTTAAATGCTCCACATGTAAAAGACTAATATTGAACATATACAAGAGACATTTTCTCTATGGCAAGACTTCATTCATAAAGGCACCTGTACTTTTATCAATTCAAACACTGGCAGCAAAGTAAAAACACAGTTATGTACCCTGCATTCCTCAATCTCATTTGAATGCCATACTGTATATAAAGTAACAAACTAAGACACAGCTGTGTAAAATGCTACAGCACATGTGGAGTGCAGAAAGTGAACCTTGCAGGCACAGTGAGCAAAATGAAATACTGACATGTGAAATACAGAAAGAACAATACAGATCTCGTATGTCCTAGGAAGTGACTTAAGATCAGGACAGAGAGAGGAGAGGATATTCAATCTGGAAAGATATAAGCCAATACATCCCAAGGGGAAAAAAAACACAAGTAATGTAGTAAGATTAAGATCATTTGCTGAAACTGGAATTGTTGAAAAGAAAATATAAGTTCGCAATGTGTTACAATAACCAAGACAACTGTTTGAAAGTTGGAAGTTCATGTGCAGAGGTACACGTGTCACTGTACCAGGGAGAGGTATTATCTTCTTCGAGTTCTGGTGAAACCACACACCCCTTTAACTTCCAAGCATTTTTACATCCCAAAGGTGAAGAAAAAAATTTAAGCGAGGAAACGGTTGTGAAGTTAACAAAATTCATTCACAAGCAAAGATAAGAAGATCCAACTGTGTGATGACTCAAGGTAAAGAAAAACCGTCTATAATCATTTACAGGAATTTCACAAGAGGAAATTAGTAACAGAGGCTACAGAGCACTGCAGGAAAGTAAAATGAAATTAACAACAGGAAAAGTTGACACACCCGCAACCCTTCTTGACACTACTATTCAGCTATGGAATAGAAACCCATAGCTCTGCTAGAACTTCATCTTCTCCAGTGATAAACATCCCCCAGCCCTTTTGATGTCCTTCAGTCTAACACTGAACCAACTGGGCAAACATCTACATATGAATGCATCTGCTACACTATGAACTCTGTAAAACTGTACATGTAAGTCAAACCAAAGTTACCGATTCTCTGATACTTTATTAATGTTAACAAATCTTAATTAAGGTTCTAGATCATTGAGTGTTAACAAAAAGCTCAGCAGCACAATATTCAGAGAACGGCCAGTTAAACCAAGATTTGAAATGCTGAACCTGACTCCCTCTTACAGGCTTATGCTAAAATGAGTGTGCCTTCTCCAGGTATTTGCTAAAAAGCTTTGACTGTCACGCAGTGATCAACTACCAGGAAACTCTCAGACATGCAGATTTAAGGCAACTCACCAGTTTCTTGAAAAGCTTTGTGATTTATTTCTTCAAACTGAGCAGCCAGAAAAACTGGCCCTCCTAACAGCCTTGGAAAGAACTCCAAGGTGGGTTTTTTTTTTTGTTGTTTTTTTTTAAGGCCACGTCTTTTATAGCAATATAGCTCCATATGAGCATGGGTATTTAGAAAAAATGACCACAACAAGGTTTGACACCAGAATTTAGAAAAAGCCTAGCTATTATTAGTGAAGATATAGTTTTCTTCGGCCCAACCACAAAGATCTTGTAAGAATTAAATGTCCTTGAACTTACTTTTGCAACTACACAACTCAAAGTTAAATGAGTTTCAGGCTGATTAAATCCCCCTCCTCCCACACCCTTACTGCTTGTGCTTCATGAAAGCAACACATTTAAGGAAGTACCAGTTCAGAAATACACATGCTTTCCTTGGGGCAGGCAACTCTTTAATGACGGTAGGAATGGCTCTGCCAAGACTCATCTCCTCTTCACACACATCCACACACACACTTGCCAATTCCTGACATTCAGCATCAGCAACCGATGTGCTGAAGTTCTGATTACCTTCTTTCCCACAGAAGAAATCTTGAGGGATGCTGCTCATTTAAAGACTTAACTGAAACATCTGCAGATGAAAAACTCTAAAGGAAAGTTATTTGGCTGCTGAATCAGACAATTGCTAAAGCATACCCTCAGCAAGTATATAAAATGCAAAATATGCAGAATTTCCAAACAGCCAATGCCTGCCTAAAAATGAAATAGGCAGTGCATCCTTAAGCCCACAATCTGTAATAGAAATTCTATGCAGGTGGTAAGATCCAAAACATAACTAGGCTCCTTTACTTAGAACAGCAGGGATGCACTCTCAGATGAGTATCTTGAAGTTATATTTGCTTCAAAAAGATCAACTTGGAGGTACAGAATAAGTTCTGGAGCCTTCCACTCCTTTGCTTAAAACCCTAATCCTCAAATGAGGGCAAAAGTGGCAGAGTTGGAGTGCTATTTTCAGTAGCACTCAAGTTCTTAAGAGTAAAGACACAAATTCTGTGAATTAATTAGTAAGTGCATGCTGCTGGCATCAGTACTTATGTCAAATGGCAAATGCAATTCACAATCCAGTCCACTGAGAAGCAGACTAAGTATCTCCCCAACAGATAAATCTCCTGGGCTAACCACTGGCACACAGCTCAAACACAAACCCTTTCAAAAGAAAAAAACAAAGGAGCAAAAAGGCATTCCACACTATGCTGCTTCTGCAAATTAGAAAAAAGGTCTACTGTACTGAAGCCCAGGGCTTTCTGTGTCATTCTAGGTGGTAAAAACTGGCTAGGTGAGAAGTATCTCTTTGCACATTTGGACTCCTCTAAACATGGAGAGGAGTGGAGGGATGAGAGATCGGCCTGAGGCATTTCAACATAGGTCAGTGTCCTTTTCCGCAGTTGGTCCAGACTTCAACTGACATTTGAAAATACCCCTCGCTTTTTTAACAGGTGGGTAAACAACTCCTGTATCTCTTGCTAAGCTCTGGACAACCACACCCATGCGCACTTGCAAGCATCAATGCCTAACTTGGCGGCTCTTGCTACTAAGTGGCAAGCATCAAACGCCACCCTCACCTGATGCTTGGCCGTCTCCATACCCTCCAGAATTGTCGTCTTGAAGTCCTCCTGCTTGCCCTGTGGAAGGAAAGAGGAGAACTCAGGGACCTTACTCCATAAGTTAAACCATATTGGACATAAAGGCCTGGCAGTTGGCGTTTTAGGTATTAAATTCCACCAACTAACTAAACCCATTTTCTGAGAATCCCATCTTCTGGAACCTAGGTTCAGGGCACCAAACTCTGTGGTCTTCTAAAGTGTCATCCGTGTTACTGGAACGCTTTACATCAGACTATGTGAAACAAAGTAGTACACAATATGTAGCATTCCTGGTGGCTAAATACTTATGATCAACTTCATCAACGGCTAGGATTTGAATAATAACACCACATTTCTTACTGCCAAGATCTTGTGGACGGATACCATCAGATTCTATGGTTCTCAAACCATAAGAATTTGATAATCTTGCCCTTGGTACTCCTGAGTCTCCCCATATGCAATGGGATACTTTGAACCATTCTGAAAAGCCTAGTTACTTTCAAGAGAGCCTTTTTTTTTTTTTTTTTTTTTTTTGCGCCATAAACCCTTCCTTGAAGCTTGATGAGGGAACTTTTTCTGAAAGGCTCAAACCACTTATTTGGGCTTCAGTGTCCTTGATACACCAACAGTGTTCTAACACACCAAGACCACCTTAGAAGCCAAGTACACCAATACCATTGATCAGTAATGTGATCAATACCCAGCACTGAAAGACACTGGTCTTTCAATGTAGCCAGGGCTGGAAACACGTGAAAAGGCAAAGCACTCATCTGAAAGATCTGAAGAACTCTCAAAATTACCTTAGCCTGCATTTAAGTCCTAAATAGCAGCCTTGACAGGACTACAACACAACGAGGAAGAGAGCATTTCTAGAACAGAGATGAGTACGGCTGCAATATCTGCAGGAACAAAGCTAATATAGGTCACCTCACACGCTGCTAATTTTCACAGGAGACACTAGCTCCAAGTTTAGCTCATAAGCGATATTCTTCCACAGTTGTGTGTTTGACTAAAGTCTCATCACCTCCAGAGAACAGGAAGCCGTGGAACACTAGAGAGACGGCCAAGCGCTGTTCGGCTAGCTGCTCCTCTACCAAGGCTCCTTCAAACCAAGGGCTTCAATAGTCAGCAAACTGGGTGTTTTCTAAAGTCCAAACAAAACCTCACTGAAACTAACCGCTGAGGTCAAGGTAGCAAATAGAACAGCCACTTCCTAGAGCTGACACTTAAGGTGTCATCTCCAAACACGTAAAAGTAAGGTCTAACCTGAGGCTGAACACACAATTGTTAAGATTACTCTTTAGAGTTTGGGATTGGGTGGACAATCTTGCCAGAATTTAATTTGAGGCTCTAAGGGGATACACTAACTTAAAATAATTTCATCTGAACTACAAATTTAACCCCTAAAGCAAGACACAGAAAGCGAACCAAACGTTTTCCTACTTCGATAACCTGAATTAATATCTGGAATGCTGTAATATTGCACATCTATAGATAAAATAAAATAGGAACTGAAACAAGAAAGACATTTTCACTCAGTTACAGTACAGGAGCAACAGTCAGTACTTTTACGTAATCAGTCTACCAGCAGGGAAGTTCAGAAGCTCACAAGAGACTGTGACAAATAATTGTCTTTTGACAGACCTCAGAATTCTCAATGTTGGAATTCTATAAACTAATGTATCTGCATTAGCAAGAGAAAATTCCTCACTTCACCTACACTGTAAGTAGTTTAATTTGCTGGGAACATTACATGACCTGCTGCCCTTCTGGGAGAGACTAACACAACTCAAACATTAATATTTACACTCCAGTATAGGCCATTAATTTGCAGGAGAAGTTACATTTGTGCCTTCCATAAGTTAAGAAACTGAAAGGATGCTGACATCAACCTGTGGCATTCATTATCCCTGAATTAGAACTGACAATAAGCGGGGGGGGACAAAATTGCTCTTGATTTATATATATAAAAAAAAAATCAATATTTTCCTCTTCTGTTAATAACAGATAAACTATTTTCCATTATGTCAAAAAACAGCAACACTATTACTGCTTGCTCAGGCACAATTCTAAACTCTACCCAGTCAGACTACCGAAGTGTGGAAATAAGGCCTGCTCGTGCAGATTGCCTCTCCTTGCCTGTAAGAGAGACGTGTTCCAGCTGCAAAGGAACAAAGCAGCAAGCAAACTGCGGATCCACATTAACATCAAATTACTGCAGCCAAACACAACACATGCAGTAGCAGAATCTGCTAAAAGTCTCAAGGTAACAGAATAACAGACCATGAGCTGAACAGCAACCATGAAGAGGGTCAACAAAGGAGTCCACTTCATACAATTAAAATAAAATAAAGAATAGCGGCACACGATTACCACTGAATACTGAATTTAATTAGGAAAACAAACAAGTCAGATGACAGACAGACACAGAGCAGCACTAAGTTTGACTATTCACTTGACGTTAATCTGGATCATATTCAGCCTCACAGTTCCCTGGAAACCAGCAGCTAGAAACGTAAGATTACCACAAAGTAAGAATACTGACATAACTAAAAAGATAGGAGCTGGTAAAGAAAATCTTCAGGAAGCTATAAAAATGAAAATCCAATTTGGTGAGGGCAAACAAAAAAAGATCCTTAGAGGAGAAAAACAAAATAAGCGAGCTCCTTAATTTCAAAAGGGATACTGGCAAACAAGAACACAAATGTCATTCAGTGCTGAAAGTGAGTTTGGAGGGTTTTTGCTATAAGACAGTATTTCTCAAGTGAAAAAGAGGAGAGAGACTGTAAGGAAATGATCTTAATCATGAAATACTATTACACCTTTTAAAACTGCTCTGCAATAACATGCAGTAAATCTTGCAAATCCAGACTATAACAATCTGCATGGCCAGAACATCTGGAATTCCCCACAGCTGAACGCATTAATGGAACCCATCTCAAATAAGATGAGCATTTTGCTGTCACCTAAAAAGTGATACTTAATGACCTCCTTCCACTGTAAACTGTCTGTGAGGACAGACTAATGAAATACCAGCTACCGTCACTATCACATTTTTAAGTTTGCACAATTAGACTTTTCAACACAAAAGGTCATAACCTAGAACATGACAGCTTTACACCTCTACTGCATTACCTGTGTTTTTGCAGGCCTTAAACATACAAAGGAAATTGTTAAGGTCTGCAATGAGAATAAATTAACAGTAATACACAAGCTAACTTTTTGTATTTTGTTAAATCTTCAATATGCAATCCTGCTTTAGTATTACTGTCCTATTTAATATTTCTTACTGAACACTTATATTTTCGCTTCAAAGAAGTGACATAGAGAGAAAACCTCAATTACAAACACTGCTTCTACATACAGCAGACTCCATGCCTCTTCCTGCTAAGTTGTTTGAATTGGAAGTTTCAATGCACTTTAACAGCCAGCATAAGATGATCTGATGCTCCTGACACCTGCATTAATAAAGACAGAGAGCTCCACCAATGTACATAGTTTCAGAAGCCTTTAAAAATGAGCAAGACTAGGTATGGAATGACAATTGAAAATCTCTCGTCTTCCTACATCAGTGCTTCATGCATATCACAAGATTTCTAGGAATGGAGAAAGGCTATGATGACATAAATCTACTTATTTCTAGACAGCTAGATATAGCTTGGTTTAAAATTGGTTTTATTTGGAATCATAGAATGGTTTGGGTTGGAAGACCACCTGGTTCCAACCACCCTGCCATGGGCAGGGACAACAATTTAGGTTACATTTAGAGGACCAAATCTAGTGCTTGCAGAATAACTGATTAATGGACTGTTTTGTGTATAGAATAGCATGAGTCCATCACTGCCTACCTTCCATGTTTTTTCCATCACTGGATAAAACACTGTACTTCACTGATTATGCCTCAAACTGATTTCAAGAATCATTCTTAGAGGCACAAAATGGCATCTGAGAAACATTAAAAGAATATTAATATTAGGTCTCAAGGATTAAACCCCAAGTCTAAGCTAAATTAAATAGTAAATTTAAGATAATTGCTTAATTACACCTATTAAAATTCCATTTTTGATAGATCAGCTACATCTACGGACAGGGAGGACTTTTACCATTGTAAATATTTCAGTCAAGTGTATGAGCTATAGTAGTCATGTATCAAGCCAGGAGCCAAGAGTTGTAACCAAGGAGAGATTACAGGGGTAAATCCTAAGAGATAAAACACAATTGTGGCTTTTAATATATTTTCTGAAACTGAAGGTAAGTTTCCCCAAACTTACATCAGTCCCATTGCCTACATTCTCAAACCTGCCAGCCAAAAAGAAGACAATTAAGAGCAGGAGAACTGAAGACTAAATATCATTCACCCTCAGTGATGAATCAGCAGAAGTTCAACTACTAGATTTCAGCTACTGCCTAAAACCAATCAGCACACACATCGTATCATGAAATCTCTCTGACAGCTAAACTTTGCAAAAGCATGATTTTGTAGATAGTTGAGTGATACACCAACACCAGACCTAACTAATGGTGGTAGCTGTAAACACAACAGAGGTAAAGAATGGATAGGGTACTGCTAATACCATAAATTTCAAAAGCTGCTTCCTGGATGTGACTGACCAAAAAAACTTTCCAATGTAAAGTGAAGCTTTACAACTCTGTTAAAGGTAATGAGGAAGGCTCATTAGAGACTGAAGTTTAAGAAAACAGTATCCAACCAGAACTTAAGATTCGAGTCAGTTTAAAGCCACAGGAATCACTGTAGATTGAATCTGTTCTCCTGCATAGCAACTCCCCCAGTAAAGCTAACCTCTTTTCTATTAGAGGAATAAGTTGAACGTTGGTACATGAGCAGCTGTGGCAGCTAAGTGCCAAAGAGGCTATTCTGATCAATAAGCTTCCAAAGACAAGTCAACACGGATCATGAGAATCTAGCATGAGAGGTTTGGCTTAGTTTGGAATTACATCATGCATATTCCTGTCTTTATCAAGCTGATCTTCTGTGTTTTCCCCTCCTTCTACATATGGGGCCAGCAAAGAAAACACTGTAGAACAATCACTCAAAACCAGATCAAAACCAGACACAGGATTCATGATGCTGCACATGACCCTGCTTAATTTCTGGCAATAGAACAGGTAAGTAGTGTCAGAGGAGAAGGTCTCTCTTTACTCACCAGATGGCTCCTCTGGCTCGCTTTCATTCTCTTCTTCTGCGGGAGCTGGTGGAGGTGGTGGTGGTAGTTTTTTCTCTTTCTCAGCTTTAGCATTTCTCTCTTCTTCAGAGTAATACTCATCTTCTGACAGGTTTGCAAGACTCTCATCCATCTCTCTATACTCCACCTGTAAAAAGCAGAACAGAGGATAAACACACTGAAGATGTAAGTCTCGCTACTAAAATGAACATTGCAAGCAACAAAATTGCTATAGCTCAAAGAAAAGACCCAAGTTACCTTGTCCAGAGTCTTATTACAGCTACCACGTTATAAAAATTTTCAACAGCTTAACAAATTTCATGTGTTTTTACCTCCACTAAAAAAAAACCAAAAATGTCTTCAGCACCCAACTGTCCAACAGTAGGAACTTTCTGCTCATATCAAGCCCAGTTTATGTGTATTTGTTATATTATCATTTAACCTCTCTAGTTTTCTTTCTTTCCTTCACCTCCCTGTCAAACTGAGGGATAACAAATTGCCTCCAGGTCCAATCCACATGTTCCAACTTGAATTTATGTGTCAAACATGGGTGAACAGAAGTGTACACAAGATTTCGTCTTATCCTCATACAGAGGATCACATTTGCCTCCTCTCCAGGATGGTCACACTAGTGGCTCAACGCAAGGAAAAAAAATCTAAAAAAAAAAATCTTTATTGCCATATATGTTGTTCTGTTCTCCAGTAAAAATTAATAATACTACCAGCTAAAAAGACTCACTCCAACTAAAAGGAACATGGAAACCCCAAGAAATAACGTACAAGGAATATATCTCATGCTGTTTAATAAACCGAGCTTTTTTCCGAATAAGAAAGCCTTATATATTGCTATTGAATTTCTCTACCTATTGGAAAGGAAAAAAGCACTTCTCACAATATGCAGCCACGGGAAAAATAAAAAGAAAGCAGCCAGTGCACCTCCAACATCCTACACGTCAGCTTCTACCATGAGATGACAAAAGCAACTCTGCATTTTTCACCAAAAGAATGATGAAATCTTTCACAGTTCAGTCATTAAGAAATGGCATTAACAGGGACAATTCAAAGTAGCATTAGGAAGCCCGTGTACAGGAAAACCTAAATTCAGCGAAACACTAACACACTCCACAATCTGCTATCTTTCAAATATTTACACTCCATCCTGTCCAGCACATTCAGTTTTTCACACTCTTAAGCAGATGTTGCACCAGGATCTTTTGTGAACTCTCACTCTGAAGCAGGTTACAATGATCCCACAGCACCATAAGTATAGCATCACGTGTATTTGAAACCAACACAAACTAGTTCTGCCCTAAGGCCCTCTGAAGTCTCCCATCCTCCTTGAGCTCACACAACTTTCAGAGAACAATCAAGTCCAACAAAAAAATAAGCTTTTCCCTAGGTTCGTTTTTAACCTGGATACCTTCCCCAACTGAGTTCACACCACAAACATCCACAGTAAGGCGACCTTGTGCTAGCCAAAGTGATCATGGGGATACACTGTGTTAAAAATAGATTAATGCCCTCAGCAAATCGGTATTCTCAATGCAGAGGAACATCACCGAAATGCAACCCACACATAGCACGCTAATTCCTACTTCTTAACAGACCACTATAAAGCAAGCAAACCCTAGGTATGCTGCAGCTGAAGATCACAGAATGGCTTGGGTCAGAAGTGACCTTTAAAAAATCATCTGGTCTAACCCCCCTGCCATGAGCAGGGACACCTCCCACCAGCCCAGGTTGCCCAAAGCCCCATCCAACCTGGCCTTGAACACCTCCAGGGATGGGGCAGCCACAGCTTCCCTGGGCAATTTGTTCCAGTGCCTCACCACACTCAGACTAAAGAATTTTTTCCTAATATCTAATCTAAATCTCCCCTCTTTCATTTTAAAAGAGGCACCAGACTGGTCTACCCAACCGTTCCTATATGCAAAGGACCAGCCCAGCTATCATGTCACATAAGAGCCCTGAAGAGCAAGACACTCAATGCCACAGCTACAATACAACAGACAGAATTCCTAAAAGTAATTTCAGCTTCCATATCAAACACATCCAGATTTGGGCACAGCCCAAAGTCTTCAAAGTCTTCTGCAACCAGGTTTCCAATAAAAAGTTTCACGAAAAAAAATAAAAATGTTCTTAGATGTTCAGAATAACACATGAGAATTACATACCACAGGCCCAAATTATTGAGAGCTGTTTATGGCATTGCTAAATCCCGCCCTTAACACAGCATTGGCTCGACTCTGCAACGCCAACTGAGGGAAGCTGAAGAACAGTGGACTGAGCACGGCCATCAGCTCAACAACCTTGCAATACTAGCGTCATTCCACACACATAACCATCAAGAGACGCTGCATCCATATAACCCTAGTAACATGAATATACCCATGAAAATGTAAGATCATAAGAACTCAGATGCAATGCCACCGTGCTTTTGTGCTTTTTCTTTTCTGCTGGGTATCTGACCAGGAAGCCCTACAAAGTTCCAAGGACCGCTGCAGACTGCTCTCCTTTGTGAAAGCGCACCAGTTCTCCCCAGACCTTCCGAAGGTAAGGTGTGACAATACAAGACCTTAATCCGCATTAGGTTCCTGCACGTCTGCGTGTTTATCCTGGAGGAGGCCTCGCCTCCCCGAGGCAGCACCCGCCCCCCACACACCAGCGCCGCCCGGTAAAGCCCAATCAGCCCGGGCCGTCTGCTCAGACCCGCGCCCGCCAGGCAGGGAGCCGGCCCAGGCGCCCCTCCCAGGGAGCCGTTCCGAGCAGGGGCGTGCTCCGGCCATTGGGCTGCTGGGCACGCCCCTCCCGAGGCCGCGGCGCCCGCCTGACCCCCGCTCCGGCCACGGCTCCACGCCGGCGGGGCCGGGCCCGTAGCCCGAGCCCCCCGACACCTACTTTGGCCCGCTTGCGGCGGCTGGTCCTGCGACCCTCGGGGGTCTCCGCGATGCCAGTGGTTTCGGCGCCGGGCGCAGGGGCAGCACCGGCGGCCGGCGGCTCGGACAGACCGCCTGGGGGCGAGGCCCGCGGCGGCTCCTTCTTGCGGGGAGTGCGCTCCGCAGCCCCACCGCTCTCAGCCGAGGAGCCCAGGGCCCCCGTGGCGGCGGGCAGAGGCACCGGCGCCTCAGGCCCGCCCTCGCCGCCCGCCGCCGCCTCCGCGGCCTTCTTTCCCCCCGACAGCATCGCCCCAGCCGCGCCGCGCCGCGCCGCCCCGCACAAAGGAGGCTGCCCGCGCGCTGCCGGCACTGCCTCTTGACGTCACCTCCGGACCGCGGCGCGCGCGCGCGCGCGCGCACAATGGGCGCTCATGCCGGCCGCGCGTGCGCAAGTGGCCGCGCGGCAGCCGCTTCATGGCCGCGGACCCGCGGGTGTCAGCCCGAGCATCTCGGGCCCGGCGGCAGAGGGGGGCCGCCCACTGCAGAGCGGCTCAGCCGGAGAGAGCTGGGGGGCAGCCGCAGCTGTGAGACCGCCTTAAAGCCGCACTGCGGGATTGGGCGGGGCCACACAGGCGGAGGCCACGAGAACCACGTCTCGGTGGTGCCTGCATGCTGCAGCCTTCGCTGGGCCTACAGATATAATGGTTGCCTTGAGTTCACAAATCATTATTTTTATCTCGGGCCTGGCCTCGCAGAGCTCATCATCGGGTTTGTGTCATATAAGCCTCCCAGGCACCTCCATCAGATCACTTCAGTGAAACATCCGTTCACTTTCATGCCAACATTTACCTATGCACGCATCTCTTCCAGTTTCCCTGCCTATACATCTAATCCAGATACAAACTGGCAGAACCTGTTGGCGACCCTGGAAAAGTGAGAAGCCCTGTGGCCACAGCAGTCCTGTGTGGGCACAGCACAACTCATAAAGTCCCTCAAAACGTGCCAAGACTGCTAAAACAGACTTTTGTGCCTATTCCCATAAAGCATTTCAGTCCTAGTCCTCCCCCTGTCTCCTTCCAAGGTCTGGGCTGGACTTTTCCTCACCCTGTCCTCTCTCAAGCTTCTACTTACACCACCAGAAACCGGGCACACACTGCTGATCAGTGCCCACCAGCCCCACGGATGCCTGTGTGGAGTGTGCTGCCAGAGATGTTCTGCTCTGGGTTCCCTTCCCTTGAACATTATTAGCTAAAGGTAGCAGAAAACAAAAGCCCGCTTTTCTTGCCTCTCCCCTCAAAACTGGCCATTAATCAGAAGGGGCGTGTGGCTGATCCTAATAAGACATACATTGTCATCAAGCTGGTTTGTATGGGCTGGCCATGTGGCTGTGTAAACCCTGTAAGAGGATTTAGATACCTGGGAAGGCAGCAGCTGCACAGAAAGATTTGGGTGTGATTTCGAGCATTCTCAGGAACACAGGAAGCAACTAGAGGCTGTAGATGGTCTGCAACGTGTAGATGACACATTCCAGATGTCTGCATAGTAGTATGGACAGACAGGAGGTCAACAGCACACGCTGACAAACAATGCCAGCACTGAGAAGCAACTGAAACCAACTCTGAACCCTTGTTCAGAGGAGTTAGATGATGAAGTCCAGCTGGGAGAACTGCAGAGATCAATTCCAAACAGTGATAGGGAAGAAAAGGAAGCAACAGGCAATTGTCATAACATCTTTGCCTGTAAGCCTAAGTATTTCAAGTATTTCATGCTTCCACAGGAGTTGGCATTGCCTTCATTATCCCACTTTACTCTCCTTTTGTTTGTGTTTAGCCAAATTTCTGAAATAGCCACAAAATTCATTTTTGAGTGTAAGTTTTACCTAATGGGTGAGACAAATGGTTTTCTCAGAGCATGTTTTCCATGGGTTTACACCAACCAACATCTCAAACTCAAAACTTGACACATTTATTTACTGTTCTGAATTGACAGCTCCAAGTTCATCCTTTTATTTTTAAGGGCCATTTATTAAATGCAGTTAACATGACAAATATAAGCTCCCCCTATTTGTAAAACTGTCTCCTAAGTCCATATCTATAGATTAGCTTCATATTCGCTAGGCTATAAACACAATTAGAATAAGGCATACAAAGGGCTTCCAGGAACATCTTGTAACTTGTTGCACCTGAGACATCATCATGCCCATCATCTTACAAGGCATTTTCTCCTATGATCAGAAAAGCAAATTTGAGCTAACAGTAAAGTCTGAGAATGCTCTGACATCTGAAACAATGAAATTTGCTTTGATGACTTCTTTGTACAGAGCTGAACTGCAGATATAAAATCTGATTTTTAGATGAAGTATGTGCATTCAGTCTGGCCCAAAACATTTGTATAGCATAAAAATAAAAGTTAAATATAAGTTTGTATATTTCAAAAGTAAATTTAATTCCACCTTTCATCAGAAAAATCTGAGATAATCAATGCAGAAGCCATTTCCACAATTACACACTTTGTCCTTCACCAACCTATATAAACAAACTGTTCTTGGGCTATTTATATCAGAACAACTACGAGGAAAGTTTTCTAACTATTCCAGCACTGCTATTTCAGCTGGGTTCATATTAATGGAAAACTCTCCATAGAGTGGAGAACAAATCCCCTCAGAATGAAAGTTCGTCTCTGATACACTGTCTGAGCAACTGGACACATCCATATACACAAATTTAGGCAAAGGACAACAGAAATGGAGGAACTGAGGTGTGGAAAAGCTGTTAACCATTCTGCTCACGGGCAAAAGAGAGAACAGAGAATGAGCAACTTTCTCTAACACGTGCATCCTGTTCTGATTCTCTGTAACATCCTTTCACACCCTCAGCAGCACAGTGAAGAGAAGAAACGTAATCCCTATAATGCTACTAAATACTGAATAGTGCTTGTTTTCAAGGAAGCCATGCCAGAACCAGGACACCATGGTACATTTCCTCACCTGTAATTCATCCTTCTTCCCATACTTCAGAGAAAGGAGTTTTATTAAGTAGCATTTTCAGTTACGACAAGACACGAATCTAGGAGAGGCCTGTACTTGCATTCAGCTTTTTAAAACACAGAACAGTGACTGGTGAGTACAAGTATTATTATACAAGAAACCAAGTCACACAAACCCTCTTCGTTGGGGTTGAGGGTTGAGACTGGGAAAGTTCACAGAATGCTGAGAATGGGAAAAGGATCTAAAACAATGTTCAAGGCATACACAAACTGAAGAAACAGGTGCTTTGAAGTCTACACCTTCGTTTTCCTTCCTTCACAAGTCTATACTATGATATGGAGATAAAAGCCAGTGGGGGGGGGGGGGGGGGGGGAGGTCTTCACCCAGTACTTTTCCTAAATTAAGTTCCACAGTTTTGTTTTTGTTAAAAAAAGTAACTTATAATTTAATACCTGTTTCAGGATTCTCAGATCTGTGGTGCTGTTAACATTGCACTTAATTGGCATTACCCATTTTAAAAAAGAAATTAAAAAGCAGCTCTGGACTTTGCTTCTGAGATGGAAGCACTGTCTTTGAACCAACAATGACTCCTGTCAGTCTTGCTTTGCATCTTTCAGCGCCTGAAGTCTTTCTAAAAGGGGTGGATGGGAGTAATGCCACATTGAAAAGATCCAGTCAGAAACAGGGAATCCTAAATTATCTTTGTTTAGCTTGATCAAAGCAGAATATAGGTCTTTAGCCTTCCCAAGTTCCTTGGCAAATGCATCTGCTTGAAACTCAAATCGTCTGCTTAATACAGTCAAACAAAATGAGAGAACCTGTGGAGAGAAATATATTAAAATTATTTTAAAATTCAGCTACCTGAAAGTTCCTTACAGTATGAGTAAATTCTACTGTATCTTCCTTCCCACATCCCACACATCACTGTGGCTGTAGAATGATCTCACTAAAATTTATTCAGGCCACACCTGAAACTGGGAGTTCCAACACGGAGCACTAAGCCCACTTATTAAAATGACATACCAGATAGAGCCCCTCAAAACTTCAAACTTTCCCCCCAGGACAAAATAAAATCATTATTTAAACAGGATGATACTTCAGCATCTATGTCTTGAAAACAATTTACCTCATTGTAAGGTGAAAAAATGAACTGGAAAATAATCATCAAGCCTATCAGGGTAGGCTGGGTGTCATAGAAACCAAATGCAGCAAAGAGTTCTTTTCGACCAATTAACACAGCAAACAAGAAGAAGCAGAGGAAGGAATTCATCTAGAGAAAGGAAACAACATTCTTGATTAAGATGAGTTTTTCATCTAAGCTCAAAATGTGTCCTATTCATATTACAGATTTGCATAGAAATGCCGCTGAAAAAAACCTCAAATAGATTACTTTAGAACTAATATATACAAAAAGGAAGAAATAGCTGGCCTTTACCTGCTTTCTGTAAATGCATGCAATAAAGAAACACTTATTTTCTGTCAGTGAGCTTAAAAAAAAAGGTTTAAGTAGTGAAGGACGATGAAAAGGCAAGAAGACAAGATAAGTGAGGAGGGAGTACAGGATAGAATCCATCTCCTTCGAATTAGGCATAGGTTCCAAAAAGTTTAAAACCAAACAACATATGTCTATGCTGTGTCATACTTCTATTCCTGGAAACAATCCACACTTCCATCTAAAGCCACTGCATCACTGTGTACAGGCACTGTGTTAGCCTGGCTTTTCAGAGGCAAGAGGCAGGACCATGCCTCACCACCTTCTCTAGACGTGATTAGTACCTTTTCAATCCATTCAAGTGGCTGTTTGGTCTTTTTAGAGTAATGTGGAAGGTGTCAGAATATTGTTTGTTATCGAAACATACGGCACAGAAAAAACAGAGATGGCTGTGACAGCAAACAATCATCAGAAAACATAGAAGATACTGCAGAAGAATTTGTGAAAATTTCCGGAAGTGAAGATAAAATCTACATATTACAGCAAAATAATAGTATCTAGAAAGTGGATCCAAAGGCAAAAGTTACATGAGTTAGCAGAGTGGCAAAAGCATCATAATAGTTGCTAGTCAGTCAGTTCTGACATTGATGTCAGAAGTTGGAAGGTGAGCAGAAAGTGAGAACCTCCCTGAAGTCTTCGGTTGCATGGACAAGAAAAAGCAGCGTGGAAATGGAAAGATAGATATTTTCTTAAACAGGAGCTTGATAGTGATGTTTACATCCTGAAAAGCTTGTGAATAGCCTCAGAAAAAGAACAGAACAGCATTCCTGGAATGGTGCATACATCTCAAGAAAGACATGATGCTGTCATGGTGCATAGGAGGGCAGCTAAGAGAAACAAACAAAAAAAAGGCTGGGAACTTGGAGAAAAGAAGGGTGAGCAATATCTGGAACAAGATAGATCTACACCAAAGCATATAGTAGACTGCTGATAGTAATTTAACAGAAGGCACAGAGCTGTGCCTTGCAAATAAAAGAATTTGAAGTAGGAGGTTTTGGGGAGGAATTCCCTTGTATTACGCAATGCCCAGAGACATGTGCATGAGTAAATAGACCATCAGGCTCCTTTTCTTCAAAGGCAAGGGCTGGGCAATCTCTGGAGATTGCTTCAATGTTCACCCCCATTTGGGCATGGGCCAAGAATGGCACAATAAAATTATTTACCAATAATCAATGCACAAGGTATAAGAATACAATATGAAGAAGTAAGAATGTCCTCCGGTGTCAGATTTCCTAATCCTCAATCACATTGCTTATCAACCCTCTAAAGAACAATAACTATAGAAACTCTCAGGTACCTAGCTTTCTCAGAGATAATGGCAAACACCTAAAAAAATGCAGGCAGGGAGACAGGACACATCCAATCCTATCCCTAGCACAGGGATGGAAACAGACCTTCAGAGAAGGCCCTGAGATTCAAACAGACAAGGAAGAAGTTTTACACAGCAAGAAAAATGTGTCCCAACTTCAGAAGGCTGCTGAGATGAATTAAAATGGCAGCAAATGTGCTTTCTTAGATGCTTTCTACCAACCAGATGGAAGAAGGGGTGGACAAACCAACTTTCTGTTGCAGAGCAGAGTATATTGTGTGAATAGCGTCGGCATGGAAGGGTACAGGCTCTTCAGGAGAGACAGGCAAGGGAAACGAGGAGGCGGTGTTGCCTTATATGTGGATGAGCAGCTGGAATGCATGGAGCTCAACCTGGGGGAGGATACAGAGCCAATTGAGAGCCTATGGGTCAAGATTACAGGGAAATTGGGAGCAGGGGACGTTACAGTGGGGGTATGCTACAGGCCACCCGACCAAGAAGACCAAGTAGATGAAGCCCTCTATAGACAGATAGGGGCGGCATCACGTTCACAGACCTTGGTTCTCATGGGTGACTTCAACCACCTGGACATCAGTTGGAAGTATAACACAGCCAGGCACAGGCAATCCAGGAGGTTCCTGGATTGCATTGAGGACAACTTCCCCCTCCAAGTGGTTGAGGAGCCAACGAGGAGAGGAGCCATGCTGGACCTTGTTCTTACCAACAAGGAAGGGCTGGTTGACAGGGTCAAACTCAAGGGTAGCCTGGGCTGTAGTGACCACGAAATGGTTGAGTTCAAAATCCTCAAGGCAACGAAGAAGGTGCGCAGCAGGCTGATGACCCTGGACTTCAGGAGAGCCGACTTTGGCCTCTTGAAGAATCTGCTTGGTATGGTGCCGTGGGATGAAGTGCTGGAAGGAAGAGGGGTCCAAGAAAGTTGGTTAATTTTCAAGGACCACCTCCTCCAAGCACAGGAGCAATGCATCCCTACAAAGAGGAAGGCAGGTAGAAAAGCCAGGAGGCCTGCGTGGATGAATAAGGAGCTCCTGGAAGTGACCAAAAGAAAAAAGGAGGCCTACAGGGAGTGGAGACAGGGGCGGGTAGCCTGGGAGGATTACAGAGGAATCGTTCGAGCAGCCAGAGAGCGGGTTAGACAAGCTAAAGCCCAGTTAGAACTAAATCTGGCCAGGGACATTAAGACAAACAAAAAATCCTTCTATAGGTATGTCAGCGAGAAAAGAAAGACTAGGGAAAATGTAGGCCCTCTCCAGAAGGAAACGCAAGAACTGGTTACCCGGGACAGTGACAGAGCTGAGGTACTCAATGACTTTTTTGCCTCAGTCCTCACAGACAAGGACAGCAGCCGCACTGCTCAAGACGCAGATTGCAAAGGAGAGGATTGGGAAAATGGAGCACCGCCCACTGTAGATGAAGATCAAGTGAGAGTCCACCTGAGGAACCTGAAGATGCACAAGTCCATGGGACCTGATGAGATACATCCGCTGGCCCTGAGGGAACTAGCCGATCAAGTCGCTAAGCCACTAGCCATCATATTTGAGAAGTTGTGGCAGTCTGGTGAGGTTCCTGCCGACTGGAAAAGGGGAAACATAACCCCTATTTTCAAAAAGGGAAATAAGGAAGACCCGGGGAACTACAGGCGAGTCAGTCTCACCTCTGTGCCTGGCAAGATCATGGAGCAGATCCTCCTGGAAACTCTGCTGAGGCACACAGAAAACAAGGAGGTGATTGGCGAGAGCCAACATGGCTTCACCAAGGGCAAGGCATGCCTGACAAATTTGGTGGCCTTCTATGAAGGGGTTACAGCAGCGGTGGACAAGGGAAGATCAACTGATGTCATCTACCTGGACTTGTGCAAAGCGTTTGACACTGTCCCACATGATATCCTGGTCTCTAAATTGAAGAGACATGGATTCGATAAATGGACCACTCGGTGGATAAAGAACTGGCTGGACGGTCGCACTCAAAGAGTTGCGGTCAACGGCTCGGTGTCCAAGTGGAGAGCAGTGACAAGTGGCATTCCTCAGGGGTCGGTACTGGGACCTGTACTATTCAACATCTTTGTCAGAGACATGGACAGTGGGGTAGAGTGCACCCTCAGCAAGTTTGCTGATGATACCAAGCTGTTTGTCGAGGCGGACACGCTGGAGGGGAGGGATGCCATCCAGAGGGACCTGGACAGGCTGGAGAGGTGGGCCCAAGCCAAACTCATGCAGTTCAACAAGGCCAAGTGCAAGGTCCTACATCTGGGTCGGGGCAATCACAAGCACAAATACAGGCTCGGCGGGGAATGGCTGGAGAGCAGCCCTGTGGAGAAGGACCTGGGGGTGCTGATTGATGAGAAGCTTGACATGAGCCAGCAATGTGCGATCGCAGCCCAAAAGGCCAACCGTATCCTGGGCTGCATCAAAAGATGTGTGGCCAGCAGGGCAAGGGAGGTGATTCTGCCCCTCTACTCCGCTCTCGTGAGACCCCACCTGGAGTACTGCATCCAGCTCCCAACATAAGAAGGACATGGACCTGCTGGAGCGTGTCCAGAGGAGAGCCATGAGGATGATCAGAGGGCTGGAGCACCTCTGCTATGAGGAGAGGCTGAAAGAGTTGGGGCTGTTCAGCCTGGAGAAGAGAAGGCTCCGGGGAGATCTTATTGGGGCTTTCCAGTCCCTAAAGGGGGCCTACAGGAGAGCTGGGGAAGGACTTTTTACTAGGGCATGTAGTGATAGGACGAGGGGGAATGGCTTTAAGCTGGAAGAGGGCAGGTTTAGATTAAACATTAGGAAGAAGTTTTTCACTTTAAGGGTGGTAAGGCACTGGAACAGGTTGCCCAGAGAGGTTGTTGAAGCCCCGTCCCTGGAGGTGTTTGAGGCCAGGCTGGACGTGGCCTTGGGCAACCTGGTCTAGTGTGAGGTGTCCCTGCCTATTGCAGGGGGGTTGGAACTCGATGATCTTCAAGGTCCCTTCCAACCTAAACCATTCTATGATTCTATAAATATACACTTACAAATCTAGAAGCAGGCATTTGGAAACAGCAATAATTACAAAATGCTGTAGGAAAACCACCAGTTTATAACAACTTACCTGGCTAATGATAATATTTTTGACAGTGTGACCTAGTTTCCAGTGACCCAATTCATGACCCAGTACAGCCAGAACTTCTTCGTTTTTACATCCTTGTTTCTTATTCTGAGGGAATAACAAAGCACAAGTAAGATCAGCCATGACTGAACACAACCGAATAAATCTGTTACTGGTTTGCTTTTTCCTAGGTCACTCATGTGTCCCTAGATCAGGCCATTCCCTTCTACCAGCAGATACACACATATAATTTCTTACTGAGCCTTTTTCAAGAAGATCCTTACAAAAAATAAACTTCTAAGTTCAACAAGCTTTCTACCATGAGGTGGTGTTCTCTTATTTCTATGTATCAAGATATGCCTATGCAAACCTGGAAGAAAGGTGGGAAATTTGCCTTCCAGACTCTCTCCTACCATTCCTTGATCTCATCCTGTTTCTTTGTTCAAGAAAAGGCATTACAATGGAAGCAGACATTCAGAGCCACAGACTGTCAACAGAGAATTGAGAGCAAAGCCCTCTCCCTACTTCCTTCAACACTCAACATGCAGCCTCCCTCCCAAGGCACTACTGTTGGTGCTTTAAAAAGGAATGACAACTTCCCCGTCCTCTGCAACAAATGCTATGACATGCCTTAAAGCTATCATTAGGAAAGATGGACATCTGTACCTTCAAAGGTACATTAGCAAGTCAGAAGCAAGCATGTGGAGTTGTATACTGAGAACATAGCTGAAGAACCTGTTGAAATAGAACAAATGATTCTCATTATGACTAGAGCAGGTGAGCTCAAAAATCTCATCACCCACTCCTGCAGTATGCCATACCAAAACCCTGAAGAGAATGCCACCACCACACAGTCACAAGAAACAGAAGCTAGACTGAACAACAATCTGTATGTTGGGCTAACCCTAGGCTGCACGAGGCAGTTCTTTCTTCTCAGAACTACCCCTTCAGGCTCTTCAGAAAGTACTCCATCAGTTTTAATTATCCCTACACTCTCCTGATACCACAAAAGCTGTTACAGCAGACTCTTGGTGTGCACATCAATGGAAAGGCCAATGAAAGGCCCTCATCCTGTTCTTGACCAGCACAGGGGAGGATGCACGTGTGGAATCTGCATGTGTGTGTGCACAGGTGCACACCTCTTGCACCAAAATTCTTGTGTGTAGTAAAAGGCACACAAATGACACACTGATAGTCAAAAGCATTTCCTTCAAAGGGAAGCTTCAGCGTGGCAGTCCCAAGAGAAGGAACACAAGCTAAAAACCTGAACAGGTCCCTTATTCAAACAATTACAAGGAAGACCTGTTTTTTAAATGCAAGGAACCAATGTTTAGCTAAAGCCCCTGTGGATTTCTATGGTCTCTTTGGTGCTTTCTGCACCACTCACACAGCCCCCAGAAATTCCAATTAGCAGCTCAGGGATACTTTGCTGTTGAAATCATTAGGTTTTGGATTTTGGCATCTCACTCAGGACCTTTAAAATACATTCAGAAAACACAAGGGAATATCTCACCAAGAAGTTAATGTAAACAACACAATGAAAAACAAAGATGAACTCACTTTGGTTTTAGACTTTGTCTCTTCATTCTCACCATCTTCTCCTCCTGCTGGCTCTTTGTTCAATGCAGAATAATCTTCCAGAAGGGTGTCAAAGAGTACTATCCGCTTATTCTTGAAGAATCCATAAAAATAAGCATTGCTATGAGAAGAACGCTTAGAACCTGATGGGGAAAATTTACATTAAAGACCATGATCTGAATAATCTCATGCACTGAAGACTATGCAATACTACACAGAACAGATTCTTCCAAAGGCATTCTCAAAGTCCCCAAATGAATAGTAGACAAACTCAAGCAAATGAGTTTGCAGCTTGAAGCATATTTTAAAATAATCTAAGTAATGATGATCTCAGTTACTGACTCCAACATGGAAATAATTTTTTTCATCTGTACCATGTAATCACTAAAATCACAAAAGCTGTAAGAGCAGTCATGTGAAGATCCAATACCCAGAAGAAAAGCAATTTCTACTGCAATTTCAAGTTCAGAGTGGAAAGAGCATTCTGCATAGAACACGTACTACCCTCCTGGCAAAGGATCTGTGATGAATATGTTTAGAATTCTTTCAATGTGCCAGCAAAGATGATTCGAAACAGATAAGGAGAAGATGAAGTGATGGACTATAGGTATCAGGCAGTCCCTCAGAATTATTTTTGTTTGAAACAGACAATGTTTTACAGCTACTGTGATACTGTGATCTAGATCAGGTGAATCGTGGACTGTTTCTACTATCAATATACTTGGGGCCAAGAAACTCATCTCTTTCCATGGCACATGGACTGTTTCAGTTGATTAAAAAGCTGTCTAGATCAAAGCAGCTGTTAAAACTTTGTCTATTTTTGCGTACAGACAGGAGTTGTTGCAACATCAGGACTGAAAGAGGTCTCTGAGAGAAGAGGTGGATTGCTCTGTTTTTTGCAGCAGAAGATAAGATACTTCAATTTGAAGGCATCTGCCTTCAACCCTCACTACGGGTATGAGCTGCATCAACTCCTTAGGACACAAAATAGCCATTGTTCCATTGCAAGCCAACCCATGGTTTGGTCATGGTAACCTTCAGCACCAAACCAAGACAGATCAACAGATGAAGAAGCCGGTCAGAGTATGAAGCCTTAGCATCCAGTCCCTTCTCAGTGAAGAAATCTCAACAGCCACAGGGTAGCAACGTTCCCTTTCATCTGTGTATCATAAAAAACTTCATCCTCCACTAAGTGTTGGTAGAGAAGGAACCTTTGTAGTCTGCCTGTTACAGAATGAACCCTGAGATTAAAGGACTTGGTTGCACATGTTACTAAGAAGTCAGTTCTAGAGTGGGAAGAGCCAAGACAGAGTACAGAATAACACTGGCAAAAAGATGTTCACACATCCAGTCCCCCATGTCAGAAGGGAATGGTGCTGGCTCAACACTCTTACGGATGCCAGGAAAGGGGATGGGGGTCCGGCAGTCCCTCTCCACTGCAGATCACTGTCACTAAATGCAGATACGCTGAAGAAGACAATGCAGCAGTACACTACACAGGTGCCAGAGTACCAACAATTGGCTCATTGGACTTTCACCATGGTTAAAAGCTAGGGTACAGCCAGCAATACATATGGGAAAAAAAACTTAGCTATTTGGCAAGCCTCTGTACTGACTCTCAAGCTTGAAAAGCTTCAGCTTCACTAGGAAAGACAGGAGTTTCTTGGACACCAAGTATATCAATAGTAGTAGTTCCTGGCTAGGCTGAGGCAGAGCACTGGCTGGATTTGGCCAACCCGAAGTTTTGAAAGTCACAGCTTCCAGGATAGATAGGATAGATAAAGCCTTTATTGCCCTCTCCTACAGTAAAATTCTACCATTTCAGCTCTTTATGCCATCTCATACTGCTTCCACCAAGGCAATAAAAACACCTCAGATCCTCACAGGTGGGGCACAAAACCAAAACAAAATTTGGGAAAGTCCCTGAAATCAAGTTCAGAAGGGAGCAAAATGAGTAACAATGGAAATGTCAAACAAGTAAAGTGCTCCACGAACACAGAAGTGGAGAGGACGTGACATGGCAACTGGCATGCTCCATTTCATACTCCATGAGCTAAGGAAAGAGGATGGGAAATTCATTACTAGAAAGTGAAAAAATTAGTTTCAAGTAGAAGGTATGAGTCCATCCAGCCACACCGTAAGAAAACATCCGCGTGAAAACTCTAAGAAGGAATAGGTGTTTTTAACTTTCATAACCTTTTCAACTGTTTCACCAAGGACTTTGATACAATTAATACTAAATTGAGACTAGAAAAGATAAAAAACCCAACTTTTCTCTCTGGTTTAAAGGTCTAAAATTGGAATCTTGATTGCTGCTTCCATTTCTGACTGTGGTATGTATTTCCATTCCACAGAGCCAAGACAATGCTTCCAATGAGATATAGAGTTAAAGCTATACCTTCGGCTTTACTTTTCTGACCCCAAGGCAAAAAAAGGAAAATGGTACAGACATTGACAAGTATTACAATAGCTGAGGAATATAAGCAACTGCCCTACTACAGCTAAAAATCTACACAATCAAAGCTAAAAATCCACAAATTCAAAATTACAAAGTCTTTTTATTAAAAAAAACACTCACCTTCAACAACATACACCTTAGTCAATGGGAAGTCAATGCTCTTTGCCATTGTTTCAATTTGTTGCTTGAGCTCTCCCTCAGGAAGCGGAATGAATTTATCAAACAAAGGTGCAATATAGTCTGCATAGATTGTAACAAGAACCTGCAAACACATACAGAAATTAAAAACAAGGCATACAAATGTGTGTTTAGTACTAAAGGTGGAGCATGAGTAAGTAACAAAGAGGGCACAATTTCAAAAAAACACTTTGATAAAGCAGAGTCCTGTATAAAGTGTGATCTATAGCAAGGCTCTCTGTAGGTCATCCCATCTGTGAAGGCTACTCAGTCTGTTGACAGTCAGCAATTCAACAGCAAGATGGGGGTGGGAGTAGCTTAATCTACCATCTACAGTCCTCAGCAGAATTAGCATAAACAGTGCTTTTACTATGAGGGTTCATCAAACCGCAGAAGGCAAAGCCACTATGACAGCTGGGAGCAGTGGTCTTATCAGGGACAGGCTGTCACTGTCACACACTTCACTGATACTGGAAAGCTCTGAAGTGTTTCATAATGAGCAGCAGAGCCAACTCAAGCAGGAGATAGTCCCACTTCTTCAAATTCCTGCTAACTTGCAAAGCCACAGTCTAAAACAGGAAAGAAATTTCATATCCCCCATTTTCTTCCCCTCCTCCCAGTTGTATACAGGGCTAAGGAACTGCCTAATGCTTCTGGTCCACAACAATTAACAGCCATGTCCCAAAAATCACTACAATGCACCTGCATCTCTTCAAACTGGCAGCAGATGCAGCCCAGATGAGAAAGCCAGGACCGGAATATCACTGTGATGGGAAGGAAAGCTGAACTCCCCTCCCTCATACTCCTGAGCTTCACAAAGTGATTTTTCATTATTTATTTTAAAGAAAAGGACTGGAAAAAAGTTTGAATTCTGGTTAGCTAAAAAGGAACAGGACATGAGAGGCAAATGGACACCACCATTAACTTTGAAGTTATCTTGACAGGTTTCTTTCCACTGAAAACAAGTACCTTGACGTTTGAAAATATCTGCACTGTAGAAAAAGTCCAATGAAGTCTATAACTAGGGAAACTGACTTTTCCAAAGTCATAGCAAGTGAGGGCATCAGTATGAAACACCACTAGAAAATAAGTTATTTTCATTACTGTAACTGTTAAGACAAGGGTTTAAACCTGTGCAGGTATTTTGCGGCACGTGTAGAAGGGAATAGAGCAGAAATCAGCTGTTTGTGTCAGTCCAGACAAGTGTCTCAGACCATGTAGTACCTGTGGACTAACTTCAAGTTTTTATCTGATCTTTGTGTAATCCCTTGACATCAGCAGGCATAACAGACTGGTAGAAGGATGCAACTCTAACTATGATTACAGAGTTATCGAATGTGATTACAACTGGAATTTTTCCCTAAACAGAACTCTAAAGGGTAAACCTAACACCTCTTAAGGTTATTTTGCATGTCAAAGACTGTTCAAACTCACACATTAAGGCCTAAAATGTGATCAACACCCTGTAAAGCTGAAGTGACATTGCAAGACACCCGAAAAGCACCAATTGTCTGGGCAGGCACTTAATCCTCACTAAAAAACCCATGAGAGAGTCGGGGGGGGGGGGGTGGGGGAAGAGTGGGTCACGCGGTCTTGCTACATTATCTTTCAGTACAGAAGTCTGTAGTTCTGACAGGACATGTTTTATTTTCTAGTTTTTGTTGTGTAAAAGATAGGCAAACCCCTGTTTTATCAGTTTCTAAAGTATCTGTAAAATCACAGGAAAAAATATACATGTACAGCTCAATTGGAAGGGACAGGCAAAGCAAAAATAAAATACTAGTTAGTGATAGGAAAGCAACAGAGAAAAGAAATGCGGTATCAGCTGGTTCTCACCTTGAAATTCAGTGTTAGGTCCTACTCACCTACATCTCTTCTTTCCACTAAACTTGCTTGATAAAGACTATAAATTGGACATTCAGGAAGTTTCTCATATGAGATCATAAAACATTTTTTTACAATATATATTTTAAAGAAAAGATGGCAAGAATAAATGCAGTATAAAGGAAGGTAAGGGAAAAAAAATTTCACTTTTGGTGTAGAAACGAGGGCAGTCCATTTCAGAAAATCCTGTATCTTCTTTCAATCCTGGAACTACTAGTTCTTCTAAAATTTCTGCTTAATACTTCTATGAAAAAGCAAGTCTTTAAAGCCTTTAAGGGTAAAGACTCAAAATACAGACTGCATGAGGAACTAGTATCTCCCCAGTTTTGCAAATAATAAGGCTACACTAGAATAATCCATATGGACTGTTTCACTCAGGTTGACAGAGCAGTAGCTCAAATGCTGAATTATGATTTAAGAGTATACTGCTTATCAAAGCTTGAAAGAAAAAGAACCATTCTTTAAGAAGTAGTGATCAGAGTCTGCACAAATCTTTCTATAACAGTCATTTCAATATATGTGAACTGACATTTTTTAGACCTAACACTATTTTTCAGAATACATTCAGAGACAAAAAAAATGGGAAGATGTCACAGGATAAGGACACCTGGACTACAGAAAGCAGAAGCCAGCACCAGAAAACAACAGGAAACAAATGTATAATTAAGCCAACAAACAAAAAAAAAGCTTGAAAGAACTCGAAGTAGTAATTGTAAGCTAGACTTACCACCCTAAGTGTGGCACTTATGCTACCATACTATTGTCACTGAGTTCCTCAGAAACAACACATCGCTGGCAACTGCACTATGCCAGAATTAGTGGCCACACAGAAATCCACTAATCCACACAGGTTTTATTTCAGTTACATGTTAGGCATCAATGAAGCAAAAATACAAGTAAGCAACAAATACAATTCAGATAACGAGATCTGTATCCCATAAAAACAGGATTATGAAAAGAGTTTGCAGTCATGATTTAAACTGAGCCACAATTACTTCCATGTTGCCATGTCTGAGAAAGTCAATGCAGATATTGGATATATAAGTGGGAAATCAGATTTTCCTGTGTTAACTGCAATGGCCTCCCATGTAGTATTATGATCACATTTTTGTAAGATGTGGCCTGCCAATGCCTAAGCTTTAGAAAGGAAGCTGACAAACTGAAAGTCCAAGAAAACTATAAAAGCTAACTGAATGTAGAAGCAGTGGGGAGAAGGAAAATAAATTAAAAAAAGCAACGCTTGCTTAAGTCATGAAAGAGAAGCTTAAGAAAGAAAAATCATGATTTCCTACCCAGGTATTCCTAAAAATTTTCTCAATGATGCACTCCAGTTCAACCAGAAAGTCTGAACTTGACATGAGAACCGGGGATTGATTGACCGAAATTTATTATTAGGCTAATGTGGCAGGCTTTATTACATCACAGTAATGTAGTAATTCTTTTACTTGTCAAGGTGCTCTTTTAATCTAAAACTGTACTTCTGTAATGTCTTCCTCAGGCGAGCAATGGTTAATAACATTGAGCAAAACAACAGTAAAGCACTATGTTGAAATAGAAAAAAAAACCCAGACCTCGGAGCTTATAGTAACAATAGAAAACAACAAATCCTTATGATGTATACAAAAAGATCCCTTTAATATAAGCCCTAAAAATGTCAGTTACTAATTCAGTGTATAAAACCAGCTATATCTGAACCAGAAATGGAAAATTGCTACTCATCTCAATGCGAAGCAATGCAATTGAGAATTGGCATTTGATAACCTGCAAGAAAAGCCCAATGGAAACTTTGCTGACCAAAGCACATCCCTGCCTTGTCTTGCCAAACTGCAGGCAGTTGTCCTTGTGCCCTTTCTATATTTAAGAAAAAGGAAGACCTATCACCACATAGTGTTGTACTTCCAGTATCTATTCTAAAGCTTTTTGAATGTTTATTTTTCAATTGATAAAGACACTCCAGTATTAAATAGATAAAATATACAATATCACATTAACGTGGACAATTAATATGAACTGTTATTCCTGAACAAGTACACTGAGAGCAAGACACACTGTTAAAGATTGTAGACACTAAAATTCCCAGGAGATTTATATTTTTTTCTCCATTTCCTTTCAGTTAAACCTCAGCACACTGAGTCATGCAAGTAACCTAGCACTTGGAAGAAACCCAAACATATTTTCATACTCACCAAGGAAACAACTAAAGTGAAGAGCCAGGCATAGATGAAGAAGTAGTCTCCCCCTATTTTAATAATGTAAAGCAGAAGGGATGTCACTGGCAACAGAATACACTGAGTCACGATAAACTTCTTGATAGCATCCTTAAAAAAAAATCCCAGTGTCTGTAAAGAAAGGATATCAGTGATATTTTCAGTGTAACTATCGATGTGCTACAGTGGTTAATGAGCTGATGCCTTCAGTGGATGCACAGAAACAAATCACAAAATAGCAATACCAACGTGATAAGGAAATTGGAGTCTGTTAAGAAAAGGTGGAAGAACCTTTTCACCTCCTCTCCTGGCAGGTGTGGCTCTTTAACACAGACTCCAAGCCCATGCAGATGCACTCTCTTCCTTAGGAAGATCTGACCCAAACCCTTATTTTGTGTTGTACATATATCCTTCATTAAAGGAAGAATGAAAAATTTGAGCTTATCTGTCCCTTAATTCCTTTACCAACCTATATCCTAGACATTATGGGATTTTTAGAGAAAAGGAAACTCTTAAAATATTTTACAGTAGCTATGTCTTTGAACAGTTGCCTCCATTCATCTTAACTTTCAGTTACCACCAAGCTGATTGTCTTAACCGGAAATATATAGAAGTCTTATTAAAGATTTTTAGATGCATATTTGGCATTTTACTCCAAGCTTCCACTGACATGCAGTTACTACTCATGTAGCCACCTCAGGTTTTAAAATTAGCATAACTTTAATAGAAGCAATAGAAATTCCAAAGACCTCTGCCAGAATGAATCTGATCTAGTGACTCTGCAACATAATTAGACGGCCAACTAGCTCTTTCAGGAATTGTTACTTCAGTACTTACAGCTACCTGCAAGGCACAGAAGTGAGGGGGTTATTATGTTAAGATTCTTCCCAACAAGGTTGTATTAAAAAGCCCACACTATGTTAAAGATATGGAACTTGTCTGGAAATAAAAAAAAATACTTGTGAAACAGATTTACATAAAAACTAAGGATTTGGGGCAAGAATTTAGATAGATGCCTCAGACTCCCATGACTATTGGCAGCACAAATCAGACAAAAAAGCACAATTTTAGACTATTCTTTATGTAGACATATTCACTCTTGTCACACAGTGAGCACTCTGGTGATACATTCTTGCTAAGCAACCATTACTATCAGCAGTAACACAATTGTATAGACACATGCCCACACAAATGGAGCACTCCAGATGTTCCTTGCCTACCTTATATTCCCAGGTAGTGTGGGCTACCTTTTACAGCAAAACAGTTCTGTAACTAGAAAAGCAAGACTTGGGGCTCTCATTCACACTAAGCACTGCTCCTTTCCTGAAAATAGCATGGAGAAGCATGAAAAACTCTGTGGGTCATCCTGGACAAAGGAAAAATTGTTTCCATTTGATCAAGACTCTTAAACTGGTACAAGCCAGGAGAGGGAAAACAAAACATAAACCAGTGTGTTCCTCCTTTATTACTTCCTCAGCTCAGCCAGAAAAAAGGCCTGTTATATAGCTTTTTCATTTTTTAGTTTAGTAAACAGCTGAAAAAACAGTCACTTTATATAACCTAGAAGACCTTTTAACAGAAGCATGCTGCCAGTGCTGTTTCCAGTGGGCATTCTGAAACACATCAACTACAATCCATTTAGCTCCAGTTTTCATTTTAAGTCTTTCTCTACTTCCAGCTCCACAATCTAGGTGGAGTAGAGCTATAAAATTGCATGGTGTCTTTCATCTTTGCCACACCTCTTCCCTGCTTTCTAAGGCAGATTTCAAGAGAAATCCTCATTTTCAGCAAGCTACTCCCATGGAAGAGTCTATCTGAAGACCATTTGAGAATCATTGCTAGAAGTCTGGACTGGCACCAGTGGTGAATTTGGCTCATTCACTAAAGGACCTAGCCCATCAATCTGAAATGAAAGATGAAGATTTGACTGTGTGTGTGAAACATTTGGTACCTCAAATTAGACTGCACCTGGACTCAGCCTTCAGTTGGAAGGCCACTGCAGTAGAAAAAAAACCTTGTAAAAGACATCATGCAGGTAGCTCAATCAAGCACTTAACAACACCCACAGGTGTCAGTGCCAAGTCTTCCTTTTATCATTTGATTAGGCACAATGCTTGCATTGACAACAGTGAAGCACCCAGACAGCACAGCTCCAAGGAGAAAAATGTTTGGAGGATATACTCAGAATCCTCCTCATCCTCCATAACGCATACAAAAAACCCACATGGATTCTGCAAGCTCTCAAGACAGTTTTAAAGAAGCCTAAACTGCTAAGTTCAGTATTTCACCCTCTGCCACTTCTGCACAGAGGTAAGGCCTGATCAAGGCCTGATCAAGTCAAGCTCTCTATCTATCAGCTAGTTTGCCAGTTCACTCTAGTTCTAGTGCTTTACAAGTCCCAATACTGACAGTCTTTAGATTTTGTGTCCTGGACATAAAGGGCTCACAGATCTGGCACCAAGACAGAACTTACTCCTCACTAAGGTAGGAGAGGCAACCAAGGTGCAGGCCTGATGTGACGACTCAGGATTGAAATGAGAGACAACAGTGAAAGACGGCTTTTGATGCATATTTAAGGATTCTGAATGTCAAAAGGCTATCTAGGCTAGGCCAGGGCATAAGCACGTTACAAGAATTAGGACTTTGCCAGCCCTTGCAATTTTTAAGGACTACAGAACAGAAGTGATAGCCAGAAAACAAACAAAACACATCAAATAGGTATTTTGCAGAAGAAAAGACTGCTTGACTTATGCTTTGGAAACATGGGAACATTCCTTCCTCCCTTGATAGAAGCAGGATGTTAGCCTGCCAGCATGCTCATTGTAAAGTCTGCAGAAGGGAAAGGGATCTCCAGGACTATGGCTCAGAATCAACTAGTATATGAATGGCCATGTGTGTCACCATTCTGACGACGAGTATTTAATTGCTGGTGAGAGAAAAATATGATTGTTAGAAGTTACACGTATGTTTTTAGGAGCATAAGTTTTTTTTATATGACTAGAGAGCTATATGGAGTATAAAAAGAGTTTTGAGTTGGTCACGAGCTCAAGGCTTATGACTTAACCAGAACAATCTTCAGATTTGTTTCCCTAAGACTGGAGCAGGAGCCACCACTGGCACAGTATCCAAACATCAGGGGCCAGGGCAGAGGGGAACCAAACAAGCCTTGCAGTTTCCAGGAATACATACAGATATCAAGACAGAACTGTGCAGTGAGAATTTTCATAGTTGGGCTTTCCTGGAAAGAAAATAGTATGCCACTAAATAATTGACGTGAACCAAAATAATATAGGATGTGTCAGGATCTACACACTTCTGTTTTAAAGATGATTGAGAGAGGGTGCAAACTGGATCATTGCATTTAGTGCTTTTTTTCTCTTATTTTCTTACTTGTTTTATAAAAGGAATAAGAACCATCAATTTATCAATTTAGAGTTGAGAAACAAACTGATTCCACTTCTTTAGGTCTAGCTCAGTCTTCCTGCCTCCACAAAAACTGGACGCTGAAACTGGCAAATACCAGAGCATCTCTACCCTTATTAAAATGAGCCTGTAAAAAAAATCCACTTCCTAGTAGACTTGGAACAGAAAGTACTGTAGACAACACTAGCTGGGTCCAAAAGCACAAAACAAGTCTTATGCTCTGGAACAAAATGGCTAATGATGTGTAATTGAGGTTCCTGTCCCAAAAGGAAAATCTGATCCCATGAGAAACTGATACTGAAACAGTTTAAACTAAGGGAAAGTGGTGAGCGAAATTAAGAAAGCCAGGGCTGGTACTGAGTACCTAACAGAAGTACAAATGAGGAGCTGAATTCTCTAATTTACTAAAGGCTGATACAAGAAATCAATAAGTGAAACAAAACAAGCAGGAAAGTGGTTTCTCAGGTTCGTTTCATCTATTCAGTGTCCAGGAATCAGAACTGCCCCTGTCAAGCAGTGATCCCAACTTCTCAGGAAGGGCATACGAAGGGCAAAGAATAGTCCATCCAAAAATGAACAGCTGAGGTGTTCTTTGTTCCACTGCTAGAATACACATGTTCTACTGCTAAAATACACACTTCTCTTTACTCAGAGGCACGGGCTCACGCAGAGACATTCTGGTGTAGCGTGGGTATTTCTGCAACAGTCACAAAGTGTCATTGCTCTTATTTTTTATGCAGTGCGAGTAGAAGTGTTCCTAAAACTAATGATCTTTGGCACAGATATGGGCATATCAGTCCATCTAACCAACCAAACCTACTGAAGATGTTAGGTCAGTATAAGTGCTATCTACAATACCTGTTGATTGAAGCCATGTTTCTCTTCTATGACAAATGTGTTATATAAACTCCACGGGAGACCAGTCACTGCACTGAAGAGTGTTGCAAGCAGCAGAAATACCAATGACTGGACAATCTAAAAAAAAATAATCTGATATTTACTGACCTGTACTAACATTAATATTCCAGGTGTTAGAAATGGATTTTATGTCAGTGGTTAGAAGATGAAGCTAGATAAATTCACAGAAATAACACACTTGTGATGATTAGATTATTGATCACTGGAATACCTTATATGTTAAAGAAAGAAAAATAAAAAATATACTCATGAAACAGATTTAAACAAAAACTAAGGATTTGGGACAAGAATTTGCATAGATACCTCATCCACAGCACAAAGACAACAAAAGCAGTAGCCTCAAATTTCTTACTCTCTTACTGTGCAGGACAATGACATCTAGGATTAGTAAAAAGACAATACCCAAACAAAAAGCCCACAAAAACCCAACCCACCACCTTGTTTGACTCAAGTAGCTTTGAGACTTGTATGTTTTTAACATACAAGGCTATTTGAATTAGTAAGCTAATTTAAAAGTCACATACTGTTATCAGTTCTCAGACTCGCCCAATCATTGTGTTCACCAGAAAATGTCTCATTTTTTTACTATATTGTACCTGTAGCTAAATCCCACTTTACGTAAATGCAAGCTTAAAAGTAAAAATTATTGTAACAGTATAGTTCATGGACCAAACATTTTCACTAAAATTTAAAGACTGCTTACCTCATATTCTGGTCCAAATCCAGCACGACCAGAGATCTGACCAGACAGATTCCAGAGAAAAGGAATTCCTCCATAGAGGAGAATCATCTTGAAAACAAAAACACATACCACAGAGCCAATGAAACAGATTGTCATCTTATTCTACTAAAACTTCAGCATGATAAGGACCTTTTAAGGGTGAATGAGAAGAGTCTTATAATTAGGCTGTTTGTCCCCCTCTGATCTTAGCAATGCATGAAGAAAGCCTGGTACATCTGGCAATGGTTCATTTTTGCTTTACAGAAGCAGAAATCAGGTGAAGCTTTCCGCCCCACCTGGGGAAATACTAGCATATTTCTAAACCTATTTACTGTAGACTTTACTGCTGCATTGGCTCAGACATAAGGTATATTTTTCAGAAGATCTTAAAACTCACTTGCCCTATGGTTGTATAACATACAATCTCTAGGAGAGGTATGCAAGGAGGGGTATGCAAGATTCAGCAACTTGACTACACTGGGACAGTCTCGCCTGCATTCCCTACTGAGAGAAAGGCATTCAGAATAAGGCCGTAATTTCACTTTCAGTATTAGTGCTGCTTCAAGCATTTTAAGAAAGTATCATGCTCTCCTCCTTGTGCCTGCCTCACAATGCCTCCTGCCATACAGGTTGCAAAGAAAAGGGAGTGGACTACTCAGGACACACCATCATCAAAGAAATGTTTGAGACAGAGCTACTGAAACAAGTGCTAACTGCAGTTCAAAGCAGGGGCTGGTAGCGTTTGTTGAACAGCTTGACTTCCAAATGTTTCACATTTACTTTCTTAGCAAGTGATGCATCACTATATATACAAAGATCAGTTTTCAAGTAGACAGCCTTCCAGAATGGACAGTAACAGGTTTTTATTTGCTTATTTATTTTTAAAAGGCTTACTCTTATAACCTATTAGGGTGCATTTTGAGCATCAGCAGGAGATGGAAAGGACCAAAGCAAGCTTGTTTCTGCTTTGCAGGCTACCTCTAAGCTTCAGAGCTGGAAACCTCAGAAGCACCAATCCATGAACAAAGACAGCTATTAGCATGATGTTGATACTACTTATAAGTTAAAAGGAAACCCACATAATTAATGGCTGAAATAAATGAAACCATACTAGTAATTCTAACACAGCAACTCCCCATCAATTAACTTGCTAGGTTAATGATCATACTTTTACCTACTCAAAGCAAAATGTTGCAAAACTGTCATCCAATTTCATCAACTTTGGCAACAACAGCCTCTTTCAAGTTCAGGCAGTTCCCAAAGCCAATAAAGGATGCAGTTTATGCTCTGAAGTGGCAAACCCAGACAGTAGAGTCCACCTCACTGTAGCTTTGCTGGAATCTGACAATCGCAGGAAAAATTCTGAGAAACAAAGACACAGCTCAACATCACAGAAAGGAGCAGTAATTCATCATCACATACATGTAGAGAAGCAGCTGCATGTACCCTACACATCAGGGGTATCAGCTTGATTGTACAACAGAATCATAGAATCATTTAGGTTGGAAAAGACCCTTAAGATCATTGAGTCCAAACATTAACCTAGCACTGCCAAGTCCACCACTAAACCATATCAGCACCTCAGCACCACATCTGCCTGTCTTTTAAACACCTCCAGGGATGGTAATTCAACCACTTCCCTGGGCAGCCTGTTCCAATGCTTGACAACCCTTTCTCTGAAGAAATTTTCCCTAATATCCATCCTAAACCTCCCCTGGCGCAACTTGAGTCCGTTTCCTCTTGTCCTGTCGCCTGTTACTTGGGAGCAGAGACTGACACCGCCCCCCCCGCCCCCTCGCTACAACCTCCTTTCAGGGAGCTGTAGAGAGCGATAAGGTCTCCCCTCAGCCTCCTCTTCTCCAGGCTGAACAACCCCAGTTCCCTCAGCCGCTCCTCATCAGATGTGTGCTCCAGACCCCTCACCAGCTTTGTTGCCCTTCTCTGGACACGCTCCAACACCTCAATGTCCTTCTTGTAGTGAGGGGCCCAAAACGGAACACAGGACTCGAGGTAGAGCCTTATCAGTGCCGAGTACAGGGGGATGATCACTTCCCTAGTCCTACTCACCACATTATTCCTGATACAGGCCAGGATGCCCTTGGCCTTCTGGCCACCTGGCCACTCTGCTGGCTCATACTCAGCTGGCTGTCAATCAGCAACCCCAGGTCCTTCTCCGCCAGGCAGCTTTTCAGCTACTCCTCCCCAAGCCTATAGCATCCATGGAGTGGTTGCAACCCAGGTGCAGTACCCAGCACTCAACCATGTTGAACCTCATACAACAACCTTCCTTGGGAATGGGGAACGTATAGTTACAACCATACTATTGCTGCAGCCTTCAGACCAGAGTTATTTTCCCTGATAGGAAACAGGAAAGCAGCCGTGATAGTGTAAGGCTATGCAGGACAATGTTTGTACATTATGTCTTTTTTTTTTTTATTTTTTTTTTTAGTGAGGTTGATCATAATAAGTGGACCAAGCAGGCAGGGGTTTTCTCTGAAACACAAGCTCTTCTTCAAGTCTGAAGTGAAACCAGCAATGAATTCAGTACAATTGAGAACAAGTTCTCAAAATCTAAGATGTATATCAAGTCTAGAGGTGGTAGCAGCAGACAGAAGAAGATTACAGTAAGCTGGATACTCAGTGTCTAAGTGCATGGTACACAGCTGGAAGTTCTCAATGCTTCATTGAGAGCATGAGCCATTACCTCAAAAAATAATCACCCTAATTCTCTATCCCTACCATTTGGACCACTCCAAAGGTAATCACTCAAATTGCTCCAGCTGCTAACTAATTCAGCTCTGAACTTTATTGTAAGCTTGTATTATCTTCTCAGTGTATAGTTGACATTACTGACCAGAGGTGGCTTTATATGCCTCCAAGAGCATCTTTTTTTTAGAGCAGTTAGTGCAGCTGGGAAAGTGCTATTACCTAAATTTTTTTTTCTGATCTTAAAACATACCAAAAAAAGGTACCATAAGGATATTTCCCAACTCTCAGTTTTCCAGGAAAACATCTTGTCCTGGGATGACAATGGATTTGGGGGGTTGGGGGGCGGAACTTCCATTCAAGTGTCATTTTCCCTTTGCAGGAACAAAATAATCAGAGAAACCTGAGTATGTGCTTTCCTAGGGACAGGGGAAGATAACAAGTGTGTTAACAAGGAACCCAATTTTAAAGGACGGGAATTCTAAACACAAGGGCAGCAGAGTGGACCAGCTGTGGTAATCTTCCAAAGCTCACAGCTGGCTATGACATACTTCCTTTACATCATTCCAAATGGGACCTCAGTGCTCAACCACAAACAAATTTTGCAACTTTAACATAGAATTCATTAAGGACTCTACAAACATGGAGTCTTTGAAAAGTCCATGGTGATGCTGCAAAGAAGGAAGTGCCTAGCACCATGAGAAGTAATGTAAAACAATCTTCAGAACTCGATGAAGAAACCCTGCTGCAGGGGTGACAAGGTATCAGGGATACTATATGGTTGTAGATTATTTAGCTCTAGCTAAGCAAAACTTATATTAATAGAGCCATAAGGAAGAAATGAGATGTGGGAGCCACTGGACTTGTAAGCGTTACCTTGCTTCCACAAAACTCTGCAACCTCTGTAGCAAATCTGCGAATGCAGGCAAAGCTTGAACATCTAATGAGCCTGCAGGCCCATTAGCAATACTCCTGGGACAGCTCACTCCCAATCCCACACTGAAGAAGTTCTGGGATACAGAATCCCAAGCCCACAACCCATGAAGCTCAAGTAGGAACACTAACTTCTTGTTCAGAAGATCAAAATGACTGATGATACTAGTAAAATATGGCCATACAGTATCTCAGCTGACTACCCTGAGACCTGCTTATTTGGGCCATTGCTCGATTAATTAACTGGGAGCTTTAACTCACATATTCCATGTTTTTTCCTTGGCTTTTGTTCATCAGTATCACTGCAACAAAAAAAAGCTGAGTACCGCAATCAATTCAAAAACAGCAGCAGCAGTTTGAGACACAATTGTTTCCCAGCTGCTTATCACCATCACAGCTGAAACAGTGGAACACATATAAGCTAAGATGCTTGACATAGTAACTGGCTTTGACTGGTGCTTAGGAAGCACCAGCATAGCCTGGGTTTTGTGGCTCACTTGTGGAAGACAGCTGGATGCAGTAATTTCTTTAACAGGTCCATCAGCTGCCAGAATCATTGTGGACCTGTTATTACAGTAACAGGGACAGAACAGAAAGAAAAGGTCATGAGAGAAAGCAAAGGATATGCTTTTCCTACACAGGCACAATCATAGAATGGTTTCGGTCAGAAGGGACCTTTAAAGATCATCTGGTGCAACCCCCCTCCCATGGGCAGAGACATCTTTCAGGTTGCTTAGAGCCCTGTTCAACCTGACCTTGAACACTTCCAGTGATGGGGCATCCACAACCTCTCTGGGCAACCTGTTCCAGTGTCTCACCACCCTCATGATAAAAAATTTCTTCCTTTTATCCAAGCTAAACCTACCCTCTTTCAGTTTGAAATGGTTGCCCCT
Organism: Pluvialis apricaria; assembly: GCA_017639485.1. Lineage (NCBI taxonomy): Eukaryota > Metazoa > Chordata > Aves > Charadriiformes > Charadriidae > Pluvialis > Pluvialis apricaria. The sequence goes on along the minus strand of CM030027.1, from coordinate 93,821 downwards.
TGTCCTGTCACTACAGGCCTTGGTAAACAGTCTCTCTCCATCTTTTTTATAAGCCTCCTTTAAGTATTGAAAGGCCATAAGAAGGTCTCCCCAGATCCTTCTCTTCTCCAGCCTGAAAAACCCTAACTCTCTCAGTCTTTCTTCATAGAGGTGCTCCAGCCCTCTGACCATTTTTGTGGCCCTTCTCTGGACCCACTCCAACAAGTCTATGTCTTTCTTGCACTGGAGACCCCAGAGCTGGACGCAGTACTCCAGGTGGGGTCTCACCAGAGCAGAGTAGAGGGGCAGAATCACCTCCCTCAACCTGCTGGCCACGCTGCTCTAGATGCAGTTGGCTTTCTGGGCTGCAAGCACAAATTGCCGGCTTATGTCCAATTTTGCATTCACCAGTACCCCCAAGTCTTTCTCTGTAGGGCTGCTCTCAATCCATTCATCCCCCAGCCTGTACTGATGCTTGGGATTGCCCCAACCCACATGCAGGACCTTGCACTTGGCCTTGTTGGACCTCATGAGGTTTGCATGGGCCTACTCCTCAACGGTGTCAAGGTCACCCTGGATGGCATCCCTTTCCTCTTGCATATCAACTGTAGCACTGAGCTTGGTGTCATCTGCAAACTCGCCAAGGATGCACTCAGTCCCACCGTCTATGTTGTTGATGAAGACATTAAATAGTATTCGCGCAAGTATCGACTGTTGAGGGACACCACTGGTTTCCGCTTGGACATTGAGCCACTGGCTATAACTCTCTGGACACAGCCATCTAGCCAGTTCTTTATCCATCTAATAGTCAAGCCCATCTCTCTCCAATTTAGCGGCTAGAATGTTGTGGGGGACCATAGCAATAGCAGGCCTGGGTGAAGATAAGCACAGACTACTGATATGGCTCTTTGTTTAGCAGGGCCCTAAATTCAGTGGCAAAAGAGGCTCATTCGAGTCCTATATATTTTCCTTAAAAACAACAGGGGAAGCTGTGTTGGCTAAAGCTCTTGAAATCAAGATAAAGCTTCAGAATCTTTTGACTTCTTGCACTTGCTAGGTGGTACCATCTCACCCTGTCCACTAATCCACTGCTGGAGGATAGCTTCATTTTTCAAATGAAATATTGCCTCTAAAGTTGGTCAAAAACATAGATGCTTTTCAAATTCACACAAAATTTGTCTTGAGTTCTACTCAGCATACCAAAAAGCCCAACAAGAAGAATATAACAGCTGTACTGACACATGTATAACAACATTTTTACAATTCATACAAAATGAAACAATGTACAGGTTAGGCTGCAGAAGAGATCAGGAGACGCAAAAGTTAAGAGGGGTCACAATTTTTAAGTACTGATTTTGCATCATGGTTATACAGTTACATGACTTACACTATTTTATAATACTATTTTCATTATCTTTTATAATTGACCTTTTTGCTTCCTTAAGTTCATCGTGTAGTAGATCATACTCTAATTGTATTTTTCAATACCAGGCATTTCAGGATTCCTTTTTGACCCAGTTGTGCTACTGATGAGTAATGTCTTTCAGCAGTAAGTCAGAAAAGGTTTCTCTTAAGACTGTATCACACATGCAAATACTTTGTTCCAACTCAATGGCTCTGTTTTTTCACATATGCGAACATTATTTGCCCAGCATAACTGTTCTTCCACTTAGGAAGTATCTATTGGTACTCTTCTCACAGGCTTTTCTTTCTACCTTCTACTTAAATTTTATCTAAAAATTAAAGTAGTTGCATCCCTCCAAACACAGAAAAAAGTCTGTATTTGTAACAACTTAAAATAATTCTAATGTTGCTTAATTATTTGCCAGTGGAAACCATAATAGGTCAGCTGTGCTACTAAAACATAATATAATATACATTGTAGTTGTGCAGCATGACTCAGCAATGCATAGAGAAATTATGTGCTGTCTGAATAATTCCTTCTTTTTATATGGCAAATACTGCCACAAACAAGAAACAGAATCCTAGGCCTTCCAAATTTCAGTGTTTGACATAAGACACCAGAATGCCAACAGTGCAGCTGCACAGGATCACTAAGAATCAAAATATTTTACAGTTTAAGTACATGAGAAGTGTCATATGAATGCTAGAGCAACTCAGGTACTTACAGTGCCCTCAACCTCTGAATACAGGCCTGACCAAAAGCTGAAAGTGCTTTTGTCCAGCTGATACAGACGAGATTTTTCAAATGTTTCTGAATCCATGATCTGTCCTAATTCCCGTGGTACATGTGTTGTTGTCCTGTACACCCGTCTCTGAAAAATTGAAAAAGAAACTTAAAGTCTACATCCAATATTTTAAAGAAGATAACTAAGATTTAAAAGTAACACATAACATCATCCCACGGGCCAGTACAGAGTTTAAAAAAAAAAAAAAAAAACCAAAAAACCCAAAACAAACAACTCACAAAATACAAATATTCCTAAATTCCTGTTTTCTACCAAGTTCCAAATATAAAACCGAAGTATAGTTATTATGTGATAACCAGAAACTGAGTTGCCTACTTACCAATTTATTTCCAATATAGTTACTATATAAAGACCACACAAACTCATTTTTCCACAGGATATGACTTACTGCACCACAATAACAACTACAGAGTGTTTGAAACTAAACACCAGATCCTCCCATGCAAACCATGTGACTTCACCAGAAAACATACCTATGATGTGGCTGCATAAATGAGGAGCTATTTCATTTTCAGTAGAGAACACAACACTTTAACAGACTAAAAGTCCTTATTCCATACACTGCCTTATCTTGTTGCAGTATATTTATCCCTTCTCAAAGGAAAAGTTTTGTCACTTCAAAATACATTCTTCCTCCGACTGGAGCATCGAGGGGGGGAGAGGGGGCGGCACTGACACACAGCTTCAGCAGTCCCACGGCGCACAAGAGTGTGCAGCCTGCCCTCCCAGCAGTGTTTTCCCCAGCTGTGCTGGGTCTGGCTGGGATGGAGTTGAATTTTTCATAGTAGTCTGCACGGTGGCATGCTTTGCATTTCCGGCCAAAGCAGTGTCGATAACACACCAGTGCTCTGCCTACTCACTGCTAAAAAGTGTCAAGGCTTCCTCTGTCTCTCTTCCCCAACGAGGCAGCTGGGGGTGGACGAGAGGCTGGAAGGTGACAAAGGTGGGACAGCTCTCCTGAGTTGACCGACAGGATATCCCACGCCGTATAATATTATACTCAGCAGTAAAAAATGAAGTACAGGAAGAAGAAAGGCAGGGGGGGGAAGGGGTTTGACTTCCAAGGTGGCTGTTACTTGGAGCCTGGCCAGGCATCAGTCTGCTTGTGGGAGGTGGTGAGTGCCTTTGCAGCGCTTCTGGGGTTTCTTTTCCCCTCTTTCTTCCACTTAGTTAACCGTCTTTATTTCGGCCCATGGGTTTTCTCGATTTTGCTCTTCCTGCTGTCTCACCTATCCTGGGGGAGGAGGATCGAGCTGCTGGGTGGCTGCTGGCATATTTCAGATCCTTCCATGAACTCTCCTAGCTGACTGACATGAGAGTGTCCCCACCACGCCGCTAGCGCCAGCGGGGTGCTGTGCCTTGGCTCACCTGAGGGACCGCCGCCGGCCCGCCGAGGATCAGCCGCGTTCCAGAGCCGGGCAAGCGCCAGCAGAGGCAGATACCGAGCGGGCAGGTCTCCGCTCGGCAGAGCCGCCGACAGCTCTGCCCTCCGGGGCAACGAGGAGCACGGCGGGCACGGCAAGCCCGTCCCCCACCTTCCCCCACAGCCTGCCCGCGGCGCACCGCTTCCACCCGCAGGCCGCGGGCGAGCAGAGCTGACACCGCGCCCGGCCCCGCCGCCGCGGCCGGGGCAGGCCCAGGCCCTCCCCAGGCAGACGGCACACTAAGCCTGCCCCCGCGCCGCTCGGCCCCAGCCCCGCCGCCCCCACGTGAGACCGGGCCCGGCACAGACCCCGTCCCGCCGAGCCCCCGCCGACCTGCCGGTGTGCCAGGAAGGCCTCCCAGAGATAGACGGCCCAGGAGAAGAGCAACACGGAGCAGAAGATGCGCTTCTCAGCCGGCAGCTCTGCCCACAGCTCCCCGGGCAGCGCCATAGCCCCGCACCGCTTCCGCCACCCGCGCCGCGGCGCCGCCTGGCGCTCGGAGGAGCCGCGCGAGGGGCGGGGCGCGCCGGGCCCTGAGCGGAGGCGGTGGCAGGGCCGCAGCGCTGTGCCGCGCTGCAGGGTTCCCCCGCCGTCCCGGGCAGCGCCGGCGGCTGGAGCCCCGCCGCGGAGAGGGCAAGGCGGGGCAGGGCGGGCGCGTCGACCCCGGGAGCATCGGGAGGGGGTAAGGCGGCCGCCCCCCCGGTCGACGTCCCAGTCAGGAGCCCGCGGCAGTGGGAAGGCCTCGTGTGAGGGGAGGCCTGGCAAGGAGGGCCCACGGCGTAGCCCTGATGGGTCCGCTGCTCTCGCGGGCTCTCGGGAGTGGAGGAGAGTCCTCGTGAGCTGCTGGCGGAACCGGGCGGCATCGGCAGCGGGTGGGGGGGTTACCCGCTAGTGTGCGGGGGTGGATGCCTTGCACTACCCAGAAATCTCTCCTTGATGTTCAGGTGCAAAGGTGTAGGGACTGATGTTAGGGAAATTTCTTAACTATTGTATCAGTTGGTCTTTACAGTATGAAAGTGTATTAACTTCGTTAATATATATGTTAGTTCACTGCAATGGGATGAGGTAGTTGAATTCTACTGGAGATTTTGGTATTGTTCATGCTTAAGTAAAACAAACCAAAGGACAGCCCAGTCCTGGAAATAAGGGCTTTGCTTCTTGGAGGCTTAGAGCTGTCCATGAAGAATAAAAGACAACCCCTGAAACCCTCCCGGCATCGTCCAGCTATCCCAGTGCCATCTTGAGATCAGTAACTCTAGTGACTCCAGGGACATCTGGATCAATAGACAAGCAGCAAGAGTGCTGCAGAAATACAGTTGCTTTGCAAAGTTTTACTATGACTAGTAATCTGTGCCATGGGTGTTAGTGATCAGTCAAATTGTGTTGTACCTGAACATTTGAAGAGTGTAAGAACCCCATGTAAAACCACATTTGGGATGCCCCAGTTTGACTGGGTCACCTCATGAGTGCAGGCAAGTACCCTTGTAATGCTGTAATTTTGTTTCCTGACCTCTCTCCTTAGTTGGCACAGGCCAGTTGCAAATTTTCATTAACACTGAGCTGTTGTGCAGAGCAAGCCACGGTTTCCCAACTCTCCAGAGTGAGACTCAAGGCCCACTCAGAAACCCAACCATAGCTGCAAGCACTACAAATTTAAATATTTCTTCTGGAGGCTGGCCAGGGCTGCAAGGCTGGCGCAAAGGATGTTGAGGGGCAGAGCATGAACAAGACCAGATGAACAGTGATCGCTCCAAAGGGAAAGACCCTTTGGGAGTTCTGTTCTATCTGTGCAGCCGTTCTGGCACCACAGCCTCCAGTTTGACTCAGCAAAAGATCACAGGTACCAGAAACAGCAGTAGGCCAGGGCCCGCTCAGTAATGTGAAGTACAGGCAGGAAAAAGTTTGTCTCCACCTGACTCCAACCATGAGGATGCAGCTTGCCCAAGGTGGAGGACACTGAGATGTTTCTGTGGGCCTTCACATGCACCAGGTCTCCTGAATCACAGAGACAACATTGATGATGTACACCAACAGGCCCAGCTCGTGGAGCACCAACCCCATCATCTTCCTCCAGAAGAGGCAGAGGAGTGGCTTGATAGCAATGGAGTAGAACTGGTTGCGCAAGGGCAAATTTAATACAATTCCCAAGTGAATCTGGTCAGCTAGGTCAATACACTTCTGAACTTGCCCAGGCACCTTCTAGCAGCATGTAGTGCCCATAGGAACCTCACATAGTGGAGGTCAAAGCCAAACTCCTGTAGTTTTCCCCAGAGGATAGCCGATGTCCCTCCCCATGAAATGTCTTTGCTACAAGGCAAAGAACAGCCTGGCACTACGTACTAAGTGGAGTAAGATGGGCATCAGCTGTCCAAGATGCTCCAACCTGGGACCACCTGGGTCTGGTCAGGAGGGATCACATTGCCTGGCTCAGAGCTATGTCACGGAGATCACCTTCACAGTGATCTTGTAGTCTGTGCCCAGGAGTGAGACCAGTGAAGGGCCATGAAGAGGATGAAACGACTGGAACACCCTTCATACGAGGACAGGCTGAGAGAGTTGAGACTGTTCAGCCTGGAGAAGAGAAGGCTCAGGAGGACCTTATCAATGTGTGTACATGTCTAGTGCGAGACAATGAAGACGAGGGAGCCAGGCTCTTCTCAGCAGCACCCACTGGCACGACAAGAGGCAATGGGCACAAATTAAAAAACAGAAATTCCATCTGAACAAAAGAAAACACTTTTTTACTGTGAGAGTGGTCAAACACTGGGACAGGTTGTCCAGAGAGGTTGTGAAATCTCCATCTTTGGAGATATTAAAAAGCCATCTGGACACGGTCCTAGGCAACCTGCTCTCGCTGATTCTACTTGAGCAGCAGGTAAGGGTGAGCGGGTGGACTAGATGATCTCAAGAGGTCTCTTCCAACCTAAACGATTCTGTGACCATGGGGAGCCCGTTCTCACAAGTCTGGCAAGGGTGCTTTATTCCCTTCTCCATCACCTCCATATCCATCAACATAGTCTTGACCAGACCATCAAGGAAAACACAGTTGGAATTGCACTTCTGGGCCTGGCATCAGGGTACAGGCATTAATCAAGTTACTTAATAAGGTTTTCTTACAGCCCCAAAGATCCAGCAGGTGACCTGGTATAACCCTGGCAACCCAAAGGAAATAGGCTGGGGAAGAGCGGGGTCATACCCCTAGAGACAGGTGAGTTCAGTGACTGGGACATGGTGTATGTTCTGCAGGAACAGGGCACAACACCCTCCCTTCTGAAGAAAGAGGTGCACAAGGCTCCAGAAAAAACTCATCCTACTGTGTAGCGTCTAGCAACTTTTTTACCCTGCAGTGCTCCTGAGGACTCCTGGGCAGTACTGACACTTGTGCCAGCAGTGCCATGCAGCAGCTTGTGCTCATCACAGATGAGGTATACAGTAGCTGTACATTTTCATCTTTGCCTAGTTTTGCTCCTCCTGTAACTATAAATCTGGAATCCCTTATTCCACTCAGTGTTTTATGGGTATTATTCTGACACAAGCACATCTTGTGCTGAAATTGATACAAAGCCTTATCTATTTTATTGTTGTCTCCAATTTCACATCCTATGAATTGAAGTACCTTTTTCATGCTGTGTTGTTTACCCCACATGGATGTGAAATCCTACCCTATCTCCAACTCTATCCCTCCCAAATACTTTGCAGCCAGCTCTGTCTGTTAACATTAGGAAATTTTCCACCAGTCTTTGCTATTTGATAGTTTCTGCTGGTTCCTGCTGCTGCTACTCAGCAATCCTTGTCTGCATCCATGTACATCTGACATTCTTCACAGTACTGTACAAGAACTTACGTGCTACAGCTGAATTACCGTTCCCAAACACAATGTTGCTGCTTCTCTGTTCCTACTCCCTCCTGCCCTCCCTGCTCCCCAGTAAAACTAAGAATTTCAGTAGAAGGCCTGCTTGGATAAGCAGGGAGATTCTTAGTGACCTAAAATGTGAAAGAGTAAACTCCTGACTATCACACAGTTCCTCTCTGTTGCTTTAGCATACAGCTTGAAGGGCGTTCCTTTATTATTGGATGGATGCAATTTTTGCTAGAGGCCAGTCATCTCTGTTCCAGTCTTTCACAAGTTCACAGAGGTCTCTTTCCTCACTGCTTCTACAGAAAAGATCTTCCAGAACTGCTCTAATAATTTGCTACTTTTTTTTTTTCCTGATTTCCTGTACAGTGTTCCTGTTGATTTGCTCTGTGCAATGCTCTCTATAAGCTCACAGCTTCTCTATGTTATGTGAGGGGAAGACAGGAGAGGCACTCCTCTGCGTGCATTTGCAATCCAAGGACTGTTAGTTTTTCTTCATCCACTAGACTTTTCATTCCCTGGGTACTGCAGTCTGTACACAAGATGTTTAAATTATTTTTCTTCAGTACAAGTTACCCAGACTGCACAAAATAATGCATATAAAGCCTCACTAGTACTTGACCAAATCCTTTCACAGCCACACTGAGAGAAGGGAAGTGCAAAAATTAATACTCACTATGGGAAAATAACAGAAGATTGACGAAGAGGATTGTAAACACAGTCAAGTGACTTGCAGTTGGGATGTAGAAAAAAAACCCCACATATATCATACTAATCATTGTTTAGTCTTGTGTGCCTGACAAGTAGAACATCTGTGCCTAGATACCATTGGCCTGCAATAGACTTAGAGGCACCTTATCAAACTCGCTTGAGATTCCTGCCTTGCTGTGGGAAAGATGAAAGCACAGCGGTAAACTACATCCGTGTGAATCCCTGATAAACAGGCAAGAACAGCAGGTTCAGGGATCCTCTAGCAGGGACCAAGCTCCATGGTGCCTGCATCCCCACTTGTGTTCCTCTGCCTGGGTGCTGCTTTGGGGTTGGTGAGCTAATGAAAATAAATTTACACTTTGCATTTAATCTGTGGTTTTGTGGTTGTTCCTGCATCCTGCCTGTGCCAACTCACACACTCTAATTCTACTAGAGTAAGCTCTGTTAAGTCCTTTTTAAAATAAAGCAGGCTGGCACAACACATGTTCCATAAAGTCATTCGTTTGGCTGCTTGCTCTGGGACTCCCTATTGCAGACAGACAGATATTGCTGCAGGAGAATTCCCAGAATGTGCATTCTTGTCTTTTTAAAAACAGGGAAGAATTCAAGGTAATTGGGCCCTCCTGGTCAAGCCACCAGAGAGAGATCTGGCACAGAGACAAGCAGCTGCTACAGCCCGTCCCTGGAAATGAGCTGAGATAGCAGTAACTTGGTACACAACAGTAATTTACCCATGTGAAGGACCACGAGAGCTTACAGTGGAAGAAACTGAGGTTAGAAGGGACACTTGCAGAGCACAGCAGGCATGCTCACATTAGGAAGGCTGTGATCCCAGAGTCTGAGCTATTATTTTTTGGTGATTCCATTCTCACTGAGTAAGCAAAGGGCAGGACCTGCACTTTTGGGTAAGGGGATGAAGCCCGAGTTTACTTGTGAAAAGGAAGACAAGATGGGTTATAGCACAGGAAGAAAATAGTACAGAGACCACAGTACAGAAGAGGGGATGCCTGCTTAGAGGACTGGGATAGGGAGTTTGGGAAACTGGGGTAATGAGAGATGCCATGATACAGGCCTGAGCAAGGATGCAAGGGCATCCAAATGGGATACAAATCTCTCACATTAACTGTAGCCCCAATAGCATTAATAACTTGTATCTTTGAGTTGCAGCCCTATTTCCTTGCACTGTAATAGCAGAAAGGTACTTAGTTGTATGTTACTGTTGCTGGGTTTATTTTCTACCATTTCAAGGAGTTAAATTCACAGAAGTGCCAGAGCCAGCACAAAGAAAGCAACAGAACATGGCTGGGAACAGAGAAGCAGAAACTCCTTTCGGTAGCAATGAGACTGCCTCGCTCATCTCAGTGAGCATTTGAAGCTGACTTGTATCAGCGCTGCCATCAAAAGCAGATCACCAACCTCCTTCTCTCCCTCTCCCACTCCCTGTGCTCACACATTTACATGGTTTTGTAGCAAGGACCAAAGAACTCACTCGTGTTAAAATACTTTAAGCCTCGATTGTCATAGTTTTTGCCTAACCCAGTTCATTTTGAAGGCAAGCAGGTCCCCTCCTTTCTGAACCAGAATAAACCGAAAATGTTTTGGGAAATATAAAGTTACAGAGCCCTACAAGGAATCAAATATTTATTAAGAGTCAAAACACTCTCTTCATATTTCGTATCTGTAATGTTAAGTGGAGACAGCATAGGTGCTGCTGAAATCCACCGAGCTTGCCACAGCAGTACCAGGGACATGTCTAACACACAGAGCACAATGAATGTGTAACTTGACAGAGATGCAGTAAGAGGGTTGTTAATGAATGCTCGTTTTTAGCCAGTTCTTGAGATAGTATTTTAGTATCAGTCATTCACCTTATTTCTACCAGTCTAAAGTATAACAGAACTTGTCTGCGGGTTTTTCATCATTGACTTCTAATAAAATAATGCCAACTTAATTTTCTCTATCAGTCACCATTTGTAACTATTTAGCAGAATGACCTGGCAAATAAATTAAAAACCAGCCTTATCTTTTCTGTAAGCTGGTATGTCCCCCCAGAAGAAATGCTATCCCTGCCAACTGCCATGAAAGACAAGGCAGTGCTCCTCTGGGTGAGCTCCATTACTGGCTGTCGCTTTTCTCCTTTCCTAGAGGAAGCTCTAGCAATTCATGGAAGCTAGCCAAGTCAGATCCCTCCCCAGCACCGCACTGCATCCTAACTAATCCCTCACCTACTCTGTTCCCTATAATCATACATCTTAAAAGACGTTTTCAAGGAATAGCAACAGCTCTCTCATCCCACCCTCACCCCCTTCACACTCATGTGGGCATAGGGAAAAAAACTGGGAGAATACTGCTATGAGGAGTCAGGAGAGCAGAAGGGCTCAAGGGCACCAGCTGTTAAAGTTTAGGGGAGAGGGAGAAGAACAGGTTTTGCACCTGACAGAGCCAGACAAAGGCAAGGTGGTTTCATTTAAGCTTCCCCTGCTCTCTGCCATAACCATTCTTCACAAGAAATGCTAGGATTTAACTGGAAATGGAATTTCCCTCAAATAATTCACTGCAGCCAAGATGCAGAATTTGTGAAATACAGTGTCACAAGGCTTCATCAGCATCACAAAATCCAAAGATCTTGCATGAACAAAGACAGCCAGAAAACAACAGACACGCAAAAACACTGAACTAACCCACTGGCTCTGCTGAGAGCCCTGCCAGAAGTACAGAAGTCAGCCTAGGTGGTCTCTCGTTGTAATGGTATTCAGAGTCTTCTACTACCCATGGGAACATGGCAGGGCAGCTCACAGCCTTGGGGAATTTGGGCATGCACAAGCGGTAAACGTTGTTTTCCTATAAAATCCACACACCTGAAGACAGTAATTTAAAAAGTAGGAGCAACATACCATGATTATGAACTTGCACCTATGTTTTCTCATGTATCTGCTGTTTACAGTAAGAATCCTTTTTTAGGAAGTCAACCTGGTGGTGTTCCTTTACTGTGGAACAAAATGCTTCTCCCCTATGCATGACAGCAAGAAACTGGAAATGTTGCATCTTCACTGCAAGACAAGTTCTGGTAGCACTTGTAAGGAAAAATGATGGCCTACTCGATGACATGAAAACAGACATAGGTAATAAAAACTCTTAATGTCAGACCTTCGCCCTTTTGTGGCCTCCCTCCCCAGTACCCACCAGAGCTAGGCAATTAAAAAGATGAGATAAACAAGCCCCAAAAGAAATCAGGATCAGGATGTGGATTCAAACTGTATAGTTTGGTTTTGATGGTGTAACATCTGTTACCTTGCCGAGATGGTACTGCATTTTGTAGATGATAAACAAGCAGATTTCAAAACCTGAAACACACTGTCAGTATCTGACATGGGTAAGATGTTATTTTTGTAACTAGCTGATATACCAGTGCAACATTGGTACCTTTCAATAGAAATATGAATACAACCTGACACCACAGTATTAAAAATCCCAGTAGCACACGGGTTGCCACAGCAGCAGAGGAAAATGCCTCTAAGACACCTGTGTACAACCAGCGAGGAAAACCCACTCTCCACTTACTAAATACAATTCTTGGACTGAAAAGTATCGCAGGACCTGTCTCCATACTTGCCAGGAGACAACATCTGTCTCTTTATCTTGTCCTGCATTATATTCAAGCCTATAGAAAGAGCAGTAATTTAAGTAACAGCAGCAGCCTACTCAACAGGATCTACAAAATACTTCAGAGATGTAATTTGTACAAGTTTGCCCTGTGTACAGCAGTGGTAATTTACATGCACGCAATAACTCTGATTTAGGAAGAGTGGAATACCTTCAAGGAATTAAAAGTTTCACACATGACTGTTCCATGAGATTACAGAACTACAATTGTCACAAAATTCATGCTTAATATGCAAATTTGTTTAGACAAATAGCAGGATTTTTTTTTTTAATAGGAAAGCTGAACACTGAGGAACTTTAGTACACAACTTAAACACAGTAGGATGGTATAAAGTTAGTTTTGTATCATTTTGTAGAGTTCTTTGGTGGAACGTTTGCAGCAGAGCTTATATGAACAGTAAACAAAAAATTGCAAATATACAAACTCATTCAGAGTCATAGTTTTAAAATGATCCATAATTTCGGAGCTTGACAGCAGGAAGAAGGAAGCTATGCTCTGAAGGGAGAGGCAAGGCTGCACCACTGTGTATTTTATTTTGTTCATTAGTCACACTACAAGGACACATGGTACCTCCGAACAACCTGCATTTTAAATTACTGCTTTTGCCAGTGAATTGTAAGTGAACCCATTCCTACATTCAGGTCAGAACAGGGAGAGAGAAGCACTGTGAGGTACGTTGGAGAAGACGGACATTTGCAATAAGCCTTCATTCATGTGGCAATTTATCCAGCAGTCTTAGGCAAACTCTTGTAAAGTTTTTATCTTTTACACAGAAAAGCTTCACTCATGCCAGGCAGAAACTCTTTTGTTCCTTATTTCTGGACAACTTCTGTGGTCCCAGGATCTCTTTAATTATAAAAAGAACTAATTCACAAATTCCATGAGGTTGTTCACTGGGAATCTGTGATCATGGCTTCCTATTGAGTAGAAAGTTATCAGCACCGACTCCAAGAGGCAACAACAGAAAAGAAAGAAAACAACTTGAACCTCAAATATTCATTAGAGGAAGGTCTAGTGAACGATGTATGAAGTCAGTCTAAAAGAATAAAGACAAACTTCTCTGAAAAGTTTTCTTGTGCACATAGGTAAAAAGATCACACTGAACTTTAACCCCAGTTAAACAGATTTCCAACTGTCAACTAATTTCCATCAGTGTGTGCTCATGGATGGAAGTGGCAGTCAGCATCAGATATGATGCAATTGTCTCAGGAACATACATATTTGTTACCTTCAAAGAGGACTCAGCTAGCCTAAGGAGTCACCACAAAATTGTCTCCTACCTTTTAAGTCTGCAGATACTTGCTTTGGTGGAATCTATTTCTCTTTGCTATTCCCCATGTAGAATGTTCTTTACTGATCTCTCAAGACTCAGCTAATTTATCACCACATTAAGTATCAGTCTTGCATTTAATAATTTCCATTTTTCTGACTGTACGCACAGCATTTTAAGTTGTAGTAAGCAATCAATGACATCAAAACTACTTTTTAAAAGATTTGGTATGTTTTTAGGACTACACAAACCAAGAGCTTGCACACTGCCTTTGTCTCACCACTTCTCCAGTCTGTGGCATATATACGTATTCTCTGTCTCATTTTATTCCTGCGTTCTCATCTAATTTTTCTCAAAGTAAGTATTTTAAATAATTGAATTCTTTAATACTGTCATATTTGAAGCTCTGGTTATCTAGTGGAAATACAACTGCTTGATGTGAAACCAAAGACTCAAAACCTCAATGAATTTACTATTCATGCTGACCAGTTTTCTTTCTCTAGCCATTGAAGTGGACAGATAGCTTTCTGGGATACTCATAAAACCCAGCAGTGTACTGGTCTCTCTCTAGGCACACTACCTGAAACAGTCATCACATGTTTAAGTTTGCAATTAGTGTCTTTTCCTGTTTTGAGATCCTGAAGATTCAAGTATGTTCGAACATAACACAAGCCTTACATTAAAAGGTAGACTTTTTCTTTTAAAGACACAAAAATCACTTTGGAACACACTTCAGGTGTCTGACCCTGTTGCAGTATTTAACCTTTTGTCCCTAACTTATTTCCATTTTTAAAAGCTAGTGAGAAGATTCATGCACCATATCCTTTCGTTATAAGAAGTTTATAGTTTAGAGAAAGGAAATGACAGAACAAGATATGTAATAAACTACACTTCTCCTGCCTGGTGTATGACTTTTAATCTAACTTTTATTTTAAGTATGCCCAAATAGCTTTTTTAAGTGTAGTATGAAGATGCTATTTCTGCTTAGTTTTGGTCACAACAGTTCTCCAGACAGTTTTTTAGATAGCTTTCATCATTCCTGCCAATATTCACAGTCTGTTTTAAACAGTATTTCCCAAAGCTTTCTCCATTTCCTTTCCACAGCTGCTTTTCAGATCACAGTATAAAACCCAAGCGCTCAATCAATAAGCAGCTGTGATTGCTGCTTGCTTATAAGCATCGTCATGGAGACTGGGAAATGCCACTTACAGGGGAAACAGATTCTGGGCCTCATGATGTATCCAGAAGTATGGCAAGAAACAAGACACATAAGAACAAGAAACAGATCTTAAAATATTAGATTACTCCTCTGGTGATCTTCCAGCTAGGTTTCATTCATTATCCAAAAAGTTAACCAGGTAACCCAAAATGTGCACCAATACTTTCATTTGACACCACTCTCTTCGAAGTCTGGTGACGCTCTTCAAACACTTGTGTTGTATCATACACTCGGGAAAGGTAACTAGGACTTGCTCAACTCTAAGTGGCAAGTGCTTTCTGCCTGTACTAATTACAATTCTTTAAAGTCTGAAAAAAGCACAGAAAATACTATAGAATAAAATGTAATACTTTACTTTTCTGTATCTATATTGTTTCATCAGTCTGATAAATTATCTACAAATGCATAAAACTTAAGCAACATTGTTCAATGCACTCAGAATGGTCCCAAATTCAATTACAAGTAAACCACATTAAAGATTTACTGTAAAGTAAACAAATGGGTGAAAAACGGTAATTTATTGAAACTCATAACTCAAAAAATATAAGATGCTGTAGTGTACAATATGTTACACAAAGCACCCTAGGGTGCACATTCAAGTCAAGTAATAACTCCATCACCCCCCAAACCCTGGTACCCTAGTACTTGTTCCATATACAATCATGCACATTTACTTTTCAAGAGGAAGCCCCCATCATTCTGATGTGTTAAATAGCACCAAAATCAGCACAGTCCATTGAAAAAAAATGGGGAGCTAAATTAAACTTGGCCGATATTTTTGACAGATATAATACATTCGTGGAAAACAGTCTAAACTAACCTAAACAGTGTGTGCTGTAACAATTATTGTTCTAATTTGAAGTTCTCCCCATATAGCAGTAGTGGAGGCAATCTGCTCTAAGCAAAACTACTTATGTACTTCCTACACAAAGCTCATCTGCCTTTTTTGTTGGAAATAAGTCTATGAGGGGTGTGGAAAACTTGGATCTTTCAAGAACAACTACTGGTCTTAAGTAATGAAGCTGTTTTAAGGCAAGGTCTCCACAGTCCGTTAGTGCCTTGTCCAAGATTGCCCTCAAATTTTCTAAAGAAGGGGCAGATGATGATTCTGACAACAAGGGCTGGATTTCTGTTAGCTGCCCGTGATTATTTTGGGCTATGATTACATTTTTGTCATTTACAAAGCTGTTTACTGGTATATCCCCTTGACCATCTCCCTCTTTTTGCAAGGTCTTATCTACCGGCAACTGCTCAGGAGACTCCCATTCTACTACCTCATCAAAATCATCATCGTCATCATCTCTTCCCTCACTTTCCTGAATAAATTTTAAAAATGAAGACTCAAATCCCATTGGTTTATATGTTTTTAAATCAAATGGTTTGGACACTGGAGGCTTCTGAACTTTGTCTTTTGTAGCACAAAGTACATTTCTTTTTGCATTTTGAGTAGCTGCACTATGTTGACATCCTTCTGGGTCTTTCTCTCGTGGCAACTCTAATTGTAAACTGGAGAAATAAGAGCTATTCTCTCTTTCACTATTTTGAGAAAAATTTTCAGTTTTGTGCATAACTGACTCCCTGATGTTATGGTCTTCAAAACAGGTGTTCTTTGAACTGTGGTTACATTTTAAAGTGCCTGAATACATAAAGGCACTCGCATCAAAACTCACACTACTCGATGGACATCTTTTTTGGTCTTCATTGCTTACATCTTGAGGATCACAGTCAGTATTTGGAACAAGAGGTTTTTCACTTTCCTGCACATGCTCAGCATTAGGTGATTTATCCTCCTTAACTTTTACACCTTTTTTATTCAAGTCTAAAGCTGTTTCTGAGCAGGATTGTTTTTCAATCATTATGCCACATTTAACACAAACAACAAGTTTCTGAATCCGTTGTTCTATATACATATTGGTCATCTGATGTGTGCGCTTATAGTGCCTCACTATACTGCTTTCCAATTTGACTACAGACAAACACCCCTGAACCATGCAAGGGTACTGGGTCTGGTTAGACTTCTCTTTGCACATTTGTAGGGCTTCCTCTTTTGTTTTGAAATTCATAAGCTGCTTTTCTCTACTTCTGCTAATTCTTTTGGATTTTTCTTTTAACTGCTTCCCATTCTGCTTGCTTATGTCAAAACTGTCTTTCAAATAACTTTGTTCATTTTTATCTTTATCTTGATTATCTTCCTCCTCTTTCTGATTTCCAAAGAGACTATCATAATATTCACTATGTCGGAAATACACATGTTGAGAGTAGTGACTGTAATTTGTGAAAATTCGATCACAGCCATTAAGGTCACAATGGATTTCAAAATCTTTGTTTAATTTTTCTTGATTGGCATGTTCTTCTATTAGATGCTGTTTAAGCTTATTAAAGGTATAAAATACAGCAGGGCAGTGGGCTTGGTTACAAGCAAATCTTGCAGATTCAGCTTCAGAAAGAAGTTTTTGATCCTCTATGTATTCATTGTGGAAGTCACTACTATGCTTAGCAAGAGCTTTAGAACACAAAAAACGCTTACCACACTCTTTGTATTTGCATGCAAATATTTTTTTACATTTGACAAGTTCCCTTTTTGTTCTTGCTTTGTCTTTTTCTAAGCAGAGCTGTTCCTTATTATACTGGTGAACGGTTCTATAATGGCGAATCAAACCTTTCTGGTTGGTAAATGCTGAGTTGCAACTTTTGTGGATACAATGAAATGGTTTGTGGTACTTATGCAATATATAACATAAGTTTCCTTTAGCAACAGTTCTTTTGCTTCCTCTTCCCTGTCTTGCTTCCAGTTCTTCCCTATGACTGTCCAGAGAAGCTATAGTAGATGTTTTTCTTGTTACATTATTGTCTGTCTCTTCACTGGACTCCAAGTCTGTCTCAGAACTACAGTCTCCCTTTTTAGGATGACACAGCTGTTCAGAGTGGTCTGAACGTTCAATAAATTCAACACTGGTTACGGAGACAGGTGGTGGAACACTGCTATTTTTATGCATGTCATCTGTACATAAACCTGCGTGATCAAATCTTTCATTAGAACATACCTTGTGAGCTACCCTCTCACAGCCAATTTGATGTTTGTTTCTATAGTGAATTCTCAGGTGTGTTTTTCTTGTAAACGATCTTTGGCAAATATGACACTTAAATGGTGAGTACCGATGCTGGAACATATTTAACTGAAGAACCATTTCCTTTGAATAGTTATGCTTTCTAACATAATGCATTAAGAGAGCTTCTCTGGTCACAAACTCACATGTACACCCTTGACATTCACAGAAAAATGGTTTAGCTGCCAGTTGAGTAAGGTACTGGCTGGGTAAATTATCTTGTTGCTCTTGAAGCTGAAATTTTGAGGTAGTTTCATCCACTGACTCAGGGCACTTGGCATCCCTAGATGAACAGGACTGTAAAGAGCCCAAAAAAGGCTTGTGTCTTGAAGAATTCTGAATGTTAGAGTTTTTTAAGCTTAGGTGTTTCAAGCCTAACATTAGTTCCAACATGTTATCTTCAATACTCGATTCTTTAGTACTGTCATAAAAAGATGTTTCTGGGGAAGAAGGACAAGTTTCTTCCTTCAGGCCATTGCTTCCTTTAGCATCTATAGTAGAATACAAGCTTTCTGGAGAGTCAGCATTTGTATCTGAATTATGACCTAACTCTGTACTAATGTCTGTAGGGGATTTACTGTCCTGAGCATCACTCAACAGATCGAGAAAGTCTTTTGTTTTCATCTCTGTATTTTTTTTCCCTTTAAAGTTATACGGGTGGGCCCTGCGAAGCTGTTTTTGCATACTTTTGGAATTTTTGTGTGTGGAACAGCAGCCTTCAAAACCACAGGAAAGTTTTTTTTCATCAAAGCAAACTGCCACATTGGAACACTGTTGTTTCACATCTGCTGGATGGAAGACTCCTTCCTGGGACATAAGAAAATCTGGAACTGATTGATTGTGAGTCATTGTTTCAATCAGTAGAGGAGACACCTGGCCTTGGTTTACTGCAGCATCTGTGTTGTGGTTCCCACAATGAAGACTGCAATTACTTTCACTGTCTAGATCTTCGCTGTCAGAGAGAGCTTCTTCCTTTATCTGTGGAATTTCCTGAGAGCCTGAGGGATCCAAGTTATCATTCAGACTGGAATTTTCAGATTGTTTAAGCAGCTGAGACTCTGGAAGATAACTGCATTTGTCTTTTGAAGCCGACTCCTCAAGTTTTAGTGTTTGCTTCACTTCCCCATTTGACACTTCAATATTATGCACTGCAAGGTGATTCTGAAATTCTGTTTTTGAATAATAAAACTTTTTGCAACCAAAGAAGTTGCAGGTGTATGATGCGTCTCTGAAGTGCTGTGCCTCGTGATGGTAAAGTTGCCCTAAGTCGCTGAAAACAATATTACAGCCATTTAGCTCACATTTATAACGAAGATCATCATGTGTTTGTTTGTGATTGAGAAGCTCATTAACTGACCCAAATCTAGCATAACAATCCATTGACACACACATGTACGGTTGAGGTCCACAGTGCACGCGTTCATGCTCCCGCAAATGAAAGGATGTCATGAAGTGTCGGCGACAGAAAGCACACTTCTCTCTCCTGTTTTTCATATCCAAGTAGTGTTTTGCATTCTCATCGTTGTTTTGATGTTCAGCTTTCAGATGCACACTTAAGTATTTAAACTGTTTAAATACTCTAGAACAATCCGTTCCGGGACATGGATAGATGTCTCTGTCTTGTAGCTGGCAATTTTCCAGTTGGCTAAACGTGACATATTCATGTGCATCATTTTCAAAGTTTTCGGGCAGCTGTGGCTGATGCGACTTTTCCTGAAACACTGGAGGTGGGCTGCTGGAAGCTGTTGTCTTTTGTGGTGATCTCTCTTTTTTCAGTATTATTTTCTTTTTAGGTCTGTGTGTTCTGCTAGGTGGCATTTTAACATGTTCCATTACATGTGGTACAAAAAATTCCTTTCTCTTGAACTTTTTTGTACACACCGGACACGTATAAACACCGTCTTCCATATGCATCTTAGAATGATGCAGTATTCTAGCCTCTATACACTCCCTTTTGCAGAGCACACAAAAAAATTTGTATTGAAGCCATCTCTGGTATCTTTCTGAAGAACCAATTGGTTTTTTTACTCTTGCTTTTTCTTTTGGGTGGTTTATTGTGTCTTTTCCATCATAATATTTATGCTCTTTTGTCTCATCATAGTCACTAAAGAAAGTTTCTAACATGTCGGTTTCATTGATTGACATATTACAACTTGCATCATCCTCAGAATCAGAAGCTACTTTCCCTAACAGTTTAAGGCAATGTCGCTTTAAAGTCTTCCAGTCCCAAAATTCAGGATCAAATGGCCAATATGCTTTTAAAGCTAACAGCAGCTCACAACGGAGTGAATTTGGAACCAGTGCATTTTCTTCATCAAATTTTTGATCTGGTTGCATATAGAGCTCTTCCAACACATTAAATCCACTCAAAGTTGGCTCAAGTAAAAATTCTGTGAGCTGACAAGCTCTTCTAACTTCAAGGTCTTCTGGTAAAAGGCATGCAATTGTTTTACATACTGATGTCTTCATTTCATCACTTCCGTTTGATCTGATCTGAAGGGCTCTCACACATAACAAAACAGACACAGCAAGTCCTGCTTCTTCTGCCTGTTTTTAAAAAAAACAACAAACAGCAGCCACAAACAAATGTTAATTTTCTTTGATAAGTACATTCTCTCCAGAACTGTTCTATGAAAACACATGCAATGAGAGCATCCAACAGACTACAGGCCATGCAGAATACATTCAGGTGTCTTGAGTGTTAATTGCCCAAGTCACTGAGCATACTCTAAAAAGTTGTAGTTTATTTTATGTGGGGAACCTCTTCTACTTTTCAAGCGAGGAAAGCCACTTCACATTTAGTGCACTTGGAGGAGTCACATGAACTACTTTAGGCATTAGATGTTGCAAAACATCTAACTTGTCTCTCTCTTCATTGCGTGACTCAATCATAACTAAGTCGTATGTCTAAAACAGAATAGTGTGAATCTTCAATATGCATTCCTCCCGCAGCAGCCACACAGGATATTAACTCAGAACATACAGTACTGTGTAATAAAGAAATTAATCTAAATTCACACCCTGAAACAAAATAACCGTCAATAGCATAAGCAGTACGGTAGAAGAAATGATTCTCAATGAAGATAACTGGCATTTCACTTCCAAACATTTTCTGAGGAGTCTATGCAACTTTGAGGTGCTGCTCAATAGTATCAACGGTATACCTATAAATATTATTCACGTGCTCATTTTAAAAAATAGTATGTTACAAATTCTACATGGACAAAATTGAAATTTACCTTCTTCCAAAAGCATACTTTTCAGCATAAAGAATCTGAATGCATAAAATAACTATTTAGTCATTATTAGTACAGATAAGTAACAGCTAACATATTTATGAATAATGCAGAGATGACATGTGGCTAACAACCACATCCACACCAGCTCAGATGGTAAAGATCCAAAAGAACTAAGAACAAGTTAAGAGAATTAGCAAGCTCTTATACCCACTGTACACTGCCTACTGGAAGTCATGCTATACTTCTTGAATTCAATAACAGTGTTAATTTACTAGACAGCAATAAAAAAAGCTATTTCCCCAGGACACTAAGTTTTAATATGGTTTAGGAGGAACCACAGAAAGAACTGGCATATAGTTAACAATGTATTATGCCTTATATATAAAAAGTGCACATTCACACACATTTTAAAAGTACAAATAGGCCAACTTTAAAGAAACTGGGAGCAAACATTTCTCTGTGGAATCACTACTTGGATTCATCTTTGCCAAATTAGAGTTCCGGAGTCTCCTCTATGATCTATCAAGGACTACCATGTAAGCTTATGAAAAGCATGCTCTATTTGCCTCCTGGTAGATGGACCAGTAAAGTCTTTCCATTTTCCAACAGAGATTATGAGTTGTTGCTGTTAAACATCTCTTCAATCTTTCTGCAACTTTCTAAAGATAGGCATCACAATAGAAGGCAGAAGTCCAGATGCAACTGTTATCACACATTCTGAGGAAAAGGTATTTTCTCAGAATACAAAAGTGTGAGACATTTGAGCCAAGTCTCCGTCTCCTAGAGATGCTGCAGAAAATCGTTGCTGTGCCTCGCATCTAAACGGGTATCAGATTAAAACACAGCTCTGCTTTGTATGCAAAATACTGTCATATTGTATTTTCAGAGTAACAAACGAACTATTCCACACTGACTGAAGGTCACTTCAATGTGTCAAGCTGACACAAAATTATAATGGCAGGCATTTTTCAGAGATATTTTTATTAGTAAATTATTAGGCTCTTAATTAGAAAGTATGAGTAATGAAATAATCTATATTTTGTATCAGTTCAGTAGAATTATTAAGACAACAATAACTTCATGTGAACAGTTCTGGCTGTGTCCAAAGAGTCTGGACTGCAGCTTACTTACTTCAGATTGTATGACTCTTATCAAGAAAAATAAATGCTGTAGTGTCTTGGCAATGATGCCAAACTGACGACACCTCTCCAAAAAGGAGTCTAAAGAAGGATCTATTCTTCTCTGCAATTTGCTCCAGAAAAGTGTCAGTTCCCTGCAAAGAGTTGAAAGCAGAATGTAAGAACATTGTAGACATACAAAATTTGTCCAGACTCTACACACTTTAGTTCAGAGTTGATGCCATAACAAGTTAAGTATTATTAAAAAATAGCACACGCTTCAGTCAGATCTCTGTCTCTGAGATACTCTGAAGAGAACTGTTATTGTGCCTTACTCCTAAACAAGCATCAGATCAAAACACAGTGTATCTCCTGTTATTTAATGGGGAAAGACACCGGCAATGGGATTTCATCTCACTTAACGCAGGCATCTATAGCTGCATAGATTTCATTTCTAGACAAGAAAAAAAAACCCCACACTTGCAGAGCCTTAACTTTTCATGCAGAAGTTTAAAATAGTAAGAAGAACCATAATGTAAAGTAGCCACTTCTCTTCCACTAGGCAAGTCACTTAGATGTTGACACCTGCATTGAAATCATGCAACTGCCACTCAGTGCTTTAAAAGACAACTCACAGAACACACTTTGTAAAGTGTTGCATACAGGAATCGTAAGCCAAGGGCTTTTTCTACTGTCTTTCAGCAGTTATGTGCTTTACTGCTCATACCATTTGAGCACAGAGTTGTTCTGTTAAGCAATTTATTACAACCAAGGCAACACAGCCGTTGAATGAGGCAATCTGTCACTTTGTGTTGCTTTACCATCACAATGACTGCCACAGTAAAGAAAAGCAGCAGAGCAATAGAATCTGTATCTTTTACAGCACTTGAAAAGAGTTTAGCAGAGCAAATTTAATTTTTACCACTCTGTGTATCAAATTATACATACAGGTTTCTAGATGCAAGGTCAGTCACGGCCTCTAGAACCAAAAATCAAAAAAACACACCTAGGCAAACTTCACACTGAATATTAGCAAGGTTTTTCCTTTGGATTATTGATATCCTAGAATCATAAAATGGTTAGAGTTGGAAGGGACCTTAAAGACCACCTAGTTTGCAACGCCCTGCCACATGCAGGGAGACCTCTGACTAGACCAGGTTGCCCAAAGCCCCGTCCAACCCGGCCTTGAACACCTCCAGGGATGGGGCAGTCACAGCTTCTCTGGGCAACCTGGGCCAGGGGCTCACCACCCTCACAGTAAAGGAATTTCTTCCTACTTATCTGAATCTCCCCTCTTTCAGTTTAAAAACCGTTCCCCCTCGTCTTATCATTCCACCCCCTGATCAAGAGTCCCTCCCCAGCTTTCCTGTAGACCCCCTTTAGGGACTGGAAGGGGGCTCTAAGGTCTCCCCGGAGCCTTCTCTTCTCCAGGCTAAACCACCCCAGCCTGTCCTCCCAGCAGAGGGGCTCCAGCACTTGGATCATCCTACTCTTGAACCCTAAGCCAAGTGAAAGGGAATGAAGCCTTGTTATGGATATGACCTGGAACATTTCTATTGCACAAAAATAGACAACTATTTACTGCTAACAGTTTTGGTTTGGTTTTTTTTTTTTTTTTTTGTTTGCTTGGGGTTTTTTGCATGTTTAAAGGTGTAGAAATGCCTTTCATAGTGCGGAAGAGACAGCTGAGAAGCTAGATAGGCCTACAAGAAACTAATATACAAGCAGTATAATTCAAGCTGTTTTAATTTTAAATCCTAAAGCAAAACTAGAGATGAATATCAGCATGACTAACATGAAGAATTGTATAAAGGGAAGCTTACACAAGGAAGGCACAGAATATATATATATATAAAAACCAGTACTACAAAAAAATTTAACTCAGCATCACTACAACAGAAATAAAACCAACTTGAAAAATAGTTTATCAATACATCAGTCATTTTGTATATCTATTCAGTATATTTACATAGCTGGCAGCTGGAATAATAGCGAGAGAAGGGCTTATTCCTAAAAGGTTTTGGCAGAGCAAAAGGGTTTCCAGTGTTTGGCCCTGTTCTCTTTCTCATCCCGCCCCTTCTTTCTGCAAAGCTAAAGTACATTATTGGAAGGGGTCCCTCAGAGAATGGTGATGTAAAAGTGTTCCTCAGATAATCTTCACCACATATGGAAAGGCAAAGAAAGGAAAACTCTCATATTTGGGGGCCATTTTCCCATTTCAAAATGGATGTGAGGCAGGTGCGAGAGAACAGACAGATATCCAGTAATTACTCAAAGTAAAAAAATCTTACTAGCATATCAGACCACAGATAAGTTTTTAGAAGTTGTGCTTTAGCATACTTAATGCCGCTTGTGTTAATGCTGAAGATTACATTGCCTGACTCTTTGGAGACTAAGGCAATCAGCTAGCTCAGAAACTACTGCCCACTGCAGCACTACTACTTAAAGCTCCAAACACAGCAAATAACTTCAGTCTTAAAAGTAGCATTATGCATTATTTATGATGATCAGCAATAATCATTGCAAGATATTCCAATTTTGGTGAGGAATAACATATACAAACTTAAGTTTACTTTCATCTTCAGCTGTGAAATGAAGCTTGACACTAACACCACTAATTCACATACCATATATATGATTTACTAATCTTCTTGTGGACATACACACTTGAGGCTACAGGATGAGCTGAGGCAAAGCTAATGAAATAGCTTAACCTCTCCAAATATGCAAGAATAATAAGAGGAGGTTTGTTGCTGGGTTGGAGACTTAGCACTGTGCCATCAGGGCAGATGCTAGAGCACTGAGGATGGGAGAAAAGGGAGGTAGATTTTTCCCTAGCCTGAGAGTGATGTTACTGCTGAACAGATTTAACAGCTTACAACTTCCAGAAGCTCCAGTGTTGCAGTTCTTCACTGGTACTTGTCCAACCACATGGTAAACTAATCAAGCATTAATCTGTAGAAAGCTGTACACACTTAAGGTTGGGTTAGATGAATGTGCTCACTACAGCTAAGATGGGCCCAGAGCCAGAACAACAGACAAGGCAGACTTGTGCAGCTAGCACCATGATATGGCAAGAATTTATCTTCTGGTTTTTTGGCAGCAGCAAATTGTTAGGACTAGCTCAAGTATTATTACTGCTCCATCTTCATCCACTATGCAAGACACTCATCCACACAAACACAGTCTCAAAAGCATCCACACTTTCACGCCGCTGTTCAGAGCTGTCAACAGGTCTTCTCCTTTGTCCTAAACCAGAATACTTTCAATCTGGATCACTCATGCTGGTTCACTCTGACACTGCATAAAGCAAGATATGGAGTAGAATAATGGAAATGGGTGCCTGGCAGCAAGCAGGACTGCACTGGACAACGTTGCTCGCTTACACTGTCTGTTAAAGACCAGCCAGGGCTAGCAGAAAATGTTTGAGTCAATGTACTGCTACACTAAAAATCAAGGATGTGATCCAGAAAATTCTGCAGGAAACCATTTTATTTAAGGATCCTACAGATGAGTGGAACATTTCCGAGTATATATGTTAGGGCTTGTCTTTTGATCCAAATCCGTAACCGCACAAAGGGAAGCTGACCTGCAAATGACACTATACCAGAGGGTTTCTGCTCTTCTACTTCCTGCTCTCCTCTCAAAGACTTTTATTCGATGTTTTAGTCACCACTCAGTTCTGGTCTATCAAATTCCATAATGCACCAGAAGTACACTATGAAAACAGTTTAAAGCTTAAATCATTTATTGACTTGAAACACCATTATGCAGGTTTATGATTAAAAACACACAACAAAAAGTTACATTTTATTATTAACAATCAAAATCCAAAAGGTGTTAACGACATTGCTAGGAAAATTCTAAGTAGAGTCCAAATCATCAGTAGATCAAGCATCACAGAGCAAAATAACCTTTCATATACAATCCTGTCTTTTGAACTAGACAGGACTTTCTTTGAAGTGAATTAAGCAATTGTTGCCCGTTAAAACCAGCAGCTGGTCACAGAAAGCAGTATGTCTCAGTTTATGTATTCAATTTAATGAAGTATTTTAAGTGTATATTTGTGCTGTACTTAAGCCTATATAATGGCTAGCAAGCAACCTCTAGCATGTGATTCTTCCACATTAGTTTTAGCTGTAGGATTAGGCTAAATATGCATATTGCAGTGAGTCCATCTTAACATTTCCTGTCCTTCCAGCCGGCTCTGACATCTGTCACACTTTTGACTGAGCTCAATTTACTAATGCAGAAAAAGAGAGATCACCTTATCTCTTTTCCAGGATACTGACTCAAAGGAGCAGAGGCCTCCTCATTTTTGTGAGCCATAATATCCACTACATCTGTAATGAGTAATCTCATGCTTTATCAGTAAAGCTGGCTGATCCAACAAAAGAAATCCTCTAAATTATAAGTTTATTATATGTAGGAACATACTTGTACTGCCAGACCGTACTAACATTTGTATCTTCAAGCCTCCACTGCTTGTCACCTAGGCTAGCCAATTTTAAAGCTGATGTGGAAATACCTGCTCAGGTCACAGCTGCACCATGGTTTGTGCAGACTTAGGGCTTACGCAGGGCCCCATCACAGGTCAGGACTGGCATGGAGATGAGAAATCTACAACTTTAATTGATCTCTCCTCGTTAGTCAGGAGAAAACATAGGTTAACAGAGTTACAGGAACTGCAAGTTTCATTCAAATTCTAACTATTTTCATGTTCATGACATTGTACTCAAGCAAAATATACTACCCACAGCTGTTGTCACAAAAAAGAGATGTAACGATAAATGCTACAGTCACGGAACTCTGTTCTCAAGTCCCAATAGTTTTAAAAGTCTCAGCTACACAAAAGTCCAACTCTGCACTTGCACCCTAGGGATACAGCTTTTAGATAGAGCTGGCTTAACAGCAAATAATTTAGGTCACCCCTGAAAGAATGTTAGTAGTTGGTTTTTTTTTTTGGGTTTGGGTTCTACCTCTCCCCCCCCTCCCCCCCCCCCCCCCCCCAAAAAAAAAAAGAGATAATGGAATGGACCTTCAGCCTCCCATCTCTTTGGACACAGCTCTAATATTAACTCTTATGACACATTTCAGTAGCAAAAAACAGTCAGCTTCTGGAACTTCTAACTGTGGTGGACCTGGCTTCTTGAGTCTTCCACAAGTTCATTTCTCTCTACAAAGCGTGCTTTTGCTCAAAAAGATATTTCTGACCTAAAACAGAAGGAATGTAAGTACTTCTGGCTTTTTTGTACAGATGATTGGACCAGGCTAAATTATCAATCATACTGCTGACACTTAAGTGCTATGAAAATTTTTTCTTAATGGCTTTACAATGTAGAGTAAGTAAGTGAACAATGCCACAGTTGACCAAATCCAAATTCCGAAGACATACTCAGATGTCTAGTAATGTAAACACTGATCTAGATAAGCTTTAAACAGGAGCGTTTAGCCATGCCTCAAAAGCCAAAACTACAAACTCATTTTGTAAGGGGCAGAAAACAGGTTCCCCCACTTTGGCACGACCAGTTTGCCACTGCTGAAACAGATGCAAAAGTATCTCCAGCCAGTTAAGAGGGCAGAGAAGGATTATAGTCATAATTTGGCCAACATCTAGTACTACTAATTCTCAGAGTTATGGAAATTACAAAAATATAAAAAAGGCTGTCTGGGGGTTGGGGTGGGGCAGGAAGGTTAAAGGGTGCTGCCTCTGCACATTTCTACTGCTTACCTCTCTGCAGAAGAAGTGAAAAAAAGGCTTCAAACTCTCATGGGTCTAAATATTCAAGAGGGAACAGCTGAATTACAATAAACTTTGTGGAACCAGAAGGCTTTAGGGGTTTAGTATCAACCCAGACAGGCACTGATCCAGCATTACTTACAGAGCTACTATATTGCTGAAGCATTACTGTTAATGCTAACAATGAGTGCTGTTTAATTTTTAAATTATTTAAAAATTACTTTGTCTAACTGCTCTATTAATCTAGCAAGATGAATCCTTATTTTATTTGTCACAAGTTATCTAGACAGTACTTCAGCCTGATGTACTTCTCAAGTTGAAGATATAGCCACTTTTTCTACGTATTTTTGTACTATATTACCTCAATTCTCTTGCCTTGAAACCAGTGCAGAACAGTTAGGAGTAGCAGTAATACTTATTACTTACCAAGAGCAATACACATTTGCTGTTTGAAGCTGATGAGTAAGGTATGTTTGTACAAAGAATAAACGCGGTGTTTTCGTGTCCCTCAGATTCCAGATTACATATGATGTCTAGTACTTCTTTGCAATCCACCTTTGCAATCTTAAAGAAGAAAATTAGAAAGAAAAGGCACTTTATTCTTAGCATGTTTACAGAAGAAATGCATGTTTTACTGTATCAAAGGGAAATGGTCTCACAAACACATGAACAAAACTATGTCGCCTTTTAATACCAAGAGACCATACCACACCCCTTCACTACAGAACAGCACAAGAAGTTCACGTATATTAGGTTCTGATCCTTTCAGTATTAGTTTTCTTTGGGACCACATCTTCCAGTTTGGGGCAGCTTAGCAAACCTTACATACAGGTAACAGTCTATCTGAAACTTCCCATTCCTTCTCTGCAATTGCGGCATCCTTGTTTTCCTTTTGAAAATTAAAACCCAGGTCCAAAAAGGTCACAGACATGTGAAAAAGCCAGTCTCTTGTCCTTTTTGTCAGTAAGTGCTGATTCTGAACAATCACACTCCAAAGGCATGACATCTAAAACAGAAGTGCTTAGAGGAAAAACAAATGCCATGGAAGTTCTGGCAAGCCTACTTAAAGGTAGTACCTATCCATGTATCAAAACAGGAGCAGTATCCTTGTTATAAGCCAAATATTTTAGAGTCACCAACAGTAATTATGAAGGTGCTTTACACTATTAAGACAACACTACTTTAATACATTTTCCACCTGATCTACTCCACAGAACAGGCGTACTCAAGCAACATCTACTTTAATCCGTGTTGCAACTACAAACTAACTCAAACCTCTTGCTAATCAGAAAAATAATGATAGAGAAAGAACAAAGCGAAGATAAAATATATCAAACTAATTTTTCCACAGACGTCTCATTCAGCAGGAAGAGCAGAAGCAGGTATATTACCCCAGTTTTTTCATACAGGCTTGACACCAGAGTTCATTGATTGAGCAATAACAACATTTTCTAGGGTCATGCTGACTTTGGGTGTTCAACCCATGGCTGACCTTTTGGCAGCAGGACATTCTTAGAGCAATTCACAAGCTGCAAGTGCTTGCAGATGTGTCATTTTTTGCATTTGAAAAAGAATAATATGTAGCAAGGGGTATTTTTGTCACTGACTCAACATCTGGCAAGAGAGAAACCTCGAGAACTGATTTAAATGACAATGCTTTGCTAACTAAGGGGGACAGACATCATTGATCCCTGCATGTCAGAGAAATAAAACACTTATAATATCTGCAAATCAAGTGCCACCTCCATCAGGGTCAGGGAAGATGGAAAAGCAAGCCCATACCAATGGCCACATGAAAGATTTTTGAATGTATTCATTGCTGCATAGGATAGAACATGGCTGTTCTAGCTTACACATAACAAAAAAAAGGATACTGGTTACATACCATCTCCCTCCAACATCCTTTGCTAGCAGTACCTTTCTTATGTTCTCATCTACCTTCGGTACTTACAGGCACACAGGCTTTCAGCTTGTGTGGGAAGTCTAGTTGAATACATGTTTGATAGCTTGGGCAACTCCAGTCTCTCACAGTATTCTACCACCTCTCTCCACTCAGCTTTTCCTATTCTTCGTAGGATTACCATTTCTGTCAGCACATTTTATAAAGCAAATTGGGAAAACAAAGCTAAGGAGACCCAAACTTTTGTCCTTGATAATTTCCACAATTATACACCGCTATCTCCTCAATACTGCAGCAAGGCCATTCTTAAATAAGGAGGCTGCCTGCAGTGGTTCAATACAAGCCTGATTTTCCAGGTCTTTGTTTTTAACAAAAACCTAAAAATTGTCAGTTCATGTAAACATGAGATGTTTCCACCACAAATCTGAGGATGAGGTGGCAGCCTTGATCTACTTCGTCAAGTTTTCCCAGTTCCATTAAAGGAACAGTCCTTAAACACCACTACCACTGTTTTAGAAAACTAGAAGTTAAAACCGACTTACTAGGGTTTCCTAGTCTACAGAATCAAACCCCCTGTAATTTTTAAGTAGTCATCATTACTCCTCCTCAGACTCAACACTGATAACAAGGACCTGGAACTTCTGCTGTGCGCTGGACCAGCACGAACAATACAAACATCAGCTCCAGGGCAACAGGCATGTCTGTGGCGCTTGCAGCAGTCCTGCAGTCACACAGCACTTTGGATTTGCTCGCCTTCTCACAGAAATTTGATTCTTTTTGGCCAAATTCCTTATATTCAGGACAAGCAACAAGTGCAGTTTGTTTTCAAGTCCTGTTTATTTCAAACTTTGTCAATAATCCATCTCTTTTCAGACCTTAGGGTTTGGTTTTTTCCCATTTGTTTTAAATATTAAGACAACTAGCTCAAACACACAGCTCTAAATTATCCTAACAATATCCAGATCAGTCACTTAAGTGTACAAGTCCCCAGACCCGGCTTGCTAAATGAAAGTTCTTTACTAAACCTGGAACGCTGACCAGTGCTTCTCTTATTCTGTTAGAAATCCAACAAGACCAGACAGCTGAATGAAAGTTCAGAGACTTACAAAATGAACAGTAACTAAGATATTTTAAATTAGAATTGTTGAAAAATGTTGTCATCCTCCCCATGTTCTGTTAGCAAGAAGGTTGCCAGTTTACTCCTCAGTTATTCCATAGAACATATAAGCATGTAAGATTTACCTTGTCTTTGTTCTCCACGATAATTTAGTTTGAAGAAAACATTTTAACATTACAAAGATTTCCTTTCTTATGTTATCATAAAAATTTCCCGTACCGCTAAGCAAAGCCGTCTACCCATTTTTTAGTAGGACATCATGTTAAGTACTCCTTAAAAAAGGGGCACCCTACTTGCTTATCTAGGGAGACTTACTCTCTTTTCAGGAGCTAGAGATATACCAGTGAACTTGGCCAAAAGCAATTACTTAGTTTCAGCTCAGAGACTGTAAATTCCCCCTAGTGAGCTGGGACAACATACTCTTGAGTCTGTAAATGTAGGCTACTCTTTTGCAGCATAGTTACTTTTATTTACATTAAATAATGCTGCTACAGCTGCAAGAATTTGGGAGCTGCTGCCTCAAAATTTAATAAAAGAACGTATTTTGTATCAGAAGTATTTAGTTAAGCATAGACAGTTTGCAGGGCATGGAAGACAGGTTAAGTTCTTGTATACTTCCAGTCAAATTGGAATTACAGAGGAAGAGAACACTTGGTTTAGACTTGACAATGGAAACAACACAGGTAACTAAGAATAGTTTTGCAAGCAAAGTTTATGATAAGGCAACTAGCTTTCCCCAGTGTTTTAATAAGCTTATTGTCTTTCCCTCTGCTCTTTTAAGCATACAATTCAGAACAATTCCTTATTCTTAGACAGTGTCTGGAGAGGGCCTCCAAAAGATGACTGCTCATAAGCTTGCCCAGCTGAGATTTTTTATGAATGGGATATGGGGCATTGGCTTAAATTCAGACTTCAAGAGCTTTACTCTCAGATTTTTGAATGGTCTTTCCCAAAAGGAAGTCCAGACTAAGAAAACCTCTACTTTGGTGATAAGAGATAGCTAAATGACCTCAAATGCAACCTACAAACAATTACACTGATACTCTGCAGAGATGACCAGTTACAATTAAAACAATCAATCTGGTTTTAATTTAACTGTTATTTCATTTGAAAATGGTGTTTTATTGCTACTTGTGGCTGGCACTGTCCCTTGCAGACAAAGCCATGTTATTATGGGAACATTTGGGGTTTCATGCTTTTTGCAATAGTAAAGGATGTTATTAAGTTCTTGTTAACTACAGTGTTAGGGATAACCCTTAAATTTAGAGTTTAATAGGTTCGATAAGAATTGACAAATTCAAGCCAAACATTGGAATTGGTAAGCCAGACAGCAATTCTTAGTTCTGTTTCTTTCTACATGTCTCACAGAGCAGCACGAGAGTTCTTGTGAACAAATAATTACATAGTCATATTATTTACTACATGTGTGCCTTCGGATCAGATTCAAGGTACCAGAAGGTGCCAGAAATGCAAGGAACAACTTTAGATATAGTTATATATACTCACAGTTATAACTGTACATATGTGTATATATCACAGAATGGTTCAGGTTGGAAGGGCCCATATAGCTCCAACCCCCCTGCCATGGGCAGGGACACCTCCCACTAGACCAGGTTACCCAAAGCCCCATCCAAGCTGGCCTTGAACACCTCCAGGGATGGGGCAGCCACAGCTTCTCTGGGCAATCTGGGCCAGTGCCTCACCACCCTCACAGGAAAGAATTTCTTCCTGATATCTAATCTAGATCTCCCCTCTTCCAGCTTGAAGCCGTTACCCCTCATCCTTTATCTCTACATGCCCGTGTAAAAAGTCTCTCTCCAGCTTTCTTGTAGATCCCCTTCAGATACCAGAAAGACACTATAAGGTGTCCCTGGAGCCTTCTCTTCTTCAGACTGAAGTTTTTGACTGTGACCATCCAGCCAGTTCCTTATCCACCGAGTGGTCCATCCATCAAATGTTTGTCTCTCCAATTTAGGGACCAGGGTGTCGTGCAGGACAGCGTCAAATGCTTTGCATAAGTCCAGGTAGACAATGCCTGTTGCTCTCCTCTTATCCACCAACGCTGTAACCCCGTCATAGAAGGTGACCAAATTTGTCAGGCCTGACTTGCCCTTGGTGAAGCCCCATTGGCTGTCACCAATCACCTCCTTATTTTCCAGATGCCTTAACAGAGTTTCCAGGAGAATCTGCTCCATGATCTTGCTGGGCACAGAGGTGAGACTGACTGGACTGTAGTTCCCCTGGTTTTCTTTTTTTTTCCTTTTTGAAAATGGGGGTTATATTTCCCCTTTTCCAGTCAGTGGGAACTTCAGACTGCCACGACTTTTCAAATATAACAGAAAGCAGCTTAGCAACTTCATCTGCCAGTTCCCTCAGGACCTGCGGATGGATTTCATTAGGCCCCATGGACTTGTGCATCTTCAGGTTCCTTAGATGGTCTCAAACCTGATCTTCACCTACAGTGGTCAGGTCTTCATTCTCCCAGTCCCTGCCTTTGTCTTCTGCGACTTGGGTGGTGTGGTTAGAGCCCTTGCTGGTGAAGACTGATGCAAACAAGTCACTGAGTACCTCAGCCTTCCCCATATCCCAGGTTTCCTGTTTCCTTCTGGAGATGGCCCACATCTTTGCTAGCCTTCCCTTTATCACTGACAAGTTTTCCTTGTTGCTCTTGATGTCCCTGGCCAGATTTAATTCTATCTGGACTTTAGCTTGCCTAATCTGATCCCTGGTTGCTCAGACAGTTTCTCTGTATTACTCCCAGGCTACCTGTCCATGCTTCCACCCTCTGTGTATATATATAGGTATGTACATATACACACATGTATGTATGCACGTTATTGCGTATAGATAGAAGTAGTTCACCAGCCTTAACTTTTAGGACCTCAGCAATTTAACTTCCAAGCCTGTCCTAGCCATCTAAGCTTCCAAAACAAATTCTCTCTCTCCAAGCTATCTTCACTCATATCCACCCTTTTTGTAACATTTACTTTCTTAGCCAAGCCCTGTTCCTCCACCTACTCCATCCTGCTCTGAACTTCAAACTTCACTTAAACTTTGTTTCTTTTATTACAGTTAATTCCCTCTTCCCTCTGATGTGTTTTTGGTCATTGCCACCTCTTGTCCTCCAACAGCTGCCATTCTTTGAGCTCTTCATCCTTCATCTTTTTTCCATCTCTTTTCCCCAATTATCATTAGGCCTGATAACTTTCTACCTGAGAAAGATATGAAGATACAACACAATTCTCTCCTTCTGAAAACAGAGGCGGAAACAAAAGTGTTTTAAAAGTCTGAGATTTCAGCAACGCTGTAAAGAGTATCAACTACACAGTATCTGTGACTAAGCATGCAAAAAACATTACATGCAAATCCTCGTATCACCAATTATTTACGTCAACTTTCTGAGACTGTAGCAGCACTGACTTTACACTTTTCACAGTTTGGCTACAGGTCCCGTTAAGTAAATAAACCATATTGTTTTAAGATACTGCTTTGATGCTTCATGGCTTCATTTTCCCATAAAAGGTTTAATTGATTATCATAATTTGATTCGATCCATCAATTCTAGCTTTTATACTTGACTGGCAAGTAAAGATTTCTGAGTATCTAGGTAAAACAGATACAGCTACACTTTACAACTCTTTAATTAAACTACAAACTGACCACAATGTTATGTGATTTTTATGTCATTCATCATTAGTAGCCAATCCAATCAAAGAAAGTGGTGAAAGTCACCCATGTATGCCTCCAGTACAGATTGTGTCTGCAGTGAGCTGTTAAATGCATTAATTGCTCCTACAGTACAGCAATCTGAGGGGAATCTGTCTCAAACTGAAGAAACTGTCTGAGGGTACACCTATCCAAATATTTATTTTTCAAAAAAAGTATTATTAAAGGAATGCTTTTTAAACAGTTTACATGTATAACAGGAACACTCCAAACAAGTCTGCCACTTGCTTAGGAAGTGCTGACATCAGAGCTGCATTTTTTTTAAAATATGTGAAGCTTCCCTCAGTTTCACAGAGGCTTACTCAAGATGTTCAGGTCCCACATTTAAACTACACCAAACCCATACAACTAACAAGAAGAGTGAGACTGATAAAATAACAGACGCGTGAGACCAAGAGGCAACAGAGGCAAGAGTTGTATGACTGCTGTTAAGACTGCAACGTGTTAACACAAATCATTACTATGACTGTAACCGTAAGAGGAAGACTAACTACCAAAAATAGGTCTAGCATTCTGGAGCAACAACTCTAAGGGGTTTCTGTTTTGTGGTTGGTGTCTTTTTTTTTTTTTTAAAACCTTCTCTTTCATAGGTCAGAATGACTCAAGGAGAAGTAACTGCTCTACTACTAGTATTTGAGTTAGAAAAGAGTTTTCTAATTGTATTTTGCTTACAAGGGGAACTAAAGTTACAAGCTTTATTTTAACCTTTGAAACACATCTAACCTCAAATGCAAGCATGTAATACATACTTATCTACACCAGCAGTTAATGCAAGTATTACTTCCTACCGCAGTCTGCAATACATCATTTCTCTTTTGGAACTCTGCTGCAACAGATTCAATCTTCAGGTTCAGTTCTCAGTATTTCAGAAATAAATTCTAAAACGCTTGACAAA
This sequence comes from Pluvialis apricaria, assembly GCA_017639485.1. NCBI lineage: Eukaryota > Metazoa > Chordata > Aves > Charadriiformes > Charadriidae > Pluvialis > Pluvialis apricaria. Next base: position 58,646 of record CM030027.1, on the reverse strand, counting down.
TATACATTAAAAAGAGACTATGGATTACTAACCTCCTTAATGGAGTCTTCATTAGGCAGCATAGAACACACACACGTGATGTAGGCTTGGCGAAAAGATGAAACATTTGCAATTTCTGGAGAATCTGCACACAATTTTGACAAGAAAGTAGCTTGTGGGATGCAGTTTGACTTCATCAAATGTTTTATTCGCATCTGCAGAAAGGAAGGCCCTTCTCGTGTAATCAATTTATTAGCTAGGAAAAGAAAAAAGCCTTTGAGAATACACCAATTTACAGCTGACACTTAACTGAAATTGTCTCACTGCATTCAAACTTTATTTTATTACAAACTTGTATAAGGTCAGCTTTCTTACGAAACTCTAGGTATGATAAAAAGTGACAGCAATAAATGGAATATTTTCTCTCAAATTCAGACCAACTGTATAGGGAGAAAATGCTGGGCTATAGAAAACAGACATTCCGCCCCCCTCTGCCAAATACCATCCATTAAGGCAATAAGTATGCCACAGCAATGGCTAAAGGACACTTATCAGACCATAAAGTATTTTGAACAAGATACCAGTAGTTTAGCTGAGATCCCAGATCTTCAACTTTTAATTGTAGCTTCATATTCCAAAGAACCAAAAATATTTCAAACAAAACATTACACACTCTTCAACTGGAGATTTTTCCACCCAAGTTGTTAAAACACCACGTAATGTCAAAACACACAAAATTTAAGTTGAGGGTGAAAACATTATCTTTGTGGTCCTTTAGAAGAATTGTGTTTAATTATGCTCTACATCAACCAAATACAATCAATCATTATGAGGCCTGATGAACTAATTCAATAGTAATAATGCAACTTCAGTTACAAAATACGGTATCTTGTAAATACTTATAAATATGTATTTTTGTAAGTAATTAGCAAAATTGACTTAATTAGATTAAAAACCTCACAGATCTAGTTTGGTTCTCTTCCCAGGTACTTATCACAGAATCACAGACTATCTCAAGTTGGAAGGGACCGTGAGGGATCATTGAGTCCAACTCCCTGCTGCTCGCAGGACTACCTAACACTAAACTATACGACAAAGAGAATTGTCCAGATGCTCCTTGAACTCTGACAGGCTTGGTGCCCTGACCACTTCCCTGGGGAGCCTGTTCCAGGGATCAACCAATCTCAGTGAAGAACCTTTTCCTAACGCCAATTTGAACTTCCCCTGATGCAGCTTCATTCCATTCCCTCGTGTCCTATTGCCAGTCACCAGAGAGAGGAGATCAGCACATCCCTCCTCCTGCCTGCCTTGAGGAAGGTGCAGACTGTGATGGGGGCACCCCTCAGCCTTCTCTTCTCCAAGCTGAACAAACCAAGCAACCTCAGATGCTCTTCGTAAGCCTTGCCCTCAAGGCCTTTCACCATCTTGGTAATGCTCCTCTGGAAACACTAATAGTTTGAAGTCCTTCTATTAAGCTGCCCAAAACTGCACAGAGTACTTGAGGTGGGGCCTCCCAATCTCTTCCCTCAACCGGCTCGTGATGCTGTGCTTGATGCACCCCGGGACACGGTTGGCCCTTTGGGCTGTCAGGGCACACATTTGACTCATATTCAACTTGCCATCAACCCCAAACCCCAAAGCTCTTTCCATGAGGCTGCTTTCCAGCCTCTCACCTCCTAATCTGTACATATAACCAGGATTACACCATCCCAAGTGCAGAATCCGGCACTTGCTCTTGTTAAATTTCATACGGTTGGTGATTACCCAGCTCTCTAGTCTATCCAGATGTCTCTGCAAGGCCTCTCTATGCTCGAGGGAGTCCACAGCTCCTCCTAATGTAGTATCACCAGCAAACTTAATGTACATTTGACTCCTGCACCCAGATTATTTGTAAAAACATTAAACAGCACTGGTCCTAAAATTGAGCCCTGGGGAACCCCACTGGTGACTGGCCACTCCAGGCTGATGTAACCCTATTTACTATAACCCTTTGAGCCTGACCCATCAGCTAATTGCTCACCCATATTATGGACTTGTCTAGCTATATGCTGGATGTTTTATCCAGAGGGATACTGTGAGAGACAGCGTCAAAAGCTTTGCTAAAGTAGATGTACTTTGTCTTAGCTGACAAAATAGTATGCTTCAAGACAGCTATGTTACTATTTCCAGCTTAACATAAACATCTACAGAAAGGCTTGATACTAGTCTCCAGATCTGTACATATTTCAAAAGACCCTTGAAAATTAACAAAGAGTCAATACATCCTTATACTGCATGCAATAATACATATCAACTAAGGAACAAACTGTTTGATGATCTGTAGAAGAAATTACGGAAATGCCTGAGACGTTCTGATGAAACACATATTAGAACTGGTGTTCTACCTGTAAAGCCTGCAAGAGACTCTGTATTAGTAAAAAAAAAGTTTGCTTTAGAATTACAACTTATTGGAAGAGCCATTGCATAAAAATATTTTCACTGTGTTAGTATCTTATTTTACTATGTGAGATGGGTAGCTGAGAAACCAACAGTACATAAATTTGAGAGGATTGTATGAAATACAAAACAAGAAAATTCTCATGCTTTCTGCACTTACTGTCCAAACAGAAAAAGAACATGTTCTAACGGACACTACACTAGTTGGCAGAAGGCTTACAACATGCACTTGAACAGAAGACTCCAAGTACATCCTACATGCTTGTAGTGAGACTTACTGGTATTCTGCAGAAGTTTGCTTACTGGCCCATTAGAGACTGTTTTAAGATTCAAGTCTATGGCACTGATTTCCATCTTTCATAGGAAAAACCTCTGAGCAGTAAACTCTGGACATAGCTGACACTGACACTTCACATTACGCTAACTTCAACAGAGGAAGGTAAAAAAAGCTGGCTGACCAAGACTGAGTCTGCAGTAAGATCTCCAGTTGCTAGGAAACAAGCTTCCTCTCTTTCTTAAAAATTACACCGGTATATGAGACTATGCTTGAAAATTTATCAAGGAAAAACAGTGCTGCAGTATCGATCCTATGTGGTGTAACAGGCTGCTACCACAACAAGGTGGCCAAGAGATCATTGTTAAGGAAGAACTCTAAGAAGGCTTGCTTACTCGACCTCAGAACAAAGTAATCTATCCAGGTGAAGCAAACTATTCATGGGCATGCCAGTAACGGATTTTAGTGCCCACAAGCATTCAAAGCAGTTCTGTAGTCCCTGTTTCTACAGCTCTTGGCTCACAGAATAATTAATTTTGTTTCAGGTCCATGAGAAGAATAAAAGAAATACTAGGAAAAAATAAGATATTCTATTTACCTGCTCTAAGAATGATTTAGATTTCTCTTGGTTCCTATTACACAGCTAGACATGCTTGGCAATTGCTCAAATGAAGTTTTTACTGATATTTCAGAGCCAGCTAGTCAAGACATGGGAAGTGTTTTAAGAGTACATGCAGTCAGCCAGACAAATTATATGTTTTCAGCTTAACAGTCACATTTCTATCTATAAGCACAGATTAGAGAAACCTGCTAATGAAATACAGAAGGTGGACTCACTGCTGGTATGGACAAGAGGGTGTCAACTTGCTGCAGTCTTTGGGAGTGGCCAGTAAGACACTGCATCTCCTCCTGCCCCAAGGGTGGAAGGTCTGTGCCCTGGGCCCATCCCTCCACACCTAGGTGAGGGTGTATTGAACTCCGCAAAGCAGGCAAACAACAAACTAAGCTCCTTGGTCATGCAGAGGTAAGTGATGAAGGGAGGAGCAAAAGTCAGATACCTGACTAGCGATTTATTTCCATCTTAGCACTTAGTTTTCCTCTGAAGTGTCTATTCTTCTCCAACAGCCTGCCTGCAACAACCTCCCTTCCCCTGAAAAGGGAACAAAAATTCATTTTGCTGCCTATTCCTCAGAATAGTTGTTTTTCCCTCAGAGAACCTAATTTTGTACTCAATCCTACATCTGTTAGGTTTCCAAACATGTCCACCAACAGATTTTCTTGTTCTTTCTCTTCCTAGACCTCCTGCTGTTGTCTATTCTGTCCCAATGTTCTACTAAGCATCTCAGGACTAAAACAGCTTGCTATAAAAATCAATGCAAAGACACCTTGCAACCCTTCCCTCCTCCAAACCCTTTAGAGCAGTAAAGGGTCAGTGCAGTTTCAAACTCTACACATACCTAGATGGCTCTCTTATCCCAGGACCAAAAAGTGAGGATAAGAGATTCCTGTCTCACCCAAACCACTTGCAATATAAGATGAATTTAAGTTATACCACAATATTGTGAATACAGCCTTTATAAAGCATGAATGTCACTAAGGCATGAAAAGAGTTGCGGTCACTACGAGAGATGTTCAAGAGAAACAGCATCTTGGGTGAGCATTTCCACTGAAAGTACCTCTGGAACAGGACAACAATGTGCTGAAGTGCAGTAAAGTATATTAAGTATGCACAAACGACATTGAGATCTGTATTTTCCAATAGCAGTGTGGTGGCAAGTTCTCCAAGCTTTCCTACAAATCAACTCATGTCAATGCAGACATACCAAGATGTTGGTATTCATCTGCTACACACAGCAACAAGCTCACCCTAACCCTTTTTTTTCTTCCTGAATGATGGCATTTGTTAAGCCAAAAAAAAATTATCTTGAAATAAGAGTATTAAAGCTAGCTTTCATAGGCATAAAAGAACGTCAGAGGTCAAGACTGCTAAACAGCATCTATTATGTTCACCTTGGGATGCTCATATCATTTAGTCATCTAAAAGGCTTAAGAAGCAATGCTGTTTTTGTCACCCCTTCCTCAAGCAAATATTCACGCCCAAAAGAGCCATCTTGAGCCAGCTGACAGTATGAAAGAGCAATCACCCTAGACACATGGCAGTTTAATTTATTAACAGCCATAGAAGCTGCAGACAGAACCTAAGCTGCTATGAAACTCTTGCTGGAACACATCTGGTAAGCCATATTTACAGTTGATACCAGTTCCTTTCCAGGGCCAGTGCATTAAAAAATAAAATTTAAAAAATATTAAGAACTCTAATAAAGAGACAAGAATATGTCACATTTTCAGGATCTTCAATTCAAGTAATGATCTGATGATCATTAACATGAACTACCACTTCACAAAACAAAGCTCCAACTGAGCACGTTGAGCTGCTTTCACATCTTGCTTAACAGTGGCCCACAACAGCAAAAAATAGGAATGCCTTTCAGACACACCCCACAAAGAGCATTAAATACAAGCTATTCAAAGAAAGTAAGTTTTAGGTGACTGAAATAGCATTCATTTATGACAATACTTCAGAAGATACTCTGTGAAACTGTTGTACTGAAGGATAAAACGGCAGTTTGACTAAAACAACTGAAAAACCACTGTGCTCAAGCTCTTTCTGCAGCCCCTACTCAACATGCCTAACAGCAGAACTGTCATCCCTGCTGTGACATGTAGAAAGTGCATTTTGTTTCCTGCTATTTCTATTAAATGGAGCCTGGCAGTCAGAAGAAAACATCACACAGATCAAAGAAGTGACACAAGTAAAAGAAGGAAGACAAACCTAATAACTAACCAGTGACTTACGATCTGTTACAGCTACAAGCATTTACTTGATATGATTCTGAAAGTAAAAGATGATTAAGTTAACCCACCAGACATCTAGAGATAGTTGCTTAACCTCAGGTCCAACCACGTCCTACACAAGGCCAAAGGAGTAATTCCAGCTACCCTGACAGACTTTCTGCAAGTCAAACAATATTACAGCAGCATCTGACTCCCTGCTGCAGAGAAAAGAAGGGACTGAACAAAGAAACTGAAGTAAAACACAACCAGTAACATTTTACTAATCATAACACATAGTATGATACAGGTTCATGGATCATTTGGTATTTCAGCAGTAACTTCTGTAGTCACTGAATTACACTTGTCTGATGATGTCAAGAAGATGAACCAGTCACATTAGCAGTACAATTCAGGAGTCAAAAGATTTTCCATGCTATAATTTGTTGGGATAGAGAGAAGTATTTCTTTAAGTGTTCATTTAACCTTGCACCAGAGTGTAGGGTATACAAATCTGGCACATTCATTTTGCCTTCTGAAAAAAAGAGTAAACTTTACGTATGCCATCAATCTACTTCTCTCTCCCTATGACATTTAAGAGTTTTATGACTCGCAACATGCATTATTTTGATCTCTTCGAAATATTATTGAATAGCTGGTAACAATTACAGGAGACTGAATCCTGTGCCCTACCTCGTCTTTCCCAGCCTTACATTCTCTCCTACAATCCCCTGAAAATCTTCAATAACTGTTCAATACGCTGTTAGTCTCCTGAGAGGCTAACAAGAACAAAATCAACCAAACAAAACACCTCCATCCTCTGTAATGTAAGGGCACAGAATTATTTCACTACTGAAGCATTACTTCATAGTATCTGTAGCTATTAAATATCCCCATTTTTCCTCTCACTATCTTCCCGTTTCCATTACTAATAATGCTACTGCTTTGATCTACCACTTTCACAGTATTTCACAGAATCACCAGGGTTGGAAGGGACCTCTGGAGATCATCTAAGTCCAACCCCCCTGCCACAGCAGGGACACCTACAGCAGTTGCACAGGATGGCGCCCAGGCAAGTTTTGAATGTGCCAGTGTGGGAGACTCCACAACCTCTCTGGGCAGCCTGTGCCAGTGCTCTGCCACCCTCAGAGTAAAGAAGTTCCTCCTCGTGTTCAGATGGAACTTCCTGTGCTCAAGTTTGTGCCCGTTACCTCTAGTCCTATCACTGGGCACAACTGAAAAAAGGCTATTCTCATCTCCCTGGCACCCTCCCCTTAAGTATTTATAAGTATTGATAAGATCCCCCCTCAGTCTTCTTTTCTCCAGACTAAAAAGATCCAAGTCCCTGAGCCTCTACTCATAAGAAAGATGTTCCAATCCCCTCTGGAGCCCTTTGCTGGACCCTCTCCAGCAGTTCCCTGTCCTTCTTGAACCGGGGAGCCCAGAACTGGACACAGTGCTCCAGATGCGGCCTCCCCAGGGCAGAGTAGAGGGGGAGGATGGCCTCCCTTGACCTGCTGGCCACACTCTTCTTGATACACCCCAGGATGCCATTGGCCTTCTTGGCCAGCAGGGCACATTGCTGGCTCATGGTCATCCTGTTGTCCACCAGGACTCCCAGGTCCCTTTCTACAGAGCTGCTCTCCAGGACGTCAGCCCCCAACCTGTACTGATGCATGGGGTTATTCCTCCCCAGATGCAGTACCCTACGCTTTCCTTTGTTGAACTTCATCAGGTTTTTCTCTGCCCAACTCTCCAGCCTGTTCAGGTCACGCTGTATGGCAGCACAGCCTTCTGGCGTGTCAGTCACCCCTCCTAGCTTTGTATCGTCAGCAAACTTGCTGATGGTACACTCTATCCCTTCATCCAGGTCATTGATGAATATATTGAACAGGACTGGACCCAGTACTGACCCCTGAGGGACACCACTTGTTACTGGCCTCCAACTGGACTCTGCACCGCTAACCACAACCCTCTGAGCTCTATCTGTCAACCACTGTTCAATCCACCCCACTGTCCATTCATCCAACCCACACTTCCTAAGCTTGCCTGTGAGGATGATGTGGGAGACAGTGTCAAAAGCCTTGCTGAAGTCAAGGTAGACAACATCCACTGTCCTCCCCTCATCCACCCATCCAGTCACACCTTCGTAGAAGGCTATCAGATTAGTCAGACATGACTTCCCCTTGGTGAATCCATGTTGACTACTTCTGATAACCCTCTTTTCCTCCAGATGCTTGGAGATGATGCCCAGAATGAGCTGTTCCATCATCTTTCCAGGGATGGAGGTGAGGCTGACTGGCCTGTAGTTTCCCGGGTCATCCTTCTTGCCCTTTTTAAAGACTGGAGTGACACTGGCTTTCCTCCAGTCCTCAGGCACCTCCCCTGTTCTCCAGGACCTTTCAAATTATGATGGAGAGCGGCCCAGCAATGACTTCCGCCAGCTCCCTCAGCACTCGCGGGTGCATCCCATCAGGCCCCATGGACTTGTGGGTATCCAGTTTACTTAATTGTTCTCTAACTTGTTCCTCTTCAACCAAGGGAAAGTTTTGCTTCCTCCAGACTTTCTCTGTTACTTGCAAAGTCTGGGACTCCCGAGAGCTGGCCTGAGCAGTGAAGACAGAAGCAAATAAGGCATTCAGCAACTCTGCCTTCTCTGTACCATCTGTCCCCACAGCACCCATCTCGTTCAAGAGCGGGCCCACATCTTCCCTGGTTTTCCTTTTGCCTCCTATATACTTAAAGAAACCCTTCCTATTGGTCTTTACATCCCTTGCCAGATTCAATTCCAAAGCTACCTTGGCTTTTCTCATTTCTTCCCTGCACGGCCTGACAGCGTTCTTATTCTCATCCCAAGTCGTCAGCCCCCTTTTCCACATCTTGTGAACTCCCTTCTTCCACCTGAGCTTTTTCTGAAGATCCCTGCTCAGCCATGCAGGTCTCCTTCCCTTGCCCGATTTCTTGCTTTTTGGGATGTACCTATCCTGAGCTTGGAGGAGGTGGTGCTTGAATATCAGCCAGCTCTCTTGAGCCCCCTTACCCTCTAGAGCCCTCTCCCATTCGATTTCTCCCAGCAATTTCTTGAAGAGCTCAAAGTTAGCCCTCCTGAAGTCTAAGGTTTCATTTGCTGCAAACCAGAACAACAGGAACAGGACAACGCTCTCAGGTAGTGCTCTCACTGTCTTTCTACATCAACACACACCACACAAGCTCTACTACTACTTACCATTCCCTGCATTGTCAGTTGAAAGCACTCAACCAATATCTAAAACATCTTGCTTGAGTGCTAAGATGACACATTCAGATAGCATGGAAAGCTTGTAGAAATATCTTTTTGGTATGTCTAAGCAGCTACATTGCATGTCAACAAGCCACAAGGATGATGCTTTTCTCAAGTTTGTCTGCTCTTTGATACCCTGAAAGCAAGCAAAAAGCCAAACCAAGGTTTCTATGACTGCCACAAAAGCAAGACACTTGGTAAGAAGCAACATTTTAGGCAGGTATTTGGCTTCTTAGAACTGCCCTTTATTTAAAACGCTTAACTCTTTACCTTATGATTTACTTTAGAAATCTTCCTTTGACAGACTGGTCTAACAAGAGATTCCAAAGCCACATTCAAACTGTTTAAGCATGCCTGTGGACTACTCCAGAAAGCATTTGTGCAGTTACAAAATTTCCAGAAGAGCTCAAATGATGCTCTGTTGCTTCTGCTTGCATCACATGAAAAACACGAGTGAGGATAACTCTTCCGGGTACGTATTCAGATCTAGCTAAACAGACAAATATGTACTAAATCAAGAACATGATGAAATCAAGAGTTTCAGGGTTGCCAAGTGAGCTCAGAAATAGGAACCTACGCTCAGCCCAATTCAACATGGTCAGAGATGTGTGAGGCGACCTGCGCCAGAAGAAACTTCAATCCAAATTAAAAGCCAAAGGACTAACAAACTAGTTCTATCCTATTACTGCTGAAGTCAAGAGGCAGTCTGAACCATGTCAAGGTTCCCCTGCATAGGAACAAAGAAGCGTAGCAGTATTTAGTAATATAGCCATTGATAAAACTAGTCCCATGTGCAAGAAGCAAATTAATCTATAACAGAGTCCACGCAGATACATAAGAGGAAATTGCTCCTACTGGAACTCACACCAGTCCTCCAGAATAGCTTTGGCTTGCCACAAGTTAAAGACGTTTGCAAAGCTAGCTAACCATTAGCCCTCACTGGTATACCACTATCCAAGTAATGGATTCTTCAATAGCTGAAGGCTTTCAGTAATATGAACCAACTTTGAAATGCAAGTCCATTTGAGTAGAAATACACTAAGAGCAGCAACTGTGCAATTGGATAGCCTAACAATACTATAAATGAAAGACTCCAAGACAGTACGTTAGTACGGAATGCAGTTCTTTTCAAGACATGTTGGAGATTGGGTTAAGTGCTGTTTGGAGTTCAAATGTTTCTACAATACTACCAAATACCTGAAGTGAAGGCTAGCAAAGACTGCAGCCCACCTTTGGCTGCCTTTTTTTTTTTTTTTTAATGCTTTCTAGCACAGGGAAGCAACATATCCTCTCAAATAACCTTACCATGTTTCTCATTTATTAAAAAGTACTAACTTAACACAACTCAACGAGAGGTTACCCAAAGCCAGAAAGAAAAATTCTGCTATGGAAGAAAGCTTGACTTAAAATCCCTTTTTATGCTCCTTTAACTTTTACGAAAATATTTTAAGCTCTTCTTGCCCTCTGTATTATTTTTAACTTTAGATTACCACTGAGGTAAACTGCAGTCTCGGGTACTGTTAATGGAACAGTTAAAAGAAATACCTGCAAGCACTTAATGGTACCACTAATAGATATGAAAAAATTTCAGAGAATAAAAGAAGAGAATTTAAGAGAAGACATTCAAAAGTTATATGAAGTGACACTAAAACCTCCTTTTCCTCACCTCTCAACATTTTATGCTTCAAGATCTTATTTCCATAGTCTAAACACAATGAGCTTCCCAGCCCAGAGCTTAATTAAAGGAAAACTCCACACTCATGTCACCCCTCCACATGCCTCTGAAAGGTGTGGACATACACAATTCCTCCCTGTGAAGCATTCAGGTAAATATTTAAAAGCACAGAGTTATGAAGAACAAGCCACCTCAGGGAGCAAAATTTCCATATTTTTATGATGGAAAAAAGAAATAATTCTGTTGAAAAATGGAGTTTCAAAATATTCAGACTGATGGATAGTATATCCCAAGCAGAGATTCATTGGCAAGGACACATTACTCAGAGTGCTAGCGAGACAGCTCCATCATAAATATTGTTTAGCAATACACAAATACTACTGCACAACACAATTTAAAATACAATTCTCTTCTGACTTCAAATCACTGGATCCCCACCAAAACTGCAGGAAGTAATTTTTTTAATAACAACATACCATCTTTAAAAAAATCACAAGCTTACCTTCCTCAGTTTCTACTGGTTGCTGGGATAGAATTTTAAGAAGAACTGGATTTTTCCATACTCCTTCCCTTGTGATATCCACTAATATTTGGAGGTTGTTATTCCCAAACTCCAGTAAAGCATCATGCGAATCCTACAAAATCAAAAAAAAGTCATTAAAAGTCTTTGCTAAAAAGTACACCAACACAATTTTACATTATCTGTCCTAATATTTGACTGTACTCTAGTAATTTCAGACCATTCTTTTAAGTCATTACTGTTTTGGCATTTTTTGCAGTGTGATTTTAACAGTATGTCATTTTACTTCTCTAATCCTACAGCAAAACTTCTCAGTTTTGAAGTTCTGAAAGTTAACTGAACTGGCTTAACTCAAAATGCCTGTTTTGCAGTTGTAATTCTTCTGCAATTTTTGATTCTCCATGTACATGCATACATATAAATAAAATTACAGAAATTATTGTATAAAACACAAAGGATGATTTTGTATCAAAGCATTCAGTGCCATTTAAGAAACTGTAATGAAGATTCAAAACAAGTAACAAAATGATGAGGGTAAAATTTTACATTTAGCGTTAACACTACTGAGATGAGCCAGTCAAGTCACTTCTCTGAGAATTATTAAAGCCACCATTCACTAGTCTGAGGAAAGAAGACAGCAGGGGGGAAACATCCTTAAGCTACATAAGAAGCAGTGCAATGGGAGACGCTCAGAAAGGACTCTCATTTACTAAGAGTGAGGTAGGGGTGATATGAAGATGCAGGTTTCCTGGTGGTTAGAGATGCGAGAAGTTTCAGGGAACTTAAGAAGGAGAAAGCAGAGCACAGTATCTACAGCAGTCTCTGCTGTACAACACTCACAATCCAGACCAAACTGGAACATGAATAATTTCCTTTATTAAGATAAAAACATCCTTCTAGTGGATACAGATACACCATTTCCTTTGAAACTAATCTCTGTCAAGCCCATTTACTCTAAGAACCAGGGATTTCCAATCATGACAGTTTTGATGCTGTGAAGGCTGACCCAGAGCCCCTGCACACTGAACAGGTCTACAGCTGAATTTCATCCACCAAACCTGTACACATAGCACAACTCTCAGAGTGTGCTCTCTCTGTGCTCTACCACTTTTAATTCTGGAAATCCGAGGAATGGAGAAGAAGAAGAAAAAAAAAAAAAGCTGTTACATATGAAAAGAAGTCTAGAGTCTGATGCAGAAGAAAAAGCAACTGGAAACAGATTCTAGCACTTAATGTCCCTAGCAGGAAAACCAATGTAGGTTGACTTGCACTGAAAAAATTCAAATATCAACACGCAGAATTTCCTAACACTGACAAACTAACTGCAGGCAATTTGTGGCTACACATTCAGTAAAAATACTTCTCACATGAGTCACAACACATCTTAAGTTTAAGAATTAGTTTCATATGTGACAACATTCCCTAGTTCTAGTGAGCTGTGCTTTAAGTTAGCAGTACTTTAGACACTATTATTAACCTCAGGTTTGCGTTCGGTAGCCTCTGTTGTATACTCTCTAAATGCCAGAATCAATTCTATGCTCTGAATTATCATAGCTAATGCTATGACCACTTGCAATACCAGAGTAACCAAAGAGCTGTTATGGGCTGTCAAAAGACAGCAATAAACTGCATTCCACATTGCAACACACAAGACGTTTTTCAAGGTCCTGAGTTACCTTCTACAACCAAGTGAATCTGCTTTGAAAATACCCAAGACTTTCCCATTAACAGTAAAAGGCATCTTTGCATTTAATGATTAGATAGGTGCCCTTTAACAAATTAAATGTTGATGTTTGTCATGGTTTAACCCCAGTCAGCAGCTAGGACCATGCAGCTGCTCGCTCACTCCCCTGGTTGGGATAGGGAAGAGAATCAGAAGAGTAGAGGTGAGAAAACTCGTTGGTTGAGATAAACACAGTTTAATAAGTAAAGCAAAAGCCACACACACAAGCAAAGCAAAACAAAACATGGAATTCATTCACTGCTTCCCTGCAGGCAGGCATTCAGCCATCTCCAGGAAAGCAGGGGTCCATCACGCATAACGATGACTTGGGAAGACAAACACCATCACTCCAAATGCCCCCCCTTCCTTCTTCTTCCCCAGCTTTATATACTGGCCATGACATAATATGGCATAGAATATTCCTGTAGCAGGACACTCTGCCTAGCATCGTCTTGAACTTTGCCCTACTTGTAAGAGTTTTCTGGTGGAAAGTTACCAGACATGGGGAGGTCATACAGTCCTTCATGTTGAAGGACACTGAGGATTACCCTGATGCAGTAGCCCCAAAACAAATGTCACAGGGTAAGATGTGAAACCAGACGTTTCCAGGAGGAACAAAGGAATAATAGGAATAAAACAGTGTTTCACCGAGCAAGACGGTTTGGCTTAGCAACAAATGAATGGCAATCAATCACTTTATACTATAAAAGCTTAGTCCCATCGTTGATAGGGAGGGATACACTCCCCTCCACAGTCATGTTTGGGATTCCTCCCTTGAGTGGGGACACCCCTGAAGGTCACCCCCTGAGGCTGAGCGAAAGAGGGCAACCCACAGACGTCAACTTGGGTAAGTAATGTCAATATCTATAAAATAATTACTTATCAAGCTAGCTTTGAACTATTGATTTAGTAAGTGATAATTGTAATAAATAACAGTTACAGCTTTTATACTGCGTAGTAGATGTTCAGTCTGCCAACCACTATACTGTCTGAGGTCCCATTGCAGAACAAATATAGTGCTCTGCAAGAGGAACCGAGCAACAGTGAGGATGATAATCCTCCCAGTACGGAGTTGCCATCAAGGCCTCGTCGGACCACCCCCCGACTTAAAACTGCCTCAGCAAAAACCAAAAGACGGGTCATTGTAATAGCTGACTCAGTTCTGAAGGGCATGGAGGGCCCGATTTGTAGACCAGACCCGCTATATAGGGAGGTTTGCTGCCTCCCTGGGGCCTGGGTTGATGATGTTAAGAGGAAGCTTCCCTCCCTAGTACGGCAATGCGACTATTACCCCCTTCTAGTTTTTAAGGTAGGAAGTGACGACGTAGTGAGAAGAACGCTGAGGACAATGAAGAAAGATTTCAGGGCCTTGGGATGGCTGGTTAAGGGATCGGGAGCACAAGTCGTGTTCTCCTCTATCCCTCCAGTTGCAGGGAATGATGAGGGGGTAAACAGGAAAGGCCAGCAGGTCAATGTCTGGCTCTGAACCTGGTGCTACCAGCAAGGGTTTGGGTTCTTTGATCATGGCCTGACTTATAGAACACCAGGGCTGCTGGTAGCAGACGGGAAAAGCCTATCTCACAGGGGGAAGAGGGTTCTAGGACTAGAGTTAGCGGGGCTTATTGAGAAAGCTTTAAACTAGATTGGAAGGGGGATGGGGATGTAACTGGGCTCATCAGAGAGGCACCTGAGTGTAGTAGCTCAGCACTTATGGGGCAGGATGTTGGAACTGTTAATAATCGAAAGGCCCACCACCTCTCTAGGGCTACACACTCATTGGCCTCTCTGAAATGCCTATACACCAATGCACGCAGCATGGGGAAAAAGCAAGAGGAGTTAGAGATCTGCGTGCAGTCACAGGGCCATGATCTCATTGCAATTACTGAGACATGGTGGGATAGCTCACATGACTGGAACGCTGTCATGGAGGGCTGTGTTCTCTTTAGGAAAGACAGGACGGCAAGGCGAGGTGGGGGAGCTGCTCTTTATGTGAAAAAGCAACTGGAATGTATCGAGCTCTCCCTGGGGGCTGATGATGAGCAAGTTGAGAGCTTGTGGGTAAGGATTAAGGGGCAGGGTAACATGAGACACCCCAGTGTGGGTGTTTATTCCAGGCCACCTGATCAGGATGGGGAAGTTGATGAGGCCTTCTACAGACAGGTGAGAACTGCCTCACAATCGCAGGCCTTGGTTCTCATGGGGGACTTCAACTTCCCTGAGATCTGTTGGGAAGGCTACACAGCTAGGAACGCACAGTCCAGGAGGTTCCTCCAGTGCACTGATGATAACTTCTTGACTCAGGTGGTGGAAGAGCCCACAAGAAGAGGTGTACTACTGGACCTAGTACTGACAAACAAAGAGGGACTGGTAGAGGATGTTAAGGTTGGGGGCAGACTTGGCTGTAGTGATCATGAGAAGAGAGAGTTCAGCATTAAGTGCAGTATGAACAAAATGACAAGTAGGGTTGAAATGCTGGACTTCAGGAGGGCTAACTTTGAGCTCTTCAAGAAATTGATGGGAGAAATCAAATGGGAGAGGGCTCTAGAGGTAAGGGGGCTCAAGAGAGCTGGCTGATATTCAAGCACCACCTCCTCCAAGCTCAGGATAGGTGCATCCCAAAGAGCAAGAAATCGGGCAAGGGAAGGAGACCTGCATGGCTGAGCAGGGATCTTCAGAAAAAGCTCAGGTGGAAGAAGGGAGTTTACAGGATATGGAAAAGGGGGCTGACGACTTGGGATGAGTACAAGAATGCTGTCAGGGTATGCAGGGAAGAAATGAGAAAAGCCAAGGCAGCTTTGGAATTGAATCTGGCAAGGGATGTAAAGACCAATAGGAAGGGTTTCTTTAAGTATATAGGAGGCAAAAGGAAAACCAGGGAAAATGTGGGCCCGCTCTTGAACGAGATGGGTGCTGTGGGGACAGATGGTGCAGAGAAGGCAGAGTTGCTGAATGACTTATTTGCTTCTGCCTTCACTGCTCAGGCCAGCTCTCGGGAGTCCCAGACTTTGCAAGTAACAGAGAAAGTCTGGAGGAAGCAAAACTTTCCCTTGGTTGAAGAGGAACAAGTTAGAGAACAATTAAGTAAACTGGATACCCACAAGTCCATGGGGCCTGATGGGATGCACCCGCGAGTGCTGAGGGAGCTGGCGGAAGTCATTGCTGGGCCGCTCTCCATCATAATTTGAAAGGTCCTGGAGAACAGGGGAGGTGCCTGAGGACTGGAGGAAAGCCAGTGTCACTCCAGTCTTTAAAAAGGGCAAGAAGGATGACCCGGGAAACTACAGGCCAGTCAGCCTCACCTCCATCCCTGGAAAGATGATGGAACAGCTCATTCTGGGCATCATCTCCAAGCATCTGGAGGAAAAGAGGGTTATCAGAAGTAGTCAACATGGATTCACCAAGGGGAAGTCATGTCTGACTAATCTGATAGCCTTCTATGATGGCGTGACTGGATGGGTGGATGAGGGGAGGACAGTGGATGTTGTCTACCTTGACTTCAGCAAGGCTTTTGACACTGTCTCCCACATCATCCTCACAGGCAAGCTTAGGAAGTGTGGGTTGGATGAATGGACAGTGGGGTGGATTGAACAGTGGTTGACAGATAGAGCTCAGAGGGTTGTGGTTAGCGGTGCAGAGTCCAGTTGGAGGCCAGTAACAAGTGGTGTCCCTCAGGGGTCAATACTGGGTCCAGTCCTGTTCAATACATTCATCAATGACCTGGATGAAGGGATAGAGTGTACTGTCAGCACGTTTGCTGATGACACAAAACTGGGAGGGGTGGCTGACATGCCGGAAGGCTGTGCTGCCATACAGCGTGACCTGGACAGGCTGGAGAGTTGGGCAGAGAAAAACCTGATGAGGTTCAATAAAGGCAAGTGTAGGGTACTGCATCTGGGGAGGAATAACCCCATGCATCAGTACAGGTTGGGGGCTGACGTCCTGGAGAGCAGCTCTGTAGAAAGGGACCTGGGAGTCCTGGTGGACAACAGGATGACCATGAGCCAGCAATGTGCCCTGCTGGCCAAGAAGGCCAATGGCATCCTGGGGTGTATCAAGAAGAGTGTGGCCAGCAGGTCAAGGGAGGCCATCCTCCCCCTCTACTCTGCCCTGGGGAGGCCGCATCTGGAGCACTGTGTCCAGTTCTGGGCTCCCCGGTTCAAGAAGGACAGGGAACTGCTGGAGAGGGTCCAGCAAAGAGCTACTAAGATGATTAGGGGACTGGAGCATCTTTCTTATGAGGAAAGGCTCAGGGACTTGGGGATTTTTTGTCTAGAAAAAAGACGACTCGGGGGGGATCTTATTAATACTTATAAGTACTTAAGGGGAGGGTGCCAGGTAGATGAGAATAGCCTTTTTTCAGTTGTGCCCAGTGATAGGACTAGAGGTAACGGGCACAAACTTGAGCACAGGAAGTTCCATCTGAACATGAGGAGGAACTTCTTTACTCTGAGGGTGGCAGAGCACTGGAACAGGCTGCCCAGAGAGGTTGTGGAGTCTCCCACACTGGAGACATTCAAAACCCGCCTGGATGCCGTCCTGTGCAACTGCTGTCGGTGTCCCTGCTGTGGCAGGGGGGTTGGACTTAGATTATCTCCAGAGGTCCCTTCCAACCCTGACGATACTGTGATACCGAGTAATGTCCTTTAGCCTGAACACACCATTATAACTTAAAATAAAATATTATTTTCCTTGCATATATATCTCAGTTTGCCATCCTTAACCATGCAGTACTATCCCTTTTGTCTGTTGGGGTCAGTTGTCCCGGCTGTGTCTCCTCCCAACTTCTGTGCACTCCCATCCTGCTTGCTGGCAGGGTGGTGTGAGGAGCAGAAAAGGCCTTGACTGCTTAGCAACAACCAAAAACAGTGTGCTATCAACATTGCTTTCATCCCAAATCCAAAACATAGCACTCTACCAGCTGCTAGTAAGAAAGTTAACTCTATCCCAACTGAAACCAGGACAATGTTCAATATCAGATGACCAAATTCAGACCAACTTCGACATTTCAATGTAACTATCAATTTCCTTTCTAATACTGTAGCAAACTGCACTCCATAAATCCCAATCTCTGCACAGGAGATCTTGGATTTAACTCTTGGGCAAAGCATCTACCCACTGCAGAGTGAAGCTTTATTCCCAGCAAAAGATTCATTAGGGGAAAATTACATTCTTGCAGTGAAGGTTTCAATTACATTGGTCCGTAGCTGTCATAAGTGATAGTCTCAGAAGTTTCTTAAAGGACTACTCTCAAATAATTTTAAAATCATACTATCAGACATGCTACTTAGTAAATCCTAAATTAAAGTGGAGCATAGCTAACACAGGGTTCTTCCCTCCTGTGGAATAATTACTAAAATAACCAAAAATACAGCATTGTTCACACACTAAGGAAAAGTATAAAATCAAAAGGTTTCTAGGGTAGAATACAGCCACAGCTGGTATACGAAGAATCCACTACATCTGTGATTCCCTGCACAATATTGCTTGCAAAGCAACCCGGGGACGGAGTGGGGTGGAGATTCCACGGCCAGGCCCTGTGATAATCAGCAGATATGGGAACAAGATGGTCCTATGGAACTGATAAGCTGCACACTTGCTACCCTGAGCCAACAGTCTGTCAAATTTCGACAAAATGCTGTCCTTTGTGCAAACTTTGCTCATTATAATGTCATTACAATACCTAAACACACCTCCATCCCAAAGGCTACCCGCCTCCAAGGTGCGACCACTCCTCCTTGAGTCTGCACCCTGAATTTTTGGTAAACTATACCTTTAAATGTGAGGCGAGAAAATTTTACACCAATCATAATAAAAGTATTTATGACTAAAGTCACTCAAACTCCACCTTGAAGGTAAAAACCAGCATAAAAATAGCCCCAAAAAGGGGGAATATTAGGGAAGACACCATCGTGAACAAGTCGAGGAGGACTCCATCAAAGACTGCCTTCGACTTCCGGGACCAGCCAACATGCTGAGCCTTTCTTCCCCCCAATAGGGACGCCTTTGGGTAAGACTATACCAAGTGCTTCCTCGAGAAACTTCGAAATCTAGATAGTCTCTTTCCTATATTTATAGCCAGGCTGTATTGTTTATAACTTTGTCATGTGTTATGTCTAACTAGCAACACTTTTATTTGCACGTGCTTTGCAGACAGTGTATTTATCACCAGCAATCCATAAGAACTTATGTATCTGTTGCTAAAATAAACTGCACTGTTTAAGTAGCTGGTCATTTTGGTTTCTCAATAAACGTGACCAAAAAGTGGCCGTGGTAGTTCATGAGCACGACTAAACTGAAGGTGCAGCCCACTATTAGTGTATCCAGAATCGTGACAGTTTAATATGTATATTAAACACGACTGGACTGATAGTGGTGGATTGGGCATCACTCAGAATTTAAACCTGGCTGCACCTAGCCTCCCACCTCGGTGAGGAGTGTTAGAACGCAAGGGGGTTTGTTTTCTGCCAAACTGCTCTGCTCTTTAACGCAACAGTAAAAAAATTGGCGTAGTTGGCAGGATTGCCATGGATAAACTGCTGCAAAAATATAACTATGCCCCTTCCCAGGATGGGAAGAAGTGGGCCAGAAGTTTTGGAAGTATAAAGAGAAAGTGGTAAAATGCATTAAGCAGTCTAGAAGTGAGCAGAAAGTTAAAGTTGATAAGAGTAAAAGAATTGTCAGTGCAATTTTAGGAGCTTGCTTATCATGCATGCAGAGGGAGGCTAAGGAATCCCCATCTCCTGAACGAATTGCAGATGTGGAATATGTTGCTTTAAAGTCATACATTGAAGTGTAACAGAAAAATGCAAATTTAAAGAAGGAAAATGAGTTGCTTAAGACACTATTGTTGGCTGCTAGTGAAAAATCAACAAAAAGTCCGTTTCAGGAAAAGCTGCACTCTGTGCTAGAATCAGTGCTGACAAGTAGTGATTCCACAGCATAAATCTGCAAAATCGCTCAGCATACTGACCCTGAAACATGGGATGGAGATATTTGGTATGATGATAACTATGGTGAACCAGAGGAGGGTTCCAATTATGATTATACCCCAGAGCCTGTATCCATACGGCCCCTTATTAAAACCAAATTCACAAATGAGGCGGGGAGGGGTGATGTTTGTACTGCTATGCAGACTGTCTCACAGTCTCCTACTGACTTAGCAAAGCTGCAAGAAGAATACTCACAGCATCCAGGGGAGTCTGAGAATGAATATGTGTGGCATGTCTCCCTGACAGGAGGGGATAATATTTTGTTGTGAGGAAGAAGCAGAAGGTTATTGGAGTCCTGGAGTGTTTTTAACCACCATACTGGGTGATCATAATTATTCATTGACCACACGGGCTGCTTATTGGGCCGGGGGTATTGACCCACAAGATAGGGGAGACACTCATGTGACCTCAAAGTTCACTGACTTGTCTGCGTCTGTGCAAAAAGCAGCCTGTATACAGGCAATGTGTGAGCGGAACTTGTTACGGAAATCCTCGATGTTAACCCCTATCAACCCAGCTAGATTAATTCCCCTTATCCATGGACTCCC
Source organism: Pluvialis apricaria (assembly GCA_017639485.1). NCBI lineage: Eukaryota > Metazoa > Chordata > Aves > Charadriiformes > Charadriidae > Pluvialis > Pluvialis apricaria. Next base: position 38,390 of record CM030027.1, on the reverse strand, counting down.
AGATAGTCTAAAGATGTATGTGGCAAATGTTCAAGATCACATACAAGCCACCCACAATGCTGTGCAACAGGGGGGTGCACAACAAAAGGAACACGAACAACAAGCTTGTGTAACTACTTGGGGCGATTTTGTGCAGGAGTTGGTAGGTTACGGATGCAAGATTGGCTCTGGGTTGGTTTGACCCTTGAGAGACCCCACGACCACCCCTATCACCAAGCCCATCAAGTCCATACTCCTAAGCCAAAACCCAAGGTCAAACCTAAATTTGATAAAGAGCGCAATGACCCCTGGCGCCAGGCTGTTGCAATGGGAGTGCCTTGCTGGTTGTTACACGGCTCATCCACTGCTGATCTCCGAGATCTGGTAAAATTGCTGAGCAGGAAAATTGATTTGCTGAAAAGAGATCAGTCACTAGGGAGGCCTTTAGCCCCTGACAAACCCACACCCTCAGCACCACAGAAAGATTTGATTGACATGAAAGATACATCGCCAAAAAAAACTAGGCCCCGGGGAGGACAGTGAGCCACTCTGCCTGGAGGGTGTTAGCTATGCAGTGGCCCTCTAATCAGAATTTACCAATGTGAGACATTACCCACTGCCAGCAACCATGAAGTCAGACATTGACGGGGTGGTACCTACCTTCTAACCTAACCCTGCCGGTTGAATACGACCGAGCATGTTTTTGGTTTTGTTTTGGTTGGTTTTTTTTCCTTTTTCTGTGTTCACAGGAACCCTGAATGAACTGCACATGAAAAGATGAATTAAAAGACCATTGAAGATAAAGCGCAATTAGTGAATTGCACTCGAGATGCTGCTGAGTCATTGTATATTTAAATTGTGATCAAGTTAAATTAATGATGTAGTGTTTCACCTCAATCCTAATACAACTTCCTTTGATTTGTAGCCAGAAAGACCCATAACGGCCATATTCCCAAGCTTATGTTAAGTACACTGAACTTATGGAAACACACACCTACAAAGAAAACTTGAACTTAGCCACTGTAGTTATACAGGAAAATGAGATGTTTTCAAAAAAATGAGTAGACCAAACCAAGGAAGTATAATACTGAATGTTACAAAATTATAGAGCCAAATTCAGATTGCTGGCACAATTTTACTTTTACCAAACCTATAATAGTGTATTGTCTTTGGGGCTATAAAGATACACAATTCTTATTTGAATTTATGATTGACACAATTACATCTGAACCTGTTGAGAAGAGCACAGAACCTGTGCCCCAAACTTTTACAAGTGTACCTACCCAGACACCCATTAGTCTGACTCCTTACATCTACAACACCGGCCCTTACATAATTAAAAATACTGGTCAACAACAAGTACTGTTTAATGCATCATACTCGCTCAAGCATGTGGAATTGTCAATGCAGATTAATGTCTCTGTGATTAAACCTACCTGTTCACCATTCCTGGGTACATCTTACACAGGATGGTCACATAGTTACCTCGATAGACTCTTATCTCTCCAAAATGATTAAAAAGAGATGTAACTGGTGTCTTGGGAACAAGACCGAGAGTCCTAAACAGCATAGATGCAGAAGTACTTGCCAACAAACTGGCCACAGTGACCAATAATCTAAATGGATTAAAATATCCTTTGCAGTCTTCTCTTTCAGCTCTAAGAACTAGCCAATGGTTCCTATCAAATATGTTGCCTCAGTGGGGAGAAATGAGAAAGACCACCAGTTAATTACAAATGCACTTGATGTGGCCCAAAATAACATTTCTCTAGCCCTTAGTTGTGTCCAAGCTCAGCTGTGGATGCAATCAATGGCAGCTGCAAATATATGAGAAGGTGAGGAAGGTACCTTACCTACTGAAAGTTGAAAAATAATTTGGGATAATGCGATTGAATTCAAAAAGAAGTTTCAATCTTGGTGACATTTAGTTAATTTCACTTATGATCCCACTGACAATACAGCCATAGCTTTTGTCTCGACCATACACAATGCTTCGGTGTATACCATATACCCAATTATTGCACTGGGAGTGAGCCAACCTGGAACTATACTCTATCCCACAGAGCATAGAGTGTAGGCCCAGCAAAATGGAAGTAAATGGCAAACTGTCGATGCTGACGCATGTATTGTGCGAGAACAACAAGGGTTTATCTGTGAAAGTAACACCATCAAAGCCCAAGACATTTGCCTCAATACTGAACCGAACAGTTGTCATTTTGAAATACACCCCGATGAAAAACCTGAGACTGTACTTGCATATATTGGAAAAATATGTGTTTGTGTAAGAACCCCTTGTAATTTTTTGTTCATAGATGATGTTATTACAAGTAATCACTCAAATATTTGTGTTTGTAACTTTACTAGAAATATGGGATGTGACTTCAATTACTTAGCTCCTATTACGTCTTATCAACTGTTACAATCTAATTACACCCTGAACAAAAATTTATTGCCTACCCCCATCGGGATGAATCCCACCTTGGTGAGGAGTATTAGAACGCAAGGGGGTTTATTTTCTGCCAAATTTGCCCTTTAACACAACACCTCCTTACTCCCCAATTAGGTGCATCTGCTCCAAGTATACCATAGCATACTTGTGTACTATATGGAATAAACTCACATATTACTTCACAACTGAAGTCTGTGTCCACTGGCAAGTTTATATGGATCCATTCATACCCTCAACAGTCTGTCAGTCTCTAGAATATGAAACTAAGCATATTGGACTCTTCAAGGAGACTATGCATCCAGATGACTTTGGGGAATTCTTTCACAAAGCTGAGAACACAGGCAAGTTTAGGAGGAAGTCATTCCCAGCAAGTACCGAGGGAAGATTTCAACAATCAAAAGGGGACAACAGAAAGACGCATATACTCCTACAAAGCTCATTATGGAAACGATCTTCCTGCTCACTCATCTAGCACACAATGAACTGTGAAATTTTAGAGGATGAGCAAGAACACTGGGTGGTGTTCTGCAATGCAGGTGTTAAGAATCTGTAGGAGATCTTGTCACAAGAAGCACAAGGAAGTCAAGCAAAAATAAAGCATATTCTGTATGCTTATTCTTACCATGTAAGCTGGTAACATAGCACAAAATCTACTCCTGATTCCAGAAACTGGAACTGTACTCCATAGCTAAGCTAATCTTCTTCCTATGCTAGTCATGACATTAAAGTAACATGATGTCCTGACTAACTTTTAAGTAAACAGGATTTCCAGCTATAACTAGTATTTAATGTAATAGGCAAGTGGGAAACGAGGAAGGAAGCAAAGCAAGCTATCAGTCATCATTGTTAAAATCCTATCTATCCTATCCTATTCATTCACCACCACCAGCTGCTAATCAGACTTCAGGTCTCACAAGGTTTGATGCTTGACAGGTACTTGGGTCTGGGATATTGCAGAGAAGCTGCCAAGGCTTGTCCTCAGACTATCACCACTTGCTGCTCACACACCTGGACACCAAGCACACTGCACATCCAGAGTAAATACAAGGCTCTGGGGGCCAAACTGAAGGACACAAGCATCCATCTGGTTTTCTTCACTTTGCTGAGGAAAATATAAGACTGAAAGCAAAAGGAAGGACAAGAAAAGTGTGAGACCAGCTCAACAGGACAGGGCATCAAGTAAAAGAGCACACTGAAGAGGCTAAGGTACTCAATAACTTTGCCTCAAATTTTACTGTTAAGGTCTGTACTCTGGCCTTCCTGGTCCCTATGACTGACTGGTGGCAGAGATGGGGGTGGGGAAGGTGTATGAAGCAGCACACAGATGATGTTAAGACCAAGGGGAGGAGACCCTGGGGAACTACAGGCCAGTCAGCATAACTCATCTCCAGAAAGACTACGAGGCAAATTCTCCTGGAAACCACATCCTGAAGAACAAAAATATGTCTGGGAACAGCCAGGACTTGCCAAGTACAAGTCACACTTTGTCAACCTGACTGTCTTTTGTGATTAGGCTACAGATGACAATAGAGTAGTCAGACTTAGCAAGGCTTCTGACAGTCTCCCATAGTATCTTTTAAACCAGATTATTAAAATATGGGAAAGTGGACAATAATGTAGGTGGAAAAATCAGCTCAACTGCCAGGCTTGGAAGGTTTGAGACCAATTGTACAAGAAACAACGGACAGCTGTCTCCTAGTAGCATTTCTTGGGGTCAACACTAAGCTGATACTTTTAACATCTTTATTAATGGTCTGAAAAATGGGACAAAGCATGTTCTCTGCCAGTTCACAGCTCATACATAACTTGGAGAGCATCTGGCACTGGAAGGCGGGGCTGCCATTCACAAAGACATTCATCAGGCCACAGAACATCACTGACAGGGGCTCACTGAAGTTCAAGACAGGCAAATGCAAAGTGCTGCACCTGGCACAACCCCAAGTATCAGCAGAGGCTGGTGACCAGCTGGCTAGGTTCTAGTTTGGCACAACAGGCCTTCAGGGTTTGTAATTTACATCAGCAGTGGGCCCTTACTGCAACCAAGGGAAAGTATGCTGAACAGTTTCAAACAGAGCATAACCAGGAGGTTGGTGAAGTGTTTATTCCCCTCTGTTTGGTTTTTTTGAGACTCCACTGGAGTACAACACTCAGTTTGTGGCTGTCCTGTACAACTCATTTGCCATAGTGGAGCAAGTCCAGCAAAGGCCACCACAGGGCCTATACAGTCCTAGGAACAGAGGGCGAATAGGGAAATTTTAGTGCTGTCTTTCTCTGTTGCATTCTCCAGGAGGTAGTTGGAGCTAGAGTCCTTCTTTGTGACTAGTGAGTGAGTCAATAGACAACTCACATAAAGGGAAAGTCTGTGCGGTAGAAGTGTATCAATGTTTAAATACTCTCACTTTGCAAAGATGTCGTGGTTTAACCCCAGCTGGCAACTAGGACCATGCAGCCGTTCACTCACTTCACCCTTTCCCCCGCAGGGTAAGGTGAAGAGGAATCAAAAAACCTCATGGGCTGAGATAAAGACAGTTTAAGAGAACAGCAATGGAAGAGGAAAAAAAAAAAACCAACCCCAACAACCACACACCAAAAAACCTAGCCCCTCCTAAGTAGGGTATGGTATATGGTATGGAATATTCCTTCGCCCAGCTTGTCCTGTCTATGCTCCCTCTCAACTTCTATAGGAAGCTGAAAAAGTCCTTGACTTAACATAAATGTTATTTAGCAATAATTAAAACAACGTGTTATCAACATTATTCTCATACTAAATCCAAAACACAGCAGCTACTAGGAAGAAAATTAGCTCAGCTGAAACCAGGACAAAATGCTACTCAAAGTTTGTGCAATCTCCATTCTTAAAGACACTTACAACTTGGTGGGGCAGGGCCTGAAGCAACCTGATTCAAGGTAGCCCTTACTCTGAGTGAAGAGGTGAATTAGATAACTTGAGCTACCCTCCAGTTCCAGCTACCTCATGACTCTTCCACAACAGACACCCTCAGAGGGCTGCACATTCAATGTGTTCACCAGACATACCAAAAGCACACTTAATGGTAGTCAGTGGTTCTGCCCTACACTAGGTTCTTCTCTGCCTGCAAGAGCAAAACCAAACTAACATCAGAAGTGAGTGAAAAAGCACACATCGGGAGTTCTTTCCAAATACAGAACTATAGTTCCACCTCCTAAGGAGCACCAAAGTTAAAAGCCTCATAGCTGAATGCAACAATCTAGCAGTTTTGATAACTTTAACCATCTCACCTTCCTTAGCAGTACCCAAGATTTTCTGTAAATATTGCCCCAGTGGTGACTTTATTTTTAGGTAACTGCTGTAACCATGTTGCAACTCTTAGCTCCTAGCATACTTGCTAACTAAAATAAATTATTAAGGAGAAGGCTACTTCTAAAAATTGTTATAAAGAAAGTAAAACTAAGAAGTGAGCTATCAGTGAGACCACCTCAAAATCACTTGTTGATATCAATCAACAATCCTTATGCTCACACAGCTGTTCCTCCTATCAAGTCTTTCCTTCCTGTGCAAGCTGGATCAGGAAATCCGATTCAGCAAGAAGAGTCTCAGGGAGAAGTGGGGCTTTTTGTTTTGTTTTTAAAAATTAAAGCATCATCAGTTCCCGACTTTACACGCAGCCAGTAGAGTCATACAGGTGAATGACAGACTTAAGTCAGCGCTGGTGCCATAAGATGCTCAAGTTACAGCCTCAGGACAGCTTTAAAAATGTCAGTGGATAACAACAAACTGATCTAAATTTACGCCTATTAAGTATGCAACCACAGTCCAGATTTTCTGTAAGTGGCAGTTACGATCATATAGGAAATCTATGTATATCATCTTATCCTCAGGCTTGGGTGATTCAGAAAACTCTTACAGGTGTGCAGGTAGAAGGGACACTGTATCTTACCCACAAAATAAATACAAAGCCATTTTGGCAACCTCTGCTTTTGACCTTCTCAACCCTACAGCACCATACATTGTCTTTTCAATACAATAGGTTGCCAGAGCACCCATTGTGCATTCCCCTCCCATATACATTACAGCTGTAACCTGTATCAGTCTCAAGTGTAGATCAGGTCAAACACTAAGTTCAAAAAACCATCAGGATTTAACAGCCTATGACTTCGAATTTCACCTGGAAGCCTGAACTCAATGTGAGTTACTGAGCTACAGCACTCTGTGAAGGCATTTAGCACGTGTTATGCCTTGGAAGAAGGTGGAACTCACCACCAAAGCTCTTCCAATCAGTTTGTATCAAATAAAGGCAAGAAATGCCAGGTTCCTCACACTTACGACTTGTAAGAGCAGAAAAGATGCCACATCTTTTAAACAGCGCATTTTCTTGAAGAAAAACAACAGCCAAATCAGGAGAGTTCTCACTATCAGACCCCCTTTGGTAATCAGTCTGCATTTCTTTTGAGGGTATCATTTATATGTTCAGATTCTTCACAAAGAGCTTCAACAAAGCAATAATTATCAAAAAAATCTAACAATTTTACTGTAAGTCTTGAGAATTTATGCCATTTCCTAGCATCATTTGAATAAAAGCATATAACTCAGACATTCCTAGTCCTTGCTGTTGAGAAACTGTACTTAAATGTACTGCAGCACTACAAGAGAAGCCACGGAGAGCTCTCAGCATGTATCACATATAGTGGTCTCACCCAAATATCTGTTCCAGCAACTCCAAGATATCTATCAGTGAATAAGGTTGAACTATGAACAGGCTTTTCAGCTCTGCACAGTTCTGAAAGGCAAAGAAAGGGAAACACCAACTCCTGGTTGTATGAACTCACCTGGTCCCAGCAAGCACTTGCCAACCAACAAGTGCCAAAATACTGTACAAGCAGATTTTGTAATGGCACATTACACTAGCTGAGATTCGTCGCCTCTTAGTGATACTTAGCTCCAAGTCCCTCCGCTACTGAGTTGCATGCTCCAGAGAAGCTAGAGGTCAATACCTCCAAGAAAGACAGAACAGACCACTTATCTGCTGCCACCACTGAAACAAGATATAGCTGACAAAAAAAAAACCCAAACAAAACAACAACTATCATACAGCCAGGACAATGGTGAGGTATTACTACTGAAAAGACTGCTATCCCTCAGATTATGACATTCTGCGATGCAGACATTCAATGTAAACAACATTTTCCCAACAGCAACTCTTCCCTAATCTAAGTGCATCAGGGTGCACTACAAAGCTAGCAGAGCCCAGTTCAGTTATGAGGATCATTCACATTTCAGCACCTTTGTATTAAGAGCCAAAAGAAAACCCTTAGAAGGTGAGAAAGAAGGGGCCTGTTAGACGAGTAAAACAATTTGCTGAGTCAGCACTGTGTTTGAGATTCACAGAATCATACAATCGTTGGGGTTGGAAGGGATCTTAAAGATCATCTAGTTCCAAACCCCCTGCCATAGGCAGGAACACCTTCCACTAGACCAGGTTGCCCAAAGCCCTGTCCAACTTGGCCTTGAACACCTCCAGGGATGGGGCAGCTACAGCTTCTCTGGGCAGCCTGTGCCAGTGTCTCCCCACGCTCAGAGTAAAACATTTCTTCCTGATATCTAATCTAAATCTCCCCTTTTTCAGTTTAAAACTGTTACCCCTTGTCCTACCATTACACCCCCCTGATCAAGAGTCCCTCCCCAGCTTTCCTGTAGGCCCTTTAGGGACTGGAAGTGGCTACAAGGTCTCCCAAGAGCCTTCTCTTCTCCAAGCTGAACAATAACAACTCAGCCTGTCCTCATGGAGAGGTGCTCCAGCCCTCTGATCATCTTTGCGGCCTCCTCTGGACCCACTCCAACAGGTCCATGTCCTTCTTATGTTGGGGACCTCAGAGCATCAATACTGAAATACTGAATATGAAATTCGCAAACATATGTAGCATAAGTAACCCACCTGGGCTGCTGAATTGTGGCAAGATATTGCTGACCGGCTAGGGAACCTAGGCATAAAGGTACGTCATGTAGACGCACACGTATCCATGAATTGGGCCACCGAGGAACATTGAAACAGTCAGCAAGTGGATCAGGCTGCTAAAAATTTTCCAGACAGACTTGGACTGGGAACATAAAGGTGAACTATTCTTAGCTTGGTGGGCCCATGACACTTCAGGTCATCAAGGAAGGGATGCAACATATAAATGGGCCCGTGAGTGAGGGGTGGATTTAACCATGGACACTATTGCACAGGTTATCCGTAACTGCAAAACATAAACCAAAATCAGGCAAGCTAAATGGTTAAAACCTTTGTGGTATGGGGAACAATAGCTGAACTATAAGTACGGGGAGGCTTGGCAAATTGACTACATCACACTCCCTCAAACCCGCCAGGGTAAGCGCTATGTGCTTACAGTGGTGGAAGCAAGCACCGGATGGTTGGAAACCTATGCCGTGCCCCATGCCACTGCCCAGAATACCATCCTGGGCCTTGAAAAGCAAGTCTTGTGGTGACATGGCACTCCAGAAAGAATTGAGTCAGACAATGGGACTCATTTTAAAAACAATCTTATAAGTAATTGGGCAAAAGAACATGGCATTGAATGGATATCTCACATTCCCTATCATGCACTCGCTTCTGGGAAAATTGAGCGATGGACTGTTAAAAGCCACCCTGAAAGCAACAGGGGGTAGAACCTTTAAAATCTGGAACAAGCACTTAGCGCAAGCTACCTGGTTAGTTAATATCAGGGGATCCATCAATCGAGCTGGTCTTCATCCAGTCAGACCTTTTACATACTGTAGAAGGGGACAAAGTCCCTGTGGTGCATGAAAGGAATATGCTAGGGAAAACTGTCTGGGTTTTCCCTGCTTCAGGCAAAAGCAAACCCGCTAATGGGACTGTTTTTGCTCGAGAACCTGGATATACTTGGTGGGTAACGCTGAAGAATGGAGAAGTTCAATGTGTACCTCAAGGGAATTTAACCCTTGGTGACAATACTCAATTCTGAGCTGTATGATGCTGATAATACTAACAGTGTTCAGTAAGTGTTTTTCAGGAGAACATAGTGGTGATGAAACCTGAGCTAGCTTCATCAAGTGGCATCCAGCAAATTCTTCAAGATGAACTTGCTACCCGTGGGTACAAACCACAGTGAATTTCATACCATCTTTCCTGCCCTGAGATGAGATCCTGCAATCATGAACTAAATGGACTTAATGAACTTTTGTATATAAGGATAAATCGTAGATGAGTCACCTGCATGTATCCATACATTATATGTGGGTGTGTGTAGATTTGATAGATAAAAGTAATAGTGATCTGAGCAAGAAGCAAATGGTATGGAATAAGGGGTGGAATGCCCCGGTTTGAGGTAAAACAGGACCAATTTTGTTCAGTAACTTTGCTTCTTAGCTAGGCCTCTTCTAACTACTGAAATTAACAGCATATTGTGCAGACAATGTTCACTCTCAGAGTGATCAGACCAATGTTTATAGTTGATCTCAAGGCATGGTATGCAGAGAGGCTCTTGCTTATACTCATTGCTATAACACCCAAGGCCAGCTCACTTTGTTACTTGCCCTGTTGGAGGGTCGGAAGCTGAAAAGTGTACAGGTGTCCCACCTGCAGGGAGGAGCGGACAAGACGGGTGACCCAAAACTGACCAACAGGGTCATCCCATCTGCCTCATGCTCAGTATAAAAGCTGAGGGATCAAAGGGTCAGCCCTCTTTCTTCAATGGCTGACGTCTGAGAAGGACTCTGTTTGTCTGCCTTTGATGCCAATCCTGAATCCAGATCTGGAACCCAAGTCCAGTTCATCACTGAGTCCAGCCTGGGACTTCCCCAGTGCCAGCCGGTGACATGACTGTCATCCTGGGCACTTGATACCGTTTTGTATATATTTCATGATTTTATTTTTTTATTTTATTATTAATATTTAATTAAAGTAGTTTAGTTCCTTCCAAACTCATAAGTCTCTTTTCCCCTCCTTTGCCTCTCTGAAGAGAGGTGGAGGGGTGAATCTGTCACTCAGCCTAAGCCACGACATAACTATTGACAATACACTCTGCTCCTATTCTAGATGCTTAGCTGATCCTTTCATTGTTGGACCTATTGAAGAACATAAGGCTCATATTAATGGAAATATTTACAAAAATCTACTACAAATACTTCAGAGATCTTTGAAGAAATCTAATGCAAAAATGAAGTATATAGATCTCACTAAGTTAGGACATCATCATAAACAAGTCCTGAAGAGAGGGACACAAAGCATTTCATTCTAGATGAAGTTAGGAAACAACAATATAGTGATAGCCTATTGACAAAGTTAAAGAGAAAACACAATCCTTGGAAGTTTACTGAAGATACCAGGATTTTTCAGTCCCAGCAGTTTCAAGCAATCAGCATCTACTATAGCATCACAAAGGTTTTAGTTTTATGCTTGCCCTCAATACACAACTTTTCTAAAGAAAGCATTCACGCTCTTTGTAAGGCTTGAAGGGAACCCTGTTCCACAATCCACATTCAATTCCCCTGACAATACATCTCTACTCCCACTAAATACATTGCTTTATCCTCCTCAACTTACATCCATCCATCACATTACATCCATCCCCACAGCACCTCTCCAATGGGTTACTCCCCCAGATTAATTATCTGTATCAAGGGCCCTGTTGTAATTCTGCCCCAACCCTTTCACTCATACTTTGCAGCATTTCCCCACCTGTGTCCACATCCTTTTGCCTGCTGCCACTGTATAAAATCCATGCTGAGATTCCTGCATACAATCTCACATCTTGTTTTCATTTCACACAGGCTTCCTCTGCTCTTGCTTACATATAAGGAAAACTGCAGGGCATAACTACTGTTTAGGATGAAAGAACAAACAGGTTCAGACACCAAAAAAAGCTTTTGATAGTGTTTTGTATGTAAGTTGGACATCAGTGACATTCGATTTTCATCTCTAGAACAGTCCCTACACCTTGCTGCCTTGAAACACAAGCCCGTACCTTTTTCACTTCTGGGATGAAAAATTATTTGAAGTTTCACTGACTCTCACTACTTGTCAGAGAGCAACAATTAACTGCAGGCAGACCTGAAAGAAATACCCGTGTCCCACGTTTGCTGCAACCCCCAGTTTCATGTGGAGTTATATTCCTTATCAGCCACACTCACCTCTTTTGTTAGGAAAGGAGTAAGCACATTCATATCTGTCAGTCTGAGGCGTGTGATAATATATAATTTTGTGGTGGTTTGCTAAAGGATTTGCCCGGAGATTGGCACATTAACATAGTCACAGGCTTTAAACCTACAAGTCCTCATGTGAGAGCCTAAGACTAATTCCTGTCTAAAGTTCTACACTGCTCTCTGTATGACTGCATACTCCCCCTCTGTTACTCTCCTCTAATGAAGAGAGAGTTCCTACTATATTCCAGGGCAGGGTAGAAATGTTCTTATTCTCGTATTTCTGCAAGAGTGTTACTTCAAAATTTCATCAGAAGCACCTGCTTGTAGAAGACCACAAAACTCTTCAGCAAGGTTTCATAGTATTACCATGTTTAATAAGCTTTGCCCGTATCTTTTACTATCTGAACTATGGGGAGCATTAGATGAGTGCTAAACTCAGAAGCCACAGTTTCAGGAAGTCAGTACAAAAGCCAGGTGTAGCAGCAGCACATCTTGAATTTTCCCTTCATTCTAAAAGTTGACATGAGATCTGTCCTTGTGTTACCCTTCTACCCCTGGAATTTAATAGTTTCCTTCCAACATATTAAGCCTCAATAAAGTAATCTCATCTGACTACAAACTTGCTCTCTATTGACAGAAGTATCAAAGCTCAATCACTTGCTTCAGAAACCTAGAAACGCACGTGCTTGTTACATCACAGAAATGATTCTCCTTGTTAACAAGAATTCTCCTTGCACATCCCTCCAGTTAAAAGCTAGTAATTCTTAGAGCTGCTTTATACCTCTGCTATAATGGGAAAAAGCCTGTATATGCCCTACCATACTCTGAATATGAGAGAACATCTTGTTGAGGCCATCTCAGTTATAAATTTACACTAAAAAGCATATATGATAAGCTCATAAGGCTTAGGGGACACCTTATGACCATGTTTTAATTTAAAGGGTGGCTACAAAGAAGATGGAGACTCCCTTTCTACAAGGAGTCACATAGAGAAGATGAGAAGTAATGGGTACAAGTTACTCCAGGGGAGATTCTGATTGGACATAAGAGGAAATTTTTTTTCACAGTGAGAACAATCAGCCACTGGGATAGTCTCCCCAGAGAAGTGGTGAATTCCCCAACAGACACTTACGATTCGGCTGGACAGAGTTCTGGGTCATCATTGTGAACTTTTGCCAAGAAAGGTTGGACCAGATGATACTTGAGGTCCCTTCCAATCTGGTATTCTATGATGCTAGATTCACTCCTCTTTATCCAATGACAACTGGATCAGTGAACAAGAGCTACCTTGGAAACAGCAAGTTTCAACTTCATCCATCAGCCCTAACACAAAATATGAACCTGTGGCCGACCAACCTTATTTGTGGCATCCCCACAAACGAACGGGCTAGGAGCACAGGCCTCACCTCTGCAACACCACGGCTAATAGCTACAGACTATATGTAATAGATGGCATAGCTGGGTATTGTCAAAATAAACTGATATACTGTCAGACTTGGTTCTGGAGTGCTACAATGTCCACTGTAATCACTAAGAGAGTTACAGGACTTATATACCAGCACTCAAAATACAGGAAAAATCTTTGACACCACTAAAACCATAGGATTTAAACTGTACCTGCTGCACTTCTTTCTACTGCCAAGTACATGCCTCACCGAACTGTTTTTAGGATTGCCACAACAGTAAGTAGTCCATGGTATTTTAAAAAAAGCAGATGTCTCCACATCTGAAAACACCAGTCACAGACCACCTCGGTCCCTTCCACTACTAGCAGGACTACAAAGCTCTACCAGAACTGCTTCTCTCAGTTTAAAGTGCCATGTTTATTCATCTTGACTGTACTGAAGAGTTTGCATATGTGCAACTTCCCTGACTGCAGATGAAACAAAAGTAAGAGCTCCTTCAGAACCTTTATACCTGCATCTTCAGAGCTACTGCAGCAGCAGCCACCAAGCCTCAGGAACTGAGGAAATCCCCAGTCACAGGGGTACAAGGTCTGCACAAGGACAGCTGCAAGGTCTAAGTTCACTTCCTTCCAACTACTTCCTGCCAAAGTTTTCACTTCAGTAACTTGTAACTGATACTAGCTTCCAACTTCACCAGTCACAGTCGATTGCCAGAACAGGGAATAGCAGCAACAGATCAGTTGCTGGTCCTGGAAGGGTCTATTAGTACAAACACAGCAAGACTACCCCTCCTGTCTTTCAGCTCCATGAGGAACACAAGTCCTTGCAGACAGCTGGGTACTACCTTCAGACTAAAACCTGGAAAGCATCTCCTCCTCCTACATAGTGCACAGTAGCCATCTTCATTTGAGTGTAGAATAGCAGTATTACAAACTTGTTTCAGCACCATCTCAGAAGAAACACTTCTAGGAACCACCTGGACTAAAGACCTGTCCCACTATTTTCATCCCTCTGAAATCAGGTATAGACACTAACTTGCCACTCAGATCTCCACAAAAGCTTTTTTAGCCATCTTCAAAGTAATACTTTAGAGCGGTTATCTAACTCAGTCTTTCTCTCACACAAACCACTAGACAGATCAAAGATTTGATATGATTCTCTTGCTGCTGTTGCCACTGATCGTGTCATTATAAATCTGCTGTTGGGCCTAAGGCTCCCAATACTGTTGTTGCAGTTAGTCTTTTGCCACTCAAATTCTTGCCGCCTAGATAACAGCAATGCAGGACAGGTGGAATTCAGGGCAAGGGCAGAAAAAAAAGGAGCACAACAGCAGCCTTTTTTTTCTTTAAAAAAAAAAGCAAAGTGGAAAAAAGGAATTCGGAACACTTACCTGTACGGACTGATGGAATTCTAACCACACCTCATGCGGCAATTCACTTTCAGGAATTGAAAGCAGTAGCTCAAAACAACTCCTGGAAAAGTAAGAGGCAAGTAAGCAAGCTACCTGAACACATTCTGCTGTTACGTTAAACAACATCTGTGGCACATATTACTTCACATTCAGATAAGAAACGACAGTAACATTGAAACATGTTTGACTGCACAAATCAATTAAAGGCATGAGTCGTCACATGGAAAGAATGCTCCTTTTTAGTATGCACAACCTTGCTAGGCGAAGATTGCAGGTACTCTTGTAATACAAGGTAGTCTGTTCAAGGTGGCTCAGGAACACTGCATTACAGAAATTTCTGCTCCTTCCTCTCACAAAGGAGCCCTAATATCCATTCTGAATAAAACCCATTTGACCCCAGGATGGTCTCTTTGCCTAGAGGGAGAACAAAAGCATGCTTTACCTAACTTAAAGTGTCAGTGCTGACATATATAAGAAAATAAAACTAAAGAACAGCTTGACAGAAGAAGACACACGCATCAGCACAGAAATGGACCTAGAGAACAGACCCTAACAGTAACCTAAAAGCAACAGACTGACAAACTATGTCAAGAGGTGCATCAGCAGAAAAATGGACCTGCAGAATAGATTCCTAAAAATAGCCTATGAGTCTTTGATGGCCTGGGGCAGGGGAAACATCCAAATACCTACGGTGCAAACTCCAACAAGCTCAAGAGCTTACCAAATCAAAAAACCCCCACCCATATTTGACCCAATGGTGATTGATATCAATCACCATTGATATGTCTATCAGAGATATTCAGCTTAAAGTCAGAGTTAAACAGATCAGATTGTAAAGTTCCCAGTTCATTAATTCAGGGAGCTGCTGTACTTGTGTACAGCTATCTACACAACGCAGGTGAAGAACATTCCCTTATTTCTTTGTTAAGCCAAGCTCCTGCTTAAAAATACTAGTCACCCAGTCTTGATTTTATACCCAGGAAGGTTTGTTACATCCATTTTCAACTGTGACAACAATTAATGTCAGTATTTGAGTCAGCCCCATCACAGTGGCATGTGAACTTCTGCAACGCATCAAGTTTTCCAAGTAAAAATTCAGGAAAGTAGGAAGGGTTCAGAAAGTTTTAACATCTCTGAAATATCCAGCAAATTTGAGACCTATATATCCCATATATACATTCAGATTCCAAGAACAGAAGGGGGAAGAAAGCAAGACCTACTTGATGTTCCCTCTTTTAGACCATCCAGTCAATGCTATCCTTTTTCAGAAACAAAAAGAAAACAATGTATTTAGCACATCCATCTCATTTCAGGGAAAAGCCTTGGAGAACAAGAATCACCATTTTCTAGGAGACAAAGCAATGGCAGGACTACTGCCTATATTGTTCTCAAATAGAGGCTATCTAACCTCACACAGGACATATGGGTTACCTAAATCCCAACTGCTGCACAGAATAATTTGACCTTATCAAACTAAAGGTGTTAACCGATGACACTGTCTTGAGATTCACAAGATTTACACACAGCAAAAATGTTCTCATAAATCATGACAATACAAGGAAAGAAAATTGGACTAAGACTTCACAAACAATAAATGCACTAAATAATTGCTAAGCTACACCTGCATTGTTAACATAGT
Source organism: Pluvialis apricaria (assembly GCA_017639485.1). Lineage (NCBI taxonomy): Eukaryota > Metazoa > Chordata > Aves > Charadriiformes > Charadriidae > Pluvialis > Pluvialis apricaria. Next base: position 22,364 of record CM030027.1, on the reverse strand, counting down.
TCCAACTCATGCTATTTTTTCTGCAAAACCTCCACTGCCAAATATTAAATAGAAGAATGACAGGACAACACGTTCAGTCTTACCATAGACAGAAAAGCTGAGCTTGGGAAAGGGGAAAAGGAAGAGATGACCATAAAGCAAACATGAGTTTCAAAACTGCTTAGTACCCAAAAAGAATGACTGTCCTTTCCCCCTTCCTCTGGACTTGATAAATACATTGAACAATTACCCGCAAAATGCTGTGCCTAATCAGTTTTTAGACAGATTCAGCAGTCACATAACAAGATCAAGTGGACAAATACTGAATTAACATCTGGTCATCCTTTTCACATTTCAGAAGTTTGCCTTCGCTGCCCAATCCTGTTTCTTTAAACCTTTAAATAGAGGTTTAGACCAGCAAAAGCTCTACGCATTCTATTAGACAGGCAGAAAATACTATAGCCTTCATCACTGTCATTCAGTTATTATTCACATAATCAGGACCAAAATCTCAATCATTACTATGCCCATGGAAAAAGTGGGCAACAGGATCGCCAGATATTCCAACTGCCATAGGTCTCAATATTATAAAATAATCAGGACTTACTTTTCCCTTGTACTCAAGCCTGGCAATACAAGTTAATTCACTAGTCCAGATGTCTAGACCCAGGTGGTTGCTACTAGACTATCAAAAACAACTTTACAAAGCCTCACAGCAGCTGCATTTTAACATAAGCAAAAAAAACCCAACAAAACAGAAGAAAACCAACCCCCCAAAAAATCACTAAGTATGTGTGCAATTTTCACCCACATCATACAGACTCCTTCCATCAAATAAAACATTTGCAAACTTCACGGTCAATGTGCTTTTGAAGAGCCTTTTGATGCACACCTCATTTTCAGACTTAAAGTCAACCAATCCTATCTACTTGCACTCTTTTAATTCCTGGAAATACTTTATCGCCTGTTGTAGTAACACAGGACTGAGCTGAACCAAGAACCAAAAATTCTCTTGTTGTGAGTCCTTAAGTCTTCCTCAGGATCCCAACACCAAGCACTCTAGTTTGGAAATCACTCCATGAGAAATCTGGAGCTCTGGATGTATAGCCACTGTATAAAACAACTTACAGAACAACTGCAAAAGTAATATCCCAGATATTCCAATTACTATTTCCTTGGCAGAAAAATAATTAGAATTCTAAGTCAATTGCCTAAATTTTTGTTATGAGAATTGACTCAAACATACAGCTGCAAGAAGACTAGCTACCCTTTCACACTAGCAAGGGAAAGGAACGGCCATTTAGCTTAATTCTTCCTTTTGATCCTTACACAATACTTCAAAACACACCACTACCCTTGAAAGCCAATCTCCTTCTCTATTGCAATGCAATCAAATGGAATTTAGGTATCATGGCTAAGACCACAAATCAAAATAACAGGATCACTTCATGAAGTCAAGCCTTTCTACCCCACAATACCTACCTACACAAAACTCAATTCCAAACTTTAATCACATTTTTTACAAATAAACTGTAATAGGTGCCTGAATGATTCCATTATTAAAAAAAAGACCCATCTCAAACACTCAACTTCAAAATATCTTTTAGAAGGTCTCCTAGATTTGAATTTCTTTATTTTGCAAATAATAACTCTAGGCAAAAATCAACACTTTATTTGCATACAATTATTCTGTAATCACTTTATACCTCATTCTAATCACTTCATACCTCATTCACTATTGTTTTTAAGACAGAAATTTTAAAAAGTAAATTCTAAAATATTTCAGAATTGTGTTCATATTTAGATTGCATTAGAAAACTTCTACCCTAAGCTTTTTAGAGTTAAAAAGATGACTAATTATACATCAGATAATCAGCAGGAATAGTTCACCTGTTGCCAGGAATTATCCTGCATTTGTTAAGAGTTGAGTTAGCTCTTAATGACAGACAGCAGAGTGGTACATGCAAGTTAGAGAATCAAATGCCAACAGTTTATTAGGTTGAGAAATGCTTTGTTAGATAGACAAAGCAACGAACCGTCACATGTGCCTCTTCACATGTTGTTATGGAAAGCAAGCACACTCTTCCTAGAAGCAATGTGTGTTAGACTTGGTAGGTACAACCAGTTGGTGAAACACAGCTCAAGAAGTTTGGTCTTATCAATTGAATCCAGTTTTGCTCCTTAGACCAGATGGCATTCCGTTCTCCCGTCTCTTTTTATGGTTGAAAAGCACATAAGCATCTTCTCCAAGATGTAGAAATGGTAAACTCCCTTGCAGGCCAGAGCCATCACAGCAAGCACAAAGAAGTACAAAGCAGTCAAATATTAGCTACTGGCAAACACAACGTGAACTCTTTCTACTTTGTTAACTTTAATCCACTAATCTTAGGACCATATAAATCATTTTCACATGGAAGTAAAATTTCCATACTGATGGTAATCACTATCCTCAGAAAAAAAGCACTTACAAAAGTTTGAGTGAGCAATCAGCTTCAAGGGCTTCCTAAGATACATGAGGGCAGCCAGCTAACTAAATCTTGGTGAAAGACACCTTTGATATGGCTAATCCTTTATTAATTCTTCTACAGAGGCAGCACCTTTGGTATAGTAATACTGGGGGCTAAGGGGAATGTGTTGTGCTTTGTGGCTGCAGAAACCAGCAGTCCAAGTGCTACTTGAACAAAGCAGGTATGTCCCTTCACAGCCATGACCAAGAACATTCCTGTTCCCCTACAATCATTTGTCAGATCTGTAAACTACAAGAGCAACTGCTCCAAATTTCCTTTTATTTCCTAAGGTTAGACAGTGGACTAACAAGGTCTCACACTGCATCACAGCATCACGTTTCTTATGGGGGGCACAGTCTCTACATCATGTTAGATTTACTGTGAACACACAATTGACCTGGTCAGGTGGCAGGGGAAGCCACAGTATACTGAGTTTTGCTGCTACCAGGCTCATCCCGCTGAGAAGGATATCGGGAAGAGAAAGTTCTTCCCCCCTTCTCCCGGAGAGATGTTGGAAGGGAAGGAGGATTTCAATAGTAAGTAGAGCACTCCTGCTTTAAAAGAGGAAACTTGCTCATTTCATTTCTCATCAGGATTCAAGTATGAAAATACACAGCATGTACAAAAGCTGTGGGTAACCCAGTTTCTCCCCAAAAATCAGTTACATGGGAACAGTATGCTTTAATGTCCCTAGCCACGTAACAGTCTTCCTCCCTCACAATTTTTATCTTTAATTCCCTTCTCTAACTTTTCTCTCCCTCCCTTGGAAACTCTTATGTAAAAGAAAAATGTGGGAGAGGTCAGCTAGGTATGCAATTTACCTCACCCTATCTGTGACCCCCCTCATCGCCTTTCTCATTCTTTAGATTCCTCTCAAATGTAATCAAAACAAGAACATGGGAGATTCCAGCAAGTCAGCCTCTCTGCTGTCCTCCACCACAAGGTTTTCTGAATATACAAGCCACTGCAAACTAACACCTCACACTGAAAGACAGAAGAAACCATATGAGCAGAAGCAGAATATTCTGATGTTTCTCAACAAGAGAAAAGTAATTTTGATAAGCATATTTGACACAGAATTGGGATTCCTGCCCCAAAGTATGTAACACTTGCAAAATATACAGAAAGTACTCCAGGTACAGATGGCCTACATACAAAGACAGTGAAAGACAAACTTTTAAAGTGATGTGAGTAGGAAACAGCACAATACACAAGCTACTTAATACAATGAAGATGAGAATACTCTACCCATAAAGGGACAGTCTGCAAAAGCAATTAAGATATTTTGCCAAAAATATATGTATTATGTACCAGGTGATTTAGAAGTTTAACTCTCCAGTTTCCATAGTAAGAAGTTAAAAAAAAAGACTTCCCGATTTCATGTGTTTTCCCTTCTTGACAGAAGGTTTAAAAGAAAAAAATCACTCCAAGTTCACATTTCTCTCATAACACCAATAAAAAAGTAATCAAGGCATCATATGGAGGTATCTGGTTCTGAGCTGTTGATTTATATCGCAAGTTAGTACATTACAAAAAAAGTAACTGACCAAGGAGGTCACCACAAAATCTTCCCAAAAAGAACATTTGACTTCAGACCACAAAGCAAGTAAACTACCCATAACAAAGAAAAAAGCCCACTGAAAAACTATCATAGAATTACTTTTATTCTATGATAATCTTTATATTCAGGATTCTAGATCTTCATCCTCCCCCCTCAATTGAAGCCTTACCAGCAAGGAAGGACCAGAGCATCAAGTTATTCTCCTCAGGCTAAGGGTAGTAACTGATTATACTCCAATGCATGCGAAAGACCTCAGGCTACACTCTTCCATTACAAACAGCTGCTTTGCACTAAAAACAGACTTTGAGAAGCTACAAATTATTCCAACTTAGCTGATGGACTGTAAAATAGTTCTCTCTTTTGTTCAAATAATCGCTATGCTTTAAGTCATGTCTACAGACACTTGTCAAAGAGCTCAGGTTGAATTACTCTACAGGTTGCTATCCTATAGCAACAGCCCACATGCACATCTTAGATTGCCATAAATACAAGACAGCTTCTCCTCATCAAAAAGGGATGTGTTCAGAACCACCTTGCATGACAGGTGAGAGGACACACGAAAGCAGCAACTGCAGAGCAAGTGATACAGGTTTATTAATCTATGCATGAAGGTCTAATATTAAAACTTCTGTTTAATGAGGACCACACAAAGCTTTTTCTACAGAAAATAATAATAATTTTCCGAATGTTTAACAGAACCTTCCTAATACCTGCGAATTTATAAAGAAGAACAAAGCCTTACCACTTGTTCACATTAACAAAATGCTCAAGTATATCTTTGTGGCATGATTTAAAAAGTACTAAAGACATTTACTAGATAACAAATAGTAAATACAGTTATCAAATTAAGTATTATACTATTTCAACAACTTGCCCTTTCATTTATAAAGCACAGTTTTTTGTTGTTTGTTTGGGGTTTTTTTAAGTATTAATGTACCAACTTAAAACTTACAGCACTAGCCTGCCAAGTACCAAAAGAACATCTTCACATTCTGTAGTCAAGTAAGGTCGTGCATTAGCAAAGCATTGGATGGAGATTCGATATACTTCCAAAAAAGGCAAAATATGTTCCGATGCACCCCGACTGCCAGCATACTGAAGTAGTGTCTGAAAGAAAATGAGTTATCATTAGAAGTTCTCATAACACACTTTTCTCTAAAAAATAAATATCAATATGCAATTTCAAGCATATACAATGGAAGAATTCTGGAAGTGAGACATTTTTACTCTGAAGGAGATTTAAAAATGGTAGCTTTTCTCCTCAACAGAAATTCTCCCTTTTATTAAGAAACATTTTCATTTTATTGTTTTGATAAAAGTATCAAAATTTCTACTGGGGAGCAAACGATGCAATCAGCAGAAATGTGAACTGTTAAGTTAAAAATTCAGGGAGAAGTTCTGCCATGGAGACAGAACCACATACGTAACACTGGAATCTTTATTACTAGTGAGAAAGCAAAAAAATAGGCAAGAAGTTCAAGATTAAGAACATTATTCCAGCTGTAGTTTTAAAGATAAGTTTTTTTAATTTTAAAGATACGTGCATTACTCATACAGCAAACATGAAGCCATTAGAACAGGATACAAAACCCAGATCAGACTGTTTAGTCATTTTTCAAATGCCAAATTACCTTAGATTTTACTAGTTGACCATAGGCAACCCTACGTCGTCCAGGCACAGTGCTGATGAAGCAATGTAAAGTCTAGCTTGTTTTAAAAGAAATCAAAGTAAGTTTCAAAAATCGGCACAGGGATGACAGTAGTATCTCCCAACCTTTTTACAACTCTAGTACATTACCATGTTATTTTCTTACAGTGCCCTGCTTACTGAGCGCAAGCAGGGCACTGAGCTAAGGACACCATAGCTCTACTGACAGCTTGCTTCACAAGTAACATCCCTTCTCTGTATGCACGCCCTCCTACAACTCTGGACCAGTTATGCTTGTGCTCTTACCAGTTACAATCCCTGTCTCATGTTGCACCCTCCCCTAGACCAAACAAGGTACCACTCTTGATTAAGGCCAGCTGCGAAGAAAACAAAAAACAATGATAAAGACTGTGCTTTGTGAACCCTTAGGGCAAAGACTGTGTGGGGAAAAAAAAAAAAGGTTGAGTGCCCCACCCTACAAGCCAAATTGTCCTAAGAGGATGATATCAGGCTTCAAATTGGGACTCTTGACACAACCAATTTATTTTAACACCTTAAACAAACACACGATCATATCAGGTTACGACTGAAAGAAGGACACTAATGAACAGACCCTACAATGAGCTTATTAAAACCAAGTGCAGTCATTGTAACGGCCAGAAACTTCTAAGACGAAGACTAACTTCCAACACAGCAAGAAATAAGTAGCCAGCTACACACTATTTCGTGGACTATCCAGTGTTACATCAGTGATTTGACTATACAATACTAGTCCTACGGTTAAAAAAAAAAGCAGACATCCAGTAGACTGACAAAACCATTTGTGAAATTTAAGAAACAACAACAAAAAAATCTACAAAGTGTACTATCTAAGAATCAGTAAAAATCAAGATCGTTTTGTAGATTGTTCTCCTAGAACTCAGTATCAATCATATAACTCCTAAGTGAACAGAAATTACAAACTCTCCAACAAACCACACAATATTAATAGTTATAAAGACATAAGGAGGGTGGGGGGAAGGCAATATTGGACATTTACAGAAATCATCCTTAAACACAGCATACAGATCATTAGCAGAAGCAGTGAATGACTAGTAACTAACCAGACTAAGTTCTTCTCTAACAGATTAACGAAGGATTTGATAGTAACTCAAATTATATATGGCATTAGAATCATTAAATTACATTCAAAGGCTGTCAAACTATAATCCCTATGATAGTCATCAATGGGGTATCTCTAAAGTCACCTGTTTAGTAAACCCAGCAGTAACACTATCATTATACTGACTGCAGAAATAGAAGATCAAACATACAAATCTCTGCACTTTTCTAAAAATACATCCATTAAAACCAATCTATTAAGAAAGCCAAATTTGTAACTCAGTTATTTTAACAGACAGATCAAACTATCTGGTCTGTGTAAACCATAAAACATGGTAGAATATTTTCTAAGATTAAATAAACTTACTAGAAAACACTACACCCTTGCTTGAGTGCAATCCTAGTGTTGAGATCAGTCTTACAGCTAATATTAGCAATTCACTGAGAAGCCATTTATCAGAAACTTCTCCCCAAATAGATGAGCAATGGCGATTTCGGTGTATAAGACAGATTCAAGGGAAGAGACTTATTAATAGCTTGAACTTTAAAAATACATAGTTCTGAACATTATTATGCTATTAGTATTAGCATACTGAAAAATAAGCAAAATGCAATAACTATTACAGAGGCTCTTAAACACCCTTCTGCTGTTTCACAAGCAATGTAAGTAGAAGTTTTAGTAGTCCACTACAGACTTTTCCTGGCAGTCTATACACAAGATAAAATTAGACAATTTTAATCTAGTCAGAAATATATAATCTACATGCTTAACAGTCAAGTAACATTTTTATAAGCAATTACTACCTTACAGTCTAATTACCTGAAGACAGTATTCAAACATCTTAAGTCTGGTTAACACACATCTGCTTACACTTTATCCCAGCCTTCTTCCTTCAACTATAGTAACACATCAAATTGGTGAGTAGGGTGGGAAGAGCAAAGGCCATCCACACCCACCTACCGCATAATCTACAGACCAGCCTAGGTCATCAACACTGCAGAGATTCTCATGTCCTGCAATACTGGAATACCTACTTAGCTGCATTTCTTCAGAAGCATCAATTTTTTTTTTGCTCAGAACCAATTTAAACTTGTCAAAGTTCCCTGACCTGTTATTACGGTTTTAAGTCTCTGATTAAGAAAAAAAACCTTCCACCTCTTCTAAAACATACTTGATTGCAATTGACCATCCTCAACTGTGTCACCTTTAATAATTTCACAAAGCCAACAGATGCTGGGTACTGGCAGATGGGATGCTTTCATGTCCTACAACCTCTGGTTCACTGACAACTGTTCCTCATATTTAGGACAGTGCAACCTTAAACACACACACTCATTGTTCATTTTAGTTTGCTGTTTCAGTACATATTGAGCTCCCCAACAGACATGTTGTTCCTAAGATGAATATGCAAAGCATTCACGCTTGTACAATATAAAGTTGCAGAGTCAACCCACTATTTAGGCTTCATGAGTTTCCCTGTTGTGTCATCCTGGACACCAATCTTACTCCCCTGCTCAAAAATAGGGATCTTTAAGGAAACTCTGCCATCCAGCATTACTCCCAGGAAGAGCTACTGGAAAGCTGCACGTGGCAGCACAAGTTTATATGCAGAAAAACATAGCATCCAGACAGCTCAAAGCATACATTTGGTTCAGTTTGTTGCATCCCAATAGCCTCAGTAACTTCCACAGCAAAACAGAGCACCTTTCAGGACCATGCCACGGATGTACACACAGGATGGCAAATCTATCCCTGCCCTAAAACGTTTCAGCTACCCTCATATGAGGCAGATACTTCCCAAGATAGTATTTAAGGCCAATTAAATTCAGCTTCTCTCTAGGCACTTTCTGCTGTAGCTTAATAAGCTTAAGACAAGACACCTGTGGTACCCTCCAAGTTGGTCCTCCAAAATTTAGTTCCCTAAATTTCACTTGGGGTCAGACCTTAAGTTACTTTTCAGTTTTATCACTCAAACTCCATGTAACATTCACAAATATCCCCAGTCAGAAGGAGAAATCATGACACAAAATTACATCCTAACCACAGTGGTTTGACTGCACAATGACAGCACAAATTCATACTCCATTGAAGTTGCTGCATGACAGACCAGCAATTTCGTGTTTTGAATTGTATCTCTTGGTGTACAGTCATGACCATCAGAAATATCCCAAACTGATGGCAACCCAAGACAGATCTTTTCATTTTTATCTGTATTATCTACCACAATGTTCTAAAATGAGACTACCATTCAATAATAGCACAAAGGCGGCCTGAAGAGGTCCACATTTTTTGTGGGACAGGGTTTGAGGGTTTTTTTTGTTGTCTTTTAGGTAACAGAACTGTCTTCCATCAAACCCCATTGATCAAGTACCTCTAAAGCTGTATCTGTACCAAACTAATCTGGGCAACTGGACCTCTACACATATTGACCATCTTGACAACCTGAGTCAACACCAAGTGTTAGCTGAATACTTGTTTCAATGTTATAATGCAATGAATGCCACTGGAAACAATTTTAGCAAAACCTGAACTGTGGAGAAAGTCATACGCATTATACTGGGCTCCATGTAAATACAAGGTCACAGATCTTAACAGTATGTTTAACTTGAGACGCACATAGCAGTATGCAGTAGCATCCTGCAGTTTGAGATGCAAGAGTTTTGGAAACTAACAAACTCCCTCTGTTGTTTCAATAAGTGATGAGTTAAACATCCTCCCAGAATGGTAAAGTACACAACCTGTGGGTGCAAAATGGAAGGGTAATATAATTTATAATACACCAGTAGGACTTTTTCCTCTCGTTTGGCATGCGATTTCACCATTCCCCATTCAAACGCAACAGCTATATCAGCTGAGGCGTGGTTAAACTAGCTCGTACACCAGATTTTTTCATTTTTTATTTTGAAAAGCACAACCTCTTCAGATTCAACAGGGACAGCTCTTCAACTCAGCAACCTAACAATTATTCAACCTTAGAGCTCACAGTAAATAATGCTGTGAGAGAAATAAAAAACAATTAATCATTTAAAGAGTTTACCTAAAAATAAGGTATCTCCATCACTGCAACTTTAATCAAGTTCAAATCGTTCTCTGGAAGACAGTGGCTCACTTCAGAAACTGCTGATCCTCAGCCTGAGTTGCATTAAGCAAGTATTCAGACAGGATCACCAGACCACTGCAGCTCTTTCAGTGACTTTAGCGAAATGCAGGCCTTCACAAACCAGCAAACATTGTTTATTCCACAGCAGAACTCAATCAAGATGGAACACACAGTTTCGATCCCGAGGCAGACAAGGAACATATAAAAGCAGAACTCTAGGAACTGAGCCAAGACCGTACTGAGAAAACGCAGTGTGGCCCGCCTGCCCCAGAGAACCTCCCAAGGCTACCGGCCGTCCAGGCTCTGCCAGAGCCCACAGGCAAGCGGCTCCCTCACTGCCACTGGCGCGGCCCCGGGCTGGCAGCGGAGCGCCGACGAGGGCAGCCCTCCGGCAGGGCGCGCACCCCCCCCGCTCGACAGCGGCGCACACCACCACGAGCCCCACGCCACGCCAACGGAAACTCCAGAAGAGACAGCAGAGCCCCCAGAAGGGGAGCCCCTTGCCGCCAGCAGCGCTGGGGACGCACCGCGGTGAGGGAGGCCCAACCGGCTAGGGCTAGGGCTGGGGCTGGGCCCGGGCCCGGGCCCGGGCCCGGGCCCACCACCCAGCCTGCAGCCCGCGGCGCGGCGCGGCGCGGCGCGGCCCAGCCCCTACCTGGCAGAAACCCCGGCAGTATGCCCGGGACGAAGCCTCCGACACCTCCTGCTCCCGCAGCTCCGTCTGCAGCTGCCAGAGGCGGGCTCGGAGCGCCGCCACCAGCCGCTGCATCTCGGGCCGCGAAACCGCCTCGGCCTCAACGTCCGCCATCTGCACCCGGCCCTACTGCGCGTAGGCAAGGATCACGTGACCCACAACCACTGACCTCATCGCCCCGGGACGACGTCACGTGACGCGCACGTGACCCGGTACGCGCGTCATTGTCCGCGCGACCCACCATCCGGGGCAGCAGGCGGGCATTTCCTGTCGAGTGGCGTCATAAGGCGCGACGGCGGCTCGTCATGAGCGTACGTGTACGTGGGGCTCGGGGGGGGGGAGGCCGCCGCGCGCTCTGACCGCCTCAGCGCTTCTGGGGGTTGCCGCTGCCCGCCCCGGCCCGCCCTTGGCGAGAGGCGTTCTCCGCAGGGGAAGAGCGAGGCGCTGGCGGCGGAGGCAGGGCGAGTCTGGGCGGCTGCGGGGTCCGGCTCCCGGTGTGGTCGGTGGAGTGGAGTTTCGCGCGGCGTCTGCCTGGGCACTTCTCGTTCCCTCGCTACGAGGCGGAGACGCGGCGGCAACCCGGTGGATCATAGAATGGTTTAGGTTGGAAGGGACCTTGAAGATCATCGAGTTCCAACCCCCCTGCCACAGGCAGGGACACCTCCCACCAGCCCAGGGTGCCCAGGGCCAAGTCCAGCCTGGCTTTGAACACCTCCAGGGACGGGGCTTCAACAACCTCTCTGGGCAACCTGTTCCAGTGCCTTACCACCCTTAAAGTGAAAAACTTCTTCCTAATGTTTAATCTAAACCTGCCCTCTTTCAGCTTAAAGCCATTCCCCCTCGTCCTATCACTGCATGCCCTAGTAAAAAGTCCTTCCCCAGCTCTCCTGTAGGCCCCCTTTAGGGACTGGAAAGCCCCAATAAGATCTCCCCGGAGCCTTCTCTTCTCCAGGCTGAACAGCCCCAACTCTCTCAGCCTCTCCTCATAGCAGAGGTGCTCCAGCCCTCGGATCATCCTCGTGGCTCTCCTCTGGACACGCTCCAGCAGGTCCATGTCCTTCTTATGTTGGGAGCTGGATGCAGTACTCCAGGTGGGGTCTCACGAGAGCGGAGTAGAGGGGCAGAATCACCTCCCTTGCCCTGCTGGCCACACATCTTTTGATGCAGCCCAGGATACGGTTGGCCTTTTGGGCTGCGATCGCACATTGCTGGCTCATGTCGAGCTTCTCATCAATCATCACCCCCAGGTCCTTCTCCACAGGGCTGCTCTCCAGCCATTCCCCGCCGAGCCTGTATTTGTGCTTGGGATTGCCCCGACCCAGATGTAGGACCTTGCACTTGGCCTTGTTGAACTGCATGAGGTTGGCTTGGGCCCACCTCTCCAGCCTGTCCAGGTCCCTCTGGATGGCATCTCTCCCTCCAGCATGTCCGCCTCGACAAACAGCTTGGTATCATCAGCAAACTTGCTGAGGGTGCACTCTACCCCACTGTCCATGTCTCTGACAAAGATGTTGAATAGTACAGGTCCCAGTACCGACCCCTGAGGAACGCCACTTGTCACTGCTTTCCACTTGGACACCGAGCCGTTGACCGCAACTCTTTGAGTGCGACCGTCCAGCCAGTTCTTTATCCACCGAGTGGTCCATTTATCGAATCCATGTCTCTTCAATTTAGAGACCAGGATATCGTGTGGGACAGTGTCAAACGCTTTGCACAAGTCCAGGTAGATGACATCAGTTGATCTTCCCTTGTCCACCGCTGCTGTAACCCCTTCATAGAAAGCCACCAAATTTGTCAGGCATGCCTTGCCCTTGGTGAAGTCATGTTGGCTCTCGCCAATCACCTCCTTGTTTTCTGTGTGCCTCAGCAGAGTTTCCAGGAGGATCTGCTCCATGATCTTGCCAGGCACAGGATGTTGGCCCCGGTGTTCCTCCGGGCCTCTGGGGGCCGGTCACTAAGAGGGGTGAAACTTTTCAGCCCGCTGCTAGTCCCAGGACTAGCACCGGTGTGTTATAAAGGTAATTGCAGAGCAAGATTACCTGAAATATAATGATGGACTCAGGGGTGAGTGAACTTTTTGACTTGGATTGCATTTATTTTAATCTCTTCTTTAAAAGCACGTTGTTGAAAGCGGAACATTCATGAATTAAGGAAAGCTCTGGAGGGTCTGATGCCCAGCCAAACACAGGAACTGGGAGACTAGTAAAAAGCTTTTACCAAGAACTTGCAACTTGCAGCAAGCACTGTGAAAGAAGGTGGGAGGTCCATGGGTCAGGAAGCTCTGCAGTGCGTTGTTGCCATGGAGCCCTCTGGCTGACAAGTTGACCCGCCAGGGTAAAAAAAACAGGAAGGTGAGCCCAGCAGTAGAGGCTGTCAAACCTTACAGGAAGTGATCAGGTGCCAGGCAGGATTGCTTTTACCACATCTGACTGCAAAGGGGATCCCTGAAGTCCACTCAGAGGCTGAAATGGTACACAGTTGCCTGGAGCTCCCAGGCCAGAAATCTGCTGACAGGCATTTTGGTGTCCTTCATTTGTCTTGCTTAGGAAGGAGGGGAAATGAAGTTGTAGCTCTTTCTGCAGAAATGCTCCCTCCCCCCCAGCGACAATCCAACAAACAAAACCATTTTCCTTTGGTTTTAGTCTGGGTAGCTCAAAGGTGTGCTATTTCCTTTTTCGATTTGAGAATTTAGGTCAGGGAGGTCCCTGGCTTGTTTATGAGCATATGGTTGGGGTTTCTACCCTCCAGTAAGACGGGAATCTGTCTTTTCACTTTTGATACTCAGCCTAATTGGGCATGAACAGTGGGAGGGAAACATGTCTCTCTCTACCTGATAAGAATGACCTGGTTTTTTTCTGCTTTAGTCTCTGCAAGGCTAATGAGAAAGGGAGCCAAAGCCTTCTCTTCTCCACGCTGAACAACCCCAACTCTCTCAGCCTGTCCTCACAAGTGCTCCAGCCCTCATCATCTTTGTGGCCCTCCTGAGGACCTGCTCCAAGAGGTCCATGTCCTTCTTATGTTGGGGGCTACAGAGCTGGATGCAGTACTCCAGGTGGGGTCTCATGCGAGCGACAAGAAAGCTGGAGAGGGACTTTTTAGTGTAGTGGTAGGACGAGGGGTAATAGTTTTAAACTGGAAGACGGGGAGATTTAGATTGGCTATCAGGAGGAAATTTTTCGCTATGAGGGTGGTGAGGCACTGGAACAGGTTGCCCAGAGAAGTTGTGGATGCCCCATCTCTTGAAGTGTTCAAGACCAGGCTGGATGGGGCTTTGAGCAACCTGGTCTAGTGGGAGGTGTCCCTGCCCATGGTAGGGACAGGTGGAACTGTATGGTCTTTAAGGTCCCTTCTAACCTGAACCATTCTGTGATATACACACATATGTACATACGTTCACCCCAGCTCCAATGCCCTGCACAGGACTAAGGGCTGAGAGCAGCTGCACTGCCACAGCACTGGCCTTGGGGGGCTGCCTGGCATGGCATGAGAGGAAGGCAGCTCCAGCATTTCCAGGAACGAGCCCTGGCTCACCAGGAGAGCACTGCAAGCAGGAGAGCCAGGCGTCTGCACTGGAGAAGGTACAATGCAGGGCAGAGCCCCTCATGCCTGGCAGCAGAGCCTGGCTCTGCCCTTTGATTTTCCTGGGCTCCTGCTGAGGGCTGGTGGGGCGCAGGGAGACACAGACTGGCCCAACCCACAGCCAAACCCAGCAGCATTCACTGGGGCTCTTACCTTGCTCCCAGGAGTCTATGGCATCCAGCTCCTCCTTTTCTTCCTTGCACCCTGCTCTCTCCCATCTCCCAACTAGGGCTCAGAGACAGCAGGAGAGGGGGATCAGCATGCTTCTGTACTGGGCTGGCACCACATACTGCAGCAGCCTCGGTCACAAGAGCTGCAGAGAAAAAATGGGCAATTCACCACATTGGCATTTCCACTCAGCTTGAAGATGAAAAGGGCAGTGTGTGCTTCCCTGAGCCTTGTGCGCTACAGTGCATGTGAGGGGAGAGGTTCAGGGCATGGGAGAATGCGAGGAAAAATGTACTGAAGGCAAGAAGTGGCCAGAGGGCAACTTTGGTCCTCCCTCTCAGAGAGACATCCAGCAAGCCCAGGATGTCCATGCACAGGGGTCGAAGAGCTCCATCTTCCTGTTTTTCCCAGGCAAATGGGCCTCTGTAAGACAGAGTTGGCAACCCTCCCCCGTTACCCTCAGCTCGTGACTGATGAGGCTCAGGCACAACCCACCAGTGCTCTTGTGTCTTCCTCCTGGAAGCACTGACCTCCTGAAGAAGGACAAGGACAGCCAGACCCAGCTTGAGGACCAGGTCCTGGGCCCTGGGAAGCCTGGGAGCAGAGAGCACCACTACTTGTCTGTATGGTCTCCCGGGCGCCAAATGCTGCTGTTCTGCCACAAAAGCAGAGGTGAGGAACGTGCCCTTCAGCAGGGCTGTGCTTGATGCCAGCCCTGGCGGCAGCACTCCCAGCCCAACGGGTGTGGAGGAGCATCCAGAAGCCGTTTCCTTTACACTGCTCCCAAAGCAGAGCCTCCCTGAGCCTCAGAGCAAAGTGACACACACAGATATCCCGGCTAGAGAGAAGCTCCAGCCAGAGGGAAGATCCTTGGCAAGTCAGCAGGAGGCTCAGCCACGCCCACCTTTCATCTCCTGGGCACCCAGCTGGAAATGCTCACTGAAGGGACTGCCAAATGGCCTGTCCTCTTGCCAGAAGGGATGCACGCCCCCAGACCGCTATCTGATGGGCAGGGTGTGCTTTGGAGGGCCAGAGCACAAGAACACCACAGAAAACTTCTCTAGCCAGGCCCAGCTGTCTGTTCTGGCTGTGTCTTGCTGATCGTCCATCAGCATTTAAGGATGCTGTCCCTACAAGCCCCTCCCTTCGTAAGGCAGCTTTGTGGAAGGCGCCTGTGGGCACAGCTCAACCCGTGGGGTGCACACACAGCCCTGCAGCCCTGGGTGGCATGCCCAGGTGCAAACCCACATCAGCACAGACACCCACAAGGAATGGCCCCTTGGAAGCTGCTCCACCAGCAGTGCCTGCGCTGATGGCCTTGCAGTGTGGCGCTCTCCATGGCCAAGGACACCTGCAGGAGCTCTCAGCACAGTCCAGGCACCAGTCAAAGCCCCAGCTTTCCTGCTCTCCCTTACCAGTCTGCCTGAGGTCCAGCTGAACTTGATGAAAATGTGCCTCACCACATCCCATGCCCAGCAGCTCTGGGAGCCGGAGCTGAGCAGCTCCCTGATGAACTCCAGAACTGCCCTCCGCACCTGCCCAGGGAGAGTGTTGTTGCACACTAACCACACTGTCTCTGCCACTTGAGGCAGCTTCTCTCTTGGCGCAGGTGCTGGAAGAGATACAGAGAGGTGTGTGTTGAGGCAGAGCCTCTATGGCAGAAGGCATCCCTTGAAGCTTCCAAGTTTTTCACATACCAGAGGGACAGAAAAGCAGGACCTGACTCTGACTTCACAGGAGGCAGCGGCGTAGCCAGAGCAACTCCGTTTCTAGAGGCACAGCTATTTTATAGGGACTGAAAGCTATGGTAACACAGAGAATGAGAGAAACACTATGGGTACAAGCAGCTCCTGTGCACACCAGCCTGCCCATGTTACTAAGCTTGGAGCATCGTTCCTGGTGTCCCACCATTTCTAAATGCCAGGGGAGAGCTCGATCCCTGTTGCGGGGCGTCAGCTCGGCTGGGGGACCCACTCTTTGCAGCTCCTTTTGGGTGCAGGTACACCACTTTTGGCCCATTCCTGCTCTCAGCTCAGCACCCTGAACCCCTGCCTTGTGTCTCTGGTCTGTGGCACTGACTGTCAGAGTGGGCCACCACTCCCAGCAGGCCCAGGGCTGTCACGTGACCGGCTGTGCTCTCACTGCTCAGCTGGGAGTGCAGAAACACAACTGTACTTGGGGCAGATTCACGCTGTGGGAAAGAAATCACATTCTGCATTAGCTGGCAGTGGCTCCCGACCACCAAGGACAGCAACAGCAACAGCACGGCGGGGCGTTGCCCAGTCTTCTCTCCCTACCCTGCAGCATGTTGCAGCGAGATGGCGCTGCCTTATGGGCTGGGCCAGGCTACTTGGTCACATCAGAGCTGTGGGAACAAGGTCTGTTTTAGACAAAGTCACATCAGTGTTAAGAGGGACTGAAAAGAAACAGTGCTCTCTGCTCTCCTCACCCTGGGCACTGTGGGCACAGGACACACAGCCAAAACCCAGCCCACCCCAAAGTGGCCCCAGGCACACCCAGAGATTTGCAGCAGCCCAGCTTGCCCAGTTTGAAAGGCTGCCCTTAAGTGCTCCAGAGTCCTCCTTTGACTTGGCCAAGAGTGGAAACTACTGTGGGAACTGGGCTGCCCCTCAAGCCCATTCCAAACACCCAGGGTCAGGCCTCCTGCAGCCTTAAGGTAGCACCTGGATCACAAATCCTGGCATGCTCCTGGCCTGCAGGAAGGTCCCAGTGGAGGGACACCCTGCCCTGCCCTACCAGCTGGCAGGTCTTTCCCCTCCATGGCAATCACATTTGCAGATCCCAGGCCGGTGGCAGGGCGTAGGCTCCCTTTACATAGCAGTGCACTGCAGTGCTGATGGCAAGAGCTGTTCCCTGCGGGATTGGGGTCATAACTCCTTCCAGCATCTCCAGGACATAGCTAAGGCTCTACAAGACAATGCGGGAGGAAGAGAAGGCTAAACCCACCTAAGGGCACTTGGGAAAGGAGAAACCTAGCACATCTGGGATAAGGGGCGTCCCTAACACCAGCTTGCAGGGAAACCCCCAAACCCTCCTGCATGGGGCTTGTTTGCCCTCCCCTCAGAGCAGCGTTGGGGCAGTCTCTTTGAACAGAGCCCAGGGTTGACAACTCAGTTTCCTGGTACTTCCCACTCATCAGACCTCTCCCCTAACTTGACGGGATTGGACATGGCCCTGGCTATTAGGGCAAAGCTCTTCCAGCACACAGAGCCCCAGGGAGGTGGTAATGCCTCCCTGTGGGAATTGGTACATAAGGGGTTAAAAATGCTGGTGTCCACTTATCTCTTGTGCTAACCTTGTAGGTGGAGAAGTAGCTGAAGGAGTAAGGTCCTATTTTGGTTAAAGGTTGCAAGAATGCAGGAATAAGCAGATAAATGGTATCATCACAGAATCTTGAATGGCATGATGCCCAGAGTGAGACCTTTTGCTTGATTATGTGTGAAATGAATATTGAAGTTGACACCCCTGAATATGATAATTAGCTTAAAGAAGGACATGCTAAACATATATGACTATAGCACTCAACTCTCCACCCAAATCATGTTAAAATGTCATCCCAGGGAGGGGAACAGGTAAGGTTAGGATATAAGGGATATTGATGAAAGTTATCTTGAGCAGAGATCTCTCAGAGGGAGAAGAAACTAGAGATCTAGAAGAGACAGCTGACGGGCTGTGCTCTCTTCCTCCACCAAGACAGGGACACCTTCTTGGTAAGCATTGCGCCTTCACCTCTTGGTAAAGAAAGCCTGAGACAGCATTTATTCATTTATTTTGCTAGCACTATATTAGTGCTATTGCAGCTAGTGCATTTATCAATGGCAATTCCGAGTCTGTTATATCTGTCACTTCAATAAATCATGCATCTTTTCAACTTTGCAAAACTGTCTTAGTGATAGTCCTTTGGAAGGGCTCTGAAACAGGCCTATGTTGAATTGTCTCAGTGAAAGCCCTTGGCAGGGCTCTGAAACAGGAAAATGCTGAACTGCCTCAGTGAATGTCCTTGGAAAGTCTGAAACAGACTAGCATCAAAACTATAGCCATAACACGACACTCCCTCCCTGAGAAGATGAGCCCCACGGACTCTTGCCTCCCTCCTGCCCCCACCCTGGGTTTCTCTTTTCTTTCACAAAGAGCCCAGGAAGCCTCAGGACTCCTCTGCTCTCCCTGATCCTTCTCTCAGGGCTTCCCCGCTCCTCCTGGCACCCCACAGCTCCCCAGCACCTCGTGGCACTCACTTAGACCCACCCCAGCAGCCACACCAGGCCCTGTGTGGCACCTCATCTTGGTGACCTGGGAAGTGTCTTGGACCTCCTGATATTGGCATAGGAGCCAGAGGAGCTGCTCACAGGCATGCTCTTGGTGCTGCTCCTTATGCAGAATGACCCTCATCATGGCAGCCACCACCCTGAAGACAGCCTCCTTGTCCTGAAGAGGGAAGGGAAAGGCTCTGCTTGGAGGGCTGAAGGTCTGTCTAGTACTCAGACACCTGTCTGCCCTTCCCACTGGTAGGGGTTTCTCTTTCCCTTCTGCCCTGCAGGAGAAGGGCTCACTCCAGAGGAGACAGAGGAGACATTACCCTGTGCTGGTACCCCAGCCCTCCCTGCAGAAAGGCCCCAGGACTCAGCTGCTTCCCGACAGGGAGCCTCTCTCCCCTTGCCCCTCTGCTTGCACCCCACTGGGCACAGACAGAGCTAGACGTGGACATCCCCACTGTGGTCCCAGGCATGGAAAGCAGCACTTCTCCCCTCTTCGATCTTGCAGTCCTGCCAATTTACTACTGCAAAGCAGAACACCGAGTAAATGGCTTCACAGAACTGTGCTACCCCCTTGTGAGGGAAGGGACATTGCTTCCCGTTGCAGAAGTATGTTTTGACTCCTTTCCATCATTGCTCCAGAACTGCACCAGGAGAAAGGAAAAAGGAGCATGTGAGAGTCTGCAGCAGGGACGATACCTTGCATCCACAGCCAAGCCTGCTCTAAGGACAGTCCCAGGCTTGGCAAGGCTCAGACCTGGACCAGATCTGAACCTGAGGGAAATCTGCGCTCTTGAGGTGTCTGAATTCAAACAGCCCACTGTTGCTCTCCTCCTCCCCATTGCACCTTGTCGTCCCCAATGGCCCCTTCCCCTCCAGCATTTCTCACTGCAACTCCTTCCCTCTTCCCACATAACTCGCCCTTTTGGAGCAGGGATTTTAATCCCAGAGGAAAGCAGGGGAACAGAAGCTGTGGGAAGGGACCCGGAGTTCCTCTGTGCAGTGCTGCCACGTCCTGCCTGCAGAAACCTCCCGGGCTTCCCCAGCTCCTTCTACACACTCACAGCAGTTTGGGCTCACCAAGGCCTAACCTTGCTGTGGGCTGACACCCACCATGTTCTCTCTGAGATCACATGGAGGCATTGAAGGCCACCCCAGCCCTTGCCCTGGGACCCTGGCCAATGCTCACCACTGCAGGTGGCACACAGGATATGGCCACTCTCCACCCAGATCAGCATAGTGCACAGGGTGAGCAGTGTCAGTCCCATAAAGAGGATGCACCGCAGAGCTGCAGGGAAGGCAGAGACAGAGGGACCAAGAGGGTCAGTGAGAGCCATGGGAGACTGGGGTCAATCTCTGGCAAGGCCGGGGCTGCTGGGCCATGTAGGACATGCCAGAGAGTGTAGGGAGGGTTGCCTTCCCCCAGGGGAACACAGGGAAGCCCTTTGGGGAAATGAGGAGGACAGTGGGGGGAAGAGACCTTGCGGGTTTGTCTCCAATGGGTTCCCATCCTTCAGGAACTGGGATTGGGCTGGTAAGGCAGAGTTGCCAGCCAGCCCTGGCACACATCAAGGAGGCATGGCAACTCCATAGTCCCCCAGTTCAACACAGAGCTTTCAGGGAGGAGGAAGATCCCTTCTTCCCATTATCACAGACCCCTACCCAAACCAGGAGGCCGAGAGTGCCATACCGTAGCTGCAGACCATTTTGCCCAAGGTGAGGGGCACAGTCTCATCAGGGACCTTCCCCGTAGCCTTCAGGTGGCTCTGGAGCTCGGACATGACAAAGTGGAAGGGTGAGCAGGCCAGAGCCACCAGGATGTCGCTAGCAGCCATCTTTATGTCACCTGTGATACCCTGCAAAAGCACCACAGGTTAAACACTCCTGAGAAAAAGGCTGAGGCACTTGGACAGGCTGAATGACCCTGTCTCCTCTGCAAGACCCCTCAGGTCAGTAGTGCTCTGGGCTGGGCAGCTGCTGCCTCTCGTACCATGGGGTAGGGGAGCAGCTCCCTGGTGAGATAAGGGAGGCTTTTTCCCTGGCACAGCCGTGTGCTGCTGGGCCCTCTCCCTCTCTGTGGAGATGCCAGGAACAAAGTGTTGCAGACTTGAGACTGCCCTGGGGCCTCTTTGTGGGGCTGCTGGGTTCCCATGGCTCTTCCTCAAGCCAGGAGAAATTACCTTGAGCTCAAACCCAGCTCTCACAGTTAGAAACAGCCTCAAGCCCACTTCTCTGCACAGCCCTCTACAAATTCCCTGTAATGGTGAGTCCCCAGAGGGGCCTCTCCCTTAGGACCTCTGCTGGGTCTGAATAACTGAGGAGCATCTCTGCGTGACTCTCTATTTCCCCCCAAAACAGGGGTGGAGGCAGGCTGCTTTGGTGAGCTTGAGAGAGAACAAGCTCACCTGGTCTGCTCACATGTCACTGGATGCCTCTGCTATCAGATGGTTCATGACACCACTCATCAAACAGCAATTGCATCCCTGCAAGATGCTCTCCAGCCCCGGGTGTGTCTCCACCCGGTCACCTTGGGGACAGACCACAAAGGGGAGTGATGGGACTTGCTTTGCCTTCATTCCCAGGGAGCCACGAGAGAGAGACCTGCTGCCCCTTAAATCATCTGTGTGACATAGGCATAAGGTATGAGCTTCAGCCATTGGTCAGGAAAGCCATGGGGAACAGCAAGATCTTCCACAGCGCCTCTGATACTAGCAGAGAGCCAGACAAGGAGATTGACTCCACCAGGGTAAAAGGCCATGCGGGAGCCTAGAAGGTCACTCCTGAGGTTGGGGGATGGCTGAGGGCAGAGGGAAAGTGCCAAGCGAGGAAGGGTGTGACTAGTTCACTTGACTCCTGCTTAAATTTTGGCTAACCCAGCTCATGCTAAGGCCTGATGTATGCTGGGAGCAGCGCCATTAGGGAAAAACGAGAGCACCATGTAGGCAGGACAGGTGGCCAGAAAGAGCTAAAGGGTCATGATGTAGGCATTCTCACCTGCAGATTGCTGTCTATGGCAGCCATTATCTTTTGTCTGGCAGTTTCCTCAGAATCCACTGACTTATGCAAATGGTATAGACCAAACCTCCAAGCTGGAGGGTATAAAACATCAGCTTACTCAAAAAGCTTTTGAAGCTGATCCAACAGCAGCTGAACTGCTGAGGCTTTCATGCTTCCTGGTGTAATACAGGGGACACCTGCACCGTGAATGAGGAGGAAGGATAAGTCCTTTCACCATCAGCTAGGTAACTAATTCTTTTTTTTGCTCATACGTGCATGAGTTATGGGTTGTAAGTTATGAAACCTTATGATTTGACTGGTGAAGAAGTGAATTCATGTCATAGACTAGTCTGGGCAAAAGGGTATTGAGCCGCTGTTTGTCATGCTTGTTTATTGTATTTCTTAATGAGCTCATGAAATAAAGTTTAAATCACACAGTATGTTGTCCTGTGAATTTGAGAGATCTAAATGGACCATGACAAAGGGGAAGGCATGAGAATGAGACCATGCCCTGAGGAGGGGAAGCCACATGGGGCTCTTTGAGAAGAGGCCGGGAGGGCTGGGGCTGGGCAGCGCCAACAAGAGCTGGCCAGGCCAGGTTTTCTCTGAGCAGGGGACCCATGGAGGCAGGGAGAGGATGGAGGCAGAACCCTCTCAGAGGTGCCTGGCAGCAGGATGAGACGTGATAGGGACAGGGCCATCAGCACCCAGCTGGGACAGACACTGCCTCCAGCAGGCATCAGCCCCCAACCTCT